>CM020516.1:12300000-14700000 GCA_009823395.1 Thamnaconus septentrionalis
CTCTCTCTCTCTCTCTCTCTCTCTCTCTCCCTCTCTCTCTCTCTCTCTCCCACATCTTGTTGGTGTTTGGGAAGGGTTTCTATTTTTTTCCCCCCCTCACTCACGTCACATAAAGAAGGCAGCTTCTGTGCGCGTGTGGCAGGAGGTTAAGCAAAGTGACAAATGGAGGCAAACCAAAGCTATTAATTAGCATCACACGCCACCCTTCGCTGTCTGCCTCTCCGCAGCTCATTAATGGTGGTGGAGAGAGGGGGGGGGGGGGACACAGAGGAGACGGGGAGGAGGAAGAGTTGGAGGAGGAAGAGGAGGAGGAGGATGAGGAGGAGCCAAGAGCCAAAACGAAGAGACAGCTAGCGAGGTGAGGACGGGGCAAAGAGGGGAAGATGCATAATTGATATCTCTCCCCTTTCACTGGGCTAAAATTTGAAGAGTGGGGAGGGAAACGCTCGCAGGGAGGAACACCAGCACCTCACCAGCGAGAGGATGGAGGGATTAGCGAGTGCCGAGAAAGGAGCGGAGGAGCTTTAAGTTCCGCGGCGTTGAGAGAGGAAAGTATTCCTCCTAAGTCCTCATTCTCATTCTGCCTCCGACAGCCGAGTAGCGGGAAGCCCGCTCGGCCCCACTTCCCCCGGTGTGGACGAGGCTCCGGGCGGCGGTTTCCACCTGCAGCTCCCGCATTAGCCTGTTAAACTGCCTTCACCTTTATCCACCCCTAACCCCCCCCCACCCCTCTCCCGTCTCCCCAAAGCGGAATTCAAAGTAATTGCCGTAACCACGGCAACCGCAGACACGCATAGATTTTTTTTTTTTCCCCGGCGAGGTCTGAATGGCAGGTCCGTACGCGCACGCACACGCACACGCACCTGTGCGGTCTTTAGGTCAGACAGAAAATCAATGGGGCGTCAGGCAGATGCTGCCTTCAAAAAAAGAAAAGAAAAACACTCCTGCTCTCCTCCGTCCGCTGGCCGGGCCGTTCCCGTCCTCATTTACGTAAAAAAAAAAAAAAAAACAAGCTGAAGGGGTCAAAGTGCAGGTGAGCGTCTGACAGCGAGCCTTAATCGACTCCAGGTCGATGCGGCGCGGGCAGACAGAGCCAAAGAGGCGAGCTGACGAGCCGCGCTGAAGGACCTGATTAGGTCCTCGGATTATGAGCCAAGGTGCTTAAGGAACATGCAGGGAAAGCAGATGGAGCAGAGTTTCCCCTTAATAAGGCGGGTTGTGGGGGATTACTGGCTACTCATTAACTTTGACTCCAGGCTCCTGAGTTAGGGGATCTTTAATCATTCAGGTCTGGATTAACGGGCAATATTGCGCGCTGCGAGTGAACACAAGGTTACGTAAATGGCTGCAGGGAGTCGTGATTATGCAAAAAGAGTTTGGAAACTGAGACGAACCGCAGTGTTTATTTCTGATTATTCTGCTTCAAATCAGACGTGAAATACCTGCGAGTTGCCAAATATGAATAAAGTTCAGGCCAACCTGCTTATTCAGTCAAACATTAAACTTAACAAACAAACTGTGGGATAGTACAGCAGGCGACAAACCGTGATGGCTGTACTGCATATCACACCATTACAGCAGTATGAAATAATGTTGATTGAACAATTTCATAGCTGTATGGTAATACAGAGTAATCACACTGCTGGCATTTAGGTTTCCTCCAGACCTTGGTTCGACCGTGTAGTTTCCAATCTGTTCCACCTCTTTAAAACACACACACACACACACACACACACACACACACCATCAGAAAACAATCTGGGATTGTCTACTTTCCACAGGGTGAGTGTATAAATAAAAAGTCCTGATTGCGAGGCTGCTTCAGCACCGGCGCCAGGGCCGTTCTGCGAGCGCCGTGACGACGCCTTCATTTCGCAGCTGACTGAAGGCAACTTTAAATGTATATTTAGCCGGATAAAGTGGGACATTTCGCCGAGCAGAGAAACGTTAAATCCTTGATTTCATCAGTAAACACGCACATGCGCTTTCGAGGAGACTATCGGAGGATTTGCAAGGCTGCTATGAAGAGGAAGCGTCACCAAAAGAGGTTGTTTGAACAACATCAACTCCAGCTGCCGGACAGAGACGGCGCCACCTGGAATGCATGACGCGTAATAAAGTCTCATATTATTAAGAAACATTTGAATTCATCTCCAACATCTGCGCCCTCCTCTGATGTGAGGGAGGCCCACTGTCACCACACAGCGGAGGACCAAATATGCCGGCGCACGGTGATGCAGATCTGACCTGACTTTGCAAATTACACCCAACTGCCTTATTGCTGCGGCGCCTGACAGAGCGGCACCAGGTGGAGGGAGCCGTGCATCAGCTCAGCTCAGGTCCCAGCAAAGTAGAGCTGCCTCCGCCCGTTCATCACCACATCCATCCGTCTCTCACGTCCACTGACTGCAGCACCTGCTGTTTGAGGTTCTCAGTCACATCCTTCCTGTCTCTTGTTGTCGCCCCCCCTGCAAACTTTATATCTGTTTTGTTTTTTTCTTGTTTTGTTTTTCAATCACAGTTTTGGCCCCCTCTGTTTGCACACAATTCCCCGAACCGAGCGCCGCGTCTGATTAGAGCCTCGTCCTGGCGCCGGAGCCGAGTGTGACAAGCAGGACAGCTGTCGAAAGGCGAGGAGTGTTGGAGGTGTGCGATCGCTCCGCGGCAACGTGGGGTAAAACCACAGATGTTGGCGCTGTGGGCCAGATGTGGAATTTGTCAAGTGATTGAAAAGACATTTTTTTACTGTTTGTTTTTGTCGAACGTGTTCTAAGGGGACGCTCCTTCCTGGGAAAAAAAAACACTAATTATGCTTTAGGTTGGCTAAATATCCATCATATAAACTGCAGTTCCAGATGGTTGACTCAACTGAAGTCGGAATCTCTCTTTTTCTCGTCTCTGAATGTTTGCTTTATTCCAAATTCAAGCGCTCCCGCTTTAAAATTTGACACGGCGCCATTGCCAATGCATATCAGATGCGCGGCAGACGCTGCGACTTGTTTACCGAGGCTGCGGAGAGGGACGGTCTGAAGCAGACATCGAGGCGGCTCCAGTTAAAACAGATCTAAAGGTGTTGCTGCCTTAAAACACTGCGACAAACATCCAGGACATGTGCCAGAAGGCAGCCACCTGTTATTGGTTGTGTGTGTGAGTGTGAGTGTGAGTGTGAGTGTGTGTGTGTGTGCGTGAGTAAGTGTTCTTTTTCCATCCAGCTCTGAGTCACCGCCACTGAGATGTCCAGGGTGAGAACCTGGCAAAACCAAACACAGGCTGCAGTCCATTAGCGACAATTACCAAGAAACACAACACAACACACGCAGGCAGAGAAAGAGTCACAACGACTCACACCGCAGGCCCCCGTTGCGCTCTAACTAGCAGCTATTATTTGCGTCTCAAGACGTCAATTAATTTGTGCCGGCGCTTCCTTGTGATTCCACTTTGAGCAAATATAGCGAGAGGCCTGAAAATGTCACGCCAGAGATGAAAACGCACTTGAAGTGACGGACGGGAAGGAGGGGAGGCGGAGGAGGCGGAGGAGGGGGGCGCCCGCTTTCAGGGGACAGGCGGGCAGGAAACGCGAGCTAAGTAGCTGGCAGACTTTCTGCACCATTGACCTGACAGTAAACCTCCGGATCAGCGGGCCGCCCGGGTGACATCACCCATCAAAGTATGATGGAGACCCCGGAGACCCTGAGATCTGCCCTCAGCGGGAAGTTAATGTCAGGAACGCCGTCCAAACAGCCGGGAGATCTGGAGGAGCTTCCAGGGGGTCAAGAAGAGGATAAATCTAGCCGGCAATCAGACGGACCTCACCTGCTCCCCTCTGCTCTTCTCCTGTTCATGCATTAGACACTGGGGGATTTTCTTTCTTCCTTTTTCTTTCATCCTAACCAACAAAAAGACTTTCTGCAGATCTTGGATCAGTGCAGCATTCTGCAGAAAAGCTCACAGGACTGTCGAAGGGCTGGTCTGATACTGAGTCGTGTCTGAAGTATTTGGAAACCAATACTAAATAAAAATATTTGACTGCATTCCCCAAATATACCCACACTCATTCTCAACCTGGGCCAAAGACAATGAGATAAAGTTGGGAGGCCCGACCAGAATGTCCTCACGCTGCCAGTTACAAACGTACGCCGGTCCTCACAGCGCCGCATTTACCCGAACACACACAGTCATATTTGTTTTTAACCATAATTTATGTGGCAGGCAAAGGCACCAGCTGGTGAGAAACCCACTCAACATTGTATTCAGAGAGGACATGTGACTGTGAAGGGATGCGGCGAGGAAAGGGAAGATGGAGAGGGAGGGATGGAGCGAGAAGGAGGCACAGGTGGGAGCACTCGTCTCCTGCATTACTGACTAAAACACAAAAATAGAAGTTGTTGTTTTTCTTCACTTACATGTATTGTTAGATTTATGTCACCCTATAATTAATTACTTAAGTATTTTACGAGAGCTGCCAAAGTGAGATTTATAAAGCATTTTATAAAGGCATATATTTTTTTCAGCAGAAGACAAAATCAACGGAAAAGCTGTTAAAAACCCCAATATGGCAATCAGAGGGGAGGAGGCAGGTAATGAGAAGAGATGAGCCTTGAGCCGCACATTAAACGATCCATGGATGTGGCACAAACAAACCTAGTCACTCGCGCACACACAACACACATCAGGTTCCTCAAGTACAATAAAGTTCCCAAACAGCGTGTTTGATCCTGCCTCAGGCATCCGTCCATCAGCAGGCACTCCGAACACGAAAGAAACCCTGCAGCCTGACATCTACTGCAATTGTAGTTTACACTTACAAGGTTAAATAGGACATATGGTTATTACAATTCTACATATATGTTCTTTAATTGCGAAAAACATTTATTGGTATTATGTAGTTACACTAGGACACAATTAAACTGAAGTATGTGTCATTTTTTTCCCCAACATATTACTGCCTGTTCAGCTGTCCACAGGGTAAAAATAAAGGCATTCGGCTTTAAAATATAAGCTGAATGCCTCTGCTGCCATCTGCTGGTGAAAATGGGGCGCCACAAAAGCAGCTCCATGGTGATCATGAGGCCCCAGGGCTAACAGATGGACTGGGGAAGGGGAAAAAAGAATAGAGGAACCTAATAAATGTCACAAACACATACGCGTGTAACTTTTCCAAAGCGCGGGTTAAAAGAGGGTATAAATAAAGTGAAGCGCACAACTAATGAAGCACGAAACTTCAAGCTGCAAGCGGAGCGTGTTTTAATTAGGAGACTGATGAATATTCATCCAAATCTGTTCTCCAGATAGGAAGAAAGCGGGACTGCCAAACAATATGTAAATGTTAATAATGGGCAGCAGCAAGCGACAGATTCCCAGCAGTTAGATTACGCAAACCACAAGATCTTCGACAAACGGGAAGGAGTCAGAACAGCGATGATGCATAGCTTTAAATTACAAGTGGACTGCAACAGAGGAGGCCTGTATAAATTCTATTCATCAAAATTGATAGATTTAATAGTTATTTTTAATAAGTTTCAGTTTAGGGCAAACGACTAAGGCTACCACATGCTTTCACATACAGTATAAACATACTGTATATATGTGATGATTAACAGACGTACCTTGCAAACAGAACGTGGGTAAAGTCAGAATAAGCATCTGCTGCTGCATACACTGAGACACATTGCCGCTGTGCAGCATTCACGCTTGTGTGCTGGAGATTTTCTTTTTTCATTATTATTATTTTTTAAACCGCGTGTTGTACCAAAGAGAAAACACTAGATGGCAGATAGGCACCAGTAAAAATAAATAATACAGTCTGAGGCTCTAAAACGCAGCGCAAACTCACCAGTGTCCCCTGGAGGCAGCAATTTCAGAGCGGATTCAGATCTTTTTTTCTTTCTTTTTTTCAATATCACTTTAACACTGAATTCATAAATATAAATAATGAAAAGATAAAAGCTTGGTAATAGATTAGATTGTCAGATTGCTTGCTAAAGTAATATTCAAATTCCAAACATTAGAAATGGTCAGAACAGGCCATAAATGGTGTGTGCAGATCAATTTAATTCGCTGAGTCTGCCTTTGTATTCTCCTATCTATGTATTTATAACAAAAGCTGGAAAAGAGGTGGAGATCCAGCCAGATATGTAGACATGTTTATGTTCGCCTTTCGAATCAGTCATCTGCTTGGCCCCTTTCACTGTATAAATCTATTCAAACTGCAGTGACAGGTTTTTCTCTGCATTCTTACACCCAAGGGAGCTCCTCACTTCCTACTTTGGGAAGGAGAGAGACAGACCCGGGGGACGACAAAACGAAGAGTGACTGATTAAAACTGGAGCAAATCACTGGACCGCCCATGGAGTCATTTTCTAATTCAGTTTCAGCTGCACCTGATGCTGAAGCACGCACATCTCCACCTGTGCGCATCCGCGGAGGAATCAATCAGAGAGGTTGTCGTCCCCCTCCGTCACACCCGAGAGTCTTGGCTGCTGCTTGTTGCTACACCCACCTACCCACCAAAAACGCAGTTTCAACCTGGCCCACCTCAGCCCGGTAACCCCACCACCACCACCACCCACTTCCTGCCTGTCGAAAGGCAGTCAGGCAGCAGCAGGTGTTTTGTGACTGGGAGATCAGAGAGCCTGGAAGAGACGGAGCCCCTCTGAGCTCGGCTGCCTGTGTAGGAGGTGGAGAGAGAAGGAAGGGAGAGAAAAAACACACGCTTCCATTTTCAGAGTCTGTCCTGACTCTCTCTTTCTCTCGCAAGAGAGAGAGAGAGAGAGAGAGAGAGAGAGAGAGAGAGAGAGAGAGAGAGAGAGAGAGAGAGAGAGCTTTTCTCCCGCCCCCGGATGACAAGAGAAGAGCACAGGTTCGACGCGGCAGCGAGCGTGTCTCATCCACGTTACACGCTCGCGTCTGGCTGCGGCCGCCTGCAAGGAGCCGCTTGTGTTTCATTAAGGAACATGCGAGAGACTCCTGGCTGCCTAGTCGAGACGAGGCGCGGGGACAAAAAGGCAGTGTGGGTGCACTGCACGCATGCATGGAATAGTGTGGCGAGCGAGGAGGAGGAGGAGGGAAGAAGAAGCAGAAGAAGAAGAAGAAGAAGAGGTGAAGAATATAGTTAAGATAGTAACTAAGCAGCAATAACTGTTTCTTCCTGTCTATCTTTTAAAGGGTTGGTAGTGAATTTACCAAACTATTTCCATCAACTAGTCTCATCCATTGAGCAGTGTAGATAGTTGGGGTGGGAATCACCAAACCGCAACAATGCAGTACAATTACAGCAAAGTGCGTATATTGTATTTCCTGTCACTACTGGTGCACACAGTGACCACTTTGCACCACCCAGTGGACAAAATCTCCAGTTAAAGGTCCCATTATTATCCTGAGCAACTCTATGCACCGCCAGAAAACAGTAGAGTTAGCCCTCTGTTTAGAGCTTTCTGTAAAAAAAAAAAAAAATTGCTTGCTACAACTGATGCCTTACGTTGGACCTTCTGTATGTTTGGAGGGAGACAAAATCAAAGTGCAGTTGAATGCACACCTGGCTTAGGGTCTCGTCCAAAACCTGATATGGGTGTAACCGAGGTATCAGTGTCCCGTGTGATGTCACAAGGGGATATTTCCCAGAATGTTGTGCTTTAACACACAGTTTATGAAACTGGAGTAAGAAAAAAAAAAAAAAGTAAAAAGTAATTTCTTATCACTGTAGTGTTGATTGACAGGCAAGTGACACATATGACATAATATGAGGGAAATTGCATAATATTGTAACACATAATAACAATCAATATATAATAACACACACAAGTGAGTTTACATAGTGTTATAATGGCATTGCATTGTCCCCCCCCCCCTTCCATAACAAGGTTTTGCCACCATCGTCGACCCTGAACTTCATCTACTCTGACATCGCTGGCTGAGTGACCCACCCACCCTCACAGGTGCCTCACAGTCGGCTGCTGCTGCTGCTGCTCCGCAGCCACTCAATAAAACCCCCCCGCTGACTCCGAGCGCCCGCAACGGGTGTCAAAAGTGAATTTTCGCATCTCATCCGCTGCAATAAACACGACTCCTCGTGCCCCCGCTGATTAGCGCCCAAGCACTCTGCAACGTTCCCGTTCCGCGCATGAAATATGCAGATGCAACACTCGCGTGCAGATTGGATGAGACCTTTTCGCGGTAACCCAATTTCACAGCACTCCACTCTCTGACCTTAATCTAGTTTCACTCATGCTGAACTCCAGCACTCCGCGGCTGCTCCGCTCGTGGTTTTTCCATTCTGTGAGCAGTTTGGTGAATTACACTTCATTAGTCTCCCTGTGGTTAACGGCGGCCCTTCAGCACTTCTCATCCGCTCTCATGTTCCCTGTCTCTCTCTTTCACATGCTAACTTTTTTTTTTTAAAGCCAAAAAGTGAGAGCTGCAGCCTCCACCTGCCTCCCCTCAGAGGTACAACACATTCCTAAATAAGAGGCATTCAAGGAAATAGCTTCCAGCTTGCGGGCGGATGACAGTATGGGGCGCAACATTTATTTCTGTCTGACCTGACCCTCTCTGAAAGCAAGCACTTATTTTTTTTTTTCCCACTCCATTTTTGTTGTTGTTTTGCTTCCAAAGCATATGCACCATATGGTTTATAAAACTCCAGCAGCATATGGTATGTGGGAGGAAAAAGGAAAAATTGCCACGGTGGACAAAACTCGGTTTCATCAATAAAAAATGCACGAGGTGAAAGGTCCCGGATGCCCTGCTCTACCAGAGGACTGAAAATACAGTTTAGATGCAATAATTCAATATTAAGTTGTCAACATGGCAAATAAAAAAAAAGAATTCGACATGTTTAATGCATGTTGCAAGGCAGCCGTGAGGTGTTGAAGTCAAGGCCGCACCAACCGAGACCAAGACATTATCAACACTAGAGAGAATCCAGATCGAGACAAGACCAAGACATTCAGAGGTCGAGACCAAGACTGTATATATTAAAGAAAAATCACAACAAAACAGAACAAATAACGAGAATCAAAAGTTTGCTTTTACATAAATACAAACAGCAACATTTCTTTTCAGCAAGGTATATTTTAATAATTTTCTTTGACATGCTGCTGATTTTCCAGCTACTTTGAACAGATTTCAAAAAACAACTTTGTTTCATGAAAATAACTATAAATTACTATCCTATAAAATAAATTAACTGGGAATAATTTCATTGAAAATGATGGCATGCCAAGCATGAACAAAATGCGTAAAAAACGTATAATGCCTGAGCTCAACACTTAAATTACACTCATTTCACTCATGGTGGTTGTGAAAGACCTCAAATTAGCTTTATGGATGAGGTGGTTAAACAAAAGCTTTCTTTTTCTTTTATTATCTATCGTTGCAGTTTTGGCTGGACTCGATTGTCTCGACCGGCCTTGATCAAAAACCCCGAGTCCATCCAGTCCGAGGCCGAGACCAGACAGAGTAAAAATGCCTCTGAGTCAGAGACGAGACCAAGATCCTGAAAAAGTTGTCCTTGAGACCAATCTCGAGTACTACAACACTACTGTGAGCTCACTAATATACCAGTAGTGGCGCTTATTCATTGAGAAATACAGCGTCTACAAAGCACAAACCCTATGCCCCGCCCACGATTACTGTTAGTCCCGCCCAGCGATAAGGAGCAGGCTGCATGGCAATGAGGAGTGACAGCTAACAAAGCTAGCATTAAATTGGCCCATTACTAGCGGTGGTGTTTACACATCAGCCAGCGCCGGCGTCCGCATGAGTGATTCATCCAGCTGAGCTGCAAGTCTGCACCTAACAACTCATCTCCTCCTGCAGTCAGGTAGCGTTCACACGTTGTTACCTGCCAATTAGTCCAGATTCAACTTTTTTTTTAAGTGATGTGAACTAAAAAGCAAGAGGGTAAAAAAAAAAAGTAAAAAAAAAAGATTTCTCGCAAAGGGATTTCTATTTGTTTCCCGTTCATTACAAGCTCCATGGCTTCCTGTGGGTCATTACCGCCAGCAGCTGAGTCTGACGTGTCTGATGAGGACAGCTGCTGCGTTAAATGACCCATCTGTATCCAAATGACATCATCAGTCCTAATAGAGGAGGGACAAACATGTTCCGCTGCCACCGGCACTCCCCAAAACAAGAAGAATAAGAAGACGGAGAAGTCACCTTCACCGCGGCCGCACATTCCAAATGCCACGAGACTGCGTGCGTTTGCACATCGTCGGCTCGACTGTCGAAAGCCTGTTTGAGTTCTGCAAAGAGTCACCGGTCAGGGATTTTGGAGGCTGCCGCAGCTTCGGCCAGGACAGTGAAGGAGTGGACGGGAATTATTGATGGGGAAGGTATTTGCGCCACACAAGCCCAGAGGGGATAACTAATCAAAAAAGTGTCAGTGGAAAGGTTACGCTGACAGGAGAGAAGCGCTCAACCTGAGCGCCAGCAGACAGGAGTTTGGACACACAGAAACCGAAGCAGCCAAAATATTGAGCCGCACCTGCGACGCGATCTTTTTCCCCTCTTTGTCTTCAAAGCCTCTCTGCCGCGCTCGTGCTATCTAATGTTTTATGATCCTTCAGGAGAATCTAAACAGCAGCTCCGGTCGTGACAAATGCAGCTGTAATATTGGACTGTAATCCTCCAGCCTTCCAGTGTAATCCATCACTTCCTCTTGACACCATCTGAAGCTTCCTTAAGCAGCTCCGCCTGAACTTTCAACCTCGCTCACTTTTCAGCTCCCGCCTTTCTTCTTCGCCTCTTAAGTGCCTTCGCTCGTCACTATACAGATGTGCGAAGTGTGACATTTTTTTTTACATGCAGTGACCGCACCTGAAATAAAATATCCTGCCGAACAAAGCCAAAGAAACGTGTTTTTTGTATGTGTTTCCCATGCAGATCTTTTTTTTTTTCATTCTCTCTGGCTGTTTTCCTCTACACGTGGGCAGGGAGCCAGAGGTGAGGCAGGCTAAACTACATCCCACCACAACAACACGCTGATGAAAGAGCAGACAAATCAGCAGACTGACACAGAGCCACGTCCATCACAGCGTTAATAAACTACGCCGCAGCGATTGCTCAGGGACGGAAAACAAAACAAAACAAAAAATAACTTGGGTCCAAACTTGGTTTCCCGCGAACGAGAGGCTCATCCGTCCTCGGCCGCTGTAAACACGGCCGTTACGTAAGACGCGAGAGGCCGAGGTGCATCCTGAGGTGAACGTTCGCTCTAAAATTTCGCCGCCCGCACGTTTGAGAAAAGCGAAGAGTAACTTCACGGGCGCCACTCGGCTAAATTCATGCTATCAGCCCAAGGGCTCATGGGAAATCAGTGGGCGGCCAGGTATGGATCGGCGATGAGAGAAATAGGGGGAGGGCGGCGGCGGCGGCGGCGGCGGCGGCAGGTTCAGCCTGATTGTGTTGCCTCCAAACACACTTTAACGCTCCGATGGCCTCTCGCAGGGATTATTTTCTCCTCTTCTCTTCAAAACCGCGGGAGTCGCACCGAGAGGGTAAATTCCACAGCTTAACGTCTCTCTGAACGCTTGTTTGCACACGCGGCGGGTGCAAGAACAACAGCTTCAGGTAAGGTAACAACAACAGCAACAGCGATTTCCCGCTGAGTGCTCCAGCAGGGCTGAACAGGGTTTTTCTCTTGCCGTGGCACCGAGAGGGAGAGCGGAAAAGTGTTTTGTGTTTGCGTGCATTCAATCCTGAGCCGAAAACAGTGATTGTGCGGCTGCATTAGCATACCGTTACAGGAAGTGGATGTCCAAACGGTATGAAGTCGGTGTTTTAAAGAAGTACATTTTTGAATTTCACTAACTGTGTTGATATTATTTTACTTTATAAGGAGCACGAACACGAAATGCCTGCTGTTAAGTTTGATACCAGACCTGGGAATTCCAATTTTTTTGCCGGAGTGAGTGCGAGTGCAAATGGTTGTCTGTCTTTTAATGCGGCCTTGCAAAAACTGACAGAATGTCCAGGATGTAACCCGGCCTTCACCTGAAACAGCTAGAATATGCTGCAGCAAGCCCTGACCCTTAGTGGATGTATGGAAGGTAGTGATGGGCAATAACATCATCAACATCGTAACAACATTTCAAATTCAATAGGATCATATTTTTTATATTTTTGGGGTGGATATTGCGATACCAATATTGATGTCAATACGCAATACATTACAGTAGTCGGAAGTAAGTCGTCGCAGCTGTGGTCAAAAAAAAAAAAAAATATATATATATATATATATATATATATATATTGATATTTTCTTAAAATCATCGATACAAATTTTTACTCTGATCAGTATTCGATATATTGATGAAAATATATGATATGCGATATACGATATGCACATCACAATTGGAAGGAGGCTGAGAAGGAATCTAAAAACTTGATTGCAGGAACTCACAAAAGCTAAAAGCCCCCAAAAAAAAACCAATATCTTCAAAAGTTCATATTATTCACAGAATACAAATCTTTCATTTTTTAAGATTTCTTTTGTCATCATCCCCAGTATATTGTCATAATCTTGCTGCAGGGCGACACTTAAATATAAGCTGCCACGGCTTGAATGCATTATTGTTGATATCCCGGCGTTGTGAGGTGACATAAAGTAGAGCAGCTTCCTTTCAAAAGCACAGAACAATAAAGCGCAGCTCCTCCCTCCTGCCGCCACTCTGTGAGACGAACAAACAAGTCAGTGAGGGTTTTGTCAGTCTTTCTTTTTCTCAGCTTTCACGCTGTTTTCACCAGAAATGTGAAGCAGAACAGTGTCTCCTGCTGCTCACGGTCCTGTCCTCACCCTCACAGGTGACCAAGGAGGAGGCATCAAAAGTCCAGCAGTCACTGTAACCACTGCACTGCTGGTAAATGCTAAAATTCACAGAGGAAATATGACCAAATTGAAGGTGTTTTTATTCACTTGCAAACAGTCAATGTAAAACAGAAGGAAATTAAAGTGGATGTGGTGTGCAGGAAGCAAATGTGTCCTCTAATCCTAACACTTACTGAACAAGATGTGAACTCTTGAGCAGTCACAGGTGGTGAGGTGGCAAAGGTCCCCTTGGCTGCCAAGGACGTCGCGGCCATATGTCATGGAAAACAGCAGCAGTTGGCCACAATGCGACAAGGAAGTGCTGTGCAGCAGCCTGCCTGACCACAGCCGCGTTAGTTAATTAGCTAGTTAGCTAGATAGTTAGTTAGTTAGTTAGTTAGTTATGCTAGTTGCCGCAGACCAGCTGCTGGAACAAAGGTTGACCTGAAAATCTACTTGAAAATTTAATAGAAACCTGATTCTGGTAACACACAAAAAATGTTGCGCCTGTCCCTTGTCCCGGCTTCACAGAGTCTCCAAGATTCACTCTGTGGAGGAACAACCATTGAAAAACTGGTGAAAGAGCCGAGCTTCTTTTCTCTCTGCTGCACTAAAAGGAGGTTGTTCTTCCCCTTCCTCCATTTATTTATTTATCCGTCCCACTGTATCGAGCAATCTCAACAAACGAATTTTGGCTGCACCCACTATCTCTTACTCCCCCCCGGCCACCCCCCCAAACACACACACACACACACACACACACACACCATCCTTTTCACTGCTTTTTCCATGCACTGAAAGGATGAACAGGGACGGGAGGGGATGAAACAAAAGCACTGGAGGAAAATGGAGAATCGGTTGAGGAGAGCAACTAATTGAGAGTAAAGACAGGCTGGCTTCTCCTTCTCCAGAAATTCCAATTGAATCCAATGAGAAAGAAAAAACAAAACTGTCCTGCTGATTCACACCCAAAGGGCGAGCGGCCAAAAAAAAAAGTTGCAAGACATCCCTGGGTTGTAAAAAAAACTCTCTGATAGAACAAACTCCTCGCACTTACATTAGCATTTGCATGCAGGGCCGTTGGTTTTGTCTGCTGGAGAGCAGCGGAGGGGAGCGACAGTCTTTAAATGAGGATGGATAAGGAGAGCCGTTGCTGCAGGAACAACAGTTATTTTTGCAAGGCTGATGCAAGACGTCTGCTGCAAGGAAGAATCAGGACGGACGACCGCAGCAGCAAAGTGCCACTGTGATCAGAATGGCTTCAGACGAAACCGCAAAATAAATACATTCAGTTCTGTCTTGTTGTTTTTATTATTATTTATTTACTTTTTTATTTTATTTTGCTTTCATACGCTTTGTATATTTATGTTTTCACACTTTGCTATGAACTTTGTTTTATCCTAAAAGGACTAACCAGTGCACGTGTTGAAAATTACCTTCCGGCTATGCATGTGTTTTGTTTCTTTATTTCTTTAAATCTTTGTCATGTCATTGGCTTATTTTAGCCAAATCTCTTGGTTTCCACTAATTCAACTTTTAATGCTTTTTAACGTTTTCATTTTTATGTTTTTTTTTTTAAATGAATAGCTGCACCTCCAAATGGACACGCACCTCAGCCTCACACCACACACACAGACAGAGGAAAAGTGGGTGGGTGAACAAGGAGAGATGACAGCTGAGAGACACTCTGGGAGTGAGGAGAGGATCCAGTTCAGAGGGAATAAATGTCATCGCTCTGACGGCGAGCACTGCCGACTGAAAGGGTGAGAGAGAGGGAGAGAGAGAGAAATGATCATCCTCTTGTGGGGAATGACTCTCTGCCACGCGATAAGCTCACATTAGCAGAAAAATTGTTCCAAGAGGTTTGGCAGTTCTTTATCTCCGCTGGCCACTGACCTGAGAGTGATGATGTTCAAGTGCGCTAAATTTTAGGAACAATTAGCGACCGATGAAAAAGACATTGTCATGAAATATTCCAAAGTTGAAACATAGACAGCAATAAAAACCTGTTTAATTTATGTCTGCGTCTCTATTTTCCTTCTAAAGCAATGCCGTCTATTATTTAAGTTTCCAGAGGTCTGGGTTTCCTACACAGCTTGTGACGCCTCGGTAATACAACGTGCTCCATCCCACAGCCGTACATGTTTATTTGTTGTTTTTTTTGTCAAGCTTTATTTGTCGAGAAATTGGGGTCCGTGTAAAACAGCAAAACAACACGAGAGGAGGCAAAAACAAGCTGCCTGACACTATGCCTATTAAATTTTGATAAGTTTCAGACGTAAGTATTGATGTTCTCGCAAGAGGGTCTGGCAGTTCACACACCTAATGACACATTATAAAAATAATTTTAAAGTAGAAAAACTGAAATACGAGAACAGGGGAACGAGTTTGTCCGACACCAAGCAGCAGGCAGCAGCAGAGGAGGCTCCAACAGGCTGATGCTCCGACGCCAGAGCTATATCACGACCGCTTCACTTCGCCGCACACCTTATAATTAAGCATAAACCACAAAGCTGCGTCTGTCAGAATAATTGAATAAATCATCAGGCCGTCGTATCTTGCCTGCGTGTGTGAGTCGGTGGAGCTCCTCGCTGCTGCTGTTGGCCTCCCAGCAGCAATTACAGGGATTAATATGTGAGGACACCCGGAGTTTTCAAACACTGATTTCCAGAGATAATCCAGTCAGGAGTGGGATGTTGTGTTGGGGCTTAGCAGTGAAAGTTTCAATATTTTTACACTAGTAAAAAATACTAATCATTTTTACAGGCAGGTTTGTAATATTTGCGATATAAGTTTCACAGAAAGGAAACTCGGACGCTCTGAAGAAGAAAAACAGGCTGATGTGGCTTCATTTTTTTTTTCTTTGCACTTTTCTCTCCAGTAAACATGATTTATCTTTTATCTTGCAGATTCAGTGTTTTCCGCATTCAGTCTTGCCTTTTCTCCGGCATTGAAACAGATCGTCTCACGCAAGCTCCCCCCGCGACTTCTGATGCTGCTGCCGGAGCAGAACATGACAAAGTGTTTCCCAGCAGGGCGTCTTGGTCGTCGGCGCCGCTGACGGGCAAAAGTCCCGGCTCAGAAAGTGATGGACGGCGCCGGTTCAGTGTCTGCATTCCACTTGCGAATGAAAAACACTCAAAAAAAAAAAAAAAAAAAAGAAAGAAAATCTCCGGCTGTTGCTCGTCACGTTCCACTTCATGAGATTAGAGTTCTGTTAATTGGACGACCGGCTGTTGAGAAGCACTGTTTATTCTCACTCTGATTAAAACGCGTTAAAAGCGCAGAGCCGAGTCCCTCCAGCTTTTTATTATTTTCCTCGGAAAGAGAGTCACCTCCAGGTGTGTCATTTACACGTCGCATTTTCCCGCTGATTTCACCTCTCGGCTACCGCAGAGGGCCGGGCCGGCGGACAGGCGGACAGACGGACGGACGGACGGACGGACAGACAGACGGACGCTGGCGCGCCGCCCTGCAGATGCTCAATAACAAAAGCCGCCTTGCTTCCCAGCTGTTGGCTGCAGCTTTATTACCCACTCCGTCTCTCTCAGGGGCTCCCGTCTTCGTGCAGCATCTGAGTTTGTCGCCCGTTGAGGATTTTGACCAACTGGGTCAGACCCCCCCCCCTTCTCCCCCCAAAAAAAGCCATCGGCTCGCCCGTATTAAAACACCGAGAGCCGAGCGCGCAGGTACCGCCGGCCGTGTTTGTTTATTGGCCGGCTGCTGCGGCTGATGGGGCTCCGGTCCCTCTGTTTGTGGAGCTGCCGCACTTGTCACACAAGGTTAATTGTTGAGATGACCCTCATCCGAGCAAACACCTCCGAAGACATTATAAGCCCGGCAATAGCATCGGTGCGGACAGCGCAAACAAACACACAAAAGGGTCTGTGTGCGTGTGCGTGTGTGTTTGTTCTTCTCAACATGTCATTGCGAGGACATTTTGGCCAGTCCTCACTTTTCCGTGTTAAATATAGACGCTGTATTTGCGTGAGGTTGGGGTTAAGCAAAATAGCGCGTGGTCAAGGTTGCGTGTAAGAAAAATCCGAACTCAACACGAGTCCTCGCGCAGCTTGAGGCAGAACGCAGGCGTGTGTGGGCGTGTGCGCGAGTGTTTACCGACACCCTTCTAATCTCAGAGTTTGTTTTGGAGCCATGAATCAGTCGGACAGATGGATTTCCACGAACAATGTGTCGGCCCCTTAGCGGATATACCCAGGGCTCCGCTAGACTTTTTTGTTTTGATTAAAATCCTCCAAATCTTATTGGAAATCCAACACATGTTCGACACTCCACGTCCAACAGATCGGCCCTGGTTGGGTTTTAAAAAGGAGAATATTATTAGCCGCGGACGTTTTAACAATCTTTTCGCCCAAACAACGATCCGTTGTTTTCGCAGGCAGCGGCTCCCGCTTATTAAAGAGCGATTCAAGTGGACCGGAGCCGCTGGCTGCCTCCTCTGCTTGCTTGAATCATTTGTGAGAGACATGAAGAGGAGCATAAACAAAGGCATTATTGTCGGCGACAACACCGGCAACACCCGCAAAGACCTCACCGCCATTAGGAAAAGGCCAGGCTGCGGCCGGAGTGATGAGAAGTGTCTCAGGGTTGTGTGGGCTTAATTAGGCAGGTCTGAGCAAGTGTGTCTGAAAAAAATCCTGAGAGACAGTCCAATTACTACCTCCACTTGTGGCAAAAGTTAGGCTTTATTCTCTCTCTCTCTCTCTCTCCCTCTCTCTCTCTCTCTCTCTCTCTCCCAGGCTCTCACCTACATCCGGATGAACAGCCCAAAGCCAGAAATTAAAGTTGCAAATACGGGTGCCACGTGTAAACGTCGAGATTCTCTTTCAGGTCGTTAAATAGCGAAGCCACGATTTGCTCGGCCGAGGCGACAGCCCACACGACAAGGAAGAAACTCGCTAATCCACTGTGTTTGTCTCTGATAAAGCAGCGATGGACGTGGAGGGCCAACAGGAAATCTAATCTAATATTCACTCTTATCTGTTTCATCTTTGTGTTTGTATCAGAGATATATCGTTTGTTTCTGGCCAATGGCTGCATAAAACATCAAACTCTGGGGGTACGCTAAAAAATTTGCAGTCTACAATGTATTTAATGAAACAAAAAGTGCACTTTAAAATATCTATTTAAACTATATCCACATACAATCACATGTCCAAATGAGCTGGCTAAAAAAGTAAATAAATAAATAAATAAATAAAAAAAAAAGATTTGTCTCGCACACTTTTATTTTATTTTACTTTTTATGCTGGATGCCTTATTATTTATGATGTCTCTGAGGGAAAAATGTCTTTCATGTCTGCAGTGTTTTGCTTTTGCATTCTTCCAGTGTCTACAATCCCACATGGCTTCTTCGCACTCTGGAAACCGTTATTGTTGTCATTATTCCTTTGCTTTGTTTGTTTTACACTCATTTTTTGCGTGTGTGTGCGTGTGTTTGTGCTGACGGTTACCATGTCTCAGAGTGCAACTGAACAGGACGAACTGTCCGAGGTCAGGGGGGAGGAGTGGCGAGTGTAGATCAAAACCCCGTTTTATGACATATTGTCTCTAATGACGTTGATCCAAATAATTAAAACGTGATTCTCAGCTTTTTTGATCAAACTTCCGCCCCCTCACACAACTACCAGAGAGCTCTTGCCAAACGTCTGCGCTGCCTTCACGGCGCTCGCTCCTCCAAGACGGTGGCTTGGATAGACGGGCAGGATAATTGGCTGATATATATATGGTGGAATTGCAGCGAGCATGCATGCATTCACACATAGAGAAACACTGTGCAGGAGGTTCGTGAAGGTGTTTAAGTGAGGGAAGCTGCAGGCAGGTGGAGTGAGAGTCTCCAACAAACTAGGCAACTAATGACGTCGTAAACGGGAGGAAAAACAACTAAATGGACCTGGACAATATTTTCATTTCCACATTGTTTCCTCTGAGGTCTCGCCGGTCCTCCCGCCAAGAAAACGCTTCGCAAGTACGCGCGAAGAGCGCCGCCGTTTGTCTCGAACTCTGCGTTTCCTCGGCGCTCGCTGGAATCGTCTTCGGGCGTTCGGGACGCGCGCCAAGCCATTGTCCCTCCTCTCCTCCGTGTGGGGACGGCTGATAGAGGAAGAAGGGGAAGAAGAAGAGACCCCTCCCCAGCCGGCCCAACACCTCCGGCCCCGGTGTGAACCCCAAGCTGGCTGACGGTGATAAGAGCGACGAGGATCCCCAATCAGGACGCGGCTAAATGGGACGGAGGACGAGGAGGAGGCGCAGGAAGGAGATTATGAAGGTGGAGAGGAGGGGAGTGGAGAGAAGAGGAGAGGAGAGGAGAGGGGAGGGGAGGGCAGGAGAGGAGAAGGTAAATGGCCGGGAAATGTCAAATGAGTTTTTATGCGAGTGACACTTCGGTATACCGGCGGCTATGATTGGCTGATGTTGCCCTTCTCTCTTGTCCTGGTGTCCTTCTTTAAATGACACGCCCACCAGCCACTGCAGACGTAGTTGTAAAGTCGCAGGTAAAAACTTTCAAAAATGTGCAACTCCATTTAAAATTGGCCTCTTCGTGCAGTTCACTGTCTAAGGTGAAAATCAATAGCAATTCAACAACGAATCCAACAAGACGTTGGGAAGGTTTGTGGTGAATAAGGGGGATGAGATCCAGAAGTCATGTGACTCAAATGTCACACTGGCAAGAAGTTGCAGAGGAGAAGCAATGACAGAAGCAGCGGACTGAAAACACCAGGTGTGTGCGCACTGAACTGGTGTCCTTGTATTTTACACATACTTCAGTCTTTTGTCTTCAGTATTTTGATTGTCCTCTTTGTTGCTTTTCCTCCTTATGCTATAGTGAGCAACCTTGTGCTTATCTCAATGAACCTGCTAAAAAACAAAAAAGGCTGGGTGTTAACGGTTGGTGGAAAAGAACAGTCGATTTGTATCTCCACGGAAGCTGATTGTGCGACTGCCCTCTATCGCACCACCAGCAGGAAATGAAAATAACTGCTGCGAGAGAGAGAACTCGATATTTCACCGCCGCGTCTGTCTTCCTGTGGCACAAAACAGTGTTTGTTGCTCGGCCTGATAAAGACGGCGAGGAAGAGAATGGAGGCAAAACCGATTAACGTCAAGGCTTTGCTGCCACGGCGCAGGTTTGGAAGCCGACAGGCAGGGCTCGGCAGGGCTCGGCAGGGCAGGATTTCCTCTGTGGCCGGGTCGACCCAAACTTTGACTAACAAATGAGAGATGAACGTTGCCGTCAGCGTTACTGAGGGCCACTCTAATCCTCCGCCGCCATCGCACTCTGCCGGGACAATGAGAGCAGCTGCCGGAACCTTTCATCACTCCTCCACATGCAGGCTCAAATCCTAAAGAGCCAATTTGTGTAATCCTGGCTTTATTGTTGAGGTGCTTTTTCTTTGGTTGCATTTTTCCAAGGAAGGTGCTCGGCGAAATAAGCGCAGACGACATCGACCCTAATCAATCCTGTAGCTGCGGAGGTGCCAAAACACCTGACTGCTCGCGGCTCCTTATATTCCCATGAAGGACAAACTGAGGACATTGTCAGCGCGTCTTTGCTCTCGCTGAGACGGTTGGAGAAAAGTAAACAGCACAGGAGAAAAAAAAAAAACCCAGAGAGGCAGTGGGCCAAGAAGTGGGAGAAGCAGCAGCATGAAGGAAGGAAAGCCTCACACCCGACTGTCGACTGTGCTTGTTGAGGGAATACCTCAGACACACAGAGAGAGAGAGAGCGAGAACCTGTCAAAGTGTGCTGCTGCCTGCATCTCTCCCTTATCTCCTTATGTCTCCCTTAATACACAAAGGAGAGCGCGAGAGGGCGAACTGAGAAATAGGACAGTTTTCCTACAGGTGCAACAGCCGCTGCGACTGACTTCAGGGCGTGCGCCCAACACACACGCACACACGCAGAGCTAATGCATTTACTTTCGAGACCTCGCAGCAGCGGCAGCAGCAGCAGCAGCACTCATTGATGTTATTTATAGCTATTGTAAGTTCCCCCGTGAAGATTTTAATCTGATTTTTCTCTTTTAAAGGAACAGTAGTGGGACCAAGTTTGGAAGAAGAAAAAAAAACAATAAAACACACCTGGCTGCCAAAGGTGCTGCCATCCTCCCAGGAGCTACCCAGCAGACACCTAAATTACCTCAGCACTGACCTCACTGTCTACGTTTTGTCACTTGGGGTAGAAAATTATAGAGCACTTTAAAATACATTCAGCTTCGCAAGAGCGACGATACTCTGAAATGCAGCCAGGCTAAACTGGCAGGAGAAATGTAACTTCTCCACTTGGATGAAATAGATGGGAAGTTCTGGCCCTGATGGGATGTGTAAACTCATTTCAGGTGGACACACTGACTCATAATATCAAAGCAATAGCTTGTTATCATTGACATCTGGATGCATGGGGGAAGAATTAATGGCCGGGTGAGAGAACTTCCCGAGAGCTGAGGCAGGCGGGATTATAGCATCAGTTTGTTGACAGCAAATCGCACAAAGCAAACCCATTCCGGCAAAGTTTGCACAGAAGCGGCGTGTTCTCAAAGGATTCCATCAGACTTTCTGCCAAAAATGTACTCGGGCCTCTGGACCTTTTTTTTCTTCTTCTTTTTTTCATGCGATGCCAATTTCGACTTCGCTTTCTCAAAGCGCTGCTGCTGATGCCATGTTGCAATCAAGGACAAAATGAAAGAGGTGCTCGAAAGATTTCCTCTTATCTGCGACATGACGCCGAGCCAAGAGGCCTGCAGGTGCTGACAGAGAGCAGCTGCGGCGCTGCAGCCGTGAATCAACACATCAACAGAAATCAGGCTCGCCTCCTCCTGCCTGAGTGTCAGTGTGTGTGTGCGTTCGCCTTGTCTCGACCGACTGACAGCAAAGCGAGTGCCGCACTCGTGGCTCGATGGATGGAGCACAAGTCAATAAAACTCTCATTTTGATTTCACGGCACAGACCTCCAGTCTCTTAAGGAATAAAACAAAAAATAAAATATCTCAAAATGCAGGAACAGATGATGTCAGCACTCTGTTTGGAGCCATTTCAATATCTGAAAAGAAAATTGACCCACAGGGTTGATCTCTGGATACAGATTGTCAATTTTGTGTGACTGTGTTTGTCAGCGAAACTCGTTTAAACAGCTTGTTAAATGTTTCCTATTTTCCGTCTTGAAAGAAATTAAGCGACCGGAGAGTTTCAACATCTTCAGAGGAAAAACGGACGTGAGCTCCTCGCAGCTATTCTCTGTTTGACGCGGCAATAACCAGACGAGCGAGTCAGACGAACGCACTCTCTCCCTGTTCGTTTCCTCTCGCTGGAGTCGTCTGATTATCAGTGATAAGTTTCTCTGCCGCACGGACTCATCACAGTCTGAGAGCCGGAAATACATTTTTGGCATTTTTACTGCAGTTTAACAGTGAAGAGGAGAGGACAGGACAGGAGAGGAACGCTCACAACCATCGTCGACGTCGTCGTCTCGCCCTTATTCGTAAAAGGCAGAGCTGGCGGAGGGCCAACACGTTGCTGGAAATATTAGTGGAGGTGAAAAGTGAAGACTCTGCAGAGGCCTTCTGCCCGTCTGCTGGCAAACTCTAATGACAGCCTAATGTCAAGATCTACCCCGGAATGTCAATGAGATTGTACAAGAGCTACAAACACACACACACACACACACACACACACACAGAAGATTTAGAAAAGCTTAAGTTTTTCCCAATGGAACCACAGCAACAAAGCCGCACAGCTTACTAATCGCCCGACCTCTAAATTGCGACGAGGGCCACGCGCAACACTGGCTAAACTCGGCTACGGCGTCACAACAATACGCTGAATATCAATGTAGTGGTTTTAAATCAACCTCAAAACCGGATCATGTTTGCCTTCCAAGCCCAACATGTTTCATTGGATGATTCCTCAGTTCAATCGTGAGACAGACAGATCCATCTTTATCGTCACTGTAACATGGACAACGAAATTAGATCAGTGCCAACAGAAATACAATATATAAATAATCATTGAGCTATATAGCAAGAAAACCTCTTCGCTCGTCTGACAATTGTTTTAAGAACAGCTAAGTGAGGAGGCTGGCTGAGACGCAGGCACACGTTGCACAAAGACATGCAGCGGACTCACCCAATGAAGACGGGCCCGTTAAAGCGCTGTTAGAAACTATCCGGACACATAAGCACACAACGAAACGTTAATTAGCCGTTGTCATTCCCCAAACGTTGCTCGGTCGTGCTGTCTGAGACAAGACCCCTCCAGTCACGAGCGCACAGGAAGCAAATCACAGGCCCATATTTCAGTTCATGAATTTTGTATCGGCCTCATTAATAATCGTTACCCCTCCTAATGACTTTCTCCGAGTGAGAGTAAGAACGTGTACGCTGCATCTCTAAACCTGTGCATGAAAATCCAATTTTCACGTTTTTTTTTCACGGAGGGTGACTTTCAAGTGTACTTTTCATTTTAACTTTTACAAGTGTGTTTTATATTCATTTAAAATTAGGTTATTGCTGCTGAGTAAGCCGCGTGTGCCAGAGTTCAGGAGCCGCTCGGCCAGGAATCCACCTCACCCAGCTCATAAATTCCAGTAGAAAGCATTTTCAATCAGCCTTAATTGTAAAGAAATTCCATAAACCATCACCTTCCAAAAGGGGCTTTGGGCCTATGCAAGATTAGCATCTCACAAACAGAGGGTGCATGCTGCTGAAAAGATCAGCGTGGAAGCTGCAGGTGTTCGCTTAAAATCTGATTGAACCGCGAAAATGTGACAGACGGAAGGTTCCACCCAATCAAGCTTCCTGATTCTGCTTCCCCTTCCCAAATGCTTCCTCTTTCCCACTTAGATAAATAGAAAAAGCCAAAATAAATAGAAATGTTCCATCAGGCATGCAAGGGTATACGTAAAATGCACATCCTTTGCAGTTCAAAAACAAAGCATCACTGTTGCTGTCACACTGCGCCACAGCAGGAGCTGAGCTGTCGCACCGAGCACGTGATTCAACAGTTGTCCGTTTATGTTGTGCTTTACTAATTGACGAGGAAAGATCGCCGTCGCCTCGCACTCGTTCTCAGTCAATGGACGAACTTCAGGTTTCACCTTCGAGGGTAAAAAAAAAAAAAGAAAAAGGAAATGACTCGTTCTTCTTCAGGTGCAGGTCGGTAACAATCCCAATTGCTGTCACGGCTGTCATGCCCACAATCAATCAAACCTGTCTGGGCTCCGCGTGGGTGTGTGTGGCGAGTGCTCAGTGGTGGATTAGGAGACTGCATTGAGGGCTTTAAAAATTCCGAGCGCCAGGCAGGCAGGAGCGCCTGGGGAGCAACACTTATGGAATGTCGGGTTGAGGTGTAAGTAATCGATTTATCCTTTGCCTGGGGGAGATATGGAGGTGAGGGTGGGCGGGCGGTGGCAGCCGTGGGGAGGATCGACTGATAACCAAGTGCAGCCAGGGCTATTTATGAAGCCGAACCTCAACACGTTGACGGTGTGAAGTTTGCCGCGACTTCCTGTGGAGGAGCGCCAGCCCATCCAGCGGTGAAGTCAGGGCACAGTGACACGGCGTCACCCTGAATCCCCCAACTCAGCATTTTATCTAATCTTTTCTTATAATAACCCTCTCTCGCAAATACTAATAGGCCTACCTTGAACCAGCCGCCCAAATTGCAATGGCTCCATCTACTTTGTTACACGGCGCATATGTGGTGGTGGAGGATTGAGCTGACTTCAGCATCTCTCCTGGGGGGGATAAAGACCGAGCTGTCAGGAAAAAAACGTCCCCTCTGACGACCTGGCTGAGGGCTGACACGGGCCAGCAAGCCCGCCAGCACAGCGCTAATTACTCGAGACAATGCAAGACGGTCCCAGATATAAAGCAACAGCCGCTCTCTGCTAAGGCGACGACGCAAACGTGAAAGGGTGAACACCTTCGGTTAGGAAATACAACCTGCTGGAACGCTCTCCATAGTTTTATTCCAAGTTTGTTGGTTGATGCAATTTTTTTTGCTGGTCTACTTCTACTTAGCACTGAACAACAGGCAAGAAAATAAAGAGATTGGAGCGTGGGCGTGCATTTTACGTATACATATATGTGTGTGTTTATCAGGGATGCAAATTATCGATTAATTTATTAATTGTTAGTTGATTGATCTGATCGATCGATTAACAATTAATTGATAAATTTCACAATGGAAAATGTGTAAGGAACACATCATTTAACCCTTAAATAATGTTGAGGGTCCAGTGTGACCCATTTTTACATTAGAGAACAGTAAAAACGCCCTAAACATGTATCCTGTGACTTTAAGTTGACTTCTGATGGGTCACATTTCAACTTTTAAAAAAAGTTGTTTAAAAGTAACTTGTTCTAAGTGTATTATGACCATCACAGTATCTACAGGTGAATTTCCCTTCCTGCCACTACATTGCTAAAATGATATTAAGTACCCATGTAAACAATGTTCAATTCATAGTGACTAATTTAATTTAATTGATTAAATTCTTAATCGACAATTAATCGATCAACGATTTATTGTTAACATCCCTTATATATATGTGTGTGTGTGTTCATTTTCCCTGCTTTGGTGGCATTGCTCCCAAATTAATCCATCAGACATACTAAACCTGCATTTCATTCACCAGGCCAGCAGACGTTACGCCCATTAAGCTCAAACCCGATTGGCCCATCAGTTCGGCGGCGCGCACACCGGGAGACAGTGGGTTTTGCCATGAGCCGCAGGATAACTGACAGATATTGATGAGGATCAACCCTCTGACTTTTCCACAGCTCGGCATGTGTGTGTGTATTTGAGTGTGCGCCTGTGTGAATGTAAATGTGAATGCCCTATTGACTGCACTGTAGCTCCCCGGAGTTCCGTGTGAAGTGACTGATCTATGGCCAGACGTCCCGCAGGTTCTCGAGTCATTGATTGAATGTTATGAAGAAAGTTAACTTGTCTTCATGTAGCCCATTCCTAAGAATTAATACCGATTATCATTAGTACAGTAACGTGTGGACCAGTTCAGCATGAACCTGACAGATTGGCAATGTAGTGGCTTTTATCTTCTGTGATCAAATGAAATACAGTAATGTGCGCGTATAATTATACAAGTATCATATTTATTTAAAAGACAATTCGTCCATATTTTATCCATGTGGTTTTCAGGTTGTAAGAGGTGATGGGAGCAGTGGTCTCATCAAACGTTAGACTAGTCGGCCAGAAAATAATCGCAGCAATAAGGAGCGAGAAGAATGAAGAATGAAGAATGAAAGAAAATGCTGGAAGAGTTGAACTGCAAACCTTTCAATACAGCAGTACCATTTTTTTCCTTTTCTTTTTTTTTAACAGAATCAATCAACATGGATGCAGGCAAAAGGAAATGTTGAATGACTGAAAAGCACATCAGAATAGGGAGAGAAAAATGAAGGAAGAAGGCTGAGTTAAGTTGTACACAGGCAAAGAATAAAGTGAAGATTGGCGCTTAGTCAGAATTGTCCCATGGATTATACTGGATTGAGTCGTTTACATGACCACTTGAACCGTCAGCTACCTCCAGAGTACGTTGGTGTGCACGTAAACACACTCACCGTTTGTCCGCTAGTCTCGGCCTAATGCACAACGACTGCACTGAGGGAAACAAAATAATCCACAAATGCAGATCAGATGCTGCGCATGTAGGAACCACAGGCCAGAGACACGACAGCCGATCAATCACTCGCTGATAAGCATTCTTAACAAGAAAAAAGGGAAACCCTGTCAGATCCATGTGGAGAAACAAAGACCTCAGATGTCTGGTGTGTGTGTGTGTGTGTGCGTGCGTGCGTGCGTGTGTGTGTATTTTGATTGTGAATCACATCCTTTAATTCCTGCGCATTCGCTCTGTGACATGCATCGACTCTTCCCAGCCCATCTTCCAATCTTCCCATCTCCCCTCTCTCTTTGTTCTCCTCCTCCCGTATCTCCCCCTGCAGGCATTTAGCGATGAGCGTGTTTGCACAGAGAGGATGAGGAGCGGAGTGGGCAGGGCGGGTGACGAGGCGAGCGGGGCCCTGTTTTAATTAACGATCCCCCCCAGCCCCTCCGTAGACGCGGTCAACGATTAAAACTGGTTAGGATTGACTCGGGGGCTCAGTTCAGATACGACCCCGACGCGGCCCCGCTCCCGTCTCGCAGGGCGACTCGTCCGTGGACGCCGGGGTTACGGGAATTAAGAAGCAACGGCGTTGAAATGGTTGGGGGAAAAAAAGGAAAAGGATGAGCGAGGGAGGAAGAAGAGAGGCGGAATGAATCGGGCAGAATGAATCAGGACGCTAATGTGATCTAATTTGTAACGAGCCCGGATCATTGGAGAACTGGGGGGTGAATGGGCTCATCGTCTTGTTTCCTTCAAGAAACAAAAAAAACAAAACAAACATCTTGCGAGAGGCTCGACAAAGTCAAGTCAGCTCTCGGCCGGCCGTCTGTTGTTGTCGCCGCGCGTCGACGCTGCGCTGATGGATCGATGTTTCGCATTTACAGGCTGTAGCTGGCAAGATGAGATTTTTTTTTTTTTTTTGGTCCCACAGAAAAAAACAACACCTACAGACTTGCAAAGAGCGTTCCTAGAAAAAAAGGGAGAGTGGGGAAAAAAAGCAATACCGTCTGCAGCCTTATTAATTTTCTCGCACTACTCCTCTGTCATCTCCCGCCGTCTTCCGCTCCCACACTTCTCCTTTTAATATTCCTTCCTTCACTCCTTCCTTCCTTCCCTTCCCTTCCACGGTGATGTAACCAACGTGACAGACAAGCCTGGGAGAATTGCTCCGAGCTTTTTTTCAGCCGTGTAGTCACTTCACATCAGCGGCTCTGGCACTTCCAGGAGGAAACCCGAGCCCCTGGAACCCAATGCAGGATCCCCTTGACGGGTCGCCGGGGCGCCTGGCGCATCCCGACACATCAGGTGAGGCGTTCAATCACAGCCTCTTTAATTAGCGCGAGCGGCAATCACACTTCTGACGAGGGCGCAAAAAACCCGCCGTGGCATGAAGGTGAACGGAGCCTCTGAGGAGATCGGCAGCGACGGCCCTGGAATCTTCGCTCTTTGGTTTGGTGAATTTTACAGCATCGGTGGGAAAGCCGGGCTGCCCGTCGTGTATTTACATATCAAACCTGAGGTGGCCGGCGTGTCACGGCCATACTGTAGATGTAAACGCTGTTCAGATCTTTCAAAGGCAACACGTGTCAACACCAGCCTCCATTTCAGTTCCCTCAGAAATCAAAGCCAGCTTGCTCAGGGCACTCCAGGCCAAGACAGAGACTCATGTGAATCTTTTAGTGACTCACTCGTATCTACTGACGTCCACACGGCATGTTATTTATTTATTATACAATTATTTCTATTTTTACTGATACACGAGGCCAGTGGACTCTCCAGAAGTGTCCATCCTTTGCTTCTTTCGCTTGCTGCACTTTCACGAGAACTCTGCATTTTTCGCAGGATGGCTGTAAACAAAGGGCTAAACATGCTTCTTTTTTTTTTTCAACAAGTCTATCAAGTTTCAGGACAGTAAATCACGCAAAGCTTCAATCTCCATGCGAGCTTGTTCTCCATCAACAAAACCCTTCTATGCACCGAATATCAGACACAGCCGGAGCCAAAAGCTAATGGCTGATTTGCTTCGCTGTCGTTCCCCTTCATTTATCGCCATTAATCCTTTCTCCCTGCCTGCCAAAATCTATTCTGGGCACTTTTTGCATTTTTATTTTATTTTTATTTTTTTTTCAAACACCAGAATCCGCCATATGCTTTGCTCCCTTACCGCTTCCCACTCGCTCCCGACTCCTTCCCCAACGGTCCTGTCACCCTTCAAGCGACACCAAACCGCGGCGGATGGTTTTGCCGGTACGGAAAATGTGCAAAGCGGCGGCAGACGCTGTGAAATACAAAAGACGTTTACCTGGCGGTGATCGGCTCATTCGCCACCGCGCGGGCTCGTTTGGCAAAGGTTAGAGGCTTTCATTTGTTTAGTTACACGCTGTTGCTTTAAACCGTGGAAACCGTAAAAAGGACGGTGGTATCACTTTGTCAAACACTGTAATTTAACCTTAAAAACAGTATGGATGTGGAAAAGACGCACTGCAAACGCACTGTACAACAAGAAGAGAAGGGGCCGTGGCGTTCAGGTGCGTGTGATATGATTCCTCTCGAGGGCGTCTCGAAGAGGAGATTAGCGCGCCACGCCGCTATAATTACCTCTCGCCTTGCAGCCCAACGTTCCTAAACACGGCGGGGGGAACGGCAGGCCACCACGCACGCCGACACGCGCGCACGCTCGCTGTGGGGCGCACTTCAGCACAATGCAGCCGGCTAAGAGGGAGTTATTTCTAGAGGGTTACATTTCATCCGAGGCCACCCACGCTACCTTTAAGCAGCGCAGGTCAGAGCACACACACGCAGGACCACACACACACACACACACACACACACGGAGCCTTATTGTTTGTAAGTACAAAGAGTGACTCACCTGTAGCTGTCCGTCCCACGCCAAAAATATTTTTTTTAAAAACACTTAAGAATCCATTTTCACCACTCCTGCGAATCACACCTCAGTCTGTATTTTTCATTTTATTGGAAATTATGCAGAAAATGTGAAGTCATCTGTTCTCACGTAGACACACGCAGAGCTGCCTCGCAGTCAGACGCTTTTGTAATTTGAAAAATGGCCTTAACAAAAAAAATAAAAAGGACGGGGAGACATCTCCCCAGACACACCGCATCTTCATTCCGGCGTCCCTGGAGGCGGCCGGACCTAATGACCCCGCAAACTACCGGGGCCGAGTGTGTCTTAGAGTCGGCGGCGTCCACAAAGATGAATTAACCATGCAATTCACAGCTTTGAGAAAGTCATTAAAAACTATGCCAGAAGTAAATTGCTTCGCCACGCTGAGTGTTGCCACCCCCCCGCCCCCTCCGAGCACCACCTTCCCCGCCGCCCACTTGGCCAACTACTAAAAATGCAATATGACTTCTTGAGGACAGTCAGACGCAGGGGACCGTTTCAACGAGCTGGACTAAACAGATGGGATGTGGTGGAAGGAGCGAAGGCAAGAAATTGGAAACAAGCAAGAAGGAACATTTAAAAAAGACCTAACATTTCCATCACTGGCACAGTTGCACAGTTTTTGTTTTTGGGGGTTTTTTTTGCAAATAAAGGTAACAGAGCAATCCTGAGCAGAGCCGCCAGAAGGAAAGATGTGTGGAGTCAGTCTGCCGGAGGCTGAGGAGCTTTGTGAACATCACTGTTTGGCCCAGCATGGCCGGCAGCACCATATGTGGGCTGACCTCACACGACCTTCAGCGCCTATGTTGAGTTGAAAAGCCTGGATGGATGCTTTCAAACACAGGCAAAAAAAGTTCTTATTTTTAAACACACATTAAAAAGCACACACAAACATGCAAGCCCAAGATTCCTTCAGTGTGGCGAGAACATCGGACGGAGCTAGTTTTTACGTCGACGATCTTCTCGTCTGATTTCAGCCTCGCTGCAGTTCCAAACAGTGGAAAGGTGAGAATGCCATTAAAAGTTGCCGCGGACAAGACTGGAGACACACACACAGCTGTGCGAGCACAATCAGCTGCCCTCCGCAGGCCTGAGGTGTGTTCAAGCATAAGAGCGAGCATTTTATTTAGGCAGCTGGCGTTTAGCAGGCGAGCAGCGAACACAAAGGCAAGCGAGGGAGAGTGAGAGAGAGAATGATAGAGAGAGAGAGAGAGAGAGAGAGAGAGAGAGAGAGAGAGAGGACAACTCTAATGTAGAGACCGTAGTGACAGGAGGGTGACTCGAGAGAGTTAACCCTTGAAGGGCGGCATTAAAAAAGAGAATCTCTAGATAACTGTTTAGGATTTAGAACAATGACCAGCCTCAGCACTTTCCATTAATTCCCTTCTTTATGTAAGCACTAAACTGACAGACACAGCAGAAAGAAAAGACTGGCCAGGAGCGGATACTATTAAACTTTTTTAGAAGTCAAAGATGCAAAAAGCAACAACTGAGGGCAAATGGCCGACTAATTCATTGGGTTTAACGACAGGGCGGTAAACAACATAATAAGGAGGGTGTTAGCGTCGCAACTGTGGCCGGTATTAAAAAGAAATGTTTGCACAATAAATTTATCAGTGGCTGTCACAAGGTTCATAAACGGCTTTATGGACCTCAAATCATAGCCGTTCCACACAAACAGCAGGGAGATAAAGCCGAGACCTTGAACAGTTTTTAGTATCGTGGAGTCTCTTCACATTATACAGCAATCCCAGTTTTCAAACACTGGCATTGTTTGTGACTAGTTTGGTGGTGACAAAGGAGCATCTCTCACTTCTTTTGCGACACTTTCAAGAAAATACTGTGTGAAAGTATGCAGTTCTGGAAATAGCCAAATTGTGATGTCACAAAGGGCACTGATGCCTGTATCAGATTCTCCCACCGCCCCACCAGGTATTTGTCCCACCTCAGCTTTTTTAATCCCCTCTAAATTACCTGCAAGGTACAACAACGCACTTTCAGAACAACGCCAAAAGTCAAGTGATTTTGTGGGGTGCTGTAAACAGAGGGTTAAATATTCTGTGATCTATGGAGTTGTTTTTGTTTTGTTTTGATGACGGTCACACAGAGCTGCTCCACTGGAGTCAGTGATGAAAAACAGAAATTCTGAACACACATTCAGTAGGAGACCTTCACATTTTCCAATACCTCTTTCAAGATCAACCGAAACAAAAACGTCAACCATGAGCTTCCTCGCTTCAGAATTGATCCGTGTCAAGGGTCAAACGAACTGTGCAACCACGAGCCTGCAGGAGGACACATTTCATTCAATCCAAAGAGCAGAGTCTCCAACAATCACTCTTCACACCATGTCAGAGCAGCTTCTTGAACAAATACAAAATACACAGAGTCAAACTTGAGCAAAAAAAAGAAACGCAGGTCAAAAAACGACGGAACTCCACAATTTCAACCCCGTCAGCCCGACAGGTGTTGTCCGTCTGCCGCCTCCCAGCAAACACCGCGACACGGTGGTCTCCCAAAGCTGAGCCGAGCAGCGAGGCGCACCGCTGCCTTCATTCCACTCACCAAGCGTTACGCACCACATTATGCAACACACTGGCATGCCACATCGACGCGTAAAGATTCAATAAGCTGTTTGCCTGTCACTGTGTTTGGGGCTTCAGTCGCCAATCGGTCTGATCACCGAGGGGGTGGAGGGGAATCTGGTTGCACTACTTTAAAGCGGGAAGCAAGCGCGGTAAAATGGAAAAGAAGCACACAAAAATAAACTTTGCACACTTAAGAGACACATGCAAATTAAAGTGGAGTGATTTTCCCACCCGCGGGTACTGAGCGGAAGCCACCTGAAGTTCCAGACTAGGAGACTTCCGCGCAATCCGCTCAGCTTATTGAATCTTTTCGTCTTTCGTCAAGCAGGCAGGAGTACATTGAAAAACACCCAGAGGTGTCCACTCACCTGTGAGCTGGTCATACGATCCGTCCAGCTCTCTGGAGTCCGACAAGCTTTGGTCACGGTTCTTCGCCTTCATTTTCCCCCCGCGGTGCGCCGGAATGTGGAACTGTGGGGAATCAGCTGCTGTGAGTGTTGGCGGTTCTCTCACACAAAGTAGGTTTTGTTAATGATGTTGTTGTTGTTGTTGTTGTTGTTCGTCTCCCTGTAGCCTGTCTACGGAGAAGTCAACAAGTCATCGTTGATTCGTCATCAGCGTTGAAATCGCAGCCATGAAAGTTGTTAGATCCCGCGTGTGTCTGCTGTTTTTGTTTGGCGTGCGCTCTCGGCATCGGGAAGCGGAGTGAAACCGAGCGCGCTGGAGAGTCGGAATGGGGTGGCACGCGCGCGTGCACGCGTACACATCAACAGAGTGCGAGAGAGAGAGAGAGAGAGAGAGAGAGGCGGGGGTGGTTAGGGGAGGAGGAGAAGTAGATGGAGGAGGAAGAGGAGGAGAGAGAAGAGGGAGAAAAAAAACACAACAGCTTAAAATCCACCTCACCGGATCTGGCTGGAGATTTCCGTAGATGATTAGCAACTAAACATGAAGGTTTCCTGAATTTCCTGTTCACCACTATGTTCAGATCCTCTGGTGAGTCTCCACCGTTGCCAAGTGATTTGCATTCTGAAGTTTCCCCTACACAGACAGACAGTCGTTTGAATACACTGGCCCCCGATCCGCCATGCAAAGTCTGCATGCTGGCTGGAGGAGGGTTGTTTTTGGTCTGATAATCAAACAACTATCTTGAATCTTAGCCTCGTCAAACGGGCGCTGACGTCCACAACTGCGGCCAAAAAGACGGAGCGGTTCTGCGTTGCTGCTGGAAACATCCTCAGCCACTGACTTGCCAGAGTGGAGATTGATTGGTCAAGAGGGGCCTTCAAATCATCAGACTCCGCCTTTTTTTGTGTGTGTGTGTTTTTATCAAAGAGTTCATGACTCGCCAGATAATGTTTGTGCTGAACCTTCTGACAATGGATGCATCAAACACCGCCTTCACTTGCCAATTCGATGAGAACAGGTCTGATTTGCTATTTTCTTTGCAGACCTGCCAAATGTCTGAATGTGCTTTTACTTTAATGAAAACACAACTCATTTGTTAAATTAATTTTTTAAAAAAGTGCAAAGATCTGAAATTGGGTTTGAAACGGGACCTTTCAATTTTAGATCAAATTTCCAAGATATAGTTTTGCATTAAGAGGAACGTAAATGTCAACAATGCGCTTCAATGCTCCAGGATTGTTCTGGGTCACGGCTCAAATGAACTGTGAATGTGTTAGAAAAATCCCGCAATCATAAACTTCAAGCGTTCTTCAAACTGCAGTCTGCAATGTAAACTCTCACAAGTTTGACAAGTCGAGGATTCAGTACTAACTTTCGGTACTCACAAGACACCACCGAAGTTGTTTGGAGAAAAGTTCTGTTCTTTGTTTATGTTCTTATAATGTTATGTAAATAAAATGTGAATGGAAAAAAAAATTGCTATCGCAATCCTCCATTGAATTGGCACAGGGTGGAACTATTTCCTTCTGTGAAACTCCAGAACATTTATGTGGGTAAGAAAGCATTTTCAGAACCTCCAACAATTTAGTGATGAGTAGAAAATTGGACAAATTTCTGTTCTGTTGGATCATACCTTTATGGGATATGGTAACAAAACTACAGGTAGCCAATTTTTAAAAACCAAAAACAGAATATGTCAAAATATGTTGAAAATTCATCCCTGAGTCATTCGTCAACAGGTATCTCTTAAAGCTCACAGCTGGCCTACATGTGGCTCCATTCATGCCGTTATTATCACCATCACATCCACTGCTAATGTTCTGAACTGAGTCACAGCCGTGTCACATGTACACAGAGACATCAGCAAGGAGCAACACTGCCGCTGCTGCTGCTGCCAGGCAGAGGTTTCTGACGCCGCTCTTGTCTATAAATACGCTCTGGCTTTCAGAAGCCTTGTGTGTGTGTGTGTGTGTGTGTGTGTGTGTGTGTGTGTGTGTGTGTGTGTGTGTGTGTGTGTGTGTGTGTGAGCGTGTGTGTGTGTGTTTCTCTTTTTTTCCCCCGTTTTCCTCCTTCATCTATCTGAGCTTCAGTTATGGTTTGCTAACAGCAGTCATCGCAATGGTCTGCTTGGTCTCCAAGTGCGTAATTTCCTATTTTCACTGCGTGTGTTCGTACGGGCTACAACATTCTTCTATGTGGTTTAACCAATAAAAGTGGAATTGAAACATCTCCTTTTAAACGTCACGACAATGGGAGTCATTTTGTCATGGGTAAAATAATAATGACAATAATAAAAACACAACTTAATAGTCTCAGAAAAATCACTTTTCTGTCACAGTGAAGCAAATCTGTGATCTCTACATATAGATATATAGATATATAGATATACTCATATATACACATGTTCTTCAACTGCTGCTCACTTGGTTAAGCTCTGAGAGCAGCAGACGGATGACCACATCCAGATACAAAGTGCCCCGACGGCTATTCTCATTACCATGTAAATGCTTCCACGGTTGATTTATTTGTTATCATTTACATTCTGAGTCTTCCGCATTACCAAAACTGATTTAAATTCTCCAGAAAAAGGTCATCAGGAGAGTGACATGCTTGAAAGCCACGAAAAAAAGAAAGGTTGGGAAGGGGTGGAGGTGTGGAGGGGGCGGGACAATCACAGGGAGCCACCCTTTCTATCATCTAATATCCACAAAATATTTCACGGACACGGGCGATTGGGGAGTGATGGCACCGCTCCGCGCGTGGCAAATGAAAGGAGACAAGCGGAGGTGGATTTCAAATGAGAGGGAGGTGGAGCGCACGTGGAAAGAGAGATGGGGAAGTGGGGGAGATCGATTCATGGTTAGTTAGGCGGCTTTCAGTGAGTCACGGCTGAAATACGGGACCAGAGGCAGGAAGCAGAAAGTCTTTAGGACGGCTTTATACCCGACTCGAGCGATGGGCAGGAGCCCTGGCGGCCGTCGCTGCTCCATCTGGAGGGATAGGTGTTCAAAAATTAACAAGTCTGATTAAAATTTCACCACGTTTACGTTTGAAAAATCACCACATGTCGGCCAGGGCTAATGTTAGTCACCTCAGCTGAGCGTTAATGTGTTTCACAGGAGCAAGATTGTCCAACCCCTAATTTCCAATATCGATATCAACCGATATCAACCGATATCAACCAATACCGATATATGGGGGGTCGTGGAATTAACACATTATGGCTAATTTGTATTGTGATGTCCCGCATGATGTCATCAGTTACGAATGAGCTATTTTATTAGCAGCCAGCCACCACTGAAACCACTCTGCTGAAACACACGCATTGTTTGCTGTTATCCTTCGATGAGGTTTGATGACATCATCAAGCGTAGTCGAGACGAGTAAGTAAAGTATTGTTATTTATTTTTTAGTAATACCAGGAAATTCAAGGAATTCATTCTTTGGCATGCCAACTAAATTGGAGAAATTTTAAAAAATTTATATATATATAATATATTTTCCCGATACCGATGTTTTCGATATTAATTTTTAATGCCTTTATATGCCGATAATATTGGGAGGCCGATAATATCGGACTTCCCTATCCTAAATGGATGAATACAACTGAGGATTCTGCTTTTTTGGGTAATTCGTGTCTCCTTGTTTTGGTTTTTTTCTCACCTTATTTATTACATCATTTAAGCTTTACTAATGGATCTCTGGGTCCGGGAGAATCACTGTGGAGTTGTTTTGGGGTCCAGCAAACACTTCAGAAGTTTCTTCACCACTTGGCCAGTAAAGCTTCACCAAACTGAGCCCGGTGAAAAATATCCACCTGTGCAATGTAACAAACCCTTTCAGCACGCGTGCGAGTGCATCCAAATTAGCCATTTAATCCCCGTCCACCCCTGAACCTGCAGCACTTTGTAACCGGATTACTTACACCCACTCAAAGGCATAAACAGGCACTCAGACACATGGGATGTGGAACCGGCGTCTGCGAAATGCAGATAAATGAAGGAGGGGAGGAGGAGCGAGAAGTCTCATCATCCAACTGATGCAGCGTCTGACTCCCTCCGCAACACCACCACCCCCCCCAAGGTTGGACCCCATGTCCTTGGCAACTCTCTCAGCCGCCACACTGAGGTTATAAATAGCCCAAACTCCGGGATTCCCTCACCGAAGCGCGTGCGGCGCAGAGTGACACTGGCTTGATTTGAAGCACAGCGTGTCAGACGGTCGCTTGGAGGCGTTTTCATTTCTCCTCAATTCATTGCTCAATATTTGGGACTCGCCGCGGCGCCGCAGAATGATTTCTGCGCCTCGTCGGAAAAAGAGGGAATAAGAGGGATTAACTTGGGGGGAAAATAAAAACCTGTCAGCGATGGTATTCTGAATGCGAGAGCTCAGCAAAGCGAAGAGCAAAGCCTCCTTGTTAAGCAGCATCAAACAGCACTTCAGCCCTCTGACTGACACTTCCCTCCATTATTCACCAGCGCCACCGACCGCCACCAAGGAGCTGTCGACTTCCCCTCAGTCACACGGCCGACACTGGCCGACGGGCTGATTGATGGCGGCTGAACCCCGCTCACACACCCAAGAGTCGATTCGCTCATCGTCGGGAAGGATCAAAGCCTCTTCACGCACATCATCGCGGGCTGGATGGCAGTGAGAGGCACCACAAAGAACTTTAGCTATTAGAAGGAAAATGTATTGGAAAAGAGTGATTAAAAGCATGGTACAAGATGGAGGAACTCTAGAACCAATCGTAGCTAGCCTTCCAACTTCAATATTCATTTGAGTTTCAGAGCTCATTAATTATCCACAAATCACTATAGATCTCAAGAAAAACACCATATTTAGCCCCCTGTTTACGGCCTGGTGTAACTCCCACATTCTGGAAAGAAGAAAATAATTTCCGGAATGTGAATGTGTTGAGTATGTTTATTGTGTTGTTTATTTGTTTCATTATTATTATTATTATTATTATTATTATTATTATTATTATTATTATCGTTGTTGGAAATCAACCAGAGCTGAATTTAGCTTTATATTGATGGAAATCCATCACAGCATGACTTAAAAGGAATTTCAAATTAATGCTCGCATAAACTCTTTTTTCCAAAAACTCTGCTCTTTGCTGCTCCTTGGAAATACAATTTCGTATATTCTGCCTCCCTTAGGAAGGCAATAAAAATGGATAATGATCATTTTTTGTCTTCATAAAAGCTGAGAACTGGAAGCTGGCCGCTCGTCAGCAGCAGCTTAGCTTTCTGTGGCGGCCGTTACTTTCTTTCATGCACTTTTAATGAGCGGAGCTGCGGAGCTGCGGCCTGCATGGTGGCAGCCCGCCTCGTGACCACACACTGTCATGTAAATTTTAAAAAAAAGGGCGCATTTTCTCCGCGCCGCCCGGTTCTCCTCCGCTGCCTCCTCCTCACGCGCTCCCATCTCAGCATCCTTCGGTCGCTTCCCACCGGCTTCATCAAACCTTTAACCCTAATTCAATCCGACCGTCCGCCTTCCCTCTCCTCCTTCCTCCCTCCTTTCCATCCTTGAGATACATCCCCTCCCTGTTTCCCTCTTTTCACTCCCATCTTCCCAATCTCGCCTGCCCTCCATCCCTGTATTTCAATTCCACGCAACTGTCCAGGACGTGACTAATGTGACCTTCCCGGAACATCGTCAGATTCCCTTGTCATGTTTTCTTTTTTTTTTTTTTCCCCGTCTTATGATTCCGCCTCCGACTGAGAACAGTGACCACACGTCTCCCCGGAATACGTCTGTTGTCTCAGCGCACGTTTGGAACCTGTGATGGCTCCTGACAGATGTCAAGCGCTCGGCTGCTGCTACCGACGTCACCTCATGCCCGAGGGATGCCACCGTCCGGGAGAGCAGCACACACACACACACACACACACACATACACACTTGCAACCGTGTTAGGCGAACCGGTTTGCGATGTGCACGTTCTGTTTCTCCTCAGCACAGCAAGTAAGTTACAGAACTGACCTCTGTGTCTTTACAGGAGAAAAAGAAAAGCAACTTTTTTTTAGAGCGGCATGAATTACTCAGGAGGGTAAAGTGCATTATTTTGCTCTCACATTGATGCTGTCTAGGTTTGTTTGTTTGTTTGTTATATTGGCAGACCTCTCTTTTGCTTCCCCCCTTTTGCCATTTTTGCAGCTTTGTGTCATTTTGTCTGAAAATTCTCTTGATATGCTCTTGCGTGCGCTTATTTTTAGTGTAGAAAACCAATTGGTAAAAAAAAAAAAAAGCAATTTGTAAAAATTTTCACCGACATCAAATAAGAAAAATAACTTGTTCTATAACTGTTAGTTGGCGAACCATAACTTGAATAACTTGAAAGTACGAGAGATTCAGCAATGACTTGATGTCAACTAAATATATCATGAGTCAGCGTTGGTGTTTTCATTGTTTGTCTATCCATTATTCATTCGTTCATTTTAAATCTGCTTCTTTATGCACATGGTGTTTCAGAGTCGAACAACACCCACCTGCTTGTTTTAATTAAGCATTTCTGTCACACTGAAAAATATTCACGCATAAATATTCATGCAGGCGCTCCAGAGGACGCAGGTGTGTGTCCACCTCGCACATATTTAGAAAAGTTACTTGAACTGCGGAAGCTGAAATGATTATTTCTGGTAAAAACACAATTTATGAGCAACTTGTAAATCAAAAAAGAAAACAACCAAGACTGAAAGGCTGAAAGAAGCGAAAGCGATTTATTTGCCATCGACTGTGGTGGGGTAAACGTAACACAGCTTGCAACGCTCTTCAGAATGTCTGCATGTTGGTTTCCATCACAGCAGTTAAAGCTCAGTGCTGAGAGCAAAACCAGAACACACGTTCAAAAAAATGCAAATGGAGACGGCTGACGGAAAGGGATGTGACATACTGTATATGTGTCTTCAGACATCACATCACATCACCCCCCTTGATCTTTCATACCTTCAGCAGCCCATCCAAACAATCCCATTATCTCCTCCTGATCCCTGAAGCGCCATTGATCATCGTGGCCACAAAGGAGCGTCACCGTTTTCCATAAAGCCAACTCGTTTTTCATTGGTCCGCCATCAGAGCAAACAGCCTGAATGTGTCTGACAAACACTTACAATAACAAATCACGCTGACTTGGGGTGAGGCCGGCTAAATAGCCATCAGTAGTGGGGAAAAGCCCATAAAAATCACCCTCTGATAGATCACTGGGGCGTGCTCGGCCCAGGCAGGCGGGGGAGTTTTTATAGGCATGGGCCGGGTGGCGGTGGTGGTGAGGAGATGAATGGAAAGCGGGCGCCCAGTGGCTGGGTGCAGGATATGATGGAGGGAGTAAACAGCAAAAGTGCCAATCTGGCCCGGCAGACAGATGGATGGAGTCTGGCTGCTCCGGAAAACTGGCCCCGGCCTCCACCCGGAGATGTGTTTTCCCGTTAATGTCGCCCGCGGGGCTGTTTTCAAGCTGCCAGAAAAAAACCTGTGAGACATGGAGTGAGTGACAACACTCCCAGCCAGGTGTTCGGAGATCATTTTGAGACTGTTTTTTGGAATTTTTGGTTTTCCTCCTTCCAACCTAGTGGACGGTCAAACAAAGCATCTGTCTTAAGCTAAATATAAACATTCCCCAGGCTATTGCGACCCGCACTCAGGAACACTACATCGACATCACACCTTTAAGAGCACCTCTCTATTCATCGGGATGCTTTTTACAACTCTTGTTAAAAAACAAAACAAAAAAAAACCTCGTTGTCAGACTAATTACTGTGGCCATCAGCAAAGTGGCTCTGGTGATCAGAGCGTCACGATACCATCGGGAGCGGACGAGTTCACCGCGTGATGGAGAAACTAGATCCGAGCCTGCAGCCCCCCCAGTATTATGTCTGACAACGGCAAGCCGCATATATGAAGTCCGTTATCAGCGGAGCGGGGTGTGCTCCATCTCAGCCTCGGGATCGGGTGGCGCATATCGGTTTTCTGAGCGACGGGTTTCGAGTGCATCGCATCAAAACCTCTCCACGGTTCGCCTGAGAGGAGTGGGGTGTCTCTCTGCCTCCGTGTCTCGCTCTGTGTGTGTGCTGCCACTTGTGACTGCGGGTCCTAGGGGTGTTGCATGAGTAATGCCGAGGCGCCTCCTAATGAAAGATAATGTCGAGTTAATGATCTGTCAAAATGAAGTGTTTGCTCATTGAAGGGGGGATCATCCCGGGCTTTAATTTCCACCCAGAGACTCAGGCTGGTGGATATCACTCCTTTTGTGCGCACCCTAACATATTTGTGTCTTCCATATATCACGCATGTCCGACGGACGGGGCAAAACACGTCTCAATGCAAAGTGCGTTATTCCCACACGCGCACGTTTGTTTATGGGCGGCCCGCGAAGAGGTGGGGGCCTCATCAACCGCTCGAGCCGCCGGCAGATTAACGGGGGAGACGGGAAGAGAGAACACAACAGTCAGAGCGCCCATAAATGGCCATCCAGCCAACAGCTACAGAGGGAGGATTAGCCTCTGCTTTAGTCACCGCACTCGGTCGTCACCAAAGCACTCGACCGCCAATCTTGGCAGCGGCCGCGTCCCCTCCGCCACCGCCAGCTCAGGAATGATTTGCGACGCTCGGGAAAAATGAGCGTCTGTGTTTTGTGCTTTGATGAGCGTGTTTGCGCGCACGTGATTTACGGCGCGGAGGAGGTGTGGCTCCGGCCGTCGACTGAGGCCAGGGTGAAGGTCAAGTCAAGGAGTTCAAGAAGACGACGGGGAGAGGTCTCGTCGGTTCGGGCTGAGATGCTCTGAGGCGATAAGCCCTGATGAGTCTCGGCAGAGAAACACACAAACCCGCAAAGCGCCGCCGCGAGTGAGATTAGATCGGAAGGTCAGACGGCAGTCTGGGCAACAGCACTGAGAGACAGTCTGTATCATGAAGTCGTTCGAAATTAGCTACTTATATATTATGCATCACCTATAGTGATTATTTATAATAATATATAATAATAATATAATATAATAATTTATCATCAGTTGCTGCAACTCTGTCATCATCGTTCACTGTATTTAGCACCAATGCCCTTCGCTGGCGGTGACAATAATCTGATGAAGCTGTTTCAGCGGCTAATGAAAATGACGTAGCCGCTATTATACAGTTCCTATTGACATGCAGCCGCGTGCTTATTCAGATTAAAGCAGCATAAAGCAGCGCTCACAGACAATTTGTCTATATCTTGCTCGCACTGTCCACTGCTTTTCAAACCCCCAGCTCCAGAAAAACATCTTTGGAGCCATTATTTTCGCGCCGCCATTAATGCTCCACCACTGAGCACGATGAGGCATTTTGGATTCGGGCGCGCAGCAGGGAGAGAGTGTACCTGAGAGAGTTCTGTAATGGAGAGTGGGGGAGAACTTTCTGAAGTCCCGCAGTTCTTTAACGAAAATACGGAAAAAGAAAAACTGTGTGCGATGACGGAGAGAACCGCGTGTCCTCAGAATGAGACAGCGTGCACTGGGGATGCAAACAGCAGGAGCACTCTTAGCGGAAGGACTGCTGTTAATTCAAAATCAATTTTCTGATTTCACTTTGTCCAGTGACTGCTCCTCGAGTACAGCTGACAAATGCAGAAGTCTCCAATCGCAGCAGCTACAATTTATTCTGGGTCAAAAACTTTATGATTACAAAAGGAAAAATTCTGAGCTCATAAATGGAAAAAGAAACAAGAAAATTCAAAGTGACATTTAGTTTAGTTTAGTTTAGGTCGTATTTATTTCGAATATGTCAGAAAAAACAAAAAATATGCAAAAAATAACAAATAAAGCCATTCAAGAATGAATAACTAATGTAGCAAAAGAAAACAATTAAAAAAAATGAATATATTTGAAAGGGAGTGAGAAGAAGTAAAAAACGTATGTACTTACACTGACAACTTACACTGTGTGGATACTTGCTGCCTTCTACGTATTATACACTTTTTACATAGAAAATAATAATAATACTATATAATTTAATGTAAAAATAGTATGCTCTATAAATATCAATGAATGTACAGATATACTGTAGATATGCACATATACGTATATATAAATGGGACACAACAGCATGTATGCACAGTACACATACGCCAATAGAAACACTGAAACACACCGACTCTTAATGCTGTTCACTATATCTTGTGAATATCATATTTTTGTAAATAAAAAAAAAATTTTAACGATTGACGCAGAAGAAACAGACAAGTCAACAGAGATGTAACTGCATGGACAAGCGCTCTAAACACTATTTACTCTGCTAATTGCATGTGGAGCTGTCTTGACCTTGGTCTGCCCCGGCCCGTCACGTGTCGCTCTACTGTTATCTAAGCTTTACCTCCAACGCAGGCAGCCAAGCATGAAGCAGCACCTGGGTCCCGGTAATACGACCGTCATTAGTTACTCATTATGTCGGCCGCTCAAGCATAGCGCAGACCACTGTCTCAGAGCGGCGTACAAGAGTTCACCGCGATAACCGCCGCACACACTCCCTCAACGGTAGGTGTCGCGTGTTTCGCTGCGGCTAAACCAAGTTGCTAGTTCCTGTACTTGTTCTCGCGCAAGAAGGGAGACTTTGTTGCCACCCCGAGGCGGGACGCGAATCGAACTCGAGCCCCTTCCGAGCGTTCTAATTTGGAATTTGAATCAATCGGCTCTCCTTTGGCACTCAGTCACGCGGTGGATTTAACTGTTGTTCCTCCGGAACCGCAAAACCTCAAAACTTTACAGCGGCTTATCGATTTTGAATACCAGTAGGCGCCGTGATCAATGTGCTTCGTCATCCCTAAAGCCTCCATCTGTGCGTGTGCGTGTGTGTCTCATCCACGCTTTGAGGCGGCCCTTTGCTCCGCGTGGTCGATACGAACTCGTGAGCGGTCATCGGCTTAATTCATGCGTGTCGTGTCTCGTATGAGCTGGAGGGAATGAAACCAGAAACCCCATCTATTGTGTAAATGCGGGCAAACTTCTGGCCCCAAGGCTTCCATCTGTCCTTAAATGTGGGCTGGCGCTGTGTGAGTGTGTGTGTGTGTGTGTTAGTGTGTGCTCTGACTTTAAATGACCTGGCACCAAAGGATGCGCACGTTGTGAATACAACTGGCCGAAAATAAGCAGCCAAGAGACTTCAAGACTTCAAAGGGTTTTCAAAATAAAATTTACATTAAACAAGATAATATGATATTATATGCCGTTGCCGGGGTTGTTTTTGTGTGAATATGGATTTTCTCTTTTTCCACGCCGGCGGCGTGTTGCATCATCATTCGACACGGCGCAACAACCACCCCTCCCCGCCGCCCAAATCCCCCCCGATTGCGAGGGCGGCACTGAGGCGCCCCGCTGTTTCCTCCCACGGGGCACAGTTGTCATCAGACCGAGGGGCCTCCCCAGACCACTATGGCTTAATAGCCTAGCTTAGTGCCACATGGCCACGCAGATTGAAGAGCAGGGTAAAGCGAGAGTTCTCACCACAGTGTCGCTTCAAAACACAGGGAGACACCGCGGAGATTAATCACTGCCGGGGTGACAAATTCCAGCATAGAAGAAATTAAAACGTTGATGCATTCCTTCAATAATAATTCAGTGTGTATCTTTTCTCTATAAAATATATTTTTTTACTAATTGCAAAGAAAATAATCATGAGTAGGGATGTTAACAATTAATCGACTATTGATTAATTGTCGATTAAGAATTTAATCAATTAAATTAAATTAGTCGCAATTCATTGAACATTTTTTGCACAGGTAGTTATTATCATTGTAACAGTGGAGTGGCAGAAAAGAGCAATTCACCTGTGATGGTCATAATACTGTATACCTGGAACAAGCAACTGTTAAACAACTTTAAAAAAAAAAAAGTTGAAATGTGACCCATTACAAGTCAACTTAAAGTCAGCGGATAAATGTTAAAGGTGTTTTCACTGTTCTCTAATGTAGAAATAGGTCATATTGGACCCTCAACATTATTTAAGACTTAAATAATGTGTTCCTTACACACGTATCAATTAATGGTTAATCAATTGATAAGGTCATTCAAATAAAGATTAATGAATTAATTGATCATTTGCATCCCTAGTCAGTAGGTATATTTACACTCAAAGTGCACAGCGGCTCAATCGATCAGTCAATTTAAAGTCTTTGGCTCATTATTGGAAAATCTATACATGCCACAAACTTACTAATTTCCATTTAGCTCGCTGAGGACACAAAGGACAACTGGACCTTCAAATGAAGTTTAATAAGCTAATTAGAATTCACTCATCAATTTATTAATTCAAACAAACCCGTCACCCCGGGTGCTCGGGAGCAGAAGCCTGCTCTGTCTTACAAATAGCGGAACCAGAAGAAGTGACAAGACAGATCTTCTCAGGAGAAGTTTGGAGTCTTAATGAGGCATCGCTTGCTGCGCCACGTCAATTACAGCTTTTGCAACAAGTAAATCCTTCATCGGAGCCTTTCTGACACCGACGGTGACAGTTTGTGCCCCGCAGACAATGAGGAGATGTCACCGCACATCTGAGGCAACGTCAGTTACCAGATCAGACGCAGACAAATCTTTTACCACCCACCGCCGGATGACCCGGCAGCCTGACCCGAACTGGGGCAGCTGGCAAGGTCGGCGCTTCAAGAACCCACAAATACACAACGGAGAAACACACACGTTAAATCGTTTCAATTCAGCTGTTGCGACTTCGGCGAAGAATAAATGGCGAAGCTCGTTTTCGAAAAGCTGAGACTAATGACCCTCTGCTTTGGAAAGTCACAGGCAGACGCGTGAAGTAATGATATTTGGACTTAGTCCCTATAAGGCAGCCATTAGTCAGCGCGCATACGCTGTTAGCGAGGAGCGGCTCAAGTGCCGCTGCGCCGCTTTCCACTGGATGCAAATATTTACATGTGATTGGGAAAGCAAAGCTGGAGCCATTTGTTTTCTTACGCATCTGAAACTTCTGCAGCCAGAGGCATCGGCAAAGAGAAGTGGACAGGGAGGGGTGAAGAGAAAATCAATTTCCTTACTGACCAGACACATGAATCTGTGCACCTGTGTAAACATCTCATGGTGGATCAGAAAGAGAAGAACGGAGTGATTATCAAACTACAGGATTGAGCAAAAAGGGACATTTTATTGTAACTATAAACTTATTGTACATATAGTGACCAAAATACATTTGGGATATAAACAAGTATATTAACTAAACAAAAAAATAGTATATATACATACTGTAGTGTAATATAAAGAGTATATTCAGGAAACAAACATTTTCTACATTACTTTGTGCCTCTGATGCATCAGCGAAACCAAAGCGCGGCAGATGTACAGTTTGAAGTGACTACACGGAGGCAGGCTGCAGACCTGTCATCCCCAACTCAACCTCAGGACCTCCAAGCTGCATGTCCCACAAATAGAATCTTCAATCCCTGGCAGAGTTTTCATGAGGACCGACAATGGTCGTTGTTTCACGCTTGAATGCCTCCAAGCGGAGGAGGGGGAGGAGGGAGGGGAAAAAAAAGAAAAAAAGCAAACAGAATAAACTGATCAAAGATGCCAGCAACCCTGAGACCTACGGCGTCACCTCTCTGGCAGGATACACCGACTCAGAAAATAACAAACACGGAGACAGAGCGAGAGACAAAAAGGAGAGCAGGGGTTACGGAGAAAGGCGAGGAGTGGGAGAGCGGTGGTGGCGGGTGGCGGTGGTGGCGGTGGTGGCGTGATTCGGGACTGAGCCGAGCTCCAGGCTGCTGATGACAGGTACTCACTCACACACAATATGCTTTGACAGCGCGAGACACGTGCCAAGAAAAGATCCCCCACGCAAAACAAGTAACGGCTCCCAGAGTGCCAACCACCACGGAGGCGTTTGCACGCACGCACGCACGAATGCACGCAAGGCGGCAATCACCATCGATTGTAAGTCGCAGACGAGGCTCTTACGCAACCAAAGAACCGCGACTTTCGCCTCAGGAGTGATTTGTAAAGGCTCGCAGCATCCCGGGGGGGTTTAATACCGCCGGTTTATGTGCAGTGTTTGCCGGATTATGGCATTTCTAGATTTAGCGAGTATTGATGACGGCCGAGGTTCAATCTCGCCCGACCGGGCATCGACATGTGCACGATTACAGCCGGAGAGGTGCTTTAATGCCCCCCAACATGCATCCTCATTAGGCGGCGCACGGCAGCGGGGCCGGCCGCTCCGCCGCGGCTGCCGTGCCCTTGGCGGGGAGGAGAAATAGCCGTCCAGGAGATGAATCTATTCCGCAAATAAAGCGGCCTATCGCGGAGTTTCTCTCTGGAGGATTAGATCCACTGGGTCACACCTGCGCTCTTTAATACAGAGACCCATGCAGTAAAGTCCTATGCACTTAAGGTACATACACAAACACACATCCCCAGCATAATGAAGGTTCATCCCCACACACACAGTCACACAGCCAGCAGACATTACATAATGAAGACCGCCCTCCGAAGCCTGAGGTGTTTGTCGCCCTCCACCTCGGCCAATCAAGATCTGACAGGAGGGAAAGAGCGGAGAAGGAAACAGTGGATTAACTCCTCTAATCTGGGATGACATCGGACACGACGTGTATGGATTAATCCCCCCCCAACCCCTCTCCCTCCACGTCTGTGGCCTGATGCGCAGTTTTCTCCGTCGCCCTCCGGAGGGGAGCTGAAGGTCAAGCAGCAGGCAGCGTGCGTGCAGTGGGCAGAGAAGACAAATCCAGAAATGGAGCATAATGCACAATGTGACGCATGGACAAATCTCGGTGTGTCTATTCATTCAGCATACTTTTCTTTTTTTAAACAAAGTGTCTTTGCAGCTGGGTGGCTGGCGCTTCAGCTCTGAAATCTCCCCCCATTCATCTTTCCAACCTCCAACAGAGAGCATTTTTCAGGCGGTGTTAAAAATTTCAAATAGATTCAATAAGCAGTCAGCTTCCTTTAAAGGAGAAAGATGCAGCGAGGTCCAAGCTACTCTGGAATAAAAAGGAGAATAAGAAAAGGAGGTGGCTGCAAGTCATAAGTAATTACTGCTGCTAAAGCAGTTATCACAGTTGCTGCAGGATGAAATCATATAGATATATTTTTTGCATTAAAATGCCTAACAATGCTGTCCCTCGCAACAATATAATAGCCTCTAGAAGACCAGGAAAAAAAAAACATACCAACAAATCCGATAAACGGCAGATGATCTTTACATTATTGTGGATACATCAGACAACTCAGGAAAAGTTCAGTCCTCTGTGGCAGGTTGAGTTTGTTTTTGCTGTTTCTCTACTTTGATACATTTGTACAGCTCCTGAATCGCAATGATAGTAAACTCCAAGAGGAGAAGTTTAGGTCAAGTGTAGTTATAGTTTCATGGCCTAATAACTTTACATTTATTCCCTTCTTCATTGTGTTTGTTTCTTTTTCTTTTACTAAACACAAATGCCTTTTCATAAAACCCCATCAACAAAAATATGAATGTCACCTTAAACGCTTTTTTTTTTCTTTTGGAAATGGCATCCAACCATGTGTGAAGGCGGTTTTTATTGGGTTGCGGCGGCCGTGCGTTCAGGCAGGTAGAGACTGCCACCGAGAGTTAATGTGATGATAAAACGCGGCTAGCTCGCTCAAATTATCATCTGAAAAACATGGCCAGATCTCACTGCTGTGCCGCTTAAAAAGCAGATGAAGAGCCTCAACTTGTGGGGACATGCCTTTTTATTCTCCTGCTGATTTAGCATTTTCTGTTTTAAACTCATTAACATCATAGTCTCTTAAAACATGAAAGGTTACTTTAAAGTCCAAATGTTCTTAAGAACAAAAAGGTTATTACACTTTCCAACGAAGACATCAAGCTAATCATATTACGGCGGTAACTGACTTTAATAAATAACTGACAATTGCTTCCCTGTTTTCAAATAATCATGAAAAACATGAAACATTTATGTTGGTAGAAGTGGATAAGGTATGACCTTTAATGTACCGTGATGAATTGTTAATTGTCCCAGTCATTTCCTGTTAGGTTAAAACCATCAGCCAGGAGATTCTTGAGGAGAAACTTTTTCCATTCTCTGGGAAAATCTCAGAGCGTCTGCAGAACCAGAAGTCAGTGCCACCAATTATTTCCCAAGATGGGACCCGTCCCAATGCGCCGCTGCGCCTTCAGAGTCAACATGCTGAACGCAGGAAACCAGACCAGATTATAGAGCGATACAGGTATAGCGCAGAGCCTAAATGGAGAACGGCCGGACCTCCTAATTCATTTAGTTCCATCTAAAGCTGGAGGGCATTCCCTTTGGCGCTGACCCTGACTGACACTGGCAGACAGCCCGACAGACAGGGAGGAAAAGGAGAATACGAATGAGCGAATGAAAGAGAATGGAGGGAGCAGGAGGGGTGGAGGGGTTGAGGGACGGGTGAGGGCAGGGTGGGGAGAACTTTGCAGAGAGGCTTTAGAAGACACAACTTCGGCTGTGAGTGAATGACAGAGCAAAGAAAGGATCAAGAAGAGAGAGAGAGAGAGAAAGAGAGAGAGAGGGCGAGATCCGTCTCTCCACTGTGATTCAACGCGGGCGGTCAGGGAGAAAGAGGAGCAAACGTTTGTCTCGTTGCTTTCCTGATGGAGGAAGGTTGCACAAAAAAGGTCACGTTTCCTTTGGCTCGTCCATCATCCGCTCAAATAACAACCGCCGGCTCCATCAAGAAGAGCTGCAGCACCGTGCCAAGAAGGAGTCCATTCAATTCTGGTGGCGATCCAACTCACATCACTGACACAAGTGTATTGTTCATTTAATTATTTATTTATTTTTGCTGTTCTTTTGTTCTGTGTAATGAATTTGATGGCAGTTTTACAGCTCAGTCACTTGAATATCGTTATCGCCCTGTTTCTGAAAAACACGTTCCTGGGAGTGATATTAAATATATAAAAATGCACAGCCAGACTTTGACATAAGATAAATAAATCTTCTGATCAGGCCTTTATGACTCTACTGCAGAAACATGTAGGCCCCGTCTCATCCTGGCAAGAAAGAAAAAGCATTCCAGGCGAGGCAACGCTGCAGGACTCTGTGCGATTTCTGAGGAAGCTCCACGCAGGTCAGAAGAAGGTGGGCGAGAGACTGGAGGCTGAAAAGAACACCGGCTTCTTGATTCAACTTCGGCCAGACTTGTAAAGATTACAGCTTTTCTAAAAGTGGCGTTACAATGTTGGCGCGGCTTCCTGAAGGCAACTTGCACCCCTGCAGCTGCTCACCAGTCCCACAGGCTGTTCCACCTCTGTTAAATGCTCTGAGCTCAGGTATAAGCAGTCCAGTTACCTATATATGTTCTGCACAACAGTGGGTTGAGACTGGAGGATAATAAAACATCTTTCAATAAGTTAATAGCGAGGATGAGAAACCCCAGCGGCAGCTCTCAGTCAAGCCTCCACGATTAATGGTTTTCTGATTTGTTTTCCTGCTGCTCCGCGGGCTCGTCATGATTGTGTTGAGCTATTTGGGGCAAGGAGCCGGAACGACTTGCTGGATATACGTTTATCGATCCGCAGTACAGTGACGCTCTGGTAACCATGAAGACCATAACCAGCTCTCATTCTGTTTGTTTTCTCTCTGAAGCCCACACAGTTTGAAGCTGAACAACTGAGTATTTAGCGTTAAAAAGTGTCATTTTTTTTCAAATGCAAGACACACTGTCATCATGTTTGGCACTTCATACAGAGAGTCCATCCAACTCAACTCCCCGTGGATAACACCAGCGCAGTTTGGTGATGTGTGCGCGGTGTATTTTCACCGAGTACTTGTACATATATTGACCAGAAGCTCCTCGTCGGTCTCTGACCCCCCGTATCTTTGCCTGCGAAGTCGCCGGAGCGTGAACAGGAAGTCCACCATCCTTCAGCCATCAACAGCTCCCCTCACAACCCCCCACCTCCCTCTCCATCCTTCCCTGGGGAAACCTCTCCCCACTTCGCCGAGGCTTCCCCCTCCTCTTGATAAATGAGCTGCAGGAGAGCGGAGGGAAGCTCCACGTGCGCCGGAGTGGAGGCCATCTCGCTCAGAGGGAATGGGGTCGGGGGGGAAGCGGAGCGAGGGAAGAGATAGCAGCTGCTTCCACAGATGAAAGAGGCGGCTGGTCACTGGCCTGTGAAAAACAGGGAGCGGAAGTGATGGAGCTCTTCCAGGGCGCATCTGTGTACGGATGGAGAGAATCGCCCGGCCCGCAGACTGGTCGGGGAAGGTGTCGGCTGCTCTCACCTCCAACCGTAAACAAACAAGGTTCCAGGGCATCATACGTTTTTAGGTTCCTCCTTTACCTCCTTTGCATGTCGAATGAGGCGAGTGTTGCCTTGCAGCCGGTTGTCTCAAGCAACTGATGATGATAATGACGTCCAGTGTGAAAGGGTCGAGCTTTCATTTCCCAGTTGAACTTTATCCAACATACAGTGGTCCATCTTATTCTAACTACTAGCCAAACATCTGGTCCATCAGCACAGAATCATAGAGGAAAGTGGGTAACATCCACTCCTAAGAGATGTAAACATTATTCCTCAGTGGTTTAGATGACGAGTGGTTGACATCCTTCATGTGAGCAGACCTGACACATTTTTTTTTAACCATAATGTGGCCTATCGGAAGAGAAAATCCTCAACACAACTACTGTCGCAACGGGAGCGTGGAGGTAGGACCCAAATGCAGACCACTCCAGTTTTTGCAGACAAAAAAATATTTTAAACTATAAACGAAAACCAAATCGGGAGACTTAAACAGGAAAACAAAAAAAAAGACAAGGTGGGTACAAAAGAAAGTCGTAACAAGGAACTAAGAGAACACATGGAACAACAGACCTGAAAATAACTGAACACTATGGCAAGAAGAGGGGAACACAGGTGGGAACAATCAAGGGCAGGGCTGACAACAAGACACAGGTGGGAACAATCAAGAAATAAACACAGGAAGTAACACTAAGAACGCTGACAGCAGAATAAACAGACTTCAAAATAAAACAGGAAATACGCAGAACATGACAACTATGATCCAAATAAATCAACTCTCACTTTACTTGAAGTTTACTTTGAAGCATGTTTCTTCAAATGTTAAAGTCTGAGAGCCAGACGTTTTTTTCCTTCATACTTCCAATCTTCCCTCCAGCTCCATCTCAATTTGAACTTGCAGAACAGACATACAGGGTTGAGTGGTCGGGGTTACTTATCCAAGACTGGATGTGAGCTTCAGAAATCCTTTCAGTTTTTCTCTGAACACCGTCCTTATTGTCTTGCACTTTACAGTCCACTGTCAACACGAGGCCGATAGGAGCAAAAAGCCCTTTTGTTTACGTTTGTTTACGTGACATCTTGTTTCCCCACGTCGCTCTTCACCCTCTCAGCACCGTTTCCACTGGAACTGGCTTCCCGGGCATCAGCACGCTGTCAGCATACCGCAGCACCGCAGCCACAGTCTGAACTGATGGCATTACACACTGAGAGGGTGCGCATCCAAACTGCCTGGGGAAATGTTTGCACGCAGGCGTCCAAAAATAAGTAAATGTCAGCAGTGAGCCTTTCACAACTGCAAGTTTACTTGAGCTATTAGGGCCAGTGCATCTCGTTCCCCCCAGGCAGCGTGGACGTCTGCAGGGCAGGCCAGCTGTCAGTCATGTGGTCAGCTGACCAATCGGCCAACAGGGAAACAAAAGAGCCGGCAGCCCCGGTGAGTACAGTGCCGTGGTGCAACAGCATCAGAATCTTTAGTTAGAGACACTTTAGTAGCAAGTCTACTGTAATGTTTATGGTGCCATTAAAAAGTACAAAGATTCAGAGTATAATAAAGATAACAGGGGTGCTCATCTGTGAAACAAGCACGAATTCCTACACACAAATACAGATTATAATGCAGTATTTATCAATGAGACCACTTTTATTGTCATTATACAAGTACAATGAAATTGAACATTCCATCTCAGCAAGACGAAAGATAATAACAGGAAAATCAATATTAACCATCCTTCCATGAGTCTTTGAATTAAACTTTTATTTTCAACCAAGTATATATTTTTTTAGTAGTGGTAGTATTGTCCGTACAATGTTTGATAATGTTGCTACACTGCAGCACAGGTTTGCACATTTACTGTGTCCAATTCTATTCAATTCCAGATATGCAAGTTTCATCAATCAGATGGACTCTGACAAAAGAGGATATTTATTTTTAATACCTGAATCTGGTTTCAAGTCTAATCTCACTAATTGGGGGCCGATGTGTGTGAAAGAAAATGTCTGAATAATGTTATCAATCAATCTTATCTTATTACATGCCGCCTGAATTGTACGCAGTTTGCAAACTATGTCACTCAGGTTGTTTTTGTCACCTTGTGAAGGACTTTCTGCACCTTCCGTTCCACCTGCCCTCCATTCCACTCAAATGCAGCGACGTGAAATATATATTTTTTTGACAAAGCTGTTTTCAGAGAGCGTTTCCTCTCTAAACATGTTCACTGGCCTGCTTAATGCATATTCACTGGCCTTTTCCTTGGAGTCGTGCTATCCCAACACTTTGAAATACCACGGCGCCTTAATACACCCTGCTCCTCGCTTCCACAGCCATGAACAGGGCCGCTGAGATTATTTCATTTTCCTCCACAGTTTCAATCTTTACTCCGCTGCCTTCGCCTTGCCCTGCCGAGAGCGTGAAAAATCGTGCGAGGACTCGCCCGCAGGTTTGCATCGATCGCCTTCGCGAGACTCCCTTGCAGGTTGAGGGATGATGCAGGGGTTTTCTTTGTCCGCACCGGACGCGCGACATCCAATAGCCGCCGACCTGTGCGTGGGCAATGTTCGCATGCGGTCTGTAAGTTTGCATTAAAGGACGTCTCGAACCAAAGCCTGCACCCCCCGAGGGCACAGATACCATGTCAAATCAATAACCACTACACAGCCGCAGGATAAGGATCCCAACCATAAGCAATCAATTTCAATCTTCACCCCCTAAGCCGGCTGTAAGCCATGTACATAGCGGCCAGAGTGTCTCTCACTTACTGATTTATGACGTCTCATTCGGTTTGTTTTCATGCCCTTATCAGGTCAAAAAGGACATGGGAGGAGTTGCCTGAATGCTCCTTTAAAATTTTATATCTGAGAGTAAAGAATAAAAGAAGCCCGACGTTGGGATTAGATTACTGTGTCGATAAGATAGGAGGGGAAAGGAGAACTGGGGCCAAAAGACGCTATATAAATAATAAAAAAAGGGCCCGCCGGGAGGGCGGAATAAAAGATGTTTGGTCCCATCGTGACACAAAGAAAAACAATGAGGACGGCAACAAACAGATTCTCGGCCGGCATTCTTGAGGGGGGAGAGAAAATTAGAAGTGAAAGTGACGGAGATAAAGCTCTATCTCATTGTGATAATGAAAGGCTTCAGCTGAGACGGGAGGCTGCCGTCTGCCCAGCTGAAGTAAGGGATGACAGGACGTCGCCTCTGCGACTGCACAGTAATCATCTCTAATTGTTTTGTTTTTTTTTCCCTTGCCAAAGCCCAAATCCAGGCAATCACAATACAGGGCTTAGCCACATTTATCACACTCTGCCCTAATGGGATCAGCTTCGTTGAGAACGGAAGGTTATCATTTAGATTTATCACAACGGATGGAGGGGGGCTGAACGTCAACACACAGCCAGGCACGCACACAACCGCAGAGTTGAAAGTTTCGCGAGCAACAAACGGCTCAAATAACGTAAGAAGATTAACATTTCGCCCTTCAAACGCTGTCGTCTGTTGGTTGAGGAGAGACGAGCCTCTGTGCCGTGATTAAAGTGTCAAAATATCTCAGCTGAAATATGAATTATCAGCGTTTCACGCTCACTCGCGGCACGCGGCTCCGCGTCCACAGAGCAGCGGCGTTTCACGCCTCGTTACTCATGAACGCGCTAACATTTACATTAGCTTGTCCCCAGGAGGCGGCTCTGGAATTACACAACCGGTCAAGTGGCTGCCCGCGCTGGATTCCATCCGTGCCGCGATGCGTCCCGACGCTTCGTGTCAACAACCAGGGCTAGGCAGTCGCTCTGGAGCACGTTATTACTTTCCATGTTGTGTTGCAGGTCACGTGGAAGGGGGCGGGGGGGTATTGAGAGAAAAAAATAGGTTTTAGTTATGACCCGTTTCTGGGAGCGGGGAAAGAAATGTGAAAATGATAAATCTCACAGTTCTATGGTGGTAAATATACGGGAGGAGGGCAGGAGATAATGAACGAAACCAAAAAACACTGAAATCCTCTTTCATATTGAGTTGCAGAAGGGAGTAGAACATCAAGCACGACGCCACCTAGTAATAAAACCAGCTGTTTACACAGTTAAATGAACAGAATGAAGGACTTTCACTCCGGGTGTCTTCCTGACAATCTTTTTCTTCTTTCCACCTTTGTCTGACCTGCTGTTCCTCTTACAAGAGAAGAGCACCTTCGTGGAGGAACAGAAGTGTTTCAGCTGTGCAGGGCACGAAGGGGAACATTTAATGAGAAGCTGCCGCGCTTGTTTTCCAGTGAAATTTTTTGGTTTTATCTTCGCTGGTTTGATCTACATTTACCCTGAGAGTCCTGTTGCTCTCTCTGTCTCTGTCTCTCTCTCTCTCTCTCTCTCTCTTTCTCCCTCCGTCTCTCTCCATCTTTCTCTCTCTCCCTGTGATCAGCCCCATGTGCTCCTCCTGTATCTTGAAAACCTCTCCCGCATATTAATGCCCATATGCCGCACTCTGATCCTCGGCTTGTGACTTCAGACAGCGAGCCCTCTCACTCTCCCTCTTCTTATGTTTGACTTTCGGCAGGAGGCTGTAAACAGAGGGCTAAATAACCTGTGTTCTTTGGAGGTTTTTGGATGAGCAATTGCTCAAGGTTGCTACACCGCCGTCCTGAATTGAGGAATTCATTCTTGTGTTTAGGTTCTCAAATATTTTTTTGACCCCTTCCCCCTGGAGACACAATTTGATCTTTTGATTTTCAGTTTAAAATGAAACATGTTCAGTCTTCTGTGTCTTTCCTTCGGTCCAAAGCCCAAGGATTTCAGTAAAAGTTTGCAACAAACACCCCATTCTGTCACTTTAACCATTTGGGGTTACTGATTCTAAAACCTGTGAAACCTGATTACCTTTGCAATGGACGGCACGCACGGGAGCAAAACAGAAATAGCAGGAAAGAGCTGAAAAGGTTTATTATAGTGTCACTTCAGAGTTTATATCCCGCTTCTTAAACTTTTATGTCAGAGGAGAGCTTTGTGGCAAGGTGTCGCAGATTTAGACCGTTATGTGTGAAAAAAAAAAGTAAGCATAAATATTTCAAGGTGCAGCTCATGCAAAGTGAATGAGTCTGCAGCTCCCTTTTAACTCAACCCTTCAGCAGGTTTGTTGCCTCGTTTTAGTCCACGACGGAGACTGGAAGCCAAAACACCTTTTGTTTAAACAGACGGTAGGTTGTTTTTTTTCCTGTCTAACCAGCCAGAGTTCAATTTGCCATTCAAAAGTTCCGGCTGTCTCAAAATAGCTGCAGGCGAGTACAAACGCTTTCAGCCAGAGAGCCGAGTTTTCGTAGTGTGGGCATCGTCTGTCTTTCTCACGGTTGTGTACGTGACGTGACAAAAGCTCCACCTTCAACATTCCGTCTGCTCTGAACTGTGTGAATATGAAAGTGCATGAAAGTTTAAAGAAGGGCCCCTGGAAGAAACCCCTCTGACAACATTTCCAAGAGCATAAAAATTGTGAAAAGGCTGCTTTTTTTGTAAAGTGGGGGAATCTCTCATCAACTTCACATTTGGGCCGAAAACATCCCCTTCAAAAGAGAAAACCGCTGCTTTGTTTGAGCAAAAACGTGTCTAAGTGTAAAAAAAAAAAAAAACACTACAAATGACTATGACGTCTCGAAATCTTCAGACAACTGATTGATCTTTTTATCGACGCAGACCTCAGGGCTTTTGTCTCTGGTGAGCTGTTCTTTATATCCTTTGTGCATACAGCAAGTGATCATGGAGCTCGTGGTTGGAATGCAGTTCAACTATGCGAGCTGGTCGCTAGCCGTGGATGTATTATAAAAACTGGATACCAGACTGGCAATAAGGCGGCGGCCCGATTTTTTCCAGTGGCCATTGGAGGTACTACATCTGTACCTCCATCTTGGACTCTGGGGGCTTGTTTTCAGCGCATGAAGTACAGACACCCATCTACCAACTGGGTGTGGCCCGAAACGGGAGTCTGTCGACAATGCCGGTGTCGCACAAGACCGATGAAGTGGTGAAATTCAGATTGGAAAGACGAAAATATACAAAAGCACGCTTAAAAAAAAATGATGAAATGACAAGCCAAGCTGTAGCAAAGCCAAGGCGTTCCTACACCATCATCTCAAAGGTAGAGACATAATTAATCTCTCAGCAGGAGCAAAATGTCAAAATACCACACAGTCCCAAGATATCGTGATGCTGACAGGGTGGGGGAGGAAGGGCGGTGGGGGGTGCACCAACAGCAAAAGAGGAAAATAATGAGAGGGAGCAAAACAAGTGCATGACAGCAAATGACAGAGATCACAGTGTTGGGAATGCGAGGTTGTTGCCTGCAGTGCTGAGATGATGGGAGTCGGGCAGAGTTCCTGCCTCCTTTACAAAATGTATAGAAGCTCCTCCAACAGCAAATCACTGATGACAGGAGCATCGTGGGTTACAAGAGGGTTCAAAAGAAACTTTCCTCCCCTTGCGATGTCTGTCTGATCTGGTGTGAGGGGTTTGAAGCGTCCGTTTAAGGTGAAATGATTTGGATATTTTCAGATTTTTTTTTAGCCTCACGCCACTGACTGTCCAGAAACCTGTACATATCTCTACAGAAATTTTAAATGTGCTCATTTAGCCAATGTTTTTTGTATTTCCAGGCACAAAAAAATCATTGAAAATGAAAATATGCATTTTATTGAAACTGTTTTGTTTTTTTTCCCAATTCAAATCAAACATGCAAACACACAGGCAGAGCACGAGAAAAGAACAAATAGAAGAAAATCAATACAATTCATTAGCTCATTGAAATTGATTGATTTTGAATATTCTTATCAAAATATTCCGAATTGGATTTTTTTACTTTCATATCGATGAACATAGCCCCGCTCATCAAAGCCCTTCTCAAAGAAATTAATTATTTTATAATTTAAACTTTATTGTTTTCCTCTTAATCCTGGGTTTGGCTTACGATAAGTCCTACAAACACAAACGCACACGCACACACACACACACACACACATGCAGAGCCGAGATTAATTACCTCAAGGTTATCACTGTAGATGGTGAGCTATACATCATGTGCACAGTCACACACACAGAAACGCTCATCAGCCGGCGATCACTCTTATCAGCCGTAATAGGTTTTCACAAACACACGCACGCACGCAGTCACACCTCAGGGGCTTCATTTGGCTTTTTTCTATTTTTGGCCACGTATGAACTCCATCCTTCATCCAAGGCACACCACACCGTCCACTGGAGGAGGAAACCAGGTGCTTGTGGAAATGCAAATGCCTCCTGTCCGGAATGTCAGTCAATATGCAAAATACGCAGGAGTGGGTTTTTATCTTCCATTGACTGTCCCGTTGTTTGCATCAGCTTTTACTGCCATCAATGGGAGGCGTTTGCGTGTGTGTGTGTGTGTTCCATTGAATAACTCATTTGGGATGAAAACAAATCATAAAAAACTGACCAAATTCACCTCTGTGAATATATTTTAGCCTGCACGTATTTTCACAGAATTGCCATAATTACTGCACCAAACATGCTTATACTTTTGTTTCCCTGATAGATTTGTCTATCGTTTGCATGTTTAATTTGATGGCGTGACGATGAGTGGGTTGATTATGATTGATTTTTTTTTTTTTTTGGTCATAAATTGAAAACGTTGCCTTTGACTCTAAAAGATCAAGAATGTCATTCAAAGAATCTATATCTTCCCTTCGTACGTTTGCACTCCGACGTGTTGCAAGTACGCGCAGGTGACAGCGTGGCACAATACATCAAATCCATGAATATTCTCCCTCTACTCTGCACGACTTCCTCTTCCATCTGTCAAAGAAAAATGCACGTCTCTCCCCCCGAAAGACGCTCTACGATAAAGTATTATCTTCTCACTCAACAATCGAGTGTGACACATTCGATGAAGTTTCCCATTGACAGGTTCTTACGTAACACGTCGTTCTACTCATTAGTGTAATGAGGCTACGCTTGTTGGCTGCCAAACTGTCTCTTACACGTAGAGACGAGGAGGGGGGGGTCTCTTCATGTCGTCGGGAACGGACGAGGGCAGGCGAGGCGGAGAGAGAGCGAAGCTCGTTCTTTACAGTCAAAGGTCAAGACAAGAGTCAAGCAGAGTGGCTTTAAATGCCGGGGGTTACTAGATTGACTTGGGGAAAATTTGTCCCTGGCTTTGCTTAAAGGGAACGGCGACGGCTGCCCAAAAATGTCACTCACGCACAGTCCACCCACGCACAGTATTTTCCAGAGGGTCTGAGAAGAAAAGAGAGAGGACGGCTGCTTTGAGGAGCGCAACCCAGCGGAACACAAAGATCTCAGCTGCTGCACTTATCTGCCTGAGGTGGCTGCAGGGATGGGGGGGGTGGGGGGTGGGGGGTGTAGATGTGCAGAAACGTCTACTCTACGTTTAAATGCGTGAGTTTGCTTTGCCAGTGCGTGCGGCATTGCTTCGGGGTAATTTACAGTGATTGCACTCAGAAGTCAGTGTTTCAGTGTTTTCCCCTCCTGCAAACACAGCAGCGTACAGTAGCTGCAGCGCAATTAGATCATAGCAGCTGTTGATTGTTTTGGAGCTGTTGGGAGCTTCCATCGGGGGAAAATAGAAAGATTTTTAAATTAATCTGTTTCTCGATTTAAAAAAATGTAAATATATAATGATTAATTGAGTTTTTAAAGTTTCTGTTGCTTTATGCAAAGTTCACCAGCGTTTTCCAACAGGAACATATTCCACTAGCATGTCGACAAATGAGAAAAGGTCTCAGTATTCTACTCGTTTTGCTTACTTTTTTTTTCCACCTTGCAGTAAATGTGTGTTCAAATGTGCTGTCTCCCAGTGAGATGATGACTCATTGTTCCACCCGGTGACACCAACTCATCAGCAGCCTTGTTTTATCACCTTACAAACATGCAGAGGGTCCAGCAGAACGTCGGTTCCAGCAGGGAGCGGAAACAAAGCGTTCTGTTGAAGGTTGAAGGGTCCAACGTTCTGCCAAGGATAAAAAGGTTTCAGATCTGAACATGGGTAATATTGGACCTTTTACAACCCTCATCCTGACCCTAACACCCCCGCTTGTGCAAAAAAATACTTTCATAATAAACAAAAAATGTGCAATAGTGATATAAGAAAATGTGACTGTAGAGAAGAAATGCTCCACCTCTGCAGAAAAGGACCAACGCTGCATGTTATCCAGTTCTGAAGCACATCAGCCCGACCGCAGCAAGCAGAGAAGGGCGTGTACGTTGCAGCTGCTGTACCAGCTGCCGTCACCAGAGTTGTCTGACTTCATAGCTCAACATTCACTTTTCGACATATGTGTCATTGGTGGGCTGTGTTCAAACAAAACAAAATCTGCGGCAGCGATTCTAAAATTGTATCATCTCCTCTTTGAATGTAAATGTATTTGGCACAAAGCAGATCTTATCATTTTCTAGGAGAGTGTCAGAAGCCCTCGAACTGTAACGGCGATATATATTTCATTGATAAACTAGCTTTCATCTCGTGCACTCTGTTCCAATCCTTTCCCAAAGACGCTCTCTCACGCTTACACACAAAGCACCTTTTCTTTTCGGTCATAAAATATCCACGAAGGGGGGGAAATGCGTTCAAATAAAGTCTTGAAATGGTTCAGGTTACATTTTTACGCCTCTCTGATTTCTCCTGACTGCCATTTGTCAAATACGGCAACGGGCACTTTGCATGAAGCCGGGATGTTTGTCTGAAGGAGAGCCGGGGAACTTGGGAGAGAGAAGTGCAGTGTGGACAGAACCGGGAGGAGAAACGGCTCTGTTTTGCACCTCCACCACTCAGGACGTTACTAATCCCTCCTTCACTGTGTTAAATGCGCGCGTCAGTGTCTTTCTGTGTCTGTTTATCTAGTCTGCCCGACCAAATGAGACCCAGTGAAACTGATCACACGCACTGTTTCACACGGCGAATAAATCACACGGCGGTGCTAGAATGAATTATGAAAAGCAGGGTAAAACAAAAGATGAAAGGGCAAAAAAAAAGAGAGAGAAAGGAAATCGGTGATCCAGAAGAGAAAGGCAGAGAAAATTCAGATGACAATAGCCTTTCAGAAGAGGACGCCTGCGATGACTCAGCGTTATTTATTTATTTCTTCCTGGCACAGCTCGACTTAAAAAGGGGGGAAAAAAAGAAAGTGAGTCTTGGTCTCAGCTCTGCTGCCCATGAATAGTCTGCGAGTGTCTCTTCTCATTTCACACTTCCTGTCCGTGTTCACTTCCCGTCTCAGTTTGCTTCACCTGCGCCTTGATAGAATTACGATCCTAGCGCATTTAAGTGGCTGCGCTCTCTTTTGTCTCTGCCACGCTGCCCTGTTTAGGTTTCCATTGATAAACACAACGCGCTGCATCAAATCCAAAAAAATGCCAGGGACGGCGTGGGGACAAAGGAAAACACCAAGTGACCTGACAATGTCTTTCGGAATTTCCTGGAATGCCGAACCTTTAGAGGAAGCTTCTGTGTGATGTGACATTTCCTAAAACCTTTAGATCCATCCTGCGTGTCCAGTGAGCTGGTGAAGAGTCTTTCAGCAAGCATTTGCGAAAGGATAAGCAATACTCGGAAGGTTAATTGGATAATTGACCATATTCAGCCATGCAGCCACCACAGCAGATTGGTGTGAGGGGTGACATCAGACACGTGTCCCCGCCCACAGTGGGCAGGTACTGCAGCATTACTATATTTTTTGTTCTGCTAAACTTTTCCCAAAGTCGGTTGGCAGCAAAATGAAGAAAGCCTTTAGTGTAATACTACTATATAAATCTATCAATCTTTATTTATAAAGCACTAAGTCATATGCAAAGGTGTCTAAGCGCAAAGAGAAACCAACTGGAAAAACCAAGAAAACCGTGGGAAGAAATCTCAAGCAGACCCCAACTCTTCAAAAATATCATCCAGGTAAAGTCACAAATGCAACACTCGTCTATTTTGATCTTCGTCTATTCATTTTTCTTTTTTAGGAGCAACAGCCGGACCATCACGACGAGCTGAAGTCCAGTCAGCCCACATGACCTTTCTCATGGTTTGAATAACAGCGGCAGATCAATGCATCCACTCACGAGATGGCCGGGATGTTAGCACGGCGTCAATAAGCTATATTGTTCTAATATTCTCATCATTCTTTCAATTACACCAGCCGCTCTGGCTTCGCGTCTCTTCTCGCTTGTCTAGGTCTGTGATTTAGAATAATTAGGCAGAGCAGAGGTCACGTGATGGTAGGCGCAACTACTCAGTAGCCGGTTCCAGTCCAGCGGATCAGTTTTCTGCTCCTTTAACGAAGCCGTGTCCCGGAACTAATAGCAGTTCCCGCGTATCAACACAAAACAGGATGAATTGAGGAAATATTACTTTCTTTCCTTCGAGAGAAGAAAACAAGCAGAACCAAAGATTGTACATGCTGCTTTTTACAGCACCATCCAACAATTCCTGGCCTTATTAACACTGACTAATCTGCCCTGTTGTGAAATACACCGTGTCTCCCGTCATCCCCCGGAAGCTGCACAGACATATTCAGCTGTCACACGTACACAAAGTATATGCGATACTCTCTCGGACACCTGAGGGTCCGTTTCTGACCATTGAGGCAGATTTACACTTTGCACTAAACCCTCAGCCCCCAGGACATAAGCTGCCCATATTTTTTTCCCTTTCACCCAATTTCTTCTGTCAATCCTTTGCTCACCCTGTCAGCCCCCAGCCTGCTCTGTTATTTCTTCCCTCCAATGAAATTCCTCCAACTTTCTCCCTTAATTTGTTTTTCTGATGCAAAAAAACACAGTGACGTTTTTCTGGCAAACGCATTAAATGAATCCTAATAGTTGATGTAATTTATTCTTTGTATTCCAGTGGAGCACAACCATTATTTTTTTGGCCTAGATGAAAAATAAGTTTTCAGCCTTCTATTGTTCAGCCTTGAATAAAAATGCCTTGGCCTTGTTGTACCTCACACGTATCCAGAAGTAGTAGTGCTCGCCTTTATTGTCAATCCAACATGTACAAGGTACTCGGAGGGCTGAAATTGCATTTCCCTCCAATCCAATCCAATCCTCCAAAATACAGTAAAAACCAGAGGAATAAAAAGGTGGACAAAAGGCAGCAGTGGGGTTGTCTCAGAGGGCAGAACTCTAAATTTTCTGAGAGGCTATTGCGGGAGCTTTGCATGCGGCGGCTGAGAATAATAGATGTGCTTTAAAACGAGAAGGATACTGAGGTTGGAAGTGCAAGGCAGGAGGCCGACAGAGGAAAAGGAAAGAGGAGATTTATAGATGGCGGAGAAACAGGGACACGAAGTTAGTCGGTGTGAGTGAAGAGGATGCAGAGCCGAAGCTTAGATGGAGGCTGATGATTGGCTATGGTGACCCCTGAAGGGAGCAGCCAAAAGGAAAATGAAGATGAAAAATCTTTCTTAATATTCTGTTTGTTTCCTGCAGGAGACAGATGGAGCATTTTTACTGTTTGTCCATCAATTCCTCCAGGCAGTTTTGTGAAATTGTTTATTCTTGGCTCAGAAGCACTTGATTCAATAAGTGCACTTTTCCTTTGGATTTGCACCAAAACGAATAAAACTTTTCAACTCAAGGCAACTAGTGGAATTGAAATCACAATGGATGTTTTCCATGTTGTGACAGATACTTTTTTTTTCCATCGGGGACGCTAGTGGAGCAGCCTTGTGATATTAGCCGCGCAGTTCCAGGAAACTAGCACATTTAGCCCTCTGTTTGGAGCGTGAGAAAAAAAACTAAAACTAATATGTTTCTGTTTAGCTTCCTGTTAAGAGCTGTGCTTTGTTGAAGCCTCTCACGTGTTGGGAAGGAGACAAAAACAAGGTCGCTGTGTGAAGTGGACTCGCAGAGGGGAGAGGTGCTGATTCAGGCATGTTGATGCACCTCCTGCTGATCTTCTGGCAGGGCTGAGGAGATTTCACCTTCATTTTCTCTACTCCTCTGTCGCTCCCCAGCCGACTCTTCATGCATTATACACGGAATTTAACCTCCACCTACGGACGGCAATCTCATTCCCCACCTGGCACACTCTCACCAAGCAGCCAGTCCACCCGTGCACCCTCTGACATGATTCCAGCAGTCACAGTCACCAGAAAGAGGTCAGCCGATGGACTTCTTTGAACTTTTGAAAATATGCGCCCAGGCCACCTCCCGCTCTGCCCGTCGCAGCAGAGGCTGTAATCAACCCTGTTGGGATCAAACTGTTGTGAGGCTGGTTTCATTTGCAAATGAAATTACTTTGATAAACAGGAGGTGTAGGTGTGTAGCCATAGAAACGTAACACTTTGCCGGGGAGAGAATACTTTTTTGTTTTCCCGGCAACGATATTTTCTCCTTCCCGTTTCTGTTATCAAAGTGTTACCGTCATCAGTCTTTCTCCTGGCATATTTAGACTCAAGGTCTCGTTTGAATCAAGTGTATTTCAGCATAGTTGTTTTTTGTTTGTTCATTTTTTCAGAATGGGAAGTCAAATTTTCATCGGATCAGATCACTGAAAATGAGTAAATTACAAGGTTTGATTACAAATCTTGCACCCATTACAAAACGTATTTAAACACATAACTAGCTGCAATTAATTGCTGCAATAATATTATATTGGAACCAGGGCCCTGTGGATTATACAGCTTAATAAATGTTTTCGTTGAATACAGTGGTAAAGACTTCATTTATCCTTTCATTGCAATCAATAAATCATGATACAAGTCCATCCTACAGTCAAAGTGCCAATGATTATTCTTCAGGTCTGTACAGATGATGGATGTGATCAAACACGAAACGATCGGAACCACAATCCCAAAGTCAGCGTCCGCCGTCTGCATTCATATTGGCGTTGGAGTTGTCGGTGGCAGCCTGACATTGCACACAGACCTCGTCTGGTGCATAAAAATAGACGGAATCTGCGTGGTACGCGCTTACCATTTTTGCATATCAATAATTCATGTGCGCTATATCCAATGCCAGACGTTCAAAATGAGGAGGAGGACGAGGAGGAGGACGAGGAGGAGGTCTCACAAAAAAGAGCATATATCCTCTGAATCATTTACATAAAATCATGAGACATGGTGTTCTTATCAGCAGACAGAGGAGGGGGGAAGTCACATGACAGGAAAAGACAGAGTAAGAGATTATAGTAGTTGAGAAGATTGTGAATAGACTTGTCCAAACACTTATGGGCCACATTTCCATAAAACTCCAGCAAGAGGATGGCATTGCAATATTTATCTCAATACAAAGTTCATGTGGTGTTGGTAATCAGATTGGTATCGACCCATTTACGAGCATCTGACTGATGTCCAAGCGTGTTCGGCTCCGTTAGCCAGTCTGGGCTCGACAAATAGTGAGTGACTTAAACCAGTGGCTGAAATGATAGTGTGTATTTTAAGATTCAAAGACCTCACAGGCAACAAATTTTTGGGTATTTCCACTGTGGCATCGCAATCGTCCATCTCGTGAAAAGCACCAGGCTGAGTGGTTTTCAGCCAGTTTTATCATTGATGGACCAAACGGCCCTTCTCGTTGGGACAAAAGAAGAAACAAGTTGCAAAAGTCGCAGAAAAAGACAAAATTTTATCTCTATTCTAATTTTCCATCAGAACAGAAACGATATTGAGAGTGAAATGACCGAATCTATCTGAAAAGAGTTTAGGCAAGAAGTCGACAACACAATACTGTCCCTCATCACAGCAACAGAAGCCAGTTAGCTCAATAAAAATCTGATGGGTAGACCTTAAATTTGTTAGACAGGAGGTTCATCCGGTCACTTTCCAATTTTTATCTTGACTGTGACTTCCATCTCCAAACACTTTCATGGACTCTTCACCAAATTCAAATCATTTTAGCTAGTATTTCAGCAGTATTTATTCATTGTGTGCACCCTGCTTCTTTTAATGAAAATGTTTGTGAGAGATTAGTAACACAAAAAGCAGCCAAAGGTCAGATGGGAAAATACAGGATCATTTAAAAAGTGCTAGTGAAGACTTCTGCGCGAGGCCCGAGAGAGTTCCACTACCATGTTTCTCTTTTGTTTTGTTTTTAATCCATATTAGTTTATTGGCACTGGCAAATTCAAAGTCAGCCATTTGAGAAGCTCATTATGTGACTCAGTGGCCTCCTAACAGAGGCGCGTGAGTTATTGTGCGTTGTCGGCCATCTGCACCTCCATCGAGCTGGATAGAGCCCAGCGACGGCCCCTGGCGCAGCGGAGATGAGCAGCAGGTGCAGCCTGGCGTCCGGCTCCGCCGATCGCTCCATTTAGGCCAGCGCGGCGCGTTGCTGGGGAATTCAGACGCCCATCATCGAGCCTGGCGACGGCACCATCGCCCCCCTGGAGCGAGACATTTAAGCCTGATCGCCCTCACAGTTATCTGAGTGGATCAGATGCTGTCCCAGAGATTCATCCCAAACGGCATAATTATCTATGGCGCGGCGGCGCGGACGCATCTTTTGACGGGTATCGTGTCGGCCGCTCGCTCACCAGCTGCTGTTTTATCAAAGGTTGTTTAAAAAGAGCCCAGCAGAACAAAGCAGAGGCAGCGGTGGAGTATGCTGAGCGGTTAGAAGGCCGCTCCGTGTGGGAAGCATCGAACTCGGTCGAGCAGCTGTTGTTATTCTTCGCTTCGCCAGGGGAGGGAGACAGATGTTCCGCACCGCAGGTGGCAAAATTGCCACTCGATGAAATTACTGAATTGAGGGTTCGGCGTTTTGGGTGGATTTCGGCAATAAAAAAAACAAAAAAATAAACATAAAGGAGTTACGCAACATCAAAGAAGAGATGGCAAATTACCATCGGACCTTGCTTAATGGCTGGGCACATATGGTCCGGCAGAAATAGAGCTCGCTGAAGTTGACAAGCGTGTGGAACAGATGTCGCTATACCTCTGATCAAAGTGCGACCGTGTGTGTGCGTGCGTGCGTGCGTGCGTGCGTGCGTGCGTGCGTGGCGTGCGTGCGTGCCTGTGTGCGTGTGACAGAGGTTCAGGATGTTAGCAACCCTGCATAAAAACAGGCTCCTCTGATACTGAGACCACTGGTCAGAACATACTGGGCGGACAATTAGGCATGAAATGCTCTTGCAAGCGGGAGGGATTGGCTGCGTGGACACACAGAAGAGTGCAATATTAAGTGAGGGTGATGACAGAAGCAGTGTGAGGGGGATTCGAGCGACAAATAGCAAAAAGGGGAAGTGGTAGCGGCAAAGCACACAGGTGCATCAGAGGGCTGTTTGGTGAGATTACTTCTCCACACTGGGTTTTTGGTAGTTTTATTTTTCTATCCGTGTGTGTTATTAGCTGCGGTTTAAATCCCCTTGATCACTGCAATCTTGTGTTTTTCCTTGTGTTCTACCTGTGCAGAAGCAACACACACACACACACACACAATGTATCCGGCTGATTTATGTTTTGCCTAAGGGGCGACACTGGAGACAGATCACCGCCCCGTGGCTGTTGGCTACACCTGCCACTGTGTTTAACCACACTCGAGGCCAGTCGGCGGCAAAGTAAGAGGACGTCGCCCACCGACGAAAGCCTTCGGCGGCGTCCTGTGTTCTAGTTGTGGTGTGAAGTTTCACCCAGCTCTGATAAAACTGCCACCGCAGCAGCATCCAGGCTGATCTCTTTAGCAGAATCCATCCGCCCTCAGTCGCTTCCTGTTTATCTTCTCTCTGGATGCTTCCGTGGCTTTTAAGAGCGGCTGATGTTAACTGGGTAGAAGCCATTTTCTGGCGCGGTCACAAATAAAAAGCATGCTGGTTTTCATCGCAGAAGGGGGAGTGAGACATCAGTTGCTGGCCAGGCTGTCGCTCCGGCTCGCTGTACGCGCAGCAAGAAGCTCAGTTGAGGGTTTGATTGTGTGCCGAACAGAAGCACTGATTAAAGACAAAAACAGAAATATGCTTTGATTGCGGCTCCTCTTCAGTAAAACATGAAAAAATGTTTCCCGTCGATGACCACACGTCTGTGCCGATCACGAAAAAAAGAAGCGAGAGGCAATCACGGAGCTGCGCAGCAGCATAATATGTGTTATTAGCGGCGCAACACAAGTACCCACCCACCCAACCCCACCAACCGCAGATTTCATTCAAAATGAATCCAGGCGCCGCCACTTCACACCGCGTCTCCCGCCACACGCTGTAATTATACTGCTTCTGTGTCCTCGGCCTTCTGCATTTTTACTTTCTTCTGTGGCGAGGATACAGGATGTACTTCTGCCTCTCACATAATGAAAGCTCCAGGAGTGCAGTGACTCATCGGACAAAAAAGAGGAATGAGAAATTGGCGAGCGAGTTCTTGTTCCCCGCTCGCTGGCGAACGCCGCCCTCCAACACACCTACACACACGTTTGTTGTAACCCGCCGATGTTCTTGTCTCACTTTATTTATCGCTGTTAACTCACCCTCTAAATGATCAGGGACTTTTTGCCGGGGCTATTAGCGGGTAATCGCTGTTTAAACGCTGCAAAAATCCCCCCCTGACTGATGATCACTGGATCACCACAGTAAATCATGTCAGTGATTCAGCTGTGCGTCTGTCCGGAATGGCTGCGCTGACCTCAGTTTAGTGGGTTTTTCTGCAAGATTTTGAAGAATTATTACATTTACATACATTATGTTTTAAACATTCTCTCCCGCTTCCTTGAAAACAGTGTGAAAAAAAGACTCGCAGCACTGCAGGACTCCTTGCAAAAAGTTGTAATCGTGACGTACGTTTCGAGCAGTACGCTCTTCTTCAGCCAATAAGGTGCGGTGAGCAGCCATCTTAAATGGGACTAGTCACATGGCACAATCGAGATCACGTGACCGAACAGCTGCAACAACTACATGACATAACTTTCAGATCAGATATTGGTCAAAATCATGCATAATAAGATGGAAGAAATTCTTATATATAAATGCATACACATGAAAAATAAACAGGTAAGTCATGTATTAACATCCGAAAATATCTCTATAGAGTAGACACACAATACAGCAATTTATGTAAATATATAATATAGACACATGTAATTCAATATATCCCCAGAGGGCACAAAAAAGAAAGAAAACAGCTCAGGCTCTGTACCGGGCCAGAAAAGGCCGACATAAATGGTGGGTGTGATCTTAGGCGCCTCTACATGAACATTGTGCTAACTGGCTACACTGAATCGACAACAGGTGTGAGTGTACACGCAATTGGTTGTTTGTAGCACTGCAGTACTTCCAACTGGCGGCTTGTCCAGAGCGCAGCCCCAACTCCTCGCCCCCAAGATCACCGGGACGATCTCTGCAACCGCTGGTAGAAAACAGACGGATGGATGGAGAGATTTTTGCTCGAGGGCGTTCAATTGGTAGGCGGATACATTTATTTTGGCAGATGGCCGTTGAACAGGTAGCCGCTGTGCGTCGACCCTCCCTCCTCCCCCTCCCCCTTCCATCCTGTGCTCTCCTGCTCCCACCTTCCGCAAGGATCGAAGGCGATTAAGTGTCTGGCTGGTAACACTGTGCCAAATTAAACGCCTTCCCCTCCACCTGTATCGCTCCCCTCTGCCTTTGTACCAGACTCCTTGAGGTCTTTTTCCTCCGTCATCACCCCCCTCCCCTCCCTTCCCCTCCTCTCCTCTCTACCCCTCCGCAGCGTCTGACCACTGATTGCTTTTTCTCTCCCCCACCACCTTCCACGACTCCCCTCCTTCAACACAAGGCTGCCGGCGTTGGCCGCCGCCTGTTGCAGGTAAACTGATGGCACTCGTAGTCGTACCCATGAGATTTATCAGAACGGTGGTGGGGAGAAGAGGGAGTGGTGTGGCTGCGACAGAGTGGACAATTGCATTCACAGTAGCCAAGCGCGAGCTCGCCGTCGTGTTTTCACCCGCTAGGAAAACACAGGGGTGAGGAGATAAAAGACGGCGCGATACCGCGGCGAGCGCAGCCAATTAAATCACCGCGGCGATAAAACATTGACCTTCCCCCCGCTCTCGGTCGATGTCGCCTCGCGCCGTTTGACCGGAACCAGGAATCTCGGTGCGAATTCGCCGCCTCCTGCTGGGCGCAATCGTCGCAGACAGCCTCAGACTAGTGATTGCCCGCCCGTTAATCAGACCAGCCGTGTGTGTGCGCGCGCGCGTACGCATGTGCACGTTTTCACGAGCGAATTTCCCCCAATAATGCAAGCCCTCGACGACCCCCCTCACCCCCCAACCTGTCCTCCCACAGCCTTCCCCGGTGCCTGAGATGATCGATCACCAGAGGGCTTCCTCGTTCGCTTTTCATTCCATCCGGGATCGAGAACGCTCAATAAGCAACCAGAGGAGGAGGAGGAGGAGGAAGATGATCTTTTCAGCGTGTGGTGTAAACCAGCAACAGTGGGAAGCTGTGTGGGATGTGGAGTTACTCAGGTAACGCTCCGCTATTGCAACGGTTAAAAAACTTTTAAGAAATTAAAAACTTTCTAACTTAAAAAATTGTCTTTGTAGAGCCCCTTTGTAATAAGTTTAGTGTTATGCTGTTAACTGCTCCGGCTAACCACAGTTAAGAAAAAAAAAAAAAACTTCTCTTGGTGGAATCAAAAGACTAATTGGCGCTAGATGTTTGGGTTGCTGTTGTTGTGAGCAGAGCAGAGGCGTGTCCATTTCTAAAGTTCAGCCCATAGGGGCCCAAATTCCTGCACCAACTCTCTCCTCCACATCTTGTAGGAGCAGGATGCTGAGTCACTGTTGGCGTGTTTTAGTTTCGTAGACAGTGATGTGAACTCAAGCAGCCAAAACAGGTTGGAAAAGCTTAAACATAAAGGGGAAAAAACGATCAGCATAGTATTGCTGCCCTAAAGGCAAGGCTCTTCGTAAAGAGGACAGTTTGACTGTAACGTAAGTAGAGTCTGAATTGCTCTGAGATGCTTTGAGAGTCTCTGAGAGCATACTAGAGCAGCCGAGCCTTCAATTCAAATAAAATCATCACAAACACAGAGACCACGGCCGCAGTAAATGAAGATGAAACGTTCTGACATCGGTTCTCGTGGGGCTGCAGTGTGTTGCAGCTGCGTGCGACTGGACAAACGGCAGAGCCCGCGGAGCCCGGGGCGGCGTGCCGGAGAAGACTGAACGCACTTCATCATGGGGAAAACGGCCATGGCGGGGCCGCTAATGTGTGCGGATGCCATTAAACGCCGCAGCCTCGGGAAACGTGCGCATTGATACGGTTGTCGCAGACGATTTGACGCCGCCACTCAAACATACGCATACACACGCATGAAGAAACACAGGCAAACACGCAGGTAGGTTCCCGGAGAGCGATGAGTCACTGCGAGCCTCCAGCTCTTCCTCCGTCGACTGCTCCACGCGTCGAGCGGCAAACGGTCAACCGGACGCCTGGGACTGACCTCTCGCGTGGCAACGTAACCAAACACGTTCACTCAAGTGCCGCACTTGAATTCAAATCTGGGCTCATTTGCACTCGACACATAAGCACTTTGTTGCTGTCAAATGCATCACTTGGTTATTGCACCGCTTCATTTGCTTGACTTAATGAAGGTTTTGGGCAAAGTCAACGTAATCACTTGTGTCTGCACGACAAGTTGTTTGGTCTTTGATTGACAGGTTTATGTGGTTTGTTAACCTGATACATTAGAGCAAACACATTAGCACATACTTTATGTGCACGGATATATTATTTTCTTAAATAAATAATAACCTGTCATTGTGGTGACAGCAATTACACAGTATCTTAAGTAAATGACTACATATATACAGCCTCACAGTTATCTTTGCAGGGAATGAAGAGATGGCCGACTGTGAAAATGGGTTTGACACCTCTGCAGTATGAATAATTCAGGTATGGGGGTTTTATGATGGATCTGCGAGATATTAAACTGAAAAGAAAAGAAAAAAATCTTGCAAGCTTAGAATTTTCACCTGTTTGAAAAAAATAAATGCATTTTATTTTTCCAAGGCCTTGTTGAAAAGTCCCTCATGAACGGTCAATAGCAGCATTCAGTCTGCTGCTCCTGATTGGCAGCAGCTATAAATAAACAGAGCGTTTCTCTGCCCTCTGCTCTGGTCATAAGCTCCGCAGGGCCGTGCAATCAGTGCAATCGTACCAATCCACCAAGAAAGAAAAAAAACTGTGAATTTAATAACGTCAGCCTGAGGAGAACACCAGGCTCTATTACGGCTTCAGACGGCGGCGAGCGCATCACAGCAGCCCGGCGGAAATGATAATTGAAAGTTTCCCCTCAGCAGGAAGTTAATCAATAAAAAAACAGCATTTTTATAGCTCTGAGAAGGAGAAAAGCTCTTGAGGGGGATTTTATTACTCCACATTCTTTTTTCCCCCCACCGCCACGACCACCACTCTGCATTATCCCTGGTAGAGAATAGCCTAGTTTGTATTCAGCGGAACGCATGCGGCAAGTGGAAAGTTTGTTTGCAAGAAGAAGAAAACAACTTCAAATTGCTCCTTGAAGAGATTCCAAAAGAATGAGAAGGGGGGGGCAGAGGGCTGTAAAAACTTGATGTGAGCCAAGAAGGTCCGAGGCCAGGAGTGACGTTTCATTTTTTGGATGAAGGGATGGAGGAGGGTTTGGAGTAAGCAAATTGAGTTACGGAAGCCGGCGGTAAGCAAATCAGTAAAAGTCATCACGGCGCATTGATTTGCGCCCTTGTACCAATTCTTGTAAGACTCGCATTAGTGTGATGAGATTTATTGAATGGTGAGTTTGTATGAGCGGCACTTTAAAAAAATAAATAAAAAAAAAAAAACTCGCACAACTTATTAAAAAGTTCCACACAAGCCACTTAAAAAAACAAAACAAAAACAACACTAATATTAAATATGCATTCATGTGTGTTTGTGTTGTGTATGTGTGTGTGTGTGTGTGTGTGTCTGTGTGTGTGTGTGTGACTGTACTCTCTGGAACTTTGCCTAATCTGCGGAACACAAAAGGGGGGAAAAAGACGGCTGAGCTGCTGAATTATTTACCGCGCGCACGCACACACACACACACAGAGGCTCCTTTTTGCCTCCGCCGACACGTGCACAGCCTTTTTGTGCACTTGTTTATGTTTGTGACTTAGGGGGGCCTCGCCCCAGAGGCTTGCAGATTTGTGGCTTCCATCCCCGTCTCATATCTATAAGAATATTCCCCTGGGATCTGCCCCTTCCAATCATCCCGCTCTTCCTCCTTCCAGAGGATCAGTGGCACAAAAAAAGAAAAAAGAAAAAAGAAACTCACATGAACCCATTTACTCCCTCAGACGCCGCGTGCGTGCCACCCGTGCGCAGGTCGCTCACGGTGCAAAACTCTCAGGGCCCCGACGACGTCGGGTGCATGATTCATGAGCCCAAATAAGAGGACATGAAATAATCATGAACAGCGGCCGTCTTCACAAAGCCATTTGGAGCTAAAGAAGCGGCCCGATTGGCCAATTTCGCAGACAAAATTCTGAAAGTAATGAGTGCTTTTCAGCCCCTTTTAAAAGCCTCCCCACGAGAAATTGTACAAGCAAGCGTGGCAGCGTTTCCCCAAGCGGGCAGCCAGAGAGGGAGAGAGAGAGAGACAGAGAGAGAGAGAGAGAGAGAGAGATGGAGGTTTGTGACAAGAATAAAACAATTCTTTAATACGAGGCATAAAATATTAAGCACAATTTCCAAGCAATAAAAGTCTTCATCCATCACGGAGCTTGTAAAACTTGAGCAATTATGAGATTGCTTTCAAGTAAAGTGAAACAAAAAAAAACAGGCGTCAACCCAACAAACAGCCCTCCTAAGTGTTGTCACCGAGCTGCGTTTCACCGGATGATTGACTGTCGGCGGCGATTACAGCGGCAAAGTTTCCTCAACAGCCACTTTTAAAAAACCACCATTTACCCAGCGCGCGTTTCCGGAGAGGTTCGGGCTACTTCGCTCCCTCAAAAAGACACGGCTGTTAAAAGCTTTCTGTGACGCTGGGAACTTTTAGAGAGAGGCAGCGGGAGTTATTTTTAGCATCCAGATGAAATGCTTCGCAGACAGCGAGCGTAAGCGCATTACAAGATTGTTGTTTGCCGGCGAATCCCCGAAAAAGCGAGCTTTGTGTCACGAGAAGGTGCTTTACAAGCCGCGGCGGCTGTCGGCCGCAACACTTTGTCGGCCGTTTAGTCAGCGGAGAAGCTTTTCGTGTCTCGTTGCCCTGAATCCGCGTTTGACAGAGAAGTACGGGGGCCTCACACCTGTGTCTGTGAGCCTGCATGAGCTGCATCGAGGTTGAGAAGATCTCATTGGCACGTCGTGAGTGATACACTGGAGGTGAGGTTAAAGGGGTAGTTCACTCAATATTGAGACTTTGCTGATTTAGGCTCCATGTATGGAAGTTTTTCTCATCGGCAACGTCACATCCAGCGCCAAAACATCCACTGCAGCCTCCCAGACAGGAGCTGCATTCTTGAATGTTTAATGCCTGAGCCTCCTAGTAACTCATAAATAACCGATGAATTGGACTGACGTGAAAATCACTCGACCTTATGTAAATATGAGTAACTGCTTACGACATTGCTGCATTAGTACGGTCTCAGATAATGCAACATGTTTGCTTTGTCTTTACCGTGCAGCCAGGAGTTAATAGGAAGTCATCAGTGTTGCCGCATAGACACAGCAGCAATTTCTTTCATCATGTGGAACCATTAGACTTAAGTGTTTGTTTGCATATCATTTTCTACTAATTCATTTCTGCTTCCTCATCTCACTCGCAACCACAGCATGCCTCTCTGGATTCTGCTTCTCTAACTGATCAATTATTGTTCCTGCAGAAGATCTGAGTGTATCTCTCTGTGTGCTTTAGGTTCTCGAAAAAGAATCTTGCAAAATCCATTTGTTTTCCTCTAGGTGTATAAGGCACAATCACACAGTCTCCTCTCCTCGCTGTTTACCGTGGAAAATGAAACATCCATGGGAGATTTAATTACGGTAAATTGCATTCATAATTACCCCAGACGTTTTAATAATGCAGCTGATTAATGAATATTAGCGAGCACAGAGGAGCGCCGCTGATGACACACTGAGAAGAAGATGATACGAAACAGAGTGCGAGGACGGGGGTGTTTAATAATGCATTCTTGAAAGGAAGCAACAGCCACTCTGGCTGGACCGTCTTTACTACTTGTGCATCGAGAGAAAAAGGAAATGGCTTGTTGGACCGAATCAAGCCGCAGGATATAAACGTAACCTTTCTTTTGATTTAAAACCAAATTTCCAGATCCTTTTTTTGTCATAAGACTAAATTAAATTTTTAAAAATGGAAAAAAGGACAGTCTACAACAATAAACTGAAATTGGAAAACTCTCTTATCAGCTCCACCCCCACCAAAAAAATATGCCAACTTCCAAATATTGCAACTCTGCAATATTCTGCAGCACTTTGACCTGCGGCTGAGCGGCTCTTCATGCATTATTCTGTGTCCATTCTCAGCACCTGCACCCCCGAACCTCGCACACCCTGCAGTGGCAAACAAGCTTGGACGTTAAGCGAGTTCAGGCTGCATGCATGCTAACGAACCTCCAGGACACCATAAGAGCCCTCTGAAGAAACCCTTTCATTTTGTCACACATGCAAAAAGAGAATAGATGGATTCAGTGGGAAAGATATTCCAGCTTTATGGAGATAAAAAAAAAAAAGGTTTCAGCCCTTGAAATAACTCACAAATCAAGTCGCTTATATTTTTGCTATTACCTCCTCTGGAAGCTTTTCTCTGTCCTTCATGGACATATTAGCGCAGAAACATTTCAGGGTGTGTCAGCGACTGTGCGACTGTGTCTTAAATTGGGATTAATCCGTAATGTGTGGGGAAATAATTGCAGGAAAGCGCCGGCTGAAGTAGATTATTACCATTCACACTTTTGTTGGCACACTGAAAAATAACCCAATTATTTTCCAAGGTTACTACCAGTGTTCACTCTCTTTTTAATCACAGCCACAGAACGCAGGCAGCTCGGCTCCAGAGTGGCAATACAGAGCCAAAGCAGCAGAAAAGATAAAACCGCGGAAAGACATAAACGAAATAAATAATTTAAGTCCTCTAATGAAAGGCAAATCTTGACTTTAAATTGTCTGGAATATTCAGAGTGTGCATAAACGTCCTTGACATTTGGTTGCATTTAATGAGTGTGTTTTCTCTGCTTGTTTAGTCATGAACGGCAACAAAAAAAGATAACACAAAAAAACCCTATCGTTCCTCCACTTGTCCTACCTGAAAATGCCAATTTGTCTGTGACCTTGCAGAGGTATTTGCCCCTTATAAATCAGAGCAGCACACATTTTGCTCATAGCTTTTTGACTTTTTGACACATTTCTAAATTATAATGTATGCTGGTTAAAATGGCTCAATTTTGACAAATAGGGAACTTTTTCCTCCTGCAGAGGACATGACAAATGCTGCATCAAGAACAGCTCAGGGGTGAGGGAAGTACTTGATTTGGCTTTTTCAGACCATTCACCCCAGGATGACAATCTGTAATACTTGAAAACAATTCTCCATTAGCAATTTGAATATTAACACCTGTGCTTCTTTGAGATGCAGTTAAAATGGGAGAGTTTTCCAAGAGGTTCAACCTAAAAACATTGCCTTTAACACTAGAAGCTGTGGGGTAAAGACTTGGAACTAAAAATGTTTTCTCAAAAAACATGATTCTTGCATAAGACAAAACAAGGAGTAGGCATACGAGTATTGCTAACCATTAAGCAGATCATTTCAGCACCATGGACAGGGGTCAAATGTGGCCAAGAGATACAACAGGACCAATATGAGGAGATTATCTATGATCATGTGGAATAATACATTGATATTAGTTAACAATCTCGAAATATCAACTAAAGGAGACAGATCTTGTCAAAAGCAGCTTGACTGTAATACTCCAAGAACAAAGAGTCTATGAACCCTGTTTCACCTATTTTTTAAAATGTAATTACTTGCAAATTGCTGATTTACAAAGCAGACTACTGATAATGGTGGAGCCTTAGGGACTGTGACACACACACACACACAGACGCACACACAGAGTTTAATCACCTGTGAAGTACAGCTCTGTGTTGGTGATGGCTTTTCAAGCAAAGGCAGAATCCAGAAACAGTCCTTTCTACTACAGCATTATAAAAACATTAAATCATCTGCAGTAATGTATTTCTGGCGATAGTGGAATTCAATGCTTTCGCTTTAACAAAAAAAAAAAAAAAAAAGCAAAGAGAAAGAAAGTGCTTAATTGGCGGTGAAATCAACTTTTTTTATCTTAAGAGTCCGGTCACACATTTCCAACAGCCACACATCCCTAATGGCAGCTTTAAAGCCTTTGGTAATGCATCTTGCGGCGTGTCCAATCCGTCCACAAGGTGAATGCTACTTACCCTTCACCGAATAAAGCAAAGTGAGGTAAATTTTCTCCATAATGTGTCATGCATACATATAACCCTGTTTAATTTGTAAGGAGGCTGCTGCTGCCGACTGCGGGCGCTAATAAAACCTAGTAGGCTTGCATGGCTTTGCATGCTATAACAGTGTGTGTGCATGCGTGTGTGTGCGTGTGTGTGCGCGCGCGCTCTGGTTTTGGGAGGCGGGCCAAGTCTGAGCACCTCCTACGTTGACTCAGAGTGACACTAATTAATGGCTTTTCTAATAGCTCCTTCGGCAGAAGCACTTGGACAGCAAACAAGCTTTCAAGGTGAAACGATGACACTAATGCAATTTTTTCTTAACCCCCGCAGGGCACAACACTGACAGTCCCATGATGTCCTGGCGGGAAGATACACTGTACCTGTCATTCCGACAACTGCATGAATCCAGATAAGCTCGTTCTCTATTTGCATGAGAGACCCTTTTGCCCCCGAGATCATCATAAAAAGTCATGTGGGAGCAGATGTGAGGATGCGTCCGGCTCTTGTTCCTCATTATACCAAGAGAGGTTCCTGCACCGTGTTGGCTCTGACCTAAGTCACCGGTGTCAAGAAAAGAAGAAAAATAAACCTCAATAAGGCTTAACGGAACCTCGGAGAGCCCTTTTTCTCTGCACGCATGGTCGTAAGATTGTGGCATAATGGGGAAAATTAGGCGAGCCATTCATGTTGGTGTATTTTCACAGGGGGCATTATCTGCGTTCAGCAGGACATAAGGCTCCCCTATCACAAAGGCAATCAGGATTATTACTTTATCTCTCACGCAGGAGCTCAGAAGGCTTCCTATGTGAAGCCGGAGGGAACAAGTGCACATGTGAAACAAGAAAGCTTTTTAAAAAAAAAAAGAGCTTTAGAGCTGAAAAAACCAAAAAAAAAAACCTTTACCTGCCGCCTCTTAGCAGAGGAGACGCTTGATGTTCCGAGTACAAGACGAACAGGAAGGTACGAATCCATCAGTCCACTTATTGTGAGCATTTAGAGAGTCGTTACCACCCACGCATACAAATATGTGCTTTGCATAAGCCCACATTAAAATGTTTAAACAAAAGCACTTTGGCGCACTCTCTCTCTCTCTCTCTCTCTCTCTCACACACACACACACACAAAGACACAAAGCTGTCAGTAATCAGTTAGCAATGGAAATCAGAGTGCAATGCCTTCGCACTTTCAGCGTCAAGACTTTAAAGTGCGAAACACTCGCTGAAAGCTGCTTCATTCAGTATCACTGTTGGCTCTGCTTGGCCCCTCCATTATAAATCACCTGCCCCCTAGCTGTCAGCGTTGTCATTTCGGGTCAAATTGATGTGTTTAGATGCTGGTAGGTTGCCAGGGCCGACTGGTAGAAGTAGCTGAGCCTCTAAGCAAGGGAAAAAAAATAGCTTCAGACACATGAGGTCTACATAGGATTCTTTTTTATCTGTTATCATTTTTTGTGACAGTGATTTAGAACTATACATGCAAGAGTGCTGCGATGCACCAAAATGCTAAACCACACCCATTATCGGAGCTTTATTTACACACTGAACTCATGTGAAGCAAAGTCACGTGACATCAAGTATCTACCTCAGTCTGCAAGTAGCCACAAACAAACGCTTTTAACTTCCCGCATGTACTTTCTGGAAAGTGGAACAGGCAAAGTAAAGTAGTAAAGAACAGACATCTCCCAGTGGTGGGAAGTTCACTGCATGACTTATTACAGTCAGAACACACGGGTGAATGTTGCGTAACATGGGACCATTAAGCCCTATTCATACATAAGTTTGCCGTTCAAGTTTATGAATATTGCAAACGCTGAGGACAGTCTGGAAGCATTATTGTGTAGTTTTATACAGTATATACTGTATAATACATGAAATACACAGCATAAACAAAATCCCTATTGCATATTACAAACACCAAAGCAAAGCCTGCATTGCTAATCGGAGGCGGTATTAACGCAGCGTCTCCTCGGGGTCCCTCCCTCCCTGGCTGCCTCGCCACAGCGCTGTGTGTGATCTATGCTGCTGCACACCTCAGCAGAATGAGGCAAGGCTGCGGAGACACACACAATACCTGTTGGTTTTCCTTTTAATAAAGCTGGATTGATCCCGAGCATAGCTACGATCGGAGAAGCGGCTATTGTTGATCTCACAGTTTGACAGCCTGTAGGTGCCCAAAACAGGTGATAGCTCCTCAGCTGGTCTAATGTCAGCCACTAGCTCCGACCAAGTTGGACAAAACTTACTTTTCTTCTCCGGGGAGGAGCTCCTCCCCCCTTTCATCTCTGGCTTTTGCCTCTCTCCGCAGGGATCTGTTACAGCCGAGGGATTCTCTAATGATCTCCAAGTGGGAAGCAGGGAGTCATCCATAAGCATGCACATAGTCTTTCCCTCTCTCTCTCTTTCTCTCTCACACACACACACACACTTATCATTATCCTCGGGGATAATTGGGAGAGAGCCCCTTATCTCTGTGCCCCGAAACCATTAAGGCATGTATTGTGTCCGTGCAGCAACATAAAGAGAGGTGATATGCAATCGCCTGCATGTGGATGTGTTTGGAAGAAAGAGGAAGGAAAGGAGGAGTGTAGGTAGTATATGCACTTGACAGGTATGTGTGTGTGTGTGTGTGTTTTTAAGGTGTGCAGAAGGCAGCCTGTCACTTGGATGAAAAGTCAGCATTTTGTACGGATGCAAGTGTGTGTGTGTGTGCGCGTGTGTGTGTGTGTGTGTGTGTGTGTGTGTGTGCGTAGGTGAGTGTGAGGCACTCCACAGAGGTATTATTGCACGGTTGAGCATTTCGAGGCACTATTCATCTCATCCTGGAAAAAGGGGAGGCAGGCAAAGACAGAAGGACACAGACAGGAAGCCCATTCAATCTGAATTAATTAGCTACAAGATATATGCGCTTAGGCTAATGCATCAGAGAGCGGCTGAAATATCACTGGGTGTTTTAAAAATTGGTTTCCAACCATATGAATACAATCAAAGTGGTGAATTCTTAATAAGCTCACAATTCCAGCCCTCTGAGCCTTAAAGAGCCCCTACTGTGGCCATTTTCAGATTTAATTGGTTATTTTTCGTGGTCTACTCCCAACAGTAAGCAATTTTTGTGTGGTCTAAAAAATCCTCGTTCGTGCTGTACAGGGATAACAAAACAGCGCTAGCTACCAAGGAAGATCACCACTAACGCTCATTGGACAAAGCTCCATCCATAATTGAAAAAATAAGTCTGCAGACGCGTTACTATGACAACCAAGTCGGTTTGTGTCGTAGAAAGCCCCCCAAAATCTGAACAACACGTTCAGCTGTGAGCAGTAGCAGCTGCTGCTAATGCTGGCGCTGACATTTGTAAATTGACATTTACATTTTTTTTCTCTGCTGACAGCTTCTTTAGCTTTAATCCTAACTGACTTTGACAAGTTTCCTTCAACACTGCTGCACACCAGCACAGCTAGCCACGGGGCAACAGCAGAAGAAAATCCCTCCGTGCGGCTCGAGTGGAACCATATTTTTTGTACATTGGAGGTCTTGGCCACCACATACTTCCACTGAGTTGGGTTATTTACTACTTTGAAACTCAAGAACAGTTACGTTATCACCAGAGCCTCGGAAAAACATCACACGCAAAGTGTGGGATTTCAATTTTGAGCGAACAGTCCAATTAAATTCAATGACGTTTCAAATTCTGTGGCCAAAACAGCAGCGACAAATCCGATCAGCTGGCTTCAAAATGCTCGTCCGGCGCCATCCAAGTTCCTCCTCCCCTTTGCAAACTTATTTTCCATCTGCTTTCTCTGCCAACTAGATTCACGAGATTGAAACCAAATGAAATATTGTGTCTGGTGTGCCAGGTTCTCAGATACTTGGTGAAACACACAGAAACCTTGATTTCTGCTCCGCGACTGCGATCAATATGGGAAATATGTACATCATGCAATAAATGCAGCAAGGGCTGTGACACTGACCAGCCTCTGCTGCTGACCTGTATGAATCAGGAGATAACGGAGTATTGTTAATCCATAGCCGCATTGACCGAGGGGCTGCTACCTTACAATTCATCCGGTTAGATTAAATCAGTCAAATGCATCTTCAATCGGGGAGTCACTTCAGGAGCCACTGTGACTCATTAGCCATCACACACACACACACACACACACACACACATACACACACACACCAGAGATCATTTTGTCTTTGTGCAGCTTTGATAAAAAGGGATTTGTGAAATGCTTCATCTAGTATCAAAGGAATCTGCCAGCACATCATCACCAAGTTATGTTTCTCCTCTGATTTCAAAGGCCGCTAAGGCTACTGTATTATGGGGGCATGCATTTTGAAAGAATAACACATACAATAATGCATACATTCTCTCACAACGTCTTTATTCTCTAACCACTGTAGCTGGGCGAGATCATGGACATACAGGATCTTTTCACCCATTGGTTCGCTTTTCTGGTCAGTCCGTTGACGTCAACTGTTGACACTTCCACTACTCTTCCTGCAGTCCACCGATGGACATTCTTACAGCCAGGAGTCAAGATTTTTCATTATCAAAGTGTGCCTTTCAACCACCACTTACAGCGGCTGTTGACGAACCATCCGGCATTGTCAAATGAAGGATATTAACATCAAGGGCTTCTTTTCGTTTTATCTGACTGTCCCCTGATTCTCTTTGCTAAATTCATTTGGAGTCTCTATCAGGAGAGGCCTCGTTTTGCTGTGATATACACCCAATTATACACACTTTGAAACACACGCACTTTGATCATCTCGCCTCATATCCAAAATTGTACCGTGTTTGATCTCGGTAAAGGCCTTTGTGGGGACCTGCAGAGTTGAAAGTGCTTCATGAATTACAGCAAGAGGTTTTTTTTTCTCTCTCTCTTGTTCCCTCTCTCTTTAGTTTTTGTCCCCAATGCCACACAGAACTTGTTCTGGTGACCCCCCACCTCCCACCCACCCTCACCCATACACACACACACACACCAGGAAATTCCTAGATTCTAATATGTGAGAAGCAAGTAAGTGTGTCTCATCTGTTTCTTCTTGCCGAAACTTTTTATTTGGAGTGATGAATGGCTACATTAACACTATGACTGATTATTTTTGCCTGCACAGCTGCTCCTCTGTTTTTTTTTTTGTTTTGTTTTTTGCTCCACCACCGTGTGGATGTTGTAAAGTCATCATTCTGATGGAAGTGGGACCATAAATACTGCTACCTACAGGCTTTCTCTCGCCGTGTTATTTGCAGCGGCTCTGTTTGCATTTCATCAGGACTGCCATCCAATGGCGTACGTTTGAAGAATCAGCTTCATTTCCTGCACGAAATGAAAAGGCATCATTCGCACAAAGCTACGACCGGACATGGGAAAGGTTTTGGCTCATGTCTCGAGACAAACGATGAAAACTAAAAATCTCAATGACATTTAATAAGTCAGACTTGGACAGCAACTTTGAGTTGAGGTCAGACGAAAGAAGAACAGAATATAATACAATAGGATGAAAGTGTATTTTCATGTAACAAATGCATTCTGGCTGTGGTTTATATTGCTAATGCAAACTCTTTTGCTTCCCCGCCATAGTCACCAGAGTCAATCACCTGTGACTGACTTCAAACTCCTCTCTCGCGCCGACTCACTTCTCGCCCTCTCTCACTGCATCCATAAATTTTCTTCTCTTCGTTTACAGGCCCGCTGCTTGGCCATGGAAATGGCAAAACAAAGAATAGCACTGGTACAATTTAGGAGTACAAGCAAGAAAAATGGAAAAACGTTCACAGGAATGTCTTTCCAGCTGCCAAGGAAGAGCGTGAAAAACAGCCCTCTGTTCAGACTCATTAGGGTGAAAACGTCTGATTCCCTCAGCAGACGACGCCTCATTTGCACGCAACAGGTGTTGCCCGGCTAAACTCTGACAGAAAATCAACGTCTCCCCTCATTTTATTAAGATCCAGATGGCCGGCATTGACAGTCCAACAAACGCGGACCGGGTTAGTTCTGGAAAAGCCCCCCCACACACACCCCTTACAATTAGTCACACGGCATCTGAAATCAGTCTGCCCAATATCTCCCCTGATATTGGCTTAGCGGGCTCCTAAATCCTTCAGTCCTCCAGCTGATGCCAAAGGTATTAAGACTGCAGCCCACGTTCGCCTCGCTCTGCTGGCGGCTCCCAATCAAACGCTGGCCACCGAGCCCGCGGTGGAAGAACCGCACGGCCGTGTCAGGGCGGGTTGGTGGGAGGGGCTGGGCCGCACCCACTGGTGTGAAATCCTCTCAAAGCCGTCACATTATCTCGGCGGCGCAGCTATAGATTGCTGAATCATGAAAAAGGACTCGGAGGCAGAGCAGCGTGACGGGGCGTCTGCTTGTTAGTCGTGTCGCCACGCTGCAACACGAGCCACGGTGTTAAAACTTAAGAAGCGCCGCCAATGAGGCGGCAACCTCTCAGATGTTTAAAGGCTGCGTGGGTATGTGCATAATAAATTCTAATCACCCTACTGGCGGCACTTGCTGTGACTGGGAGAGCAATTTCGTAGAAAAAATAGAACTCCGTGTCGTCTGAAAGTTGTTTTTTTTGTCATCTAATCTAATGATTTCCCTCTTTTGGCGAGATACATTTAGCTGAAAAACCAACTATGACTTTGGACAACACAATCCATCCGTGCGTTTATCTCTCCATCCGTCATTTTAGTCATGTGTTTATCCTTTGTCTCTCGCGTATTTTAAGCCTCAATAATCCACTGCATGTCATTTACTTAAAACATGAATCTGCAGATGAACTATGACTTTTAAATCCTTGGTCCATCCATCCATCCATCCGTCCATCACTCCACCCACCCATCCACTCCATCCACCCATCCATCCATCCATCCATTCCGTCAGTATATTCCAGACTTCTTAACACCACCTCAGTGGCCTGCCTGATAGTAGAGCCATAGAATATAATGAGTCTGTCCGCCAATTTGAGAGTAATACCTCTGGGTCCTCTTTCCTTTGGACAAGGCCAGAGAGAGCAATGACAGATGCCTCCAGGGGGCATCCTTAAAGCCAATCTCAGGCCACTTCCAGGTCCCTAATAGGCCAAGAAGGACAAGCAGCTTTTCATCGCGTTACAATTGAACCTCAAGAACCTCTTTGTCTGTGGCGGACCAAGCCATTAAATGGACAAGAATCTGTTCTATCTGGAATGTATTTTTGCACAAGCCAGCTGCGGGAGTTCCTTTATGAAGACTCCATTAATTTTAGTAATAACAATACACATACTAATATTCTCTTGTTGTTTTTTGTTTTCAACGTTAGCATTTTTTTCTGTCTGCTCTTTACATTATTCTTTATTAGTCTTTCTTTTCCGTTCTACATCAAAGTCGAACATTTTTTTTCTTGCCCAGCCCGGTTGTAGCCTAAGCTTCCGTGTGCACGTGTGCAACAGTGTCTGTTTAATCACAGCATCTGTCGCTGTCACCGCTCTTGGATATAAACATCATCAATCACGGCGGGATGTGACACTATTTATTGCGCGCCTATTTGTTAGATTATTGAAGAGACTTCGTCATGCAGCCAAATTAAGTGAGGCGCAGGCTGAAGGAAAACTTTGCCGCTCACTGATTGCGCTCAAAGGAAGAAATAAGCACACTAATTTCAATTAACGGAGGGCACCTTTATTAGAGGAGCTGTGTGATTTATATCGCCGTGATGAATGTGCCCGTTGGATTAAAGATTAAAGTCTCAGATGGATGCAATAAGGCGTCTGTTTTTAGAAGCCCCGCACCGTCGCACGTTGTCTCTCCAGCCCATCTTCCGGTTATCTAAGACGCCGGCTGAGTCACACACACGGGGGGCTTCGGAAGCGAGCAGAATTAGGCGTAGAGGAGGTAAAAACAATAATACTAAAAAAAAAAATAATAAATCCAACACCCACCCTCATCCTCTCTCACATACCTCCCTTGGTCACCAGCATTCCTGGTGTGTGGAGGTGGATTCCTCTCAGCAGAAATACCGTTCTGCGAGATGTAGGTGACAAAATATATTAACATAACAGGATCTATGTTGTCCTCACTTACATAATGAATGTGTCATTTGAAGAATCGCTAAAAAAAAAAAAAAAAAAGATCATCCCTCATTTTCAGATATATAACAGCGGCTTATTCATTGGGGTTTCTCTGCTGCACTAGTGCAACATTTTACTTTGTCAACAAAGGATAAAACCCTGCAGGTAGTGTTGAAATATAGAAATTATTTGTTTTTAAAGATAGAAGCCGCAGTGGTGAGTAAACAAAATTGACTGTTTTATGAGACGGATAAATTTCCCTGCAAACGAGCAGCTAACTTCCCTCATCCTTTAAACTCAGCTCGGTTTTAGGAGACGTGCGCGTGCGTGCGATGCGTATGCAGGTGTAGGTGCACGTGCACGCTCACACATCAGAAGACAGCCCTCCCCAGTGAGGGTTGGAGGGTGTGGAGGGGTTGTTGTGAGTTTATTTGCCATATGCCGAGAGAGCACTGGAACAGAAGCACCGTTATCCATTCATCTGGCCTGCAGCGCGACTGTCTGCCATTTACCCTGATCCACAGTCTAATTTACACCTCGGACACCGCGCTACTCCATCTCGCATCCCTCGTAGACATAAAAACAGCGGCTATAATAAATCCAGACGCGCCGCACCGTCCCAGCAGCGGAAAGCGTTGCTCCTGGTTGTTCAGAGGAAGCGGATTACAGTCTCTTCAGAGGCAGAAAACTTAAGGGCAGAGTGGAAAATGAAGTTAACCAGTCAGACGCAGTTGACAGGTTAACAGTCAGCCGTCTGGGAAAGACTTCATCTTGTCTGGGGCTCGTGCATCTCGTTTGAGGCCCACTGACTCGCCCCGCTGGTTTGCAAAAACGCAATGGATTCAAAGCATTGGGGACTTTGTTAAGCATGACGCAGGGGACTGGTCTGAGCAAAGCAGCAGCAGTTGCCGGACAACACCGCAGCAACAGCAGCGGCAGGGCGTCCTCGATATAGCATCATCAAGCAGTAAGAAAGTCGCCTGCATACAAATGAACGGCCCTTTTATTGTTGTTATCATTTATCGTCTGCTGCCCAGCTCCGTGACGTAAGAACCGGCTCCGGCTATCGAGTGATAAATTGCAATCCAACAGGCAGGCTGAATTACCGGCCCCGCAGAGAGCAGAGTGCTTCAGCGGCGCTCCGCGAACATTTTTCTCTTTATCAGCGAGTTCCATCAAGGGAAGGCCGCTCCGTCTTAATCCCCGTTTTCTGATGTCCCGCTTGATTTCACACCCTTCCTGGCCGAGCTGTGATTCCAAGGTAAAAAAAAAAAAAAAATCACTAATCCCTGAGCCTGGGCCTGATGTGCCAGACAGAACATTGCACCTACTCTTTATGCCAATGTAAAGTTTGCTGTGATTGTGTACATCAGAGATCATGCCATCCGATTCCCACTAATATTTGTTCTGTTCTGATTTGTCTGTCTTTTGTCAAAATTGTTCACATAACAAACAAGAAAAAAATTTGGATTGCAATAAACACTCCTGGAGAGACAGATGGCCTGACACACGGCTCCTTCCAGAAGTTCCTCAGGCTAAAAGTCGAAGAGAATAACAAAGAGGCGACCGGAGAGGAAAGAAGTCAGACACTGATACGGCTCCAAGAGTCTGTGGCAGCTCGCTCTCTCTCTCTCTCCCTCTCTCTCTCCCTCTCTCTCTCCTACACAAATGAGTCTCAAGATAACCGGATCCTCATCCTCTGATCCCCTCCTCTTCTTCCTTCCTCCTTCCACGCCGACCTGATGGGGCCTGACTCTGCCTCCTGCAGCTCACAGGAAAATCATTACACCCATTGTGATCCTCTCCACCAATCTCCTCTCTCCCCTGAGCCCCTCCTTTGTCCAATTAGAAGCTGATTGCTCTCCGTGGCGTCCCTGAACTCGCTCCTTCTTCGGTCTCAAATTCTGCTGTTTTTTTTTCTCTTCACGTTCAATGCCAGGGGCCAATTAGGATGTTGCCTGTAGAAACCAAAGTGGGCGGATGCATCAAATGCTTAAACGTGAATTTCAGTTGTTGTGGGATTCTTGGGTGTGAAACTTTGTTTCTACTGCGGAGACCTTACACAGTTTCTGACGATGCCCCGGCTAATGTGCGGTGATAGAGAGCCATCCACGCCATACGGCCTGTGGGTAGCTCATAATGAATGTGCACTGTAATGCTGGATGCCTACTCAGGGACCTAATTTATCAAGGAGAGGTCAGCGGTGTCAAAGCCATTTCCTCAGGAGATGCAGCCACACAGTGAATGAATCAATGAGGTTGAAATGTGCAAGGTGCAGCTATATGTATTCATATTCTCTCCACCATCCACAGAAAGGGGAGACTAAGGTCAAATAAATGAGTCGGGCATCTACAGCAGCAGCAGCAGGGAGGATGACGCGAGATGGAGCGAATCCAATCAGCAGAAAAATGCTGCTTCATTTCCCTTTGGGTGTGAGGGGAGTATTTTATAATTTGGTACTGAGATGATCTCTGTAGTGATGATATGGATCAGTCCATGTTGAATCCAAACAGCCCATTTTTTTGCTTCCTTTTTCCATTTGTTGTCATTAATGCGATCACAGAGGAGGCGCTTTCAAATTGAATTTCATATCTAAAAATGTGGCTCGTCACACTTGAAAAGGTCCCATTTCAGATCATTTTTTTACATTTTTATTCTCATCCCAGACACTCGCGTTGCCGCCTCGCATCAATTCATTAGACTATGCGTCTGGAGAAAACAGCTCTTCAGCCCTCAATTTACAGCAACCTGCAAAACAGCTGGTTTAGCTTCCAGCAATGTTGATGCTTTCTTGTGATTTCCACCAGTTGGGAAGAGAAAGACTGAGATACTGTGCGCCTGAGAGGTGGCCTCACGTGGCCCCTCATATGTCTCACAGCTGCAAAGAAAGAAATAGTCTGACATTTCTGACACCCTTTTACCTCCAGTTTGACTGCTGGGTCAAATTGACCCAAACAGTATCTTTGTTATATAAGTATGTTAAGAAGAAGTTTCATACTGAAAAAATACTTTTAACTATTTTTCCTAGATCCTCAAACTTTCCCGTAACATAACAAGAGCTGCAATAAGCTCTCATATCCCCTGCAACACTTTAACGAGCAAATGTTGCATTTAAAATCATATTTTTGGTCAAATCTTACGAAGCGTTCTATGCAAAGATAATGATTAAGTATTAATATCTACCTGAAACACAGGAATCCTAACAGTAACAGTGAACACATAACTTCAGAGAAAAACTGTTGAAAACGAGAACATCAAAATCAAAGGTTTCTTTAATGTACCATATTCTCCATAGGTGTCTTGAGGAAAGACGAAACGGGCGCCGAGCCTCGGTTGCCCAAGAGACAGGCGCTCTCCTCGCCAAGATCTAACACGAGTCAGACAGCAGACGCAGGATCGGGCCGACGGTGACAGAATGACAACAGCAGTCCATCTAACTAGACGATAAGCCATCGGACTGGGAGTGCCCCCTGCCATTTCCACAGCGCTGCTTGTCAAGCGGGAGACTCGGGGGCTGTCAGTCACGAGGTCTGCAGTTTGGATGAAGGCTGGTTATCTTTTTTAGGATGCTTTCATGCACAGCAGGGGGAGAATGTAGGAGTTCAGCACACAGGAAAGTGCAGTTTCGCCGGTTATCGCTAATAATTTCACTGACTGGAGAGAAAAAGGATCCGCAATTGGAAAACGTGGCAATATGTGAGAGAAACTTGCACGCAAACGTCTCGCCTGCCCTTCAAAACGGCCTTGCATCTTCTCAGTCAAGCTGATTGATTGCTGTTCACATGTGGAGTTGTGATTCCAACGATTTGACTCCCACTTGCCAGACTGTGTCTGTGAAACTAAGTCAGTCAGATTGGCACTAAGATAAGTTGTATGTTGTTTGTCTTTCAATGTGGCCCTGTGATGAACTGACTACTTGCCCAGTGGGTAATCCTGCCTTTGCCAAATGACAGCTGGGATAGAGAGGCTCCAGCAAAACCCCCATCGCCTTGAGTGTGGTGATGGATGGATGGATGGATAGATAAGTTGTATGATGCATGTATGTTGTCCTTATTAGTAAAATGAAGGAATAAACTATGCAACTAAAAACAGAAGTCAAACTGAAATGTAAAGACAGACAAATTAAAATGTCTATGCTAAACTGCGCATAAATAAATCAGGCATTGTGTTAATAACTCCTTGGAAGATGTAAGTCACTGCATTAGCAGATCAGCTGATAACCACCTGTTTCAGTGTCTGCCGTCGCGCCTCGGCAAATCACATGTTAGTCCTCATTAGTCCTCGTGATGAGCCGTCCCCCGTCATAGTGTTTGTATGCGGGATCAGGCAGGAAGCCGCTCCATATGCGTCTCGGAACGGAAAATATCGTTGGGCTAATGAACGCAGCGGTAAGACAAAGGAGACGGCGCCTCTATCTCTGCTACCCTGCGTGCACGCATGGGCAGATGTTGTCGTTAAGCGCGCTAATCCCAGCCACCGCTAGCCTCCACAAAGGATTCCCGACGCACCAAGGGAAAACTGCTAAGAGCACACGCAGACGACTCCAAGTGCCTCAGCATTCTGATGACGTGGCAAGACTTTCACCGCTGCCGCCGCCGTTTCAAAGTCCTCATCGCTCGCAAGGTTCTGCTGCTTCTCTTCCAACGAAAGTGGGGCAAACTTAAAGGGGGGAACCACCATTAAAAACATGGGCCTAACATGGAAAACAAGTCACACACATATATACAGTATTAAAAATCCCATTCCGACAAACACGCAGAGCTTCTGTTTTGAACGGATCTGATCTGGTTTCAATCTGAGCCGAGGTGTCGACTTTTAAGTGACGGCATCAAGGCTTGCGGTGGAAAGCATAACCAGTTAAATTGGGCCGGGCTGGGGGAAGAAGGATGCTCAGCGTGATCAAAGGCGGTGCCCACAGTGGTGCCGCTTTGACTGTTCGGTGGTGGCGAGGAGAGGCAAGGCGCTTGTTTTCAGAGGGGGGAGGTGGGTGTGGTGAGTGGAGGGGAGGGGGTGCAAAAGGAAAACTGCATGCGAACGTTTATCTGAGCGGCAATTATTCCTGATCCCGGGACGGCGGAGTTGATGGAGGTGGAAGAGGAGACGAGCTGAGGATGGGGCTTAGAGAGGCGGCGGGGGGGGCAGGATAGGTGGAGGGAGAACCTTGATACAAATCCCGGCTGATTAATGAGAGGGCGGGGGGTTCATGGGTGGGGTGGGGTGGGGGTGTGAAATGAAACAGGAAATCCAGGCGGAAGCCGAGGATGGATCCCGGCTTTGATCTGGTGCTCAGGCGAGACTTTTTATTTATTTATTTATTTTTGCTTCACTGTGACTCACACCTGTTTCCACGAAGAAGAACAATGAGTAAAGAGCCAGGGAAAAGATGCTGTTACAGGCTGGCAAGCTACCCTGTCACAATCGCAGATGGAGGAACGGTTTGATGAGTCGAAAAACAATCTGGTTATTACAGTTGTCACAGCGCAATGTCCTGCTTTCATCCTGGTCTTCGAAAGCAAAACGCTGCCAACGTGTGGTCAGGAGCCGCACTGCACTGTCACAGCAGCATACTGCGTGTCTCTGTTTCTCTCATGGATCTATTATAAGAACTGGATAACCAGACTGGCACTATGGCGGTGCGCCGATTTTTCCCAGTGGCCACTCGCGGTACTGCAGCAAAAACAATGCCATGGGCCCAAAAAGCATTTTCCCCATAGAACGCAATACAAAAATAAACGGCTGACAGGACGACTGTGACCTGAAATGCGATTCATAGAAAATCTTTCTATTGCGGATTTTTCAGCTATGGTCTTTTAGTCGTTTAAAAAAAAATTATAAAGGCCAGAAAATCACCAGAAAAGAATTTATTCCCAGCGTGACGTCACAACATCGTACATGCTGCTGTGTCTCAGCTTGTTCTCATTGGCTGCGTCCTGACATGTCTGTAAGTGACGTTCTCCAGAATCAAAAGATGGCCAAATAGCTCATGTAAGTTACAGAGGCATGATGGAAAGTGACACCACTGCGCATGCTCTATGGGCCCAATAATGCGGAAGTCAAAAACTTTTCGCCGTATGCGCTGAGTGAGCAACTTCATTGAAATGAATGGGCCGCCATCTTGCACTCTGGGGGGTTTGGTTTCTCTCCGTAAAGACAAGGGGGCCAAAAAGGAAAAACGAGCTGCGGATCAGAGAGAAGAACAGAGAGCAAGAGTGAGAAACATCAGTGCAGCCAGAGAAGAGCCGAGGGCCATGAATCTGATTAATAGAGCGGCGTGAGAGCTAATGCTATTTCAGCTCCGAGTGGCTGTATGAATCATTGAGATAAGAGTCTTGTGCGAGATTTGGAGGGACAGCCAACTGCAAATGGCCTATTATCCTATCAGCTCGTGCGAGCGCCGCAATTCTGCTGCAAACATTCCTAGTCGGCAGTTGGAGTTTCATTTCGCCGAGTTTTGCTCGTTCTCAGGTTACAGTCACTGCTGTAACTGTCCTGTCTCCCGGCCATTAACTTTCTTCGTTTGCTCAAATTAACAGCCGATGAAGCTACAGAGCACGAGCCCCGTTACTGCGCTGTGAATGGTTTCATTCACGCCTCATTCATCGCCCAGTCTGTTTGTCTTCCTAATGGAGCGCTCAGCTTCCCCTCTCTGTACTCAAGGACCCCTCAGTTCATCACGAGACGCCAACTCAACGCGCTCTTACACATTCATTACACAGTCAGCATAATGGGGGGGGGAGCTGCTGAGATGTATGCACTTCCACGTCAAATTATATTCTTGCCTTACATTATTTACAGCTTAAAGGGCTCCATCACTGTCAGGAGTGGAGCTCGGCGATGGAATAAATGAGTAGCGCTCTCAAGCGTTGGGAAATCAAGATGATACATGATTCTCTTATAGATTTGTGAGAAGCGGTGCAGTGTTCCCTTTATTTTTGGGCGTTTTGAGTTTGGAAATGATGCCTCTCAGAGAATGCACGTACAACATGCTCAGTTTTTAACGGCCCTATTTCTTTATCTAGAACTCCAGTGGGGCAGCTTTGTACAATTTAATTACCCTGAAACGTTTTTTAGGTAGAAAAACAGCATGTTTAGCAGTGTGTTTACCACCTCCTTCAAAAAATAATAATAGAACAAAGAAATTCACTCATCTTGAGGAAGGTCACTGACATGCAAGTGAGAAAAAGTGAAACAAACTAACTTCAACATTTAGAAAAATAAAACATAAGTGTCCACAATGTCTTATTCCTTGGCATCTCTGCTTAGCAACAAACTCCTGTGACTCCATGAAGCCCCAGCGATGTTACTTATAGAATCAAAGTGAGATTTGTCATAGGGGAGGAAAACTTGCTCAACGGCAGTGAACCTGAAGTAACACCTGCTGCCTCTCGGAGGAGTCGGGACTCTGACAGGCAGCTGCAACATTTTTACTTGTCGCGCAGATACAGAGAAGCAGCATCTCGCACAAACCACAAACAGACATAGAAATAGCTTTAATTTTTTTTTAACACGCCCACGCTTCCTGCAAAATTGTGCTTGAATAGAATTTTATCTTGAGGGAATGGGGGAGCAGACAGCTCATGTTCTTTACACTGAGCGGCAGAACCTTGCAGCCGTTGGGTTTTCCTCTCATACACTGTGTAACACAAAAAAAGGGAAATCTTCCCTGCCTCCGCTCCCCTCCGGTCTCCAGACGAGCAGTTTATCTTCCTGTCTACAGGCACAGCACACTAAACATACTCTCTAATAGAGGACGCTTCCCGTCCAACGCAGGCCTTGTCTGGAGGCAGCAGAGAAAAGCTTGAATATGCTTTGTGAATAACATCTCGCATCCTTAAACTTTATCGGCAATGACGCAGGCACAATCCGATATAAATGCAACGGCACATCCGGGAATTTAAGCCTGCCTCCTTTAAAAGACATTTACGCACGACAATAGAGACGCTTCACATCATTAAATAGAGGCCGAAAGAAAGGCGCCGCTTTGAAAGTGCAACTAAAGTTATTCTAATGCTGTTTATGTCATAGAGACTGCAGAATAAAATAAAAGCTAAATTCACAGACTAGGTAGATAAGTAATATGTGACTCTAGAATGGAAAATATAATCATTTTTGAGTGCCAGACTAAAAGCTTATTTATTCAGAAAACTTTAGGGAGGGGAACTGAAAAATAACAGCTGTTAATTGACTTGCAATTTCAGCTGTCCACGAGGGGGGGACACAGAAACAAAAATAAAAGTCATATGATTCATCAAGTTTAGCTAAGTGTTAGGGAGCAGCCACAGCGGGAACCGGTGCTTGGTGTCTACATGTGACAGTCATTGAAACACACAGGGAGTGTTGTGTGTGCTTTGAGACACGTTCAACGCAAGCAGACAGCAGACAGCAGACAGTAAAGCAGACAGTGGAAAAAAATACAAGCTTCATTGATTATAAAGGATGCCAGGGCGCAGCTTTGAAATATTATATTTGCTTTGTCGTGAACATTACCTCAGTGAAGATCGAGTCTGCCTCCCACTGGACAAAGAGTGAAACAGCAGGGTATAAGAAACAATCAAAGCAGATGAGACTCAGCTGATACCACTTAAAAGTGTAGAAAGATGTTTTTATCTTCTGTTTTTTTGTGTGTGTTTTTTTTTTTAGAACATGCACTGTAGCAGAAAAAAAAATCCACATCCACATCACTTGATTACATGATTGGTATCACAAGCTCATGCTCTAATTCATCTAATGCTGTTAAACACTGGCCAGCTTATTATGAACTTAAGTGACTGGGGCCCTTATCGTTCTCAGTCATGTCTGTGAACAGCAGATGAAAAGCCACCTCGTTGGACAGCATTCTAAAGGCTCAGAGGGAACATTTGCAGAAAGTAACAAAAAGATGAGCGCAAAGATGTTCCTCATTTATCAGATTCAAAATATCCACTGGAGATGCAGCCAACTGTTGCGCCTGTTCCAGCTGTATTAGAAAGTCTGTCTTGTTCTCCTTCTGGTGGTCCAAATTTCATCACAGTTCAATTTATTTACCAGCACAGCTTCACAGTGTGGGCTGACTTACAAGTTGCCAGTTTGTTCGGTAATGAACAAACATTAAATTACATCGTGAGTCACTGCAAATTAGCATTTAACTCAGACTGTAATTTATTTCTTTTCCTCCCTCTGTGTGGGCCTGTTAATTGGCCCCTGCAACACCTCACAGCTTTTCTTTCTATTCAGTCATGTAAGTTCAACCAACCCCAGTGAAATCCTCCTGCTGCCACATCTGGGGTGTGAAGCAGGGAGCGTCCTGATGCTGAGTCATTTTCTCAGGTTGGTATCGAACCAGCCACGCTTCTCACAGCCTCCTGCCAAAGTTAATGTTGGCATACTGAAACTGATTTGTCACACTGGATTGTTGCTATGAATGCCCAATGGTGTAAAAGAGAAACAGAAATTGGACATGCAATGCCATGTGTTTCTTTACTTTTTTGAACAGAATTTGTCCAAAATGTGGAATGCATGAATTGTTACAAATGGTCTTGCAAAGAGTATCAAAAGTCTACCAGTAGTATCTGGGAGAGACACATGTGGATACACGGAAGATTATGTTCCTTTATTTTCCACAAATAGCATTTTATAGGGTAAATGCTCCTGGTGGTTCAAGGCTAAAGTCTTTCAATTGTTTTTTTTTTCTGCAAAGTCAGATACATCACTCAGTGCATCTCTAATCTAATACACATGAACACACAAAGAAATAACTGAAACTTAAATTTATTAAAATGAGATTAAGTCTCTCTAAAGCAGTTGAACTGTTGAACAGGTTTTGAAGGGCTTCAGCATTCAGATACTCAGATTAGAAAAAACTGTGCGAGTTTAGAGATTGTTGTTGTTGTTGTTGTTGTTGTTGCTGTCATTGTTGATTCGAATGGCAAATTAATATTTTCTAAAATACTTATATACTATATTTGAATAAAACCAATGGAAATTATATGTGGAAAGTGCCTTAGTATTTTGTGAAATGGCTGAGAACGTTTAGAGTTTTGTTTTGTTGTTGTTTTTTCAAACAGTGACAGAAACTGACCTCCATAAATAGAGGCGTCTATGTTCGTCTGTGTATGTTTTGCCTTTTTCACAGTTTTACTTTCACTCAAATGCCAATACACCTGACTGTAGCCAGTGAACGACTCTTACCGCGAGGCGCTTGTTGATCTCGGTGGCGCGTCACGCTCTTTGCTCTGCCTCCCGTTCCGCCCCTTTATGCAAAACACGCTCGGTATCCGGAAACTCACAATCCCGTGATGTCAGGTCAGTCAGTGCTAGCCTAGCATCGGAATGACTGCGGAGTCCTCCTCCATTTGGACCGTAAACTTGCCCAACGTCGGCTGTCAGCGGCCCGTTTCGCTCGGTTTCGACCCGTCGACATGTGCTTAAGCGGGGCCGACGGCACGCAGCTGACGTATCCTTCCGCCGGAGCCGTAACAGCGGGATGAAGACCGCGGTAGGAGCCAACGGGGGATGCCATTCGGCTAGGCTACCTGGCGCCTGCGCTCCCATGTAGCAACTATGCGCTCCGCAAGCTAGCGGGCTAGTTAATAGGTCGCCGCAAAGTTACTAACACGAGCTTAGCCGCATTCCTCCGCTCGGGCTGAGCGCAAGGGAGTTATGGCGCGGTTGGTGCTGGAGCAGCTGTCAGATTTCGGGGACTACACTGGAAGTAACGAGCTAACGGACATCTTTAAAGCGACCGACAACGAGCCGAAAACTCCTCTGTCAAATGTTCGCCTGAGCCCGGAGGGACGTCACGTCCATATTATCCAGCGCAAGCCTCACGTCGGTCTCGTGACTTTGGACCAGCACGAGAGACCCCAACTGATCCACAACCAGAAGAGGCAGGATCTGTGTCCCACCCGAGCGGCGCCCATCGTGGATGTTTTGTACTTGGCTGCAGCCACCGCGGCCGTAATCTACGAGGATGGGAAAGCGGAGTTCTGGAGGTTCCAGCCGTGCAAGGGCGGCTGGCGCCTGCTGCAGACCTCGGACCTGTGCAACAGCCCGCGGGCCAGAGTGGTGTCCGTGTGCGCGAGTGGCACCCTGGTCGTGTGGTGCGAGGAGAGGCCGCCCTCGGAGAGCTCCCCTGCGCTGGGCTCGGCCAGGAACAAGCTGAGGTACTGCATCTGCAGGAGGGAGGTGGAGGTGGAGGAGGCCGCCGTCGTCCTGGGCGGGGTGAAGATCACCCTGCACAACAATCCCAGGTTCACCCTGGTGGGCTCGGGCGAGCGCGTGCACCTCCTGCCCGACCTGAGGGCGAGGCCGCTGCGGAGCATCTCCGGGTTTCTCCTCTCGTGGTCCCCTCGCCACGACTCCTTCACGGTCAGCACCGCCTGCAAGAACACGCCCTTGAAGACGGCCAAAGAGTCGGACTTCAAGAGGCTGGTGGTGGACTGCCTGGGATACCTGTCCACCCGCGACCCGCCCGAGATCCGCGACTTCTCCCCGACGGCTTGCGGAGGTCTGCTGCTGCTGTTCAGCACGGGCTGGGTGTGTCACCTGCAGAGAGACGGCGTTCTGCGGAAGGTGTACAAGGCGGCCGAGAGCGACTCTTTGACACCCGGCGCTCGCACCGACCTCCGCCTGTACCGGGACACCCTGGCGCTGCTGATGGAGAAAACCCTCCGTTTGGTCGATGTCAAGAACGGCAAAGAGTTGGAGACCATCTCGCTGAAGAAAGAGGGGTTGCTGTACGTGAACCAGGCCAAAAAGTGCACCCCCCATCTCTTCACCCCGACCGGACTCTTTGCGGTCGTGTCAAAGGAGGCCGAGGCCAACGACTGCAACCCCAAGACGAAGCACTCCAACTGTGGCGCCGCGGAACACGTTCACTCTGGGGCGTTGCTGGTGGAGGCCGTGTTCGAGCAGGCCTGCAAATACTACCAGCAGAGGAGCCTGAGCAGGACCCAGCTCACCGTGGACGCGCTCAAAAGGGGCGGCAGGTTCCAGGCTCCCATTGCCCTGGCCTCCATCCTCAGGGACTACATCAACACCGGCGGCGCCAGGCAGAGGGAGGCGGAGGACAAGGGCCAGGATAAGCTCACGGCCTCTGTGGAGGTGGAGCTCAAGGCCCTGGCGTGCCTGGAGGAGTTGAAGGCCAGATTAGTGAGTGGGGGCGTGACGGAGGTGGAGGCGGTGTGCGAGAGCCTGGTGGAGACGGAGGTGGCCCGGCTGCTGTCGTCCCCGGACCTGGACGTAGACGCCTTGCTCCACCTCAACTCCGTCTTCCGCCTGTTCCCGGGCCAGGCATGGAGGGCGGCCCAGCTCGCCCTGCGGCTGCACCGGAACGGCGAGGGCGCTCTGTCCTCCAAGGCCCCGCCGGACGTGTGGAAGACGGTCCTGAGCCCCGCCGACGTCCCCAACAACCGCAGGGCCGAGCCCGACGCCGCCATGCCTGTGTTTGAGCTCCTCTGCCGGTCGCTTCTCAGGTTCCAGCCCAGCTGGCTGCCCGGGTTCCTGGCGCTGGCCCAGCAGCAGCAGCAGCAGGGCTCGGCCAGCCTGGGCCTGAGCGTGACCTCCTCGTCCTCTTCGTCATCATCCTCCTCCGCCTCCTCCTGGAGCGGCACGCCGCTCTACAAACGGGCCCTGGCCGTGCTGTCGCGGGACAAGGCGCAGCACCAGGACCTGGAGGTGGAGCTGCTGCTGGTCAGCGGCCGGCCCAACGCCGTCCTGCAGGCGATGAGGGTCCTCATGGCCAAGCAGCGGTGGGAGAAGGTGACCCGCGTGGCCCAGGAGTTCTGCAAGCAGAGCCCGCTTCTCAACAAGGAGATCTTCACCACGCTGCTGTGCGAGGTGGCCCAGCACCGGGACCTGGACCCCTACCTGGACCTGCTGTGGGCGCTGTGCCCGGAGGACCTCACCGTCACCGCCATCCTCAACCTGGTGCTGAAGAACCTCTCGTCCCCCAACACCTCGCCCTCGTCCCCGTCCGCCTCCTCCTTCGCCCTGTACAGCGTCGGCCCCTCGCAGCCGGTCCCCTTCGCGGACCCCCAGGGCGGCCAGCTGACCATCGGCCTGCTGAAGCCCCTGCTGAGGAGGGTCCTCCAGCGGGAGGCCAAGCCCAGCCAGCACTACGCCGACATCCTCCAGTCGCCCTCCTTCCCGCCCCCCGCGCCTCCTCGCCAGCCCGCTGCGGAGCCCGACTCGGACCGTCTCGTCTCCTCATCGCCGCCGTGCAACAACATCTCGGCTCTTCTCCTCGCCGAGCAGCAGCCGTCCACGCTGTCTGCCGACCCGGTGTGAGCGACGTGGAACCGAACAAAATCCTCCATTTTGGCCTCGCCGCATCGAAACTGCGTTTTCCGACAATCAAAGGCAAAAAAAAAAAAAAAAGAATGTCAGTGTTCCGCAGGTATTGACGGTATTTTAAAACTAGTGGTAAACCAGATGAAGTGCAAGACAAAAAGAAATGACTACTGAGGATCTTACCAGTGTAAATACGCTTTCTGTCAGCCTTCGTGTGTACATACTGCATCGGTCGACTGTTATTTAAGTCTTAAGCCTTAACTGCACATTATTGTGTCAAAGCTCACAGCCTTTGTTCAAGGACCGTCGGTCGGTCGACGACAACGTGTAGCATCAGCGGACAGACAGTGCGGTGCGTTCACCCTAACGGAAGCGAAGCCACTAACCCCTCACCGCCCGCCTTGTCGGGGTCTGACCTATGTGTAGAATGTAACCAGCCTTTTTAAGTGTGGCCAACGTCCTAACTGCAGCAGCCTCGTCCGCGTGGGTTCACAGAGGTTTTTCACTCTGCAAAGTGTTGTGAGGGAGGACAAGCCGCCCCTTTGTGTTCAAGTGTTTTAAGGAGAGGTTTGCTAGAAAAGACACAAGGAGGGAGAGGACGCACGTGAGCCTAGCGTTGCCTCTCCAGCTGACCTGTTTTTTGTTGTTTCTTGTCTTTTTTTTTTTTATTTAAAAAAAATGCACAAAACAACAACCTCACAGCTCTGTAAGCCAAACTAAAAACCGCGAGCCCGCCTCGCACCGCTGTTACCGTCCGTCCCTCTGGCCGCCACCGTGTCCGCTCTGCTCCGTCACAGGACATTCCAAACTCGGTTTTCAGTTGAAGTGACTCACAGTTCTACGGAAAATTCAATTTCTGGGGTAATTCAGTTAGGAGTGGAGTGTGGGGCGGGCACAGTGTGATTAATATCCCTGCTGCCACAGCCACAGCCACAGCTGCTGCTGCTTACATTAGCTGGTCGTGTACTTCTTCCTTCATTGCTCTTCTTGCTTTGCTCCAGATTGTTTTCTCCATGGCCTGACACTGATTGCACTATTTCACCCCTGTCAGTATTGTTTTTGCAATTATGCCTTTAACATTTACAGAGAACGTTTCTTGATTAAGTGCAGTAAGCTGAACTACATTTAAGTGCCTCTTCCGAGCCTTGGTTTTCTTGTAGCGTTCAACATTCATTAATGTCGTTATTAATTAAAGTAATTAATGATTTTTTTTTTCCTGTATAAATGTGAACCTTTCTAAAAAAAAAAAAAAAAAAAAAATTGTGTTAACCTTTTAGAAAACACGGCGTGTCCAAGGTAGTTGCACTGGAACTGGTTTGACAAAGTAACATTCAGACTCTAAAAATGCTGCCAACCAATCAAAGCTCCATTCTCAGCGCTGCCTCGAATTAGGAGGATATTGTCACATTCCTGCTACATCTGGCAAAAGAAAAACGTGCAGGAAGACTCAAGGCTGCTTTTTTTTATCTTTCTTATGCAGTTTTGGGGGTTTGTTTTTGTTTTTGTTTTTGTTTTTGAGCTCAGATTGTTTTATAATGGTTCCATTTTATTGCAGACACCCAGCTGATCTGCTAATACTGGTCTGAGTGCATAAACCTATAAACAGGCGTGGCCAAATATCTACGGGGCAATTTGCAGCTCTGCGCTATGAGTTCCAATTCGTGCTGCACATGTTTTCAGTCCATCTGAGTCACTGGAACTTGCCCACTTACCCACTTGGCCGGTGATAGTCACTGTTCGGATGTTACATGTTAACTCTGCCTTAACTCTGCTTTCAGTTATCATTAATAAAGAAGGAAGCATTTTTTGTTTTTTTGATTAACTCTGCGAAGTTCCACATGACAATTGATGACTTTTGATGACGCTTTCCCCTGAGCAGTATTTAAAAAAAGAAAATGTATGCAAGTATTTATGTAAGAGTGCTGTATGCTATTAAAATGAATATAAAACGTATTTTTGCTGCTTGTCATCAGTGAGACTAAGGTTTAAGCTACACCGTGAGTATTCATCACTTCAGTTGTGGGCCGTTAAGTTCCATTGACGTGCATTAAGAGCAAAGTTGTTTTTTTTTTTTCCTTTTTCTAGCTAGTTTTTATTAACTATTTCAGCATTACTAACTTGAAACAGTTGAACTGGTTATTTACAACTTAGAAGGTATATCTTAAAAAACAAAACTATGGGGTTACAAAACAACTGGCCAAATTTTTTATTGTTTGTGTGTGTAGTTGAAGGAGTTGGCCGGGCAAATTCACGCTCCACAATTCAGAGATGTTCAGTTGTTAGAACTTCTAAGGTTTTAACTACAACACAGGTGGGACAGGGGCATTGCTGGTTGTCACAGTAAAGAGGCCTTTTCTCACAAAGATATGTGTGGGTGGGAGTCCAGGGTGAGTGGAAGGTCAGCGAGTGCTGCGGCGGGTGGTTTACGGAGGGGCCGTCTGCTCCCCAGACGGAGCAACACGGCAGCGAGACACAGGAGGAGCCGCAACCTGATATCAAGCATCGCTCCTCTCCCTCCACTTTCCTCCCCGCTCCTATTTTACCTATCGAATCTCTCTCTGCGTTCACCTCCCGACAGTACAAGGTCTCCCGTCGCCCCAGTGGCTCTTAGGCCATCGATCCGCTTGTTCTAATTATAGGCGGAATCCTGTAAAGGGTGATAGATCCAGGCAGATGCTGCCAGGGTTCTCCGTGTCCTCTGCACGGCTTAACTACCGACTGTGCCCTACAGAGCGGCACAAATGGAAGCGCTGCAAATAAAACGGGACTGCGAATGAGCCCAATGGATCATCAGCCTCCAATTAAATTCACAACTTTTCCCCCCAAAGGCTGTGATCCCATTTGTGTGCAAACATTCCTTAGTCAGGCAAAGCAACAACGGGGGTGGAGTGAATCGCCCAGCCGGCGAGATTAACGTTTAAGAAATTTCTATTCTATTTGCAGTGTCTCATTAGTTCTGCTTGACAAGATGAGCCCCATACAGAGGGACACAGCGTCTAAAAGCAAATCACCACAAAGTGAGAGCTGTGTGCTCGCGCAGTCTGAGCCGTTCTTCTAAATTTGTACGGCCCATGCGTGTCAGCACGGCCATGCGAGTTTGCCGATGTGCCCACGCTGTTGGAGGGCAGATAAACTGCAATAATGGTAATAATCTGGGGTTTTCAGATGCCAGCCACTTATAGCTGCAGAGTAATTAAGCTTCTTATACCGTCCGAAGGGACACAGTGAGTTAGGAGTAGCCTTCTGAAGGTCGCTGTGGACATTAGCGACGGACTGATCTAAGATTCCTCACACGTTACGGCGCAATGAGCAGAAAAAATGCACACAAGAGTCAGTGCAGTCGGATGGGGGTTTTTTTTCTCTCCTCTCTCCACAACAGCAAGACAGAAATGTTCGGAATCATTAACGTACACTTTGCAAACATACCACTTAAAGTGCTGAGAAAAAACATACAGTCTACAGTTTGAAATGAGAAACCGTAATGTACAAAAGAACGATCCGCATCAAAAGACAAATCACATCAGTCAGAAGTTACGCTTATAAAAAAAAAACAATTCTGGAAATGGTACGAAAAACACTTCATATGCTTTGAAAATATGGCAGGACTAATGATAGCAGTCACATTGGTCACACGACAAGAATCACGTCAGGATTCGTACAGAAAATGGATTTTGCAGTTCAACTGCAGATTAAACATAAGAAATGTCTCCTCAGAGAGATTGGCACAGATACACGCTGATAACACAGCAGTGTCCAGATGAACAGTACAGGGTTTCAGATTCCCTTTTGAATTCATGCTATGTTTCACAAATACCCACATTTCTTTTTTGAAACACAGCATTGGGCCTACTACTCACATGTGAATGCAATTGACTCCCTACAGTCCATTGCGGAATTTGCTGGAAACATTCTCAGAATTATGAAAGCAGCAGCAGTTCATTGATCAGTTGATTTTCGCGCTACTCATCTCTGTAAAAATAAGAAATATCACAGACATTTTATTCACAGATCAGCAAACTAACAGTTGAGGTATCGCAGATCACCAAACGTCTCATGTCCTTCCCGAGGGTCAACCTTAACCGCACAAACGATGTGTTCTCCACCGTCACGTCTTCAGCGCTCACATATTCCCAGTAGCACACAAGTGTCACATTTGTGCGGGGCAGTTATTGTGCCCCCTCTCTCGTGAAGACAGTCAGCTAGCTCTCATTCTCTGCGGTGTCCGATAAATTGTACTGTTCCTGAGCTTGTGGGGACTCACTCAAGGGCTTGTCATGCCACTCATTGTCACAGCTGAGTGGACACTCAGTGTCTTCACTGAGTGGACACTCACGAGTCTTCACTGGGTGGCCACTCAGAGTCTTCACTGGGTGGCCACTCAGAGTCTTCACTGGGTGGACACTCATTGTCTTTACTGGGTGGACATTTAGTGTCTTCACTCGGTAGACACTCATTGTCACAGCTGAGTGGACACTCAGTGTCTTCACTGAGTGGACACTCACGAGTCTTCACTGGGTGGCCACTCAGAGTCTTCACTGGGTGGACACTCAGAGTCTTCAGTAGGTGGACACTCATTGTCTTTACTGGGTGGACATTTAGTGTCTTCACTCGGTAGACACTCATTGTCACAGCTGGGTGGACCCTCATTATCCCCACTAGGTGGACAATCATAGTCCCCACTTGGTGGACACTCAGTGTCCCAACTGGGTGGACACTCAGTGTCATCACAGGGTGGACAAAGAATTTCAGCGGAGGCTGAAGTTGTGCTAGCACAGTGAGACTGATCAGTTAGGGAATTGCTGGGATACCTCAAGAAGACTGCATGTGGAGGGGGTGGGGGGGACACTTACTCATAGACGTCAGTGTATTTCATTTTGCGGTAGAACTTGGCGAGTTTGATAGACAAGATGATGCTGGGGATGAAAAAGACCAAGCACCAGCCCAGGCCGAACCAGAATGTATTCTGAGGAGAAGACGGGAGAGGAGAGGAGGATGTTATGCAACGCAAAGGAAGATCATTTTCACAATACAGGCATTTAACCAAAGTTTTGAGGCAAAGGTCCCACATTATGCAAAAGAAAAATGTGTAATGCAAGTGTCCCATTGTGACATCACAAAGAGCACCTTGACCTTTGTTATAACTCACCCGGATTGGTGACAACACAAACCAGGTGTTTATTCCCTCCTCTGTTGTCACATTGTCTTTGTCCACTTCCAAAACCAACGAGCGCTTTTGCAGTAAGCCACAAACACAGGGCTAATAAGTATGCTGCGCGTCCTGCTGATGTGCATTTTATATGCTGCAACGTATAAAGTGGGACCCCTATTGTAAAAGGTTTTTTATAATAGGGGTTCCATTATAAAAAACTGCTGCAGTCTTGTCATACACACGGAAATCTGATCACGCAAATAACATGGAGCCTTTAGACATATTTGCTCTAGTGTAAAGCCTCAAGGTTGAGCAACTTTCAGCGGTAACGGTGCAAGGTGATTACCATAGAGTCCACCAGCTGCGAGCAGAGAATTGTCTCAAGCGACAGCACAGTTTTCGCCACCTGCCCGCAACGTCCCAACTCCTCGGTGATCTGTTAGGGGGAGATGCACAGAACAGCGATGGTTCTTACCGGTTGAGACATTTGTGAAACAATGATGTGAATAAACAGTCTTTTACCGTCTCTTTGGCCCAGTCTGCGTAAACTGTGAAGTAGCCCAGCTGACAGTCCAAAAGCTTTTGGCTCTCCTGGGATGGAAGCAGAGGGAGACAGGAGTGAACTCCACTCATTTTCTTCATGCGCAAGTCATGAGGAATCCGATGAATGCCATAGCATCTCGGCAGGCAGAATTCTGGGAAATAATTCCTCTGTAGTGACCCAGAAGTAACTCCACTGGTATAATGACTAGCAAGCAGGGACACTGGGACACACCGCATTTCATTGGAGAAGAGGTCAGACAGTAACGTTCATCCTGCTTACGTCCAAATATTCCAGCGACAAAATCCAACAATTTGTGTTCGATTACGCCGAGAGGGATTTTGTGCGGAGAAGAGGACACACATTCTGCACGTTCCTGCGTGATTTTTTTTATTAACTACGCTGCACTCATGCATCTATGTGTGTAAAAAAAAAAAAGCAATGGAGACAGGCAGAGGCATCGTTTTCAGAGTCATCCCCAGACCTCCTCCCCCGCTCAATGGCTGAACCTAACGCAGGCATTAACAAGCCACATGGCAAGAGTGTCGTCCCCCCCCACACGCACACACACACCCTCCACCCCACGAAAGCTCATGTGACTCGCGGGCCCCCCAACTCACAGCCTTGATGATCTGTGTCGTGTTTGTGAGGATGAAGGCTTGCGCTGCCTCCACGTTGGTCAGCACGTCCCCCACCGTCGTCTGGAGGGAAACGAGACGAAGAAGGGAAAGAGTGAGCGAAGAGAATAAAAAAAGACTTGAGCTCAATTCTGGCCGCTTCCGGGCGTCGTGTGCTTGCTCACAGTGATTTTCCCCACGGAGGATTTCAGGCTTTGCATGGTCGAATTGATGTTCCGCTAAAGGGAAAAACAGCATTTGAGTTGGAGGCGGGTAAGGAGGACTGAGCGCTGGAGAGTCAAGGAGGTGGCTGCCACGAAGAGGAAGGCTGCTCACCATTAGAGGGTAGATGGTTGTTTCCACCGCTGACTGGATATTCCTCAGGTCTGTGGCCTCATCTTGGAACTCTTTTTTAATCACATTGTTTGTCTATAAACAGCCAAACACGTTGAGCTCCAGAGATGCAGAGTAGAAACATTACAGGGCAAAAAGAAGCTGTTTTTAGAAAAGCTCGGTGACTCACTTCAGCAGTAGCAGCCTCGTCAAGTTTATCAGCCGTCGCATTCAGATTGACCTTGTAGATATTCTCCATCTAAGAAGGAAGAGCAAGCATTTAGTGTTGCGCAGTCGCAGACCTGCCGACGTGTGTGTGGCCGAGCGACTCCGAGGTGGAAAAAGAAAGACAGGCACCAACCTCCGTCGTGATGGCAGACATGTCCAAGGCCGCAGCCGTGTCGGAGAACTCAGTCAGCTGGCTTTTATCAGCAGGGGTCAGGATGGTGATGGCTTCCAGGGTGATGTCTGCCTTGTCGAAGATACCCTGGATCTCACCTGTGTACTGTGTGTGACAAACGGAGGTGTGAGGGAGGGAGAAGTGTAGCGAGCGAAGGGCTCCTGCGTCTACGTCTGCGTGTTACGTGTTACTCTCACTTTTGACACATTCAGCAGGTCATCCAGGTTGATGGTCTGGTTCAAGTGGAACGTCGTCCACACCGTTTTGTTATCCAGACAGTCTCTGAAAGAAAAAATGAAAATGAAATGAAAAATCTGAATTCTGGACAATGTACAATGGACGTCACACAAGCACATGAGACAAAACCAAACAGTTTCTGTTCACAGTGGATCAGAATCACATACCCATAGACTCCAGAGTAGGTGATGTTAGTATCCAATCCCAGCAAAGGACCAAGCTCATATTGGGTATCAACAAACTAAAAAGATGAAAAATATTAGAACCAAGTTTATGGATATTACTTAAGAGAATAGTTCTAAATACCACAGGTTGATATGTCTCTGTCTACCTTCAGCAGTTCTCCAGTGTCCCAGGGCTTACAGCCAAGGGTGTAAAAGCCGCCGCCGACCACGAACAGCGGCACAACTATGATCATGAAGAGCCAGGAGAAGACGAAGCTGAAGCCTGCACTCCTGAAAAGCAGTCAAGATCAAAAGGTCGACAAAACGCAATGGAATACGCACGCGTATGGTGCACAGTGAAATCGCTTCTCTGCATTTGTCCTCCTCCTCCCAATCCAGACTTTCATACAAGGCATTTGGTCGAGGGCGCCTGGCTGGATATTAACTTGGTGCACGTCAAAGAGTTGAGCTGCAGCACTCACATCATGAAGAAGGTGCCGCCACAGTCAGCCGTGCAGGAGCGTTTGGTCGGGTCTTCGTGGGCCTTAAGGCCAATGGGGCCCAGCAGGAGACCCAGGACGTTGCACACCACCACCAGGAGGACCAGGCAGCACACAGTCAAACTGACTCTCCACCTGAGGGAGGACATTTGTCTTTAAAACACGCAGCTTCCTGTGCATTTGACGACACGCGAGCACGTGGCCTTTGAGGCTTTCTCACCTAATACTGTCTTGGTGTAGAATTTGTGGCGTGAGTCTGTTGATTTCACTCTGCATTTGCTCGATTCTCTCCGACACGCTAGACAGAGCCGCTAGGGGGATTTCATCCGTGACTGAAGAGATCTGGGTTTTGATGTCATTCAAAAACGTCTTGCTGCCTGTAACACAAACACGAACATGAACACGAACACGAACACAAACACACACACACACACAGGATCTCTTTTTAAAAATGTCTTTGTCCTCCCCTCAAACAGTTTGTGGGTGCAGATGCAAAACGCTTACTTGCAACTACATCAACAGTTTCTTGAGACACTCTGGCGGGGATGCCGTTGTAGAAGTTATCCACCTGGCGACGTGACAAACAGATATTCAGAGTGGGGCCCAGCCAATGCTCAAAAACATAGTCCTTCTGTTTCTGTGAGTGATTTATGGCGAGCTGTCCACGCCAGAGTGAAGTTTGCGTTCCGATGATGGGCAACATTGTGTCTCTCAAGTGATTCTTCGGTTGCATGAATTTACAACTCGCAATTGCAAATCTGTGTTTTGCTTTTCTTGCGTTCTCTATGGTTGGAAGACGTTCACGCTCTTCCCATCATCCTTACACCTGTTCAGTTTGGTTAACGGGGCAGCCGCTGCTACAGCATGGATTTGGGCTGCAACTCATGGCAGTAACTATGCGCACAAGACTGAATATGTCCCTAAGCAAAAAATAATAAAAAGAAATGTGTTCTCAATTCTAATTGTTAGCTTTACTCTTTTTTTTTTTTTTTTTACATTCATACTGATTAAAAATAATCACTGCACTTCCATATTTAGGCAGACATTGTTTAAATAAAAAGAAAACTTTTTTTGTGACTGACCTCTGCGATTTTGGATGTGAGGTTGAGAGTCTTGATTTTATCCACGGAAGCCTGGATGTCATTCAAGCTTGATGTCTGTAAGAAACAGAGCAGCGACATGAGCAGCATCAGCATGTAGGATGGAGTTATACTCTACAGTGCCAGAGGAGGGCAGCAGACCTCAGTCAGAAAAAGCCCACATTGGCCAAGGTTAAAATGTAAATGAGATAATGTAAAAGAATGAGTAGAGTAGATTATAGTAGTAGTATTATTATCAACAATAATAATAATAACAATAATAATGTATTGGTAGTAGCAGCCACAGAAGCTGAAAAACCTTATGAAAAAAAGGAGTTTAGTGCTAAAGGAGTGTTGCTGAAACAGAAGAGAACAGAGGGCAGGAGAATAATCAGCTGCTCAAAGTCCAACAGTGTGAGCCACTGTCATGTGTCACCCTGTCAGCCTGTGTCAGCCTGTGTCAGAAGCAACTTTAAAGGCTGATAATGACTGGTACTGCCTGTTCGTCATCAGGGTTGAGGTTCGCCAAATTTTTTTTCCAGTGCATCCCTCATGCTAATCCTAAACGGTCTGAACCGACCAAAGTGACGAAAGTGCTGAAATCCGGCGAGCACTTACAGAGACGGTGAGTGAGTCCAGCGTCAGATCTTGCAGCAGAGGCCGCAGCGGATCGCAGTTTATGCAGTCTGCGTTGTTGATCGTGGCACTAACGCGATCTTTTACACCGGTGACGTTGGTCTTGAGTTTGTTCACGTCTGTCTGCAGATCGGTCAAGAGCGTCTTCAACGTGTTCAGTTGTCCATCGGTGTTACCAGTTTCTGTCAGTGCAAAAACACAACAGACAACAAAAGACTGACAAAAAAAATCAATGCAATCAAATTTTACAACAAAAGGTAACATAACACGGGCCTTTCATTGGTTTATATTTATAACTGTTGACCATCAGGTTAGGCCGTATCTGAAAATTCAATCATGCGTCACGCCAAGCACCGAGGCCAAGTGTTTCCTGTCAATTTCATCGGATTCCATCACCACTGAACTTCCTTTTCGTTGTGACCAGCAAGAAGCAGAAGCTGCAAGCCGGTTTTAGACACACACAGGAAACAGCAGAAGGTCTAGCGGACGCTGAAGCGGCTTCACCGTGTTATGTCTTCGGTTTGATTTTTCCAGGGCTCAGGACTTTTACCTACAAGGTGCACATGCAGCTAATGCACAGGCAATTTCTCCATTGTGGGAAAATAAACATTCTTATTCTTATTATAAATCTCACCCATCACCCCACAGGAAGCCTCCTGCCCAATTGTCCAATCACCTTCAAAGTCATGCCTCCCAAATTTTTTAAACCGCACACAAGCACCTACATGCTCATAATCAAACAGGACACAGCACGCAGCCATGTCTTACCTTGGTCCATGAGTCTAACCGAGTTCACCGCTTTGTTCAGGGTGTCATTTACCCTATTCTGGATCGGTACTCCTAGCTGATTTCCAATGTCTGAAACCGAGAAACAGACAAGAAAGGTACGACACGGTTAAATACCTGAAAAAGGATGGGGGGCACAAAAAAAGCCAATAAAATTGTCTCTTTTGTTTCTGGCTATTCCCGTGCTCACCGTCAAGATTCTTTTCAACCTCGGTTACAGTTCTGGAGCTCTCATTCACCACTTGGTTGAGTTGCTGCAGGAAGGCAGAGGAAAGACAACCTGTTCAACAATGACTTAATGACTTAACCAAACATGAACTATGTCAATAAGGGTGCCTCGATGGCTGCTAAAAAAAAAAGAAAAAAACTAAAAGAATATAATCTTGCCCTTGTCCCTTTATTCACATTGCTTCCCTGTGCCTTTAAGTCAAGCACATTAGGACTGCACAGAGTTGGTTATTAACCAGTGGACTAACTGGGCATCTGGATAAGGGTCTCACACAATAGAAGAACTGTGATAGTGGGCGTAGAGAACTAAAGTTACCTATATATTTTTAAACTGGTATTGACAAATGAAGGCAAGTCAAGATTGCCGACAATAAATTGAAATGGACGCCGTGTTTGCGTTCTCTCCCATCACAGCAAAACGCGACCAGCAAAGTGCAGCACGGTTGCGTCATGCAAAATGAACTCCCCAGTCCTCATAAGAAATCTGGAATGGCCTGACCTTGAAGAAAGGTTGGTTGGTTTGCCTCCTTTTGGAAGTGGAAGTTAAAAAGTGCCAAAACCTCTCACTGCTCGTCAGCCACACCCCTGAACTGAAGCCCAGTGTTACCTGAGGGACCGCAGCGAGGAAGGTGTCCACGTTCTCTAAGTTATTGTCCAATTCCTTTGGAGTCTGGTTCACGCTGTGTCTGAAGTCATTGTTACCTTTAAACATGATTATGTTACCGGCCCTGCATGCACACAAACACAGGATTGAACTTGTATAAATATTACAGGAGCCACAATAGCAGGAAGATCACGCGCACCCCTCACCTTCGCCCCCGACGTACTGTGGTACATAAAAGATATGCTGGTTCGGCCTAAATTTCTATGATACAGCAGGTGGGTGTTTTATATTTCCAGTATTTATGTATCTGTTCATTCGTTTCCACCTTAAAGAACCGCCATCCAATTTTTCCCGTATTTATGTGACGGTTACATGATTCCAAACAGAACCGTGGGAAGTGAACACAAGACAAAAACTGCTGGGGCTTTTCTTTGTTTCAGATAAAGCGTCATCAAAAAAAAAAAAACCCGCCCCCCCAACCTCTCTTCCCGACACACACGCACTCACAGGATAATGACTGTCGTGACGAACGTGCCCCAGTAGAGAGCATTCCTGCAACAGCTGGTGGACGACTTCTGCTTCTGCTGCATCTTCCCGCCGCAGTTGCCGCAGCAGCGACAGCACGCCAACAGGATGCCAACCAAGGGCATCAGGACGATGTACACGACGCCGATGGCAACGCACACCAGGAAACCTATTTCGTAGACCAGGGCCTGGACACACAAGAGGACGCACAGTTGTTTTTTGAGTTCATTTGTTTTATTTTTCAAGAAATTACCAACGCAACGGAATCGGTTTCGAAAAAAGCCGAGACCAGCACGACTGAACAAAAGCGGATTTTTGTGGGTTTGCTGTGACTCAGGAGTGGTGAGCATCCACGTCACGAGAGTTCGAGAGCAGCTCCAGTTGAAAAGGGGACACACACACACACACACACACACACAAACACAAAAGGCTTCCTCAACACTCTCATGTTACCGCCTCAGGGCTTTCTGAGGAGGGCGCTAATGTGTTTTCCCACAGCGGACCTCCATGCTGAGCGTATCCTACAATCCTAAATGGCGTTTTTGTACTTTTGCTTACTTCTCTGATGTTTTCTGGGTTCGTCAAGTCGTTGATCAACTTGATGATCAGTTCTAAAGGGGAATTAAGAGAGAGAGAGAGAGATGGTGTCAGTGGCTCCATATTACAAAGCACAAAGAGGTTGAAGCACAACTCTACACCTGCGTTCTAGTTGTCCACGTACAAAAAAAAAAGCCCCCGCCCAGCTAGTAGCAACAATGTGCCCTGCGCGTCATAGAAACGTCTTTAATCTGTCATTGTGCGAAGGGGAATTTGAAACCTCCAACTTGAAGTCACCAGGAAAACAGGACACGGAAGTCTGGGTTTTTGCTTTGTGATCCAGAAAAGAATAAAGCAGAATGGAAAACCTGCTTTTTAATCCTTTAATCAGATTTGAAGTGAACCGCTCACTTGGTCAGCAGCACAGTGGAAGATTTAAAATGTATTTTCCCCAACTTTAAAATGTCCTCAACCTTGATAAATAAACTCTTATTATAGAGCTCTCAAAGGCCCCATATCAAGCACTTATTACTGAAGTAAATTCACATTATTACTAAAGTAACAATGCTTTCCAGTCTGTCAACAAACCACATAGAAGTGAGAAAAGCGTCATCAAAATAATTGCCCGTTGACATCACAAAGGCCACTGAGTTGTTCCCCAGGTTAATGATAATGTCCCAAGTCACATTTGGTGTCAATCTTTTGGTTCTTTTCCAGACGGCAAATCAGTTTTTCCAGGAAGCTAAAACGTTTTTTTTTTAGGAGGGGACCATAAACACAGGGCTAAATATGCCGTTCCCTGTACTGATCAATAAAGGTTTATGTTGGGTACTTTGGTAACTATTTGCACTAGGAAGCTCCGTTAAGGTTGCCGATCAAAGACAAACATCTGAAAATGGGGTCAACATGTGACGTCCCTCTCCCTTTAAGTTCCTGGTCGCATTTGGTTTGTGTTTTTAGCTTTGATGTATGACAATCACTCCGCCCTTCTGTTTGCTCACTGAGACGACTGCCACAGAGCAACGGCTGTGTGGCAATATTACTGATTTACAACCCTGAGCAACGTGAGACCTGGTGACTTTATAGCATTTGACACGCAAACGTACGGTTTACAAGGAGCCATTAAGTCTTGTCTTATCATAGTTCCGCCGCATTCCGAACCAAAACCCTACAGGTTCACAATTCAATCGTTTATCTTTATAATCATGAAGTATTTTGCCCTTCAATATTTTTACACATTTTTACAAATACACATTTTCAAATCGTTACTGATCCCATTCCAAAAATGAACTCCCAAAAAAGAAACACATCTATATTTCACATTAGTTCTCATGCTTTCACACTCACCATAAGGAAAGGCGTTTGGCTGGACGGTCCCCAGGAAGGAGTTGACGAAGGGCGAGATGGAACCCAGGGGGCTGCTGCTCACCGTGTCGAGGTAGTCGGGCTGGGTGAGGTTGTTTGCTGCGGATCCTCCGCAGGGTGGGTTCTGGGGGGCTGGCTGGGCCAGGCTGAGACCCAGCAACAGGGCTAGCGCACAGGCCCGGAGCATTCCGCCGTCGAGGCCCCGCCGACGAAACACCATGTCTGCTGGCAAAGTGGGCGACGGGAGAAACAGAAAAAAATGGGCTGGATGATGAGGGTTCAGAGGACCATCACCTCATGGCACGGAGTCTGTGGCCTGACGGGTCTGGAAAAGAAGAACGGAAAAAAGGCACGAGAGGATGAGACAAAGGCGTGACGCCAGAGAGTTGAACTGCCCTGCGAAGAAACCTGCAGGGTTGAGTCAGACAGACAGAGTGAGATCATTCCCGATTTTCTCAAATGAAGCAATCGGAGAAAACAACAAATGTCAAGTCTCCACCGGCTCCTCCACTGTTGGCACCTGCGCGGATGATTCAACAAGGTGTGTGGGTGCGGCCCACAGCCCCTGTGTTCAGTGTAAACACTCCGAGAAACGCTGCATTCTGCCTTCATCGCCCAGAGAGCCAAAACTTCATAAACAGCTGTGTGACACATTCTGCAACATGTGATGTTAAACAAATATCCTCAAGTCGCGGATCTTCTCAACAGTCAAGCGTGTGCCTTTCCCTAACCAAGCTGTTGAAATCAGCGGAACCTCTTCCCTTCCTCTCAGCGGGAGAGCCCGTTTGTCACACACAGTGTGCAACATGTCCATAGTCATCAACCCGACACGACGACAGGTCTGCGCTGTTACCTGACGCAAGGTGGGAAACAGTGAGTCTCCAGTAGAAGGCCGGAGCGGAGAGGGGGAGGAAAGAGGAAGGCAGGAGTTTAGCAGCTCTCTCCCGGGTCAACTCACCTGATTTATCGTGACACTCTTCAGGTACTGTGTGTGACTTTTCTTTTTACCGCCCCCTTGGAAACCTGATACGGCCCTGCTCCTGCTGTCAGCTCACACACAACTGCGGGGCCCTGCCTGCCTCCTGCCTGGATGACACTGGCAGGGAGGGAGCGAGGGAGGGATGGATGGGAGTTCCCGGTGGAGGGAGGAGGGTGGAGGGAGGATGGGAGGGCCCCTTGGGTGACGGGGGTGAGGAGGAAGCAGTGACCTGGCCAAGGGCGCTTTAAGACAATGTCCGTTTCCTGGATATACGGGTCATCATAATAAAGAGGAGCACGCCTATTTTTTTTGTGTGTTTATCCCCTCCTGGGGCCAAAGTTGACTGACGACAGGAGGAAGTAAAGAATTATCCGCTCCAGGAAAACTTTATGCTGTTGTCGTTTTTGTTTTAGGCCCTTATTGTTTACGAGGTAAATAAATCAGTAACAGTTTATGAGGCAAATTGGTCCGTGTTTGCTGTGAAGCAGCAGTCAAGCGACAGCACGACTCGAGAGTCACCACCAGCAGACTGCGTGTTTTCTACAGGCTAACGGTGTTCTGCAAGGCGCACGACAAATGAGCGGGATTACTTACCAACAACCTGCTGCTGCTGGAGGCGTTGTTCTGACGGGGCAATGAAGCGCGAACCAAACAGCGGGGCCCTCCCTACCTAGTGGTGCGAATCGCACCGCACCACTCTTGCTCAGCACAGATGCACGACACGTTTGCATACAAAAGGAACTCGATAGAAGAACAATGCCCCCCTACATGTTGACTGATTTCCCTTTTCTCCTCCGATGCAAACTAGGCAGCCGCACTGTTGTGCCGGACCTCCTCCTCCCCCCCCCGACACCCCACCCCACCTCTTCCACTTCCACTTCTCTCATCAGTCGCACTGACCGATGCAGGCAGATCGCGCTGCCAACACTTCGAATCTGATCCTTTAAGCTGCCAACCAGGAAGAGAGCAGTCGACAAGTGTCTTTAACATGTGAAGACTGTACGGGCCATCTCGATCAGCTCATTGAGATCAGGCCTGTAAACAGCAGCAGCCGCAGCGGCTCAAGATCACATGAGATTATCATGAGTGGAACTGTTGCCCAGGTGGCACCAAGTAACACGTGTTTTGTTTGATTGATTGAAGTGCATGCACACAGTTAACATTTAACTAAATGTTTTTTTAAACCCATATTCTCCGCAGCTCTTGAATTCAACACGTAGCTTTTTCTCTGTACTTGAACTATGTCAACAAAGATACTGTTTCTAAATGACCTAAAGAACTGCAACAGAGAGGCTTTTGAAAAGTCCAGTCCGACTGACCCGTTTTACCGTGTCAGGTGTGTCGTCATGGTATCAGCTCATCAATACTCATGAATAACTAAAAGTTCCATTTTACACTGTGCTCTGTCATTTCAAGTATTACCTGTGCATCAACAGCTCCATCAACCAGGACTGACGACGGAAAACGAATAAAGTGCCAAAAAATTTCAGAGTAAATTTAAACTGAACTTAATACGCAACCCGTGCGTGACTTCTTGCAACAAAAGCACTAAGTGACTGTCGTCCTTGAGTTGTTTTGGCAGATTACTGACTGTGACACAGAATCTGTCTTTAATCTACTAGGAAATTAAAAGGACAATTGATTAAAGGCCAAGCCAAGGGACTCTTTGATCTGTTATGTAACAGGGTAGTTTTTCCATCATGTCATGATATTATACGTTGTCAATATAAAGTACAGCGTACAATGGGAATAATTGTATCAACCAAACATTTAATGAAACCTAATCTTTTTTTATCTCCAATGTGTGGGGCATCGAACTGAAACTTGGCCTATTAGCTATTTCACATTAAAACACACCCTACACCTCTGGAAATATGTCAAGTTAGAACAAAATAGAATATAACGCCTTCATTAATCCCACAGTGGGAAAACTTGCATAACTACAGCAACGGCATAGTGCAAAAAAGATGGAAAATTATATCAATTAAAAACAAATCAGGCAATAAAAAATAAAAACAAAACATTTTTAGGGTTAAGAAGGGGAAAAGGAAAAGGGGTTGGTAATATGTATTTACAGAAGTGTTGTAGTACTTACTCCAGATTGGCCTTGGTCTCGAGACTGGTCTTTGAGACCACTTTTTAAGGGTTTCGTCTCGGACTCTGAGACATTTTTACTCAGTCTTGTCTGGACTCAATCTCGGACTGGACGGACTTGGGATTTTTGATCAAGACCAGTCCACACTCAGCAACACTGCACTGACAGATAAAAAAAGAAAAGAAAGCTTTTGGTTCATTACCTCATCCTTAGAGCCATACAGAACTTTTGAGGTCTTCCACAAGCTCCATGAGTGAGACGAGTGTATTTCTAATGTTGAGGTCAGACACAAAAGGTGTTTACGCATTTTGGTCAGGCTTGGCGTGCCATAATTTTCGGTTAGATTTTATGAGGGAAAGTTGTTGGCGTTTTAAATGTAGTAGCAAACTTGAATTTTAAATAAAATACTGGTCATTTGTTCTGTTTTGTTGTGATTCTTCTTTGAAATATACGTCTTGGTCTTGCCTTGGTGCCGAAACCTAAATGTTGGGGTATTTTCTCGATCCTCTCTAGTCTCGGTAACGTCTTGGTTTCGATTGGTGCGGTCTTGACTACACCAGTTTCCAAGATTCGAGCAGCTTGCAAGCTCAGTGAGCTGTCATGGGGAAAAAAGGGAAACCGCCTCCAGTGGGCCCCCTAGAGGAGATCTGACGCCATGATTTAAATTCTGAGAATAGTTGTTTCCATCGTGTCTTTGTAACTAGCAACATGCCGCTGCGGCACCTAGAGGCCAATCCCAGCAGGCCCACATTTAGCGTATGAGTTTTTTTTATTAATATTATTTATTCATTTATTTATTTTTTAAGTCGTGTGGCTGTTAAAGGGACCGTGACCTCAAATAAGAACTCCACTGAACTGTTTGGAATTACCGGTTTCTTTAAACTTTTCAGATAGATCATGAAGCTACAACAGAGAAACTGGATGTTAAATATTTCTTTAATGTGAACAAGCTGAACCAACGCAATTAACAGGCTTGAATAACCCGGGGAGCTGCATGTCAAAAAACACAAAGTACCATGACCTCTACCCTGGTCTAGGTACTTGGCAACCCTCACAAACCCCTCTATATATTACCATGACTACTGTACAGGTGGCTTGGACCTAATCAGGACGTCAGTTAATAGAAAAATAAATACAGTTTGCTAAAATGAGGGCAAAATTCTTTTTATCAGTGATTGTACAATTAAAAACCACATTTAAAAAAAAATCAAGAGGCTTTTCATCTCTTTACATTAGATTGAGTTCCTCATAGTTCTAGGAAGGAATACACTGAATAAACTTTACAGAAATTACTACCTAAAAATATACAAGCACAGACACAAACATGAGGAGTAAAGCCAACAAAATGCTTCTTCATAGAACATAAAACAGCACAGTGAGATCAATATCTAAAGAATCTTTACATGTGGTTCCTTGGTCTGCAGCTTTCTTTATTGTGATTAAAAACACTTCTGGGAAACTTAATACAAAAGTCTTATTATTTTACAATCCTGTCAAAACTTGTTTCTTTAAAATATTTTTTTTCGTGTAGCAAATTTGAGAAGTTTTTCTGTTCTTATGTTCTCTGAAGAGAGGACCCCCAGATAGAGATTTATAACACAAAACGAAACAGCTTCTGCAAAGACAAGTCATCGCAACCAAAACAGGCGCTTGATGGTCATGTCGGAGAACGTCGTCTCTCTGCTTTGCTGATTTGGACTCGCATCAAAACATGATGTAGTACAGATTTGAAACGCGAGCAGTGCTCTCCCCCATTTGAAGCCAATGGACCCGGCGGTGCGACAACTGTGATGTCTGACAGATGGGTGACATTATATCAAGCACAGACTTACATGAAAGTTATTACCATCACAAGAATGATCTAACAGCAATACTTATACATTAATATACTGTAAGTTTCAGATGTTTTACAGTTTCTTACATTAGCAAGAATAAAAAAAGAAAGAAAATACACTGTCAATTCATAAGAAAAATAGAATTGGAGTTAATAGTGGAAAACAGTGCAAAGAATATTCTGGGGTGTTTGTTTCCTTGCTTGCTTGTCTGTTTATCTTTTAGAAATTGTTTACAAAAATAATAATAAAAAACAAAATCAAAAAGCAACTCTAAAACATAGAAAAAAATGAACACACTTCTGTAGCATCTGGTGCTCTGGTCCAGACATGCTGCGTACCGCCTCTCTTCAGTACCTCAATGTTTTACGCTGTAGTTGTAGCTGAGTGAGTGAGAGAGAGTGAGTGTGTGAGTGTGTGCGTGTGCATGTATGTGTGTGTGTGTGTGTGTGTGTGTGTGTGTGTGTGTGCGTGCTGGTTTGGTGTGTGTGTGTGTGTGTGTGTGTGTGTGTGTGTGTGCGTCAGTAAGTGTCCATGTGGCGTGTAGCAAGTAAGATTTAGCGAAGTGGTTCTCAACTCCGGTCCTCAAGCTCCGGCACTGTACAGGTTTTTGTTCCAACCAGGTCCTACAAAAACAAATGATTGAAGTTTTTAAAAAACGATCGTTGGATTCTCTGACACTAAGAATGCACACAATTTTCTGGAGCCTGCAAAACAAAAAAAATGCGTTAAATAAAAGCTAAGCATTTCCTTTCCGTTCCCCCCCCCCCCCCCCCCGGTGTGGACATGAGCGAAACAGAAAAGCGACGGGAGGTGCGTCTTCAAAGGGGAACCGCACGCCCGAGAGACCCGAGGTTGGAACAAGAACCCACTGACGCGGCGGACAACAGCGCACGCCGCCTTTGGCTCAAACCCTGGGGCGAGCTTCGATCATGGGGGGGGGTGGCGGGGCGGAAGGGAGGTGAGCGTACATTCGACACAAGCGGCCACCCCTCCGGTCTCACCACGCCTCTAGGAGGACTCTGCGGCTGAGCCGGCGAGGGCCAAGGCTGAGCACCACTGAACATGCGCGACTTTATGGGATCCCCCTCCCTAGCCACTCCTCCTGGTCTGTTAAACAACAAAACGGAATAAAACATGGGGGAAATAATCGGACAAGAGCGCTCCTCTGGCTAGCGGGGGAGGGTCGGCCGGCTCGGGTGGATCCCAGTAGGCTCTTTTTTTTTTCGTCTTAAAGAAAAGTGGGGCTTTCTGGGGAGACCGCCGCGCTCTACTGGGACGACTGGGAGTTGTCGTTCTTGCTCTCCTGACTGGAGGGGGCCTTGCTGTTCCAGGGCGAGTGTGCCCCCAGTGCGGGCGAGCTGGTGAAACTGTCCTCATCCTCCAGGCCATTCGCCCCATCGAACTGCGCGTTCTCCAGCCGCGTGATCAGACGCTCGTCCTCGTCACCAAACTCCCCTCCCATCAGAGTGGGCTCTCCCACCATCATCACGTCCTAAAGGGGACAGCAAGGGCCGGCACATATTATCCCCACGGGCGCAGGGGAGGCTGCGCGCGGGTCGGGTCGCCCTGCACGGACGTGCTTGCAACTGTTAAGCACCTTTGCCTGACAAGTGTGATCCGAGTTTGAAGTTGACAGACGTGATGCTTTGAAGCTGGGGATGTAACGATATCGGGATATCTCGGTATAACTCGGTACCCAAGTGCACGATATTTCTTACTTAAAACCTGAAGAAGTGCAGCAGCGGTTGCTTAAATAATGCCTGCACCTTGCAGAAACAATTCAGTGGGTGTGTTTTTCCTGTCAGTCCCACTTTGCTGTTCATTTCTTGGCGTTGGCATTCATCCACATGTCATTTTAAATCTCGCCATCTCGGTCACTTTCTGCACAAAAACGAATCTACACTTGGGCCGGAGATTTGAAATCATCACGTCTGTGACAACACCTGGACTCAAAATTGCCGATAACGTTACATCCCTAATTGTGATCAATTCAAACTGAAATTGGTCCCGCATCCTGGGGTTTTTATTATTATTTTGCTTTTTTTTCTAAATTTCCCAACAACCACGATCGAGGAGCTCTTCCTACTGGCCAGCAGTGGGCGTCCCTGATCCTGAGGCGGCTGCATCGGGGTCAGGTGGGGGTTCATTCCACCTCGGGTCTCTTTCACTCAATTCAAGCAACAAGGTAAGCAAAGACAGCGGTGCTGTGTGAATTGTGCGCTCGCAGACTGGACGGTGCCTCTAAAACCCAGTTAATACCGCAGATTTGGAGAAGAAAGGCTGAGTCTAAGTGTGAGGTAACCCAACATGTATCACTATAAAAAAATAAAAACAGGTGGAGGTCACTGGGAACCCCTCTATATAAACCCAGAACCCTGTGGCCCCCAGAGGACCAAGGACTGCCCATCACTGGTTCACATTGGGGTTCTGCTAACTCAACCTATCAGTCCCAGGTGAATTTAACGTTCTCAGCCTCTTCCCACTACAGCTGAACCCTGACTATGCCTCCTGAGTCCTCCCAAATAGCCCCCCGTACACCCCTCCCTTGCTCCACCCACTGCTAACCACCTCATACTAGCACATCTGTCTAACCTTGCCTTTCTCTCTGGCTGCTCCTCCACCCCACTGCACTGCACTGCACTGCACTGTCCATGCTGCGCTCAGCTGAATTCTTCAGGGCGCACGTGAAGGTGAAGCAGACGCAATGCTTTCAGGTACCTGGTTGGAGAGGGAAAAGCTGTTGGCTGGACTCTTCTTTTTGCTGTTGCTGTTGTTATTGTTGCCCCCGCCCGTGCTCACGGTGCTCCCGCCGGACACCTTCCGTTTCCGCCGCTTGTTCGGAGCTTGTCTGGCCGGTTCAGCTGCGAGGGTGAATTCGGTAAATGGCGTTAAGCACTCGGGTATTTGGAAAGTCACCAGTTCAAGGCCTCTTGCACGCAGGCTTATGTGTTTTTGAGCATAATACAGGGTGTCCCAAAAAAAGTTGACATCATTTTAAAAGCAATTATTTGGAAAACTACAAAGTCTCGTTCAGTGAAATTGAACAGTTCAGGTGTTGAACATCATAAGTTTATTATAGGACCAATTTCACAAGTGTTCATTATGTGCACCGCCTGTGACATGGCAACAGCCAACTGGGTTTGCCATGTCACAATTGGGTGACTGTGTGTAAGCACATTACAAGACGCAAAATGACTTCTCTTCGGGAGTCAACCTGAAAACAGAACAAAAATCAAACATTAAATGTAAAATCTTGACCTGTTTCTATACATTCTGTGAAAATCTGAGGTTATTTTAACAAGAATTGCCGAAATTACTGGCCTGCGAAATGCTGTCAAATGTTTTGGGACACCCTGTGTTTTGAAGAAGGTTGGATTAATGTCAAGGGCCAGACCTGGAGGTGCCACCATTCTCTGCCACTTCTGGAAGAGGCAGGTCTTCAGGCAGTCTCTGGGACTCAAGCTGTAAGTCTTGTGTCTGGACATCAACTCTTGCATGGGCTCCAATATCACACATAGCTTGAGGGAGGGACACGGACAAAATAAGAGGATGAGTTCAGGCCCAGCAAATGAAGTCGAGTCGTTTCAGTGACTGACTGAAATCTAAACCCGCTTACACGGAGGTAGTTGAGTGTAGAGTTGGACAGCCCACATCTGGTGATATTTTTGGCCAGCTGGTCAAGCATCTGGGGATCCTGCGAGGATGAAGTCACAGACAGGTGAGGTTTTAAGAAAAGTGTGCGAGTGGCTTTTTGTTTTTCAGTGCGGAGACTCACATGCATCGCCAAAATGCTCCTCGGCAGGACTTCTCTGTGTTGTCTGATGCTGAAGTGCCACGTCTTGATCCTCATCATGTCATCAAACATGAACTCGAGGTAAAGGCGTCCCTCCACACAAACCTGAGGCCGGGGGAAGTGAAACGTTTCAGAAGTGGCCGCAGTGGCAGCGCTCTGGCGGCATTGTACACTCTGTGCTTAGCGAACTGCACCTGCGTGAACATGGGTTTGCCATTTTGGGTGACCATGGTGCACTGATCGCAGTCAAGGGACACAAAATTACTGTGGAAGGACTCCTTCGGATGCTTTAACACGTAGAAAAGCTCAGTGGCGCCCCCTTCAAAAATACTCCGGAAGTATCGTGGGATCAGCGTCCTGCCAATGGCTGTGGGCACAAACAATTGATTTTGTTGAGCAAACCGGACGGTACATACTGACCCACAAAACCTAAGTTCGTCAGATACAACCGGAAAAAAAAAGCTGAATCAGTGCCAGGATTATTTAAAAAGGCAATTCTTACTGTATCGTTTGGGTCCATCCTCTAGACAGAAGGTGATGGTGAGCATGGCATCATCCTCGAAAAACTCTGTGGTAAAAGCATCCCACCAGAGGTTGTCACAGTCCTGGAAAGACAGGAAGTCTTTTAGTCCACCATTCTTTACCAGCTATTGGCTTGTATATAAAAAAAAACAGCCGGAAAGGTCATTAGCAAATTAAAATAATCACACATACATACATTAAAATGACTTCAAGTATTGTACAGGGAGCGTAAACAAAGTGTAGACTCGATTTAAAGAATTTAAAGAAATGCACTTGCTGCAGGAAACGCTCGTATGACAACAACATGAACAAAAACATTCAAAAACCAATTAGACCAAACCAACCAGAATAATCCTTGTTCCCCAGAATAACACTACTACAACCCAATAACTATTTGATTCAACAGCGCGCTCCGTTGAGTGCTGTATCGATCCATTACGTGCAGAAAATTGTAAGCAAAGTGAAATGCAAATGAGGAATTTTCAAATATTATTCATATACAAAGCACAGCATGAAATGCAATACTCAGATTCAAATTTGGTTTGTGATTTCCATCGGGGCAAAAACCAAATGGAGCCACAAAACAAAGGTTGGAAAGCTGCGCATTAGCATCGCGTCCAGTCCAGTGCGGATTTGCTTTAAATCCAAGTGATCAAGAGGAACAAAAATCTGAGAAAAAATATTGCGAAAAGCAAACCTCAGAGACGAATAAAGCTGTTGCACTTTAAAATTATCTGACATTTTGTTGGTTTTGCATTCTTAACCTTTTTAACCCGTGTTGTATAAAAACCTCAAGCGGAGAAATCTCAAATGACAAATCCATATTTGCATTGCTAGCTATCATTTTGTATGCATTTTCTTGCTGGAATGGACAGAGGTGAATACCGTGCAAACAACTGTGTAAACGGCTGTAACACCAGCATATTAACTGTTGGAAAACCATGCACGCTTCAGCCAGGTTGATAAGATACTGATAATCCTATTAAAAGCCTAAATGTGAATTAAGTCAGTGACTTCTTAGGATTAATTTCCCACTAAATCTCCCACAGTGGTTAGCTGCACGGTAAACCGCAGCTGGGAGGGAGAATCTCAAAACATGGCAGCGCTCGCAGTGAACTACTTACTGCTGGGGGCAAATGTTGAACATTAAGCAGTTTGCATGAGATGAATATGCAGAGCAAGGGGTTCCCACCTCTGTCCAGTTCTGTAGTCTTTTGTTGAGCTCATATATCCTGTAGTCTGTCTGATTCCCGTACGGTGTGGGTCTCCTGGGACACAAACAGAACAGGATTCAACACTCGGCAGGTCAAGCTGTGACAGCGGATTAACCACCACACCGTAATATAATCAAAGAGCACAAGCACAGAGAATCTAATTTAATCAGGAGCACGTTGAACACAAACATTTGTTTAAACGCAGAGTGGCGCACTCACCCCATTCCAGGCTCCATGTATGATGGGGGGTACATGGGAGTGGGCCTAAGCAAAGGAAAACACAAATATTTGAGCATTGTTTCATAAGGCAAAACTGCAACCAGCAAAAGGCTGTGATACTAACAACTGTCAGAGTTATAAAAACAGATTCAGCAGTGTCCATGTGGGAGTCGTGTAGAGATGCTCTACAAGTAAAGCACCCCGACTTTATCATGTAGCTCAAACGATTTCAATTCAACGGTCCGTGTAACTGAAACGACTTACATGGAGTTTACAGATATTAAAAAAAACTGACCAAATCATAACACGGTATCGTAACTTTGCTTCCAAAGAATAGAGCGAAAAGCAACGCAAATATTTACCTATTAGTTAAGTTAACAAACAGGTTTACTGCCATTTGCAGGAAAACGCCAGCTTGTTTGTGTTTGCTTTTGGGCTCAAATATTTCAAAACTACAAAAAATGAATATATTAATGCTTAAGGTTATAATAGGGGTCTGTGTCTATTTGCTATGACCAAAAAAAACATGTATTCAATGTACATTGTATGGAACTATGAGACCAATATCTTTACTAGTACTCCAGGTGATACATCTAAATGTACACAGTTTGTTTTCCTTTTTTGCCCCATAAAGCTACACAACTGTGTTTGAGTTCAGCTTTAATATAACTTATAAAAATAAATGGCCACATAATGAGCACAAATAATGAGCAGTATGTAAAAAATAAATGACGTGAAATGAATACAAAAAAAAATTGACGATAAAAAATGAAAATATGCATAATGCACATATTGCCTTTGAAAGAGTGCAAGCATAAAGACAAATTCTTGTTTTCTTTTACCAAGATTATGAGAGGAACCTACCCCACATCTCTGTCCAGCATAGCGCCTGGGTGGAAGGGGGGAAAGCTGCCGCCGTTGGGGGGCTCCTTAGGAGAGTACAGCTTGAATGACTTTGACGAACAGCCTGCACATGGCATAGAAGGAGAAGGGGGTTGGAGCATAGATTTAGAGGAGATTTAGATTACTTTAGATTTAGCTCATTCAAATCACAGCATCATCTAAGTAATCTAATGTTGGATGATTTTGTTGAGATTTGCTGGATGGGAGGGAGAGAGAAAAAAAACCCCGCTGCCAAAACAATTTCCTGCTGCTCTCATTATCTAATGCATCATCTTCAATCTGGTAAGTGGACAAGAACACAGATGACTGTGAGGGGAGCGCAGCCATATTTAGCAACCTGCAGAAATGTAAGAAAACAAATTACTAAAATGGGAGGAGGGCTGATTCGCGCATGTTCTTTGTGTTCTTGTGTTGTTCTTCGGGTTACGCCGAAAACCTCCTCTCTGCATACAGCCCCATGAGATCCTAGCCCGTGCATTGCATCGAGTGCGAGCGTCTCCCCCCCTTTGGTTGCCTCAACCACCCATCCCCCTACTCGCTACCCGGCTGTTGTTAACCCTTGTCTGCCCAAATAAGCCATTCATGCGCCAACAATTCGGCGCTCCGAAAGGAAAGAAAAACATCTATTATGGCTCTCTGCCCAACTGGAGACCTCACACAGACAACTGCTGCATTTATTTGGGGGCTGACCAAAGGTATGTCGTGCGCAGAGCGAAAGAGAAGCAAACTGGGACATTTGAGAGCAACTAACAAGAGCAGGAAACCCGACCAGGCACACATCACAAGAGGCGACCCTGCGCTGTTGACCGATGCTGAAAAATGCAGTGGCAACTGGAGGAATTTTAATAAGTGCTGCAATCTAATCGTCATGGGGTAAAAAAGATCCGTGCAGTGTTAGGATAACAGGAAACCCCGACAGCTTGTTTATTTGCCATTAGACTAATAACCATGTAGAGTCTAATTTTTGGCCCAATACTGAAGATATTCTGAATTTCAGATGTTTGGATATATTATACAATTGCATGAGTTTGACATAATCAAAATATACACAAACAAACTAAAATGGTAGATGTCTTGTATCCAGCAGGGACCAAACCGATGTGGAATTTAATTTAATGGAACTCTACAAACATTAAAATAAACATTTTATGGTTGATTAATGGCCGTCCAAATAACATTTTACTCCAGACGTGGGAGTGGTGAAAGTCTAGACCAAAACAAATTGAGAAACAGGGGTTTCCACTGGGGGTCAGGTACCTACAATGGGCCATCTATGCTTGCTCTAGAATAGTAACTCCTTATTCATTCACTCTCGTCCATGTCTTTCCCTCTTCCAACATACTTGGGAGTCGTGGCGGGTCATCTTGTTTGTTCAACCACAATGAGGGTGAACCTACACTGGGAACAGCCGACAATGGTTCTCTGTGCATTGCCTCTGACCTAACAGACCGGTTCCCCAAAAACTCACTGCATTTGTTTCCATGCTAAGGCCAAATACAGATTTGACTGCTACATACAGAGGGCTCTTTTTCTTGCGGGTTACACCGCCTTCTGACATGGAGGAAAATATTTTTGTGCAAAAGACCAGCACTGGACCAGCACCATCCACTTGGAAGGACAAACACTAACGACGCATGACAAATTCAGAGAGCAGATGTAACAGCTTAGTGGCAGACGTGAATCAGGAAGCGCTCTAAATAAATGGAGTACATCTGACAAATGGAGATGAATGATCCTGCACCCATCACAGGAACCGGGGTGGGATCGGATGGGAAGACCTAATGCATTACCACATGTAATTCGATTTAAGTTTAAAATCAAGTGGTATTTGGGAGCAGTTTCGCCCACCTATTGCCCCCGCTGCAAACAATAGGGCTGAAACCAGAGCCTGGTCCCACACCAGTGAAACATACGAAGCGATGCGAGAACACACACACACACACACACACACACACACACACACACACACACACACACACACACACACACACACACACACACACCCGAACTGCTGTCAACTTTTCGTGCCTGACTGACACAGAACATGCACAGCAGACTAAAACAACACATCGCAATCCACTCTGAAGCGCAGCACCGGTTGAGAAATTAACAGCAGGGACCGTTCTGATGACCATTTTGTCGGTGATGGCTAAACTACTAACCTAGCTTAGTTGCTTAACTGCTCGTATCGTCGTCACTAGCGGAGAAACCCGCCTGCTTTATGAGCGACTTACTAACACGGTGCTAGCGTGAAGCGTGTGTGTACCTAAAGCTGAGTAGTATTTCGAGCGGGTTACCTGCAGAGAAACGTCCACCGAAAGGCGGTGTTGGCCAACACCTCCGCTCGGTGCTTGTAGCCAGCTAGCCTCGCTGCTAGCCGGAGCGGCCGGATGGTGAGCACTCGAGCGCCGACCGTTGGTAACGCAGTTGCACAAACAGCACGGCTGACCAAGTGGTACGGAACGCGCCGGAATAAATGGCCGATTCTCGAGTAATGCCTATTTGCAATCCGATCCAAACGTCATCTGTTTGAGCGGGACGGGGTTGCCCATCAACTATTACTACTACAAGTCCCTTTGTTCCTTCCTGCCAGTCGGGATACGAACAAACAAAGGCCCCGCCTCCTCCGAAGCTCCTCCGCCCATCCCAACTCACAGTCGGGGACAAACACGGGACTACCTCCGCGGTAGACCGGCAGCACTATTTTGTCTCGGTCAGCAAACAAACGTGGGCCAAATGGCACAGAAGTACCGCTAGATGGTCCCCAAGCGAGAGGGACACTTTAGCAGTTGTAAACATGCATCTTAAATTCACAGCAGAAATAACATCTATACATTCAGCGATAGTTACACCATTGACTGTCAACGTCTGACCAGAACATATTGTGCAGTGGTCTCCATCTTGTCAGTTTTTTTTGTTTTTTTAAAAATAAGAATTAAATTGTCATTATTGAAGACAAGCATTGTTATCCTTGTATTGTGTGGACACTGAATTCAGTTTCTAAAAGTTAAGATTCATCTTTTGGGCACGCAATTTTTCATTTGCAAGACTTGCTTGTGGTATGGGCTCAAACGCTCATAATATTCATAGTATACGAGAGTAAAAAATGCACTTAAATCTCTTCCATAAATCTATATATTATAATTCAAACAATCTGTTTACAGGACAACTTAAAAGTTTTTTATTTTTAGCACATTCATTTGGACTCAGCTGATGAGGATCTCTCTGTACCAGATCCTGAGCCTGCTGTTGCTGCCCCTTGATAATCTGACATAATCTGCTGCCTCCCTTTTAATCAATAACCACTTTACCATTTACATGCAATGCAGCCAAAGGCTGGGGAACCTTTTGTGGTCTCAAAGTGCCTTTAAAGCTCAATTTGTTGAGGTTTTCACTTGAGCTGCCAGTCAACTCCAGCAGAGATGTATGAGGCGGGAATGAGGATGCAGAGAGTTGAAACAGTGCATTTCAGTGACCCAATCCTCTTACTCTACAAAGCCAGTGTTTATGAAATAGTATTGGCAGAAATACTGTGTGCAGTCTGTAGCCATGATGCACATTATATAACATCAGATCAATTAATAATGGCCCTGATGATTCCTCCTGTCCAGCTATTTTCATCTAATCCCCCACAGTTTCAGAGATGAGAGACGTGTTGAGTGTTTGTTTTGAACCAATGAGGCGATGTAAAGGAACAGCACCTCCCTCTGCTGGCGGCCCGTGTCACCATCACAGTCAGATGACTGGGGACAGATGGGGCACAGTATCGAATTTGGGACATTGTAAATGAAGGTAGGAGTTTGTCAGAGCTTTGACTTTAATCCGGTTTCTTCTGTATTTAAACCGAATCTAATGTAGCACAGCGACAAAATGGTATAACCGTGAAGGAAGCCTGGCAGCAGCCGATAAGTATAAATGTTCCTCCGCACTACACGAACAACATGCATGTCCATTTTTAGACAGTGTAAAACCAGTGATGGATCCACTTGGAGTCACCCCCTAATCCACTTTTCACGGACTGCTTTAAACAGGTGTTGTGTCAGTAGCACAACAATGCTAATTCTTCATGCAGCCATGCAAGGTTATAATTTTGCTCCCAAAATAGAAATTTGAAATCCAAAAGAAAATCAGGATTTTAACTTTTGGATCAATTGTGCATGTTAGGACTGGAACAAATTGACCTTAGTGATAGCAATAAACACGCCCCTTTTCAATGCACTCCTCTTGGGGGAAGTATAGAGTAGTTGTGAGGAACTGAGCGCTGGCGACGGGCGTGTTCCTGTTCCTGTTTTAGCCCTTGCACGGCGCCACAGCGAAAGCACAGGACTGTCATGGAAACTGTTGTGACACCTGACTGGTAGTGATAGCAGCCTGGCAGCAGAGGGAACCGACACAGACAGCACCCAGAGGATGTGACTGGGGCCTGCCGAGGAGGAAGTTCAGCGGCGCGTGTTCGAGATAAATGGAAGGAAAACGAAACAAACAGCTCGCAATGTTCATGCAGACGTTGTGGACATTCAGGGTCACTGATTCAAAATAATGGGCAATGCCGCAGGAGATTGTTCCGTTTGTTTTCTCTTTTAAACTCATTTTACACTCACCCTTTTATTTTGATCTTCTCATATGCTGACCTCATTGTAATGTTATTTTAGTCGCAGTGGCAAAGTTATACCTCGATTCTGATTATTCATGGGCAGTTTGCAGATTGCCAGTCAAAAAACAAAAAACAGCTGTGATTTGTCCGACGTGTGAACTCGCGCTGACGCCTGCGTTAAAGTCACTCCTCAAAGGCCGCCCGAAACCACGAGCCACGCTCTGCTCCCTAGAATAAAGCGACGGCACCCACGCCGTCACCATCACTGCAAGTCATACGAGAGGGAACTCTTATCGGCATTATTAAAGAGGAATGCATTGACCTGATTACAGTTTGCAGCGCTGTTTAAGGTTCACGTACGTTTTAGCCAGGAGACGTGGCAGAAGGATCCCAAACAACCACAACGTCATCAATGTGCTTCTGTTCCCGACGCGGCGCCCCGTGCACGCATGCACACAGACAGCTTTCATGCTGACAGACAAACCGTTTTAGATCCCCCCCCCTCCCCCCAACCCCTCGCCGGTGTGGCACATGGCAGCATCCTGGCGACTTACAGCAGATGTGACATCACTGCCGCTCATCAGCGCTCTGCGTGCCCCACCCCTCACTCAGTGCCCCCCCAATCTCTCTGACTTCCAGCATCTCTGTCTCCCACGCATTCCTTCTTCCTCTCCGCTCGCACACACACACACACACACACACACACACACACACACACACACACACACACACACACACACACACACACACACACACACACACACACACACACACACACACACACACACAGCCATTTTGATTTTGCAAACAAGATCTGAGGGACTCGCTGATGTGGAGCAAGGACAGGATGAGGAGCGGGGGGGGGGTGGGGGGGCGGGTGGGGGGGCTGAGCGGGAAAAGGAGAGAGAGGCGCAGACTTTCAGCGCGCCGAGTTGACGCGCAGCCTCGTTGTGGCGTTGTGTAACGGTAATGATGAAAGATGCCCGGGCTGTTTGGCTGCCATCTTGGCTCTGCTTTAAGTCACTTTTCTCCCAAGCAGGAGCCATGTGACTTTCTGCATGAGGTAACACCGCCGTTACTGGAAAAAAAAAAAAAAAAAAGCAGAGAGTGAGGGATGGGGGGGCGGCGGCGGAGGGGGGGGGGGGGTGAGCGAGGGCGAAGGAAGGAGAGAGTGAGAGGAGGAAGGCTGAAAGGGGAGGGACGGAGGGAGGGGTTAGAGTGAGATGGGTGAGAGACGGAAAGGAGGAGTTGAGAAGAGGGGAGTGCAGACTTGAGTGGGAGCACGTGAGAGTGGAGGGGGGTTTTGGGGTGGGGGGTGGGGTTGGGGTCTTCAGCTCAGAGGCAATCTATTTTTACTATTTAGCTTGAACAAAGGATGTGATTGGCTCCGCTGTGTAAGGACGGATCTTCTCCGCGCGGCTAACAAAGGCTCAGAAAAGGCTGATTCACAGCAAAGTCACAACAGCGGCAGGGTATCACAACGATTCCAACGAGCCAGGCAGGCAGACTGGAGGAGCCTGCCTGCCTGCCTGCCCTCTGTTGCAGCTCACATTCTGTCGCATGCAAATAGTGCTCAGTTCAGATTCTTCTATTCTTTGACACCCCGAGCCAATAACAAAACGAAGACCAGATGAGGAGCGCGAGCCCTGCTGGAATGGGGAGCGGGTTTGTGTTTTCCCCAACACGCAGAATCATACACAAAGGATTCCGTCCGCCATCGCGCAAGAATGTAAACAAACCAGCCTTCAAATGTAATGATTTGCAGCGCTAAACGCCACGCGGCAGAGCAAAACTGCAACCGGGTGTCGATCAATGGCGCTCTGTGGTTATCCAAGAGAACCACCGGCCTGAACTTGTCTTATCGGGCTGTTTGTGAAAGTGTGCATGCGTGTGCGCGCCCGCTCACGCACTCTCCGTGTCTGACACGCAAGGCCGGCGTGTGTAAACCTGCGAGCGCTCCAACGTCAACGCACAACAAGCAGACGGCAGATCTCGGTAGGGTTCCTCCGCCCCCTCTCTGGCACATCCTTGAGAAACATGTGGATGTCATTAGGAGTTTCTGCTCCACATTAGAGGCTGTTAGCAGAAGGAGCAAAAGGAGGCAGAGACGCAGGGGGAACGACGAGAGCCGAGTGAGGAAGTGAGATAGAGGAGAAGGCGAAGGATCTGAGAAGAGAACATCAAGCAGAGGACACCCTAATTCAATCTGTCTTTACTAAGATCCCCCCCTAAGCAGATTCTGCTTTAATTTCTGTCTGTTGCTTGCTCCCTTGTGCAGCACTGAGCTCATCCCCTGGCAATCTGCTGTACCACTAAAGAGATAGTGTGCGATGTCAAAAAAAAAGTATTTGACAATACACGCTAGAGATCACGACAGAGAATCTACTTGAATAAAAGTGACATTTGCACGGAGGAGTAGAATCTCTGTTCGCTCACCGTGACAGCCTTGCACTTGAGTGGAGCACAAAAAAGAAAACTACCAAGAAAATGGTATGTTAATAGACCCAGAGCTCTGATTCAGGAGAGGCGGATTTAACAAGTGAGCAGGAAATACTAATTTGAGCGTTTTGCGAAATGCAAAGTCACAGTGACAAAGTGCTGTTTCATAATCAAGCAGCCAGACTCCACAGCAATCCGCCTCGCGTTGGAATCGTCCCAAGTGCCCCCTTTGCTGCCTTAAACTCACTAGTTTGAAATCATTCTACAGCTGCTAAGTGAAAGTGACTCATTAAAGTACAAACCCAGGGGACGCCAACAATAAAACAATATCCTGGACGGTGGCAGTGATTTGCAGCAACTCCTCTGGGTGTGCAAGGAGGAAAAACAACCACAACACAAACCCACATTGATTGAATACAACAAAAAAGTGTCGGAAACAGCGAGCTTGTATTATATACTTATAGATACATATTCCAGTGTGCTCGGCAAAGCATAAAGAGCCATCGATCCGCTACACAGTCAGCTGGCGTGACGCCGTGCTGAACAACTCAATCCTAAAGTGTGCAAGCCTCAGTCCATAACCTTGTTTTAGGACATGTGTTGAGTGTGTAGCATGGCCCCGGCCGACACACACACACACACACACACACGCGCGCTTGTGTAAGCAAGCACGCACGCACGCACGCACGCACGCGCACACAAACACACACATACAGCTGGCCCTGGGCAGCTTTGCAGCACTTTTACATAAGTCATTGCTCTGACAGCAAGCCTGAGCGCACGGACAGAAGAAGAAGAAGAAGAAGGAAGGAAGGAAGGGAAGGCAGAGAGAGAGAGAGAGAGAGAGAGAGAGAGAGAGAGAAAGAGCCGAGTACTCACCGGGACAAGCGCAACCTCCAACGGACATCTTCTCACATGTTGGGCTCTGCTTGGGGAGAAACGGCAACGCTCAGTCCACACGCCGCTCGCATGGGCTGGCTCTGAGGGGGGAGAACAACACGGGCGGACAGGAGGGAGGTGGAGAGATTAGAGGGAGTGGTACAAAGCGGGGCATGTACGCCACAACTACATTCCTCGCTCTCTGTCAGAGGCAGGAAGTTGGCAGCGGTGCGCGCTGGAGCTGCATCATTAATGGGCATATTGCAACACAAGTGGGAGGGAAGACGAGAGGCGAATGAAATGGGACAAAAAAAGGGGGGAGGGGGTTTGGGGGGGCGTTTATGGTATGTCAGATCTGTGTGTGTGTGTGTGTGTGTGTGTGTGTGTGTTTGTGTGCGTGCGCGAGTCAAGTGAAAGGGAGAATGCAGGAGGGAGGCAATTAAAGCAAAGGAGACAAAAAGGAGAAACACATCTGTGTGTGTGTGTGTGTGTGTGTGTGTGTGTGTGTGTGTGTGTGTGTGTGTGTGTGTGTGTGTGTGTGTGTGTGTGTGTGCGCAGCAATGATGCATCGTCCATTTTTGCCTTGTGCTGCTGTGGGAGATAAACAGCCCAGAGGCACAGGGTCATTACTGCCAAACTCACACTCGCACACACGCACGCACGCGCACACACACGCGCGCATCCCCCTGACAGATTTCCATCTCTTTTTCCGTCGCCCCTCTCTCTCACCACGTTCTCTCTCCCCTCTGTTTCTGCACCGCCAAGAAAAGACTGGTGTTAATCACTACAGACAGTATCGATTAAAAATGCAAAGCCCACCTGGAGCGCAGGGACACTGGCGGCCCACGGGAGGCAGGGCGAGCGTGCACGGGGCCGCGAGCGTGCGCGCAACCAGCGGCGGCTGCATGTAAACAGACTCGGCTGCAGACGGCTGAGCCTGCCCTACCTCTGCTTACACACCGTCCGAGGCGTCACGAGGTTGTGTTCATCTTTGGTCCCCGTCGATGTGACGTTAACCTTCAAGATTTGTCTTTTTTTTTTTTTTTTGGTTTTACATTACTGGTTTCGTCCACCTTGTGATCCCGTGTCCTCTTAGTTAGCCTCGGTGCGGGCTTCGAGCAAATAGACTCCTAACTTCACGCCCCACTTCACAAAATCATGAACACATAACTGAGGCCCATGAGCTACAAGTCTACATTTGCATGTGATGCTGTCACACGGACACAACGTGCCCAGCTGTTAGAAAATGCAAAAGAAAAAGATTAAAAGATGAAGTTGAAGATGAAGTAAACAAAATGTTGCGTTTAAACACTGGGTAATTAAATGGGCTTTCAGTCGCAATAAAACTACTGATACATTTTACAAAGGTAAATAAAAACATCCATACGATAAAAGGTCAATAAGGATATCGGTGAAATCTATGTTTGGATAATTTGCTATCTTAAATAATAAAGCGACAGAGTGGAGGGCTTAAATAGCCTGTAATGACAGTGCCATAAAAAGAGCCAATAGATAAAATAAGTTGCAAAGCATTAATGTAATAATAAATAGATAAATATTTTTGGCAATCGAGGCCAATAATGAAATTAACATATTGTAAACTGAATGAAGAAATTACAAAAATCACATGGAAATGTGTTTGGAACCGTTCAAAGAAAAGAAAACTGCATTTGGAAAACATTAAAACGTGTGACAGATTCTACCGAGTGAGGGGTGCCGGAATGAAATAATCCCTGTTTATTTGTATGTCTGTCACAAAATGCCTTCCAAGTGAGTTAAACCCTTGTTCAACAAAGCTCTCTGCTGTCTGTGACTAAAAACAGTCACGCAGAAGAGAGAGGAGGGGGAGAAAAAAAAAAAACTATCTGCTTCTCTCTGAAACAAAAGCTGACACAACCCACACAGTCGGCGCTGGTAGAAACATCACAGCTAAATGTCACAGGCCCGGTGGGTCGTCTCCTCTTATATTCCCCCCTTTACTAGTTTTCCTCTTGTCTTTTCATTTTCTCCCCGGCGCTTCTTTAGTCTCTTCCACTGTATTACATTTGTTCCTCTTTCATCCCCCACACCCCTCCCCCCACTGTGTCACGCTGCCACTCTTGTCACCCATCTACTCCCTTTTGCACCTTGGAGGTCACAATTCGCTTCGGTTTGACATTTACAGAGCTCTCCGCCACTAAGACGCGGCGAACTCTGAACAAAGGCAGACACTGGCAAACGCAGAGAGTGAGGCGGCCACGGCACTGCAGAGAGAGAGAGTGAGTGAGTGAGAGCGAGAGAGAGTGAGTGAGACAGAGGAGAACGGGCGCGAGAGGGAGGAAATAGATGATGGGTGCGCGAATGTGATTTGGGAAATGGCTTCTCTTTCCAGAAGCGATTAGGGCTTTGAAGCTGCGCACTTCATCTCCGATGGCACTGTCAGCCATCCCCTCTTCTCCTCCTCCTACTCCTCCTCCTCTCGCTCGCAGATGCAGAGATGCAGCCCAGATGTACGCGCACATTGCTCAAAACAAGCGCCCTGCGAATGACAAACTTGCCCCCCTTCTGTTGTCCGTCTCTTTCTTTCCGCTGCGGGGACACAGCAGCAGCAAGCAGCAGCGGAACAACATTCTGAGGCAAACAACAAACTCCCAGACAGATAAACTGCACAAAGTACGCGTCTCGTCACGCAAACCTGAAATACTTTGCTCACATGCAGGGACAAGAATCATGACATCCCCAGCTGCACTAGTTGTCTCAGGTGAGTTCATGCAATTAGTGTCTTAATCTCACAGTCTTTTGTCTTGCAACTGTTCTGCGCCTCCTTCTTCTCCCTCTCTTTTATATATTTCCACCCACTCACTTCTGTCTGTCTCAGTCAAACACTCTGAAAGATCTCAATGTCTCAAAGCTTACCTTTTGTCTTCCCTCTGCGCGAGAGCTCGCATGAAAAACAAAGTCTGCCCGGGTCAGCCAACCACACGGAGGAAAGCAACTGCGCAAACACAGAGTGAGAGGGAGAGAGAGAGGCAGAGAGAGAGGGAGAGAGAGAGGGAGAGAGTGATGAGCAGATGCAGATAAGGCCCACAAGCGCACGGGGATCTGCGTGGAAATTAGATGATGAGGAGGAGGAGGAGGAGGAGGAGGAGGAATGGCGGCGGACGAGGGGAAGAGGGGGGCACCTCTCGGCTGCACTGGTATGAATATGACGCAGATGCAGCAGCCAGAGCCACTTCCCCTCGCCTCACTCCTCTCCAGCCCCATCCCTCCATACCCGCCAAGAGAGAGGAGAGAGGGCACTGTATCCATGGCAACGGCAGAGCAGCGGTAGGTAGCACTTAGGGAAGTGTGTCTGAGACGCACACTGTGGCGTGTTCCACTCTCTGTCTCTGCCTCCGTCTCGCTCGCGCACACAAGCGAGCCCGTTTGCGAGTCTGGCGGCTCCGACAGACGCGCGGCGCGCACCCCCGCCGTCCGCAGCGGGAGGAGACGTGACAGGGCAGGTCATGATGAGCAGAGTGTTTTTTGGCCACCTGTGTATGAGGCTACTTTAGGGAACGGGCGCAGATGAAGCAAAGGTCAATTAAGCTATAAATGTGAAAGAACAGCAGCTGGCTGACAGCATCAGGTAAATGGATATTGATTCCTTAATGCAGGGTGTATGCAAAACCCTTGTAAAGGATTATTTTCCACCAGCATCAACAGTGATTTACAACTTCTGTCATAACTACCACTAGAGAATACTTAAAAAAAACAACCTTATGATGGAAAAGATACAGGGGAAATTATTGGTTGTGTGTGGGGCTTTCAATGCATTTCAGCACAAGCTCATTTTTATGCATGCGTTAAATACTGTGAGAATTAATAAAAGTCTTTGGTTCTCAAAGGAGATTCCTGTTGAAATGAAATGCAGCAAATGACAAAATTGATCAGTGAGACTCATAATTGTTGCCTGAGGGGTTTCTGGATTCAAGCCAGAATATAGAGCACAGAGACAGAACTCATCTGCAGGTTGGTCTCTAACCTGGTGGGCTTGCTCCCCTGGTTTGTCTTTCTCCCACAGCTCAACAACTGGCTGTATCTGTCAGAATTAAAACACAGTGTATTAGGACTGGCCACCGATGGGATTACATTCGAAAGGAAACGCATAATTTAAACCTTTTAGGGACAAACCAGACAAATGTCAATGAACTAAATGTGTAAATAGCTGCAAAGGGATTTTTTTCTTCTTTTAATCTTTATACAATGTTTGACTTCTACCGTTTTCTCTTGTGTGTATTTGTGATATACTTCAAATTATTCATCTTTTTGAATTTCTTTCCGATCAGATTTTAATTGTCATTAAAATAAGTTATTTTTTCTTTTGAGTACAACGAAATGAGGGCTCATTCAAGTTGAACTAAATACTGCCCCCTGGGGACAAACATCAGTATTACATGAAAATATACCACTTACTTTCAGTGATACTAATAAAGCAAAGAGGTGGAATGATTGAAGCCTTTTGACGTTAAATATGCTTCAATATGCTGTTTTTTTGATTAATTAAATGCAACATGGCAACTGTTCACAAACAATTAAATGTATAAAATATAATGTTAGCATTTGCTGATACACAAAACAGACATGAGGAACTTGACTATGCTTTCATTTCAATTTAGTAAATGTAGTTTAATTTTGGTGGTCCAAGAGGGCTGTTCAAATCTATGACTTGAAATCAGATATGTAACTAGAACTTCACAACTAGGTCATCCAAACCAAGAAAGCTGTCTTCAAACACATTAATTGTTAGGTCTGTTTTTAATCTGCTGCAAAGAAACAACTAATTCACTTCACTTCACTAATTGTCACATATGAAACCAGTATTTTACATTTGACCCACCGCTCTAGAGAGCAGTGAGCGATAGGTTCTTCACTACTGCGGAGCCATTTCCATTATGTCACCATAAATTTCAGAAATGCCTGAGAAATTTGGGATAAAAAGCTGAATGTCATTAAATTCCGTCCTGTTCCTTACATTTTTTCCCCAGGGTTGGGTTGGGGCAAGCTCAGGATGATACACATGTGCGCTACAGGTCTTGCACTTTGTTCTCCTTGTTGAAAACAGTACTGGAATATTTAAGGACTGTGTCACAAACAACACACAAGCGAAGACTGAATTGAAAATAGAAAAAAAACAAAACTTGAGCATTTACATTTCCACCTTTCATCTACCCCCTGCCTCTTCAACAGAATTTCAGCAGAGGCAAGCTTAGTTCAACTGATTGCGTTGCTCAGGAGGAAAAACAGGTGTGCTCGATAACAGTGTCAGCACTCAGAGCTGCATCTAGTTGCCAGCTATCAATGACAATGACCAAGCATTAGCAGGACCATCAGTGGTGGACAGCAATCAATGCAGCTGCGTGTTTCCTGCTGGGCACATCAGAAATTTATATGGTGCAATCATCACTCTCACACTAAAATATTCAGTTTTACATTATGATTATGCATAAATGAAAGCACCAGACTACAGTCAATCATTATTTGAGTTCACAATGAAGGGATTTCGAGTGTGCGCGTGTGTGTGTTATGGTTGCCACCTCCTAGAGTTTCAAATCCGGGACAATGCCGGGGGGTGGCGTCCCCGAAATATACGGGACAAAGTGAAGTGCGTCCCGTATCAGTTCATTACGGGACAGGTTTTTTAGTTGCCAAATATGGGACAATCGCGTATTTTACGGGAGGGTTGGCAACCCTATCTAGACCACAAACGGAAATCAAATGAGGTTTTGTCATTTTCCCTAAACAACGGGACAAATTGTGTCCCGGGAGAGGTTTTATTTTTCCCGGGACAGGTGGTGAAAAAAGAAAACAATTCTGGGGAAAACGGGACGGGTGGCAACCCTAGAGTGTGTGTGTGTCACACACACACAGAGAGAGAGAGAGAGAGAGAGAGAGAGAGAGAGAGAGAGAGAGAGAGAGAGAGAGAGAGATCACAGCAATCACAGCAATCACAGCAATCACATCACCAAGGAAACTGTCTGGTTACCTGGTTAAAGTTGTGTCAATTGTTTTGTTTGCTGCTTGGAGGATGGCTGAGAAGAGAGCATAAGAGAGGAACACCAGGTACATTAGAGTCAGATCAACTTCACCTATTCCTGGGTTAATAGTTTGTCTGTAGTTGCAAATAACTTCGTTAATTTATAAAACACCGACGATGAATACGGGTAAGGGCAAAGGTGAAATGCGTATAGACACTTGTGTGCTTTCTATTAGTACAAAGTTTATTTTGCAGCAGAGAAGTCCGAAGCAACACATCACCGGATATAGTCAACCACGAGGAAAACAAAACTTACGGAAGAAACGTGGTGGCCTGACCCCTGAACCCGGACGTCACTCTGCGTCATTTTTGCCGGGAATGATGGACCACGTGTCCTTTGCCGGCTGGGAGCCTCGTCCAATCAGCTACTCATTACTTTTCATTCGGAAAGTCGACGGAGCAGCCGCAGAGGGAGGGGGTACACATTCAAGATGGCGGCGCGGTGGAGAGTAGGCGAGGAGACTTTAACTGCGTGCAATATGGATTTTTTCGCAATGGATACACTAGACGAGGTAAACAACCTATTCTCTACTCATCCCCCTATCCCCTACTTTAATTGTAAGAAGTTTCGTGAGGGTTTCGTGAAGCACGAGGGAGCCGGTGTTTGAGAGAGCTGGATATTTGGTTGGGAAAAGTGACACGTGGATGCAGATGTAGAATCGCTTGTTAAAGTTACACGCATTCAAACATTTCAAATGTCCGTGGGCCTGGTAACACGTCTGTGTTCGGAATTTTGATTGTCGTGTTAGGTTTTATTGTGAGTGTTCTGACAGTTTGCAAGCTGCGGCATAATGTGGGATAATAGTCTGTTATTTTTTCTTTTCTTTTTTTACTTCGACTCACGTTTCCTTCCTTGTCTAAGAAACTATATTCAGAACAACCGAAGTGACAGTTGCGTTTTTCATTAGAGATTAACCTGAAATGTCTCCTCGGCTCATAATTAACGGTGCAAATGCTCCTTAAAGGTCTATTTTTGTGTTAAATTGCAATAGTTCATTGTGTCCTGTTGGTCGGAAGTTTCCTCTACACGTGTCAACAAACGCAACGAAAGCCGGCTAATTCTGCCACGGTCCCATGCTATCTGTCAATAGTTTCTCTTAAATGTTGGTTATTTTGTGCATTATGTAATTTTTCTCCCCTCGTGATGCGCGTTGCAGGCTTCGTGCCAACACACTGCAGTAGTAATGTCGCGTCGGCGGTCCTACACATAGGCCACTTATGTGTTGCAATACTTACAATGGAATCAATACTACACACGCGTAATTATCTGTGTCGACGATATACTGCCCAGTATGTGTTCATTCAAACCATACATGTATACCCACATGTGCTTGAATGGGCGAGATCACGTGTCGGCTTCCATTGCACATGCGTAGCAGGAATGATTGACTAAGCTAGTCACCCTTTCGCTTGATCAACACGTCAGCTCACATATTTTATGAGATCTATGCAGGAAAAGTATTTGAACTGTCCGTGAAAGATTTGACTCTTATTGGATGTGCAACTGTGAGTGAGATGCTGAAACCAGCGTCCCCGGTCTGGTTTGTTGTAGTGCAACACGTGGTGGTAGTCGCCACCCTCTGGACGGGGTGCGGCGAGGAACAAACATGTCTGCGCGCAGTGTATGCATGTGTAGTTAGAAACACGTGGGGCTATATAGCTTTATGCTATAGTATTTGACTAGAACTCAAGCTGTTGCTAGTCTTATGTCTTTTTAAGGGGACCATGTGTGGCAGACATTGCGCAGTTAAGCCATTACACCCTATTAAATCTGACGAAATCAAATCTAACTCGTATCATTTATTGGTTGAGGCTGAGTCTTTTTTTTTTTTTTCCTTGTTGGATTCATTTTAACCTTTTTTAACTTAAAGTTTCCATTATTACTTAAACACAATTTATGGGCGGTTTTCACCTCTACCCTGAAAAGCTTTGATTTTGATTTGGTTTGGTTTGGAAGCTGTCAGTACTTTTGGCAGTTTATTACTCACCTGCAGTCCTACAAGTCCATGTTGTTTTTGTTTTGTCTGGTTATTACAGATAGTGAACATTGGCAATTGTTCTTTTCATTCTTATGCAGAAACATAAAACATGTGCTGTCCCTGGTTTTCTGGGTTTTTTGTTTGTTTGTATTTTTAATGACTAATTTGAGTAATCATTCTTCTCCACAAAAGAAGTTTAACATTATGTTAGCCACACATCCCTAAAACTTTTAGATTGAACTTTCACTTGGAAAGAATAACAAATCCAATTTAACATTACAAAGATGTTGTAAAGATTAAGTTAGATTTTTAATTTTTAAAGTGTTTTTGACTAACACGTCTTTCCCCTCTAGACCACTGCACTGACCTCAGAAGAACCTTTGGAGGCTCTTCAAAGCTGTTTAGACCCCTCGATTCTTTCAATGTTTGAGGACACGCCAAACACGGAGGCAAGACTAATTTCACCATAATTTGTTGCACTTTTTAGTAGATCCACCATGCCTTGCCATTGAAGCGAAGTTAATTTTTCTTCCTAACATTATTTGGATGATTTTATTCAGACAAAGGTACTGGACGATGAGAACGAAGCCACGCTGCTTACTGCCCTAACAGAAATTCTGGACAACGTGGACGATGAAAACCTGTCCCCCTTTGACACACTGCCCGACTCAGACCTGCTGTCAGGTCAGAAGGGCAGAGAAAACTCTCCGGTTAGTGTCTCAGCTGTCCTACATTGCTCTAACAGTCTTCTTTTGCTCTCACCAAGCCCCGATTTGGTTGCAAACATGTGACAGACGGTGATGGGGGGAGTGGAAGGAAAATATGCATAACTCATTAAGGGTGTAAAAGTGCTTCATATGTTAAAAACTTTAAAAGGTTATCATTTTACTTACTGTTTGTTTGTGTCTCCAGCTTAGGAGACTGCTGTGTTTGTCCCGCTCTCCTCCAGAAAAAGACATGCCAAGTATTGCAAGACCTTCATTTACTGGAAAGGTACCTTGTTTTATTTCTATATGTGATGTAGGTTTTAAACCAGAGACAGAATTCAGTACTTATCTGGATTTTTATTTCTCCTCGTTTGCACCCAGAATCTCCCCAGGAAACAAGCAGACTCCCGTCAGAGAAGTGATGGGGAGGAAGAAGAGGATGGGTCCCTCACACTGAGCCCAGTGGGCCATGATTCTTCTCCTCAAAATAACATGCTTGACTGGGAAGGTTTGACGCTCCCATTTCCTGTCACCTATGAGCAGGAGGATGAAAATTGTGTTTCCGTTAGCCTTGGGGATTTGGTTAGGCACATACACCCCTACTGTATGGCCATTTGTGTGGAAAATGGGGAGGGTGAACAGATTCTGCCAGAAGGAGGCATTTACTTGAAGTTGTGGACCAGGGTGAAAATGGAGAACCCATCCTGGCCATTCCAGACATGGATCTTCCTGTCTCTCTGCCACACAATGAGCCGAAGCATCAAGATGACGCGGATGATCTAGGCTCTGACAGTTCAGAGCATATAGTTGTCGATGATGATGATGAAGATATAAGCTTCAGTGCTGCTCCCTTGTCCGTGGTTTCAGCTCCTACAACATCTTTAGATAAAAAAGATGAGATGATCATCCAAAGACAGAAGGATGACAGAAAAGAGAAAAGTCCCAGTCGGAGACGAAAGAAAAAGAAATCCAAGGAACTGTGTCTTCCTAAAACTGTTGAAGGAAGGGTCCTGAGGAGTGGCACTTCAAAAAAAGGAATCCAGGAATTGCCTAAAAAGCCTAAAAGAAAGTCTCTCAAAGATGAGAAAAGGCACAAAATATCAGCAGTGCCTTCTGTCTCAGCTCAATCTTCTTCTGGTATAAATGCTATCAAAGCAGACCCATGCCAAAAGAAAGTGCATGCTGAAATCACCACTACAGCACAATCGCGGAAACAAATGGGAGCGTCACCTCATCAGTGTCATTTAAAGAGGAAACGGCCTCTGCAAAAGCTGTCTCTAATGACAGTCAGCGCAGTTGTTCTCCCACAGTATTAAGCTCCCAACAACCTGGTGAGAACGCTAAACACCCAGCCCCGGAGAATGTGGAAGAATCAACAGCAACACCCTCAGCTGTCCTGCCCCAAGTGTCTTCACAGAGTGCCACAGCTGCTGCTAATCCCATGACACTGCCTGTTAGTGAGGATCTCCCCCCTGTGGCCTCTGCAGCGCCGGAGCCCAAGCCCAAATCACTCAGTCTAGCTGAATACCGACGGCTTAGACAGCAGAAAAAGCCAGCTCCAGTGGAGAATCAGGATGCCAACAACAGCTCAAAGTGGCCTAGCCTGCCCGAGCTTCCCAAAGAACTTCCCCCTATCCCTTGCCTACCTGACCCCATCACAAAGGATCCACGACGTCCCGTCTCCCAGCCAGCAAAAAAAGAAGCGGAGGAGGCCAAAACTGCCTGGCAACCAAGAGGACGATGTGCCCCACCAACCCCAGAGGCACTCCTGGTGCCTCCAGCCTACATGGTTTCCTCATCCAGTAGGGTTTCAACTGCTTCTACTGTTCAGAAACCCCAACAAACACACAAACCTGCAACGCCTTCTGTTCCTCAAACACACCAAATCCCTGCCCCCAATACAGAGAAGAATTTAACTGTTGGGCACACCTCTGCAGTACCTAATGAATCTGCAGCTTCAGCTCATCCTGAAACACCCCTCTTGACATCTTCAAGCGGGAAATGTTCCGCGGCACTTTCAGACCTAAATGCTGGACGTTCCAAATCTGTAGTGCCCCTTGCTACTGGCTCAAACACCGCTACAGAGGCCACCAAAAAAAATGCTGCTCCTATGTCTGCTCCCAGTGCCTCTCAGAAGGACGCTGTTTACACAGTGATGCCTGAGGTGAAAGCCCCTACATTGGTTGACAACCCAATTTCATCAGAAGGCAAGTCCCCCAAAGCCATTGATACTGGAGTAGCAAGTGTACCTCATCCCTCGAACACCAAGCATCTAAAAATGGAACCTGTCTTGATGGCAATGAAACCCACTACAGAAGTAAAGCTAGAAAGAGCTAAGAGCCCCACTCAGGAACTGATTCAGGCCTTCACCAGTGAAATAGGTGAGTGACTTGAAATATTGTCTTTTAAAATTTTAATTTGAAGTTTTAATTGATGGTTTTGCCATTTACTGTTTTTCTTACCACTTTATGAGTATGCATGCTCTGTCATCATTCCCTCTGCAAATGAAGTTTGAAAATGCTAAAAATCAATTTATCACTGCAATCCAATCTGTTCTTTGTAGGTATTGAAGCTGCTGATCTTACCAGTTTGTTGGAACAATTTGAGGAAACGCAAGGTAATCATTAAACGCTTAGGAAGAAGAGGGGTAATGTCCATTACATGCTAGGCAATCTATTTTTAGTTTTTGGAAAGGGGCTGTTGGTCATGCCAGGAGTTTAGTGGGTCAGACTGTGTAATAAGATGCTGAACGTAGTCCTGTCTGTCAGGTTTGGTGTTTCCTAATGGCTGGACCTGACATAAGACATGTGACATCTTTGTTTTGTGGACAACTAATTAAAACATTTTACAGGGTAACAAAGACTTATTTAAACTGTCTTATTAATTTTAACGCAATATTACAAGGTATAACATGATCAACAGCACACAAGTATTTTTAATTAAAATAAAAACATTGCAAAATGGCAATATTTCCCTTTTCAGTGTGGATACCTTCTCTTGGTAAATGGCCACTGCAGGGGGCAAAGACGCTCCTTTGTGCTTCCGTCTGCTCTGCTGTTGGAATTTCGCCCTGTTCGCAAATCCATTTAACTCTCGGTCTGCCGTTTTGTTTGGGTGAATGAACAAGCCCCTGACAAGCTGCTGCACGCGCCATTACTCCCGCCAGAGGACTTTGTATTGAGCTATCCTACAGTTGACCATGTGGCAAATACATGTCCTTGACCTCTGCGTAATTCCCATCATGTAAAATGGTGCACTAGGTTTTCATGAGTAGTATCTGTAGGATGCAAATACAGTTAATGTGTTAACTGTAGTTAATGTAAACGATTGCATGTTTGTTTTTGTCGAGTTGCTTGGGTTTCTGACGATGCATATATTTCCCTGTTCCTTCTCTTTTTAGCCAAAGAGGGAAAATGTGTGCCGGAGGTCTCTGGTAGAGCAGCAGCTGTAGGAAACTCTAGGTGAGTTACCCTACAGCTCCCATGCTGCTCTGAGTGATGGTGCTGTAGTTTCTGGGACAGTGTTCCCTTTTTTGTGTGTGGAGGTGACACACTTTTTGCCAAGACCTACCGCAAACTCTCCTTTTCGTGTGGCCATAGTGGGCGTCTCAACAATCCATCTAAGATTGCCGCTTCCATGTATTTTATTTTAGTTTGTGCTTTTATTTTTTGCAGCGCTGGCCCAGCTCCAGAAACAAATGTTGTTAAGCGTGTTAGAGCTAATGACTTCACAAGTACTGCAGGTAACTCATCATTTTCACTCAGAATTTAAAATTAGATCATAAAGTAAATTCAGATCATAGTTGTCACAGTATAATAGTTGATATATATGGCTGTGTTAAACAGGACATTATTCTCCTACCTTCAACAGTGATTGTCAGCTGGTTTATAACCGATCGTGATGTACCTTTTCCTGTGCAGCTCTGACTCCCCCAGCAACTCCTCCTCATGAAATGTGGAAACCCCTGGCCCCTGTCGCCTTAATGGGCAAAAGCAAGACTGCTGAGGCTTCAAAGACGAGCCCCGCAAAGATTATTCAGATAGAGCCGCGGCCCCTACCATCATGTAGGTACCGCAGCAGACCCACCCCGACTGCTGCCACTGTTGCCCCAGAGGTGGTCTGCATGGACCATGACTATTGCCTGCCCAACAAAGTCACAGAAGATGTAGGCAAGCGCTGGAATGTCAAACAACAACCCTCTATCACTATCAAACCCATAAAGCCCAACACGACCACTACACAAACACGTCCTACTGCTCCTACCATGTCTGCCCGACCCACCGCAGTTGCCACGCTTACAACCAAAGCACAAGAGGTCCAGTTGACAGAGGTTCTGGATCACAGGACTGATGGAATGGAAAGGAGCTCTGTTTTAGAAACTCCAGATGCTTCACCGGCTCACGAGGAGAATGTTCAGGAACAAAGCCCCAAGCCAGGGCCCTTTGTCAGGTCCTACCGTCGACGTGCAGCTTCTCGCTCACCCAGTCCGAGATCTAGTCCTAAGGAGGAAAACAGAGGACGGTCTAGGAAGAGATTCCACCGCTCTCCAAGCCCTGTGTCCAGCAGTTCTGACTCTCACGCCTCTAGATCTCGGTCCAGATCTCAGTCTCCACCCAAGAAAAGGTTGGAATCAGAACGCTAACATATAGATCTGAGCTAATCTGTTTCATTTTTTCCTCCTCTTCATTCATGATCTTCTTTTCCCCACCAGATATCAGCCCAGTCGCTCAAGAAGTAGATCCAGCTCCTCATCCCGCTCCTATCGGTCCTCTTCCTCTGTCTCCTGCTCTCCTCCTAGGAGGAGAAGGTACTCCTACTCTTCCTCTCGCTCTGGCTCTTGGAGTCGCTCAAGGTCACGCTCCCAGTCGCCTGAGAGACGACCTCAGTGGAACACGAGCAGGAGATTGCACAGGTAACCGCTTCAATATAAACCATCTCTGTATTTTAACTTTGTTTTAACAAAAACTATGGCTATAACCATCTGTCTTTTTCCCTTCTCAGACCCTCATGCAGGCCAACTACGGCCAACTACGGTCACTCTCCAAGGATGAATATGGACATGAAATCCAAGGAGAAAGCCATTGTAAGTCAGGGGGGAGGGGCTCTGGTGCATAAGTATAAAGGAATTTTTACAATGTAAATAAAATGATCTAATGGTCTTATCTTTATTTTGCAGGAGGAGCGCCGTGTAGTTTATGTTGGTCGCATTCGTGGTACAATGACCCAAAAAGAACTTAAAGAGCGGTTCTCCCTATTTGGTGAGATTGAAGACTGCACCCTGCACTTTAGGGATCATGGGTAGGTTCCAACACCGCATGTGTACTCATGTTTATTTGTGATTGTTAAATAAGTGATTACTTGACTCCTGAAACTTCAATGGCGTGGCGATGTGAGTAGACTGCACTGTCTTTGAACCTCATTGGTCTTGTCCATGACCTCTTAGGCCAAGCTACAGTGCTAAAGTGAACTCAGGCTTGTTCATAACTGGGGCCTCCTGGCAACATTACCAGGTCGCTCTTTTTAATGCAAGTCACAACTTGGATCTAGATGTAAGGCCTGTTTGTGCTCTGAAACCACTGAACACAGAAATAAATACAACTTTTTTTTTTCCATACCTGTCACAGGGATCACTACGGGTTTGTGACTTTTTACGACACCAAGGATGCTTTCACAGCCATCGAGAATGGAAGCAAGCTGCGCAAACCTGATGAGCTGCCGTTTGATCTCTGTTTTGGTGGACGAAGGCAGTTCTGCCAGGCCAGCTACGCTGATCTGGGTAAGAAACCAAGTCATACTTGTTTTTAACGTTTGCAAGAGTAAAGATTGTCAAACACCTTTATTTCACTTAGTGTGAAATGTACACTTTTATAATGCAATAAAACATTTAAGCAATAGCTCTATGCCATCCTAGTTTGTGATTATTTGTTTTTGAGCATTTGGCCTGTTTGGTGTCACATTTTGGTACAGTTTTCGAGTTATTTTTGTATTCTGGATCCATTTAAGCTTGGAGCATGACATTGTGCAATCTTTATTTATTTGGCAAACTTCTAACCGTGTTATTCTATTTTCAGATTCAAATAGAGAGTACGAACCTGCACCTGCAAGAAGCAAGTTAAATGCACTAGACTTTGACACTTTACTGAGGCAGGCCCAGCAGCAACTGAAGAGGTAACGTAAGGCCTGCGACAGGAAGCAGCTGACCCTTACCTCAGAGCCAACCACTGGCTCCTCAACGGCAACACTGTCTTTACATTTAAGTTGTTGCATTTTGTTTGCTTTTTGTTTTATGATTTTTTTTTTATTTTGGTTCTGCAAGCTAACACCTTCTATTGAAGTGAAGATTTGTAATGAAATAATTAAAAGGAAAAAAAATGGAATAAGTAAAAAAATAATTTTTTTAAAGTTTATTTAAATGTAAAATCAAATTTAAAATGTATGGAGAGAAACATTTTAAAGGTGGAATGAACTCCAAAATAATGGAAGTGATCAAGATTTGAATGTAGTTCAAACCTGAATAAAAAGAACTTGAAAAACCTCTGCTGCTTTTCTTTCTTTCATTTTACTTTTCTCACTGCTGGCTGTGATTTAAAACACAACACATCAAAGGCAAATGCACATTCAGATAAGTCAAAAAATGATCAAATGATCCATAGAAATTGGTATTCATAAAGAAATGTAAGGAATGCATAAAGTTTAGTGAGGTTGATTTGGTCCAAATACATAAAATGTATTCATAGAATTATTTTAGTGTCATGGGATATCAGGATTAGAACATGCCATAATATTTTAGAAGGTTCACAGAATGCCTGTTGATTGTAACAATGAAGACCCCCAAAATGACCTGGAAAGAGGAAAACTTATCATTTACCTACATTTCTTCTGCTGCTGTGACAAGGCAAAACGCCAGAAAAGTTAAAATAAAATAACCTCCCCCTCTGAACACCAAGACTCTGAAGATTCTATTTCTTAGCATCTGCTACTCCGATTAAGTTTTGTAGTTCAAAACAAAGCACATGTGTTTTGCTGAGACAGGATACACAAACTGGGGTCGCAACAAGAGAGGCTCCTCCCCTCTGACTGCCTTCCGAATATGGACTGGAATTCTAAGCAGGTAAAAAAAAAAAAAAATAATAATAAATCTGTGGCGATGTTTCACGGAACTACCAAAATGACTCTGTAGTTCCCCAAACGTATATTTTCACAAAGACAAAAATAATTGTGCACCTTAAACTATGGTGTTATATTTATTTTAAAAAAAAAAATAAAAAATAAAAAAAAATAAACTGTTAAAGAAAAAACAAAATGGAGTTAGTTTTCTGGTTTCAATCAAATGTATCGTCGTTGAAGCCTAACGTATAAACGTTAAAAGACATTTCAACCACGTACTCGTTGTCAGCTGTGGTGTCATTACTAAAACAAAGTGGTTTAGCAGCACATATGATAGTTTGACGCCGAGTTTACAATTTTGCACCAAAATGAGTCGTCTGCCACTTTAAGACCGTGACATCTTTGCAGTGTTTTGTCACGCAAATCTGGTTTTGACTGGTTTGAGCTAGTCCCCTGAGCATGCGCACTCGGTGTAAACAGGAAGAAACGGACGGAAAAAACCAGGGCAAATCGTAATTAGAGAGAAGAACATGACAGAGTCCAGAAGAGCGAGTATTTTTTGTTTCCCTAGTTATTAACCAACAAAATGTTGCGACATACTGCTTCACGCTTTCAGTGCTGCGTATTGTAGAAGCGGATGCGAAATATTTGCCGTACTTTGAAGATTAGCAAGCTAGCTGACGTTCGGCAGTGGCGGTTCGATAGAATTTCGTCGGGAAGATTTGTCTGCCGAGTTCAGTAAAGGCAATATTCTATTTTGTGTCTTACTAGAGTTAGGCTACTAGGATTCTTGAGCGATGGTTCAAAAAGATAAAACGTTAGAGACACCTGCGGTGGACAATGAGCAGAGTCCCAGCCCAGTCTCCGGAGAGGCTTGTGCCGAGGCTCCTGGCCCGGTGGAAGATTCTGGCCTTGCAGTCGAACCGACGGGGCTTCGGAAATTCATAAGTGGAGTTGTGGAAGGTAATCAAGTTCAATTTAACAAGTAACAATGAATTTTAGTTTGATTTGCACGCACATTCATGCATGACTTATTGAACTGTTAATCATCAAAGATGTAAATGTTACTGGATTCGGATGCGGTTGCATCCCATTTCGATAAAAATAACATTTTAAGTCATATATGAAAAGGCAAAACTGTCCTAGAGGAAAACTGTTGTCATAAATACTATAGTGATCTAAATTAGTCAATCTAATCGTGTTTAATCCTGGGGGACTATTGTGTGCTGGGGAAGATGGCAGTTCATTGTGCACAGGAAATGTCTTGAGCATTGCAGGCTGCATGGAAACCAAATGTTTTGTGTGACAATGCAGGCTTCTATGGTCGACCATGGACAATGGAACAGAGGAAAGAGTTGTTTAGAAGGTATGATAAGCCATAGAAATTAGTCTGTGAACGTTTGAATCAGTTGAAGTAACTTACTCGGCCATATGATCTTACAAATTTGAAAATTCTAAATTCCACAGACAACAGAAATGGGGGCTGAATACCTACCTGTATGCACCCAAAGACGATTGCAAGCACAGAATGTTCTGGCGGGAACTGTACTCTGTCGAAGAAGCAGGTAATCACTCCACTTCCATGGATTATATGATCTTGACCAGGACAGAAAAAAAAATGCATACATTTTATATAAATATACCAGTATTAGTTACCGTGTGTGTCTCTTGACTATCTTTTAGAACAACTCATGACCTTAATTGGTGCTGCTAAGGAGCATGGGATAGAGTTCATCTATGCCATATCTCCTGGACTGGACATCACATTCTCTAATCAGAAAGAGGTTTCTGCACTCAAAAGGAAGCTTGATCAGGTATTTACTCTTAAATCAATTTCAACAAGACTGTTGAGCCACAGCCACATCAAACTTGCTGTCATTTTCTTACCATTTTTTTTTTTTCAATGTAATGTTCAGGTTACCCATTTTGGCTGCAAATCATTTGCCTTACTTTTTGATGACATCGACCACAATATGTGCCCTGCTGACAAAGAGGTGTTCAGCTCATTTGCACACGCTCAGGTTTCTATCACCAACGAAATCTTCCAGTACCTTGGAGAGCCAGAAACCTTCCTCTTCTGTCCCACAGGTACCCACATTCATCACAGATTATTTTCCTACTTTCAAAATCTGTTACTAATCTGACATTACTATTTTGTGTCCCCCGGTACCATCTTTGTTGAAATCCAGAATACTGCGGAACTTTTTGCTATCCAAATGTCCCACAGTCACCCTACCTCCATACAGTAGGAGAAAAATTGCTACCTGGAATTGATATATTATGGACAGGTGAGTTCCAAACTTGTTTTTACAGTTAGCAATCGCATATGTGATTAGAGAAGTGTTAGGATAATGTTCATTTGTACCACATGAGAGTGTCGGCAGGCAGCCATGATGTGAGCTCTCATGCAATGCAAAACCTTTTTTAAAACTATTTTAAACCTCTGTGTTAGTTCCCCTGAAACAGGATTAGCTGATCAAACGGCTCTTCTTTTCAATCAGCATTTTTCTCCTGTTTGATGCAGAGCTGTCAATGTTCAGACAGTTGATACAACTATCATTTGGGATATCTTGCCTTGTTTGACAGGTCCAAAGGTGGTGTCAAAAGATATAACAGTGGAATCTATTGAGGAGGTGTCAAAAATCTTAAGACGAGCGCCCGTGATCTGGGACAACATTCATGCCAACGATTACGACCAGAAGAGGCTTTTCTTAGGCCCATACAAAGGCCGCTCCACAGAACTGATCCCCAGGCTAAAGGGAGTCCTGACCAACCCCAACTGCGAATTTGAGTCCAACTTTGTTGCAATCCACACTCTGGCCACCTGGTACAAGTCTAATATGAATGGAGTGCGCAAAGATGTGGTAATGAGTAAGTTGATTGAGATTTGTACCTGAATGTGGCAGTCATAGTTCGATAAGGACTCACTGTGATTTAATGTGCTGCCACACTGTGCCTCATTTTGTTTTGTGTGAATTTCTTTTCTCATTACTAGCTGATGGTGAGGACAGCACAGTGTCCATCCAGATCAAACTAGAAAACGAGGGCAGCGATGAGGAGCTTGAGACGGATATGCTCTACAGCCCGCAGCTTGCCCTGAAACTGGCGCTGACCGAATGGCTAGGGGAATTCTGTGTTCCTCGCCAGTACAACGGTAAGATAAATCCCATTTTATATTGTTTCAACATGCAAGATTCATCCAGCGGCATGATTTGGATTTTTTCTAATAATGTGGCATGCGCAGCCTCAAAAAAAAAAATGTTTTCTTGTGGTCACATAATGTAACACGTTGAGGCTTCTGTCTTCTCAGACTGTCAGGTGCCTCAGAGTGATGCTGAAGGCACAGCTACTGATGAGCCACCCATGGCTTCCTCTCTCTGCTCTTCCACAACAGTCACCACTGTTTTCCAGGAGCCCATTATATCTCCAGCCATGCCACCGCTCTGTTTGAATCAAGTCACGCACCCCATGGCAAAAATACCTCTGGAGGAAGAAGAGGTGTGGTTCATTTGGTTTTTATAAACCTAAACTTTTTTTTTTTATGTTTATACTCCATATTGATCCATACACCCTGTTTAGATTCTGTACCTTAGAATTTTTTTGGAGGTGGCGAGGTAAAAAATAGCTGCTGATTTCACATTGTTCCCGGTCAGGTGGAAGTGGAAAAAAAGGATTCAGATGAAGAGCCAATGGAGATGGTGGTTGAGAAGATGGTAGACGAGCCTGAAGCCGAAGTCGAAGCAGAGGAGAAGCATGTTGGTCCCATACTGGTTGACAAGATTGCTGAAGACCTGAAGCCCATGGACACGGACAAGGAGACTGTGGTAGAGTCCAAGTCCCCTGAAGAGTCCATCCAAGAAGACTGCGGGAGTGACATCGCCCCCATGCAGACAGACGACCAACTCAAACAGGTACAGTAAATATTTGCAGCATTCGTTCCCCCATTTATTTTTGCAACCGGACCCAAATTCCACTGGGATTCCAGAGTAAATAGTGCTGTTGTTGTTTTGCATCCACAGGATGTTTACGTGCCTGGACCCATTGAGGATCCTCTGTTTACTGCAGAGCCCCTCACAATTGAGGACTTGACCTTGCTTGCGGAACTCTTCTATCTGCCTTATGAGCACGGCAACAAGGCTGTGCAGATGTTAAGGGAGTTCAACTGGCTCAGAGCGAACAGCAGCGTCGTCAGCGTCAACTGCAAGCCAAAGGAAACTGAAAAGGTGGGTCAGTTCATGAGATAAACCCAGAGGAGAGTCTGGAGAAGTTGAAAAAAGGAGTTGATCATTGTCACATTCCTCGGTCCTGAAAACAAAATGGTGGATGTGTACTACCCTGAATATCCATTGGGTGGTGTAGTTAGTACAAGCGATAGTGTCGCTGCCACAGTGTATTGAATTTTTATTTTGTCCTACCACTGGTTAACTGTTCACATGGACTTGTCAAATTACATGACACTAAAATTATGACATAATTCTTTAAATATTGTTGATATTTGAAGAAGTTAAATTAATTTCAAACGTTTTGAGAAAAGTAGAAACGCCCAGAAATGAAATGGTGCTGCTTTATATGCATGCGCTTGGTTCCAATCTGAAACCACTCTCTTTTTGCCTGCAGGCCACGGAATGGAAGACCAGGGCAGACAAGTTTGAAGAGATGTGCTGCTCGGTCATCCACATGTTCACGCGGCTATCTAACACGGCAAATCGCACCATCCTGTATGACCTCTACCCCTACATCTGGGACATTAAGAGCATCATTTGTATGGTCAAATCATTTGTTCAGTGGCTAGGTACGTATGAGTGGCTCCACGGCACCTGTACTGTGTGAGAGCACTAGTACTCCAACACCATGAGCAATTGTCATTTTTTTAGAGAGATCATTTACACCCAAATCTATATTTTTAAATCCTAAATTATTGAAGAAAAAGCCATTTAATTTATGGATGGCATAGCTGCATGAACCGTGTGGTAGTCCAGTGTGATGCAGCCATATAGCCAGTTTAGAAACAGCTACAGTACCTTTCAAAGTCTGTTTAAAAGATGCCAATAGCACAAACAAGACTTTGTGATCTGTGGCTCCTTAATACTTTGGCCACTGGAAAACAGTAAAAATTCACTTTGCTCATTTTTTTAATGACATCATCAGCCTTGCACAGAATAGTCAAGAGTGCATCACTTCTCAGTAGCCTCTCATTAGTATATCATGAACTGCTCACACAAGAATTGTTTGTTTTTTTTTTTTTTCCTTCTTCCTTTTTTTCTTTGACTGAATGCCACCTGCACTGCTGGTCACGCCCCCCTGTTCCACATGAGCAAAGTCCAAAATGAGGCCTCGTGGCAAACGGCCCAGCAGGGTTATTGCTGCTTGCTGTGTCTCCAGTAACATCATTGCTGTGTTGACACACAGACACACTTGCTTCCATCTCTCTGTCTGTGGTGAAGGGAGCCAGGGGGAAGCCCCCCAAGCCCCCCCACCTCCCCTGTGCCCTAGCGCGCCTGCGAGCTTGGAGAGCAACTTGACTGACTGACTGTATGTGGAAGGCCATTCTGGTGCATACGCTGTTTGGTTTTTTTTAGACAGATCAGAACTAGTTTATCTCTGCAGAGCCACATTCTTGTATTTACATCATTAAGTGAATTGAGTGGCATATATATTTTTTAACCTTGTAACTACTTTACTTACTCTGTATCAGAGTGGAGTCCATCCCCTTTTTTTGATATTGCTACCGTTACTCCTTCAAAGTGGTTCACTGTGATACAGTTTGAGTGAAAATCAGCTCTCCGTGAACCGCTCCGATCATTTTGTCGGAGCGGTCATTGAAACGGCGTGAAGCACCAGCATGGCCTATAGGTTACCGCCCCGTAACCCAGTTTCATTCCCAGGTTTCTGTCCTGTCCGGCAAAATGGTAAAGCTGAGGATTGTGGCCCACTGTACACAGCAGGCAGCATACCCACACTGGCAAGAGCCGCACCAAAACCAACACGCCTGGGCTTAATGCACCAAGGAGCAAACAGAGAGGCAAATGTTGCCCCCAGTAATTATTTTGCCAATAACCGCAGCGTCACGAAGTGTTGACGTCAGCCGTTGCCATTAGCTGCCCCCCCACGTCCTCCTTAGTAGAAGCTGTGCAGCTGGCACTCGGTCACAACCACCCTGGTTACTGTAATGAAAACACTTACTATTAACTATTTTCTATTGTTTTCTCCCTTCGCCGTGTACAGATGGAAGAATCCACAGTACAAGTTTCTACTGCTATTGGATCGACAGTGGCCGATGTACGCGCAATGTTGGCGTTTCATGTCCATTCTTAAAGCAGCTTTGTTAATATATATATATTTTTATATCATATACTAGACTTGTAAATGTAAAGTGCTGTTTTTAGAGGGAAGGACGCGGGCCTCCGGATGAAGTCACATTTTGCGCAGCGATACAGTTTGGAACCTTAAGTCTTAACGCCTAAATTTCTCTCTTTGGCAGCATATCTCTAACTTGTTTTTTGTTTCTATCAGAAGGCCAGTAGAAGTGGCTCAGAGCAGCCTGACGCACCTACTCAAGGGAACTAAAACTTGTCTTTTGAATCTAAACGCTCATTTGGTTATGCAATAATCATTTGTGACTGCTGTAATGTGACCAGCGTGTTCAAAACACACACACACACACACGAACTAACGGGTTATTTTCAGACCCTTGATTGTGTCTGATTCACACAGTCTGAACAGAATCAGGCGACACCTTTGGCTCGCTCGCCGGTTCCACTTTTAAGCACGTGCAAGTTTCCGAGTTCCTCCCGTGGGTGCGTCCGAGCGCTGTGTTGTGTCAGTTCGTCAGAGGAATTCATGTAGCTTTCAGTGTGAGGTACAGACGTAAGGAGGTGCTAGCTAACCACCCACGCGCTGCAAGTTGCCTGGTCACATGAAAATGGCTGCTCATCTACCGGGTTCAGACCACTTAGACGCTAAACAGCCCCCTTGTGCCTGCAAATATATCCCTGCCTCACAACATGTATGCTTCCTGTTGTGGGATTTCTGTGTCCTGTCTAAACATGGCTTTACCGTAAACCTGAAAAGCCACTAAACTTTGGGAATGTCCATAGTGTGCCCTCATTTCATCTTCCTGGTTTGATAAACCCCACCCCACCCCGCCCCCCTTGCCCCGACATCATGTGACGAGGCAGATACGTCGAGAATGTGACTTCACTCGGGACGCTCGGACGAGTGGGGTGACGGCAGCTGAAGCTTACTACTGCAGGCCAGACAGAGTCGGAGTTTGTGCTTCTTACGGTCTGTTTGATATTCCAGTTCCATCGGCACATCTGCTCCTAATTTATTTTTTCTGCCTACAAGCGTTCAAAGTGCTTGCGGTCCATGGCGCGGAGAACAGACAACTGTTCTGTTGGGTCGTTCAGAAAGGTTTTTGCTAAAACGGGAATTTTGGCACTGAGCTGATTGGAAACAGATTTCGTCTGTCAAGACGCGTAAGCTTTAGTTGCTGGATCCCCATTTGGCCATAAAAACCCTTTAGTAAATGTCCAAACTAGGCTCTTACGTAGCAATGATTAGAGCAAAAATACATCTATGGATAATGCTATTAGATTATATATGACCGCCCCCCCACCCCCTTCTTCCCCATCTCCCCACTCGCCTCATGTGTCAGAGAGCCCCATCCTGTGGTAACACTGTCCGCTTGGCTCTGCTCCTAACAGGGTGTCGTAGTCAGTCCTCAGCACAATTCCTTAGAGGAGACCAAGAGCCCTGGGCCTTTAGGGGAGGTCTAGCGGGAGAGTTCCAGGTATCTAATGCACTGAATATCCAGCCATCCAATGGAAAGAAAAAAAAAATTGTTATCAGTAAAGACGACGGTAATATGTGTCGGGTATGAAAAGGGCTTTGGTCTGTCAAAGGTCAGCTGATTGCAAATGACAAAGAGAGAGAATTTTCACTTTGCTGGGTTTCCCCCAATAGCATGACAGCGTTGCTGTTTTCAAGACCTCGTCGGGCTTCTTTCCGGAAGTGGGTGACTCGAAACCCGCCCTCGCTGTAACGAGCTCGCGCGGGGCCAACGCGTTTTTGTTTTGGCGCAGCACTTCCTCAGCGAATTAATTTGAATCTCTTTCAGCGACTGCCCAAGGAGATGCTGCTTTCCCCACCGCGCGAGCGGCGCACGCGAGCATGGCTAGGTTTTATTTTTCACAACATCTCGTTTCTTTACAGGGAAGCACAGCGCACAAAAATACCCCAGCAGAACTCCCTGTCAGCGAGTGCCGCAAGCACGCACGCGCGCGCCAGCGGTCTGCAGCGCCGGCGAGAATCCGAGCATGTTTGCGATGGGACAACTCCATGATTAAACACAACAGCTCACAGCCCAAATTATTCAGCTCCATTAATGGACAGTAGCCAGACTTGGGGCGGCAGCTGGTATTGTGTGGCTCAGCTCGCCGCCATGAGGTTTGCCACTTTGGCTTCTTTTTTTTTCCTGGAGTTCTCCCTGGCTCTCTGCGCAAGCAATGTTACTTTTCTCAACAGGAGCCTCCTGCGCAGCGAATGTCTGATTCAAAAAAACAAAAGGGAAAGGAGCATCTCCTTCAGCCAGTAAAGCCTTGGTCAGACCAAACTGCTACCCAAACCCCCTCTGCCCCAAAAACCTGAAATGCAAACATGTATGTGCTTTTACTGTGCTCTGGTCATGAACATCACAAGGTGCTTGCTGTTCTCGCCCACTGTCAGGTCTATAAGGAATATTTATCATTTTTCTAAAAAAAAAAAAAAAAAAAAAGCAACAAAAAGAAAACACACTCCAGAAGCGGTTTGCTCTCTATCTGGTTCCTTTTGGCCTGATAGTGGCTCAGTTCTAGCAAATGCAAAGTGAGGCAGGGAACCAAAGCTGCGCCTCAGCCAGTCACAGGAGTCGACTGAACCTGTTTTTTCTTGATGCCCGCAGAGATTGTTGCCAATTGATGGTGCAAACGATCTTTTCTACCAGCCTCCTCCTTCACTGCCAACAACTAAACTCTATTCTATAAGGCCGTACTATCCCAAGGACGAGGTAAGAAGTTTCTTTTATTTTTTATTTTTCTATTGTGTAATCATGCTTCTGTGCAGACCATTGTTTGACTAGTTACCCATCAGTCGTCCTTCCTAATACTAATTATCGCCTCATTATGTTTCGGCATAAGAAATGTGTTTTATAATGAGGCAATTCTGTTCATTAACATTTATCTGAACTCTCATGGAAATCAGGCATCAGACACTGTCTAACTATTCTGATCATATATTTGCAGTTCAAAGGCGGCTCTCATTCTGCACTGACTTTGCATGCAGTTTACCATCTGCGTGAATTTGGGATTGGCTGTTTTTCAGCGTTTTCTGTCTTTGTGTTTGCAGGCGGCAGTTTATAAAATCTGCAAAGAGATGTATTGTGAAGGAATGGAGGATGAGCCCTTTTCGGAGGACGACCCTGACCTTATCGGAGACAGGTAACAAATCAAGATGGATTCTTTACGGCCAGAGACAGATCCCCCCGCACACCTCTAACATAGTGCTTGTCTGACTGCTTGTTCCCAGGTTGGTGGGAGGCCTCCTGTCACTGAGTTCAGAGTACGGGTTTGTGCTCGAGGACGACGAAGGGATCTGTGGCTACGCTCTCGGCACTGTGGACGTCAAGCCATTCATCAAGAAATGCAAGTTGAGCTGGATTCCCTTCATGCAAGAGAAATACAGCAAGCCCGACTCTCAGAAGGACCTCACTGAGGCTGAGGTAAGTTGGGGTTGTTTTTTTTTCATCGTCATAATTCACTTCCTCACGTTTTGTTTATTCTTTGTTATTTTGATATTTTCGTATTTTGACCTTGTCTGCTTCCTGTTCCCTGCAGAAGATGATTCTGAGTTTCCACGAAGAGGAAGAGGGCCTTCCCGACTCCTTCCTCTCAAATTTCCCCTCCCTTATCAAGGTCGACATTCACGCCAAGGTCACTGACCCCAGTGTGGCCAAGAGCATGATGGGATGCCTTCTTTCTTCTATTAAGGCCAATGGTAGGTCACAGCAGCTTATTGATTATTACTAGTTTCTGTCTCTTTTCTTTAATTGTCACATTTCTTTTTTTGTCTGTTACCCACAGGGTCACTCGGTGCTTTCTGCAAGGTTCGCCAGACTGATAAGAGAATGTTGGACTTCTATAGTAAGCTGGGATGCTTTGAAGTGGCCAAAATGGAGGGTTTCCCCAAAGATATCATCATCATGGGTCGCAGTTTATGAAGAAATACGGTGCCGCAGTGACAGACGCCGAGAGCCGCAAGAGGCTGAAAAATACGTTTGCTACCTTCACGAGACGAACCTCGTGATGATTTGATACTACATTACCATCTGGGCGTGCCCTGGTTTGGGGGGGGTGGTTGTCTTTTTTTAGGATTTGTGTACAGAAGCACAGCAGAGTCCCAGAGCTGCTCTCCGACGCTTTGGCTCCGTCGGCCGCAGCAGCAGTTCCGAAGCTGCACGTCCGACCCGTGGTCCGTAGTGAAGTGACGTGAGCCAGCAAATAGGAGCGGCGCTCCAGTCGGGATTTCTGGAGCCCCCTCTACCGATATACCTCTGCAGGAAGGAACAACTCCGCAAGCCTTTTTCTCTGATTTAACGCATTATAACTGTTGTGGATGTGCCCTGCATGCCGAGAGCGAGCCACGTCGGAGGCAGAGCTGCGAAACAAGGACGTCCTCCATCCGAGGCGGCGTCCTGCTTTCCCCCCCTGCTTCGACGGAGATGAATAACGCGGCCGCTGACACATTTAGGACGGCTTCGTATAAGGTGTTAGGTGCTACGTTAGTTTGCCTTCCATCGTTGTCACATCGCAGTAGTCGCTGCTGCTCCATCAAAGCCTCAGAGAAAGTGCCCTTCGTGCAGTGTGTTGCTAACCTGATGAAGGGGGGAAATGTAAAATGAAAATAAAAACGTTAAGTCCGTTCACGTTCAACGTGAACAGTAAGTGTAGCTTCTTGGGGTTTGTGAGCGTCACAAACCAGTTAAAGTAAAAAGTGTTACAGCTGCTTGGGAGTTGATCCGAATTGTCTGCCAGTCACATTTTGAACTCAACACAGAAGCTTCAATGTGTTTACAAGCTTTAGCTTATTTCCCTTCATTGCTTTTGCTTTTGACCTGTCTCGCTCATGTTTTTATTTTTTTATTTTAGCCGGGGCTTACTTCCCCCTTTCAACTACACACTTGCCTTTTGGTTTGTTGCCTTCAGACTTTGCTTTATATTGCAGACTGCAGCTTTTTTCTGTGTTTGAAGTTTTTCCCAACATAATTTTGGCTCCAAATTTGTCATGTTACTCCATTGGCTTTGTCCTCATTTCAATTCCAGAGCCATTAGTGGACATTCAGAACCCACATGCCTCCCTCGAATGAGGCACAGAACCCCGTCTCTGATCTCTCAATGACTGTCGGGAGTGAGTCTGTGGGAGAGGTTCAGGCACTTAATTGAGGTTTATGTATGCACCAATTTACGTACATTAAATGATTTGAGTAACTGTAAAGTCAAGGATACATCAGTCTTTCCTCTGTCAAAATGCTGCGTGATGTTTTCTTAACCTCTAATTCCAAACCTGACTTACAAAAAAAAAGCAGCAGCAGCAGCAGGTGATCCGGTGGTGCGTAAAGTTGTCGCTTTGCTTAAACATTCTTTTGCTCATTCTTTTTTTTTTTTTTGTTGTTGTTGCTTTTTTAAGTATAGTTTACATCTGTCACCTTGCATTCCCCCCTGCATTGTTCCAGCATTGCATCATTTCAAATGAATGTCTTCTCAGCTGAGCCTCAGTTTTGTTCCAAAGCACTGTTTAACTGTGGGAGCGCACACAATAATTCCTGGGCCTGTTCCCATCCGTCAATGAATGTTTTATATTCTGACACAGTTACCCTCTTTTTTTTAAAAAAAAAAAAAATAAAAAAAATAAAAATAATAATAATTGTATTTAAACAAAAAAAGCTCAGCTGTTCTACAGTACTTGCCCTGCAGTGTGGTGTTCCGATGCTGTGTACATTCTTTATGTGCACGGGTGTAATACATTTGCTTTAGAGCAACTCTCTCATGTTATTCAGAGGTAGATGACAACCACTCACCTCTGTGAGCACAAGACTGTAGCTGGCTGACATTCTGTCGTGGTCAATCATACACTATATTATTTTGGTCATTAAAGCTGTGGCTGGCTTTGAGGGAAATCTAATGTTTTTGTTACAGCACTTCCTATTCCAGCCGTCTTCACGTGGCTGTGATTCAGCTCCAAATAGAGGTCGCCAATCGATTCTTTTCATCTTCAGATTAGAGTGTTACTGCCTCTTTGGCTTAAGGTTCATTTGACACTCACTTGATCCTTGAAGCTTCTGTTCTGCCAACTGGGGTTTGATAAATATGGGCTGTGACACAGAAAGGGCTCCAACTGTACATTTTGATTTTGTTGGGGAAGGGTCAAAACAGTAACTGTTTATCATGTAAAATTTGTATGTAAAATAAATATGAATTAATAAACCATAATATGTTACCTAATGGTTTTCTGTATTTTTTTTTTAATTTAGCAATAAGTGAAAATTTCTGGTACTCTGCAACTTGAAGTTTACTCTTATTTTGTAGGTCTTGCTTGTAGACTGAGGCAATTCTGCTGTGATCTGTTAAACCCATATTGTCTTTCAAGTTAGTCTTTGTCTAAATTGCAGGTTATTTATATTTTTCTATTGAATAATCTGCATTTCCTCAAAGATATATCATTGATTAAAACCAAAGATTTAACATATTTGATTAAAATTCAGTTTAATAAATGCCGTTTTTCTGTTAAGTCCCATAAATGTTCTTCTAAGCGCACATTTTTACTTACACGTCTGTATTTATTAACGCTGAAACAATAGTTTGCCATGTAAAACTACTGACGTCTGACTGCAAAAAAGGTGGAGAACGTTGGAGGGGGCGGGGAGATTAGCGGCGCATGCTGATGACGTATCGCATGTGCTCATACTTTTGCGCCACGTTTGTTGTTTTTTTTCGTGGAGGGTTTTTCATTTTGGCTACAAATAGCAAATCCAAATTTCAAACTGCGACACAATGTCTTTTAGCGACAGCGACGACGACTCCTCGGGGCTCGGTCTGTCCGGCCAGCCTACGCTGGAGAGCTTCCTGTTCAGTAAGAAACATTTACTCTCTTAAATCTGTTCGTCTCTCCGGCGGCGCACACGTGGGTCCCCTCCACGATGTGAATAATCCGCTTCGGTGTTTCTCCATTATCTTTTGGAATTATCCACGCCGTATTTCTTTTTAAACATTACTAAATAAAATCTTGTCTCTGGGTCATTATTTTCCAGGCTGCGAGCTGTCTTCCAAATTGTCGTTCTTCACTTTCCAGGAAGATGAAGATGAGGACGTGGAGCATTTTCTGGAACTCCGAACAGTATGTTCACTTGTCTCTTTATGGCGATAATTTGTTTTGGACGATTCAACAGTTTAGCGTGTGTGTTAATCCACCAGTTTTGTTCGTTGTTCATCATTTGGGATTTTGTTGTTGCTGTTTTTCCCCCATTCTGCCCTGCAGGTTTGTCTGGGCGAAGATGCCAAGGAGGAGAGCAACGTGGTGGAGGTGACAGCCATGAACCACCAAGGAAAAACCATCTCCGTGCCCATCGCCAACCTTCACGTCAACTGTCTGCCCATGGTACAGTCACCACCCTGATTCTATCTCCAGATGCGTCTTAAATCGTTTTAGGTGCCTTGTGTCATTTAGCTGACGACCTTTTTAAAAAAAATTAATTCCTGCAGGTGAGCCTGGGAGAGTTTGAGCTGAAAGCCCCAGTGACCATTAGGCTGAAGGCTGGAACAGGACCAGTCACTGTCAGCGGCCTGCACCTCATAAGTAGCTTTCCATTTATTCAAAGTTTTTTAAAAATCCACTCAAAATGAGATTATGTAGCCTTTTTGCTTAAAAGATAAGCAACAGTTCACAATGGTTCAGGTTGTATCATAACAACTGACAACTGTTTATTTGTTGCATGCTTTATTTAAATGTAAGAAAAGTTTAAGAAAGTCATGCATTTCCAACCCGAAAGATTCTGTCCTGGTTGCCTTGATAATTTTCTGGGTTGAGGTTTGGACAGAGCAAGACATTTATCTCATAGTCTGTAATATCAAGATTCTGTTCCTTAAAATAAGCAGAACACTGCAAAAAATGCCCCTAAATCAAATAATCCCATGGTATTTTTTTTTATATAGCACGAGTTCAGCTCGCAGTGACAAAGCTAAGATCATGTATTCATAGCTGGCTTCAGCCTGAGAATATATTGAATTTCCTGCCTTGCATTATTCACTTTCCCTTGAATTCGCTCAAACTGCATGAAAAGTTAACAGTGCCAGGAGGCCGCAACCTTTCACACTATCGCAGTGGAATTTTGCACCCACTCAAAAGTGCTGAAACGCATGAATGAGGTTTCCATATATCTTGTTCCACGCAGTGTTTCACTTTTAATGCTCCTCTCAATCCGGCGCATACCCAGCGGCACTCTGAGGACAGGCAGCGGCATATTATGTAGTCAATGAGGAAGTTGCCTTTATCTTTAAAGTATGACCAGAGATCAACGGAAGGCGTTTCTTGTGCAGGCTCACAGGTCAAGGAGGAAGAGTCTGACGAGGAGGGAGATGAGGATGAGGAAGAAGATGAAGAGATCGTCCCCGTTAAACCAGCAAAGAAGAAGCAGACACAGTAAAGGGGAGAGTCAAGTTCCTTTTTTGTAAACAGCCCAGCCATTCGTTCGAAGAAATAACACAGACTTTTGTACCAGATTATCACTTTTTTTTCTAAAATAAAGAGTTCTTCTTCCACGCGGCCACGTGAGACTTTCTCTAGCGGCAGCTCAACTTTCTGTAGGAGGGAAGAGCGCCGTGAAATGCTTTGATGCTCTCTCCTCATGTCAGTTTTTTTTTTCTTCCATCATCACTTCTGTGTTTGACTTCAGTTGAGTTTCATATTTCCTGAAGGTCTATCTTTGCTTTGTCATGCTACCAGGTTTTCTACCGTATGTGTTTTGTTGATAACAGCAATGTGGACTTGGGCACTTGTGGTGGGAAACGTTCCCACCAGCGGATACAGAAAGAAAAAGTTTTGAAGTTTTCTTGTAAAAGTAAACTTCAGTGTGTGTGGGGGGGTGGGGCTTGAAAGCTTCCCGGGTGACTCGCTTCTAAGTGGTGTAGTTCAGTGTATTGACTCTTGTTGTTGGCAAGAATACTGTTCTTGTTTAATGTCTGTATTTTGTATCTTTATTGAATGCAAGATATTTTGTTATGAAAGTCACAGATGCAAACAGGAACCAATGATTAACCGGTTTCAATAAATGATGTACAGTGGCACCTTTTAAAACTGCTCTTGGTATCATTTACTGAATAGGCCAAATGGATGTTGGGTTTCTGAGCGTATGAAGTTAGGAATTCATCCAATTCCAAATGATACAATACCCATACGGATGGAAAATTAACAAAATAAGGACATATTCCCTTACTGAGGTGAATTGTTTAAAGAAGGATTGAGAGTAAATTGTGTTGCCGTCATCAACACTATAGTCAGAAATCCTTTTATTATGATTCTATAAATCTGCAGTGAAGTTTGTTGTTGTCCCTTAGTCATTTTTTTTTTAAACAGACAAATAAATAACACAGTCAGAATGTAGCTGCAGAGTGCATAGTGGACGGCAACGATGAGCAGTGGCCAAGTCCTTGTTTATTTCATGCGGTCTTGTGGGTGGGAGGGGCTGTTTCTGGTGCGAAAAAACCCTGTGGTTTCTAAAGGTGTGGCTGCAGCAGACAGATGAAACATAAATCGAAACAAATTATTTATTTGACGGTGATGAGAATAAGTACCAATATTAAGTCCATATGTTTACCCTGGATGCATAGCATGGGACCCTGTCTTGCTGGGATAGCCAATTTTAACCAGGAAGGAACAGTGCAGCACCTTAAGACGGCTGTTGTTCCACCTGCTCCAGTGGTATTAAGCAGCGGCCAATACATTAGAAACGCAGAAGAGGAGGGTTGGGCTGCCTTTTTAAAACAATTACACCGCAATGCTGCATCATTACGGTGTAACTGTCAAGCCCTTGGCCCAGATCAACCTCATTGGCTGGTGTTGTGCCAGCAATGTCTTCATTCTCCAGAGGAGGAAATAGGGAGAGGCAGCAACCCACATGACACCACACAACCTGCTTCACGACTCGCCGGCGCCTTAAAGGAGTCGTGAGGGAGGTGCCGTTGAATCGCGCCACCTCCAGAGGGAGAAAAACCCTCATTGGGGGAGATGGGACAAGGCAGAGAAATCCTCTTAACGAGTAAATGTCACCTTGACTCGGAGCAGAGGTTTGCTGCTTTTTATTTTCTGACTCGTAAAACTTCATCCGGTCGCTGGATTTGTGAACCTTTGTGAAACTTTTATTAGGTGTAAGGGTTTCTTTCATGGCCTGTTTGGTGTGTCGAGGCCTCACCTCCAAGTTCAGGTGGAGGTTGACTCTGTTGTCTGTTCCCTCTCAATGCTCCTGTATCCTGCAGAATTCACTTTACAAATGATTTTAGAGATTAATATGTAGCGTGTTGAACACCACAAATATAAAAATGGTATGTAGCCGTTTTCTAGGCACTCAGAACACTTTACATTATTCATTCACATCACATTCACACTGGTGCTGGTAAGCTACATGTGTAGCAACAGCTGCCCTGGGGAAGACTGCCAATATGCTCCTCCGACCACCACCCAACACCACAAAGTGTCTTGCCCAAGGACACTGGGATGGCGCTGGATTTGAACCACCCACCTTTCGGTTGCCAGACAACCCTTCTTCCGAAAGTAGAGTCGCCCCAGCTCCTTCCAAACATGTGGCAGGTCAGTCTCATCTCAGCTCAGTCTGAACATTTTTTGTCTGCAGCAAATGGACACGTGACATACATCTCTAATGTTTTCTTGAAATACATTTTAAATATGCGGTACTTTATATCCAAATGGAGTTTTATCATTGTAGACTTAGGCAGGTTAATGAAGTTTATTTTTGTGTCTTTTAATAGTCAATGTGTTTTAGTCCAACAGCCAAATAAATCATCAAATAAATAATTCAGTGTGCAGTTGTTTAATTAGAAGTGGAAATAGGTGCATAAATGAATTATTGAACACACAATTAGATCTGAATTCTCAATTGGTGCATTTAAAACAAAAAATATTATTTATTTATGCAAAAAGCTAATTTATCTAAGTGCATATATAATTATTTCATGGTTCCAAAATTGATTTTTAATTGATTTCATCGTGAATTGATTTTGCGTGTTATTCTCTGCTGAGAAAAAATCCAGAATTTGACGTGACCTCGATTTGTTTCTCTTCATTTCATCAATTTTTCTTAGCTGAAATGGCCACTGTGGTCTTCTTGGTGATTTGAGCCAAATGGTCTGGCCAGAATCCTCATCACTACTCTGACATATTCTCATCTTTCCTACTTCAATAAAGCAGTGAGTTCGGGGATTCACCGCTAAATTCACTGCTTTATTTAACGCTGCTAAACAATTAGCAGAAACGCAGCGGGCCACAAACACAGCACCAGCACTTGGTCAGAAGGAAGTGCTTCTCTATCAATGTGCACTTTGATAAAAGGCCGGACGATGCCTGGGAAAGCAGCTCGGAGGAGTGTGATGGCCGTGCCCACACTCACTCCTACTGCCGCAAACGGCAGCTGCACAACAGCTGACAGTTTCCCTTGCGGCGAGGAGACACACGGGACCACGTAGACACTTGAAACGTGCACAGTGTGCGCTCGCTCGCATCCTGTTTCAGGCAGAGGCACGCTGGCCTCGTCGACGTACGTATCAGCTGTAACACACACCTGCCACTACAGAGCACAGCTGTCAAGTGCATCAGTCTGTATGCGTGACCTCACTCAGCACACACACACACACATTTCCCCATGCTATGGCTTGAGAAATCTTTTGCACCTAAAAAACAAATGAAGTAAATGATAATGATTACCATGGCAGAAACCCCTGGATCTCGTCCTTTAGATCCAGCCCAGCATGCTTCACGCCAGTATAAATGCTGCTCCCAGTAGCCCGAGCGAAGACCACCATGGTGTCAGTCACGTCTTTGCACACCAAAAAGACGACGTGGTGACTTGCGGGCAGATTTGGCGAATCCAGCTGAGGCTTGATAGGAGTGAAATAAGGAGATCGGGACCAAGGGAAGAGGTAGGGAAACAGCTGCAACAGATGTGGAAAGTCCTGGTCCCGGTCCCAGCGGTATTAGCAATAGCGTCGGGAGCATTTGAGGCCATGACCTGAAAAAGTGGGACGTTCCATCAGATTCCAGGAACAAGGACCAAAGTCCAGAGAGGGAGGACTTAACCATGCTTTGACCAGCTGCAAGAAGATCCGAGGTCTGTGAACAGAGAGTTTAAGGAGTCAAATATATTTCAATATGTGGATTATTCAATGTTTGGTGTAAACAAGAAGATGTATTTAATTTTTTAGCTAGCTATCCAGACAAGAGTGCTCATTTCATTTTTTTTTATTGAAGTGCCTGCTCCCCTGGTCCAAAAGTTTGGGCAGCGAACCTCCCCTTTGTGATGTAATAAGGGGCGCCGCTGACACAACACAGGCACCTCCCCCCACGTTAGTGACAACGCTGCCTGCCAGGTGTTCACTCCTCGCCCCTCCCCCGCAGACTGCCTCACAGGGTTAGAATGGAAGGAACAAAGCAAAAGACAAACAGAAAAGCAGGAAGCAAAGTGTAAGCAGAGGGTTAAATGTGCCGTTTCCTGGAGATCGATGATAATTTTTTGATAAATTATGGGGGAGGTTTGGAGTACTCAACTGAAATCTGCAATGAAAAAAAAAAGGTTTGAAAATATGTCTCAGGAGCAAACGCTGAACATTGCAATTTCTTTTGCGCCGCGTCTTTCGGCTGTGATGTTTCCCGCTATTTAAAAATAGCAGGAATCTGATTCGCAGCTTTAAACAAAATTATTTATATGGATTAAACGATAGCGTGGCCTAATTCAGAAGATCGACTGTATGTTTTATTAATACCATTCACACAGAGGAGGAACAGTGCTCAAGGGGAATGCTAATAGGCTTACACACGCGCGCGCGCACGCACGCAGGCACACACAATGTCCAATTCGTGCCATACTGTAACTAAATCTCAGCTCCTCCTCCTCCTTCTCCCCCTGCTCCCCCTCCTCGTCTGCCTCCTGTATCCGTTCTGACGAAGAGGGCCAAGTTCTGTGGAAAGAGCGGCTCTGCTCTCTTGAATTCAAATGGAAGGGGCCGAAAACGCCAAACCAGTTCCGGACACAAGAAGAAATAAAAATGAGGATTTTTTTTTTTTTTCCTTTTCTTTGCGTCATTTCAATAAATGATGCGACCCGCTCGCCCCTCCCCTCTATTCCTCTCTTCCTCCCCTCTCCCAGACTCTCGGTCCTTGACTCCACTCCCTCCGATTTGCCTTCTGTGGAGGAGGGGCGGGCGGGAGGGCGATGATGAAAAGGAGTTTGAGTGACAGATAAGTAGATGACTGTGGTGTCCCAGCCCTCATTAAAACTCTGCGCTTCATCCGCCGTTTTTTTTTTTCTTTCACCCTCCTCCTCCTCCGCAGTCAGTCCCGGCAAATGATACCCCAGGAGAGGAAGGAGGCTGAGGCGACGAGGTGGGAGGCGCCACTCATCAGTTATTCCTGTTCTCTGACCTAAGTTGACACAAGCACCAATAATGAGACAAAGAGGGACGAGACAAAGATTTTCTCTCTGTCTCTCTCTCTCTCCCTCCCTGAGAACAGGATGTTGACAAGGAAGTGGACTGTCCTAAATTGGCGGATAATGAGCGCGCCGCGTCCCCGTCCGTGACAAATCAGCGTCCGCCGCAAATCTTCCTCTGAAAAAACCCCCCAAAAAAACACAGAAAAGATCCCAGACGCGCGTCCAGATATGCGGCCGAGCTGGAGATGGAGACGTGTGAATACCAGGACGTTTTCAATCTCAACTCAGTGAGTCAACCTGTAAAAAAAAAAAAAATCCCCCTCTCACTGCAAACAGACCCTGCTGCTGCCACTGCCGCTGCCTAGCAATGGCGAGGCCCTCGTCACCAACGCCACAAACAAATGAAGCGGCGTTTAAAATTTCACATGACCCCCAATTACACTGCCTTTTAGTTCATTATTTCTAGACGTCGAATCCTTTTATCCACCTGTGTGAGAGGATCTCGGGGGGAAAAAACAAAACAAAACCTGGCCAGCCTTTGTAATCCGGCGCGACTCGGCGGCCACATGAGAACTTCCCCGCACGCATTCAGCCAGAAAGCGGGGAACGATCTGCGTGCGAGGGAATTGGCAAGCGCAAAACAAGAGCGCGTTGACAGTCGTTTTAGGCGCTCAAGTCCCTCAAATCCCATGACAGGACTTGATGAAGGGTATGTTTTCCTTTCTTTATTCTTTAGTTTACCGCTCGAGTGGATCGAAGACAGGTTTCTTAATTCCCGCTAGCACTCGAATCAGACAAATTAAAGACATGCGGAGCGTCGCTGTGATTTTGGGCGAGTAAAGAGGAACGCAAGCGGGGTCAAGAAAATGTCACATGGAATTCTTGTGAGAAAAAAAACAAACAAACACTGAGATTCTGAAGCCAAAACAGATTTAATACAAAGGAACAAAATTGCGATTACTGGTTACTGGGTATTTCTGGCAAATTTCTGGTCCATGCTTGGCTGCCTATGAAGCATCCATTATTCTTAGTATGGGGAAGGAAAAAAAAAATGCTGCTGCTGCTGCTGCTGCAGCTGCTGCAGCTGGCCGCGAGGAGGTTGGACTCCTGAGAGGTCACGGAGGGGGAACAGTCTGATACTGGGCATGGAGACCCGGCAAGAGCAGCGAGTAGTGACTGGGCCCCAGACCCACCATGTGATGGACCGAGGAGCCCAGGATTCGGCCGTAGCCGGGAGCAGCGTGAGGGTTGTGAGGGAGGCTGTCGGAGGAGTACGCCGACGCTGCACAGAGACCCCGGTCGGAGGGGAAGGGCTTCTTGCCGTTGTAAAGCTGTAATAGAGGGGGATCGTGGGAGGCTGAGCTGGACATGTTGCTCTCTGGGAAAGCAGCATCGTATTTCCTCTTCTGCTGCCCCACGCCAGTCCCCGTTCTGGCGGCGGCCGAGCCGGCGTGAGAGAGCACGATCTCCAGGATGGACTTCTCGTTGATGGGTTCTGGCGAAGCAGAGATGAGGAGTTAAGAGTGAGGTAAAACCCCCGCAAACATATGTTTTACTCACGTCTGACCGGCGGTGAGATCTCTCACCCTGCAACATCCTGCGCAGGTTCCTCTCTCTGCTGGAGAGTTCAGACAGCAGGCGGTGGGAGTTGACGTGCCAGTGTCTGAGTGGAGGGACGGCGGCGCACAGGTGAAGGTTTGACCTGGGGGAAGAGTCGGCGGCACACGGACACGTTAAACCAGTCCAAGGTCAGTTTCTGAATGAGCTGACACACCCAGAAAACAGAACATTGAATAAAAACCTTCGGATTGATCCGACTCATCCGTCTGTAGAACAGCCCATTAGGGGTCTTTACAAGTGGGAGTCACTATTTTAATGCAGCATTCAGGCTAATTCTGAGCTTCCATGGCTGTCGTTTGCGAGGACAATGGCGATTTTCTATACGGTTTTTGCTCACTTTACCTCACTTCCGGTTTATGTGGCGTAAAAAGGGTATTATTAGTCAATTGTAGAGCAAGATGAGACAAACACGTGAGTGTCGGTTCCATGACTGTAGCTCCTTCCTAAGGAATAATAGGGCACTTTATATTGGTTGCCATGTCACCCATTTGTTTCCCCAAATTTAAAGGATCCTAAAAGATAAGACTGTGAGGATGTTGACACTCAATAAATTTATTTATGTAACGATGTCAATAAATTCTAAAAGATTCTACATTCTACGACACTATCTATTTTTGCACAAATGTGTAATTGTCTAAGCTTTCATGTACAGTATATAGACACAGGGCTTTAGAGGGTAAATGTTATTCTGCTATTATTTAAAGTTTTGTAATGTATTGTTTTGTATATTGTATTTTATAAGGAAAATAAACTACACCACTATACAATCATCAAATCAGCATAGAGGAAGCCTGCAAACCAGTCTTTATGCAACAGCAGGGCTGAATAGAGAAGGTTGCTTTTTTTATATGATGGACTGAATGTGAGATTAACTGTTACGATCAATTGAATTTCAGAGTTGACACCAGGTCAACTCTGCTGCCATGCAAGCCTATTATATTAATAAGAAATATTAAATACATGTGTTTGTAAGTTGATTGGAAGCGCTCACCTGTTCATTAGCAGCTGATGAGATTTCGTGTTCTGAAAAAGACAAAGGGACACAGGTCGGTGTTAAAAACTCCAACCAAATGTACCACATGGCTCCTGGGAACAACCACCACCGGCTGCTCTGCTCTGCGCACCTTCATGAAGTTCAGGCTGCCCGACCGCTGGAAGAACATTTGCAAGGAGCGCCGGAGTTTCTCCGCTTCCCGCCGCTTCTCCTTCAGCAGCAGCGCGGGCTGGGCGGTCTTGCGCACGCACGCCGCCAACGCGTCGCCGAGCATCTGCGCCGTCTCGGCCTGGTCGGCTTCCAGCAGCGCGTGCATCCTCTGGTACTGGGCCCTCGCGCGCTCCTTCAGCTCCGACACCGTGGCCTGTGCAGAGAAGCCACGTGGGAGACAGGACGCGACCTGACTTAGATTGACTGAGACGGTCAAATGAGTTTATTAGCAAGTGAGCGCGCTCTATTAGCGGCCTTTTGGAATTGTTATGCAACGTTGATTGTGGCCCGTAAGATGTTTCCTCGGGTCCAGTAAAGCAATCAATTGATTGGTTTTATTACAGCTGATTTTTTTTTCAGCCGATTATTAAACATTTGACATGCAGAACGTTGCTGTGATTTGGGAAAGTTAAGAGGAACTTAAGTGGGGTCAAGTAAATGTCACATGGAATACTTGAGAGGAATGAAATAAAAACATCAACACAGAGATTCTGAAGCCAAAATAGATTGAATACAAAGGAGCAAAATTGTGATTACTGGTTACTGGGTATTTCTGGCCCATGCTTGGCTGCCTATGAAGCATCCATTATTCTTAGCATGGAGAGAAAAAAAATGCAGCTGCTGCAGCTGTTTGCTAAACTGTTTGCAAAAGTCATGCACTTTCAATACTAAAAAAAAAAAATGAATAAAACTATTTTTCAATCAGGATTTATTTGATTCTTTTCCCTCATTATTATTATATCGGCACTATTTCAAGACCGGCATAAGAAAATAACTCACTAATGCCCCCCAGAAAATTTCATTTCTTTCTTTAATTTCCATAATTTGCTCGGAGTCGTGTCCCTGCGTGCACCGCCTGCCCCGTACCTTCATCAGAGTCTTGTCCGACTCCAGCTTGGCGAGCCGCTCGTCGATGTTCACCACGCGACCATCCAGCTTCTCCTGCTGCCTCATTAGCGCGGCCTGCGGCGAGGTGACGTACCAGAGGTGGATCAGACAGGCGATTCGCAGCGGGACACAATGAAGAAGAAGAAGAAGAAGAAGGAGAAGAAGAAGAAGAAAATAAAGCATACAAATGGGCCACGAATTCTGCTCTGTGACCTCAGCGAAATCTGGCCACTCATTAGCCGGTGAGACCTCCAGCCCAAACCAGATGAGAGAGAGAGGGTGAGAGTCAGAGAGAGAGCAGACAGGGAACAACGGCTGCCTTGCATTTATTCATTAGGAGAGCAGTTGGACAAAAACACCTCTGATTGCTACCGAGTTACATCAAGTGAAGACAATCATCGGGAGCGGCGCACCTCCTCCTCTGGCTTAATTGAAGTGAAAAAGGGGGAGGGGAAAAAAAGAAAAGAGAAAGAAGCGAACACAATTCTGCTCCGTTTAGCGCGGGGCCAAGGACGTCGGACGACGTGAAAGTGGGAAACAGGGGAGGGCAGGTACGCTCGCTAATGAACTCTCTCTTAGTGCAGGGGAATGGCACCACGCCGGAGTAAGAGGAAAGCGGCTGTCATGGCAACAACCACGCTTTGTGTACATGTTCATGTGTGAATGCTAATGTTTGCGCGAGGGCGAGCGAGCGAGCGAGCGGGGGACGTCTCGCTCGCTCGCTCTCTCTCCCCCGACTCCGGGCTTTCTGCTCTTGCCACATGCGTCGCTCCCACTGTTTGCACTGGTGATAGATTGTCGTCCGTGTGCGTGCGCGTGTGCGTGTGGGCTCTTTGCACTCCGCATGGGATGGCAGGGAAAGTCAAAGGAGTGTGCTTGCACACGCCAGGAACAGTCAGAGGGGAAGAAAGAAAGTGGGAAGAGAGAGAGTGAAGGCGGCAGAGAGGAACGTTGACGGAGAACGATGGCCAAAAAGTTGGTGGTGGAGTAACTCTGACAGCTGATGCTGAAAAGAAGTTCTCTTCTCTTTCTTTTATTGGCAGTTTTACTACATACCGCCTGTACAGACAGCTACCCATAATGCCTTTTACCTAAAAACTGCGCAGCTGCAAGTTAGTTAGTGTTTAGGTCACAATGTCTCGTCAATCATTTACAACTTGTAGACTGGCAATGAGAGAAAAAGAATACTATTGTGATAATTGCTGCTAATGCATTTGAACTTTTGCAAATGCCAATGTTGATGTTAATGTCACAACACTGATGCGTCTCAAGCCTGCTGTTCAAGTTCCCAGAAATGGAAACGCCCCACCGTTTGCTGCTTTTTCCACTTTGCTCCACTGTTTAAAAAGTTTACGCTAAAACCACACCCCAAGACTCCAAGATGGCAGCCCACACATTTCAGTGAAGTTGCTCACCCAGCACATGCACCGCAAAAAAGTTTTTGATTTCAGCTTTCATGGGCCCATAGAGCGTGCGCAGTAGTGTCACTTCCCCTAATGCCTTTGTAACTCACATGATCTATTTGGTCAATCAGAACGAGGTGAGACACAGCAGCATGTACGATGTTGTGACGTCACGCTGGGAATAAACTCTTTTCTGGTGATTTTCTGGCCTTTATCATTTTTTCTAAACGACTAAAAGACCATAACTGAAAAATCTGCAATGGAAAGATTTGCTATGAATCGCGTTTCAGGTCACAGTCGTCCCGTCAGCCGTTTTAAATGCGTTTATTTTTGGTCTATAGGAAAAATGCTTTTTGGGCCCATGGGATTTTTTTTGCTGCAGTACCTCGAGTGGCCACTGGGAAGAAAATCAGCGCACAGCCATATTGCCAGTCCGGTATCCAGTTCTTATAATAGATCCATGGCTAAAACACAGTTTCCAGTGATGACACGAAGGGCGCCGGTGCCTAAACTGACAGCCAGGTGTTTGTTCCATCCAGTCGACCGCCAGTCGGCTCTCGGTCCCGCCTATCCAAACACAGAAGGTCAAACGGAGCATCTGCTCCCTCCCCGTTTGCAATATGGTGGTTTCCCCTTTTCCGCTATTATCATTTGTGTGAGGCTGCTGAACTGAACTCTGCCTTCCTCATCTGATGGCTTTTCCCCTAAAAGTCCGTTCCTGGTCACATTGTGTGCCTGAAACAGCAGAAAGAGTCAGGAGGGGCTGCGTGGGTGGGTGGGGTGGGCGGGGGGGGGTGGGTCGGTTCTGCTTGCTGATCCCCATTCCGTTGCTATGTGAGAGCCTACCTTTATCGAGATTAAATCTGCCGACCGTGGCTCTTCTTCCCACCCACTGTCCCATTTAGGCATCCAGGCACCCAGGGGTTGCCAGGAAACTCCTGTTTAAATGAGGAGCCCGAGGGTTCCGACGGAACAGAGAGCCTCTTTCACAATCAGCCGACAACTGTTCCCCTTTCGCCCGATGTCAACGGACGGCCCACTGCATTCTGGGGAAGTGACTAACTCCAAGGGCACACACGGAAACGCAAACAGCCGCGGCTGCCGCGAGGCGCCGAGGTGCGTGAGAAAGCCAAAGGTGAGGCCGCGTGGGACGGCTCCTCCCCTGAACCGGGGAGTGGAAGCAGGGTGATGTGTGACTACATTAGTCTCCTGTTCCTGCATCGGAACGGCCGGCGCGCTTCCGTGTGGTCGGCTGTTAAAAGCCTTCCGTCTGAGCCAAAGGTAACCAAGGATATGAGCCCAAAAGCAACAAGAGTGCCGCCAGGGGAATTTTAAAATACCCCCTTTTAAAAAAAAAACAAAAAACTCCAAAATAGAGCAGAGCTCTTTCAACGAGTAATGAAGAGAGGCCACTTCAGCTTCAGATTACTCGGTCAAATGACGTGGTACGCCGGGAGAAAACCTCGGCCCGGCGCCGTATTTATCAGGAAAGCTCGGCGTGTCGGAAGGCCCGAGCGTTGACAGCGATGACTTAAAATAGTCAGAAACCTCTGACTTGTGGGTGACTCCATTTTCCCTGCGAGCAGCACCGGAGCTGGGGGTGGCTGCTTTCGTCTGTGTGTGCAGAGAGCAGCTGTGAAATAGGCTGAACAGACATCTTTTGTCCCAAACATAGCTTGGAAGCAGTGCGCCAGGAATCAGAAGGAAAAAAAACAAAAAAAAATACATTTTGTCGTCTGCAACATTTCCAACTGGAATGAAAGCACATCAAAACCACCTATTTCCTGCTTTGTTTTTCATCCCAGACTCCAGTGAGGAGGCAGAAATGCTCCATTTAGCCCTCTGTTTGTAGCCTACCAGAAAAACAGCACTGCGTTTTAACTTCCTGCCAAAAACGTTTTATTTTTCACGTTTCTGAAGGAAACAAATGAGCGCGAGGTGATCTCAGGCGGTGGCACGGACACCGAGCTGAGGGTTCTACCGCTAACCTGGTAGAAGCACCAACTGAGGTAGGTGTCGGTGCCCTTTGTGACATCACAAACGCTTGTTTTCCCAGACACAATGATGCGGAGGATACAATACAAATTAGTGTCAGAGAACTCACTATTAAAGGTGACTTTTGCATGGTGTGGGATCTTTAAAGGTCACATGGTTCTTCTCCTGCCCTCCCCATTCAAGATGAGGACAGACACGAAAACTGCGAACCGACTTCAAAACCTCAGCACACAGGTGGCCTCCAGCTGCATGGATGTCAACTGAGATTTACACAAATTAACACTATAGGCGCTACAACGTTACATTACATTTGACTCATGCCTCAGCCGTCTCCAAACCTTCAACTTCTCACCTCCCGGAACCTCACACTCCCATCTCTCATCCGTTTCCTCATGGGCCAAACCTGGAAAACCAATCAAGTCCGGTAACGTAAATAAACTGCGTGCGCTTCAGGCCGCACCGTGCAGGCGACATCATCTCCTAGGGAGGGGTGCAGATTGCATCACGCCGTTCACCCGGGGGGCACACAGCGGCTAATGTGAGGGCGCGTCGGAATGGAATGCGCGGCTTGATTGAGGTTATGGAAGTGGCATGTGGCGCACGCAGGCAGGCAGGCAGGCGTGTGTGTGCATGTGCGCGCTCCCTCGAGGGGTTGCGGCGGGGGGGGGTTTGCTTTCACCTGCCCACCTCTTTCGCATCAGATGTGAATAAAAAAAAGAGGCAAAGCGAGCAGGCTTTTATACACTAATGTACAGAGGGAGGAGGGGAGGGGGATAGAAAAGCTTTTATGAAAGAGTAATGCGTCTGTCGGATCTTTTAAAAGTCCACAAATCAGTGAGAGTAGACGGCTGGGGTGGGGTCGGGGGTGGGCGCCTCTCCACGTACCTGGATCTGCAAGCGCCTGGCGTTGACGTCGCAGACGGCGTGCCTTTGGTTCGTGCAGTGGGAGATGCAGCAGAAGGGACACAGGGCCACCTGCTCCTCCTCGCAGTGGAACAGCCTGTACTCCTCGTGGCTGGGACACGTCCAAGCGCTCAGCTCCTCGGCGTCCACCAACAGGTGCCCCGGCGCCGCGCACGGCTGCTGCAGGTGCGCCTGGACGTGGGCCTGGCAGCAGGGCTCCTTGCAGCGCAGGCACACCTTGCGCCGGCGGCAGCGGCGGGCCGCGGGCGCAGAGCGCGCGCAGTCCAGCGCGGCGCCCACCTTGCCGGAGCTCAGCGCGTTAAAGCGCATCACTATGTTGGCCAGCTTGGAGTTCCTCTCCAGCGGGGGCTTCTGCTCGTAGTGGTGGTTGCACTCGGGGCAGCGGACGGCGGCGCCGTGCTTGGCCCACGCCTCGGTGATGCAGCCCTTGCAGAAGTTGTGCCGGCACGGCAGCTGGATGGGCTGCTCGAAGACATTGAGGCAAATGGGACACAGGAGCTCCTCTTCCAGGTTGTTTTCCCAGCTCGCGTCCATGGCTTTGGATGGAATCCAATCTGGTCCTTGTGACTGGAAGGGGACAGATAAAGACTTGTTTATTAAATGCGAGGCCCTGCTAAAATTCGTAAAGAAACGTCCTTGAGAGAATTTGGTCCAACTAACTTTCATTTTCATTTTAAATGTCGTATTTTACAACCCTTTTCCCAGCTTTATCCTTCACCACAGACTCTGGTGGATGCAGCTTGACATGATAAATGAGATTTAAAAACAACAACACAGATATGTTGCTGTCTGTTTACAGCCTGTCACAAAAACATAAATTTTGCTTCCTATCGTTGCCCTTTGAAACTTCACAAGTAGCTGATTTACAGTTTCACTTGTGCGCATTGAAACCGCTGTGAAACTCCCACCGGCCCCCAAAACCACGACTTGGAAAATTTGTTCAGCAGTATAATAAGCTTGTGACTTGAAGTTGGGGAATTCATAACATGGCAACACAAGCTGTGGTGCATAACAGAGTGATAAGACAACTGCAGGCAGCCTCGGTGTCGCAGTCAAAACAGGATTGTGACACTCGCATTCGACTGAGTGCAAGGTCACGCTTGCCAAAAGTCCACAAAGAATTTAGACACAGACAAATTAAACACACTCGGCGTGATCGCGTGGAGGAAAAGAAATGGCAACAATTTGTTTTTTGTTGTGCTCGGCAGACTGCGGTGACTCGGATTTAACAAACCAGTCTAATAAATTGATGAATGGCCTTGAGTAGGATTAATAATTGAGCCTCTGAACTGCTGACTTTTGGCTGAACGTGTCTGCAACAACAAATAGTCAAATTGGAGAATCCCCTCGTGAATGGTTAACATTCGAACATCACGAGGACAGTCAACCATCAACTTTATTTAGTTGTCAAGAGATGAAAAATCGCACTTGCACTTAAAGTCACACTTTCAAAAAACCCTCTTGACTCCTGTTCAGTCTGTTTCAGCAAAAAGCCACTCACTCTAGGAATCTGCCTCAACTAAACCCACCGAATGCAGCCAAAGTAAACAGATATTAGCCATGTCATCATAAAATACTGTGTTTTTCCACTAACTTGAACGAGCAGAGAAACAAAAAAACACAACACGACTTGCAGCTACGTCTCAGCAACAACAACAAAAAAAGCTGATCATCGTGGACACATGAACCTGATTGTTTTCCCCACTGTAGTTCAACAACCAGCTAAAAATACCGTTGCCTTCGCACTTTAGCTGTTCTCTCAAACAAACACACGCCAACACCAAACATTTGCCTTAAAAAAAACACCTTTGTTGTGCTTCAAGTCTATCTGCGCTGTAACTACGACAACCACTGACGCATTTTTTTTTCCTTCTCACTCTGGCCGAGTCGCCAGTTAACGGGGTCGCTCATTAATCCGAAACACCGGTGCACCTAACAGCGCCGCAGAGCTCCGTACCCAGTCGGCGATGAGCGCAGCTCCCTCCGGTCAGACCGCCAGCCGTCCGTCCGTCTGTCCGTCCGCCGCGCGAGCCTACGTCGGTGTGGTTGTTTTTTTTCCCCCCCGGAAGTCGACGCGGATCTCGGCTGTTTTCTCTCGACTCGGCAACAACTCCGTGGCTGTTGTTTCCGACCGTGAAGCGCGACCAGGCTGAGAGGACTGGTCGGTGTGGAGGTCACAGCCACTCGGTGCTTCTCACGCTGCCTCAGGACCCCTCCACCACTCCAGCAGCACCGTCACACAATTGATAAATAGACGGGGAGGAGCCGGCAGGAAGCAGTCGAAGAGAGCGGCCACAGCAAACTCTACCGGAGAGATGGTGAATGAGCACAAAAGCCCAGTGTGGATTTTCTTTTATTTTCCTCTCTCTCTCTCTCTCTCTCTCTCTCTCTCTCTCTCTCTCTCTCTATATATATATATATATATATATATATATATATATATATATATATATACACACACACACATACATGAAATGTGGTTATTATTAATTATTTATTATTGCAATAACATGCAATGAAGTGTGGACCTGGCAAATTTGAACGTTAGCCTGATTTAACATGAAGACCTCCAGTATTCTATTATTACATCTCTCACTCAAAGATGCCCAGGGCATCTCGGGCCAAATCACATCACACTATTATAACAAAGCTATCCCACAGTATAGACCTTTGCAAATAACGTTAATGTTATTCATATTTGAAAGCAACTCTAAAAAGAATTTGCCTTAATGTGGGGCCTGTTACGCAGTCCTAATCATATTTATAATATATCATTGCAAAATATACATTACTATAATTCTCTTGTTTTTACCTCATTGGTACTTATCTTAATATTAAAAAAAAAAAATTCTCCTGGTGGTGGAATTGGTATTTGTGTGAATTGATGAGTAAACTTGCGCTGCCATTTATAGACAGGCTACTTGAGTAAACACTCCCCGGATGTAGCTTTAGTGTTGCAGCTTTATTTGTGTACATATCTACACTCTTTAATGCACTTGGGATTACAATCAGCCAGTTCAGTCAATAAGATAGAAATCACAAAATACATATCGTCTAGACTTTTAAACCTTTGACACTCAAAGTAAGACACTCATGTTCTAGAAGCCCATTTCTTTAAAGACATCGTAGCAATATTTTTCATCTCAGTTTTGTGTTTAACTGGAATGCAATTTCTGTATCAAAAAACAAAGACTTGGCACGGCAGCCTCAGACTTGGAGGGATGTGTCAAGAAGCCAAAGGCAGCATTGGGAGTCAACAGAGGTTACGTGGTCCTTATTACCTCAAGGCACTGAGCATTTTTGATGCTAATACTCATCTTCTAAACAAAGGCCATCCTTAGAAAAGACTGAACATAAATTCCAGGTTTTGAAACATTTGTAACAGATAGTGTTCTATATTCTTAAACAAACATTGAAAAAAAAAGGGAAAAAAAAGGAGAAAAATGTTGGCATCACGTTCTCGGCACAGGTGCTAAAACCCCTTGACAAATAAGAAACAGCAGAGATGCCTGTGTGATGTTACGGATAAAAGCTCATCACAGCACAGCCTGCCTGCCTGCCATCAGTGAGTCAAGACGAATACATACAAAGACACAGACGGTACTGGCAGTTCACTGCCAACAGTTGAAACTTTGGTGAGACCACAAAAAAAAAACTTAAAAAGTAAAAAAAAAAAAAAAAAAAAATGTCCAGCATTTGTAAATATACATAAAAACACTGATAAAGGTTCAATTTGTAACATTTTCATCCTTTCTAATGGTAAAGGAATAAATAGAGCTGTGTGGGAGCAGCACCCTGGTCATCATCCGGGACACATCCTCAGACATAATAGTAAACTTTTCTTTTATCTTGTGGGTTCAACGCTGTTGTGCACGACAGCTCGAGAGTCACCTTAATGGATGTTTTTACAGGTTTACCGTCTGGGAGACTGGTGTTGACATTTTCAAAGGCACCGAAGCCACAGAGAACATACAAAAACAGTGCGGCTGGTCTGAGAGCTCTTTCAGAAAGTTCATCTGAGGGAGTGAAATGGGTTCCCCCGCAGGTGCATCATGGAAAAGCTGCATCATCTCGCCCAGAGAGTTTCTGCCTGGTCGAGGAGGTCTCTCGTTCACGACGTCCCACGGTGGAAGGCTTTGTGTGTGGGTTGCTTTGTTGGCATTTTCTTGCGATTATGTCTTTTGTTGTTGTTGTCGCCGTCTCATTGCAGCGGATTATCAAACACAGAGTCTGGCAGAACAGAAATCTTCAGCTTCTTTTCTGGCCAACTGTACTCTTTCGGTAGCTTCGCCTGCATGAACGGAGAGCGTGCAGATTTTAACAACAGGATCGACGACATACGGCACAAATTGCAGTAGCTCTTCACTGACCTCTTCGCGGCTGCACAGGTCTTGTATATCCCCGAGCATCTGCTCCACAAACTCTTCGGTCAACAGTATCTATACACGAGAAAAAGCTGGTTCAAACACACACACACACACACAAAAACTTTGTATTAGAATTGATGCATACCTGGAGCCAGGGGCCGTGGGCTGCGTACGGATGCTCTTCGGTGGCGAACGCTCCTTCCACCCCCGTGGACACGAAAGTGATGGCCGTGTCGCCGTTGATGCTTTTGTAAGTGAAGTGTCTGCCGTGGAGCAGCCGACCCCTGCAGGCGACCGACACAGCGGGTTATGACGATTGGTGCCGTTCTTTTGGTGACGGGAAGAAAGGGGGATTATTTTTGCAAACTGAGCAGAACGGCGGCAGTACCGCAGACAGAGGGGCAGCAGCGTGCCCGACTCCTGGTTGAATTTCAAGTGGACGCTCTCCAGCTGCCGCGTCCGCACCAGTTCGTGCGGGACGATGGCGCGGAGCTCTCGCTCTCTAAACTGTCTTTCCGACTCCTGAGGAAACAGGGGAAGAAGAGGAGGATTATAGTTTTGAGATCACAAAACAGAACGGGGAACGTCGCAAACACGAACGTCTGTCGCGAACAAACAGACAACGGAGTGTCAGATGTGTCAAACTGGCTCAGACACTGCAGAGTTTTACCGTGGGTGAAGCTCTGGGCTGAAGTGACTGCGCTGCTGTGTGGGAGGAACACTTACTGAGGTCTCTCGTGGCTCTGTCTCTGGCTGTTGATGGGTGGCAGCGCTGCTTTGCTGTTAAACTCCAGTCCTTTTCTCAAGGTCTCCCTGATCTGCTCCGTGTCTGTCAACACAGCAAAGAGCTGCATAAACTCTTCCAACCACACACACTTTTCTTTTCTCCTTTGGTTGTGGTGAGAGGGAGTCGGGCGGCAGTGTGGCTGAGTAATCTATTACGAGGTAATCCACCACTGTAATTAAACTACTTTTTAAATAACAGAGTAATGTAACGGGATTAGCGCGGCAAAACTGGTAATTATATCATAATTACTTGATCAAGTAACGTGTCCGTTACTTTTCCAAAATATTTTGCAAGCTAAAAATGTCCGATCTACAAAGTGTCTGAAATTTTTGCAATTGCAAAATTTGCACTTTCATAAAGTTCATTCCAAAACACTGAGCAACTGCTACTTTATATTTTATTTTAACTAAAGTAATTAGTAAAAAGTAAATGATTACTTTTGAGACAAAGTAGTTAGATTACTTTTTAAGGAGTACTCAGTAATCAGTGGTTGGATTACTTTTATGGAGTAATCCCAACAACCCTGCTGGGCGAGGCGATGTGAGCGGCCGTACCTTTGTCTGAGAGCCTCCGCGGCTGCGACCCGATGCAGATGGACCGGCTGTCCTCCTCGTCCTCTGGCGGGCGACTCAGATCGTCCCACACACACTTTGCGCTGACCCCGCTCAGGTTTGATCCCTCCGTCTCAATGCCCTGGTCCACTCTCTCCTGCTTGGATGAGCAACAAGTAAACGCAATAATTAACACTAGTTGACGCCGGACGGTAGTTCAAATGCTGTTGACTTGCAGCGACTTCAAAATGCACATCTCGAAATATTTGAATTTAAAGGAAAATTGTTGTTTTATATTAAATTTTCCCTTTTAACAGTTGGTGTCTTAATCTCGACTAGTCTGTGACCTTAACTTTTAATAAGAAAATATCTTTCACCGTCAGGCATCATTCCAAAAAATATATTACGGAAATTCCTCTGAAGGAGGGAGACAAAATTAAAGAGAAGCCGTTCGTGGTGGGGAAAATACGGATTGTACATTCTGAACAATTCCATGATGATGATAATATTGTCTGACTAAGCTGAGTTTGCAGAAATTGTTTAAGCCTTACTTGTAGATGTGGATCAATGTCAAAAATAGTCTCCCCTCTTCTCATGTCGGTGATCAGCCAGGGGCCGCCAGCTCTGCGTATGGTACAATAATCAGCGTTAGATACATACAGTTAATAAATGATTAGTACTGATTTAACAATGTGTTTGAGAACCAATAAAGCAAGCATTTGTTATCTGAATTCAATGAACAATAACCTGCACTATTATTTCAACTGTCACTGTCCTTACTGAGCTTCTACGATACAAATTTACTAAAAATAAATATCTGAATGTGAGTTAGCTCACATCTAAATTGTGACAATCCAATTTTGAAAAATATAAAATTAAAGAGAAAGGAAAAATACAAAAGAAAATTGTGTGGTTTAAACAAGTAAACTTTTGAATTAGGTTGAATTAGGTAGCAGACTTGGCAGAAAAAAAAATAAAGCCAGTGACAAATCTTTTCTGAACTGATTCATTCCTGCACTCACACTCTCACGCCACGCATCAGCTCCAGGATGCCTTGGCCATTCCACTGTTGTGCAGCTTGTAGCTCCTCTGTGCACACACCCACAATCTAGAAGAAACAGCATAAATCAGCAAAAAAGGTGTTGACTACAGCTGTTCGGAGTCAATTTCTTCCATAGAAACAGAAAACTAAACACAGAGTTTGATGCAAAACTTTGACACCTTATGGGACAGAAAAAAAAAAATAAGAGCTTGTTTTGAAATGTTACCTGGAGGAAGCTGACTGTGCCAAACGGGGTTTGAATCGGCTGCATTTGAGGATCCTCGGTGAGCAACATGTGCTGGATACGAGATTCGCTGTTATCCAGGGGACTGTGCCACGACACATGATCTCCACTACAAAATGTGTTTTCTGTAGGACAAAAAAAACCCAGAGATTTCCTTTTTTTAACGCACATGTTTACACACATGCAAAGATTTCAAATTTTTCCATGAGGCTTCCATCTGCATTGTGCATTTGGACCGGTGCCTCCATCCACCAATGGAAAGCGGTCATACTTTCCAACTCCTTGTTATTCGACAGTACAGGGGCTTCTGAAGGAAAGTTGCAATAACAGGAAGAGGGATGACAGATAAGGAGAATGAGTAACAGAGACCAAAAAAAAAAAGGGAGCGGACTGCACAAAGTAAAACACAAAACAACGCTTCCACTGTGATCATGGTCGTCTTGGGGGGTCATATGCAGCCAGCGAGCATTCGCTAGGGGAGAAAAATGGGGGTGATGACGGCCGGGAGTCGTCATTCATTTAACTCAGGAGCTCAGCCCACCCAGGCGCAAATTGACCCCAGCTGGAGTGAAGGGATGGGATGGAATGGGTGGAGAGAGGAGAGGAGCTGCCTCTGCGTCTGCACGGCTCATAAATGGCCCCTTGTCCCTTTTCACTTCACGTCTTATTCACATTAGCGCTGCCTTCACACCAGATCCAACATCGCAATTAAAATGCAGCCTTTCCAATTTGTGTTTGATGGGACACCCGACGGCATTGATTAAACTTTTTTGGCTGCTGCAGTCCCACTGTCACGTTTCGGCTGCCAATCACTTGTCTTGGCAGCAACACAGCAAACCACATGACTCCACGTCACACCGTGGATCCCTTTAAGTTAATTAGAAGACGCCCCAGGCGAGATTTCATGGGAGCACAGATTCAAACACTCTCTGATTGCTGATACAAACCTCTCCTAAAATATACACTGTAACTGTGACAGGATGTCTTTCGGAGGTGTCTAATCTTCAACATATTTATAATAATTGCAAGCAATAATAAGAGATGTAGACCCTTCATCATTGGAAACCATGAGATTTCTACTCTACAATCTCAGACAGCAATTTTGCCAAGTTTCAATCGAGCTCCGATCAAAACTGCTTGGTTGGTCTGACCATGACGTTACAAATGATTTTCTGAGTTGTGATGGAAAGAGGAAGCAACTGCTGTGAACAGCCATTAAAAGCACAGGAAGGAGACATTCAAGAAAGGCAAGATCAAGCCCAATTGTTGCTGTGGGGAAAAAAAAAACACAGCAACTGCGGTGGTTTTACATTAAAAATGAGAACAAAGAGCAGCAACAAGGACTTTGGTGGTGTCGAAGATACCGACAAATGCTCCAGAGATTTTGTCACCTCTAACACCAAAGGCCAATCTCAAGCTGTTGCTACTTGGTTTCACATAAAGGTTCTCTCATCATCTTCCATTTCATATTTGTTTTATGCCTTCCCTTTTAAAATGTCTTTATAGGCTCTTTACACAAATTGGCAAGTGAAATGAATCTATCTTTTCTAACCAGGGAAACCTTCCATGGAATGTGCCTGCAAAACTACCAAGTAAGTATTTAGAACTATTTCAAACTTTGCTTTTCAAAATAGCAAATAATCTCACAGTGAAAATTATAAAATAACATCGCTACATAAATGTGAAACTTAAGTGCTGCATTCCTTTGATGTGACCTTACCTGACTGAAATACATATCGAGCCAGGCCTTGCATAAGCTCAGCTGGCCACGTCGGTGGTGCCGTCTCTCCCACTTCTCTTTTAAGTCTGAATGTGAGCTCAAAGCCAAAACCGCTGGGCCCATCTGACCCTGTAAATCTAAAACCACACACACACACACACACACACACACACACACACACACACACACACACACACACACACACACACACACTTTAGAAGTTGTTCTGTTCTTGAGCCCCTTTGTTATGTCAATGTGAGTTGTGAAAGTCACACTGATGTGAGACTGAGATGATAATATTGGCTCATTACTCGCATAGTTAGTCAGTAGGTGGTCTAGTACCAAAGGCAAAGGCAAATGCAAAGGCTTTTGAAAGTTGTTGTTGTTTTTAACTTTACCAACTATATTATGGGAAGAAGGAAACATCAACAAATCTTTTAATCTCAAACAAGTATCAAGCCTCTGAAGACCTCTGCAACACTGATGTGCTGGTATACTTACTCATGAACTCTGTTATCTCCATACAAATCACTCAGTCCAAAACTGACGTAGTGCCAATGTTCCTGGATATCCTGTGCAGGACAGCCCATACTCCTGTACATACTGATGTAGTCTAAAGGGTCCGGCCCCCCTAACCTGTGAAATGCAAGGAAATGCGCTATGTGAATTGAAAATAAGGTTACAAGTCAACAACCATATCAAAAAGTTATCAGGAAGTGTGTTTACTTGTCACCCCGAACAGCTCTGTTGTGGTACTGTTTTTGAAACACTTGTCTGATAGCTAATAGTCTGATAGAGACGCCTTATTCAGTGGTGGAACTTGGAACCGGAATGTTAAAACTCAGTGTAGTGCAATCACAATATCTCGGTAACTGTAGGGCGAACAGCTAAAAAAGAAAGTTAGCCTAGCCGCTAAGCTAACTGATGGCGAGCCATCACTGTGCCAAATGCTGGAGAAACAAAGTCGCTCCTCTGTGTGACAGTGCAGCAACAAAAACGTCGGTTACTTACCAATATTTTACAATGGCTGTGACTTGAAGTGGGTTAGCCTGCTCGGGGTAAAGCCGCCGACATTCTCCGTAGATAGCCTGCAGTCCAGGGGGAAACAGTGGCACCATCCCATGGGCTGGAGCACCGCTGGTAGGCCGTACCTCATCCATGCCAAGGCCTTGAACAAGGTCTTCTTTTAAAAAGTAGCTATAGCCAAGTATTATTGTTACCTTCCCCGGTCCAACAAAAACAGACGATCACAATGCAAAGAGGCTTCAGAAAAGTAATAATGTCCAACGAAACAGAGGTTGAACCCCGATCGTTGAACTACTCCCAGCAGGGACGCAGCCTGTTGCACACATCCCGACAAATATCCCACCTACGCATTGGTTGAAAACGGTTGGTGACGTCATTGATCGACGGGTTATAATGGCCAATGTATAGTTGTCTGTAAGGGCCGTGAGTTTCCTTACCCCTATTGCAATTGGCTAATGTCTCTGTCAATCAGAAAGCAGAAGGCAGTGACGTCAGATTCAGGACCTTGTGGCCCGGAGAGGGTTTAAAACGTTCAACTGGTGTCTCAAGTACTCCAAAGACCCTAAACTAGAAAGACAAACATTTAAATTATTTCATTTTAGGCTAACAGCCAAAAATGTTTTTATAAGTTGCAGTTGCAGGCTTTTAAACAGGTGACAATGTAATTTATTTCTGCCCCCACACCCTCCCCAATAAAACTGAGTTTGTTGGTATGCATCATTACAACCCTTGCCTTTTAAAAAGACAGACAATAGTTAACTTTGTTGGGGGAAAAAATAAAAATGAGAAACTTATTTTAATTTCCCTGATGAAATATGACCTTTACTCCACATGACGAAATCTATTTATTCAGAGCAGTATTGCATATTTCATATACTAGGTTCACACCATACACACAGCAATAGTTCAACTACAGAGACTCCACTAAAATAATGGTGCGCAAAAATTGAGCCTTCATAACTGACCTTGAATAAAAATGCTGACTTTTCCTACTGACTTTTATTCATTTGGCTGAGATGTGTGTGTGAATTCACTTCCGGCGTAGCAATTTAGGCAGTTGGCTTCGCTGCCCAACAACGGGTTCTTCCTTTCGTAGCAGGAGGTGGAGGATGCAGTATCAGTTGAGGCGTTTTTGTGCAGTACATGATGTGTCCTAGAATGTAAAAGTGTTAAAAAACTAGAACTGGTTTTCGGAAATGTTTTTGCCCTTATTAGTCCCATTCTTACCAGAATCCGGTCTAGAGGCACTTGTATGTGTGGGCTAAATGTCAGGTTGGCCATATGGTTCTGAGTCATTGTCCCTGAATGCACGAGCTCTTGCAAAATGACTTATGAATGTTACAATGATTTAAAACAGAAAAAGGTTATAACATAAAAAAATACAAGTGAAAATTGTTGAATTGAAATCTTTTTATTTATTAAAATACAATAATTTGACATCAACTTTAACAAACTCAGTAAATAAAAGACATCAAAACATAAGCTATCCCTCCAATCACATGCTATCTTGAGATGTGCAGGGATGAAAAGATGACACAATTATGATGTAATACATTACAATAACTGTCACATTTCGGTTCTTTCTGACTGCGTAATCAAGCTGACAATGTAATGCCAGGCCAAAAGAACTGAGCCCATAGATGACACCAGAGGATGCCACCATCTATGGAATTCAGTTCTCATGGTCGAACATTTTGTAAATCAGTCATTCAAGTTGTCATACAACACCACCATACATCCAAGTCATCTTAAAAAAAAAAGACAATGAAGCCGTTTACACTTGATGGCGAATTTCCCTGGAGATCAATAAAGTATCTATCATATCAAACAAAATGTTAATCTGGAGTCCTTTAGCACTGTCTCTGTTTTCTCAGAAGAGCTGTGAGGATGTGGGTTTGATGTCACCCCATCTTCTTTCCTTGGAAGATTGAGCAACAAGTCTTTTCAGTGGAAGAGTGATGACTCATCCCAGTGAAGTTCAACAGTCTCACAAACTCAAAGTAACTCTTATAGAAATATGAGGATATTTTAAGGACAGTAATTGATGGGATATAAATAATCTCAAATGTTGTGGTGATAGAGAATGCAGATGCTTTCAGGGTATTCTGAGAAAACCTCTTTCTCTTTTCCAGCTTGTGAATTCCTGTAAACAGTCCAAAACCACTGAAACGAAAGTCTGACTACTGGGCCGATTCAAGCACTGAAACAGATCACAATGATAGTCAAGGAATGAAATGACTAATCATTTATGGCTGTACACTCCCAGGAAAAGAACTTTGAGACAATATGATTACACATGCACACAGTAGATCACTTTATCTTTGAGTCATGGAAAGTGAGTTTACCATTAACAGGCCTGTGTCGCATGACAGGATCTCTTCCTCTATCTAAAAAAAAAAAAATTCAACCCCTCTTTCAAGCCCTGGCCTGTTATTGACTGTAGTGGGGACAGAAATGTTATCTTAGCCGCTGTGACCTTATAAGACATTCTTTTAGGACATATGTAATGCACAACAGTAAACTTAGTGAAAGGCCACACCTGAACAGTTTCAGGAAATTATCCAGCGGCAGGAGTGGGAAACAACCGGTTTAACAGCCTGTTACTAAGGTCAGACACGTGTCAATAAGCTTCCTTAAATTTGCGTGGCACTGAAAGGGTTTATCGGACTAAAAAACAAAACAAAAACATCTGAAAGTTCACTTGGATTTCTTTAGAAGAGGCTCAGTATATGTAGGCTAAGAATAAATAAAATGTTTCTTAATTTGGTTGAAATCCAAAACGTCTTACAGCTTAGTACTTACCGCTGAAAAGTCACATAAAGAGAAAGAAAAATAATAAAAATGAAAGTCACCAAGGCCTTGTTTACAGTGTTCTTCAAGTCCCATCTTCACAGCAGGAGATGACTCAGTGTAGAATGAGCGGCAGACCTTCCCAAACCGAGTGAACATCTGCTCTCGTCTTCCGCATCTTGGGCTCCGGCTCCCTTCTCCCCCCAACTTCCAGGGACAGACACAGCTTGTGATCTGACATTTGGAGCGTAAACCCTTATATATCGCCACCTTCACATCACCCATCGGCCTACTTCCCTCCTCTCCGTTTCTCATACATTCCCTCCCCTTCGTACAGCTCGACAGTCACTTCCCAGTAAGAAGGAAATAGTGGGAGTAATCAGCCCGCCCTCTCACAGTGAATCAACACATAATAGTTTCTGAGGAAAACCATCTGACTAGTCCGGCCCCCTGTTCCCATAAAGCAAGCAAGAGGAAGGCTGCGCCTACTCGAAGAATTAGGAATTCCCCCACAGACCGTGAACAGCTGTGAGTTGAGATGAGATGACGATGACGAAGCTAACGTACTGAAAGTTTGCTGGCCGGTCGCACATAATCAGAAACTCTTTGGTGTCGTTCATTAGGGCATTAGGGTTTTGACGCAATATGTTTACATTACAAACAAAGGAAAGTCTGCCCTCACTTTAATGCACAGTCACACTTGAGCCGGTGTCACTGCCTTTCCTAGAAAAGGTTTCTTTCATCTCTATCAAATGTTACTCATCCACATTATCGCCGTGTGCGCTTAGGCTGAGATTAGCTCAAGTGAATGTTTATGTAGCTGGATTTATTTCTTCAGGTGAGGTTATTATTGTCTGTCATCCACTGTGAAGACACCTTATCTGCTGTTACTAAGCACAATGAGGTGAATGAATAGGTGAAGATCAAAGGAGCAGGTTAGTAGAGTGAAGATTTAACAGTTCTGTGACTCCACTAAAAACCACCCCCGTTTCCTCATTCTTTTTATTAGCTACAAAAATACATCTGTACTTTACCCAAACTTTCCCAGTAAACTCCTCAGTGCTTCGGACTCCAGTTTACGTGATGTAAAAGAGGAATTGATGTTGTTATTAGCTGTAATTTTTGTTGTTGTTATCGTGATATACCAATGAATATATTTCCTTCACACTGTGTACATTTGTAAAAATATTTATACTTGCTAAGCACTTCTGGATGGATGAAAACTGCATTTCGTTGCTCTGTACTTGTGACATGTGCAATGACAATAAAGTTGAAATTCTATTCTATTCTATTCTATTCTAAAGAACAGTAATCTGTGCCGTGTCAGTGAACTTCCCAGAAATGAGGAAACTACATCTTTTACTTCCTCTACTGCCTCCAATTTTCAGAGTGAGTGCTAAAGGACACCTCTGAAAATCACCCTTTAGTCATATCCCAAAAGATGCATACCCCTCTCTGAAGTTTGTGACAACATCACTGGTAGGCATAAAAACAGGTACAATATGGACCCTTAAAAGCAACGTTCACTTTTTTGTTCACACATTTATTGGGCATATTTGAATGCCCTTTAAAAAAAAAAAAAAAAAAATACAAGATGATACTGTAGTTTTAACTGAATATATAAACCCACAGAATCACATCAAGCCATTCAAAGAACTCGAGCTACAGAGGCCTCATAGCGTCCCATCACTGAAGTGCAGTGACTCCAAACTTCCCTTTCAAACTACATCCTTTGACTGTCGGGATAAGTTGCAATTGACATTTTCCGCCAGACTTCAGAAACAAGCCGGGCTTTCATGGAGCTTGGAAAGGTCATTGAGCATATTTCCTTTCTTGCCTGCATGCACCTAAAGATGTGTAACAGCCCCCTTCAACTGCACTTCACTTGCTGGCAGACATATTCAAATTTCTAAACAGGAAGTCAGACAAGGCTGTAGGTAACCAGAGAGCACACAGTGAAGGGCATGGCATTTTTTTCTTTTAAATTGAAACTCTTCCTTGATGATTGTGTTTTCTACTCGATGTATCGCTGCCCAAGTCAAGCACTTTTTGTGTTTTTGAAATGCAACATTACAACGTGTCTTTGGAGCCCTTCTTCTGCGTCCCAACAATGAGTCATGGAGAAAACACCCCTCTCCTCAACAAAGGTCTCGAACAGGTGCAGCCCACCGCCGACACCAAAGTAGTGTGACTTGGTGGCAAGGTAGACGAGGCCGTCCGGTGCCAGCAGTTCTTGAAGAGTCTCATGCAACACAGTGTAATATGCAGTATTGTAGATTGTCTCTGAGGTGAGGATGATGTCATATTTGGGTGGCGGGTCGTCTTTGCTAACCAAAGCAAGAAACGTGCTCCAGTCACCGGAGAAGAAGCGACACTTGTCAAGTAGCGGCTGCTGGGAGAGCTCCACGGCTTTCTTCTTCTGTGGTGGGCTGCCGTCGCTTGCCTCTTGTTTTGCCTTTACTTTGCCGCCACCTTTGCCCTTTCCTTCCTCGTCATTGTCACTGTCCACCTCATCGTCTTCTTGACAGTTTAGCACGACGTTAGACAATGTGAGCTGGTCAATGACCGTACTGTTATAGTCTTGGAAGTGGACCTGCTTGGCGCCTCTCTTCAGGGCCAGAATACCCAACAGCCCGGCACCACAGCCCAGATCCAAAACGCTCTTCCCCCCAAAGGTCTCTCCGTCTTTCTCAATTAGTTCCAGGAGGTCATAAGTGCACTCCCACACTTTCAGCCCTCCCTCATACACGCCAGAGATGAGATCAGACCTCTGCTCAGCAGTGCGTGACAGAATCTTCTCCTCATCCTCTCTTTCTGGTGCAGTTTTCTCAAAAACCGTCTCGTTGAGGAAATGAAGAGGGGGCAGGGTTCCGATGGTAACCGTTTCAGCGACAGCATCCAGGAAAGGCAACAGTGGGTCAGAGGGAGGAATGTGCTCTTTGGCTAGTTTCACCGGCTCTGCTTGTTTGATTGCATCCTCCTTTTCTTTCTCAGTCTGAAAAATTAAAGAAGTGTACATAGAAATTCATGTTACCTGTGTCTGCTCTAGCAAGAATGTGACATGATCAGAGAAATTTACAGCCAAGGATTTAATGGAACTATTGGATCTACTTATATGGTTAACAGTCACAAATGTATTAATTATATTAAAAATACTATGAAATCACCTCTGCTGTAAATATCTTCTGCCAATACGATTAACCTTTCTGTTGCATCTCAAAGACTGTTTATTAATCGTCTGTGCACTAACTGTTATTAATCATTACTTCAGCTATGCGACTTGAGCGAATGCGATGTCAGTGCACATGAACGAAAGTGCTATTAAAAAGGAATAAATCTGTTCAGACTGATGTCTGTTCACACCGGTCTGTTAACACCAGTGCATTAAAGAGGTTATTTCCACTTACATGCTGGGGAGCAAAAGTGTCTTTCTTTCGGTTTAGTAATTCGTTTTCGTCCAAGCTATCTGGATCTGCTGTTGTTTCTGGGACATCGAAGTTAAAGCAAAATGACATGATGACTGACAGGAGTTTGTAAGGCTAGTCTCAAGCTAAAAAGTTAAGAGACTTGGTGCACATGTCGAAAGAGCTAGCGTGGAAATGTAGCAGCACGCATGCCTTGAGTTTAGCAGCGACGCTGCATAAAAAACTACAAAGCCCAGAGTACAGCGCTGACAGAAGCGTTTCCTTTATCGTCTTGTGAAAAAACACACCCGGACATAACAAGCATGTATTATTTTTATTATTATTATTTAACAAACATACATGGGAGGTTCGTAAAGATAAGTGTAGAATTATTAACAAAGAAACGGCGGCTATATCATGTTTATGTCCTGGCTGAAATGACCATAATGCCTTTCGGCATTATTTTAGCGCATGCGCTCTAAGGTAAATCTGGCTCATCTGCGTTAACTGTCAAATGAAGCGCTGACCCTGTTTGTCTGTGCTCGGCTCTGCAATTATCCGAAATTTTGCCCTTCTTTTTAAAATGATGCACGGAAGATTGGTTTCAGTTGATTCTTTACAAGCGTAGAACAGTAAGTACACCCGAAAAAATGTTCTCTCATCGTATGTGGGTGCGCAGGGGACTGGTTTTAGGACTGGAGTTTATGACATGCAAAACAAAAGGGATTTGGGAGCGTTAGGATTTTGTCCGTGCATATGAGTGCGCATTACCGGAAAACATTGTGGGAACGTGAGGTATCAGTTATGACACGGCCATAACCAATATTGGTCATGTATTGAAAATGAAATGTAATGAAATGAATGAATCCTGACGCTACCGGAAGAAGGCGAAGGTGATTCCTGTTACACCTTAGACCACTTGCCATTCTCACCTCAGCAGGGACAGGCAACATCTCCATCAGGACTCCACCCTTTCTGGAATGCAGCAATGCCAGCTGCTGCTGCCTCGTGGACCGTACTTATCATACTGTACAATTTGATTTATGAGGGACTTTGTCTAGACGAAAGCTGATGTTTCTAAATATGAAAGGCGGTTAAAAAAAAATTAAATACGTTTTACAGGCTAATCAATACTATGCAATGTGCTGTAATACTATAAACATGTTTCTTAATGAACCAGAAACTGTTTGGCAGATGATGTAAGAATGCTGTTGTCCATGTTTAGTTTATTTGGCGCCATTGTAGCCATACACTGTGTAATTATTCACTAATTCAAACTTTTAATATCTAATGTTCATCATGTGTGTGTTATTTTCTTCAAGGTGTGTGCAGAACTCGAGCCACAGGATGCGCTGGTGTCCCATCTCGATGCTCCCTCTGCTGCGCTGCGTGCGGATATGGTCGTGCACCAGGAGAGGAAGGAGCAGGCTGCCGCTGTCCATCAGGGAAATACTGGCCTACATGAGAGTGTTGGTCAAGTCACTTTATTTTAACTCCCTCACAGACTCAGATGTTGTCTTTGACTCAGTCTTTGAACCAGCATTTTGGACTGTCGAGTTTGTCACTCGAAGATTTGGCAAGGTGTGTATTTGTTTGGGCGAGTTCACTTATGTTTTTGTTCCTTATTGAAATCCTGACTTGCCTCTTCAATCTGTGTTTTGGCAGGTGTTTATATGTCTTGTGGTCATATTGACCAGCTCCATCATCGCTATAGCCTATTTTGTCCTGTTGCCTCTGGTCCTGAACGTTTACAGCACTGCGTGGATGGCTTGGCACCTGTGTTATGGAAACTGGATCATCGTCATGATTGCTTTCCATTATTACAAGGCTGCCAAGACATCACCTGGATACCTCCCTTCAGTAGGGAAAATAACACTCTGCACAACTGCCACAACATTTCAGATTATCTCAGCTTGAATGAAGTGCTTTTGAAAACAATAATGTAACAAAGTGTGTCTGTCGGTGCAGGAAAAAAACGCCAACCCATTTGTATCAGTCTGCAAAAAATGCATCATGCCTAAACCGGCAAGAACACACCACTGTGGTATCTGCAATAGGTAAGAAAATGTTATTTTCATATGTGATTTGCATTATTTGTCTTATACATGTCCTTAGGAGATTTGTCATCAAAGGCATGTGAATATTAATATTTTGTTTTTCGTTTTTGCAGGTGCATTCTGAAAATGGACCATCATTGTCGTATCTTTTTTTGGCAGCCTTTCAAATACTTGCTGTATGTTTTTAAAGACATTGCTCGCCTGAGAAGAGATGGCGGTTTTCTTTAATATCAGCATCTCAGCCTGGTTGAACAACTGCATAGGACACCTTAACCACCGGTACTTCTTCTCTTACTGCCTCTTCATGACCCTAGGCTGTGTCTACTGTATCATCAGTGGCAGGCACCTGTTTCTGGATGCATATAATGCTTTAGAGGTAAGATTTAGTGAGTTTATACCTGCACAGCACTGCTGATAAGCTGTCGGGAGCTGCCTCGGGTGTGTGTTCTCGCTTGTGCTTTCCTATTACATGCTTGGTGTTTGTCTGTATGGGTCTAATTTTTTTCTGATTGCCTTCTCTCTGTCCTAAACACTTGGGGATATTCATGGTTCCTGTTCCATAAGCGCTTGAAACACTTGGACGTAGAAAAGCCAGGCGTGCCAGTAACAGGGATGGGTGTTCTTATAGGGCTTCTGCCATCAGGACAGGTACAGCTCAAACATTCCACAACGATGACCTGCAGGGCGTCATGTGTTTTCAGTGTTTGTTAGTCATATAATGAGCCTGTTTCTTGTTTTCTTTTAGACCAAATATCAGACACCTGCACCAACGCTCACATTTAGAGACAAGATGATTAATAAGAGCGTAATCTTCATGTATGTGCTCACCAGGTAAGAAATGCATTGTTCCAGCATGCAGCCACTCACTAACTGTAGCACATTCATACTAGAAGAGTGACTATATCTGATGATCTTGTTGCTGGTTGGACTCGTTGGAAGGTGATAGCTCTGTTTGGCATGACCTGATTACTAATTACAGGCAGGTGGGGCAAGTCAAAGAATACTGAATAAAGGAATACGCTGCATTTCTATTTATTAGTGTGCCAATAAAAATAAACAAATTAATGAATAAATAACAGACGCACCGGCTGTGAATTTTGGATCTCAGTAATGTTAACCCTTAGCTCTCCATTAACCACATAATACCAACTCACTATTGGAACTGCTTAAACACTCCACAAAAACCTTAATGGCGGCAATTCATTTTTGTGGGCATTGAAGTCTCTCGATTGTGAAACCTTTGCCTGCTTAGCTTGTCTAACAAAACGATCGCTATGTTTTTTTCTTCCTGGGTGCAGTTTGTGGCTATGTCATTCCAGGAAGAACTAAGAAAAAAAACATGGATGTTTCTCCACCTACAGGATTTCTCAACACTGGCTGTGACAGACAGAGCCAGAATACTTCCTTAAAGTTCAAATGTAGCATTTCTTTTAATTCAGACCAACTCTGAACACGACTCAAACATGACACAGAGTAGATTTTCAAAGCGCTGTACTAGTGTATAATCATGACTGTTCAGTGCTGGGTTTGTTTGTCAAATAAATGAAGTGAGCTGCATCTTTCAGTACAGTTGGAGTGGCAATTGGCGCCCTGACTTTTTGGCACGCCGTTCTCATAACGAAGGGAGAGACCAGCATTGAAAGACACATTAACGGCAAAGAAACCAAACGAATGGCAGCACGGGGGAAGGTGAGTGCATGTCAAAAGCACCAATTGTTGAAATAATATGAAGATAATTAAAAATAGTGGTGAAAATAACACTGATTTTTTTTTTTTTGTGGGGACTGTCAGGTTTACAAAAACCCTTACAACCACGGCAAGCTGAATAACTGGAAACTTTTTCTCGGTGTGGAGAAGAGAAGGTGTGTATTTTTTTTGGTTTGGTGTATTTCTCCAAAAGTCTTTTCATGCTTGATTGTGACATTTCTGCAATCACTGCTTTCCAGTCACTGGGTTACGCGTGTTCTTCTTCCCTCCGGACATTCTCCACATGGTGATGGCATGACGTGGGAGAGTTTTCCACCGAAAAAGGACCTAATCCCTGTGTGAGGGAGTCCGTCTTGGCAGTTTGGTTGCCTGCACTTGGCAGCTGACAGCGTCCACAGTCCGTGCTGGCCATTTTATGTGGATGGCCTGACCGATCCAGCGGAGGTGACTGTGCAAACAAAAGAACTTGGTTCAACCTCCAATACCTCAGACATGCAGTGTAGTTCTGCCCATTGCGATGCAGTCTGCACTTGATGATCTCCTCTCATCTGGGTTTTACCTGGTCTTTTGTTTAGTTTTGTTCTAAAATGTAGCGTGTATGAATTATATTTTGAGACTTTTTGGAACATTTTGTTCTGTTTCTGGGGAAAAATGGGGGTAAAAAGCACTAAGGCTATAATTATGATAATCCTCTGCCATCTTACGACTTGCACACAAACTTGTCCAACATTTTCATTTGGAAAATCTTTCCAAGGAAACTACAGTACCGTTACAGTGCTATTATTTATCTGTATTTTGTACTTGTTAAGTTAATAAATCTTTCTAAACTGCTTTATTGAAGTTACATGTCTCTGAGATGTTTTTTTTTTTGCATTACTGCTATTTGATGTAGACAAAATGTATTTTTCTGTTTAACTGAGTTTTTACCTAGGTTGATCTAAGCATCAATAACTATCAATTGTCATACTCGCATTTGCCCAAGAGTGTCTATATACAGAGCAGCTCCTGTGTTACGTCACACACACATGCAGCAAGGATTAATCGTGATGCCCACGAGATTTAAGCTGCAGATTCATACAAATACATTACGTCAGAATCGTGCAGACATAGTCGCTATGATGTACAAAGTTTAAGCAGATAAGCAGGAGATAAAACCAAAAACCACAAAAAACAAATCCCTATACTTTAAATCACATGATAGTATGAAACAATTTTAGGTTGTATTTGTGGTGTTTTTGTGTCTAAAACCATTATTATCTCTTAATTTGCTTGGAAGGTGGTGACATCACTGTCTGTGAACGCTACTAAAATATGTTAGGATAAAGACGGAAGAGGTTTACGTTATGTTATCTGATCTGGAATGGTTTTGGCCCTCCTCCAGTCTGCCTGTCTTCATCAGATCCTCTCCCACTCCATTTGAAAAGGGGATAAAGCCACACACAGCCACGCTCTTTTTGACTCTTGTTTTTTGGCCTTCCAGCAGATGTCAGTAATCAGCGCAGTCCTTTAAAATATGAACACCAAGAATTCCTTTAAATTTGAGTTAAAGGTGTAAAAAACCTTTTTATGGAGTGTGTTTGACTGTGTCATATAGATATGCTATTATGCCAAGCTATTAGACATATTTTGTTTACCCTTTTATTTCTCAAAATCAGCGATTCCATGTAATCAAGTTAATCCACATATCTTGTTCCACAACATAATATTTTGAAAGCTTATAATTTAAAACAGTCACAACACAAACATTAAACATTGCTTTGACTGAATTTAACATGAGGGAAGTGCTGTTTCCCTGAAATAACGTGAACTAATCCATTTTTGTAGGATGATATCATTATTTATCACTAGCTTTGATCTGGCTGATTTAAGGTTTTCTAATCTGTCCCTACACTTTTAACTTTTATCCCATGAAATTGTGACTTTATTCTTGGGATCTCAGAATGTTTTTGTTCCAGCATGATCATATAAAATGTCCATAAGTACTTAATCAGCTGTACTAGTAATAGGTTGCTTCTGTATAGTAGTCAATGAAATTTACAATATTCAGCCTTTAAGTTACATCGAATCAAACTTTGTTTTATTGCAAATACCAAAGCCAAGGTCGAGAAGTATCACTGAAAACAAGCAACATCCCCTTTTCATTTCTAACGTTTTTCCATTATTGCAGAAGGCAATTAATTAATCTATACAGTAAAGTAATTGTCGATATCGAACACTGTTTTATGTTCTGATTTCTTAAATTTTTTGACACCATCCTGAACTACCCGTTCTAAACGCTCTAGTTCCACTATTATTGTGGAGGGGCAGCTCCTCTGTTTCCGCTCCTGTCCTGGGAACTTGGAGCAGGACAGCCAGATTAATCTAGGCTGCGCATGTCTGCGGATTGATAAGGATTTACTTCTAGATCCGTGCGAACGTCTGTCCGTGCGAGCTGCAGCTCTTCTGATTCCGAGTGAATCCAAATTCTGAGTGTCGATTTTTCTTTTGTTTGTTTTGTTTTTTGGAGGAAGCTGGTGAGATTTTCTGAAGCTTTTGCGGACTAGTCGGTTCGGCGACACCATCAGCTCGGGACGGTCTCATCTGACAACCCGCTTTCCATCCTTTTTGCAACCTCGTCAGTGCTGGTCGTCGCATCAGGACCCGGTGTTCACTCAAACTCAGGAGAAGTTCGGATGTGGCAGGCAAACTGCAGACGGATGCATAATTTAGCGGACTGGATTTCCGGTAGGCAAAAAAAAATGATTCTCAGGTGTTTCTCTGTTTTAATATTCACCCGCAGGTTTCATATCACATTGTGCAAACTATTAAAAAAAAAAAAAACAACTGTTCATTGGGAAGGAAAAAAAAAAAAACCCTGCAAAAAAAACAAAACAACCCAGCATGATGCATGAGGTCCAGGCGCGTGTCCCAGTCAGCTGGCAGTACACGTGACGTAAACATCGCAGCCTGTCTGACCTCGCAGGAACATGGAGTGCTGAGCTGTCACTATTTCCCCGGTGATGCTTCTCACATAAGGCATAACGCGTTTGTCTTTATCCTCTACAGCTTGCTGAAGCATATTTAAATATTGGAGCATCCTGCTCCTGAAATGTGCAACAAAGGCTGATGATGTTTGTCCTTGGTGTGCAATGTAGGGACAGTGATGGGAGGCTGTGTGGGGAGAAGTCGGATGGACGCACAAGGGAGTGCCCGAAGCTCGACCAGGAGCAAAAAACGTGGAGGTAAGAGACTCTTCCTACCTGACAGTATCAATTTATTTTGGGAGGCAAGCTGTGGGAATGAATGTCGTTACCCAGAAGGTTGGACTAAATGAGATTCATGTCCTTTTTTTTTTTTTAATGTCTTTAATAATTGCTATTACAACTGAGATAAAAGGTGGTGACAACACAGGGGTAACACATCGGACATCATTAGCATCAGAAGCGTGCATCATCTTTCCTGGTATTACGTGATGCCCAAGAGAGACAAAGAAAGAGGCGCACACTCGTGTGCAACGCTGGCGAGGGGGAGCCTGAACAATTCATGCTCCCCTGCTGAGACGCAGGTCGTTTCCCAGATTTTGACCTGCGCCGCTGTTTCTCCGTGGACGTCTTTCTCAGGCTGAGAGCTCGCCACCATCTCAGGCGTCAAGGCTTAGTCATGTGTCTAATCCGTGCTGAGAAGCTGCCCCGACTGGACGCCGTATTACATCTATATACGTATGTGTGTGTCCATGTGTGTGTGTGTACAAACAGCGGTCAATCCGTTCCTTGTGAGAACTTGTGGCCGTGCACTCAGCTGGATGGTCCTGCATTATGCATTGAGCAGCAGCTGGGCTCCTGCGTGGGGAGTTTTGTCTTGCCAGACTTTGGCCTACTTGGTGCACCATTTGCAAAATGTGTCGACACGCAAGAAGGGATTACGCCTGACAGACAGATGTGGAATTTCGCGTCCTGTCTGTAGATGTTTTTGGTCTGAAAGATGGAATTTTAAGATGACTTGTGTCACAGGTCACCCACAATGTACTCATATTCACATCATTATACGTCAATAACCTAGTAAGGCATCAGCACAAAGGGTTGATTTCCAGAACTATTGGATTTTGCGTACGTTTTTGAAAAGTGTAATGGACAGAATTCAGTTTTCTCATTTCTGCTGGAGTTCATTGATAGGTTACAGGCATATATCATTGGAAAACATTCACGGTGGATTTTGCATAATATTACACCTTTGATAAACGTCTTGGCCATCAGATGTCCTGAGGAGATGAGTTTATTTTGTGAATATCACATTGTGGAAAAATAATGGTCACCTGTTCGCAGTTCACAGAAGTCCAGTCTCTTCTCTCGCGAACGGTAATAGTAGAACAGGTTTATTGTTTGGTAATAGGTTTAGCATGTTGCCTTTGGATATTTATAACCCACCTCTAATAGACCTGATAGGATTAAGCCTCTTTTGTAACTACGCTACCTCCAGAACGGGCCACTCCTTTTACTCTTCCCTATAAACAGAACCTCCTTCCATGAACTGGCCCTCTGGTATTTTGGTGGCATTGAGATTTGTTTTTTTCAATTAGACGGCATCCAAGTGGAAAGAGTGCGGCCATTTTTAAGCAACTGGGGAAGTGTGACGGCGAATCACTGTGCTTGGGCTCCGAAGTTTGCTGCACAGCGTCGGGGGGGAAGTAGATCAGGTTGCTGTCTTGTCAGTTGTCTTTGTGCGTTGCAACACACAGAAAAGCCCTGCTCTGTGCCTCGCAGTCGACATCTGGAGCTAATTAATGCAGACTTTTATTAACTGACTGGTATCAAAAACTTGGGGAACCGCTATGGGAGTACCAAACTCCAGGGAATACAACTATCATGCTTCTCGTGCACCTTTAAGGATTTTACTGAAAAGTAAGTGAAGGTGTTTGTTTTGGCTGTGAAGAAATGCTTTCATATGTTGTTGTTGTCGTGAGGGCAGCTCTGTTTCCTCGGTCGTTCTTTTTGTGGATCGCTATCTTTGTCAGTTGCAGATTAATATTCTGTTTTATGTTATTCCTGGTTTAATCCCCCTGCTAATTACATCAACTGTGTTAATGAAAACAGGATGGAGGATGTGCAGCTGAAAATAGAGAGAAACAAGCTAATAACATAACTATAAATTGATTTAACATCCTTATTTTGATGCATGCATTTACTAAACAGTACAGTGGAATGCAACACTGGAAAAGTACACACTAAATAGTAGTTCCTCATTTCTTGATGCAATTTTTATTTGTAATCTCAGCACTTATACACTTTGTTTAAGTATGTTGTCTTAATTTGACTGGACTTCTCTTGGAAATCAAAATCCACGGTGGTAGGCGTGACAAAGGTTACTCTAAACAATTTCATATTTTTAGTTGGGACTGCTTGAATTTGCCTCTCAGTTGCTCTGCACGATGTCATACTTTCTGTGTCTAAAGTCTTGTAAATTATGTCACTCATCACCAAAACTTGTTTGATTTGGTTTGCATATTGTCACTTCGCAGCTTACTGAACATGGTCAGAAGCTAAAACACAATGGTTCCATGACGACAATTGAAACACCCGATGAGCGTAGCCACATATTAACATATGAACCTCTGTTCCTGATCCAGTGGTGGTGATAATTAAGAAAGCATATTCTCCGTAAAAATCGGATCACTATTTTGGGAAGGTTTGTGTTTGTGTTGCCATGTGTCTGCAGATTAAAAGTTGTGTCAGTCCAAGTGTGTTTTTGCGAGCTTCCATTGGCCACAGAGTGCTCATCTCTCCGACTGTTGCCTTATGGGATGGGACAGATAAATCCTGTTATGTGAAACCTGATTACTGCCTATAATCCACCGCTGCGTGCTTGTGTGCGTGCGTGCCTGTCAGTGCACTTGTAGCTGTAGCTAGCAGCCACTATAATCCACAACACTATAAATAATCACTTTGATTTTCCTAGCCGTGAATCAAATTGATTTTCTTAGTATGCTGGTACAGTAAATATATATATATATATATATACATATATATAGTATTATACATAAGTGCAGACATGACGTTATTACACAGGTTATGGGCTTTTGGCTGGGTTCTAAAGTCCCACATGGAAGATGTTTTTGCTTTCACTGCAGTTACTTCTTCCTGGCTTGAGAAATGTTGAGCACCGGTGTTCGCCTCCAGTGCTTCACCTTTCTCTTGAACATATCTCCACAACAAAAGAAACATGCGCCGGCTGCTCCTCAAATAGGCTCTTGAGATGGAGGCTGCTGCTTGATTGGTCTGTTTATTGGGGAACAGACTGCGCCAATCAGTTAAGTGTGGATGGTGGGGGACTGCACCTCCAGATTAAGGAAGTCCACTGACAGCAGGCAGCCGCCCCCACAGCCAAATCGGTGGTTTATCTTCACACTGATTTCTAGAGGGCTACAGAATGGTGAAACTCTTTAGATGGAAGGATGGATGGAAGATGATTTTTAGGTCTATCATGGTTTTAAATTCCCCCTTGTTGTCATGGTCAGAGCTCAGAGCTGTTTCCATGAGCAAATGAGAATACACACAAATAAACACAAATACACTTGACATTGGGTTATTTATCATTTATTTGTTTTATTTGCATGTAACAATACCAGGAATTTCAATTTGTTTACAACAATAGTTACACTTTTACATATACATTTACACCACTCTACTATTTCTTGGAAAAGATTTAGAGTCAACTCAATGTTGTTGCTGTTGTGATTTAAGCCCGAGATCTAAACATTTTAGCAGGTCTAAAACAGCTTAGTTTTAACAGACCTATAAACTATTTAAGCCACAATCAACGTCTTTCGGGTTGATTACTTACATTGAGTCACTACATTTCTCCTCCTCGGCTACTGGGAACCCTTGAAAAGATTTGCATGACTTTGGTCTTGCAGACGGTCACTCTGCTTTCATTAATGTCCCCGTGGCCAGACTTAACATGGCGTCTGTGCTTATTTTTAGGACGCAACGAGCCCCTGAAGAAGGAGCGGCCAAAGTGGAAGAGCGAATACCCGATGACGGAGGGCCAGCTGAGGAGTAAGAGGGATGAGTTTTGGGACACGGCCCCTGCCTTTGACGGACGCAAAGAGATCTGGGACGCACTCCGTGCAGCAGCCCTGGCCGCCGAGTGCAATGACCTGGAGCTAGCTCAGGCTATAGTGGACGGAGCCTGCATCACTCTGCCACATGGTATGAGAGCGCCTGAATGCACACTGACACAAAACACGTGCGCGTTTGCTCAAATATGGAAACCCTGCACTGTAAGCTGTAAATGCCCTGGGTCTCCCAGCACACGGAGATGCCCACTGTAATAATTCTCAAAATGTCAAAGGACGGTGCAGATCCCATGCATCAGTTGTTCGGAGATTACAGCTGGACTAGTTACATAATCGTGGCAGTGCTGCAGCGTGACCGCTGTGAATGGATTTGTGCATCACAGAGCCACGACAGGGTAGAAAGAGCCGAATAAAACAATCTGCCCTGGCTGGATGTCGCCTGCCTTTTGGCTTCGAAGCGCTTTGGTCACCTGAAGGACAATGGTTGTCAGTTTGACGTTAGTATGATATAACCGCAATGTCTCATGCATCGTCCGGTATATCGACAATGGATGGATGTGGATGTGACTAATATGGGAAGGAACTGGTGCAATATTTGCACTCATAGGTCATCTCCCCTCCTCTGCAGGCTCTCTCACGGAGAGTTACGATGAGCTGGGAAACCGCTACCAGCTCCCAGCGTACACTTTGGCCCCGCCTGTCAACCTCATCAACGAAACATCCAGCGAGAGCAAAGTATCTGAATCCACACAAAAGCAAGCTCAGCCACCTCCATGCAGGGAAGAGTTCCAGCTGCGAGTGCGACTGTCAACAGGTACGCGCCCCCCGCTGTGACCTCCAATGCATAAATAATGTGACATTTCAATCTGAAAGGCTGCATGAGATACAGCTCTCCCCTGGCGCGCCGCACTTAATTGCATCTTGTCTCATCCAGACAGGATACTGATGCATAATTCATAGATTTCTCACTGCGTGTTTTGGAAATCTGTGTCAGCTCTGCTTCTGCTTGCTGGGGTTTTTCTCAGGAAAGGACGTGCGCCTGACAGCGAGCATGGCGGACTCCATCGCCGAGCTCAAGAAACAGCTGGAGGAGCACGAAGAGATTGACGTGTCCCGCCAGAGGTGGTTCTTTTCCGGGAAGCTCCTCACCGACAAGACCCGTCTGCAAGACACCAAGATCCAGAAGGACTTCGTGGTCCAAGTGATTGTCAACGTGAACAACCCGGTCATAGCTAACTGAGCTGAACAGAGAAGGCCGCGGACGGAAGAAAACGGGAACAGTTTGCCACCGAGGGGTTGCAGGAATAGGAGTAGAGCTTGAAATTATTTTTCTGTTGGTGTTGCAGTGGGATTTTGTGTACATTTTATATATGATATTATTGCTTTTATATGACTCCTTTTTGTATTTTTGTTCCCTTTTTCCAAATAAGGTAAGTATATTGAAAAAGCACTGAAACACTTTAGATGAAAAACTCCCAAGACACATCCCAGTTTTGTCTGTCTGTCTCTGACTGAACATCATCCGACCTCTTGTTTTCTGTATGAGCCGACCTTTCATCTATGTTACTTGTACTCGTGGTTATTGTCAACCTGGGAATCCCGATGAATAAAGTCCATTCTGTCCTTTTTCAAAGTAGACGTTCATGCCATGCATTCTAAGAACAAGGGTATGTATTACTAATACCTGTAAATAACACCCCCAACATATAAATTGTTTTATCATCTGTGCAAACCACATTTTCAACCCACAACTGTAGTCATTATAAAGACACAGAATGTAATGAGGGCATTATACTGGGTGCAAGTAAGCAATGATCAAATATTGACTTCATCACTCTACACATCTGTACTATATAATACTTGATGTACTGAAAGAGGGATCAATAAATATTGCAAATTTTATGAAAGTGTATTTTTTCATTGTCGAGTTGACACTGACTCAGATAGATAGATAGATATAGATATTTAACCTTGAATTTCTTCAAAGGTCTCAAATTAGAGTTAGGGCCAGGAACATAAAAGCATAAACAAGAGATTATGCATGAAAAAAACATGAAAAAAAAGGAAAACAGTAACAATGTCTTTGCATCACTGATAGGACTCCAAATAGAGCCTTGAAAAACTCACTTATATAAATCACTATAAAATATGACTTGCAGAATAAGTACACATTTTAATCCACACAATGTTTTTAATGAATGAATTATTAATCATATAGTTTTTATTTTATCATTTATTTAATCAAATGTAATTATTTTATTATCAAGAATTGAATGAATTAGGCACGGGCCTGGGACCTTTCTGTGTGGAGTTTGCATGTTCTCCCCGTGTCTGCGTGGGTTCTCTCCGGGTTCTCCGGCTTCCTCTCACAGTCCAAAAACATGCATGTGAGGTCAATTGAACATTCTAAATTGTCCGTAGGTGTGCATGTGAGTGTGAATGGTTGTCTGTCTCTATGTGGCCCTGCGATGAACTGGCGACTTGTCCAGGGTGTACCCTGCCTTCGCCCTAAGACAGCTGGGATAGGCTCCAGCAGACCCCCGTGACCCTGAACAGGAATAAGCGGGTATAGAAGATGAATGGATGAATGAATGAATGAATGAATGAATGAATGAATGAATGAATGAATGAATTAGTAGCGTGCCCATGCACATTTTCTCAGAATGATACATTGCGCCATCTGCTGGCAGAATCTCACAATGACAAGCAAGCTCTGACACGTGAAAACGCGTGACGTCATTTGCTGAGCGACAGAGTCATCTGGTCCTGGCTGGTCCACAGATAGTTTGGACTAAAGTGATAATTTTCTTCCCCGAAAATGGTCAAGTCGGGGAAACTTCGATCCGGGACAGGGCCGAAGCTCAAGCGGTGGAAGAAGGGACACAGTAGCGACTCCAACCCGCAGATAAATCGGTTCCGACAGGCTGCTAAGAGTCGTTTCTTCAGCCGACCCACCGGTAAGACTCCAGTCACACGTGGGTCTGCGGCTAGGCTAACGATGCAGCTAGCATCGTGTAATAATAATAATGGCTTGAATTTATATAGCGCTTTTTAAGATACCCAAATCGCTTTACAATTGAACCCATTATTCATTCACATGTCATTTAAATTGTTACTGCTTCTCCACTAATCTATTCGCGCAGAATGTAACGTTTTAAACATGACACATAATGTTTGCGTAGTATTAATGTATGTCCTTATAAGTAAATCTAATCGATAGCACTGTCATAACGACACTGTCTTTGTTGTCACAGCCGTGTTTTGTGTTTATAATGTCTATTGGTGTTTTATAAGGGTTTAGTTATATATAGCAACAGTTTTACCTGACACTGGCGTTTACCTGATCATGTGACACCAGTGATGAACACTGTTGTTGAGTTTTGTCAGATATTGACTGCACTATCTTTGTTTTCTTGCATATCAAGTGATGAACACTGTTGTTGAGTTTTGTCAGATATTGACTGCACTATCTTTGTTTTCTTGCATATCAAGTGATGAACACTGTTGTTGAGTTTTGTCAGATATTGACTGCATCTTTGTTTTCTTGCATATCACTGCTTATACTTTAATGATTGAAGGCACTATGTTTATGTATTTGCCAAAGTATAAAATGCATTTTTAAAATTCTGTTTGCAGGAAAGAGTGATCTAACAGTTGACGCTCTGAAGCTCCACAATGACCTGCAATCAGGTACACTGGAGCTGGCAGGCAGCCGTAAGGATGCCAGCATGGAGGAGGACGAGGAGGAGCAGATCGAGGGGTTTTCAGACCGAACCTCAGGAACCTTCCTCAGTGGACTCTCGGATTGTTCCAACCTGACCTTCAGGAAGGTGCAGCGCTACTGGGAGTCAAACTCTGCGGCTCACAAGGAGGTAAGGCCTTGCGATATCAGTAATGCATTCACACAACCAGAGAAATATAATATAGTTAGTTTCACAGGAAGTAAATCTAGAGTACCATGGCCATTAATATTTTCCCAAACATGTTGCTCTATTGTGATGAAATGAATACTGATGAAAACAGTAGTTTAATCTAAATTGAGTTTTTCAGCTTGAATCCTGTATGTTTTGGAGATGTAATATTGTGACTTCATGTTTTTCACAGATTTGTGCTGTGTTGGCAGCTGTTACCGAGGTGATCCGCAGTCAAGGAGGGAAAGAGACGGAAACAGAGTACTTTGCTGCTTTGGTAATTTATTTTTCTATTTTTAATGCTGTAATGTAACGGTTATCAAAATGTTGCTTTTGAAATATGCAAAAGGTGCGTAAATATTTTATTTACCTCTGATAAATCCAAAAATCTGGGAGTTTCGTAATTCCTTGGCTTAGGTGAAACAAGCCAACAAGGCTTGTGTTTGAAAATGAAACTGGCTGTCGCCTTTTGTAGATGACCACCCTGGAGGCTGTGGATTCAGCGGAGTCGCAGGCTGCAGTGGCTTACCTCCTCAACCTCGTTATGAAACGGTGAGACCTTGTGCAGCTTGTGTTTTTTTTTTTTTTTTTGTGGTTAATTGAGCTCCAGCTTTTTTAACGAGTGACACTCCTTGCATCTCAGGGTACCTGCCCCGGTCCTCATTTCAAAGTTCTCAGACACCACCAAGGCTCTCATGGATGTCATGTCCAAACAGGCCACATCTGACTCGGCCTCAGCTCTCAGATGGGTGAGTAGTTTATCCTCTGTGCCTTTCTCTCAGATAGAAACACTGCAGCAGGATTAAATCATTTTTTTCCCCTGCAAATCCAGATCCTGTCATGCCTCGCCACACTGCTGAGGAAGCAGGATGCATCTGTCTGGACCTACCCTTCTACTCTCCAGGCCTATCATGGCCTTCTCAGCTTCACAGTGCACAGCAAACCAAAGGTCTGCTCTCAGCAAGCGTCCAAATTAATTCCAGGTTTGAGCACGGCAGTGAATTAAAGCTGATATCACTTCTTTTTTCTCTACTCCAGGTGCGCAAAGCCGCGCAGCAAGGTGTTTGCGCCATCCTCAGAGGGAGCGACTTTCTGTTCAAGGATAACGCCCCCACCCATCATCCTGCGGCCACCACCACAGCCAAGTTCTGCGCCAAAGAAATAGAGCAAGCCGGAGGTACAGACAACGCTGACGTAGCACTGATGCAAAGTTGATCCTACCTCTGATGACAATTTATATCCATTTCTGTGGCCGACTCCTCCCACAGGCAACAAAGAGGACACCACCACCCTTCATGTGTTGGGTCTGCTGAAGGAACTGTTGGGGGCGTTTCCTCTGGGAGCTGTCAAGTCCTGCTGCGAGACTCTGCTGCGAGTGATGACACTCAGCCATGTGGTGAGAACATCAGCATATTCTCAAGTGCAGCTGCAGACTCGTTGTTCATCCGTTGTTACATTATCTCATTGTCAAAGCCAGAGGAGCAGTTTACTCATCAGTTTTATTAATTTATTTTTGCAACAGCTGGTAACGGCGAGCGCCATGCAGTCTTTCCACCGGCTGTTCAGCGGGAAGCCGAACGCTTTGACTCTCTCGGCAGAACTCAACGCGCAGATCATTACGGTGAGATAAAACATACAAGTCCATGGGCCACAGTCACAGACATACAGTGCATAAACTGAAGGGTAATTCTCCTCAGGCGCTGTACGACTACCTGCCCAGCGAGAATGACCTGCAGCCCCTGCTGGCCTGGCTCGCCGTCATGGAGAAAGCACACATTCATTTGGCGAGGTGAGGAGCAGCAGTTAAAAAAAAACAACAACAAAAAAAACATCTTAAATCATTATTCCAGTCCAACTAATGAGCTTTCTCTCTAGGTTGCAGAGTTCCCTGAGTTTGGGTCACCTCCCTCGCCTCTTCTCTGCTGCCATGTCCTGCCTGCTGTCGCCTCACACGCAAGTGGTTTCCGCCGCCACCAACACTCTAAAGGTGAAGACTTTATATTTACATTGTTGAACCGCTTGATGCTCTCGTCGTAAAATGTTTTTGGTCAAGTTCTCATGTGAGGCAACATTCTCTTTACCTGTGTGTTGCGTGTTCCAGTCTCTCTTGACTGAATGTGTGGCCCCCCACATGGAGGAAATGGGGATGATCACAGCCACGGCTTCCGCTGGAAACCCATCCTACATCTGCAAAATGTTCCGGTGAGTTTCTCCCTAGATTAGTTTACTTCCATGTTCTTCTTGGTAAGGATGTTTGTTTGTTTGTGTATTTTTTTTGATAATGTTCCTTTGTGTTGCAGAGTCGTTGAAGAAGGTCTGTCGTACCGCTTCCATGCCTCCTGGCCTTTTGTGCTGCAGATCCTGGGCTGCTTCTATCGTGCAGCAGGGAAAAAGGCTCACCCCATCATGCTGAAGGTGCAGTGAGACACATATTAGCAGTCATGAAAAGCTATTAATTCCTCCACAGCCTCCAGTGGATGAAGACGGGATAGATTTGACGCTTTTGTGTTGTGTTTTTTTTTGCAGTCCCTGCAGTCTCTGGCTGACCTACGCTCCTCTCCTCACTTCGCCTTCACCGGCGAGTTGGACTTGGCTGTAGGGGGAGCTGTTGAGAGCATGGGACCCGAGGTTGTGCTGGGTGCCATTCCCCTCAACATCACCGGCTACGAGTGAGCAAGCGAAACGTGCACATGAACCCAGCTCAATGTGCCTTACTGACATTAACGCGTATCTAACCGACTGAACGTCTGGTCTGTCTCCACAAGGGACGACTTGGAGTTCCCCCGCAGCTGGATGGTCCCTGTCGTCCGTGACCACGTGAAGAACACTCACCTGGCATTCTTCACTTCCTACTTCCTCCCTTTGGCCTCCACACTGCAGAAAAGATGTACGTATGTATGATGATTCTCTAATAAGGACTCTGTAATTACAGAATTGCTGAATTCAGTGGAGCACTGTCACTCGACTAATTATACAAAATCTATAATTATTCATTGAACAGCGGTTTTAACTCTCTGTTTACAGCCTGCCACAAAGAGTCTATGTTTTAATTCTGTGCCCTTTGTGACATCACAAATGTCCAAACTTTAGAGTGATGTTTGGCTCACTATTAGTGGTGAAGCAAGAAAGTGATGCATGTGCTTTTCTCATTCCTGTGGTTTACCAACACAAAATGTTAATAAGTGTACTTACAGTGAATTTTGCATAGTATGTGGTAGTTACTGTCCACCGGCTAACATCTCAACAATCTGTTCTTAGCTGAAGAACTGAAGCAAGCAGGACAGAAGCTTGAAGCCAAAGTCTATGCAACATTACAGCAGCAGGTAGCTCGACGTTCACCTCAGCGACATCCTTTTTGTGGTTGCCATGGTGACCCAGTCTCAGAGGAGTTCACATGAGTTCTTCTCCTCCCTCAGATTTGGACCATGCTCCCCGGCTTCTGCACGTGTCCCGTGGACCTGCTGACGTCCTTCAAAGGCGTCGCTCGCGTGCTCGGCACGACCATCAACGAAAGGCCGGACCTGAGACTCACCGCTTGTCATGCTCTGCGCATCATCATCAATAAGAGCTGCTCCACTGGTAGGAAGATCATTGTCACAGAAAGACAGGTGATGGAGTCTCTGCAGTGTCCTAATGTCCCTCTTTGCCAATTTTGTCATTTAAGAACAAGAAAAGGCAGAGTTGGGTCGCTTCTCCAAGAACTTCCTGCCCATTTTCTTCAACGTGTACAGTCAGCAGCCCCCAGCTGGGGAGTCTCACACCTACAGGATGGCTGTTCTGGACACCGTCAAGGTCTACTTGACCGTCACTCAAACTGAGGTAAGTCGTCGTTGCTTTACAAAATCTGTTTTCTCTATCCAATACACAAACTTCAATGTCTAATGTGTCTCTTCTGTGACGCTGCTGCCATCCACAGATGGTGTGCACGTTTCTGGAAAAAGCCATTGAGAAACTCTGCAGCAACGACACAAATGAGTTCACAAGGTAGAGCTACAGCTTGAGTCATGTTGACTGCAGTGAAGAGCTCAGACCACTCACTGTCCCCTTCAACCTCTCAGGCTGTCCATGATGGACCTTGTGGTCGCCATGGCGCCCTTTGCAGACGAGGCCACCATGACGAAGACCTTTGAGCTGATCAGGCCCCACCTGGAGGTGAGATCGCAGTTCCGTAATGTTCAGAATTCACTCTGAGACTGTTGTATAACTAGAATGTGTCTCTAGCCTTTCTTGAATTGCAGAGAAATTAGAAAGGTTATCAGTGTGAACAGCTCCAAACACACCGATCGGTTTTGACTGTCTGTGACGTCACTCTACCCGACGCAAGACCCAATGTGCCAGACCAGAGAGCGCCAGTCCAGGTGCGGCGCTGTCACGTAATGGAGCAGACAGAAGGAGTAGAATAGAGCAGTCCCTGGACAGAGGAGGAAACTCATTGCCTCATCAGTCAGTGGGGAGATACAGTAGCTCCATTCAAGCCGAGCTCCAGGGTATCGCAACAAGTCCATTTAGTTTTTGCTGCTGCCGCAATTATATGACATCACACACTACACGCGCTGGATGACGCCTCCGCTCCGACGTTGTTGCTACAGCATCCTGTCAGATGGGTCAATAGTGAGGCCCAATCTGAACAGAGCCAGATCCCATTTGGACATTTGCTAAAAACAGTGTTAACAGTCAGCCCTAAAAAAATCGGATTTGAGAAGGAATCTGATTTGAATCAGATTCGCCTGCAGTCTGAACGCAGCCTTAATCTCCCAGTGCTTGAAGAAAACTCATTTCAATGTCATTGAGGGTTTTCATGCCTCTACCAGCTTAGTGGCAACACCTCCTGCCTGGTGTTTAAGCTGTTTCAGCCTTTCTCAGGTTTGAGTTCTCAGTTTTTGGCCTCTATTTTAACATTTTTCATGCTCACAGCAAGTCTGTTCTCCCCACTCAGACTAAGGAGGCAGGCATGCAGAAGAAGGCGTACCGCGTGCTGGAGGAGATGTGCGGGGGAGAGACGGATGCGTGCCGGTCATTTGTTGTGGAAAATCTGGAAACACTCAAAGTCGTCCTGCTGGAGACGCTGAAAAACGCCTCTTCTCCGGCAAAGAGGGTGAGGCTGCTGCTTTAGATCGGCAGATTTAATAAAAACTGTACATGGGAGCAGCACCTCTGATTTGCGACGCTGTCTGACTCCGTCATTCTATTGCTTCCCTCTTAGCCTAGACTCAAGTGTCTGATCCACATTGTGAAAAGGCTGGACGCAGAGCACAAAGAGTTTATCACCAACCTGCTGCCAGAGGTACAAACACAGCGACAGACACATCAATAAACACGAGGTGCTCTGGTGTCTCATTTGACTGGAGGTTGGTCTCTCCTTCAGGTGATCATATGCACCAAAGAGGTGTCCGCCGGGGCTCGGAAAAGTGCCTACAACCTGCTGGTGGAAATGGGAAAAGCATTTGTCCGCTTCTGTGGAAGCGCTAAAGGTATCATCTGAGAGTGCAAGTGCAAGACAATTAAATATATTTTGAAGGTCTACTAATGAAACTCTGCTAATGCACCCTTCTCTAATTCAGAAGCCATGGAGGAGTATTTAGTGCTGGTGTACGCCGGACTCATAGGCTCCGTCACCATGATCACCTGCACCGTGTTGGCCTTAACTCGACTAGTGTTTGAAAATAAAGGTGGACGCGCTGAATCCAGTGATTCTCTAGCATTCTCGAAAAAAAACTCATGGACTGACTCTTGCTCACTGTGACCCTCACGCTCCCCAGATGCCATCGAGGTCAACACCTTGGAGCAGCTGCTGCACAACATCTGCCTGCTGCTGTCATCTCGGACCAGGGAGATCGTCAAAGCCGCCCTGGGCTTCATCAAGGTCATCCTTTTCATCCTGGACCCCAAGAGGCTGGCCTCGCTCGCCACTGTCCTGGTATGCACAAACCTCATCAAATCCACCACAATTAGACAAGCGGGCCTTCTTCTTCTAATGCAACCTTTGTGGTTTGTGCTCAGATGGAAGGCATTGGAAACATCCAGGAGGACGTGAGGAGGTGCTTCAGAACCAAGCTGAAAAACATCTTCACCAAGTTGATCCGCAAGTTTGGGTAAGTGTTGGCCTGGTGGGAAGTGGAAATTGTTCCAAGTATCATTCTGAAGATCTTAGGTGACACATGTCACTGTCAGAACTATTGATACCATTGTTGTTTCCATGGGCCTGTTCATTAAAAATGAATGAATTAAATTGTATTAAAGTTCTGTTAGATTCTGTGAACTGGTATTGGTAGTGTTGACTCTATATCAAATCTCGATTGCTACACAACAGACCAGATGTGAGATGAAAGTCAGGGTTAAAGTTCACATTACTGAGCGATACTTGATACACTTCCACTAGGGATGGTCTGCACAGTGCGAGCTATTTCTAAATGTCTGATGTATTTCCAGTTTCGAGCTGGTGAAGAGCATGCTGCCCGCAGAACACCACAAGGTCCTGGCCAACATCCGCAAGGCCGAGGCTCGCACCAAACGGTGGAAACTGGCAGTGGAGCAGCAGGACGACTCCGAGAGCGAGGAGGAGGCACCCAAAGCCCAGAGCCAGAGGTAGAGAACAATTCCAAAACCAAAACCTTCCTTCCCCTCATGGTTTTACTTCAGTTTCTCATTTGAACCCACCCTCTCTTTGCCTCGTAGTATCGAGGAGATCCTTGCAGAGTCGGACAGCGATTTGTCCGAGGACGAAGGAAAGGCCGGCCGTCCCCAGAAACAGAAGAGAGCAGTGAAAACACAAAAGGGCCGTGCCTGGTTGAAAGAAGGCCAGGAAGATGACCCGCTTAACTTCCTGGATCCCAAAGTGTCCCAGAGAGTCTTAGGTAACTTCCTGATTTATAGCATTATAACCATAAAAACATAATATAGTCTTCTGGAAGATTTCCTACATTGGTTTTCTTGCTTCTTAGCAACCAACCCGACAAAGAAAAAGAGTTCCAAGGGCGATCACGGCTTTAAGGTGACATCGGACGGACGGCTGATTATTAAGGATGACGAGGAGGATGTCCAAGACAAAGGTAAAGGGGAAACTCCTTCATCATATTTCCTAAAGACTAAACAGGCTGGAAAAGTAAAGCATTGTTTCCTGAACAGACGGAGAGATAACAGATATCCTGGAAGAGGCTGGAATCAAGAGCGTGAGTACAATCGCAATGAGTAATACATTTAATCATATTTTATCATAGAAGTTAGTTTTGTTGCTGGTCTTTTATAAATCTTACAATTTTCCTTTTAGAAGAAAACTCAGAAAAGGAAGTTCCAAGACGACTGCTTTGATGAGGACGTAGATGTTAAATCTCAGCTAAAATATAAAGGTAAGAGTATTCAGGTAGCTTGCCAAGTCAATTATACCATTTTCCAAATGTAGACTGAAACCCTTTTCTCTTTGTCTATTAGCCGGAGGCTCAGGTATCCACAGGCCCCTCGGAACGAGGGAAAGCGGCGGGTCGGAGTACAGGGCAAAGGTTAGATTTGTGCAGGAACACACACTGCGTGAGGTTTGTCCCTTTGGTTGGAAGCAATTAATCGAAGTACATGTTAAATTACACCCTCAGAAAGGAAAAGGAGACATAAAGAAAAAAGGAAAGTTGGATCCGTACGCTTACGTCCCTCTGAAGAAGGCCCAGCTCAATCGCAGGTACTGCCAACAGCTCCGTCGGCTATAATCTCATAAGTGTCTTTTGACAGGGAATGGATTTACTCAAGATGTTGGACGCTAAACTTGAGTGTTTTTTTTTTCCCTTCTCTTTTTATGTTCGCAGGAAACGCGCCAAGCTGCAGGGCCAATTCAAGGGCATGGTGAGAGGGGCCCAGAAGGGGGCGCTGTCTGGAAGGAAAATGCAGAAGAGAAAGGGGAAAGCCTGAAAAGCATGCTTGTGTCTGTAATGCGATCTCAATGCAATGTGTGTGTGTGTGTGTGTGTGTCTGTGCGCGTGCAGTGATGTTTTTTTTCCTTAGACTTCCTTGCCGCAAAGTGTACACCTTTTGAGGTGAGGTGACTTTTTTTGTGTCTTTGATGTACTTAAGGCAAAACCAGTTTGTTTTTAAACTGTTCCTCCCCCGGAAGCTCAAAAAATACCTCTCCTACAGTTTGCAGAATGTGTGTGTTTGTGATGCGGTTCCTGCTTTGTCAGATTTGCCAGCTTGAAAACTGTGATCTGTGATAAAAAAAAAAAAAAATCACTCAACTCCTTTGGTGAACAGATGTGGATTGACAAATAATGCAAATCTAGAGATTCTCAAAGAATCCTCAAATGTATTAACCATGCATTGACCTAATCATAGTAAAATCAAATAAAATATTTAGATTCTATAGAAATAGAATCCCCCACTCATCTGTAGCTTGTTTTTTTCCTTTCTCTGTTTGCGCTGCTCCTTTTATAGACACGGAACGCTGCAGGTCCTTCTTGTGCAGGATGAGTTAACATACTGCGGGCTTCATATGATTCATTTGCCCCAATGCATTGCAGCCAAATGAGTCATGTCGTGACTGAATGACCTCCTAATAGCAGTCTTTTGTGTCTGGGGCCGAGCGTGTCAGTCAGCATTTTGCAGAGGGGGATCAGGATCAGGACGGTCTCAGAGCAGGAGTTTGGTGGCTGAAGGAAGCAAAGCTGACAATGGGTGGTCAGAACAGCTTCCTAACCACCTTTTTGTAGTATAGATTATTATTATAATTTTTTTGGAAAGATGATGTATTGATGGATCTTTATTTTTTTTTTTTAATCCTATAGACACAGCAGCCTTTCATGATTATGGACTGTTCTACAAGTCAGTGTGTTTGAGTGTACACCTTGTGGAAAGTGTGCTGGAATTTTTGCATTCTGACAAATTAATTGAGATAGTAGAGACCTATTATTATAGTTTGAAAACTGATATTTAAACAGGTAGACTGATTTTTTTTTTTTTTTGTGATTCACTTCTGCTGGTCTCCATCCTGCAAGAGTCATGCTGTAATGCTTAAATGCAGAGCGGCAAGTGTAACTAGAAAGGCACAGTGATTTGTGTCTAAACTGACAATTTAATACAATTTTTTTTAGGGCTATCTTCATAAGTGTTTTGGATTGACTAGTGCTTTGACAGCAGCAGTAGCAGAAGTGCAATTACTTTAATTAAAGGGTCCTGCACAGAGTGAACACGCGACGTCGCCAAACACTGCATCCTGCATTATCCAATTAAATAATAAATATTGTGTGACAGCAGGTCCGTTGCATTGACCTCAATGTGATTTTAAGCTGATTCCCAATATGACTGTGCAAAAAAGACGGTCAAATGAAATGCTGCAACCTTGGAGGAAACGACATTGACTCAACACATTAATAAAAAAAAAATTTTCTTTATTCATGATAGAAAACTGTTAGTAGGAGAAATAATTCAAATGATCATTTCAGTCAATAAATGCAAATAGTGGAGAACCCTACTGATACAAAAAGTTCAACACAACCTCTTCAAAGGTGCTAATAAAAACCCAAATACATCAGACGCTGCTTCAGGAAGCTCCCCCACCTCCGTATGCACTTCCCCTTCCTCAAGGATGGAAGAGGGGAAAAAAAGAAGAACCCACAAGAAAAAGTGATCCAGACAGGGCTTGTGTACTCTAATAAATAAAATATGGAGAAACTGCCCTGCAGTTGCAAAAGATAAAACCCCATTTGAACAAAATTTTAAGTAGAATGTAGAAATGTTTGAGTAAAATGGTGAAATGTCTAAGAGCCGGCGACACAACGCCCAATGAGTGTGTAAAAACCAAGTATTTAAAACCTAAAGCCAATGTAATTAAGTTTTATACGTTTAAAGACGGATGGAAAGATGGATGATTTGGTTCAGCTCACCAAGTACAGCCTGTGTTTTCCACTGCCACATGGCTCTTAATTCTACCACTTTGACAATTCAGTCATTTGGCGCTTATTTAGTGCTGTTTTGACGACGTGCGTGTACTAGTATTGCAAAAACAAAGATGCAAATCCACCAGTAGCGCTGGGTGTTGGTGTCTGGACTGTGAACCAGAAGATAAAGAACCAGAATAAAATATAAATTAATAGACAATTATAAAATAGAATTACTCATGCGTTTTTGTTAAATATCGACATGTTTAATTGTTTAGCTGATGATGATGTGTTCAATTTAGCACTGCACTGCTTGCCATAAAAACGCCCTCATGACGCACTTCAGTCATGTGGTGACGGGCTGGATTTGAAGCAGACGTGGTGTCACTGACAACCCACCAGGCCACCAAGGACTTCAACACTTCAACACGCGACTTTTCCTGGCACATTTATCTTTATGTTTTGGCTGCTGGACTTTAAAACAAACTGACTGCCATAAGGGTCGAACCCACTGTCTCTTGATTTACAGTGCCGCCACCGACAGCCTGAACTATTTATATGGACCATATAATGTGACTCATCTCTTGGTTTCTGAGTCTTTTCTCTTTGCCATTTGTCCTGATAAAGAGATGTTTCCAGATTCTGGTGGCGCCGTTCAAATTTTAGAACGTTTTTCTATTTTTACTTATTGTCTACAGTTAAAGACTAGCGGAACTGTGCTGTGACGGGTACCTATTTGGTTTTATCTGAATAAAAATGAGTAAAACGGGTTTTAAAAACATAAAAAACAAAGACTAAAGAATATCTTTGACATTTGAAGAGATGATGGTGATGCTGTCGAAGCCGAGTTGCCATCCTGCTGTGATTCTTTTTCCTATAACTGGACTATTATTGTCTGTCTCTTTGTTATGCTGTTTGAATAATCTTCAGTCGGTGCATGCAAGGACCACTTGTAGCACATCATCAAATCATTCCACTTTGTTTTACTTTGCAGAAAAAAACAGGCTGCCAGGCAGGAGCCGGCTCCCGTCATTCGTTTCAAAGAGCCGACTCTTCGAAGCAGCTCGGCTGCAACCCACACATCACTACTTCGACACAACAGTCTCTCTGATAAAAAAACAAACAAACACCCCTTTACACTATCATTTACTAAACTTGCATGATTGCTCAGACTCTAAAATCTAAAGTCTAAAGTTTTGAAAATGTTCCATCTGGCATACCATTTTATTAATTTGCACACAAACAGTGAAAGGCCCAGTGTGTAAGATTCAGTAGCAACTAATGGTCAGAACGCTAATAGCAAATAGGACACAGACTGCTAACATTTCTTTTTGCCCAATCAGTGAATTTATTTTGGGAGGGCAACTCAATCTTTTGGCGCTAGTTCACTGATGTCCCATTCTGATTTCAAATCTTTTTTATACCTGCTGTGATGACACGGTGAGATCATAAAAGCAGGACAGATTCACATTTTAGTGAATGCATCTATCAAAGTGAAACTGTCATGCATTTTATTTGAAAAAAAAAAAAAAATGCAATTGCGTCATATATTGTAGATGCTTTAACCAATTAAAAACATGCACATACTATCTATTCCATGTCAGGCCAATAGATCCTTCAAATTTTACTCACTGGGCCTTTAAAAACTACCTTTCACTGACTATCTATGAGACTTCCTCTGACTCTCTGGGTAACCATGGCGACTAACACTGCGCAAGTTTCAACAATTACATGCTTTGCTTTCCGTTAACATTTGCATTTTTACATAAAACATACTGACGGCGCTCAGTAGCAGAATTCAGAATCCTGATTTTATACCTTTTTTTTTTTTTTTTTTGCTGTCCAGCAACAAAGCGCAGAGATTCAAGTCGCACCTCCTCGTGTTCTGCCTCTGCTGCCTCGAGTCTTTGGGGGGTGAAACGGAAGACGGTTCTGGTACTGGCGGAAGGACTTTTTCACGGAGGGAGCTCCCCCAGCCCTCCACCATCAGAGCCTGGGTGGCGGCCGGGACGGCGGGCTGCCCGGGTCCTCCGGGGGCGCGGGCCGGGGCGAACCTGGAGGGGCTGGGCCACGGGGGGCGGAGCGCGGGAGGGCGGCATGGTGCGGGGCCCTCTGGACGGAGGCTTTGTGCGGGGGACGGAGTCGGGGACCAGAGGTCGCACCTCGGCAGCGGGGGGAGACGGAGGGGGAGGCGAGTGAGAGTGCTGAGGGCGGGGAGGGGTCCGGTGGTTCTGGGCGGACTCGGCGTCTTTGACCCGCTGGAAATTAATGCAGCGACCCTGCCGGAGAGAGACAAACGGGACAAAGGTTGAGGGGGGGGGGGGGTTAGAAGCAAGGCAGCGCGTCTTTGTGCGAAATCAACGACCCTGGTGAAAAATCCACCGGTTCAACGGAGCTGTGCGACTTTGACACGGCGGTGCTACCAAACACGGCCTCTGACCAGTGTTGGCGAGTAATTACTAAGTAATCCACCACTACTGTTTTAATAACAGAGTAATGTAATGGGATTACTGTGGCAAAACTGGTAATTATATCATGATTACTTTATCAAGTGACTTTAATCAAGTAACTTATCAAGAAAAGTTAGTTATCAAGTAACTTTATCAAGTAATTAGATTCCATTACTTTTCTGAAATATTTTGCAAGCTAAAAAATATCTGATCCACAAAATGTCTGAAATTTAGAAAAACAACCGAAAACAACGACGTCGCAGATTGATGATGCAGCCGTGCATGCAACGTCATTGATGGGCATGTTAAGAGGACAGAGGCAATATTTGAAATTGCAAAAAATTACTCTATCTATTTTTAACTAAAGTAATTAGTAATTGATTACTTATGAAGCAAAGTAGTTAAATAAGTAATTAGATTACTTTTTAAAGGGGTAATCAGTAGTTTGATTACTTATGAAGCAAAGTAGTTAAATAAGTAATTAGATTACTTTTTAAAGGGGTAATCAGTAGTTTGATTACTTTCAACACTGCCTCTGACACAGTTATCACACACACAAACACACTCTGCAGTCTCCAGTCGGCAGCTCGGTCGCTCCTGACGCAGGACAGAAAGCAGTTTAGGCCTCGTATGCGCTCGACTTGTTGGAATGAAAAAGGAATTTTTCTGTTTTCTTTTTCTTTTTTTCAAAAAAAGCCACAATAGTTAACTGAGGCCCTGTTGGCATTTAACATAATTTACAAGTCTGAGAGAATAGAGCGCTTCCCTTATTGTTCTCATTGATGGGTTTTTTCTCTCTCTGTTCTCTGCATCTTTCCACACACACACACACACACACACACACACACACACAGACTGTCTATCTCAGGCAGTATGTGACGAGTGGAGAGAGGGTCTCTTGTGTCACACTCACAGACCCTTGGTGGTCTGCTTATAACACCTTATTAAACAGAGAGGCCCTAAAGTCACACAGGGGCCACAAGAGCAGTAGCTTTTGTGGCTGAGGGGACCATTGTGCATGTGTGTGTGTGTGTGTGTGTGTGTGAGAGGGTGTGTAATTGATTAGGGGGACGCCCGGTGGGAGGGGCGACTACTTGGGTCTTGTCTCCGAGGCGGCGGTGAAAAGGCCAGTTTGTGAGCAGCAGAGCAGCAGCGAGACACCAGAGACAGCATATGGACACAATGAGAGCACAAGCTCATGAATATGAGTGCGTTTGTGCCTGTGCGCGACAGTGAGAGCGCCTCGGCCGGAACATATGGCCTGAATGGAGGCTGGTGCCTCATGAATAACAGAAACAGATGCAGCGAGAGTTTTAGGAAGCATCAGGACGACCCGCGTTAAAGAGACAAGGGACTAACTGGGATTTTTTTTTTTTTTTTTTTTTTACACTTCCAAATTATGCAGAACACGACATGACAATGTTCCCTCGACAATAATGAGTGCCCTGTGGCTCGCCATTCAACTCTCCAGAATTCCCCCAATGATTCACAAAGCGTGCGTTAACACGCGCAGCCGCGCTGCGGAACCGAGAGACCTCGTCAGGCCCCGTGAAGACACGCGCTACGTTCAGGAATATGGTGAGAAAGATAAGAAGAAGAAGAAGAAGAAGAAGAAGAAGACGCACACGCGCCCTGACAGCATCAGGCAGCCTGTCACCTCGCATGACATTAGAGTGATCCGCTCGAGAAGGGGAAAGTGCAACACGGGCCACTCACGAGCGTTGACGGACTACATATGCTGCGCTGCAACGCTGAATACACGGCGAGACTGTCCATTAGGGTGATTTATCCCAGCGGTCTCCAACCCCTGGGTGGCGGACCGGTAGCGGTCGGTGGGTCATAGTACCAGGCCGCACAGAAAGATACTCATGTTATCTTGTTGCCGCCATGTGCTAATAAAGTTATAAACTAGTGCAAAGTGGATTCACGTTTATTACTATATTTAGAAAATACCAGAGTTTTCATGCCGGTCCCTGAAAATGTTGTCTTACATTAAACCGGGCCGTGGTGCAACAAAGGTTGGAGGCCACTGATTTACCCAACTGATTTAGGTGGTTATTAGTCTTTTAGGCAGCAACAGCAGCCAAGTTTGCTTGACAGTTTAAAAAAAAGAAGGAAAGAAAATGAATCTAAGTTTGTTGTTCTTCCTTGATGATGTAAGAGTATTTATTGTGGATTAAACACAGTGCTAGAAAATGTAACAAATTGAACACAGTTTTTCTTTTTCATTTAAAAATAATTATTTAAGGTGAAGAAAAACGTTTCTGTGTTTACATGAAGCCTTTAAACGGCTGTACGGTCAACTACAATTTCTATTGAATTCTAAACGATGAGCGTGTGCGTGTGCGTGTTGGGGGTGCTGGCGACGAAGGGGAGGCGCCGGCGTGCTAATTTGCACTGCTCTGTGTTTTGCGAGGCCCGATGGACGGTGCGCTCCGTGACGGCAGCGAGGCCGTCGGTGGCCGTCGGCTCCGGGGGACAAAAGAGGCGAAATCTCTTCTGTCACAATCTGGCTCGTGGCCTTTCAACTCTCCATCTGTTTGCGTGACAGTCACTCAGGAGGGGCGGCGGTGGGGGGTAGGGAGAGCGCGGGGGCCGCACACACACACACACACAGGTTACAGTGACAGACACACACACACATGCCGGGAGAGGCTGGATGCGGAACAGGAAGTGTGGCTGGAACTGGCCGTTTGCAGAGGCAGTGAAGTGCGTGTAATGCGGGCGGAAAGCAGGACGCGCTCCTCCCGAGCTGCCCGGGGAACCTAATCGACGCCAATTAATGCCGCTCTTTCTGCCAGCCTCGTCGACCATTCACTGCCCTGCTGGCTGCAGCGTGTGGGCAGATGTTTAGCAGGTGCACAATTTGGACCTGCGCTTCTTGTGTCAACGTACTCTTTACTTTGGGTCTTTTTAAAAAAAAAAATAGAATCAATAGCTATGTTTACATGGACCCAAATAATCAGAACAAAGGCCCAATCAGATTAAAAATGCTTCATGTAAACACGTCAATCGGAAGATTCTGAACCGATTCGGTCCATTCGGAAAGAAATATCATTCCGAATGAGAGAGGTGGTTTTTGCCGATTGTTATTCCAAATGGCGTCCATGTACAAACCCATTCAGATCCTGTCTTCCTGGTTGGGGTAAAATTATCTCCACTGCACATGAGTGCTACGTCAGCGTGACGCGTTTACAAGCAGAAAACATGGCGGGAGGGAAGCAAAACTGGTCTGTTGCTGACACAACTTTGTGGCTGGAAATTTTAAAAGACAAAAATAGCAGACAACGGGGGCGTTTGTTTACAACATAGGCGGAAGTACAGTTTCTTCTTCTAAACGTAGCTATTGTCTCCTATGATAAAACTAGATTTCTTCTTCCTTTTGCTCTATTTGTTTTACAGTCCAGGGGTTTTGCCAGGGCGACTGCTTGGTGGGTCGCTGCTTGCAGATGCAGGCTACATTTTTTCTGCCTTTGGACCAAAAATTGAAAAGAAATGACTCACGCCACTACAGGGAACAAATCGATAAAAATTTCAAAGCCGCGTGACGTCAGCCACGAGAGGCGACAATGAGGCCATTTACAGCGGAGCAGATGTTTCACCATGGCAGCAGTTAGGATGGAGGACCGGGTTATGGGCTGCCGTACACGAGGTCAAGGTTAAATAACAGGGAGCCCTCTTCTCCCTGGCGTTCCGTCACCCGTTCCGGCGTGCACTCTGGGATTAGTTATGGCTCGAGAGTCAGTGCAGAAAGCACGTTCTGTGGAAGTCGCATGGATTTTTCCAGTTCCGCAGAACTAGAGAACAATGGAAGCTTTGAAATGGAATCAGTCCTCGATGGCTGCCTCAGTGGGGAAAAAAAACAGCTGCTGATCCCGAAGCTCATCCCAAATGAGGCGCAGCAGAATCCCCCCATCAATCAGGAGCTATCATTTCTATCAGCGGCGAGGATAAACGAGAGTGGATGGGCTCACCTGATCTCCAGGGTGTGGCCTCATCAGAGAAACCTGGTCGTAGCCTCTCCTGAACAGAGCCCAAATGGCGTCCAGCTTCCCCTGCAGGAACAAGAAAGGAAAAGTCTCATCACCAAATATGGACAATTTGAGGTGGAAATAAACCTGCTCCCCGACCAGAAATACGCAAGCAACATTTAACCAAAGCAAGCCGCCAGGCTGACCTTGATGGGGGTGAACCATCTCCTCTGTTGTGGCCGCCTGCGGGGCGGTTTTCTCGGTTTGGGCTCATACGGCTCGAATTCCTGCTCCGGCATTTTGACGACAGCGTTTTTGGGTTTGTCCAGCTTGGCGCCTTCCTCAGTGGACCCCTTCTCCCCCCATCGTACTTTAAAAAAAAACAAACTTTTACTTAAATTTCCATTCTGTCAAACAGCGCAAGTTTCAAATTCAATTCATTCAATCTTCTTACCTCCATGCGTTTGATGCCACCCACTCCTCTCCCACCATAGTAGGATGCATCCACTGTGGGCCACTTCTTCCTCGGCATCCCATCGTCATCGTCAGAGTCCTTGGAGCGACACGCAATTTATACAAAACAGCCTGAACTCACCATTTAGCTCGTCTGCTTGCTCCAGTGTGAGCACACACAGTTCTGAACATAATCCCTTTGTGATGTCACAAAAGACAAAAGGTGTTGGCTTTACCCTTGGAGGCAACCTCAACAACCGCTTCCAAACATGTGGAAGCCACAACAAAGTGTCTGATTCAGCAGGATGTTACCACTGAGTGTTTATTTATTTGGAAGCTTTAAACACCGGGCTAAATATGCTGTTTTCTTATATCAATGGAGTTTCTTAGATGATCCATAATGCAGGGTTACACCACTGGAGACCACAATGTAAAATAAAGTTTGTATAAATTCTCTTGTGGCAATAAAACATTCATCAAGAACGTTTGCAGAAGAAGGAAGAAAGTAAAACAACTCTTACCGGCTCAGGAGGTGGTGGAGGTGGAGGCTCTTTGATCACCTGCAGATTTGGAAACAATTAAGAGACCAAAAAAAACCCCACAAAAAAAAATAATTTGTAAAAATCTCTGCCTGAGGTTCAGACTTACCACGGTGCAGCACAGCGGCCAGAACCACCACATCAGGAGCAGAGCCAGCAGCAGGAAGACCACCAGCAACGAAATGAGCACGATGGTGCCGTCAAACTGCGAAAACCGGAAACATCATGGCGGTGTCAGTGGTCACGCTAGACCAAAAGCAGAAGATGAGAAGACGACAAAAAAAAAGGGAAAAAAACAAAAGCCGAGGTACTCACAGCCTCCTCTGATGGACAGACACAACAGAGGAGACCTCAGAGAGGAAGGACAGAGGAAGAGGAAGAAGAAGAAGACTACGGAACCAAGAGGAAGTGAGAAGCTTGAAAAATGAAAAACAAAGAAAAAAGGTTAAAGGTCAACCTAAATGAAGGCAGCAGAAGAAAGGCATCGCGAGAGTTGTGGAGGCGGTCGGGGCCGCGTGGTTTTTACTCACACATTCGGTGGTGGTGATGTGAACGGAGCTGGTAATGTAGGAGAGGCCCTCGTTCATGCTCACCTGCAGGTAGATGACCCTGCAAACACAGGAGGTCATGGCTCAACGAAGCTTGTGACGGGTGGAATTCACACACACACACACACACACACACACAAACTCAGCCCCACACCCGCTTGTGTACAATCATTTTGGCTGAGCTGCGGATATTCCCTCCGCTGATCCCTCTGATCCATACTGGCTGCTTTCTACATGCGCAAAACACGCTGACACAGACAAAAAAAAAAAAGACAGACAGACGCAGCCTTCAAAGAGGTCAGGGAGTTCTCCACCCACCGAAGGAATCTCTTGTGTTTGGATCCAACCCAGATCCTCTAATGTGGAAACCACAGAGAGCTTAATGACTTTCTTGTTCTCCCGTATCCACTGCTGATATCTGACGCTGGCTGAGGCCAGGCACAAGACACACGCTTGAGAATGTGGGTTTCTGTCCGGCACAACACTTATGTGCCCCATTATTTAAATTTTTTATTCTTGCAGCCAGAAACACCAGGGCGTGAATGGAAACGGCCGCGGTGCGGCTTCAGGTTCGGCTTCTTGTGTCCTTCTTGTGGCGGAGACAAGAAAGGGGGCATTAAACGCTGCCTTTAAGATTTGTGGCGGTCGCGGGGGTGGGGCGGCAAGTAGGGGTAGGAGGAGGAGGAGGTCACTGCAGGGCGGGAGGCAGGGGAGGAAGCAGAGGATGGAGGGGGGATGGTAGAAGAAGGGCCTTTCCTGTTCTGTGTCTCCTCAGTGACTACTGTCCCTCCCCTCTCAAACGCCCCCCTGACTTCCTCCATCTCTGACTCCGCCCCCCACTTTGCCTCTATCCTCTGCGGCTCTGGGGCTCGGAGCCGACGCGGAAACTATAGGAAACCGGCGGGCGGTGCAGGTGCCACTCCCCTTCCTCTCTCTGTCCCCTCGCCGCCAACTCACTCTGGCTGCCTCTCTCTCAGGCGGTGAGGAGGAGAAAACTGTGCTATCAGCCCCTCTCAGAGAGATCTCAGACCCTATCAATCATCAATGTGCCCACGACATATGTCTTTTAGCCGTGTGTGTGAGAGTGAGAGAGAGAGAGAGAGAGAGGGGAAGCTGAATCCGGAAGGTACCCATCAGTCAACATGGATTTGTGTGATGGCAACGTCAGCGGCTGCATTACGTGGCATGGGATGATGGAGAGAGACAGGAGGTGAGTGAGGGTCTTTGGGGTTTGGCTGAAGAGGAGGCAGCTGGACTCCCTCAGACCTCCGCTTTACAGAACCCCCCCCCTCCCCTCCCTTCCTCCCCAACCCCCACCCCCCACCCGAATCGGAAGGCCTGTGATGTGATCTGACACGGAAAGGTGACTTTTAAGGCTGGATGGAGGCTGGGGGCGTGGCTCGTAAAAAAAAAAAGAAAAAAAAAGACTTCCGATGGGAAGCATCAAAGTCGTCCAGGTAGCAATGAAAGAGCACAAAATCCCAAACCTGTACATGTTGGTGTTTCTACTCTCGATGTGGCTCAAACGTATCCTGCGTACATTTTTTTTTTTTAATCATCCTCCTGGTTTATCTGCACCGTGTTGCTCCACAACACTGAACTCATAAACCAGCTGTTGCCCTCCATCCCGGGCCCCTCAGCCATCCACAGCTGACTTCCTCTTGGAAAGCTGGGCATTGAGCACTGACTCTGCCCCAGTGTGCATTTCTTTCACGGTGTGATATGCATGAGGTACGACTGTTTCAGTGATGCACTGAGTAGCTGAAGGTAGGAGCAGCACGATCTGTCAACAGGGTTGTGAATTAAATGAATTGCTGATATTAGTTTCCGTGCTATTTACCCTATTAGGTCCTAAAATACCCTAAAACTATCTGTGAGCCACAAGACAACACCGTGCCTCGCTATACCTTTCTGTTGGATTAGAATTAGACTACTTGACTATGGGTTCAACTTAACTAACTCAATTATTAATAACATATTTTTTAAAAATTGTATTTACATATAATGCCAAAGCAAAAAAAATATTGAAGTGATGCTCCTCAGTAAACATATGGGACTCCAATTCCAGGCCATTTTGTATCTCTTGGTTCTTCTTGGTCAGTGTGGATGACATTCTAAAAATTCCTTAAAAAAAACCCCAAAACAATTTCCCGGGTGTCGCTGCGGCGCACTTTCCCACCATTGTGGTACTTTTCGCTGGCGGACAGGACGGGCTCAAGTCGCTTTTTCAAATCTGAGTGACAGCGACAAGACAGATGATGACTGGAAGGTGTCTGAGGCTGCAGGCTGCGGTGTATAATTATGCACAGCACTGCGGGGCCGGCGTGGCTGGGAGCTGTGCCGGGCTCCCGGTCCTGTGCGAGCTCAGCCCACGGTGCCGCTCCGTCCGCACCCCCAAAAACACTCCCGCTCTGAGTCCCCAGGAGCAGGGAGGGCAAAAACCCCGAGAGGAAACTTTACACTGCCCCGCTGCGTTCACTCACACTTTGGCTCTCGAAAGTGTCAGACAGAGATGTGGATGGAACACACACACAGACACACACACACACACACAAATACACAAACGCGCAGATTGGCGACGCGACAGTCCTCTCCAGCAGGCTCTCATTAAGTTGTGTTCCTGGGCTGTGCTCCTGTTGTCCCCTTGTGATTGGTGTCTGGCTTCGTTAGCTCTGACAAACACTGATTGATCACATACACTCGATGACTTTGGCCCTAATTTGTTCAAGGGCAGCAGTCTTCGTGCGCAGCTGTCAAATATCAGCGTCGCGGCCACGCAAGGAAAGCGTGAGGAGCGGAACGACAGCCAAGAAGCAGCCGTGCCGGGTGGGCCAACTGGATAATAAAGATGTATTATCCAGTTGGCCCATATATATATATATATATATCAATATATATCAATATATATATATATATATATATATATATATATGTATATATATATATATATATATATATATATATATATATATATATACACATATATATATATATACATATATATATATATATATATATATATATATATATGTATACATATATATATGTATACATATATATATATATGTATACATATATATATATATATATATATATATATATATGCCCATATATATATATATATATATATATATATATATATATATATGTATATATATATATATATATATATATATATATATATATATATATATATATATATATATATATATATATATATATATATATATATATATATATATATATATATATACATATATATATATATATATATATATATATATATATATGGGAGACCCACCTCCCAACCTCCTCCACCACTGGAGCAGGACAGAGCAGGACGGTGTCTTCGATCCCAGCTGGTCTCTCGTCTGCACAGGGATGGACAAAAACATTGGAGAATGAGGAACTGATGTTTTTACCACTTTGAACAGCAAAGTGCGGGCACAGGATTAACATTACATGCTCTCTTACAATTTGATGTAAATCTTACACACCAGGCCCTTTGAGACCATGATATGACTGTATTTGTCCTGTTGTCTGGAAGACCTTGGTAAAAATACTTGTTGTGGAGCAGGACTCACCTACGGAGTAAGTGTCATTGAGTTTGAAGCTGCAGAGGACCTGGTCGATGTTCCTGGCGTGCAGAAATCCGTTGCCTCTCACCACCACCTGGAAGCTCTCTGAGACAAAAAGCGCAGGTGTCACCAAATCTCGTCTTTTCTACTGACTAGAAATGCAGAAAAACTGAGCTGTCCTTTTCCTTTTTTTTTTTTTTTTAAATAAATACATAAATAAATAAAACTACATCTATGATGACACCCATTTTGTTTGATTAAAAACAGGAAGTTGACTCTTATATATTATATACTTCAAAGCTGCACCACTCTTACGGTGAATGCTACTACGACTGCTGCTGCTTGTGTATATCTGTGCACTCTCTTGTGCATATACGTGTGCTTAAAGGCCATCGCAAGCTCCAGCGGTGCTAATGCTAAAAGCGATCTTGCGGCACAGTACGCAGAAGAAGTGTGTGTGCATGAGTGTGCACAGAGTGAGTGAGAGAGAGAGAGAGAGAGAGAGAGAGAGAGAGAGAGAGAGAGAGGAGAGAGATTGACCTTTAACTTCCCCGGGGCGCTGTTAAAGCACACTGACAGAGGCTTGCCAGCATATGCTGCAGTGTCTATGTGGCTGCTACCCAGCATATGTTAGAGAGCGGGCGAGGGGGGAACCACTTGGTTAAAAACATGCCTGCAGGGCTGACAACAGCGCGGCCACACTGTCAAAACGGCTCTGACCTTACCTATGGCGCCATTAGCACGCCTGTGTGTGAGTGTGCGTGCGAGGAATGTGTGTGTGTGTGTGAGGAAAGCAACATAATGGCCGTGCACACTGCACTTGTGAAGTGGCTCCTTGTATTTCCCTCTTGAGAGTGTGCACGCACGACTCCGTGCGTGTGCACGTGTGTCTGTGCGTCCGAGTTTTCCTCCGGCGTCGTCCCATCTGAGCAGCACCTTTAACATTCAGTGATCTTCAGCGTGAAGATCACTGGATAAAAACATCAGCGACTGTGGGGACTGCGGGTGTATACGTGACAGTGTTTGCGCTTAAAGGTCACACACGGCGCTCAGAAACGGAAAAAAAAAATGCAGAAAGACCTGAATACACATAATCACGGAGCGGGACAGGAGCGTCGTCGTGAAGTTGTCGGCACGCTTGCGGGCTGCGTAAACGTGCTGGAGAGGGCCGACCTGCCACCGCGGTGGAGTCCAAGTGGTGATCTAAATCAGTGTTTGTCTTTGAGTAACTGGCACATTTTTTAAATAAAAAAAAATCCCATGGCACTCTACCAATCAAAAATATGTTAAAATGACACAGCCTAATAATGACAATATAGTATTTTAATTTATTTACACTCAGTCAGTGTGACACCTGGGCCTGTTAAGATGCACACAAAGCTGATACCCAGAGTGGGATTGAGGGAGGAAAATAGTCTTAAATTCCTTTTAAAGCACAGTCACTCAAGAATGGAATGTTCTTTTTATCATTATCTCTGGGCACATTGGTGGAATCACGCTGGTGTAAAGTAATGTGAAGAGGACTGACGTATTATTGAGTGACGATAAAGAAAATGATAAATATACAGACCCTAAAGTATCTGCAGTCACTATTGCAGGACAAAAAGTGTTTCATGTTGGTGTTAAATTAGGAAAGGGAAAAGTTTCCCCAATTTGAAAAAAGAAAACCCACTAGCTAATAAACATCTTTCAGCACATATTATTCAATTCAAAGTACAAATTTGATGGACGTCGTAATGCTTTTCAAACGCGTGTATTTTGTGTATACATGCATCTTTTGTGTCTAATTTTTTGTGTGACGTGTCAAGCTCAGCGACCTCAGCGAACTTGTTGCACGTTCTGCGTGTGCAGATACATAGAAAACACACACCGCGACACAGACAACCTCATCATTTACCGGTGAGCACCACACCCTCTCACCCCACCACAGTGATCAGGCCGCACGCACCGTCTGCTTCCACCATTGTCAACACCCCAGAGAGGTGTGCACTTTAATTACAGCTCTCAGTCGTAACCACTGCTTTGGGCTTTCTCTTCAATAACCATCACCCGTCTCCTTTCTCACCGACAACAGGCAGAAGCTGCGACAACGCACACTTTATCTTTTACATGTATTTAGACCCTGATGTTCTGCCGTCTTGAATGAGACTCGAGGTCTGCTAACTTCCTGTGTTGCTCGTATCCATCCTGGAGAGTCTTGCACAGTGACTCGAGTGCAGCTAGTTTGTCACTGTGTGTGTTAGCAGCCTCCTCCATGTCACGTATCTTCCCTGGCACAGCTGACTGAGTGTTTTGCATAGCCGTCATTGTATCTGATACGGTACTGAATTTAGTCTCTACCGACGTCTTGAAAGCGGTGATAACACTCATCAGGTCAATGGTAGATTTTCTTATCCATGTGCAGGGCATGGTGCAAGGTTGCTGCATTAGCGTCATTTAGCTCAGATGTTGCTGTGGGCGTCTCGTTAGCCGGATTTGTTTGTTCGTCCCTATTCCAGTATTGCCCCGCCTCTCGGCTTGGACTTGGACCTTGTTGACATTGTCTTTGCCTGTATCGTATCTTGGTGCCAAGACTTGCTGGCGCAAAAGATTGAGTTGAAAGGAAGAAACTCTTAAAATTAGCAAACACGGCTACTCCATGCTTTTCGCTAGCTACGGCCTACACCTGGTTCACACACTTCATCTTTTAACAGTGTAAATTAGATAAAGACTTGGGTGAGTGAATGGGCACACACACACACACACACACACACACACACACACACACACACACACACACACACACACACACACACACACACACACATGCTGATTTGCCTGGCTGAAAGGTCAGTGCTGTCAGACACATGGTGGCTCGGACTGGTGGTGCCCTCCTGTCATGTGCAACACACACACACACACACACACGCACGCACGCACGCACACACACTTCCCTCTTCTCCCTCTCCTCTCCTCGCACGTCCACTTCCATCTGCACCTGAACGCCTGACGAGTCCCGCGCGAACACGTTACCACGTGTGTGACACACGACACATGTTGTGTACATGCGTGCGCCCGTGTGGCCGGCTCGGGTACGCAGAGGGGGATTTACTTAGGAAAAAAAAAAAAGTCGGCGAGGGGGCTTGTCCGAACGGCGACCCTTCAATCACGTTAGTGCGACGGGACAGTGAAGGGCAGGGAGGGGCAGAGCGGCGCGGGACGTCGGGGGAGGAAAGGGTCAGGCGTTAATGAAAGCAGCAATCTCCGCTGTCACGTCAGATCTGAAGGCCCAAATCTCACTGTTCTGCCGCCGCCGCGCGCGTGTCTGTGTGTGCGCGAGGGATCGGCGCTGTCACGTCGGATAGCGCGGCGCAACGTTCACTGTCCGGTCTGATGGCCTGTTTGCAGGCAGCTCGGTCTGGTCACTTCACATCAGCGTGAGGGACACGTACGTGTGTGTGTGTGTGTGTGTGTGTGTGTGTGTGTGTGTTGAGCAAGAGGTCTGAGTGTGTGTGTTTTGTGTGTGTGTGCTGACTACATGCTAGCGTGCAGAAAGAAAGACAACACCTGTGCAATATGTCATTACGTGTCCATTACGCGGAAAAGGGGGGGAAGTCAAAGTTAATTCACACATTTAGGCCCGAAGCTTCATGCGGGTGTGAAAAAATATGATTGAAACGCATTAATGCAGAGTGATATTAAATTTAAAGTGCCAATGCGTAACTTTTAAAGAGATCTATCAGAATGAAAGTGGATTTTAAAAAATGCATGAATGACTTAACTAGATCGGGTCAATAAAAAGTAATGACTGCGATTCATCTTTGATTTATTTACATAAATTTCAGGGCCACTTGGAAGCGGTTGGAAATATTTCACCACGGTTGCCACCACGGTTGCCCCGAAAGTTCCGCTCCTCACCCCAGCTTGAGTAAGTGAGTTCTTGGATCAAATGAAACACCAGCAAGCTGAGACAGACAGTGACATTGTTTGCAGTGATTGCTTTCCCCTCAACAGAGGCAACTAAACGTTACACGCTGGGCCTTTAAAGTCATTCCTTTAATGCGGGATCTGACTTTTGTGGGCCTGGATTCGCGCGAAGGGGCAACAAAGACGAGCGCGGCGCACAACGTGAGCAATGTGTTCGCCACATTAAACTCCTTGCCCTTCATTAATTAGGCTGGAATCAAGTCTGGGATTAAGTGAGTCCTTGGTTTCTTAGTTCACTGACCATTAGGCTGCTCATCAATCGAATAATAAATGAGGCTGTTGGAGGATATTTGGCCACATGTCAGCTGACACACTCTCTGGCAGCAGACCAGAGACTGCAATTATGGCGCGGGATGATTCTTTACGGCCGCTCCCTTATTTTCGTCCTTTTCGGGGGCAACATATTCCTCCCTTCCTTTTCCCTTCACATCCGGTAATGGACGCTAATATCGCTTGGTTGCCGTGGAGGCTGCTAATGCACTCCCTAAAGTGGGTCCTAATAAGGTCATGTCAGAGCTCGTCCATCCTGCTGGCTTCGCTCCACGTCCTCTCTCCCTGAAACTGTCCAGAAGCAGAGGAGCTGGACACGGAGGAGCAGGAGAAGAAGAAGAATTAGAAGGAGGAGGAGAAGAAGAAGAAGAAGAAGAAGAAGAAGAAGAAGAAGACTTTGAGAGTTTAGGAGAAGAAGAAGCCAAAGCGACCACTTCAATGGAGACATTTGTGACTAAAGTAGGCCAGAGAAGCAGCCATGCTTAAAGATTCACAGCTAATTCCCTTGACCAGCAACTCCCCCCCCCGCCCTTCTTCTCTCTGCACACACGCTGTGCCGAAGCGGCTATGCTAATTTCCCCCGGCCGTGAGTGACAATACGTTCTGTGTCATGAGCGTCCGTGCAATTACTCCAGCCCTCTGTTCCACTCCAGGGGCTTTGGATGACTGTCATCTGACACAATCGCATAACCCCAGACGGCCGGGGCGAAGGGGTGGGGGGGCGGGCCCGGCTCCTCGCACCTCTTACCTCCTGCACACACGCTGGACGGCTCGGCCGCGAGGATCTCAATGCAGGACTTCTTGATGATCTGGGAGTTGAGTAGGATGGAAAAAAGAAAGTCACAAGGTAACTTAGTGAGGTCATGACGCTCACTCTGTGAACGCAGATGATTTCATGTGAAATGTATGCGTCGTACCGAGTCGATGATTCCCCTCAGGGCTTGGAAACCCCCCCATACAGGGAACACATGCTCTATGGAGTCTGCAATTGTTGCAAGCTGGACAAAAGTAATTCAGATAAAGACATTTAGCGGTGATTTAAAAGGAAAGGATTGCAAAAAATAATGTGCGGCATTTCTCAGGATCATTCTGCGGCTTTCACCTGCGTCTGGTTGAATTCTTTCACTCCCACACAGTAAACAATAGCTCCAAGAGACCTGGCCCTCTGTGCCTGCAGACAGCAAGCAATACAACAACACGATGACAAAAAGCAACCGAAGAAGCTGAAGATTTCAGTTCAAAAATCTCGCCCCTCCGCCTTGCCAGTCAACCGATTCGTCTGAAACCCGCACTGGATTGCGTGAGCAGGTGGCTCTCTGGGGCGAAAGCAGTAGGATTTCATCGGAAGGGTGTCGATACAACGAGATACGGTGTCAGACACAGAGCGATAGAAGGTTTCCCCATGTCTCACCTCTCGCTGAGCAGTGTCAAACTGCCACTCGTTCAGCTCCCCGTCGGTCAGAGCGATGATGACACTGGCTGTGCCTGCAGAACACAAATCTGTAGCATTAGAGCAATTCAGTGAAGGTGGACTTAATGCTTAATGCTGTAAAAGCTTACCGTGGTTCTCCTGATATATCTGAGAGTTCGCCTGCAGTCGGACACAAGATTGAAACATTTATGACCTGAGTCAAATGAAGCTGTAATTCAAAGTCCTCGGTCACTTTCAAGTATGGTTTTTATGACACAGCTTCAGCAGCTCTTTTGCTTGAGCCTCAACTGGAGCCATTATTGCACGTGATTAAATTAGAACCCCAATCACTGGAAATCATTTATGTTCCACTACTCCCGCTGATTTAATTGATCCCAATTCTGCCTCTGACAGGCTGAAGTAATGATATTAAACATAAATAGGTAGTTAAGGTAAGAAAGTGAAAAAAAAAAATTCTAACACACGTTTGGCTCATTCTTACCATTTGTAGGCCTAAGTTCATAAGCGTGTCCCCTCCCGGCACAACCTTGCTCAGGGCCTGTAGGCCTCTGTCGATGGCCTCCCTGCAGAGGGAACAGACAAACAACTCGGCAAAGGAAAAAAACGACTGGAGAAGCTGGTTTGAAATGAATAATCAGACGAGACGTGAAGAGAAGATCTGTGACATGTGAATGCAGGCGAAGACTGGATGCAAGAAAAATCTACTCAGCAGATTTTCAGAGATATGCAAAAACCCAGATCAAGCGCAACAAGAGAGGACTCGTCTGCCGACTGCAGCGTGGATCCTGCAAACACTCTGAACTGACTTGCTCAGCCGAGTCTCACCTGTTCTCTGTCAGCTTCATAATGATGGTTCCTCGTGTGGAGAAGACGATGAAGGACATCCTCAGCATGGGGCTGCAGAAACACGCTCGTTTAACGTTTGGCGAAAAACATTTGCATCCTCTGACGGTCAATCGGGCTTTTACCTGATGAATTTCTCTGCCAGCTGCTTCACAAAGGAGTAAATTTCTATCCAGTGGTGTTTCACGCTTCCCGATCTGAAACATTTTCAAGGAAAGGCACATTTAAACAGACTGACCGATTCTGATCCGGCCTCGTCTGACACTGTCAGAACGAATAAAATTGCAAATCCAAATCTTTTAAGTGGTGTTGATTTAAATCGTGGTCGTAAACTGAACAACAGCCCAACTCGCCCGCCCGCTCACATTCCATTACTTTTGGACGCTAACTTGTCAGTCAGTCAGAGCGGCTGGTTGGCCCGCTGCATGCTTCACGCTGCTGTGTCAGTGACAGTCCCCTTAATGAAGCCCAGACCCAGGGGGTGGCTAATGGGGGCTAATTGCTACTGGGCCAGAGGGCCGAGGTTAGGCAGGGACAGATGTAGCAGTCTGCCTCTAGCAGGGACCATGCAGCAGGCAGCTGGCCTGTGTGTGCGCCTGTGCCATCAGTGGCTATGTGTGTGTGTGTGTGTGTGTGAGAGTCAGTGGGGATGAACAGATGGTCCCAGTGAGCCCCGCAAGTCTAACAACAGGTCAGGGGTATTGCACAGAGAAAAGGCTGCGACATGAACAACAACGGGGCGCTGGGGAGTGACACTCAGCAGGGGGTGAATGCGAGTGCGAGGACGCGACATCAAACAGCGAGTACAGTAAACCGGCGCGCGTGTGTGAGGCAGTGACAAGAGAGAGAAAGTGTTGCAGGGTCATAAAGAGAACGGTTTAGAACCCTGGCTGCTCTTTGCTTATACGATGTGTTTTAATGCACAACAAACATGACAGTTGCTTTGATGAAACAAACTTGACATAAATTTGTTGCATTGTTTTTGATTTTTTTTGTTATTAGTAAAAAAAAGAAAACTGTCCCCTGATGGCTGGTTAATTGACTCCTTAATATAACTGGTTGAGTGTCAGCGTTAGTCATAGGCACTGATGCATTGTCCACACACAATCCCTTGTTGATGAAATTCGCCTTCAACTTAATTGATAAATATTATTATATTATTATAGATTAAAGTGGGGTGCAGGAACTTCATTCGTCTGCAGTCCCAGGGTTGAGTTCAAGGCTCCTGTCAGGCTTCAGCCATTAAACACAACACCTATTATTACATCTGCGGGCAACCAAATAGTGGAAAAACGCACCGCTGGTCAGACATTGGTGTACAGGAATGTGTGGAACTGATAGTATTTCCTAAAGTTCATTCTGAACAAATTCCTTCTTCACTCCGTGTACGTCATCAGCTTGTGCGCGACAAGACCAAGACCAAGCGAAGGCCAAACCAGAGTTAAAAAAAAAAAAGAGTAGAAAATCAGCGGAGAAGCGTTGCTCTTTCAGCAACGCTTCCATTCACACGAGGCATCAGACGAGGTCAGCGTGGCGTTTAACATCAGATACAGCCAAACCAGTGAGTGCCATCTGGGTAATAAAATAATTAAAGAAGAGCGGCGGTGGCATCCCGGGGGCTTGCTGAAGCACGCAGGTCAACACAGTCAAACAAACACAGCGTACCGGCGGCCAGGCCGAGCGTGACGCGCCACGCTCCCCGGGCTCCTCCAAAGCTTTTTCAAGCAAAGGTTAAAGCGATGCTGCGGCCGTCTGGCTGCTCGACAGAGTGAAGACGCACAAGAGCGATGCATTTTTTCATTTTTAAATGCATTACATCACAGTGAAAGGGGTGTTTAGCTGCATTGCCACAAAATTACAGATCTCAGTTCAGCTTCGAAAACATGACCTAGTCTTCTGTTGGTCTACGTTTTTCCGATAGCTCACTCTGCGTGTTTGGACACGTCCGATGTTTTGCGTACGTACGCTTAAATTTTCGAGTCAAGCCCGAGCTACGACAAAAATGTCAATTATGAGCAACTACGAGCGGCTGCAGTGCACAGGGAGGCGTAATTAAGGCCAAGTGAGTGAGTTACGGAGGCTACAGAGGTGGCAGACGCACCTGAACTCATCGTGCAGACAGAAAAACAAGACTGAGAAAATAAGAAAATGTCAGGTGGAGAGGTGAAATTGCCGAAAGAGTGACTCATGCAAGCACGTCTCGGGAACGGTTTCAAATAAAAAAATAATGAAATAAAAAAAAAAAGTGACTGCACTGAAAACTAGGTCGAAGGCTCACTGGCATCTCTGCTGCTGAGAGGCAAGAGCCTTTTATTTATTTTTCTCATTCTCTCATTTCCTGTCAACCCTCTAATCACTGCCAACAAATGAGGCAAGTCGAGGTCCCCTCCCAATTTTTTTTTTTTTGAAGATTTAGGAGTTGATCCATGTTCAGACTGGGCCTCTCTGGTATTTATGTTGATCACCTTGCAGCTTTAGGCCAGACTGAAATCACTGTTGGCTGTGTTTTACACTTAAACAAAGTACAGCAAATGATTATTTAATAGAGTTAAAGTTCCCACATTGCACCCGTGTCAAATATTTAATTTTCATTCCACATGAAAGTCTCAAGTTCAGCTTTGTCATCTGAACAAAACTGATTTTGTTTTACCTTCCACGTTTGAAAGGGATGCGAAAACATGACTGAGCTGAACAACACCTGGCTGACAGTGCTGTTACAGGATGTGTCAGAGCTCTTTGTGACATCATAAAGGGCTGACTTCCAAAACTGAATTATTCAGTTTGAGCACTCACGCTTTCTGTACATTACAGCAGACCAAATAAGCACCAACAAAGCCTGGAAATGACATCAGCTGTGCACAGCCCTCAGTAAGCAGGGCAGATGCATGCGTTGACACTGTTCAAAACATCTGCCGAATTGATGCGTTCAGGGTACAGAGGAAACTTTAAGAATAGATCGCGCTTCTGTTTCACTTCTGTTTCACACTTGGCCAACACCGCATGTGGATCTCCGGGCCATACAGCACCGCTGTGGGGCAGCTGCTGCAGCTGTCTGCAGGCGTCATCAGCCTGAAACTCCATCCATCCTGCTCGCCCTGCCCACATCCCGTGTGTGTGTGTGTGAGTGTGAGGGGGAGACTCCATTGTGAGCCGGATGAAGAGAAAAGAAAAGGTTGAAAAAAAAAGCCTGCTTCAAAGTCCTACACATTAATTTCCTTACGCATAAACGCAGTCCTAAGTGCCTTGCGCAAAAATCACAGAAAAGCACGGCTAGGGTTTGAAAAGCGTTGTTGTTGTTTTTTTGGTGATGTCATTTCCACTTCACGATACACTTTAAACAGGCTTTTACGATACAAAGCGAAACGATTTCGAAAGGATTTCCCAGATTGAAAGCTGTAGCGCGGCAAGTTCTCGCAGAAACCTACATAGGGGGGAGAATGAGAGTGACGTGCCGTGCGCCTCCAGAAAAAAAACAGGGCGGTTGCATGGCAATGCGCAGCGAGGAGAAAGTAACACAAAGCCATAAATAATATCGGACACTCACTTGTCCAGGACAAAATAGAGGTCGAAGGCGCCCTGACAGGACCTCTCTTCCTCCTCCTCCTCCTCCTCCGCCTGTTGCTGTCCCCGCACCTCTCCTTTCACCGACACATCGAGGAGCAGGAAAATTCCCAGCAAAGCCAACGCGAGGAGCATGCGAGTGCGAGTCCTCGCCATCTTTCCCGGTTTCTGTTGACTACTAGTCCAACGCCGTGGCAGAAAGAGGGGGGAAAAAAGTATCTCCAGTTCTTCACATTTTCCTTCTCCGCCTCCTCGTCTGTTTTCTCCTCGACCGTGAAAAAGGAGCTCGCTTCCTCTCCCGGTGTCCTGTTAGGTCCTGTGCATTTGGCTTTTGGAGGATTTGTTATAGTTTCGAGCCGGGGCTCACGCCAAAGTCTCCTCGGTCAGCTGAGGAGGGAGGAGAAAAAAAAAGCAGCGGAGAGCGGGGCAGGATGAAGGAGAGGAGCGACACCCGAGGAAGGACGCAAAACTCCACTTTAACCCCGGCGAGAAAAGCTGAGGGGAGTTTGAGCTGTACCAAGCAAATGTGATATAGAAATTCTGTAGAATAAATAAATAAATAAATAAATAAATAAATAAATAATATTTAAAATGATTTTATTGATATGAATTGTAGTAAACAGCAGTAGATGCACCTAATTGCTTTTGCATGAAATACTATATATATATATAATAAAAATCAGTACAACAGAACTTTTCCCTGTTTTCCCTACTAATCTTCATCTTCCTTCTTTGTTGAGAGTTGCAAAAAACAAAAACAAAACAAAAAAAACAAACAAAAAAATTTGACTCTGAAGCAAATTCAGAGACTTTGCGGATAAGATAAGCCTCGGAAAATGCGTTTGATGTCACCATCAGACAAAACACACGAGATGCGATGGACGACTCCAACACTTTGAACATGTTTGCCAGCACCGGATGAAGAGGTTTTCAGCCCTGCAGCGTGGCTGAGTGCACTGTACACTCAGTTGGAGAGGACTCAGTTCCACATCAAGTGGCTCTAATGTTCTGCCTCATTACTAAAAGTTGGCCGGATAGCCACCTAGACATTTACTCTGGGCAAGCCTCTGACGCAGAATAATCCATTAAATGCTCATTAGACAGAAACATTTAGTTGATGAATTATGCATTTGCCCGATGGCAAACCCAGAAGACCCAACATTATCATCATCATCATCATCATCATCATCATCATCACCATGCGGGCTGGCCAATTGCTCAATTTACGTTTGCACACATTAGCCGGTGAACTTTCAGCACTTAGCCCTCTGGATGGAGTTGGCGTTTCCAGAAAAGTGAAAAACTAAAAAGTCTCTAAATTCAAACGTTGAGATGGAGTGACCATGTCTGAGCAACATGGAAGAGGGGAAGTTGTACCTGATTGTTTTTTGAGATCAGGATGTGGTCACTGCAGATTGCGAGCATTCGGCGGCACAAATCTTAGATTACACATTTCAAAAGAGGACTGAGGCACATTTAAACCATGGCAGCGTCTGGAAAAGGTTTGTGGTGGCGACGTTTAACCGCACACGTCTCCGGCACGCACGCTGCTTCTCACGAATAATCATATAATAACCATGTAATACCCCCCTTAAAGCATTTTCTACACGCCTTTTCTCCACTGTTATGTCCCACCTTCCTCTTTGCAGTGGGCTTCTCGACGCGAGAAAATTGGCCCGAAGGCGTCTAAATTACAGGCGCGCGTGGGGGGTGTTGCGTGAGCGCGCACGTGTTTACATCAATGCGCCACGCTTCGGTGCGCTGTCTGGAGGGGATAAGTGGGAGTGGGAGAGGAGAGGGACCACAGTGGAGAGGAAGACTCGGTCGGGTGAGGAAGGAACGAAGGGCGCATCGTCACCGCGAGCTCCGCTGCACCTGCTGCTATCACCTCTCCATGTCCAGCGCGTGAGTCCATGATACAAAATGTCCTTGCCTGTGTTTTGTTTAAACAACACGCATTTTAACGTGTAATCTGTTCTGTGTAACGTGAGAAAGACTGGCAGCGGCGCTGGCGCCGTGCTTTGATGTATCGCAGCAGGCAAACTGTGATGCATCAAAACGCAACCGGCTTCTTTTGAAGATAACATCTCAACGTATGAACGACGCATAGGAGGAATGAAATCACAACGTAACGCGTGAGAATTAATAATGGGTTTGGCTGTAAATAAGAATCCTCGCAGAACTTATCGTGCGTAAAGCGGAGGCAGTTTGGTTCCGCGGCAGATGGGGAGACAAAAGGAGAAACCGACTGAAAAAAAAAAAAAAAAAATCAGACAAAGGGCGACAGAAATCATTTTGCCTCGAACCTGTCTGCGTTTGCTTCACGTATGGGACAGTGAATTTTTTTAGCCAAAAACGTCAAACACACTGCAGTTTTATTGTGTAACTCATATCATTGTCGCATCCAGCATCATATGTACGAGGCATCAGAATCCAGATTCGGCCACTGGATGTCAAACCGAACACATCTAAACCTAATATTTTCCGGGAAATGTATTGAATGTAAATATAGAATTCAAACCTGAAGTTCATAATTACAGTAATTTTGATGTGAATCTGTGATCTGCAGGTTTTTTTTGTCCACACGAACCACCGCGAACCTTTTAACTGGTTTATTAATCACGCACATTTTCGTTACTACAGCCTAACGATGGATCAGCCTTTCCTGCCTCGGTCCATGTGGACCGGTGACAGCAAATTCCTCCAGCATCCGGCGGATCTCTACACCAGCGTGGTCGTTACGCGCGGCATCCCGGCAGGCACGTGCTTTGGCCCCTGTGTCCTCCAGCACACTTTCTACGACACCATCGCCTTCATAGCGCAGAAGTCCTGCGACAAGAAGGCGAAATCGTACGTCTTTAGGGTGAGTTGAATGTTTTTGGCGCTCGATTGTTGCCGTGAGATACAGTAGTAATAGTCAATAGGTAGCCAGCAAAGAACAAAATCAAACAAATATGTTATTCACGCCATTTGTTGGCTATATATTTTTTTAAGTTATGTCTTTTTATATTTTTGTATCGACCATGCAAACGGTTAAATGGACCCAGTATATCACCATATGATTCTATTTTTGAGTAAATAACTTAATTTCGTATGTAAGAATTATTTCGCAACAATTTGGCCTTGAACAGAAAAATAAAAATAAAGTAAAATCTGCCAACAGGTGGACCCCGAAGCGATGCGCAACCCCACACCGGTGCTGTCCTGGCTGCGGCTGGTGCAGGCTGCGCGTAACGCCGAGGAGCAGAACACGGAGGCCTTCCTGAAAGCCGGTCAGCTGTACGTGCGAACAATCCGGGACATCCGACAGGAAGAGGAGCTGCTGGTGTGGTACGACCACGAGCTGTCGCACCTGCTGGGCTTCAGGGACCCGAGCAGAGGATTGAGTGAAGGTGAGAAGAGCGCCGCGCATGCAGTGGGGTTAGAATTAATATTTCATTGAATTATTTCATCTGGAAGAGACCGAATGTGTTTGGTATTCTGACATTACACTGATGGGCTATTTTGTTATTTCAGATTACAAATGTGGAAAATGCAACCAGGTCTTCAAGAACGAGTACCCGTTCCTGGCCCACTGCAGGTTCCTGTGCACGCACGTGAGGACGCCTGACACATGGAGCCGCGACGTTTACGAGCACAAGCCCGTGGAGGTCAAGAGGCAGCACCGGGTGACGGACTTCCACAACATCGCGAGGGATCTGGAGCACAAAAAATCCGGCGGCGGCGAGGACGCGGAAATTTCTCCCAAGAGGCGCAGACACGAGGAGCCGGCGCTAAGCAGAGGGCGCAAAACGGTTCTGTTGGAAAAAACGAACATTTCGAACGACGACAACATCACGGCGTTGGGCAGGGGATACGAGCAGACGGGGGAGCCGTCCGTGGGGAAGACGAGAGCCGACCGAGTGAAGCAGGATCAATCGGAATGTAAAAACGATGCGTCTGTTTCGGAGAGGGGAGCCAGAGGGGCGCTGCTGAAGGACGGGGACGCACGGCTGGTGGCGGATGAGAGCTCCGGTGTGCAGTCAACCAGCAGCATCAGCAGCGGCATCAGCAGCAATAGCGCGTTTTCTCTGGTACTGTCCAACAGCCAGGGGGTGCAGAAAAGCGCCTTCTGCAAGCCGAGCAAAAGAACTTCCCCCACCGACCTGTTGCCGCATCCCGGCGGCGCTCCCACAGCCCCCCCTAGCCGCCTGGAGGAGATGCCCGACGCCTTCAGCTCCAGGTCGGTGCTGGGCTACAGCGACCTGATGGCACCCAACATCCTGAGTGGGGACCTGCAGCCCCTCCCCTCCCCGGTGCTGGTCGGCAGTCCTTACCATTACGCGCCGGAGCACTGGAGCAGGGGCACGGGCGTCCAGCTGCAGAGCACGGCCTCCTTCACCATCCTGCCGCCCACCTTCACCTCGTTCGGCGTGTCCGTGCAGAACTGGTGCGCCAAGTGCAACCTCTCCTTCCGCATGACCTCTGACCTCGTGTTCCACATGCGCTCCCACCACAAGAAGGAGTTCGCCGCCGAGTCCCAGGTGAGGAGGAGGAGGGAAGAGAAGCTCACCTGCCCGATCTGTCACGAGTACTTCCGGGAGCGGCACCACCTGTCGAGACACATGACCTCTCATAACTGATGGGCGGGGCGGTGGGCAGGCGAGAGACTTTATTTATTTCCGACATAATGCTCGTTTAACGCGTGTAGACTCCTGATTAACGAAGAAGAAGAAGAAAAAAAAACTGAACTCAGAACTGAATGTAGGCTGCTGTGAAAGACAATAGCAAATTCGACGCACACCACATTCACAGCTTGTCCGCTAGATGACGCTAGAGGTTTGCCGCCCTGTCCTTGTAGTCCCGTCATGTTAGAGGAACACTTATTTTGGTGCCTTATGAAATTGACTGGCTTGTGAAAAGAAAGCCCTCGAGGTTCATGATTGTCTCACAAGGAATATTTTCTTTCTTTTTGTTAATTTATCGGCTGTACAACACATGTGAACTTGAGTGTGTTTGCACATTGGTTTTTGAGATGTTAAAGTTGAAGAGAATGAAACAGACGTCTGGACTATTTTCTTCCATCACCGTGTCGATCTTCATCAGGTATAAGCCGTCAGTTTACCTTTCTACCAACAGGTGGCGTCTCAGCTTAACTTTTATTCTCAACTGTTGTTCCTCAACTTTCATTTTAAATGCTCCTATGCTATTACAGTATCAAAGGCAAATTATGTCTAACACTTCAATGTGCGCTGTTGGAATATAACACACACGCGCGCACACACACACACACTTTTGTTAGAAAACAGTTTTCACAGTGTTTTTACTCACTAATCATAATTTTTTATATTTAAATATAGCAAGGCATCCATCATTATTTGATGGTTGTCCAAAGCAATAGATATGTTTAGAGTTTTGTGATTTTATCCTGACACAGAATGACTAAGAGAGAGGTAACCAGCTAATTCAGCACACAAATCTGAATTAGCATATGTAGATTATCCTTATTATCCTTTCTTTCCAGTAGATATTGCTAAATCTTACCCAACAGACCTTCAATTTAAACAACCCCTGATAAATCAGTCCGATTTCCAACAAGAAATCACAATCCACTTTTTTATAAAACAAACAAAAAGAAAGTACCCTGAAAGTCAGTCATCAGACTTGGAAGGAGTTCAGATAAAACCCCTGCTTTGATTTTTTTTTTTTTTTTTTTTTTGAGCGTTCTATATTGCTCCATCGCTACTTACATCCCCCTTCAGGTCGGGCTGCTAACAGATGGACATAAATAGCCGTCTCTGTTGCAGGTAAATGAGGCGGGAAGAAGGTATGGGGTTCATGGGAAAGTCAAGCCGTGTTTCAGCCAACTGTAAAGTAAGCACGGGTGTAAAACTCACTGTTGTTATCGTTCCAGTTCGGCAGACAGTTTTACTCCTGGTGTCCTCACACTGGCTTCCATGAAACACATTGATGCGATTACAGGGGGAGAAAAGTCCTCATCATTTGTTGTATTTTATGGGTTCTGAGCAAAAAAAAGATCAAATATTCTTCAATAACATGCAAGATCTTTTGTTCTGCTACCCAACCATCTTTTACTCTGAGATACATTTAATGTCCTAATTATATGTTTCCTAACTGAAGCTGCACTTTTAGTCTGAAGAACAGAAACGCAGATTTCTTTTTCTCTCTAAAACAAAACACCCAGTGGCCCAGACAATTACACAGGTGATTAAGAAGCACGGTGTCACTCAACTGAACTTGCGTCCTAATACGAACAATGCTATTAGTCTTGTGCTCGCGGCGACCATGTGAGGAAAGAGCCATTTCAGCCCAGACACAAAAAATCCTCTGTTGTCTAACGATGGCTTTAATTGAACAGTCATCATGTGGAAAATCAAATATTGTTCTTGTTCCCCCGCTTGGCCCGTTTCGTCCTGGCTTTTAGGCACCGGGCTCTGAACACGAGCCGAGACTGCTGCGGTTTTCCCGGCTGGAATTGACCATTGTAAGTACTCTCCTGTGACTGTGATTGCGGTTGACATGGGGTTCGCTTTGTAATTGCAGCCCGTGGGTCCTGACTGTAAAAGGGATCAGTGAGGAAATGAAGAAAAAAGAAAAAAAAAAAGCCACCACGGACCTGGATGTGTTCATTACAATCGAGCTGGTCCACTCTGGAGCATAAACATTTATACATTAAAACATTATTGTAAACATGATTTATAGTGCTCCTAATTATAGTCATCATCATTAATCTTAATTGAAACAGGTTCGGGCACCAAAAAGTGTGTATTCGCTAAGTGTTGTTGAACATTTCCATGTGTTCAGAAAGGAAGAAGACAGAATGAGGCGATACTTGCCTGATTCTCCACATCATGACCATCAGAACCAATCAAATATGAGCGAAACAGAATCTCCTCATCCCGGTTCTCTGATGCTGCTGTCACCTCACATCATGGCAGCAGCAGCAAACGCGGGACGGCCACTTTTCTGTTTTTTAGATTTGCTTTTATCCACCTGTTTTAAATTCTACACCAATCAACGTCTTCAAATGTTATTTTCATCCCAGGCCCCAGTGGAGCTGTCTCGTGTGATTGAGCATCTGAAAAACCTACTAGATCAACAGAAGACAGCAAGTTTAACCTATGTTTAGCTCCACACCCACAAAACTCTTGGTTTTGGCTTCCAGTTGGACCTTTCACATATTTGTGATTCGACTCAAACCTGGTGAGTGTGAGACGTCTGAGAGGCTGGAAAAAAACGCTTGGATGGGGCTGTTATGTCTGTCTTTGGATAGCTATCAGTTTCCAGAACTGTTTAAGCTCGCAGCTTTTTAAAAGTGGGCCAAGCAAAAGGAGTGAAAGATGGAAGTTCGACACACAACACCGTTACCTTCTCAAAGTGAATTTTGCATCATGTTAAATGTTAATCATGTAAATCATGTTATGTTGGCATAAGTAACAGTGATTAGCATGTTACCAAAGTGAAATAATAAGGTTCTCATTAAAAATCACACTACATTGTTGAATTCACAACATGTAGCATGTCTCATTGGAAGTCTTTAATTTTATTTGCAGGAAAAAATTGATCAAAAACTTTTTTCTTCTGGGTGGGGTGAAAAATTTTGAATGGGGAGAAATCAGATTATAAATCCAACAACCTAAAATGCATCTCAGCTGATCTACACACACACAGACACACGCACACACATATGTACTCTATATGTAAACCCACATACAGAGACCCAACCTTTTGTTCTCCCCACCCTCAAGCGGTTTCGCCTTTGAGACAAAATTGCTGTCCACTCTTGGCAAACATCAGAACATTCTGTGGTTATAAACAGATGTGGCTCCCCGTGCGAACTTTCAGAGGCTCAAGGCAAAGGAAAAAAAAAAAAAAAAAAGACAGACAAAAAAACCCAAAAACCACAGACTAATGGGTTGATAATCACAAGGTTTCCTCTGTCATTTCACTGTCAGTTTTGACACACTGTTCAGGCACCACGCGGGTCACCTTCTTCTAAAGTGGTGGGGATCTTCTGCTCGTAACCTCGCATTAAAGGGACGGGGGTAAAAAAAAAGGGCCACTGAGAAGAACTTCCTGCAGTTTTGGGGTTGGTGGCGCTGGGGCTGAGAAAGGGGAAGTGCTCCATGTTTTGAAGTCCAGGCGACTGACGTCCTAATAGGCGTGCGCCTGCTTCCTCCATCGGCCATTAAGTCGCGGCAGCGGCATCAGTCACATGATTTGCAGGACAGCAGACATCTGAGCCTTTGGTGTGGTGTAATAAAGAGCTCGCATGGCTTTGGGGGGATTATTGGCTATCTGCGAGTGGAACCTTCCTGCGTTTGTACGATGTTATTCTGGTCCTGCGGTTGCCTTTCATTTGCTCAGACAAATGAGTTCCTCTCAACACCAAAGCAGAAACGCCCGACCGCAAATCAAAATGTTGGAACCAATAACATTTCAGTCAGAGCCATGGATTAAATTAGTTTGGTTTATTCTAATTTGTAGAAGGCTACTTTTTTCATAATTTAACAATACACATGTACAAAACACCACTGTGTCTAAAATACTGGAATACATAACCATTACATTTTATATTTGAAACAAGCTTCACATTCAGAATAGAAAAATATTTCTGGTTGTAATATAACATTTTGGAAGTGTCATACAGGGGCTGGTGGGTGTAAATGAATTCCAGATGCTCTCCACGATCCATTTCCTACTTAAATCCAGAGCAAAAAAAACCCCAAAAAAACGCACAATAACCCTTTAGTGTTACAAACAGTTTTGCTCATGTGCGAGCCACGGGGAACACAGACACTTTAGATTAGCTGTATAAATGAGAAAAAAAAGAACATAATAAAAAAATATAGAAATATATTTGATAATCTCTGTCATCTGTATGTGATCTGTCATCTGTGTAAGCTGCCCGACGATAGACATTAACAAGTCTTTTATTTATGTTCTTTTCTTTTCTTTTTTTTTGTCCAAATAGAACATGAGCGCAAACCCGCGGCGGGCCCCCTGAAAAACAAGCGAGATCTGAGATACAAGGAAAACATCCTTTAAACGCTCCTGTACACCATATCCTCAATATTATCTCAAACGCACAGTCAAAACAACCGGCCGTCTGGGACTTGTGGAGCCCTGACTTTTTCGTGTGTGACTCTGTTCTTCTTGCGGAGGCAAACACAGACAGTATGTCTCTTCTGGACAGAAGAGATGGAAGAGATTTCTCCGTAGCCTTTTGTTCCTCCGGTGGGGGGATAAGCACAGCCAAGGTGACATTTTTTCCACTCTAAAGAAACCACTTCACAAACCAAGGTATAGTTCTGTCTCCGCTTTGTCCTTTTCACTCCCCGTCCCCTTCCTCTCCCTATCGGCAGGAGCACGACTGGACGGACATGTTGGGGTAAACCTTCAGCACCCGGTTCGTGGACTCGTCCTGGTAGAGCACGGCCAGGGGGCTCATCTTCTCCGGCACGCAGCAGGGCTCGGGGACGCCGGGGATGATGCCGACGGCTCGGACGATGCTCTGAATGGTGGCGTGGTTGGAGGGCCTGGCCACCTGGGGGTGATTCGAACGGGAGAAGAGAGATCAGAGTGGAAAACAAACGCAACGACCAAGAACAACCAAGCTGCCAATTTGGAGTCCATTTCGCAGCTGCCTACCTTCGGCATGGGAAACCCACAGGTGCCGGCGCAGTAGTAGGCGTCGAAGGCCTTGGGCGCGATGACCCACTCGCTCCAGCCAATGTCTGCAAAGTCCACCCTGAGGCTCCTCCTGGAGCAGCCGCTGCGCTGGCTGTCGTCCCACTGCCTCCGCCTGGCTTTGCGCATCGTCTGAGCGTCGAAACTCAGGACGGGCGACTGAGGGTTTGCGCTCCCCTTGTGCCTCCTTTCGTCCTTCCTCTCCCGTCTCGAGTCGTGCCTCTGCTCGTCGCTCGCGGCCAGCTCGGGGCTGCCTTGTCTCGCTGCCGAATCGTGAGGCCCCTGTGACGCTCCCAGTTGGTCTTTAAGAACCGGAGGTTCCTCTCGCCTGCTTTGCTCAACTTGACCGTCTTCCCCCTGGAGGTGGAATCTCTTCTTCTCTTTCTTCGCCAATTTGGGTTTGAGCGCCAGGTACCATGTGCTTTCCCAGAGCTCATCCTTCCTGTAAACATCGGGCCGGTAGTCAACCTCGGGCAACTCATTATTCTCAATGGGGCTTGAGAGCAGAGTCGCTTCCCTCCTCACGCGTCCCCTCAGTTCCGGGGAGGAGCTGGACGAGTGCATGTGGCGCGAGGAATGCGGGGAATCGTCGCCCTCGCCGAAGGGGTCGTACCTCTGCAGACTCGCAGCCACACTGTTGGGCTCTGCCAAGGCCCGGTCATTAGCATACAGTAGGAGGTAGGGCAGGTTGCCTGCAGAGAGCTCCTCCTCGGGTTTCTTGTGGCGCGGCTGCCCCAAGTCCAGCTCCACTGACACCAGGAGGTGACCCCTGTTCCGCGCCTCCTTTATGACCTGGGTCACATCTTTCATCTGCCACGCCCCTCTCCTGTGGGGGTGGAAGGTCACGTTGCCTAGAAATGACCCCGTTGACCCAGAGGCGACCTCCGACCCGGAGGAGACAGAGCGAAGTAGCAGACTGACGGACGGGAAATGGTGCGCGGCAGAGGAGCGACACGACGGGCTTTTGAAGCGTTTACAGGACCAGGGCTTCTGATGGGGCCGTCGATCAAGCAGGAAGTGGAATGTGGCAGAGAGGATGACCTCTGAGTCCTGGAGGGTTGTAAGGTTTAGATGGTACACCGTCCTGTGGCCGGAGGAGTCTGCAAAGGCAATCAATCAATCAGTGTCAGGCGGTCAGGTGAACAGAGCGACAGCTGAAACTCTTAAAAACAAACATTGTGTTGGTTAATCACATAAAAAACTGATCAGAACCAAAATGATCAAACATATTTGTGGCTTGCATGGTGCTGTGGTGCAGAAAATGAATTACTATGCTGTGTGCCTGATTAGATTATAGTTGCCTTTGGAATTGCCGTGCATTAAGACTGTTTTCTGAGATAAGAACAAATGAATCAAAGCTCTCATGAAAATAAGTGGGAAATGAAGAGGTGTGACATTGCAATCGCCACAGTTGGTGTTAAAATATTCCCTTTTGGGACTGTTGACCACCTTCAGGTGCCAAATGATTGGAGTGTTGGCAGCAGGGCAGGGTTGCCCTTCAGAGGAACCAGGGTGTCTGGTGGGGTGGGGGTGGAGGTTGGGGTGTGGGGGTGGAGGGGGGGGGTTCAGGGCCACATATTCACGATGAACATTAACTTCAACAGCAGAGTTATTGTCCATTGTGTAGGAGTTCAGCGGAAGTACGGACCGGCTCCAGAGATATACATTACCCCGGATTCAGCCTGCATATGGAAATGCTTATCTCAGTTTCTCTTAAAGCCTCCCCTTAAGCCCGCTACAGCCAGCACTGTCTGCGCGGACACATAAGACATAATCAACCGCTTTAACAGATCTCGCATTGTTGTGAAACCTCTCTTACATCTCGACTTGGATTACACTCGCTCCCTGCAGTAAAAATACGCACGGATATGACATGCCATTTGAGAACCATGCGGGCCTATAAGTGTCTGTGAACTGTGTTTATAAAGCAACGGCATCGGATTAAAGAAGGGACGACTGTGCGCGCCCAGACTCCCCCTGCGTGGAGCCGCACATGTCCTGCAGCCACAGGGAGGGGGAGACGCACAGAAGCCACTGCGGCGACTTAAAACTTTTAATGCGCTTGTACTGGATTCCGCGTGAACTCTTGCACACTCTTGCAAAGGGAGGGCTCAGCTGGTTGCTAAACATAACAGCGTGCCCACGGCGTGCCAGTAACATTTAAGTGCATTCTCAGACTGCTTCAAAATCATCCGGAACTATTTGGAGCGTCTGGCCGAGCCCCGCAATCCCGCTCCGGCTTGCATGGCCGTCCAGAGGATCAACGTGCATTGTTTACTTCTAGCGTAGGATTACAAGCAGCGCCAGTCGCGCGCACGCGTGCCTCTTTTATTTCTGCGTGTCCCCTCGCTGGAGCGGTTGCGCACTTGCAGGCTCGGCCGTCGTCAGCGTTGTTTTGTTTACGCACCTTGGCTGGCTCTGAAGCTCCGGATCGTGTTGCCCTCTTTGAGCCGAGGCTCCCGGTTGTATCTCTCGTACAGTTTGGACATGTGCTGGGAGACCATGTCCTGATCCAGGCCGTGTGAGAAAAGGTCCGACGGGGGTTGAAAGTGGAACCTTTCGTCCTGCGCGCTCCCAGAGTTCCCCTTCACGGTCCTCGCAGATGCGCCAGGCAGGACACAGTTAATCACCGCCAACAGTAACAGGTGTGACCGAATCGCAATTGGCGATGCCATTTAAACGCTGTAATCGGCACACAATTACAGGGGTGTGAAGAAATAACAATAATAAAAAAAAAAAAAAAAAAATGTCCCCAGGCTGTCCAAAGTGGAGAGGCGCCGCAAGAGGGGCCAGCCGGCGGCGCGTAAATCTCGCGTTCCACTTCTCCTCTGACTTCCCGCGTGTTTTCGGTCCTGTTGCCTCGCTGCTGCTCTGCGTGGAACTGTGCGGGATGCTGAGCGGGTTGGTCCGGGCAACAGTTGGAGCTGCTACTTTTACACTTGTGCGACTGCCAGGGGGATTGAGGGTTGGTGGTGGAGGAGGTGGTGGTGGTGGTGGGGGAGAGGGAGGCGCTGACGTATGCTGCTGTCAGCCAACGAGGTCTCTGCAGAGCTGCTCACGGGCAGAGGTGGAGGTGATGATGCTGCCCCCAGCAACCAACGGCTCTCCCTCCCTCCTCAGGGGAGCGGGGGTGGGGGACGGGGGGTGATTATGATGTTGATGTTGTTGATCCCCTCTCAGAGTTGTTTTTTAGTCTGTGTGTTGTGCGGTAAGTCTGGCAGGGTGTTGCCCCCCCCCCCCACAACACACACACTTTTTTTTTTTTTTTTTTGAGCAGCATTGATTTGTGCGGCTCACACAAAGCCACTGTTGGCAAAATAACTCCACCTCACAATTTCCAGCCCGCCGTGTTATTTCCAGTAAATGCTTCTGACATGCGCTCAGTCACACATAATTAGCATAGAAGCACCTACAATAATAGTCTGACCAACCACCCAGAGGCTATTGTCGGTGCCCACGTTGTGGTGCAGTGCAGTTGATATGGGGGCCGTGCGCACGGTTCAGTGCGAGAGGGAGTTTTCTGTGTGTCTGCTGCGAGGTGAGAGTCTTTCAGGAGACTTCCTGTAACTTTATCCCTGGCCAGCAGAACACGATCGCTGCTGGGATCCACGGTTCCAGACTAGAGTTTTGTTTCAGGAGTGTATGTATATATGTATGAATGTTGGTGCGTGTGTTTTTTTTCCTTTAGAGATGTGCTTGCATTATTGTGTGTGTACATAGGAGTTGTTTCCAGTGTGTGTGTGTGTGTGTCTCTGGTGTCTGGAGCTCTGCACCAACAATGCCTGTTTTGTGGAAGTTGTGGTCTCCAGCAGAGAGGCTGTAACTAGCTGGGCCTCTCGGGTCACTCGCTGCTACTATAGACTCACATGCACGCGTGCGCGCTGCGCACACACACACACACACACACACACACACACACACACACACACACACACACACGGATATAAGCACTCAGAGCTACACCTTCGTGGCCCCCAAGGACCCCGCAGGATACTCCTTTTCACTACGTCCCACAGAAGCGACAGGTCTTAAATCTGGAGATATGTGAGTTGTGTGTGTGTGTGTGTGTGTTAGGGAGTTGACTGAACTTGCGTGTTCTGTTGTTCTCTCGATAGTTTTCTCAATAGTTATTTGAAAGAAGTACATAGTGTGCAGCACTGGCCAAGAGTTGTGCTACAAGTCAACATTCTACATCCAGTGAGACTTTGCAGAAACTAATATTTCAAGATGTAAAATATGACAATCTCCATTATGCCAACATAGTCAAGCATCTTGTTGTTGTTTGAAATAAACAGTGTTATGTACTATATACATAGGAACTTAAACTTTTGGTCTTAAAAATAATCAAAAGGTTCATAAAAAAGTCAAACTGTTTGATCAACACACTGTATGTGAGGGAGAAAGAGACCAGAAAGAGGAGTGGGGGTTGGGAGGGTATCACAGTGATATCTGAGAACCAGATATTGGGCTCATAATAAATTGTCCCGCAGTTGAAAAACAAGTTGAAGCGTGAGGACAACAACATGGAATGGTTTTGACCCCGAACCTGGGATATGTGGGGCAGTGTGAGATTAATGTTAGGCATTATCTGCAATAATGCTCCTCTAATGCCGCCGCCCCACACGACTATGAAGAAAGCAGCATTTAGATCAAATAAAATAAAAAAAGGGAACAGCAGGACAGGGAAACCACAAACGCTCCTGAAGAGATCTCAACCAGGCGCATAATCCAAGGCTATGGTTACATATGTCACTCCACCATGACTTAAAGTGCTTTTGTCCGAGGCTGATGTTGGATGAGAAATTGATTTTTTTTTCTTCTTCTTAACGCTCCCACCGAATCATCAAAGTCACATGTGGAAGTAGTGAGACACACACGTACACCGCCGTCTTTTGACATTCTTTTGGTTTTTGATGAAAAAAGCCACATCAAATCCAAGATAAATAACACGCTGGGACAAATGTGGACGTGTCTTAGTGCGATATATGTGTATTTTCCCGTGCCAATTACTTGCATTAAAAATTAGTTTTAAAACTGATTTGGCATTCAAATTTTCTCATAGATTTTTCTAGTATTACTCCAAACATTTTACATACAAAAAGTCAGCTTTTTGTGTCATTTACCTGTCAGTATAAAGGAGTATAAAGAACCTATAGAATGAAAAACTGAATTAAATTTAAAAGACATCTTAAAGATGTGAAAAGACAAACAGAAGAAGGATGAAATGTACTTTTTGATAGAAAAGAGGGTCTTACAATTCCTAAGCCTGCTGTGTTAAACCACCCGGACTGTGTTACGGGGGCTGCGCTGCCTGAGAGTTTGTTCAACATGGAGGTCCAGTCGCGGGGCCATCCAAACCAAACAGGACCTGTGTTCTGCTCTCTGTGTGGTTACAGGGGAGTGTGAGGAATTAACATGGCCTCGTGTGTGGTGCAGTGACGGATGGTTGGTTCTGGAAGTGCTCCTAGTTTAACACCTTTGCATGGTCTTGGCGGAGACTTTCTCACTTTCATAGCTGAGCAATGAAGTGGATGATAGAGGCGAATATGGACTGTCTGAGAGCAGATGACAAAATTAAACAGCCCGCCACGCGGTCGTACTGCAAAACGAGGAGGACCAACAGCCAAGAGCATAAGAAAACAAAGAGCTGTGAGTCTGTGTTCATGTTTTGCATTCTGCAGAATGTTTACAGCTGCGATTATTGACTTTCCTGTGCACCTCTGGAATATTTCAAAGGAAGATAAAATAACAAGTCGCACTCTTGCGTGTGTGAGGTCACTCTGAATTAAGGAGGCTCAAGCAGAAAGCGCCGCTGTCAGTTTAAAGGCTGTTTGAAGACTCAAAGGATCTTGTAAATCAGAGACAAACACCAAGTCGGGAAAACTGCTAAATCACCGCATTGTCTCCACAGACTTTTTTGTAGGGCGCATTTTGTTAAAGAATCCAACAAAAAAAACATTCTTGCAAGGAGTAAGAGATTAAATTGCAAACTTTGATGAGGAAACGTGGAATTGTTGTTCAAACATGTTGGCGTATAGCAGAGGGGTATTAATGCAGTGAGGGGTCAGCACCATGATGACACCTGAGAGGTTAGACTGGGGCTACCGGGGATTGGTTTCTGTGGCCCCTTAATTCTTCACAGTTGTGATTGTGACCAGAAGAATGACCAGACCTGGAAGTCTTCAATGGATCTCTGCTTTTATATTGTGAATTGTGCAAAAAAAAAAAAAAGTGGACAATGGAGCTTATTGTATTATAAAGTATCGACTGTATTTTGTTTTTTTAGTCTAGTAATAGAACACAACTCTAACCTTTGACCAGTTCTGACAGTGTGATCCATCCTGCACACACATGTTGGAGGAATTATGAAAAACCAGGAATCTCTCCGTGAGATTCTCATCCTCTTTGCCTGGTGTTAAGTAGCTGTGTGGGTGTGAGAAAGAGTGCGAGTGTGTGTGTTTTTGTGCGAGTGACTATGGAGACTATAGTTATGCTGGGGAGTGGAGGGTGGCCGTGTAACTCTGTGACCCATTCACATGGTTAATAAAACATTCATAGAAGCGCAGGAATGTTATGGTTTTTGTAAGTGTCCATGCATGTGCAGGACAAACACACGTGTGTGTATGCGCGCATGCATGTGTGTTCGAGAGACAGAGACTCTGCATGTGTGTGTGTGTGTGCGCGTGCGCGCTAGCGACTGTGATGTTGGGCCTCCTGCAGTGACCCCACGGAGCGCACCATTCTGTCCCAAAACAAAGGGCCGGCTGTTCCCCCCCAACTTGAACCGTGGACTCCTCCGACAACGCCGGCCGTACGCCGCCGAGCTAACCAAATATTTCCCTTCCTGCTCCGAATTTGTCTCAATAAACAGCGTTGTGTTGCGGGGTTTTCTTTCTCGTCTGGCTCGTTGCCTTTGATGGACGACGACTCCCGAAAGTGCAGGTGGCCTCGTGCAGTGTTGTTGGGATTACTCCATAAAAGTAATCCAACTACTGATTACTGATTACTCCTTAAATAGTAATCTAATTGCTTAGTTAACTTCCTTGTTTCATAAGTAATCAATTACTAATTACTTTAGTTATAAGAAAGATAAAGGAACAGTTGCTAAGTGTTTCGGAATGAACTTTATCAAAGTGCAAATTTTGCAATTCCAAATATTGCCGTCTTGTTTCCTGCAGATACCGTACAACGAACCACAATATTCTTTGATTTAGACGAAATGAACTCAAAATAATGTTTGTATTTCCAGCTTTCTAACGCAATCGCTGTTTTTCCTTTTTCCATGACATGCGTCGTCGCATATCAATGACGTTGCATGCACGGCTGCATCATCAATCTGCGACATCATTGCTTTTGGTTGTTTTTCTAAATTTCAGACATTTTGTGGGTAATAATATATAATATATATTATATATATATAAATATATATTATATATAATAAGACATTTTTAGCTTGCAAAATATTTCAGAAAAGTAATGTAATCGTTACTTGATAAAGTAATTAGGATATAATTACCAGTTTTGCCACAGTAATCCCGTTACATTACTCTGTTACTCAAAAAGTAGTTTAATTACAGTGGTGGATTAGTTAGTAACAGATTACTTGCCACCACTGGCCGCGTGTCATGTCAGAAGGCCGCGTTGAGCCGTGGTTTAAAACCCGGGAGAGACTGACTGCTCGCACCTTTCCGTGACATCCTGACGTTTCTGCCGAAAAATAAACACCCCCACTCCTCCTACCCCCCGCACAATACAACGGGAGTGTTCTTAAGGTGTTACTGGCAGCTTTCTGATTAGATTAATGCCGGCTCCCCTCTTGGCCGGTGACGAGGTATAGAGAGAAACATTGTGGCCGGGGGATCGCGCTGGCTGACGGAATATTTGCTCTGAGCGAGGCCCTGACCACTTGACTGAGGGGTTAATCTGTGATTAAAGGAAAATAAATGGAATGTGTGTGCGTCTTAAACACTCGAGGGATTGATGTCCTTTTCCAGCCCTCACATACATGCTCTCTTCCGTGTTTCCCCGTCGCTCAATGGAGACTTTGTTCGCGGCAGAAACGTCAATGTCAGACTCGGCGCCAATAACTGATTTTTGCGCTGTCGTCACGCCGTTGTGTTTTGGGTGACCACGCTCACTCTCCGTTTTGATTTCTTAAAAAAATACACCATAAAAATGTTTGTTATTGCTCGCCTGTTCGTAAAACGGCGTCTCCGGCGAGACCCCAACGCTCGGAATTCAGACACTTCAGTGACTGTGCAGTGTTCGCTGAGGAATGCGTGCCATTCCGGAGAAAGAGTGCGACTTGAGCTGGTGTTGTGTTTACTCTGACGCCCGTGATATTCATTACAGGCTGCGTTGCGCGCCGCCACTTCCTGAACACGTCCCGCAAGGCCTGCGACCTTCACCCCCCGCGGGCTGCCCTTAAACCCCATTGGGCCGGAGCCAGGATGGAGGAAATTGCACTGGGAGATTGATTGGCCAAATCCCATAATTATTCGGATTTCACAATGGGGCCTGGCTGACTGCCTTTGGAATCTACGGACCTTTTCTAGTCTGTGAGGGTTTCTTTTGTTGGTCAAGTCCAATGTAAATGTCTGCTATTTGATGAATGTAAATCCAATTGTGGCCCCATAAAACACAAACCTCCTTTAAATGGCTTCTGTATTTCACAAATCTACAAGGGATTTTTTTTTTTGTTTGCCGCTTCCTGCTTCTTAATGTACATTTCTCGTGCTTTTAATCTTCAGTTGGGAAGAATGGAATAATCTATGGACTGCGGATCATCAAGTGACGTGAACCTGGTGTGTGTTTCTGTTGGACCTGCCCTCTGAAAGAAGCCTGCTCGACTCTCTTAAGAAAGCACATATATCACGTGTGTCAGGAATATGATGGCAGGGTCCTGTGAAAGCTTGGCGACACTTTTAAATTGGCCCCTGTTCTAATTCAAGTCTGTCTCTGTCGCTTAGCGAGAGGACGTGTGACATTTTCCCATGAATCGAACCTCCTCACAGAGTAGCAACTGCGATGGCTTCTTCTTATAAAGTTTTAAAGGCCTCCCGTTGCTCTCCGGCTACTAATTAGATGTGACCATTGTACTGGTGATGTAATGTTGGTACCTTTCATAAGAGGAAAAGGCCGGTGCTGGTGAGAGACTGATTGCTCCAAAGGCAGGGAAGTGGGGATAAAAAAAGAACCCGTTGTGTTTCCAAGCCACGTTGAATCAGTTTTGATGTTTCATGGCTCCGGCAGAAGTTGACACAAGGGCAAACATTTAACCCCTCGAGTCTAATAGGAGCTATTGTCTCTGATGGAGTTACCGGCGGGTCAGGCCTGGGTAAACACGCAGTATGAGAGAGTGAGTCCCCTGTTCACTGACAGCTCAAAGGCTGCCTACAAGGTCAAGGCCAGAGCAGCGGTGGCCAATATCACAGGAATGTACGTTCAATTAATATCAGCGGCGGCTCTTTGTGGATGACTTCCTCATTTTGAACAAAGTCAACCTTCGATTTCTCTGCTTCCATTTTGCTGTCAGTAGTACAGGACTGGGGGGGACACAGTGAGGGGTGGAGTATTTATTCAAATAAACACAGGGAAGCGGCTGGCACCTGAACCGATTATGAGACACAAATTCAAAAATAAGAGCACTTAAGGCTTTGCTTGGCGGACAACATGTTTTTCACTTTACTCCCCTCTCTCCTCGGCGACAATTTAGTGAGGCTCGCTGCGGTGTAGCATTTCAAATGACGCCCACTGGTCTGCTTGAACATGACAGGCGGCAGGTTTGTCCAATATACTGACTGATGTTCTGCCGTTCCTTGCTTAATGCTTTCTGCGGGCTCTTTACCAGATGGATGCGTGAGAGAAATCCAAAGGATTTCAGAAACATTCCATTTGGTGTCCCGGGTTACAATTCCACAGCAGACTTGTACTTGATGTCATGTATGTGGGTGTACAGCGATATAAATTGTGATGACAAATACATAGTAGTATAAAGTGTAATAAAGTATAGTTTAATATAAAGAGAAAAAAAATGTTGGGATAATCAATATGTCTATATTGTCTATAATATATCATATATTATATGATCACCACTAAAAAGCAGAACATTAGCGCCTCAAGTTTCAAACACTGGACAGCTTAACTATGGATGTGAATAATGCCACGCTGGATGTTAATAGATCTCGTGAGCCTGTGTTGCTTTGTCATACATGTTCCCAGTACACCCGACTGCAGCCTTATTCCTCCTTTTAGATAGAAAATACAAATGTTATTGATGGATGGTTTCGAATGTTGCAGAGGCAGGCTGTTAAAATCGGCTCCCAGCGTAAACCGAGAGCTCAGTTTTCAGCCTGATTCACAAGGCATTTTTCTGAAATGAATGGACTTCCCCTCTTTACACGGTGGGAGCAGCGGGGAGGCGGTGTCAAATGTTACAGCGTGTGCGTGTGAGCGCGCGTTTGTGTGCGAGGCTTCTCGTAAAATGCTTGTAAGGCCACATGACACGACGGACCGCAGCGTCTTTTGCGCGACGTGCGAATCGCTTGAACTCTCTCGGCGCTTCAAAATGACTCTGCTGTGCAAACTCACAAAACGGGCACTTCGCCCTCATGCCCACCCCCTTACCCCCGTCCCCCTTTTTTTCTAAAGTATCTTGGATGTGAGGCAGGGGCAAAGATTTGAATAGGAGACAAATGATGTCATGCCTGGCAGCTAAATACACCTGGAACAAGTTATTAGAGAGGTTTCTCTAATGGAATAGGAAACAAGCTAATTTACTGGAGTCAAAACAGGCTAGATTTGTGTGCAGAGCATGATGCATTCTGCGAAAAAACAACAACATTAAAAACCAATTAAATCGCTAATGAACCAAACCGTGTAGGTGTCAGAAGTTTCGAGGGCGACAGGAAAACGTCGTGTTTAATAGAGTTGTGGGGGCCATATTAGGGAGATAAAGCTGTAAGGCGAGCACAGATAGGGTCGTGACAGTGTCAGGGGTGCGACATGTGGCACACACTGGAGTGCGTCCGCTCGCCCCCAGACGTCTGCTCTTCCACACTGAGCCGATTGTTCCGCGGCACATCGGCCCTTTCCCCTTCCATTCAGGGTCCGGTCCGTCCCGGTCCCGGAGAGGACTCCCCGCTCCGGCGGTGACTAATGCTGAATGACAGGCAGACACTGATCAAAGCTGCTCCTGGAAGCCCTCCTGTCACAGTGGCGAGGCCAGCAAAGAGGAGACGATAAGTGGGAAGACAAGAGCAGTATGCCCCGCTCTGGACCGGGGCCAGATATCAAGGATCACACGGCTTGGCTGGACTTTATTAGCTTCATCGCACACAACAACACCACTCTGCAGTGGACCTCCGCCGCTGCCAGATTATCTCATCGCCCTATACAAGCCTGTGGCCTGGTGCCACTGCACAGCGGTGTCCTGGAACCATGAGGGCAGGAGATGCCTGGTTAATAGACTCGGAATGAAGCGTTTAAACGGCCTCCTGCCAATCATTGTCCAACCTATTACCGCTTTATAAACACAAATGCTCATTTTCTGAACATCAATCAAGACTGAAGAGGCCTTGTTAGAATCTTGCAGGCCCCGTTCCTGCTTTGGGATTTTAACAGAGCATCCAACCGCAGATTTGAGTTTGAAGTGCACTTCTTAAATTCCCAAGCATGTTTTGTTACATTCCATTTAATGAGAAATCAAACGTGGTTTTGTCATAGGCAGGCAGAATTATGTCTGAGCGCGGCGCCACAATTTGTACGTCTAAACATCTGCATGTTTTTTGTGTGTGAAAGCTACCACAAGCAACATTTGAATTTAATCCACTTCAATTTGCCGTGTGAACAAGTGTTTTGGTTTGAGAATAAGGAAGTATACGATTACCCTTCTCTCATGAGTCTCAGTCAGTCCACAGGAGAGCGCTGTGCTTGGCCTGTGCTGCAGCTCATGCTTCTCTGTGTTTTCTTATCTGAACAGCCAGTTTAAAGTTGACTGTATTCTTCAGCTACCCCCACAATAATGCAAGGGATTACAGTTACCAAATTTTTTGTTTCACCTCTCATTTGATTCACAGAAATTTCTCGACACACACGCAAAAAAAAAAATCTTTGCTGAGAAAAGACTTTGCTGCAATCAGCGGCCCAGTCGCTCGTGTTATGAGGCGATCGCTTCGGGGGGTTTATGAGCTTAATAAGAAAGTTTCATCTTGATTTGACACCGCTTTGATCCCCGACTGTTGTTTCCATGACATGGGTGAGGTATAGGAAGTGCCGTGTGACCTCTGTGGTCAGTGCCTCCAGGCAGCCTTTACACTGAACAGCACCCTGCACTGCATTAATTGCACGGAGGAGCTCTGCGCTCGGAAAAGCCCTTGATGTGATGGATGAATGAAGGGCACAGAGCCGCACTCGGGGCCCGATTGTGTTTCTCTTCAGTCACCACTCTGCCAATTCAAACCTGGACAGGCTAAGACAAACAGAAGCGGGGCCAGTGAATCACTCTCCCTCTCTGGAGTCACCGACGGCTTGTCTGGCAGCGGTGGAACTCGTTCCATTCAAGGCATTTATTAATATTTTTGTCATCGCGGGCGAAAAACATAATGACCATCACTTACTTTAAAGTCAGGGGCAATCGTCGCGGCGGCCAATTAGGTTTTCTCAAAGCAATCCCATTTGCAGCAGCATGGGTCAAGGGGCAAAGTTAATATTTGTAATGTATAAACAGTAAACCATCAGGAAACTATAAAAGCAATCTTCATTCTCTTGCATGCGAGCCAGCCTTGGCTGAAACGCCCTTGACCTTCTCCTGCTCGCCAGCAGCGGCCTGACATCTTATTTGCTAATAAGAGAAGCAAGGCACAAAATATCTGCAAGGCAAGGAGAATGGACTTTTGTTGCAGCAAATCGTTTCTTCCAAATGTGTTACGATTAGCTCCAGGCTTTTTTTTTGAGTCACTTTTCAGAAAGTGTGAATTAAAACATCTGTCCTCTGTTTCTGGAAATCCACCCTTTATGATGTCAGTGAAGTGAAGACCCCTATTTTTGCTCCGATGCTCATCCCAGTTTAGTGACGATACTCAACCCTGTGCCTTTTCTAAAAATTAGCTCTATATTTTTTGATGATTAATTGGGTGAAAATTGATTGGGTGAAAAATTGGGCTTAAATTGAGTCCCAGCTTAAAATAAAATTATTTTTTCAGGACATTGGTGAAGTTAATTATTAAAAGGAACACCACTATACTTCCTTTCATAGTCTGTATGTTATACCGCTTTACCTCAGCGTATATACATAAAATCTATACTTCACAGAAAGTTTTGTATACGACCACGACATAAATTATGAGCAGGAACCAGATCCTTTAGATCCAATATTCTGCTTTACATCTCTCATTCCAGCATATTATTACTTTTGTTTGTGTAATTATTTTCTTCCTATGTGGAGCCAGGGAAACAGCTCAGCGCTGCGATATTGCATTTGATCTGGGGATCTTCAAACATGACTCCCATAAATCTAGAAATGCAAATCATAGACCCCGAGGATTGCCGTGGTGCCTTGAGGTCTGAGTGCCGTTTTTTTGATGGGGTGGAATTCAAAAGAATAATCATGGTTTGGGGAATGAAAACTGAAACCGTAGTCAAGCTGGATCCTCTCTGAAGTGCTTCCGTATGCACCCCGAGTCTAAAAGGGCCTGTGATTTCACCACTTGCCCTGAATTCATATCGCTCCTGTCATTATCCACCCTGACCCTCCGCATTTTGCCATCTTGTCCTTGTTTCCACGAAATTGGTTCAGTGAAGCTGCAACCACAACAGTAAAGCACTATTAGATAGCCCAAAGGTCCCTTCCTAAGCCATCACTTTATGTGTCTGATTCAATAGTAAATATCACACTGAGTGTCTCTTAAAAGAAGAAGAAGGAGAAGAAAAATAGCTCGTCGCACCACAACATCCAGCACAGACAGTATGTCGGAGGGTGGTCCATGTGGTCCCAGAATGTTCCCAGGGAAATGCTCTCGCTTGGCTGCAAATATCTGTCTCGCTCTTATAATGCAAAGAAAGGAATAATACCCAGATATGTTGTCCGAATGTTTTTTGTTTACTTTGCTTGGTTTTGTAAGCAATTATCAATCCCAGTTTTGCTCTTTGAAGCAACATCTCCCACTGGAAACAACCAGATTACTCAACGGATGGATTTCATAGATGCTTTAAATGAAGTTATTGCAGGGACTGCTATTATTATGGGCTGTGATATTTATGTGGCTGTTACTAGCCTTGTTGCTACGCGGTGTATTTGTGTCAGCCATCTGTCTCCATCTTTCTCACTCAAATGCTGCAGATGGCCAATGGCATGAAGGGCCTGCTTCGAAGTTTGTGCCCTCTATGGTGGGTACTTATGGTTATGTTATTGCAATGTAACTGGATCACTGAGATACGTCTTCCCGAGTGGAAGCCTTGAGCTGGTGCTACATGGATCACTAAAAAAAAATCTCAAGATTGTAATAGATGGGAGGGACATCCACTCTTTGAATTATTCATTTGCAATATTTTTAAATAGCCCTGACTTTTGCAGGCTAGCAGAAGTGCTACAGCAAAGAATTCTTAAATTAAAATATGTTGGTTCAAAAATGTTCGACCAATAAACTCTTTTTCACTCCAACTCGACTGTTGAATCACAAGCCACAACACTGATGCAGTAGCAGGATATTCCTGGAGAGCTACGTGACGACTTAGCAACCAGAGGAGCCAAAACCAAAGAGAAAATCGTAGCTTAGTGAGGATGTCATTTGGAGATAAATCAGTCCATGAGCGCGTTGACGGGTTGGAGCGGGGAGACTAAACCAACCTGGCATGTGTCCAGCTGTTTTGACAGCCAAGCGAACGAGTGGCGTGACGGTTTTGAGCATTTCAGCGTCGGGGAAAATGCGTCTTTTTGCAGCCAGTCTGATTGCGGCCAGATCTCGATCGTCTTCCTCTGTTACCGTGAACAACCGACAAGAGGAGGCGTGTGATGAGCAGCGGAATGTCTTCCTCCGCAAGACCCGGCTGCAGAACAACGGCCGGGAGGAAGGAAGTGCAATCTTTTTTTGGATGGCGAGACTTGAAGGGAGATGACAGCTGACAGATGCGTCGCTATTGGTGGCCTGTGGTGCCGTCTGACGACGGAGGATTGAGTTTGACGGTGATGCTCATCAGCGTCTTGTCGTGTGTCACTGCTGCACGGAGAAGAGCTGGGCCAAGTCCAGAGGTTGTTTGGCCTCAAAAAGACAAAAAAAAGAGAGAACTGTCTGTATTTTTGTGCTTTCCCCGGTCTTTTCTCTCAGTTCCACTCTTCTACGTGGGAACTGAACCACCATCGCGGGTGGTTCATCGGGCCTATAGGTTCCCATGGGACTGCTTGATCGGCCCAGTGCCCCAGAAAGGTGAGGCAGTTCAGTTGTTTCATTTACTGCAGCCAGGCTCTCCCATGAGATGACATGACCCAAAGTTAATTTGGCTTCCCGTAACTCCGGTGCCGGCGTTTTATTTGCTCTTTGTGTTTTATGCCCCCCCCCCTTTTTTTTCCACTTCTGGAGTTGCCACCGAGTGGAGGAGCTCTATCAGCCTTTCTTGCCTGCTGAGGAGAGAAAAAAAAAAAAAGCTTGTTGATGTTTTCCACCTTGAATTCGTATCTCTTTCTCTGCCGCTCTCGTTTTTCATTCATCCTCCTCCTATCTGCCTCGGCTGGAGAGAAACAAAAAAAAAATGAAAAAAAAAAAAAACCCAAGCACAAACATTTTTCTGTTTCATCCGAAAAACACACGTACACGAGACACTCTCCCCAGCTGGCAGCCCCGGGCTGTGGAAGAAGAGGGCTTTGTGATGGAGGGCGGCCTGCTGGGCATGCTCTAAACACACCCACAGTGCTTCAGCGGAGAGGAGCTGGGAAAGGAGAGGCCTGGGAGAACACAGAGGCCTCAAAACAGCAGCCAGTGACCCGGCCTACAACTCACACTTTACATTATTGCCCCGACACCATTACAATGCACAAGGGAGGAAAAAGTCCCAGTGGCAGAGCCCCGGAACACTCCCAGAAAAAGAGCCACTGTAAAAAAAATATAATAACAATAATAAGTGTTAATAATGAAGAAAGTGGGGCCAAAGGGCCTGCTGCATAAAGTCGGTTTGAAGAAAGTTTTTTTTTTTTTTGACTGTATGTGTCATTACGGTGAAGGGAGGAAGGGAAAGAGAAAGAACAGACGTGTGGAACGTGCAGGGGCACCTCCACACCCAGAGGAAAAACCAAATAAACCCTGTGGCCCGTTCCAAATGTACAACTGGATTTCATGCATTATTCAAAGATAAAAGAACACACAACACGTCAGGAGAAAAAGGAATAATAAACTCCCTGCACCAGGAGGGGCATGCCAGTGTGTGTGTGTGTGTGTGCGTCCGTGCATGTTCAGGGACAGCAGGAAGATTGATGATGCCTTCGTCTCTCTGGTGGTTTGCTGCGACGATGGCAGCGGTGTAATATTGTGGTGGGACGCGGGTCTGCTGTGAGAGGCGGTGGCTGTCATGTCAACGTCAAACGGCAGCGACGTTGCCCTTCAATGCACTTGACTCTTTACAAATGTATCACTTGAAATAGGCCTATTTTAACACGCTTTTTCAAGGTGAAAGGTTTTAGTTAATGTCTAATGAAATACTTGAGCTGAACTGCTCCTTAAGAGTTTAGCTTCTATTGTTTTTTTAATCAGAACTATTGGCCTTTTGCCTTGTAAAGGAATAGCAAAAAATAAAATAAAAAAAATCATCAGTTTCAACATCAAACATCAGTCTAAAGAATCAAGCTGGTGCTCCCAGGTTGAATTGGCACGAACAGATCTGATTGGCCTTCTTGAATGTGATCATCCAATCACACTCCAAGTTATTCCCCTTCCACTTACAAACGCTTTTCAATTGTCTCTTTGAGTTTTAGCAGGAGGACCTACATGGTTTTCGAGGTATATAATCCTGTTTGCGGATGATCCTTACAGCTGACATCAGCTTGTCTTGTCACTGGAAAAATGTAAAATTTCCAAGTGAAAATAACCCAAATCCAGGCCTCACAGTTGGACTTTATCTGTGTTAAAGGCTGATTTATCCCTGTGCAACAACAAAAACAACAACAAAATAAAAAACGTGTGAATTGAAATCACTATGAAGAGACCCTTTTTTCTCCCCACCTCTCTCAATAAACTGAGTTTTTCGTGTGAGTTTCCAGCCTGCGTTCTCTCTCTGGGGTCTTTACCTGGTAAACAGGAGAAACACCTAAATCAGTGGAAAATGTGCCTCACAGTGTTGGGAAGCACTGCTCCCTTTCTGCAGAGGTATAAAACATTACAACCGCATCAGCTGGAGACCACAGACTGAACATTAATGAAATGAGGAGTGAAAAGTGGGCCTAATGAGAAAAAGGCGGGATTAATAATGGCGGGAGAGGCTTTTATGACGCATTTAATGTACACTCGCTGATTCACGACTGCTCGTGGAAAAAGCTGAACTGACAGAATCGGCTTTTAGGGTCTGTTGCACTCTGGAGGATTGAAGCGGAGCGGCGCGCCGCAACTCCACTCCTGCGCTTTTGCATATCTGACGTCTTTGCAACGGCAACAACCTGTTTGGTTCCTGCGTGGTTTTTTAAAAACACTCTTTTTTTTGTTCAAGGGAAGCAGAATTGAGCATGTCTCACGCTGCTTGCACGCATGCATGTCGCTGTCCATTAGCCTGTGTGAGTGCGGTTTCCCCTGGAGGAAAAGGATGAGGAAAGCCCTGGTGAGATGTTTTCCTTTCCGATGGGATCCCCGTCTGAGCGCCGCTAGCTTGTTAGAGTTTCCAGCCATTTCAATTGAAACGTGTTGTTCCAGCGCCCGCGCACACACGTTCACACGTGCAGACGCATTCCTGTCCAGCCACCAAACAGCACGGACAAGCGCGCAAACATGCCAAACCGTACGCAACTTTTTTTTTTTTTTTTTTTTTTCCAAAGGAGGGCTTGGAAGTTCACCATTTTCTATTGGCTCACGCTCGAATGTTGGCCACATAAAGCAGACTTTTCTCTTTCAAGTGTGTGATAGGAAGGACCGTGGAGGACAAAAACAAAATGGGATAAAAGCCTTCCTGCGTGTTTTACAGCCCTGTTTATAAGGTCAGCGGCGCAGAGCTCAGTAGTGGCTGCGCGGCCGCGGTGGATTCTAGGGGGTCTGATTGATGCTTTCCAATAATGACACCATGCTGTGATGTTCACTCACTGTTAAACAGACAGAAATGCGGGCTTGAAGTTAGACAGCGGCACAATGAGCATTTGACCCAGAGCATCTGCCCGTTTATAAGCCCTACATTACCCAAAATTCACTCGGACAATTATCTTCTAAGATTTCAAGGCGATCAGTGAAGAACGCAGAAAGTAGAAATCCATCAATCAACACCTTTAAGTGCTCCACATTACTGGATGTTCTGTGACATCACTGACACCCACTTGACACCCCTCCTAGGTCAGTGACAGCAATTCCAGTCAGGCGTTAGCTCCTCGCTCCGAGGCTCCCCTGCCCCGACCCCAACCTTTTGTTCTTCTTCCAGACACGACAAAGGTGCAACAAAGCAATTTCTGTTTAAAGTTTTTTTTTTAATATTGATATTTTTGGAGAAGATGAATCAAGTGAGGCTGCAACACTATGATGCGGGGTGAAAAATAACGATTTGGAACCAAGCAGAACTTCTTTCAACAGCAGACTGTATACACATACTTGATGATGACACAGACCTTCTCAAAATATTTATCAAAGCTGCTCCACAGTCGTCAGGGGTCTGAAAAATAATCATCTTGAAATGTGTGTAACATACATACATACACATACAAGAAAAAGCAAGATCCTAATGAATTGTTAGTGAATTAAGTGAAATATGTAGAATATATATATATATATTTAATTCTTGATCTGCTCATGCATTATTGTGTCGGAATTGTATTTCTCATTGCACATTTCTGGACAAACTGACTGAACAAGAGTTGAAGTTTCCTCTTCAGTCAGTTGGTAAATGGAGCAGCTGCAGTCAACAGGTTTGCAAAAGAAAGAAATATGATTGATTGCTTGCAAAGGAGGAAAGATGAATTTATGGGTGCTTTTGTCAGCCCAGGCTTCGGCCATTTTCAGCGTGTGGGAAAATGTCAAGAAGTTAGGCTGAGGTCACATGGAGGCACCCAGTCAAAGCCACCCACCCGCACACAGACGCAGGGGAAAAATACAAAAATGCAATGACACACGTGCAACCTCCAGTCACAACAGCTGGTGATTGATGACCGCTGGTACAGTCCGTATGTACCTGAAGCAAACCATGCTTTAAATGGGAGTTAATGGTCTCTGCCATTCATGCGCTCATGCAACTAAATGCCAATTTGCATCCTTAATACCGCATATGAGAATGAAGATATTTAGCTGTCAACACGTCCCCCCGCAGGGGACGAGGGAGCCTTTTGTCTGCGCCCTGCTTGCGGTCCCGACGCACAACATCGCCGAGAAAAAGAAAAACCCCCTCGTCCTCCTGTCAAAGCAAACCCGTTTCCTGACCGCGCCCGCAAAACCGAAGCTGTCGCCGCTTCTCTCGGAAGACGGTGAGCAGCGCGGCCCAAAATGTGCAAACCCCCACGTCAAAACAAAGACAAGCAAAGACCAAAAACCGCGCGCGTCCGACGGTGACAACCTTGCGCCGCGGATACGGACACGTCTCTATCTGCGGCACGGTGCCGCTGCCCTCTCTTTGTGCGCGACACAACGTCTCCCCGTCCATGAAGAATGCCTCTGATGGGCCTCTTTTGACACGCATTGTTTGCGCGAGAGAATTTAGACCCTCAGCCCCCTGGCCTTGGCCCTCATCTGCAAGCCAACCGTAGGCAGGGCTGCCACTGTGACTAATGCCTCATGGACCTGCCCCTCCGTCCGCGTGTGTGTGTGTGTGTGTGTGCGCGCATACATGTGTGCGTCAGAGAAAGAGAGAAAGTGTGACTAATGTCTGCAGAATGGTATTTATACATTAGGGGGGCATTAGTAGTTTCGGCTCCTGGGTGGAGCAGCAGGGAAGGAGACAGCCATTGTGGCGCGGCCCCTCCCACCCCGTCACCTCCATCACAGGCGGCCACCGCTGTTCCCGCTGCACACGCGCACACACACACGCACACAGTTACACCGCGACTGGCCGAGTTGTGTTAGAGGAACAGGGTAGCAAATACAAATGCGAACGTAGACGAGACATCCTAGCGCTGGAAAACAAAAATGCTATCTATGCACGAGAAGCCGCCGCCCCTTTTTCAGAAGATAAGCTGTTTGCATCGCACAAAGGAGGTCTGGAAGTCTTCACTGGGGGAAGCGAAGCGGAGAAAAAGTGCGGAGAAACAGATGAAAAGCACAGAAACCAGCAGAGTGCGAAGACAAACACAGAGCGGAGGGGGATAAAAAAAAAAAAGAAAAACCCAATTGACCGAAAACTCGAATCAATAGTCAAGCATCAAAGGTTTCGCTATGTGAAGGTGGCTTCCTGCCAGTAATCCGGGCGTTTGCTTTAAGACACGGAGGGACGTCTCGGAGTGCGAACGCAATACAAGTGTTTTGTGTTATGGTGGAGTGAGGAGTTTTGTTTTTTTTTCTTTTGCTGCCCTTCGGCGGACGAGAAGTGTTGGGAGACAAAATTTGTGTTTGCGCGCGTCGGACAGAGAGGCACCGGGGGAAGGTGTAAAAATACCACGGCTCTCCAAGATAAACCCTCTCTCCCACAGCCTGACATTTACAGCGGCCCCGGAGCGTGGGAGTGTGCGAGGGGGTTGCCCCGCGAGTGCGTCCTCGTCACGGTGCGCCGGACGAGGTTTCCCCTCCGCCGAGGAGAAAAGCTCCATTGATGAGAAGCCGACGCTGCTGCGGCCGAGTCCGCCGAGGGCCCCGCGGAGGTCAGGAGCGGGGAGCGGGGGGGTGGAGGGGAACTCTGGGATCTTTCAGTTTCGCGTACGCGGGTTGCGTGTTTGCGAGTTGGCCGTGTTTGCGTAGAAATGCATGACGTGTGATTCACGCGCAATTGAGCCTTCTGTCGTGTCTCAGAGTCCCAATGAATCACAGTGGTGGTGGTTGGGGGAGAGGGGTGGTGGTGGTCCCTGGTGGAGGCCAGTCGCAGGTCCTTGATCACACAGCTTTGAGGCTTCGGCTTCAGCTGGCATTTATATTGCTGCATGTCATAAACGCTATTTGGAATTGAATTGCACTTGAAACTTTTACAGCCGCATCCAAAAGTCCCATGTTGTCCTCGTTTTTCATTTCTTCATTTATTTCATCCAGGACTCAACTGTCGCTGCCTTCGATGAATTAATCATCCAAGGAACAAATGCTAATTCAGTTAGCTTCCTGCTAGAGTTTTAGCAGTTTTAGCTTCCTGCTAAAACCGGCGCTGTGTTGGCCTCCACCTGTTTGGGAGGGGACACAAACAAGGGGGGAGCTAAGCCTGGCTGGGGATATGAGCCCCTTGTGACATCACAAAATAATATGCTGATTTCCAACAAAGCATTGCTAGAAACTCATTATTATTCTACCTCATTATTTTCAGGCAACATGTGACATTTAAATGTATTAAAATGTAACATATGTACCATAAAATTAGCAAAATATTGAAATAGCTGGTATTATAAGCACACTGTTAAGCATTCTTGTTACTCAAAGAGGTTTTTTATGTCGAGATTTGATGTGTAACATTTTCCTCCACTTCAATAAAGAAATGACCTTTGTTGGTTTACTGACAAGGTGGAAAGAAATGCATTATTTTTACAGAGCCGTACTCAAGGGGAAAAATGTTTTCTCCAAAAACGTGCAGATGTAAATGAGGTCAAAATCTGTGTCGGCTTTGGAAATTCACGAAAACCCAGAGTGTTGAGTGACAACGCGATGCTTTGGAAAAAAAACCAAAAAAAACCCGAGCTGCTCTTTTCTCCACGCTGACTTGTTTGACATTTCCGCGTCCAACGCAAACAGCCCTTAACCATCGGCGGCCCCACGCCACCCTCTGCAGCAGGCGCCCGCCAACAGCCTGTCAGGTCGATAAAATATGACCTTTGGCGGCGCACATCTGATAGAGTTCCTCGCTTGACGCGGCGACAGCCCTCGATCGGTGTAATTTACAGGCTCCAATAAAGGAGCTCCAATAAAGGAGGAGCTCGCTCGGCTCCTTCACCTCCTCTGGCTCGGCGGCTTGTGACAGGCGGGCAAGTGGAGGAGCGGCCCAGCCAGTGACCCGCCACGCTTGATGTTCATCACGGTGACACTGACCTACTTAACTGCCACCTCCTCTTGGATGTCACGGAAGTCGGCGGCTGACATTTGGAGGAAAGCTTGGTAAACATTAGTCGGGGCGTGATGCGATAATAACCTGTATAATCCCCTTCATTCCTAACGGAGATTAGAGAAGAATGCCCCCCCCCCGCGTGCGCTGATTGGTGCTGTCTCCCAGACGGAGGCTCCATTTGCTTACTAAATGCGGGGCGGCCCATCACGGCTGACGTCTACTAAATGCAGATTGATGGTGGCGGCCATCACGCGCTGAGAACGTCTCGGAGGCAGTGACCCGGAGCAAAAGGTCTCATCAGCGCCGTCCCCAGATTGATGGTGGCTCCCAGGACTCGTCAAGCTGAGAGTAATAAATTATTATTGCCGCTAACAATCGCACTTCTCCAGCCCTTTTTCAATTAGCCGCCCCCGTGGAGACGATCGCGGAGGGCCCGGCTCAAATGAAGACAAACGATGCCGCTCGCATCTCCGTGCGTACCGCTCCCCCGATTTAATGGCTTTCTAATTTAGGGAACATCTTCGTCGCGACGAGATTCAAGCATTTTTTTTTTTTCCAATATATATTTATTTCTTTTTTTCCACCCTCTCCTCCAAGAGTTTGATGAGAAAGTCACCTAATTGAAAGCAGGTGTTAATCAACCCTGTCGGCAGCGCAGAGTGTGATTTAGGAGGGAGTTTGACAAAGAGAAGATCGTCCTTGCCACTCAGTGACACGGACCATTCAGTTCAGGCCCTTTTTGCTGCTCACTGCAGTTTCTGCAGTAGCTTCTGTTATACCTGTTTAATAGTATTATCCCTTTTTTTAATTTTACAAAGTGACACCATGTAGTTTTTCCACCTTAAAAGGGGAAAGCTCACAATCATTTCTATGACTATGACTGAATTGACTGGCATCATACAGGATAGTGTATCAGCCACACTGCAGAGTTGTGCTAAGTCAATGGCAGGGGTGCCATTCTCCCTCCAAACAAATCATTAAAATGACTTTGAAGCTATGATTTTAAGGTAGAAAACCTACGTGGCGCTGCTTAACCGTTACATAGTAATTACACCAACAACAGCAACGGAAAGTGTCTCATGATTGATTTTTGGCAGATTCAAACATGTTTACATTTTAGATTTATTTTTTTCAACAAGCATGATCAAAAGAGACAACTGCAGAGCAGTTGTGAATCTATTGACTCTAATTGTAAGTGACTGTAACTTGCATTTTCTGGTCCAAACCTAAACTTCAGTACACATTTTCTTCTCTGCTCTCTTTCGAGGGGTTCATTCAGAACTTTGGAGTTTGTGAGATTTATTTACAATACAAGCTAGATTGCACGTTATAGGACAAATACTTTCATTCCATCACCCTGACTTCAGTAGAGCTAATTCTTCCACATACAGGCACTGGTCTTTGCAGAGCAATTTTAATCAAGACTTTAATCAAAACCAATCTTTTCTGCATTTGCTAGTCACAACTGACCTGCACCATTGAGAATTCAAGAGAGGCTTGCAAAAGTTTCAGTCCAATAAACTATCCATGCATGTTGTATTCATCTTAAATGAATAATATGTGTTCATTTACTGCTCTTAGCCGTTGGAAATTTCACAGCTGGATTCATCCTGCTGGTGCGACGGGTAGATGTAATCCAAAAACATAGGAATAACAGCCCGCTGCAGTGATGAAAGTCGCCTCTGTAGTTCGTCTAATGTGGCACTCGAAAACCTTCAAGATTTTTACTCGCCGCACTTAAGCTGCGCATGTAAATTCACCAGCCGAGTTTGAAAATATCGACCTCCAGGCACAGAACACCGCTGGATGTAATTTGAGAGCCACTTCACAAACGCCAGTGTCGAGCCAAGCTAACTCTTTACACAACCGACTTGAGATAATTACAAGTAAGCATACAAAAGAAGACCGTAATCATAATCGGCCTTCCTTTGACAAGTCTGTGGTTTTCGAAAAAGGCCGGGGAGCCACAAAAGTGACATTCTGCTGGGGGAGGAATGGGGGACGTTGGGGGATGAATGGCTCCCTGTGTCAGCGGCCTGTCAACATGGAGGAGCCGACGGGCTCGGCTTACGAGGAGCGCGATCAACAACAACTGGGAAAAAAAACACATTAACGCTCATTTGCTCGGGTCTCCTTGAAACGCGGCCGAATGATCTGGAGTGTATCAAAATGTCTGCGGGGCAGCGCCGCTGCCGGGCGACGCACTGGGAAACTGTGAGAGGGTGTTGCTGGGGGGCTCTGGCGGCCCGTCGATGACAGGGAGGTATTTTCTGACTTCCAGTGTATGGGAAAACACAGGTACGTCCACCGCAGTTTTCATCCATCATCTGCTAGCACTTGACTTTTGGCAGTTTCCACGGGAGCAAAACCCACGCATGATTTTCCTTGAAGGGCAATTTTCTCTCAGTTTAGCAGCTTTGTGTGTCGGCTGGCTCGGGCGGATTTACGCAGAGGGCTGCGCAATTCACGTGCCAAATAACGATGCCTGTGATGTCGCAAATTGTGTTGTATCCCCTGAGGTACTTTTGCATCACGCTGGATTTTGTGTTTCCTCGCAGTATTTTCTCGTTCTCTGCATCCCCTTTTTATTCCATTTTTCCACGAGTGCTCTTCAAGTTTTCCGGGAGTTTTCTTTTGGCCTTAATCTTGATGGTTGATCAGAAAACACAAGCTGGAATCCATCCCTGTGTTTTTCCCAGAATCTCAATGGTCTATGTCGAGGCCCATTTTGCAAGCATCCTGCAGGGTAATAATTCTCAGCCCTCTTGAGCTTCGCGGCTGCAGGAAGGGGTCATGCTCTTTAAACCTTCCAGAAGAGTCACGGTGACAAAAGGTACGATGTGAACCCAACCTCAACTTCAGCCGGAGCTCCCGGAAGAATGTTTGTTAAAGGCCCAGTGTGTGAAATTAAACGGGGTCTGTATGGTATGACATTGTGGGAGGCTGTAAACAGAGGGCTAAATGGGTAGAATACTATAGAGGGGTCATACAGAAGACCTGCGGCAGGAGGGGATATGCAAGTAACGAAGCAGGAAAGATTAGGAGGGGGAACCGCCGAGCGTGTGTGTGTGTCTGTCAAGCGGCATGTAATTTGTTGGCAGTTTTTAATCAGTTCACACTGAAAAGAAAACAGTCCGTGTCTGTGCTACACAGCTGGAGGATTTACTGAGAGCATGAGCTCATTTCTGCGCGTCCCTCAGGCCGTTAAATCACCGACTGAGCGTCCTGTTAACGGCTTGGCCACCAAAAATTTGTTGCCTTCTAATTAGCTTCTCTGCACTGCACACAACACAGTGCACCCTGATCCTGTTTGTTATCCCCACGAAGCAGAGGTGGCAAAAGTGTTCATAGGCTGTGCTTACGTAAGTAAATGTATGGATGCTCATGTGAAAAATACTCTGATTGAAAGCAATGGTTCAACTCCTTTGCTGAAGTACAAGTAAGAAAGTCAGAACTTTTCAGGTTCTGAAATGTACTTTAATAAAAAGTAAAAATTCTTATTTTTGTAAGTAATGAAACAATATATTAGTTGACAAGCCAAGGTACGCTAAAATATGAAAATCTCTGAAATATGATCCAGTTTTATATTTAACTACACATCAGCATAGTTCAAATAACTCCACTTCAATCAGCAACAACTATAATAAACAATAAGTTAATTACTTTTTGATTAATTGGGGTGGGGGGCGGGGGTTGTATCTTTTAAACTCTTTGAAACACAGAAATAATGAGCATGTTTTTCCAAAGTAGGGGGTAGAAAGGACAGATATTTGTGTGCTAATGTAGGGAGTAAAAGTAAAAAGTCGCCAGAAAAAGAAAAACTCATGTCTTCATTACTTCCCACCTCTGCCACTAACCCCCCATAACCAGCTGACTTCCGACCTGCAATGCAGGTATGTCTGCTGCAAAAACGAGTCGCTTTTGACTCAGTGGGCCTCCTCGGTCTTGTAGCCCTTTTAACTAAATGGCTCAACTAGATCCCGAATGATTGAAGCCGCTGTCACTCCTGCCGTAACTTACGGCCAATAACAAGGGGCTAAATTGGGGACCCGAGGAGAAATAGGAGGGCACTTGTTCGGCCGAGTGCGGGTCAGCGTTGGGAAATGTGCGAGTGGCTCCGCCGTCACGCAGATTCCTCGGAGGCTGGCGGGCCGGCCGGTGGGAGCGGAGGCGAGGCCGGCCGAGTAAATCTGCCCAGCGCCAGGTTTATATGCGCGGGGAGCATGCAGCGTGTTTCAAGGGGTTTCCATGCTGTCACAAAGGCCCCTGTGAGACCGGCTTATTTACCCTGCAGTAAAACCCGAGAGGGAGTATACCCCTGCCGTAAAATAAAAAAAAAGCAGGAGAAGGGGGCTCAGTGGCGTTAGATTTAGGGCCGCCTCCGGTTCTCTGTTCTCAGTGTGCCATCAGGGAAAACTCACACCGCCGGCTCCTCGTTCCGTTGTTCGGCCGTGAGTTATGTCGCGCTCGGAGTCGGAGGGCCGGCGGGGCCCGGAAACGACGCGGACACAGCTTTCAGAATGGGTTTTTAATTAAGGGAACAGGTATCACATTGCTCTGTTATCGGTTATACAGCGTTCTTTTGTTGTTGTACAGTGACAAGATATTAACATTGCGTAGTTCTTTTTGGTTTTTTTTAAAGCAGTTGTGCAATCAAAGGTTATTACACTTCACGATGCCGTAGCGGAAGCACTCTAAATGATGGTTTTCACAGATGGACGTAAAGTGTGCTTTTGCTCAATTCCTCCTGGATTTTTTTTTTTTTTTTTTTTTAAAACAGTAGGGAGTGAAAAGATGTTGCATATGCGCTGCAGAGGCTGACGGAGCTCCGCGTGGCAAACATACAGCACTGCATTCGTCTCAACAACATGCTCCAGTCTCTGTGAAGGGCATCGTGGGCTCTGACATTCTGATGCTCTCCTGGCAGGAGAGTATTGCTTCGTTACATTCCACGTTTTGATCGGGTCGAAGTCACCCAATCAGGCTCCAGGCTCTGACTGGTGCACTTCTGCATGCAGTAAAAGGGCTGGTGAGTCTGTTTCTGTGTGTGTGTGTGTGCAATAGCAGCTAACAAAGCCTAAAAAGCAGGTACATCCAAATGTTGAGGTCCAAACCAGCAGCTGTAAATCGTTGTTAGCTTATATGTCGTATACATGAAAACAATGCAAAATGGAAAGTTTGTAAACCTCATCGTGTGTTGTTTTTTTTTGCATTTTTGGCTGAGTTTGTATTAAAAAAGCTATGAAACACAGATAAAGGATGCCGGCGCATAACAAATTACACCTAAGAGCCCGTCAACTCAGTATTTATATCACATTTAAATTAGATTACAAAAAAAATCAAAACATTTAGTGGTTTGTCCAAGAGCTATTCAAATGGTGAGAGAACCATTGTCAAATGTTATTCAAACCCTTTTTTTTCTTTTTTCAAAACGATGAATCCTCCTTTGTCTGCATTAGCGGTGCATTAGTGATTGTGCAGAGTTTTACATATAAAATGGGATCACACAGAAAGAAACAGGTGATGACCTCTGACCCCCCACCCCCAACAGACTGGAAGCTACACACTTCTTCTATCGCGCTCTCCATCCTCTCCGCCGCGGCCACTTGTGAGAGTCGACTCGGGGTCGGTGTGAGCGCGAGCGGAGCGCGTCCTTCAAAAGGCACTTGAGTCTTTTCTTTTCCCTCTCTCCGACGATGATGATGTGCTAAAATCAACTGACCTGCTCTGTCGACGCCCCCCCACCCACCCGCATCTCCGGGGGAACGAATGCACTTCATGTGGCGATAACACAATGCTTCACGGAAACACCGCTCCGGGTTACAAAAACAGGAAGTGTACCGTTGGTGCGACCATCTCACACTCGCGAACGCTGATGGCGATGGTGACACGGCTGAAGTGAGTATTATCACGTTTTCAATCTTGCACTCTGTCTAATCAAAGGACATGAAGAAACATAAAGAAGATACAGTGACACGGAAATAATAATGATGATAAAAAAGATGACAGGGATAGAAGGCAAAACAATATCGGTAATCTAAATAAAAATGACATAAAATTACAGCACCAAGAGCACAAGGAGGAAGAAAAAAACAAAAAAAACAATCCAAGGAGCTAAACATTAGGCCTTAATACAAAGTATAAAAACAGAGAAGTAGAGGGGTTTTTTTTTTTTTATCTTGGAACGAATCACTAACTACAGCCCAGGAATCAGGAGTCACCCGTCAGTGCAGCGACGGACTGCACAGTGTGTGCTTTGCAAACGGCCGAACCAGGGGGTGAAAAACGCTCAGACCACTTTGTGGTCCTGTGGACTTTCCGGTTGCCATTGGTTGCCGTGAAGCTGTAAAATGCCCTGTAAAACCTCCAGCCAGACTTTGTAGCAGAAGAGATACTGGTCCTGAAAGCAGAGAGACAAAGGACACATCAGGCGTCTGCGACCTGTTTTTCTTCCCTTTGAACTTGCACCTCTGTGTTGACACTGACCTTGGTCTGAATCATGCCGTGCCGCTGAAGCCTCATCTCTCGTACGATGTTGCTCACATTAATCTACAGGGGGAGACAACGCAATTGTTAGTGTGGGACCTCAGCGATGATGTGTGACGCAATAATCTGGAAGAAGAAAAGATATAAATTGCGTTTCAAGTCACATCCTCCTGCACTGAATGCTGGACTGAGTGCTAAAGTAAATGAGGTCTGTTTCTGCCGGAAAGCAGATAACAGTGCAGTGTGCGATCCAAAAACACAGTCATACATTAGGTTGAAGCGTGCCACTGGAAATTGTAGTGTGTACCCTGCAAAAAGTGTGTTGCAATTTAAGTGCATAAAAGGAATGCAATGTGGAACACTGTCCTCCAACATAATAATTAACATTAAATACAACATACTACACCATTAAAATCTTGTTATCATGATGTTATAATGCCAAATTGTGTGTGAAACGCTGATTAAAAAAAAAAATAATTAGCTTCAGCTCACGGGCAGATCATTCTCAATGAGGCTGATGATGATGTCGGTGCAGACGAGGACCCCCGTGCGTCCGATGCCGGCGCTGCAGTGCACTGTGACGGGTCCCTTGTGGTGCACGGCCCTCAGGTAGCGGATGAAGCGGACCAGCTGCTCGGAGCTGTGCGGCACGCCGTGGTCCGGCCAGTGTGTGAACTTCAGGTGGTGGACGTGATGGGTGTCGCCCGTCTGTGGGGGGGAACAGTTCACAGATGAAACCCGGTACGCCTGCTGTGACTTTCCCCAGAATCACATATAAAATCATTTGGGTGTAATATCTGAAGCTCCTACAGGAGACAATAGAAAATATGTGTGCAGCATGCATTGCTTTGTAAAATCACCCAGTCATGTTTCAAAATAAAACACATTTTCCAATGTAATCTAAAAAAAAAAAAAAAGTTCCAAAAAATGCAAATATTTAATTTTTAAAAAATCAAATCCTTTCGAGTCATCTGCCTCAAGTGTAAGTCAAGTATCAAGTTATGAAGGCCAAGTCAAAGTCAAGTCGAGTCTTTTGTCAGTGTTAGTCAAGCAAGTCACAAGTCCTCAAATTTGCGACTCGAGTCTGACTGGAGTCAAGTCATGTGACTCGAGACTCCCATCTCTGGCAAGAGGCAAGTTCACCCAAAAAACCATCCATATTTGATAAACCTGCCGCCACTGGAGCATCCATGCTAATCTTTGTAGCTGCAGCTAAGCTCACAGTTACTTCCTTCATTGAGAACGTTTTCTGTTAGTGGCTGGCAAGAATCCCGAGTGAGATTTTGGAAGCGTTAGAGGTTAAATAAAGGCTCCTCCTGAATTAGACTCCGCGTTCTCACCTCTCTCTCCACCATGCGGATGATCTTGATTTGGAAGTACTCCAGGTTCTGCTGGTTCTCCAGGTGGAGCAGGTACCTGCCGCTGTCCTGAGGGATGCCCGGCTTCTCCGGCCAGTACCTGTGACATTTGACCCTTCCCCGTTCCACCTCCTGCGTCATCATGGCCACCACGTTGGACTTGCTCTCCCAGATCATCTGCCAGAAGGCCGACACGGTGGTGGGCAACGGACCCTGGCAGGAGATGTAGAAGAACTCCTCCTCGCCCACCCGCATGCGGATGTAGCTGGCGTTGATGTACTCCTGGTTGTCTCCGATGGCGACGCGGGTTTTGTCATCTCGAGGGGGAAGGGAGGGCAGAGGGTGGAAAGAGATGTAAACACTGAACCGCATGGATGAAGCAAACACGGCAACACCTCCAGGAGCATCCTATCGCTGACAGCACGATGGGTCGCGCTCGTGTTGCTTTTTATTAGTTGATCACACAGAAACAAAATCCGCCTCTGCGTCTGGGTCACACACATCAAACACGGCTGACCTTGTTGACTCGCCGGAGCTTCCAGACTAAGAGTACAGTAAATAAAGCCGAGCAAACAGCTTGAGGTCTGGAATCGGGATCAACAAACTGTTGCTGTGAACAAGTTTGTTGATCATGAGATGCGCTTGAGACCAAAAGCAATTAGGAATGTTTTCTGGCTTCGCCCGCCTTCCCTCCCGCCACCACACGCACCACCCTCACTTTTCCATCCCAAAGCCACAGGCTGCAAATCAGGCTTTCTAAACAAAAAACCCTCGCAGTCGGTGGATCGCGTCTGTAAATAACACAACATTTCTTTTTTTTTCGTTCGTCCCCTTCCCTCGACCGTTCGCGCAACCAGCAGCTGATAAAATGCTGCAGGCAATAAAGCATTTGGTGAGGCGCGGCGCTATTCCGCCGGGGGGGGTCACTATCCATTTCGTCACGATGCCTCTCGACGACGCCGAGCCGCTTCCCCTTTTCACCGCAGCTCTCTTTGGGGTTTAGGGGAAGTCAATGCTTTAGCATGTATTTGCGTCAATGTTGTTTCCAGACCAGATTAAGGCCGGGGTTGCCCAGCTTGTGTTTATTTGAGCGCCTCTTGTAAGAAATGTGTCGGGGATCATCCCGGAGAATTTTCAACATTCTTCAGCGTCGTCAGCGTTCAATAAAACAGTGCATGTGAAGCCAAGGTGAAGGAAAGCGCGCTGTCTCTCTGCTCACCCATGATATCCCTCTTAAAAATACAGCTTGCAGTATTATTTTATTCTCACGCTGCTACGTTTATTGAAAATATAAATCACAATGCTGGTCACAAATAACATCTTTTTATTATTATAACCTTGGCCCGCCATAAAACAGTGATAACTCCAGCACCGGTGGGCAACTGATACTGAAAATGGGAAATAATTTGTTGAGCAGACGTTATTCCAATGGATTAAATAAATATCCCCTTATCCAATTGTTAAAGACCTCCTGTTCACTTTAAACTGAGAACCTAAACCGCGCCAGCAAACAGTGACTCATTCGTGTGAGCCCCACGTCTGTGTATGCCTTGCGTTTACAAGCGTTTGCTCACCAATAAATAACAAAAAAGACTCTCCAATAAGGAAACATAAAACTTTACAAAAGAGGGTAAATAAGAGATTTTCAGATTCAGCCCAGAGGAAATGAGCGTTAAGCGAGGCCATTGTATCAAACTTACAAGGTAGGATGTCTCTGTAGCGGTTCTTCTCTCTGTTCTCTGGTGCTTTTCCCACTAAACAATTGTCGGAGGGCTTCAGATGCTCCAAAGCCTAAAAAAACCCAACAGACGCACAAATGTAAAACCAGAAATTCAAGACACACACTGGTGTTTTTGTCTTTTCAACTGCTCATTCATCAGCATGTCACACAGTGAATTATATATTATTTCTAAATTAAATGTCATGTATTATGTTTTGTATCTTGTATGGGTCTGTAGCCTGTCAATGTCAAGGCCAATGAAGTCCCTTTGGCTTGTACCTCTTCAGAAACAGAGCGATTAAACGGTTTTCTGTAAATCTATATATACTTTTGTTTTTCCAGATAATTAATCATGCAACATGAAGAAAAGAACAGGTGTGAAACGAGCTTTAAATGGCTATGATAATTTGGTAAGTGCCCGGGTACTTTCAGACATTATGCTAACATACTGTACACATCTGCACACACACACTCACACACCATGAACTCTTTGACCAGTTCCTGCTGGTCCATTTGATGCTGCAGAATCTGGATGAGAGCTCTGACTCTGCAGCCTGAGTACTGGCTGGTGTTAGCTGGGCTAATCAGGGCTAAACAGGTCAGTTCCTCCTCTGAAACTATGGGCGGACCTGGCGACGAAGAAGAGCAAAGGGAAATCCATGTGTTGCATCGCAATATAACCTTCACTCAGGCATTCCTGCAGAGGTGGAGACACGTGATTGAGTCGCGCTTGCTTCCTGACCTGCTGCGTCAAATACATCATCGTCTTCTTCCTCGCTGCTCCAGCTGTCTGACTGAGGTTTCCGGGTGTTTTTGCACGACTGGTCCAAAAGTGTGGTCACAATTTGTTTCCTGGGGAGTCAGGGAGCAGGGGTGAGACCAGACCATTTTTATTCTTCGGTAGGATGAGATGAAATCATGCAAGGCTGTGTTTTCTCCTGCGACTTTTCCACCTAAAATACAGTATAGACAAGAGGCTCTTCACGCGCTGCTCCGGGTTTTGATGGGTTTGGGTGATGATGCGGTGGAGACACATTTTCTAAATAGTCTAACTGCCGCACTGCTGTGGGCACAAGCACGTGAAGCAAATGTGACAGAAAGTTATTCATTAGCTGCACTACGCCAACATAGTAGGGGTTTATCCGCTACTCTCTGCTGCCTCCCTGTGGTTAATTGCAGTCTAGAAGGAGGTCGGAAAGACGTGTGGACATTTTCTGAAAATTCATTGTTTTTAGTTCATTGTGGACAGTGCCTGGCAATATTAGAGTAATAAAGCTAAAAAAAAATTAAAATAAAAAAAAAAAGTAAAAAGATCAAATTATTTATTTTGCTGTGTACCATGTTTTTTTTCTTTATATTATTTCTTTAAAAAAATTTAATATTAAAATGAGGACAACAAATGTAGCAATTGAAAAAAATCGGACCTCCATCCAAAAAAGATGCCCAGTTTAATTGTAGTTTAGTTTGTTTTTAGATTGTAAACACAGAAGTAAATGTAAAATACACACATAGAAAACATTGCATCTAATAATATAATAATCAATGTAATTCTTATGTTGGCACCTAATCCAAATATAAGAAAGCATATGTGATCAGATACCAGGGAAAATATTTAAATTTCACTTTTGACAGACGTGCAGGGAGAAACTACTAAAAGAAGGAAGGAAGGAAGTCGCTACCTGTCGGAGGCTCCATGCAACATGTCTGTGACGTTGAGGGACGGGCAGCAGGCTTGGTGGGCGGGTGTGCTCGAGCAGCTGTCCTGTTCCACAGGCAAACAGCCACACAGTATATTAGCAGTGGTTGCAATTATAAGTTGTAAGAAATTCAGTGCCGCCTGCGCTATAATTCACGTGTTCTCGCTACGTGGTGTGGTTACCAGGCTGTCTGCAGTCTCGTCTGTAACAATGGTCAGTCTTCTGTGAGGTTGAGGTGGGGGTGGTGGAGGAGGAGGAGGAGGAGGTTGAGGTGGGGAGGTGAGGACACCTTCATCACTGACCCCAGGGTCTGGAGTCGCCTCTGGAGTGAGGAGAAGCAGATGGATGGTGAGGCGCGGCGCTATTCCGCCGGGGGTCACTATCCATTTCGTCACGATGCCTCTCGACGCGCCGAGCCGCTTCCCTTTTCACCGCAGCTCTCTTTGGGGTTTAGGGAAGTCAATGCTTTAGCATGTATTTGCGTCAATGTTGTTTCCAGACCAGATTAAGGCCGGGGTTGCCCAGCTTGTGTTTATTTGGCGCCTCTTGTAAGAAATGTCGGGGATCATCCCGGAGAATTTTCAACATTCTTCAGCGCCGTCAGCGTTCAATAAAACAGTGCATGTGAAGCCAAGGTGAAGGAAAGCGCTGTCTCTCTGCACACACCCATGATATCCCTCTTAAAAATACAGCTTGCAGTATTATTTTATTCTCACGCTGCTACGTTTATTGAAAATATAAATCACAATGCTGGTCACAAATAACATCTTTTTATTATTATAACCTTGGCCCGCCATAAAACAGTGATAACTCCAGCACCGGTGGGCAACTGATACTGAAAATGGGAAATAATTTGTTGAGCAGACGTTATTCCAATGGATTAAATAAATATCCCCTTATCCAATTGTTAAAGACCTCCTGTTCACTTTAAACTGAGAACCTAAACCGCGCCAGCAAACAGTGACTCATTCGTGTGAGCCCCACGTCTGTGTATGCCTTGCGTTTACAAGCGTTTGCTCACCAATAAATAACAAAAAGACTCTCCAATAAGGAAACATAAACTTTACAAAAGAGGGTAAATAAGAGATTTTCAGATTCAGCCCAGAGGAAATGAGCGTTAAGCGAGGCCATTGTATCAAACTTACAAGGTAGGATGTCTCTGTAGCGGTTCTTTCTCTCTGTTCTGGTGCTTTTCCCACTAAACAATTGTCGGAGGGCTTCAGATGCTCCAAAGCCTAAAAAAAACCCAACAGGCGCACAAATGTAAAACCAGAAATTCAAGACACACACTGGTGTTTTTGTCTTTTCAACTGCTCATTCATCAGCATGTCACACAGTGAATTATATATTATTTCTAAATTAAATGTCATGTATTATGTTTTGTATCTTGTATGGGTCTGTAGCCTGTCAATGTCAAGGCCAATGAAGTCCCTTTGGCTTGTACCTCTTCAGAAACAGAGCGATTAAACGGTTTTCTGTAAATCTATATATACTTTTGTTTTTCCAGATAATTAATCATGCAACATGAAGAAAAGAACAGGTGTGAAACGAGCTTTAAATGGCTATGATAATTTGGTAAGTGCCCGGTACTTTCAGACATTATGCTAACATACTGTACACATCTGCACACACACTCACACACCATGAACTCTTTGACCAGTTCCTGCTGGTCCATTTGATGCTGCAGAATCTGGATGAGAGCTCTGACTCTGCAGCCTGAGTACTGGCTGGTGTTAGCTGGGCTAATCAGGGCTAAACAGGTCAGTTCCTCCTCTGAAACTATGGGCGGACCTGGCGACGAAGAAGAGCAAAGGAAATCCATGTGTTGCATCGCAATATAACCTTCACTCAGGCATTCCTGCAGAGGTGGAGACACGTGATTGAGTCGCGCTTGCTTCCTGACCTGCTGCGTCAAATACATCATCGTCTTCTTCCTCGCTGCTCCAGCTGTCTGACTGAGGTTTCCGGGTGTTTTTGCACGACTGGTCCAAAAGTGTGGTCACAATTTGTTTCCTGGGGGAGTCAGGGAGCAGGGGTGAGACCAGACCATTTTTTATTCTTCGGTAGGATGAGATGAAATCATGCAAGGCTGTGTTTTCTCCTGCGACTTTTCCACCTAAAATACAGTATAGACAAGAGGCTCTTCACGCGCTGCTCCGGGTTTTGATGGGTTTGGGTGATGATGCGGTGGAGACACATTTTCTAAATAGTCTAACTGCCGCACTGCTGTGGGCACAAGCACGTGAAGCAAATGTGACAGAAAGTTATTCATTAGCTGCACTACGCCAACATAGTAGGGGTTTATCCGCTACTCTCTGCTGCCTCCCTGTGGTTAATTGCAGTCTAGAAGGAGGTCGGAAAGACGTGTGGACGCCTGTCAACCTCTAACATTTTCTGAAAATTCATTGTTTTTAGTTCATTGTGGACAGTGCCTGGCAATATTAGAGTAATAAAGCTAAAAAAAAAATAAAAAAAAAAAAAAAGTAAAAAGATCAAATTATTTATTTTGCTGTGTACCATGTTTTTTTTTCTTTATATTATTTCTTTAAAAAAAATTAATATTAAAATGAGGACAACAAATGTAGCAATTGAAAAAAATCGGACCTCCATCCAAAAAAGATGCCCAGTTTAATTGTAGTTTAGTTTGTTTTTAGATTGTAAACACAGAAGTAAATGTAAAATACACACATAGAAAACATTGCATCTAATAATATAATAATCAATGTAATTCTTATGTTGGCACCTAATCCAAATATAAGAAAGCATATGTGATCAGATACCAGGGAAAATATTTAAATTTCACTTTTGACAGACGTGCAGGGAGAAACTACTAAAAGAAGGAAGGAAGGAAGTCGCTACCTGTCGGAGGCTCCATGCAACATGTCTGTGACGTTGAGGGACGGGCAGCAGGCTTGGTGGGCGGGTGTGCTCGAGCAGCTGTCCTGTTCCACAGGCAAACAGCCACACAGTATATTAGCAGTGGTTGCAATTATAAGTTGTAAGAAATTCAGTGCCGCCTGCGCTATAATTCACGTGTTCTCGCTACGTGGTGTGGTTACCAGGCTGTCTGCAGTCTCGTCTGTAACAATGGTCAGTCTTCTGTGAGGTTGAGGTGGGGGTGGTGGAGGAGGAGGAGGAGGTTGAGGTGGGGAGGTGAGGACACCTTCATCACTGACCCCAGGGTCTGGAGTCGCCTCTGGAGTGAGGAGAAGCAGATGGAAACACAGTTAGTTTACGTTCCAGTTTTCTACTTATTTATTCATTGTTCATTTATTTAGTTAAAACAAAACAATTAAACACAAACATTCCCAACTTCTGGTTGAAAGGGAGCAGAAAGAAGAATAATCTTAAAGGATCTGCACCTTTATCCAAAAAAAAGACCTTAAATGAAAAAAATATCCACAGCAACCAGAACAACAAACATCATAATACGATAACAATAATAAACAATAGTAATACAATAAAATCACTGTCCTCCAAAGCTGACAGTCACCTTCTAAATAACAAAGCAGAAAATCTGACATGATTATTGATTTTTCACAACAATCATTCATTCATCCATCTTCTAAACAAAGGGTCACGGGGTCTGCTGGATATCCCAGCTGTCTTTTACACCCTGGACAAAAGGGCCACATAGAGACAAACATGTTTATTTAAAACACTGGCTTTTATTGTTCTATCAAATGCAAATATTAATTTGGATTCTTTGGTTTCTTTGTTCAGATTGTTCCATAAACCTATTCCTTTTGCAGGACCACAACGCTCAATCACTTTTGTTCTGAATCTGTTTTGATTTTAAGGCCTCAGTTCCTGTTATAACAAACTTTTTTTCAAATCTTATCTGAAAACTGTGTTATTCCAGTGCTGAACATTAGAGAAAAAAACACAGTGTGGCATGTCTGGAGTGTAACTATGCACCATGTTAATGGGAAAGAGAAGAATTTGAAGTTAGTACCAGGAGGGCGCTCCACCACTTTGTCCTCAGGCGACGTGCACGTCTCAGGGCTGGATGCCGGAGCCGGCTGCTCTGCCAAAACCGGCTCGGTCTGAGCCGACATGTTGGGCGGAGTGGGCGACTCCGAGTAGGCCAGCGGCAGGATGTCCCTGCAGATGGTGAGCTGCACGGCGCCCTCGGCCTTGCGCAGGATGTCCACCACCTTGTTGTGGCTCAGGCCCGACACGATCACACCGTTCACCTGGACGAGAGAGGGGTGGGAGGTCACCGTCAGCAAGGGCGCCACCGCAGCGGGTGGATGTGATGTGAGGCGGAGGATCTTACCTCTAACAAAACGTCTCCCACCCTGAGGCGACCGTCCTGCTCGGCCACGCCGCCCGAGCAGATTTCCCTCACTCTGAGCATGCTGCCGTTGTTACCCCGACCAAAGCGAAGCCGAGGCCTCCGCCTTCTGGTTTGGTGAACTCCACTTGCATAACGCAACTCTGAGAGGTTCACAGGTGAGAGGAGGAACTATAACATTGTTGTTCTAATTTCATTTTTCTGTTTGCAACTATACCAAGCACTAAAACTAGTGCACCTTGATATGTCTGGCAGGTTTAAAGCCTTCCACTGCATAATCTGTGTTTTATTTGTTAAAAGTTAGAAAAAGTTAGAATAGTGAACAGTGACAAGAGATTTTCCAACATTTGTTTCTTTGAGCACTTAAACCTGTAGTTCTTTATTTTACGCAAATGAAGTATCCGAGATGGTGACACGGTGGTGCAGTAGTCAGCACTGTCACCTCACAGCAAGAAGGTTGCGGGTACGAACCCGGGCCTGCAGCCTTTCTGAGTAGAGTTTGCATGTTCTCGCTGTGTCTGTTCGGGTTCTCTCCGGGTTCTTTGGCTTCCTCCCACAGTCAAGAAACATGCATGAGAGGTGAACTGGGAACTCTAAATTTTTGTGTGTGTGTGCATGGTTGTATGTGTTTGTACCCTGACTTCAGCTGGGACTTCAGCTGGGCAGCTGGGACAGGCTATAGCGGGGATAGAAAATGATTGGATGGAGGTTTCCGAAAGCCAAACGCACACAGACGCAGGCACGCCAGTGGACCTCCTCACAGATTGACACACAAGACGACTCATATTACAGCCGTTCAATAGACACTGTTCAATAGACAGCTATTCCGCTGTGGACAGAGAGGGTAGCTGTAGCTGCCGAGGAGTTGTAAAAAGCGTCATAGAGGTGAACATTGGACCAGGATATTAAAAAAAAAACAAAAAAACTTACATCGTTGTCTTGGCTGTTGGCGACGTGTCTGAAACTCCCAGCAGCTCTGCACACAGGTTCAGCTGGAAAGAAGAGCGAGAAACGTTAACCATTTGCGTCCAGCTCCAGTTGTTGCATTAAAAAAGAAACATTCAGGAAAAAAAAAAAACCCGGGCTGAGCCGACAAGGCGACGTGGTAGTGACCGACCTCCCGCCTCTTGGGCCATTCTGAGGGAGAAAGGGAGTGTTGATGGGTGCGAGTGCTCTATGACAGCTGAACAAGGCTGCTTCCTCACAGGCTGAACCCTCCAACACTGTCCCTTCCCACTGTATGCGACCGTCACTGGGCAACTGAGCCACCTGCCTTGTAGACCACGGGGCCGGATGACACCGTGCGTGTGCGTGCATGTCTGCGTTTGTGCCCGTTAGTGTGTTTTTTGTTTTTTTTTTGCGTGCGCGATGGTTCCAGCCCTGCAGTCCAATACACCAGTGGAGGGCCCTGAGGCTCGCTAATTATTAATCCAGTCGTGTGTGTGCCCAGCCGCTGTCTGTCAGCGTTTAGATCAGACACGCCGCCGCACACGCACGCACACACACACACACACACTGAGAGACTTGCGAAGCTTTCAGCGCTGAGCTCAGCTTCGTGCACACAATGGAGCAACAAGCATGAGGGCTGAAGGCCGAGCGGGCCGACGGCGCTAATGAACATGCTGAAGTTGGGAGAACAAGGCAAAGAATAATCACCGTCCTCCACCGGATACTCTCTCTCCGGAGAGACTGGCTCTTCAAAGCGGGCAAAGAACTTCCTGTCCTTCTTCCAGTCAAACAGACCTACAGAAGAAAACAACATCAGAAAACAGAGTTCTGCTTTGTGGTAATGATTGAACCAGATATATGTTATCGCCTGGGGAACATATCTGGTTTCTAGGTGATGCACCAGAGCAAACAGCAAACATAATATGCAGCAAGCACAAGAATTCCAAAAATGAGGCCCTCACCGTTCCACTTGGCCCTCGGGTTCACCGGCTGGTCCTCTCTGCGGTGGATGCACACAGTTAAGTCCCACAAAACCCAAAATGACAACAACTGCCTGCCAGCCTCAGGGCCGGGGCGTCACACACCTGAGGATTTTCAGTTTAACTTTGCGGGGGGCAGTTTCGCAGGCCTTGACCGCGTCCTCCAGGGTCAAGCCCAGCGTGCATCGGCCGCAGATGTACAGGATCTTGTCGTTGGGCTGGACGCTGCCCTCCTCGCTGGCGGGGGAGCCGGGCACCACCTCCAGGCAGTAGATGCCCTGCCATTTGCTGCCGATGCCTCCCGTCAACTTGATCCCTGGGTGAGGAAACGCACAAGGAGGGAATCGAGTTGAAGGAATATTACTGATGCTGTGGCTCTGTCAAAAACAGCTGTTTTGATTGGCTCGTGGCTTTGTGAAGTTTCCCTTTTATTATAAAATAAGGGATTAAAAAGTATATATATATATATATATATATATGTATATGAATATATATATAGTACTGGGTGGCTGCTGCCATGCAAGGTGCTGCCAGCCCCATTTAGGGTTAAGTGTCTTGCCCAAGGACACAACAACAGACTGGGATGGAGCAGAATTTGAACCGCCAACCTTTCAGTTATTGGAAAACCCGCTCTACCTCCTGAGCTACAGTCGTACTGAATTCAATTCTCGCTAGTATTTCGGTTTTCTGGCTAGCATTTTCATTTTTGTGGAATAAATTTGAGTCGTGACTTCATTATAAGGACAAAAATGTGGGTCCTGAGACTCCACCAGTTGAGAACCACTGGTCTATAAGGTGCGTCATTCTGTAGAGTTGCCCCACCCAGCTGCCCCGAAGGCGTCTTGTGGAGGACGACATCGGGGAGGCTGTCGCAGGAGGGCGGCGCCACCAGGTTGCTCACAGCCCGGCCCACCGTCATGCTCAGTCTCCTCGGGGACGAGCGCAGGATGGTCATGGCCGTGTCGTCCCCCACGTTTGTGACGTTGTGCCCGTTGACCTGCAGGTGACGGGTGACAGCGTTCACTGGCAACTCGCAAACGTTTTTACACACAAAACTTGTGGGGTGCGTGTGCGTGTGTGCGCACGGTGATGAGACGGTCGCCGGCCCTGAGACGTCCGTCCGCCTTGGCTGGGTTGTCCAGGATCTCCTGGATGTAGTAGCAGTTGTCCAGCTTGCTGCGAGTGATGGTGAACCCGAAGCTTCCACTCCTGGACTTGGTCAGGACGACACACAGCTCAAACTCCTTGACCAATCCCTGAGCAACAAGGAAGAAGGAAATTAGTTTTTCTGTATATTTTTTTTGCATAGTAAAATAATATTATATTTAATATATAACATATAAATAATATATATAAAAGTATAATTTAAAGGTCATATAAAAAAAAACATAGTAAAATAAAAATAACTTTATACTGCTCTCCAATAATAAAATGTCCCTCTAGCTGTGAAGTGCACTGCCCGAATGAGAAAGGTTTGTCCTCGACTTCTTTTTCTTGCTCAGCTTTATGGTAAAATGGTAAAATATGTGGCTCTGGTTTTCAACCCTTTGTGATGCCACAAAGAGCATCAGAATAGCCAGGTTTTTCCCCTAAACATGTGAAAAGTACAACAACAACAAAGCATCAGTTTTGGTAGTAAGGTAAAACCAAGTATTTTCCCAGGAGGATGTAAAAAGGGGCTACACATGCGAATATTTATAATTTACAGCATGAGGTCCAATTCATTTGAGTGAAGCATCTGTAAAATGGAACCTTTGTTTTTGACCTCAGTCAGACGACGAGACCACAGCTTCAACTTGTTTTCCCTGCCAGCTGAAAAATGTACAGCTTAAATAAAAACAAGAGCCCAAAACCTCCCAGACTTGCCTTCCTCCTGGCCTCCTCTTCGTCCTCGTCCTCGTCCTCCTCTTCATCCCTGTACTCCCTGGCTTTCTTCTCCGGCTGTTCTTTAGGGGGCGCGTGGCTATGGGCGGCCGGCGTCAGCGTCAGCGGCAGCGTCAGCGAGCAGGCAGGCATGGAGGAGAAGACCTGCGCCGTGATGGGCGTGAGCGGCGGAGGCTGGGGCGGAGGACCGGCGGGCCGGCCGTTTTTGGAGAAGACCTTGGAGTGGCTGGGAGGAAGGCCGTGCTGGATGGGGTGGTGCTTGGCTTTGGGCGGCTGCGTGGTGAGCGGCGGAGGCGGGTGAGCCAGGGAGCACGTGGTGGGGGTGTCGGAGGAGAGGCGGAAGGGCGAGACGGCGGTGGCCGGCACGTGGGAGCAAGCGCTGGGAGTCTGAGACGTCACGCTGGAAGCCGCGCTGGAGGTCTGAGAGTGCAGCGCCGTGAGGTTGGTGGCCAAACTGTCTTTGGCCAGAGTGGAGGAGAGGCTGTGAGAGGGTTGCAGGGTGGAGCTGATGGTCAGGTACTCCTCATCGGCCATGATAGTCAGTCCATTTCCCATCAGGCAGTATGTCACGCTTCCGTCCGCCTCCTCTCTGACTCCGCTGCAGAGGAACACGCAGCATGAAACACGCCATAAAACAAATTAAGGTTGTTACAATTTTCTTTTTTCTTCGATTATCTTTTGTATTTTGCCACAAAAATGTAAAAAGAGTGGTGGTCACTGCATTTGGATTAATTGTATGATGCTGTTTATATACATAGTCAAACGTATTTGCCTATGACGATCAAAATAAAAACAAAATTTCAATTTTTTTTTTATCAATTTATGCATTGTAGTTTTTAAAAGTGACTGATTTACCGACAGAAAAGAACAGATGTTAAGACATTTTCAAGGGAGTTTGTTAGTGTTGTGTTGCCACATTTGTGTTTTGTTTTTTTTTTTGCTGCAGTATGGATGCAACCTGTTCAAAGTAAAAATCCATTATTTAAGAACCTGCACACAATCTAAGCAAAATACTTCTTCCTCTGGGCAGTTTGGAGAACTTCGATGTTCCCTCGGACTTCTTACCTGGTGTATGTATAGTGTGAGGAAGACTTGGGACAGCCGTCCGTGAGCACCACGGTCGAGCTGGCCGTCACCGCCTCCTCTTCCTGCCGCTCACGCGCACGCTCACGCTTCCTCACCGCCTCCTCCTCCTCCTCCTCATCTCGCCCCCTGGGCTTCCCTGCGGCCTGGTGTGATTCGGGCGAAGCAGCCGGAGAGCCGAGTTCCGGAGAGGCGGCCGAAGTGGGCGACGCCGGGGACGCGGGCGACGCTGGCGAGACGGGCGAGGGCGGCGACGTGGGTGAGGTGGGGGACGGCGGAGAGCGGGGAGGGGACGGGTGAGGCACGTTGACCTGCGCCTCGCTGATGGCCGAGAACGGCAGAGCTGCAGGCGGCTCCTCTATTTTGTCCGACGACCCCGCCGGGTCTTCTTCCTGGGGGGGGCAGGGCCTCTGGAAGGGAACTCTGACATCACAGTGATATCTGAGATGCTGGCTGTAGTCCTCTCCCAGTCGGATGTCCAGGGATCGAGAGCGACCCTCTTTGAAGAGCGCAGGACTCTTCAGATTCAAACAAAAAGTGAGTCAGTCTTTGTGGATAATGGCTATTTAATGCCCCCTAAGCTTTATTTCAATTTAAAGGTCTAGTGCATAAAATTTGCAAAATTTTATATAGGTAAAACAAACTGCCCATAAATACATTAATCAAAGTGTGGACTCGCAGTAGCAAGTAATTTGGTTTTCCTACCCTTCAAACGGTTCTCACTTAAACATACCACAAAAAGGAAGGAAGTTTGTGTTTTGTAGATGATTTCTTTGTTGTAACAGTGCTTCTTGCAAATGAATCTTATATCGTGGGAAAGTCTGTTTATTCCCCTTTTAAATGGTGCCACACTTGTAAGGAACATGAATTTGTGGGGTGAGCAGCAAAGTTAAGTATCTGGCTTGCACCCATGAAAAATGTGACAAATCTTCTCCGCCGAGTCAAACAGCTTATTCTGCCATTGACTCTTGTTTGGTGGACTGGATGATTTAAATTTGAAGAAACAAAACATCTTGGCAGTTTAACAATTTATTCATTTAATCTACCAAACATAAATGTCCTTACTTTTTCTGTTGTGTTTATATAAGTACATACATAGAGGGTCTTGCTCCTAGTTAGCTGAATTCTTGTGTCGGCATTTTTTAAGGAAGCCCACCTGACAGTGGCCTAAATACGCAACACGCTGTCTTCCTTAAAGATTTTACACACTGGACCTTTAAATGTGTGTAAGAGCTTACCAGCGTGTTGTCATCAATATCACAGAGTATTCCCGGACCCGGCCGGCATATCAGCAGGTGAACCTGAGAAGGAGCTCCGCGTAGAAGGAACAGAACTCTCTGAAAAGAGAAAAGCGAGAAACTGCTGATGAAGGAGAAATAATGCCCAGAGGGGTTGAGCCTGTTAGCCTGGGGCCGCAAGATCAAATGAACCAATTCCTAGAAATAGGCTTGAATGGCAAACGTAACTCCTCGACAGTGCAAACAAGAGATTAAATGAGTCATCAACACAGCGACACAGTCATCTTGCTATTTCAAGTGGCGCAGGCTTAAAGGATTAACAGGCCAATGACGTTGACACTTTAAGAAGGGGCAGGAGCCGCTGGCTGAAGCTCATTCACAACTATTTCACTGGAAAAGGAGCATGTGTAACTAGTACTAAACAAAAGGATCACGATTATATCATATAGATTCTTATGCATATTTAACAATTTTTCCGTACTGATGGTTAAATGATCTGTTGATGCTGATATATAACAGATAATACCTATGACTAGGCCAGTTAACCACAGAAAAAAAGGACAATAAACAAGGACAATCTCTGGTGGCTAATTGAATGATAGCGATAAGATACTGTATATATATATATATATATAAATAAAAAGTATGTGAAAAAACACTTGGTGGAGCACTACCTGGTAGGAGAGATCTTTGACAGGCTCCTTGTTGACCGACAGGATGATGTCTCCCTCTCTCAGAAGGCCGCTCTCCAGCGCCGGCTGGCCGGGGAACAGACGTTTGATGCGAACCACGCTGCCCCGGTCCCACCCGGAGCGCAGCTGTGAGATGTTGAAGCTGAAGCCCAGGCCGGAGAGGCTCTTTTTCAGCACCACCTCGTGTGTGTTTTCTGAAGGACGGCAGAGAGAGAGTGTGTGGAAAGGCTCCTCTCATATCTCTTGATTTTCGCCAAACCAAAAAACATGTCAGACCAGCGGAGTCAGGACTGGAACGCTTTCAGTAGGAAACAGAGGCTGTGTGGCGGGGGGGGGAGGACTGTCCCTTTAACTGGGCTGAACGGGCAGCTCCGAGGTTCCAGAGCGCCGAGTCTCCAGGGAACATCAGCGCTGGACGACTCTGACAGCCACCACAATGTAGCTGTCAGATGGCTCACACTCACCTCCCAGCTATTCGTGTCACTGCGCCTACGTGTGTGTGTGTGTTTGTGTCTTTTCTCTCCCCTTTGGTAAACCTATGTGCCGCTGCGTCTCCCCTCGCTCACCATCAGTCACAAAGCTGTAGTCCTTGGCTCGACCACTCAAGGTCGTTTCCATGGAGGCGTCGCTCCTCGGGGGCTGCGCATATGATGGACTGTGGGCCAAGGGGGGGCAGGGTGAGTCAGGTCGGGACTCCAGCGTCACCGTGGGCTCCCTCTCTAAGAGCACGCTCACCACCTACATGGAAAAGAGGCTCATTTATATTTTATATGTGCTAATATTGCAGAAAATTTGTAATAATTGTTGTAAATTTGTAACTGTAAGTTGTATGAGTAAAAAAAGTAATTAGGGAATTTAGACAATGATATAAAGTTTGATCTGGTAGCCCGATGAGTTGAGTTTAGTAAGCAAGTAAAATATCAAGCAAAATGTCAAGCCAGGCAATATTAAAAAAAAAAAAAAAAAGATTCCAATATCATTGGCTTTCTTCTGGAGAGGATGATGATGCACAGAGGAAAAGAAGCCTGGGTAGCCTGTGTGTGTGTGCGTGTTTGTTTGTGTGTGTGTATGTGTGTGTGTGTGTACCTCCCCAGTCTTCTTCAGGCACTCGACAGCTTGCTGGTGAGTCACACCCCTCAGGTTGGAGCCGTCAACCTCCAGCAGTCTGTCACCTGTCATATGCACAACACAAATCTCATCATCATTAGCGGCATCAGTATGTAAACGCTTTTGAGCAGCTCTGTGTGTATGTGTGTGTGTGTGTGTGTGTGTGTGTGTGTGTGTGTGTGTGTGTGTGACGGGCATGCCAAGCATTCTTGCTCAGTGAAGCATGAAACAAGCCGACAACTAAACAGCTTTTTTAGCTCCACTGTAGCAGAACTGTAAACTTGTCCAAATGTCATAAATTATATTGTTTTCATCTGCAATATATACGCATATTTGCGTCGCACTTGATGTGTACAGATCGCTTTGCCTATTGCCCGGTGTGTAAGGACCTTAAGAATAGCTGCAACTAAATTGCAAGCTGAGTGGCTCACGCTGCAGCATCTGCACGGCAGGTACAAGATGACGGCAATGATGACGTCAGTCTTGTTTCATTCAATATATTCAGGGTTTCATTCAATATATTCAAGGTCCATTTAATATATTCAGGGTTACATTCAATATATTCAAATATTGACCGGCATGCCATGAAATATATATGTATATGTATATATATATATGTATATATATATGTGTGTGTGTGTGTGTGTGTGTGTATGTATATAATTACTGAAGTAAAAAAAATCAACAAACACACAACAGACTGTTTAGCCCCCCAAGAAGTCAAAAAGATTACCAATCTGAATGCGGCCGTCCTGCTCTGCCGCCCCTCCAGGCACCAGACTCTTGATGTAGATGCCTCCGTATCGCACGTTCGTGTTGACTCCTCCCTTTTGGCAAAATATTAGAAACAGGAATAGAAAGTAAGATGCTTGTCCCTCCCATGCTATCCATATGTTGCACGTAAGAAACCCAAGAACTGAAAGGTGATTGTGAGCTATTTATTCACACAGGAGGCAGCAAACTGTTTCACTCAGAACTGTTGATTTAACTGAATTAGCTGTCTGGTCATTTGGGAGTTCATTTTTTTATGGTCAGTCGCACAAAATCGTTCATAAAAAGTAAAAAACAAAACACACAAAATTATTCACTACAGCAGATTTTATTGCAGCGCAGACTGTAAACAATCCACTCACAGCAACACTGATGCCGAGGCTGCCGCCGCTTTCTTCAGCTCCACGATAAAATGTTCCGCTGTTTTAAACTTATGATGGACGGCGACCTGGAGCACGCGCCCTATAAATAGAGGAGAGAAAAACCGTGAAACGTTCATCCCCATTGTAACTGCCTCTTTGGAAACAAAATCAGCTGAACGATTGCTCTGACCTGGGCGCCGTGTATGCGCACCACGGGATGTGGAGTCGCTTGCCCATTTTGGGGTTGCCATGTTGGACAGATTGATGGCCTCCTCCAGCTCTTCCATTGCGGACGACACTCCGAGCCGCTCAGCGTGGTCTGCGAGCCGAAACCTCGTTCCAGCGCCAAACCGAAAGTGCTTTGACTGAGGGAAGTCTTGCTGTCCTTCAGAGACGCTGCAGGCAAATGAAGTCACGTCAGTGCATGCACAGGTTCAGTGGAAGAACTTCACTGTGAGAACTGGCACAATTGACTGGCTGAGTAAACTTTACATTTTGGCTGTGACACAATGAGCTCCACCTCATCAGGGCTGCTCTGTAAAATAGCTGCAGCATCAGAAAACGCTACTCCCTCCAAGCTGATCTTGTTTAGAGAAATGAGACGACCACCTGGGAAAATAACATATAATAAATCACTGCAAATTTCTGCCTGCAAGCCAACATACGCAGGGCAGTTTCTGTCTTGTTTTGTCTGTCCTACAAACCTGGTTTAATTCTTCCATCTTTGTCTGCAGGCCCGTCCGTACAATAGAGGCAATAAAGATCCCAAGGTCAAGTTTACCTGTGTTGTCCTCCCCTACTATCACAAAACCTGAAGTGGGGCAGACCGAAGTTAGAAAAAAAACACTTTTTTTTTTTTTTTTTTTACCACTTTTGTCAACAATGTTTGTCTGTTTAAGCTTCAACAAACTCACCAAATCCCAGTTTCGGATCCTTCTTTAAGGTCACACAGACAATCTCCTCTCTGGTGAGGTCCTGGTTGGTGTGTCAACTGCAAAAGGTGTTTAAATGGATAGAATGTGTTATTTTTGATATTTGATATTGATATCTTCATTTTCTTTCCTTCATTCACTTATGGATTTCCAAATTAGATAAGTAACATGTTTTTGTATTGTTGAATAGTGGCTTAAATCCAGCCTTTAAACCACCTGTCATCACCTGGCAACCCTGATTTTTTCCCCCTCACTCAGACTGACGTGGAAGAACAGGAAATTGTTTCATCAGAACTCCTTGAAAGGTGTCTAGTGAAATTCGATGGTGCGGAAGTAAAGCGCCATTCCACTTCCGATGACATGTACATGTACACTGTCTTTCTCTCAGTACATTAAAAACAATCCCTGTGTGTCTTAGATGCTGGAGATGCATAACTCCTGTAATTAGTTAATTACGAGTCCAGAACTTCAACCCATTTACCTCGTATGGAGGAGGAGGCATCAGAGTCCTGCTTCTGTGGCGAGACACTGGACATCATCCTGGGGATGGTCTCTGGCGTGTTGGAGAGGATGATGATGCACAGAGGAAAGAAGCCTGGGTAGCCTGTGTGTGTGTGCGTGTTTGTTTGTGTGTGTGTATGTGTGTGTGTGTGTACCTCCCCAGTCTTCTTCAGGCACTCGACAGCTTGCTGGTGAGTCACACCCCTCAGGTTGGAGCCGTCAACCTCCAGCAGTCTGTCACCTGTCATATGCACAACACAAATCTCATCATCATTAGCGGCATCAGTATGTAAACGCTTTTGAGCAGCTCTGTGTGTATGTGTGTGTGTGTGTGTGTGTGTGTGTGTGTGTGTGTGTGTGTGTGTGTGTGTGGCGGGCATGCCAAGCATTCTTGCTCAGTGAAGCATGAAACAAGCCGACAACTAAACAGCTTTTTAGCTCCACTGTAGCAGAACTGTAAACTTGTCCAAATGTCATAAATTATATTGTTTTCATCTGCAATATATACGCATATTTGCGTCGCACTTGATGTGTACAGATCGCTTTGCCTATTGCCCGGTGTGTAAGGACCTTAAGAATAGCTGCAACTAAATTGCAAGCTGAGTGGCTCACAGCATCTGCCTGCGGCAGGTACAAGATGGCGGCAATGATGACGTCAGTCTTGTTTCATTCAATATATTCAGGGTTTCATTCAATATATTCAAGGTCCATTCAATATATTCAGGGTTACATTCAATATATTCAAATATTGACCGGCATGCCATGAAATATATATGTATATGTATATATATATATATATATATATATGTGTGTGTGTGTGTGTGTGTGTATATATATATATATATATAATTATATATATATATAAAAAATGAAGTAAAAAAATCAACAAACACACAACAGACTTCTTAGCCCCCCAAGAAGTCAAAAAGATTACCAATCTGAATGCGGCCGTCCTGCTCTGCCGCCCCTCCAGGCACCAGACTCTTGATGTAGATGCCTCCGTATCGCACGTTCGTGTTGACTCCTCCCTTTTGGCAAAATATTAGAAACAGGAATAGAAAGTAAGATGCTTGTCCCTCCCATGCTATCCACATGTTGCACGTAAGAAACCCAAGAACTGAAAGGTGATTGTGAGCTATTTATTCACACAGGAGGCAGCAAACTGTTTCACTCAGAACTGTTGATTTAACTGAATTAGCTGTCTGGTCATTTGGGAGATCATTTTTTTATGGTCAGTCGCACAAAATCGTTCATAAAAAGTAAAAAACAAAACACATGAAATTATTCACTACAGCAGATTTTATTGCAGCGCAGACTGTAAACAATCCACTCACAGCAACACTGATGCCGAGGCTGCCGCCGCTTTTCTTCAGCTCCACGATAAAATGTTCCGCTGTTTTTAAACTTATGATGGACGGCGACCTGGAGCACGCGTCCTATAAATAGAGGAGAGAAAAACCGTGAAACGTTCATCCCCATTGTAACTGCCTCTTTGGAAACAAAATCAGCTGAACGATTGCTCTGACCTGGGCGTCGTGTATGCGCACCACGGGGATGTGGAGTCGCTTGCCCATTTTGGGGGTTGCCATGTTGGACAGATTGATGGCCTCCTCCAGCTCTTCCATTGCGGGACGATACTCCGAGCCGCTCAGCGTGGTCTGCGAGCCGAAACCTCGTTCCAGCGCCAAACCGAAAGTGCTTTGACTGAGAGAAGTCTTGCTGTCCTTCAGAGACGCTGCAGGCAAATGAAGTCACGTCAGTGCATGCACAGGTTCAGTGGAAGAACTTCACTGTGAGAACTGGCACAATTGACTGGCTGAGTAAACTTTACATTTTGGCTGTGACACAATGAGCTCCACCTCATCGGGGCTGCTCTGTAAAATAGCTGCAGCATCAGAAAACGTCACTCCCTCCAAGCTGATCTTGTTTAGAGAAATGAGACGACCACCTGGGAAAATAACATATAATAAATCACTGCAAATTTCTGCCTGCAAGCCAACATACGCAGGGCAGTTTCTGTCTTGTTTTGTCTGTCCTACAAACCTGGTTTAATTCTTCCATCTTTGTCTGCAGGCCCGTCCGGTACAATAGAGGCAATAAAGATCCCAAGGTCAAGTTTACCTGTGTTGTCCTCCCCTACTATCACAAAACCTGAAGTGGGGCAGACCGAAGTTAGAAAAAAACACTTTTTTTTTTTTTTTTTTTACCACTTTTGTCAACAATGTTTGTCTGTTTAAGCTTCAACAAACTCACCAAATCCCAGTTTCGGATCCTTCTTTAAGGTCACACAGACAATCTCCCTCTCTGGTGAGGTCCTGGTTGGTGTGTCAACTGCAAAAGGTGTTTAAATGGATAGAATGTGTTATTTTTTGATATTTGATATTGATATCTTCATTTTCTTTCCTTCATTCACTTATGGATTTCCAAATTAGATAAGTAACATGTTTTTGTATTGTTGAATAGTGGCTTAAATCCAGCCTTTAAACCACCTGTCATCACCTGGCAACCCTGATTTTTTCCCCCTCACTCAGACTGACGTGGAAGAACAGGAAATTGTTTCATCAGAACTCCTTGAAAGGTGTCTAGTGAAATTCGATGGTGCGGAAGTAAAGCGCCATTCCACTTCCGATGACATGTACATGTACACAGTCTTTCTCTCAGTACATTAAAAACAATCCCTGTGTGTCTTAGATGCTGGAGATGCATAACTCCTGTAATTAGTTAATTACGAGTCCAGAACTTCAACCCATTTACCTCGTATGGAGGAGGAGGCATCAGAGTCCTGCTTCTGTAGCGAGACACTGGACATCATCCTGGGGATGGTCTCTGGCGTGCTGGAACAAATCCACAGCCGTGTTAAAAAGAGGAATGCTTGGTCTTCTCACTGGAAAAAAAAAACAACAAACTTTTGCCTTTTCCGAGGGTTAAATACCTCCAACACTGCCGCTCCTTCATGTCCCTGAACTCTCCTGTCTCTGGCAGCTCCTTGTTCAGCTCTCTGCTCATCTCCCTCCTCATCTCCCGCTGCTGCCGCAACCGCTCCTCCAGCTTGGCCGTCAGGTCTTCGCAGGACTTGGACAGGGAGTCTGGGTGGCCCGCCGCCACGCCCACGTGGTTCAGCATGCCTTCCGAGCAGGACATCCGCTTCATGCTCAGGTTGCGGCCGCCGTAGACGGACAAGTACTTGTCCACGTTTTCATCTGGAGAGGCAGAGAAAGTCAGGGACTGATGGATGGTGTCTCCACACTGCGTTATTGTTGGGATTAACGCTGGTATCCACCTGGTATCAAGGTGCGGTTGAGCTGCCTCGACGTCATCTCGCTGTGAAACTTGTGCTGTGCCGAGCAGAGGTTCAAGAGGTACTGGGCTATTTTGGAGCTCTCTGTGACGAAAATGTGCTTTTTCCCGCTGGGCCCGCCGCACTCGATGATCAGCTTGCGCCGCTGGGAAGACAAACGCAAGTCATCGCACATTTGGCGTGAGCGCTAAAAGGAGTTGTGACGAGGAAAACCCCGACTTCTTTTTACCCCGGTGGATATGGAGTCGGTTTCCCTCCACAGGAAGCGCCTGGTGACGGTCCGGATCTGGTTCTTGATCTCATACACGATGATTCCTTTGGCACAGACTCCCAGAACCAGCTCTCCCACCACTGGCTTCTTCTCCCGTCCCACGCGGTGGAACACCACCCCGTACTCTGGTAGCTGCTGGGCAATCTAGTGAGACAGAACACATTCTTTTTCACCCTTTTGAATTTCTAAATTTGAGACAAAGGACAAAAGGGGTTGCTGAAGCAGAAGTATTTCTAAGTGCAAGGCTCGTGTGGACACCTTGAGGTACTCGGTTTCTGCCTCCTCGGGAAGCATCTGTGCGTGACTTGCATGCAGTCTTGGCAACTCCTCCTTTATTGTGGGCAGGGCCAGTTTCTCCAGCATCCTCTTGGACACGTAATGCTCTGGCTGGTAGTAATTTTTGCCGTACAACTGGAAAAATAAACACAAAAAAACCCAAATGCACCAATGAGGGACACGCTGAAAGACGTTGATTGACGTTGTTTTGTGGTTTTCTTCGGTACCTCTGGCATGTAGTCCCCGAATTCAGCCTGCAGAGCCAGAGCAACCAGAAACAGGCCCGTCTCCTCATTACAGTAAAGCCTGTCCTCCAAGATATCCTTACGCAGCTGTAAATAGTACTGGTGGCGAGTCAGTCTGTGCCTGGGAAGCCAGTAGGAAAACATTGATTAGACAGAAAGAGGTTTATTATTACAAAAGCATGCAACTGAAATAACGGCGGTGCACTCACAAAATGAAGGAGATGTCGTCGACAAAATATTTGACTCGGAGAAACACAAAAAAGGAGGATATCTGCCCTTTTTTCCAGCTGTCGGGCGCAACTTTGGAGATTTTTGTTTCGTGTTCCAAAAAGAAAAACTCGTCATCTGCAAAAAAAAAAAAAAAAAGAAAACCTCAAACAACCAAGCAGTGACGAGCCGGGCCTCAAACAACGACTGCTCACCGTCGAGGAAGGCGAGGCTGAAGTAGAAGTGTTCGACCAGGTTGGCGTGAGCCACCACCATGTCGAACACGTCCCTGGCTTTGGTCTTGATGTCGCAGCGGACCGCCACGTACTGCCCGTTGGGCAGCACCACGGTCACCTCCCTCTGGGAAGAACAGGAGCGTCCCTTTTTGGACTACACACAGACACAGAACGCCACACGTGCACATGAAGAACACACCCACGTACATGTACACATGGCAGTGTGTGCATATCGTGTACATGCTTTAGTACGAACAGACATTCAGGATGCGAAAAGTGACAAGTCGGGGTCAGTGCGACAAGGAAAACTGGCTGCATTGAAATTGATTTTGAGGCGGATCAGGGAAGAAACTCACCACGATGGATCCTGGAAGCTCCAGAACAACTTGCTGTTCGTCGGACATTCTGATGAACTCGGGACCCAAAGCCTGAAAAACAAAAAACAAAAAAACAAACAACACCCAACTGTTATGTGGAAATCTGATGCGATCAAGAGCATGTATCACACTTAAAAGCATGTGCATCTGTGTCAGTGGGGTGAGTTTGTGGAATGGTCTACCTGAACACATAAAAGAAAGTGTGCATTTCACTCAACTGAAAAAGCATTTTAAAATGTAAACTCTAGAGAAGTATAGAAATTAGATGATGAGCAACATTGCTTATTTATTTTTCTATTTATTTATTTTATTTTCATATATATCTCCAGATTTATTTTCTTTAATGTTCTGTTAATTCATTGTTATTTCTCTAAATCATGTTTAGTTTTGGGAAAACAAATTATGAGTTGCATACCGAGCGTTTGAGTGTAGCATATGAGAACACAGGGGTAATTAATTAATAAGTCTTAGCATCCTCCTGAATTTGTAGACGATCTGTTAACAGTAGCAAATATCCTTCATGATTGATCCGTGTAATGTACGATCTACGTTTTTTCAAAAATACATTATTCATTCATTCATTCATCATTAAAAATATCTTTGATCTGAGCTTTACATTCTCACTTCTTTCCATATCCTGATGATGATATCTTTACCTTGGCTTTCCTCTGGCTCAGGCTGAGCGACGACTCGCTGAAGGTGATGGAGGGACTGTGAGACCTGCCCGGCGTCTTGGGGGAGATGTCGTGGTGGTGAGGGCTCCGACCCAGCCAGCTGCAGTTGCTGTCCCTGTGACGAACCCCACGAGAGAGTCTGCAGAGAGAGAGAACGGGAGAAATCAGGTTGTGGGAAAGTACGAAGTCACGAAGAGACAAGTTTGAGGAGTCAAACTTTAAGATGATGACACGACTGGGCAGAGATAAACAGTGATGGATGTGTTAATAATGCACAAACCTGTCCAGAGAGGAGTGATACAAAGGTGTGGGGGAGCTTCTTGGTCTCTGCCTCCAGTGTCTCTGAGGTAAACTCCCTTTAAAATACACAAAAATGTGGACTTTGACAAGACAAATGAACTCTGACACGTTCTGGTTCCCCCATATTTTTGGTTCCTACACACGCGTGCGTACCTGACTTTGAGTCAGAGTCCGTCGAGTACCTCCTCCCCTCGGCGTCGCTGAAGTATGAAAACGGCCTCGTCCTCCCTGTCGGCGAGGTCAGAGACGGGAGATGACAGCATGTTTGACTCCCATTGTGCTTTTGCGCAACGCAGAGATGTTGAGACGCTTGGACAGAAGCGGTGGGGTTAGGCAGAGTGGTTTAGCCCCGCCGCACAACTCTCTGTATCTGATTATTGGCTCTCGCAGGAATCTAATCCTGGGCTTGCTTTAGGTTAAGATTTTAATCCCACTGATCTACGCACCACCTTGGGTCAAAAGAACAATTTAAATATTTGCGGAAAGAAATATTTAAACCTTTTTTTTCCCCACAGATGTTTAACGTCAGATGTCAAATATACATTATGTATAGAAATGACAGCGCATCAGAAGTTGTTCCTGTTGTGCATATTCCTGTGAAGATGCATGTCAGGGAGAAAATCTCTGCAATTAATGTAGATATCTATTTACCCATTTTCACTTCCTTGGGTTTCTTTTTAGACTCCAGTCAAAAACGGAGCTACTTCCCTCATTTTATTACGCAAACACTTGAGCAGCTCACCAGAGTCCGACCTATTTAGCGCAATGTTTACGCTCTCTTTTTAGCTTGTCGTGCAGACACTCAGTTTAGCTTCTTCCTCCCACTGATCCATCTTCCTTTTTTCTACTCATATCGGTCACCTCTCTGAGCCCAAGCTGTCTTTAAGGAAGTTGCCAAAAAAGCACTCAATGACAAACATTCACATGCTAAGCGAATTTCATAAATTCAAAACAGGCCCACACAGAGGTGTTCAGAGATGCTCACCATGCAGCCTCTCTCTGATCATCTGGCTTCTGCCACTCAGAGGAACAGCGCTGTCTTGCAGAGACTCATGGTCCGCCTGCAGAGAAGAATATCTCAGTAGCGTGCACAGGCGAGCCGAAGAGCTCTCAGGCGGCGAAATGTGGCAGGTTAGATATCCGGACTCACTGATTCATGGAAAACCTCCTCCACCAGCAGTCTGATGACTTTAGCGGGCGGAGGCAGGATGGAGGCTTTGTGCTGAGACTCGCAGGCTTCCAGGATGGAGGTGAGGGTTACCCTGCGGTGGGCCAGGTCCTCGCACATGCTGAGGAGGAGGCTGTTCAGATGGTCACTCAACTGGACGGGCTGACAGAGGAGAAAAGGGAGCAAAATCACTAAAATACCCGGACAGACAAGGTATGTGTCTTAACAGCACATGCCTCTTTGTAGCAGGGGCATCGTACCTGATTTTGAGGTAGGTGAAAATCAACTGACCAGTAGAGAGTCATACCCAGTGAGTACACCAGCATCTGTGTGCAGAAAAATCAGATGGGCTTAAATACAAAGCAGCATCATTTGCCACACACAACTTTATGAACTATATGTTTTGTCAAGTTTGTGCTTTTCCAGATCGCTATCTATCTATATATCTATCTATCTATCTATCTATCTATCTATCTATCTATCTATCTATCTATCTATCTATCTATCTGTATCTTTTTAACAATTGATATATGAAATCAGCATTTTGTCAAGTGCAGAATTCGAGATGAGTATCCCATGTTCAACCACTAGGTGGGGCGCTTCTGTCGTCCTTCAACCCCTGACATTCTTAAAATGTATCTCTCAGCGCTGAGAAGCCAACCAGGATATAAGACCAAAACTATTTGTTTAAAAATAAAGTGAAATTAAAAATATGACACACTTTAATGTATGGTATGTGCTATACAAAAATAATAGTCTGTGTTTAATGTTTGCATGGGGCCATGAAGTGAGCTTTTGTACCGACCCTCTCTATGGCAGGTTTGGTTGAGCTGGCACGGCCCTGCAGCATCTCTGGAGCAGTGAAGGTAGATACATCATCAGATAGGCCACAGTTCTTAAACGCTAAAGTGCCCGTGGCTGACAGCAGCAGGGAGGTGGGGCTTATGATGTTGGACATATTGTTGTGACCTGCAAAGATGTGAGAAGTTGATTTAATCCAGCCAGTCCCAATTGGATGAAAATGGTGATGGGCAGTCAGTGAAATGTCTTTACCCTTATAGGAAACATCTATTAGAGCCTCTGCAGTGCCCACCAGCAGAGACCACACCTCTTCCTCCAGCAGAGGGCCCCCTCGAGCCTCCAACACTTCAGCTAATGTGACAAATGTGCTGCTCATCCTGCACTCATTCCAAGGATGCACCTGAGGATGTGACACAAAGAGGACAGACACATCCACACAACACACACGTTTGCATCAAACACACTGTTTGTTCAAGTTTTGAAGTAGTTTTTTTGTTGCCTTATTGTGGAGTTTTATTATTCTATGCACGCTGTTTATTCCTCCGTAATAGTAAATTGTATGCAATTTTGCTGTGAAATAATAGCGCTGTTTTATCAAAGATGCCTGGCCAGACAGAGAAACCATTCCCGGGGAAAGACGCTGATCTGCACTGGCCCATGATCAGGTTATCCTGGCCAATTAGTCCCGCTGCCTCTTGCTCTCCGTCCCTCCCATATCATAATAGGCTTTACTCTGACCTGAGGGCAGTTCTTCTTCTAGGCCTCTGTTCTTCTGGCAGCAAAGAAACTGTGACACAGTTTGTTGTCAGGTATTAGCGCCAAAGCTATATGGAGACCTGAACAGGCTGCACGTAATGCAACAACATGTTGTCCCTTGGAACCGCATATTATTCTGCATCCCTTATGTAATATTTATAGTAAACAGCGCATTTACATTTTTGAATACATAGTAAGTGAGGTTTTATTCCAGAAAATCTAATTCATCACCTCTAACATCAGAACCCCTAAGAAAGAGCCTTCATATATATATAATACAACCGTTTTTATAGTAAGATCATGTAAGAAATCCTTCAAACCATCCTGGGGTAGTACAATTACCAGCTGGTGTAAGCTGAATGGAAACATCCTCAACATCCTGGTTGCGCACAGGTCTAATTACTTCAAAATGACTTGCTACAAATCTTTCACTTAAACTGGAGTCGTCATCAGCTTCTGACATTCAGCTGGTTAACTGGATCCAGGTAAAGGTTATTAAATGTCTGTGACAAAGACTACAACAAACTAAAGAGATTATTTGGTGCATGTGACATGAAGTCATCATACTGTATCCTGATATGTTTCTGGAATGTGTTAAATGAAAATAGGGATTTGATTGTGATGGTACAAAACAGCTGCCTTCCTCCATACGATTGCATGTAAGTTAAGGAACCGTTATCACTCATCTTGTAAAGCAGCTGGGGTGACACCACAGAGCCCCACACTGCTGCAGGGCACAACAAAGAAACCTGATTATGGTGACACCAGACTGCAAATCATGTGATTGCAGAAGCTTCTGTTGTGTACAGAAAATTGACTGTGCAGCATGCATTGATGATAGTGTCTGGCCAATGTGTGACCAACTCTGGACATAATCACAACCGTCGCCAGTCCAACTAATAGTCTGATGCTGGTGCATGTTAAATAATAGACATTTCTGTGGCTTTGTGATATAAACTTCATACAGACACATATTTTTCTTATTGATTATTTGGTCTGTAACAAAGTGCAAGCATACATTTTAAACAACCCGTGTCAACAGGCAGTCTTATTATGCCTGTTATGGGCCAAATAGCTTATTGACCCATTAAGCAGATAACCACATCACAGACACAGAGGAGATGCTGCACTGTGTTCTCGGGAATGTGGGGCAATGAACGTCTCACGCATACCTTCCTCTTTTACCACGGCACAATGGCAGAGAGTAAACGATAGTAGGTACAGAGAGCCTCAGAGACTGACTCTGATCTTCTCGTCTGGCATTAGCAGCCTCAATCAAACACCGTGTTTCCCTACACAGGCCTTATATAAGGCTGTGTTTGGCAATTCCAGTGTGCTCCTTGGTGTCAGTCCCACGCAAGGTCCTGTGAATGTTTAGCCCGGATTAGCGCTTGAAGTGTAAAAATCCCCAACCTCCCCAAAAAGACTATCTAAACATTATAAAACATGACTGGTGTTGCATAAACAAGAGAATAGTTGCCGCTGGTGACATTACCTGGTGCCATATGTAACCTGTGTCGGCGATCTGATCCTGCAGATATCTTCAGTGTTCCCACCACGGAACCACATTAATCCTGGCGATCATCGCATTGCTGCTCTGCCGTCCTCTCCACTTGAAGGCTTCTCCACTCGGCCGGGGATGACACTAACTAGTACTATACGCGCGCAGCGCCCTCGTTCATGTGGCCCATCATCATCATCAGCACCGCCACCAAGCACCACCACAGCACCTCGCCGAAGACCTGAAACTTTTTGCTGTAATTGGCGCTATTCTTAGCCTCTCACCTCTTAAAACGCTTGATTGGATTAGCCCCGAGTTGGTTTTTTTTTTTTCTTTGAAGGCGACAGGTCAGAGCCACCAATAGCGGGTGCCGTGAGATCAGTTCACTTTAGACCGCTTTAACTAATCCCGCTGACGCCCAAAGGTGCGGTGGATCCCCGGCGGTAGGCGCGCCGCGAAGAGAGGAGCCTGGGAAGGACGAACGACCTCCTCGGCCAGAAGCTACCGCCGCTGCTGCTGCTGCTGCTTCCCCCCCACTCTCTCCGACGATGATCATAACACTGCGGGCTCTCTTCGAACAAGGGGTAAGAAGGCGCGTGGTAGCCTCGCGTGCTCACTGCGGGTGCGGGGAGTCGGTGCTGGGACGTTTATCCATTGCCGGGGTGCGTTGCGCGCAGCTTTTCCTCCTCTGCAGGGCCCGGGCTGCTCTGCGCAGGGGCGAGGATAAATAACAACAATCCGGGGCTGTCAGGTGGCCGCAGGGCAGGCTGGGGCTAAGCGAGCGAAATTAAACCTGTAATGTGTGTGGGTTTTTTTTTTTTTTTTGTCACATGCCTCCACAGGGGGGTTGCAGAGTTAACCGTGTGTGCTGAGATGAAGGACGAACTCTTAGATTGCAGCTGCTGATTCCTCTTTCAGAGATATATCGCATATATATCGCATCGTTTCTACTGGGGGTACAAAGTGAACAAGAGTGAGAGGCATGCTCTGATAAAACAGTGGATATATTTGCAGCAAATGTATTTATTTATTAATTTGTTCAGTCTGTAGCATGAAGGTCTGGGAATGGTACAGGTTTTTAGAAAATATGCCTTTGGAATTATATAACATACTTGAATACTGTCTAAATGAACAGTTCAATAGAGTCAAATATGTGCCTTGTGTCTGCCTTGAAAATCATATTGTAATTGTACTTCACATTACAGGATTTAAGAAACAGTAAAATGTTACCTTTTGTAACACTACAATAGAATTTCAGAAAAATAGAATGCACACCACAAAAGCATGGCAAAACTGATAAAACTGATGTTTTGGGAGGAGGCTGCAAACAGAGGGGTAAATATGGACTCATTCTCGGCTGCTCAACTTGAGTCAGGTGTGACAAATAAAGATCTCAGGGTGCTATTTAAAAGTATTGAGTACTACATGCCACATTTTTCAGCCTACTTCATCATGGCCTGTACATTTCAACCCTTTGTATTTATTTGCAAATGACATGGGAAACATTGGAATCTGTTTGCAGCAGCCCACTGTTAGTCACAGAGGAGGATGTATAAATATCTTTGTAATCCCCTCGACTGAGCGTGTTTAAAATATAAACAGCGACAGCGATATTTGTGAGTGAGCTCAGCCAGCAACGAATCTCAAGTTATATCCGTGATAAAAAAAAAAAAAAAAAAAAAAATCCTCGCCACACATCCTATTATGTGCATGAGACGATCATACAGACAGGCAGGCAGGCAGGATGGATGCGTCGGGTGGGTGTGTCTCTCTGTGGCACAGTGACGCGTTTGCTGGGACGCATGCCCCGTGCGCACGCACTGCGCGCTCCCGGCCTGTCAGCGGCAGCCAGATGGAAACGTAGGCAAAGCGAAGCCCCGGTGAGGTCATGTATTTTTAAGCCGCGCGGCGAAATAAAACATCCATTTGGGCCGGCTGAGCGAAGAAATCGGCCGCCGCGAGGACACTTCTGGCCGGTGAATCGGACGGCGGAAGGATCGGCCGTGTGCTTTGAGGACGGAGGTAAGGCGGCCGAGTCGCACCTCCGCGCCTTACTGACGTGCTTATTGTTTGGCCGTGGGGGGAGGGTCGCGTCGCGTCGCGGGCGGATTCGCTAAATGTGCACGCTGCCCTTCCGCCCCGGCTTGTTGTCGCCGCTGGCGTTTTCTCTTTGTCGCATTAACCTCCAATCTGTGCCGATACATGACGCCTGCGTTGTCGAGTTGTGTTGCTATATCTACGGCTGCTGCTGCAGCTGCTATCGCCGCCGTCCGGCCGGGCAGCACAGCACAGCACAGCATGCGGCTACAGGATACGGCTGTCATTTTTTTTTTGTTGTTATTATCCCTTCGATTACTGCCTCCCTGTGCGATCAATGGTGGAACTCGCTCCCGTTACGTGCACATTTCCGGTGCCATTATTTATTTTTTCTTCTCCCACTCCGCATCGCCGACAAAATAGGACGCAGGGTCGTGCGGCCAAGGTTAACATGCTGGCAAGGAGCGGCAGTGAGGAGCCGCTCCATTCTCTCTCCCCTGTGCAATGAAAGTGTAGCATGCTCCTTTAATGGCCCAGCGTTGGAATTAGCTGCTGACACATTAGGACCGCTGCACCACCGGTATAAGTGGACGGCACCTTCATCGACCGTGGTAGCTTCGTCAAGGTTTCGATTCGAGATTAGAAGCATTCATTATTACGTCTGTGACATACTGGAGGGACAAGACGTGCATGTTTGAGCTCTAATAGTGTTTGATGAGTTTAAGTTAATCTGGTTTTAATAGTTATGTGTGTGCAACTAACCACAGTGGGTATTTGATTAACGCTACATGATGCTGTACATATGTGCCAGTAGCAGCACACTTTGTTTCTAAGCTTGCTTATGAAATGTGTCAATTTTATCCTACAAATTTTGTGTCAACCAATCAGAGGATGGTAGAACCGAAGCAGCCCAGTTTGGAGGCGGCAGGGGATGTGGTGCGCTCCAGGAATGACCTGGTTTTTGCGGGATGCAGGGAATCTACATCTATTTAAATCGATCCACCCCCACCTCCAGGTTCCAGACCTCTTTCTGCAAGGCCAAAACTTCTGACAAAACTGTTGCATCCCTAGTTTTTACAGCTGCAGACATCTGTGCAGAATCCAAATTATTAATACTATCGGTGAGTTTGAGAGGTAGAGCTAATGGCTTATGAGTTCTTACCCCCTATTACAGCCGGCATAATAAAATAAAACGTCACTGCATTGGTTAATTTTGTGTTACTGCCACATATCTGCCTCCTGCCTACGATGTTATTCAAGCCACGGTAACACAGTTGATTGTAATTATCATCCTGTCAAAAACAATGTGAACAGCGGCAGTAGCAGCATGTCTATTTTCATGTTGCGAGGGAGGTGGATGTTACGTCTGTCTCTGTGACGTTTGAGGAACAGACGGGGAGCTGACTCATATTATTCTGGCACTTCCACCCCTCATATGGACCGTGTGTCTGGGAGAGTGGGAGAACGAGGAGGGCGATTACGTCGCTTATGTAAGAACTGCAGAATCGGAAAAGGAAGCCGCTGTTAGGCTCTTTCTCCTTTCTGTTAGATCCGGGTTGGAGGGGGGGGGCCTCAACGCCGGGCGAAACGAGCACGCTCACTGGCAGTGTCATTCGGCAAGTCGGTACTCTCCGTTGCCGTGTGTGTGGTGCGGGCTCGCAGTCGCATGGTGCAACCTGACCCACTTAACATGTGCCTGTGGAAGACCTGGCTGTAGAACTGGCTGTAGATCTGGCCTTCGCACTGGGCCGGGCCCAATCTGGCAAGAAACTCATCGTCGAGGTTCGCTCATCAGAGCCAAAGTGTCTCTCTGGACGTCATGTTTGGATGATGCAGAGGACTTCCTAATTGCCCTCCTTTCAATTCTTCCATCCTCCTCCCGTGTGTTTGCTCGAGTTGCTGAGATAAGGGAACTGCTGCGCTCTGAAAATTCTGCGACGTCTGTTTTCCTCGACTCCCAATCTAGTCTTTTTTTTTACCCAGAGCGGAGGATTTTTTTCCTTTCTTTTTCTTTTTTTCGATCGTGTGCTCAGCAGCTTTTTGCGGCGCAGCCCTGGAGGTGGTAAGAAATATTTGTCCGTCTTTGTGCACACAGAGGACCTTTTTGGATGCGCAGAGAGCGGTCTTCGAAGATTTCGCCATGAACAAAAACAAGAAAGAGAGGGAGTTCTACAGCCTCGATGTGGGAGATTCCACATTCACAGTGCTGAAGCGGTACCAGAATCTAAGACCCATCGGCTCCGGGGCTCAGGGAATCGTCTGGTGAGTCTTGCACCTTTAATGTGTTTGATAAAGTGGTGAACGGCTCCAAAAAAAACCCTGTGATGTTTTCTACCACCTGTGAGGCTGCCTCGGCGTCCGTGTTCCATCTTGATTCCCTCTCTCCCTGCAGCTCTGCCTACGACCAAATCCTTGAACGAAATGTCGCCATCAAGAAGCTGAGTCGGCCGTTTCAAAACCAGACGCACGCCAAGAGGGCGTACAGGGAGCTGGTGCTAATGAAATACGTCAATCACAAAAACGTAAGGCTGCGCCTGGTGTTGGCCAGATAATTGAAGTGTCTTTTTGATCGCTGGTATGTTTAAATACATACATGGTGCCTGATATTTTGATTGTATTCCAATTATGCTTGTTTATTTCACCTACAGATTATTGGCCTATTAAACGTGTTCACACCACAGAAATCACTGGAGGAGTTCCAGGACGTGTGAGTAACAAAGCATGACGTGTTCGGAAGCTGAAAAACGTTCCACACTTACCTTCGTGTTGGTGCGCTAACGTGTCTCTGGTGGCGGCGGCAGGTACTTGGTGATGGAGCTGATGGACGCCAACCTGTGCCAGGTCATTCAGATGGAGCTGGATCACGAGCGGCTGTCCTACCTGCTCTATCAGACGTTGTGTGGCATCAAGCACCTGCACGCTGCCGGCATCATTCACAGGGTGAGCATCTTTGAAGAAGTTGTCAAATATATCAATATGTATATCAATATGTCAATATATATGTTTATATATTCATCATGCCAGACCACTATGTTAAAAAAAAAAATCACAAATAGACTCAGAGTGAATAGAAATGTCCTGGCAAAACCTGCATGCACCGTTGCTGAGATCTGATTGACGTTGTCCCTCTGTAGGACCTCAAGCCGAGCAACATAGTTGTGAAGTCCGATTGCACGCTGAAGATTCTGGACTTTGGCCTGGCTCGGACGGCCGCCACAGGCCTGCTGATGACACCCTACGTGGTGACACGTTACTACAGGGCGCCAGAGGTCATCCTGGGGATGGGCTACCAAGCCAACGGTGAGCGATGATCTCTGTCACCATGTCCATTCACCCACAATTGAAGCACTCGTTTTCTTAAGAGTGTTAAAAGAAATAAAGTTGCACTGTGGATTCAAAAGGTTAACCCATAATGGAGGGGTGCTGTAGATAAATCACTACCTCAGCTGCGCTGCGGTTTATAATGTTGATTACTAACTCGTCCCCTGCGTGTGACTAACCTCTCTTCTCACCTCTCACCGGGCCATTTTACTGTGATCCACTCCGCTAGTGGACATTTGGTCTGTGGGCTGCATACTCGCCGAAATGGTGCGACATAAAATCCTCTTCCCGGGAAGGGACTGTATCCTTGGGCTTTTTAAGCGCTGCCACGCAAGGTTCATATTTTTTAAAAAATCTCTTCAGTGTTTGTGCTTCATGGCAACATTGTCGTGCTGATTTTGCTATCCGTCCGCTGTAAAATTTTTGCCGCATGCTGTGGGCAGTGCTGCATGCTTGATTACGAGCTTTCAGCCACTCGTTGGCTCTGAATTTATGGTTTAGATCTTTTCTGCTGCCCTGTTCAGGATGTTGTCGCTCATGTCTGGCTGATTCTGCATGCGTCTGCTTTTATAATCCCCACTCATCAGCATTTCATTGTCATTTCCTTTGCACTCTTATCACTGTTCATTGTTTTGCACTCTTGTTTTTCCTCACCATTTCATTATTGTTTTTATTTATTTATTTTTTTCTTTCATGTTTGCATCCAAAACTCCACCCCCACCTCCAGTGGATGTGTGGTCAGTTGGCTGTATAGTGGCCGAGATGATCAGGGGAAGTGTGTTGTTCCCCGGCACCGATCGTATCCTTCACCCGCCATTGGTTCATCGTCACTTCATTCTGAGCAAAGAGTTTCAGAATCATCCAGAGAGTTCTAGATGTTTTCCATCCATCCTCATCTTCTCCACAAGATCAGCATCATCATCATCATCATCGCTCGACTGGATTGAACTACTCCAAGTAACTGGCAGCGAAAGCACTCGAGTGTATTAGATACTAGTTAGTGATGTAACAGTGTCAGATCGTCTCGCGCGCTCCCTTTCCTTAACGTCCGCACTGCAGACATCGACCAGTGGAATAAAGTGATCGAGCAGCTCGGCACTCCGTCTCAGGACTTTCTGATGAAGCTGAATCAGTCGGTCAGGACGTACGTAGAAAACAGGCCGCGCTACGCGGGGTACAGCTTCGAGAAGCTCTTCCCAGATGTGCTCTTCCCTGCCGACTCCGACCAGAACAAGCATAAAGGTAGGGTGGAGGTTCTGGTGCGTTCCTCTGCCGTCACGGTGGCTTTTGTGAAGTTGAGCTGCATGTAACATGTCTTGTTTTGACCTGTCAGCGAGCCAAGCTCGGGATCTCCTATCCAAGATGCTGGTAATCGACGCCTCCAAGCGCATCTCTGTGGACGAGGCCCTGCAGCACCCCTACATCAATGTTTGGTATGACCCGGCTGAAGTGGAAGCGGTAAGTGGATCGCCGGCATGCACTGTGCGACTCCCTAAATGCTGCCCATGAGATTTTAATTGCGCCGCTTGAGATGGAAAGCTGGCACAGCTCTCATTCCATCAATGTGCAACTAAGCCGTTATTCCCCCCCTTCCTCAGCCTCCTCCAAAGATCCCTGATAAACAGCTAGAAGAGAGGGAGCACACTGTGGAGGAGTGGAAAGGTGAGAGGTTCATCGCAGCACAACTTCCACTGCGAGTTCACTGTATTTTCGAATCGTTCATGTTACGTAAAAATGAGAACAAAGAGGATGTAAGTAATGTTGCTACCGTTTCAGGATCTTTTTTTGAACTGCCAGACTTTAGTGGAGTTGGACCAAGGCACCAGAAATTCACCTCAAAATATCTCCATAAAACAACAAATTTAACCTTGTGTTTACAGCCTGCAGCTAAAAATGCTCGAGTTTAGCGTCTGGCTAAGACGCTAAACCTGTTTCGTTTGACCCTGTACACATTTGAAAGGAGACAAACACAAGGCGGCTAAGTGTGTTGTCACTATGCTAGGAGAGTGCTCAGTTGGAGTATCACGTCCCTTTGTGACATCATAGGTGGCTGGTTAATTTTTGAAATGTTGAACAGGCACAAAGTGAGAAATCACAAGATTTTTTTTCATTTCTGGGAGTTAATTGAAAGGCTAGAGACACTTATTATTGTTGTTGAATAAATAAGTGCACCTTAATGTGTCATTCAAATGATCAAATAATCTCCACAAAGGAGAATGAATACTTTCTGCGGCATAATGTAGCTAAGCTGTCGCCAAAACGTTTGTTTTTTTTGCCAAATTTGTGTCGTCACAATGAAAGAGAAATGACCCGCTGGCCAGATTCTATGTTCAACACATCGGTAGTGACATTATTTCTATTCACGGTGGGCACAGAAATAAACCATGTGTAAAGAAATCCAGCCAATGACGGCGCAGTGACAGTCACTTGATCGGAGACATTGTTTGTGAAGGAGGTCTGTATCTCCGCTGTGGATGCCAGAGAGTGCGTGTGTGCGGCTGACTTGACACCCCGTTTTAAAGCCTCTTGAAAGTGAGTTTTTTTTCCGCTGGGGGGCAACCTGACTCTGTGGAGCGTGGCCACGGTGGGGGGAGGGGATTGTGCGCAAATATCACTTTCAACAGAGGAAGATGAGCTCATTCAAACCTCATGCCAGGTGACGATGACCCCCGCCGTAGATTTTCCACGTTGGAAGCCGCCATAGAACAAGCAGCCGCTTTACATTGTGTTACACATGACTGGAAAGGAAAGGCCCTGCGCCTAAAACTCACAGTAAAGCTCTTCCTGTTACTGTTTTGGCCCACAGGTCTAATTTATAAGGAGGTGACCGAGTGGGAGGAGCTGACAAAAAATGGAGTGATAAGGGGCCAGCCGTCTCCTTTAGGTGAGTAATCATTGGCACTTTGGAAGCTTATCATAGGAGTCTGTTTGATTGAACCTCTTTATGCAGTTTACACAAATACAGCCTTGTTTTTGAATTTTTCAATGAGGACTCTTTATTTTTAGTTAAATGTCAATGAGCACCTTTAGTGTGGGAGAGCATTCATGCTTCCTAGGAGACTATATATATATATATATATATATATATATATATATATATATATATATATATATATATATATATATATATATATATATATACGTGTGTGTGTGTATGTATATATTTTGTATATATGTATGTATACATATTATATGTGTGCATGTAAATTAACACACACAACACATATACGTATATGTACATGTACATATGTAACATATGTATACATACATAAATATATATATGTGTGTGTGTGTGTGTGTGTGTGTGTTAACTTGTTTGCGATTTACATTTCTACCACTTAGTGCCAGTAAATCTCACACACTTTCAGTCTCCAGTTACTAACAGGCCAACCAGCGGTGGCATTCATGCGTGATTTCAATGAAACCTATTCGTTGACGTGTGTTTCTCGCAGCACAGGTGCAGCAGTGATCGACAGCCCCCCTCAGCCCAGCACCTCCTCGCCCTCGTCCTCCTCGGTCAACGACGTCTCGTCCATGTCCACCGAGCCCACCGACACAAGCAGTGACCCCACCATGGCGTCTGAAACGGACAGCAGCCTGGACAGCCACACCTCTCTGGGTGCGCTGGCCTGCTGTAGATAACCCCTCCCCCCCTAACCTCCCCCTATGGCTGGGCTAGTCCAGTGACTTCTCATCTTAGTTTGTAGAGCCGCGCTTTTAATGTACAGTTTGTTTTTATTTCCCCTCAGCCCAATCCGCTGTAAATGATTGTGGTTTGAAATTGTATTATTATTATTACTATGACTGTATTTTTGCTGCGAAGATCAGAGTATGTTTTGATGTGAATTTGTGATGTGTGTTTGGAACGAAAGGGAAGTTCAATTTGATTCTACACTTTCCTTTTTTTGCTGAAGGCTTAACAGTAGGATGTCATTCTGTGAGCGCAGCAAAAAAATGAAATTATATTGATTTATATTTTTTTGAAGTAAATTTCTTTAAATTTTTGTATCATTCTTTGGGACATTTGAATGAATCAACACCAATTTTTGCTCCTGGTAGGTTAGTCTATTTCATCTTGGATGTAACTGCAAAAGGAAAATTTTATTTTGATATTGTTCCTCATCTTTCTTGTAGAAAGTGTTGCTTGGTTTATCCAAGTTCTTAGTTTTATGTCACCTCTGATTGTGCACAAGCAGTCAAATGTTCTATAACCCTCCCGTGTACTATTATTTTTTTTACTGTGGCATACTGTAAACTGACTGTATTTTAACTTGATTATGTTAGTGTAAAGAAGATGGTCTGCTGGATGAAGGTGAATGTAAATATGACACAGTGAGAACCCAACCGTTTCTGTCAGCGCTCGAACAACCGTCACTGGCTGTGGATGAGGACTTTTTCAAAACCAGATTCTAAAATAGTCACTCTTTGCAGGTTCAGCTAGGTCTTACTCTCAGCCCTCCAATATTTAATTTAAGTGCCCTTACTAGTTTCATTTTTCAGCCCTGTCCATTGGCTAATGCCCCAGGCCTCTGCCGTGATTCTCTCTGAGTTCTACCTCACATGCTTGCGCACTCAAACATGGTTTCCACAGACATAGTATGCATACCACAGCACACATCGTTGGAAAGAAACACAAAGATTTTTTCCCCTGTATTTGTGTTATTTATATATTTATTTATTTATTTATTTATTTCAAGCTAGGAGGCATCTGTTTTGTGAAATGAACATTTCATTCTGTTCTCCTTAAATGCATTTCCCCCCCCTGTGCAATACAATTCATTAGACTAGTAGATGTATGTATGTTTCTGAGTTAATCAGGAATCAGGTGTTTGCCATAATAACCGCTGGATGTATTTGATGGCTCACATTTTCAACCTGTTCCTTTTTGTCATGGTTGGTACATCTGGACGTTAACCCCCTCCCGCCCCCCCTCTAAGCATCAACTCCTAGAATGCACTGAGTGTGACCCCTGTCCCGACCTCTTTTGGGGGCCACAACTCCACAAACTGTCGTGGCTTCTGTTATGTGGTTGTCAAAAAGAGGGGTAGTTGAGGCTAATGTTTTCTCACATCAGGCTTTGGTGCAGGTTGAGGAGTGAAAAGTAAAGCCATTCAGCACAACTGCGATATGACGTTGCCGACCTCTGATACTTTGGCCAAACGCTGACAGCAAACCGTTATCCTGCTGCGTCATGGCTCTGTGAGGCCAGTTGTGTGACTATTAGGCCTCTGGGTCTGAAAATGCCTCACGGACAGACTAACTATATCAGAAGTGTAAACTGTTTGCCTTCAACTCCACAAAATAAAAGAGTTGAGTTTTAAAGTCCTGCAATGTCTTTTCTTCTGCCTCTCGAGTTTACATTCTTGTCCAGAGTTCTGAGGGAGACTAAACAACTTCCCTCCCACTCAGCTATACAACCTATGGTGAATATTGTTATGGGATTTTCATAAATGCTTAATTCAGAGCAACTTGGTCCAGAGGAGTTCAGGTTTGGCACCAGCACGGATCAGTGGAGGCACAAGGCGGCTGTACCAAAAGAGGGCACGGTGGCAAATAGTACTGCACTAGAGGTATTTGGTCTTCAAGCTTCAGGGCTGGATTTTCTTCTCAGTGATCGAGCTCCTCCTCTGATAGACCAGGAAAGACGTGGCGGGCGTGGTCTAATTGGTCCGTGTTGCTCCTGTGGTGAGATCTCCGAGGGTTCTGAAGAACTCTTCCATCTCCTGTTGGAGGAGGATGTTTCGTTTCTCTGCATCTTGATGGGCCCTCTCGGAGTTTCTGAGTCGAATCTCCAACATTTGACCCTTTTTCTTCTCCTGGTCCAGCTCCTCCTCAAGCTGGTTTACCTGGGACTGGTACTTAGAACAGGCCTCCTCCAAACTAAAAGAGAAAATAACAAACGGGTGAATAACCTAGATTTTTTAAAGACTATACTTGACAGAAAACAATACAAGCGATGGTTCTTACTTGCGAATGCAGGCCTCGTAGCTCGTCCTCTGTTTCTTTAGCTCCTGCTTGAGCTCCGTCAGCATGTTGGCGAGGCCTTCGCTGGTTTCCGCATTGTCGGTGTCTGTGCCGCTGGCGCTCTGATCCATAGTGTTGGCGTTGTCCCTCGCCTCCGCGGGCCTGTCTTGGGCCTGACCCGATTTTGCCGACTTGTCGCCGCCTTTTGGCTCGGCCAGCGAGATCTGAAACGATGTCCAGATGGAGGAGGTCTCGGCGGGGAGGCTCAGAATGGACGGAGCGACGTTGTCGTAGGCGGACAGCCTGTGCGACTGGTGCACAGCTCTGTGGGACATTTGCGGGGAGTCTTCGTCCGAGTCCCTCTGCAAGTCTCTAAGCGCCGTCTCCTTGAGGGAGAGGGTGGAGTCCTTCAGCGATGCCGTTGAGTCTTTGAGCTTCTCGCCCGACGAGGTGGTGCGTCTGTGAGCGCGGAGGGACGACAGGCCGTTCATCCGCCACTTGCCGCTCCCTCCTGCGGACACGTCCCCCGTCGACCCACCTATTTTCCCCCTGGCCCCCGCAGATGTTGCGCCGCCCTTGAAGGAACTCTTCCAGGAGGGCTGGGCTTTGACCTGTTTGCTGGGGCTAAAGGCTGCATCACCTCCACCTTTTCCCTCATCCGCTTTGTCCGCTGTGCCGCCTCCGTCCTCCGTCTGACCGACGTCAGACGTCTCTGGTGCAGCAGTTGGGGTGAGCGCTCTCGCATTACAGTCAGTAGAAGGGGTGGACGGTCTGGATTCGTCTTTAGGTGTTTTGAAGCTTGTCTCCAAGGACGGTGGCTTGCTGTCTTCTTGTGAGACCCATTCCACCATGCACCGTTGAAGAGTACTTGGCTGCTGTTGCTGCTGCTGCTGCTGTGAGGTCTTGCTCTCAGCTTCTGGCTCATCGTGTTGGTAAAGCCCATTGTGTTCACTGATTAGCACAGTCATAAGGTGCTGCACCTGTGAACTTCCTGATCAGGATGAGAAACACGCGCTAAAGCACACACCTGCGAAAGCTGTTTACAGAGAGTCAGATGGATGACGTGACCACCGACCTTCCATCATGGTCACAGGATCCTCCACTCTGGGTCGAAGTATATTGGGTCCAAAGACAGTCGCAAGATTCTGAACACTCATCTTGTTTTCAGTGGAGTGGGACTGCACCTCATCTAGAAACCTTGGAGGGCAAAGTAAGAGAAGAAGACTTTTCAGTCTTTGGGTTACTAGTATTATTAGGCTGTTAGCCTCTATGGACTTCAAGCTGAGTAGTATATGGGTGGAACTTTCAATTTAGAATTTCAATTGGGTCTTCACTTAATGACAGACAGTGTCTACACACCTGCAGATGTATTTGAGGAGGTTATAATTGACCTGAGGAAGAGATTTCACCTGCTTGCCAAGCTCTGAGACGGCCTTCAAATGAAAAGATCATTCGTATTACAATCACAAAGCACATTTCTAGAATTCAGCACTGAGGAGCTGTGTGGCTACCATTGCTTTGTCCTTGGTGAAAAGCTGAGCGCAAGATAGAAACTGCGTGTATTTAGAGAAGGGGATTATGGGCTCGGGCAGCTCCCGTATGTACAGCTTTAGCAGCGATGCCACTGTGTGGACGTCTGTGGCACTGTAAGAGAAGGAACATCATGAATTCCATGCAGCACAGATTTCAGCTTGAATGAGGAAGGAAATCCCCCCCCCGCCCACTGTACCACCTGTCAAACACCGGCTTCTCGCCACGGTCAAACGCATCCTGCAGCTCTCGGACATGGTTGGTCTGCCCTGGAGCCCTGAACAGTCCCTCCTCTTGGAGCCCGTGCTCTCGAATGAAACCCACACACTGTTCAACGAGCAACGGTACCAGTCGCTGATAGCCACACTGGGCTTCATACAGCATTGTCTCCTCGAGGTGCTGCCCGAAGACTCCTGCAACCGTACATCACAGAGACATTTCAACATTCAGATCAAGGCTTTTTTAAAGGGATTAAGTTTTCCTTTAAAATTTTGTTGCAAGAATTTCACCTCCTCCAAGTGGAGCCCGTATGACTCTACGTATGGCTCTGACCCATTCCTCCATGTCACTCTGAGAGTTGGCCATCAGCAGGAAGGATTCATGGCTGATACCTGTTCGATCCTTCTCGCCAGTCCCCCCTGAGAGCACAGTTTGGAATGTATCATATTTTAAACCTTGGCATTTTCTAAAGTCATAGACTGAGGCGATGGGAGAAAACAGAAGCCAGCACAACCACCAGCAGCACCCCTGTTATGTACAGAGACACAGCGTGCAGTTGTTCCCCGCCCTCTTCCAGCGGCAGGCAGCTTGACACCACCCACTCTGACATTTTGCTTTGACATTTGACGTGAAGCTTTGATCAAACTAAATTGAATCTCTACTTGTGACATGTCTTTGTAATTGCTTTTCAGGAAGGCCATTTGTAGAGTTTCACTATTTTGACGGTGAGGTGTATAGCTGGCAACATATATATATGTATATGTATAATGTGTGTGTGTGTGTATATACTGTATGTATATGCCTTGCAAGAAGAATTGATGTCTAGTACATTAAAACATAGCTAAAAAAAAAATTTAAAAAAAATCAATATCACAAATATCTTACGTCTAAATTTGTTGACTTTCTCTAAAAATCTTTAAAAAAGTAATATATATTTTTTCAAATGAGTGTCAACATGATTCTATTTTTTTTTCCCAACACATGCTTTGTCCTTACTTGACCAAGACCTAATGTACTTGGTCATGTTCTCACGCAACAGATTTGTCTCAGTTCCAACTCACCTGGAACTATTTCAAATAGGTGGCGACTTGGCTCGTCCTGATTGGCAGACAGCTCATTGACCTGACTACCCTGAAGGGGAATACAGCCCTGAAGGAGACAGACGCAGTGAGAAAAACAGGTGGGGAAAAACAAACTGACAGATAACTAGACACTGTGCGGAGAACACACATATCAGTGGCGCTCAAGGGCCCAGCGAGACGTCATTTAGCCCTTCTGGAAGAGGATGTGTAGTGCTTCCTACACATCGTTGAGTGTGGGGCGCACTCGACTCTGGGCTCCTCTCCAACAGTGGGAGGTAATGATAATGGAGGCAGGGATGACTCAGGGAAACGTCTCTTTTATCCCTTCCACTTCCTGCTTGCATTTCTAAACCTCTAAGAGTAAAGGCCAGAGGTCGCATGCTAAGTGCCCAGAGCAGAGCCTCAGAGAGCAAGTTACCACATTATCAATGAGCATATGCGGCAACAACTGCACCATTAAACTGTGGAGGAGGGTTAACCAGAGCATACTGAGCTCAGAAATCAGTCCTGTAACTCACCTTTATGACATACTAAAGTTGAATCCTTTTCTACCTGTTTTTAAATATTCATTTACATGTAATCTGATTTGGATTGAACACACCCATATCAAAAACAAACAGCTGGCCAGTTGCTATCTCCTGCAGAGTATGTGTGTATGTGAATTTATGTCTGCCACACCTGCGCCTTGGTTTCGTCTTGGTCTTTGTAGAAGTAAAGAGCTTCGGCCCTCAGCACGAACCAGCGCAGCTGCCAGTTCTTCATGATGCTCCTCTGTCTTTTCAGCCAGCCTGACTTCAGAGCCTTCTCCTGGTCCAGAGGGGAGCAGGGCCTGGATAGCCGAGACAGCTCTCCCAGCACCATGCTCTTGGACCGTGCTGCATGAACACACACATAGTGATGAGGTGAGCTCGGGGCCAAAAGAGGAACCAGGACAGGAAATGAAAAAGTTGATGGCAATAAATAGAAAGAGATACTGATTGTTTTTTGTTGTTGTTGTTGTTGTTTTTTGTATTAGCATTTATATTTGCACAAAAAAACAGATTCTATTTAAGGAGGTAGAATGAGCATCAGCTCTGGGTTCAGTTCATACAAGAAAAACTTCTGATCATGTGGCAGAGCAGAAAAAAGAGGATTCATATCAGTGCAGTGTTTTCCAGATGGATGAGAAAAAACATTTTACTTCCAGCAGGGCTGGTCATTCAGTTTCCCAATCAGATTTTTGATTTTTTTTGATAGCTGGGGTTAAATATGACTACACAGCAGAACATGAGAGAGTTCTGCTGTCCATGAGAAATACACAGCCACCCATTTGTTTCCATTGTGCTTTCTTACCACTGGATGCTATCATATCTCACACACTCGGCCTTTAAATCTGTCTGTCCCCTCACATTTTATTTTGAATTACACTCCGAACGTCGTCATGTTCAAACCTTTAAAACACATCGCTTTGGATCAGGCCTTGCTCAAACTAACACACACTGACTTACAAGTATGAATTACAGTGACATATGCATGCCAAAGTTATGGAGCGAAACAGTGGAGTAACCCCGGGGGGGGAAGGGAAAGAGGTAGAGATGAAAGGAAGGCAGAGGGAGAAGAGAGAAATCAATGGCGTCTTTCCCCCTGTTAATTGCCTCCTCATTTATGCTGAGGGCAGCAGGGAAGGTATCAGCAAGGGCCCAGGTGGAAATCTCCCTCCTGTTTCCACTTTGCGGCTTATCGGCGGCCTGCTGGACCCTTCATTTTATTTCAACCTCTCTCGGTGTCCTTCCTTTTGCAAAGTCATGATTGCTGGGCAGGAATAAAAAATGGCCACGTGAAGCAGTCATTAACAAACTGGATCCTGACAGGACAGGCAAGCAGGCAGGCAGGCAAGCAGAGCGAGGTCTAAAAATACGGCAGACAAAGTCACCTCCTGCCTCTCATAAAGGAACGAGGCAGGAAGTCTCGGAGGGGAATAGTTTGATAAATCAGCTGCCAGCACTGAACTAAAAGTGTCTCTGATTCAATTTCCCCTATTCTTGAATATTGTTCTTCAAAGGTACCTTCTGTGCTACTGAGCACTGTTAAACATGGCATATTGTTTTAATGTTTTTTATTGATTTTTTTTTCTATTTTAACTGATAAGTGTGCGATTCAATCCCTTAATAGTGCATACCTCGATGGTCCGATAGTATCTTTTGTGGGTTTTTTTTTGTGTAATTTAGATTAGAGCAAGACAAAAGGGTGGTAAATCAAAGATGACATGATGATGCAACAAGCTTACAGTAATTATTGAGCTCACACTTTGCTTTTAGCAGCATCAATTTCATCAAACAGTGCCATAATATTCAAATTTAAATTTGACAGTATTTGCTTGTTTGTTTGTTCGAGACATAGGACTTTTTGTGTCATTAATTTAATCTACTCAAGTTGATAATTACTTAATTCTTCGTCACTACCATCAGCCTCCGCCTCTGTATGCGCATACTGTATACCAGCAAACATTCATTTATCCCATCTGGTATCATCTTGCGCTATAAAGAGGAAATGGTGAAAGACGTCTGCAGCATTTCAGAAGACTCCACGCTACTCAGCTGCGTTATGGTTTTATCTCTGCGCGTCTAAGTGCACGTTCAGCTCTCCGCCGCCGCCGCATGAATTTGCCCTGAATGATGCTCGGAGGAGTGACGAGCTCGGAATCTAATCAAGGGAGAATACCATTACAGCGCATGAGAGATGGCCGGTGGAGCAAACGGGAGTGGACGCTGGCCCCTCCGACTGTCCATGAAGGATACAGGAGTGGCAATCCTGTTTCCCATCATCCTTTATGATCTGGTATGAGACAGTAACTGCCGGAGAAGAAGTGAAGCAACAACCTTCCCTACACACACACACACACTCACCGACCCACACAATGCAATATCATTTCATTGATTACACACTTTTCCTGCCCTCATTAGGAGCTAACTCTCCTCACCCCAACCCCGCTCAGTTTGATTGAGAACTTTTTATCTCTCTGAGCAACATGAACCAGTCGGCTCTCCATGTCAGCCACCAGCGTTAAAATGCAGAGCATTTCTCGTTTGTTCTTCTTTCAGATTCTATCTTTATCTTTTCACTTCCATGTGTGACCTAGGGACATATGGTTTTACACCTCAATTTTAACCAATAGTTGCCCACACACCGACCCCAACACATGTCACCTCAATACATCCTGCACGCCCAAGCGCACAGGTGTGAACGCGTCAGGATGCTGACATTGTTTAAGGGAGGATTATCCTCCCAGCAGCCATTTTTACTACAATCCCGTGTTTCTCTACTAGGGTCAAACCATGTAGGAATCATACCAAGAACAAGGGGGGAAAAAATAAAATAAAATGACATCATCCTGTCTTATGTCAGGTCAAATCTCACCAAGCAGTTGACTCATTCTGGCCACGTTGTGTCAGAATGAAACAAATCTCAGAGTGGGCTGCTGTTAACAATAGTTGTTGGGATGCAGCAGGATGAAAGTGGGGGTGCTGATAAGATTCTCGCGCGGCGCGGCGTGGCTACACCTCCCCGCCGTCACGTCAGTCAGTGAAAGCAGACGAGGGTGAAGAAAAAAAAACCAGGAGAAATGATAGTAGCGTGGCCAGTGCAAGTGCAGACAGCAGGACAGACGGAGCTCTGCCGAGGCAGCTAGACAATGGAGAGTGGGGGGGAATAAGGGAGAGTATACAGGCTGTGGTGAAGGAGGGAAGGGATGGAGAGCAGAGGAGAGATGGAGAGGAGGAGGAGGAGGAGAGGAGGAGAGCTTACCCCGGCGTGCCTGCTTTATCTTGGGGCTCAGCATGGTTACCGTTGCTGTGCTGCTCCCTCCTCACTGAGACATGACTGCATCCCTCGCTTCACACACAATCACTCCCTCCCTCCCTCTCTCTCCCTCTCTCTCTCACACACGCACGCACGCACGCCTGCTGCTGCCTCGCCCCTTTACTCCTCATCCTCTCAGAGCATCTCTCACTCTCTCTCTCTCTCTCTCTCTCTCTCCCTGGCTCTATCCTCTCATTCTTGGTTTCCTGCACGCACACAACACACACTCACAAGCACTTAACCACACACTCTCTCCGTCTTTGCCACCTTCCACCCGTCTGTGCCCAACTGGCCACGCGTTGCTGCTGACGTACCCCGGGCCCTGCCCACCTCCTCTCCCTCTCTCTCTCTCTCATCTCTCTCTCTCTCTCTCTCTCTCTTTCTCTCTCTCTCTGACTCCAGCTGCTGCTCACTCTCAGTATCTCTTTCTCACTGTCTATAAATATGTCTGGCGAGGTGTCCTCTGTCTTATCAGCCGTCGCTTCATCTTCATTTCAGCTGCCTGCTGAAATGCAGACCTGATTGTGGTCTCCTCCAAGCCAACCTCGGATCAATGCGGCTGATTTGGGCAGACGGCGTGTTTATTATTCGCCTCACATCCCTGCTTATTCCACTGTTTGGAATGCATGGATTTGTTTTGTTTTTTAACAGATATTAACAGCTCTGGTATCTTCTCTCTGTTTGCAAAATACGTGAATGAAATAAAATAAAATTCTGTGAGTGGTTTAGGAATATTTCTCTGTTCTCACAATAATGCAGGAACAGTTGAAGCCACTCACTTAGTCCTGCCAAGCCAGCAGGCGGTGATAATGTGTAATTAGTCTGTCATGGCAAATATCATAGAAGAACATTGTGTGCTTGCATATTGAGATTATCCTGACCGAGTGGCGAACCGGGATGAGAATGGGAGAGGCGAGAATCATCAAGAAGTGCCAGGAGAGGACTGACTGGGAGCCGTGCCAGTGTGAGCAGCATGACTTTTAAATGATAACTGGCACGTTCAGCATTCAGAGTTATTCGGCTGATAAAAAAAAAAACACATGCTGCAGTGACTGAGTGGTCAGTCGGGTGGAAGCCGCAGCCCTTGTGAGCTTCTTGTTTCTGGGAAGATTGCAGTGGATGCAGTAAAGCAGATGAGGCTGAAGGCAGACCAGAGCAGTGCTCTTGATGCTTGAGCATGGCAGAGCTCGTTCGCAAGGGTTTAAACTCACACCCAACGATGGGCCGATAAAACAGGAGCTCCTGGTCAGTGAAATAAATGTCAGCAGGTGTCACTGTACATGTCTTGTACTTTCAAAAGCAAAATCTCCTCATAGATGAAATAGATCAGGGGTGTCAAACTCAAATACACAGCAGGGCCAAAATGTAAAACTTGCCAAAAATCGTGGGCCAATATTCATAATTATTGAAAAATATCTTCCTCCAGATAGTGAAATAGATAGTGAAACCAAACACAGATAAATGCAGTCATCAGTCAGTCATCGATAAATGACACTGACAGACAACAACAACACAAACCGGGGTACAATAAAAATTTAAAAAAAAGGAAATTTACCTGTCAGTTCATTTGGTTTGCTGCTGACCATAAACCCCAGGCAGTGAGTCCGTCTACATCTTGACTTCCAGTCCACTGAGGCCATTTCTGGAGTCACACACACACACACACACACACACACACACACACACACAGAGAGAGAGAGGGGGAGAGAGAGAGAGAGAGAGAGAGAGAGAGAGATTGCAGTAAACACCGGGCCTAAACAATGAAGAGTCAGTTTTATTCCTCCACCCTAAGTGAAAGCCTATGACAAACAAATCGAATGGCATGCACATACCCGGGGCAAACTTTGCTATTAGACGGGGCAACTATTTCCCCATCAATGCTAAACCAGTGACGTCTGCCTTAAGAATGCTGACGTGAACTAGCTCTGACGGACTGAAGCAAAAAGAACCATGCCAGTAGCTCACTCGCTTACTTACCGTATCATCTTGTGGATGCTGGTGGACCCGAAAACTCAGTCGGCCTGCTGCTACACACCACTGTGTGTGTGTGTGTGTGTGTGTGTACAGAGGTATCCAGTGATCCAAAACAGCTCAATGGCCAAGACGGTGGGATGCTGCCCTGCGGTCCTCCTCCTTTTTTCACTCTGTCTTTCTCTGTAGGAAGTGAGCTGCCGCTGTGAAGAAGTGAAACCTGCTGACGTCTTTGGCTCAAAATCATACAGTATGTTTCCCCAAAAAGGAACTCTAACAAAAGAAAGCGGTAGTCATTCATTTGTGTCAAGCGAGGTTGATCAGAGGAAAGTGCTTGCTTTTTTGCAGCCGCGGCTTGGTTTGAGGTATTGTTTTATACACAAGGACATGATCCCAATTGATTGGTGGAAAACGAAAGACTGTAAATGCAGGAAGAGAAGATGTTCATATATGGAGAGGATGGATGATAAAATAAAGCTGAACAAGGAGGAGCAAAAATCAGTCAACTCAAAAGTTCAAGGGATCGGTGTGTGTGTGTGTGTGTGTGTGTGCAGACACTAAATTAAATCCCACTCACACTGCCCAGCCACATCAGCCTTTTGAGAGGTGTGGGGACCGTCATCTATAATCAAGAAACATGGACCTGAGGGACAGATAGGAAATGAGTGGCTGTAATTTAAGACACAAGAAGAATGTCTCCTGTCTTATTAGCCTGGGTGGAGAGGGCGCCACGGCCCAAATGACCAGCAGCAGGTCAGAGAGGAGGAACTCCGAGCACTCCACTGTCACAGGATGAACGATGGGAGCATGTTTCAAAGCATGACACACTTTTATTAAAAGCAACGACAATGACGTTACAAAAAAACCCTCAACAAATGCACAGCACAACAGTAGGTAGGAAAAGAAAGTTTCATTCAATGATTCATGTTTTTTTGCTTTGCTAAAACATATTTAAAAAACACACACAAAAAGACTTCAACCTCTACATTGAATCACCTAAAATTACAGGAAGGCAAATCTGAGTTCCTCCTAGACACTTAGTGGACAAATCTACTCTATGGTTAGCGACATATTAAAATAGAATATCAGAACACAGCCATTATTTACACTCATACAACACAGTATATGGCACTAAATAAATCTAAAGGGAACATTCTCACAAAGTTGAGTGCACGAGAGGGACTCTGTAAACTGAGAATGCACACTTTACAAATGGACGCTGGATGTAACGGTGAGCAGGTGAAAGCTTGCGATGGACTCAAATGTCTATGGCAGTTTTGCTCTCTCTTGTCTCTCGGTGACCCACCTGTCGCCGGCCCTCCAGCAGAAACATCAGCACGACGACCCAGCGCTGTCCCAGGGACCTCTGCCGCGCCGAGCTCTCGCCCTGCCTGAAGTAGGTGGTCGTCCCCGTGGCAACGGCCTCGAACTGTTCGCTCAGCAGCCACGCCTCCCACAGGAGTGTCAGCGCGTTCATGCTCATCAGGACCACCACCCAGAACTCCTCCCCCATCAGTGTGAGCCACGTCGACAGGCTGCGGCCTCCCACCGGCATCTTGTCCAGCAGGTAATTCGTCGCCGTGGCGACAAACAGGAGGTGAGCGATCACCATGGAGAGGATGAACAGCAGGAAGAGGCGGTGGTTGGTGCGGCCGATGCAGCGGTTGAGGAAGAGGCAGTGGTGGTCGTAGTCCTTGATGCACACGTCGCACAGTTTGCAGTGTTTGGTGAAGTCTGGGAGAAAGAGCTGGGGGGGAGGGGCAATTGAGGAGGAGAAAACTTTGACATGACTCATTGAAGATAAATGTCCATCTTTCTTTACTAGTTTTGCTTGCTCCACTTTTCCAAAAAGTGTGCTTTCAAGCTTGCAGTTTACAAAAATAATCAGCTATCGGTGACATCACAAAGGGCTGATTTTCTGCAAGGTCTTCAATTTGCCTTGTTTGGCCCCACTTTAAAGATGTGGATGGCGATACATAACGACAAAGAGGGGCTTTATGAATGATTAAGCTAATGAGGCTGCACAACTAGAATCCAGAACTAAAATAGGGATCTGAAACAAATCTGTATAAATATGTTTCTTTTTTATAGCCACAAAATTGGAACTATTTAAACTTTCCCTGTGTTAAAAAAAGGAAAAAGACGATTTTCTGTCACGATAGATAAAGTTTTTTCTGATTTGGATTCTTAATGCCTTACTTCGCAGTATGGACAGAATTTGTGAGGGCTCTGGTTGTTCTCCACCAAGTCCGCCACGCAAGAGAAGCGATGGTCTGCGTCAGCTCTGTCCAGGGTCCCGGGGTCCTGAATCAGAAGCTTGCAGAACAAACCAAAGACCAGGGAGAAGTGGACCATGGACACCTGGATCAAGACTCCGGCTGGCCACACACATTCTAAAGCTAAGGAAGAACACCTTGTAATTGTAATGGATATATTGGCACGTCACATTTGAATCATGCGTACCTGATTGGGCAGGAAATAGCTAAAAACCACAGATCAATTTAAACGTAATGAAATGAGTGAAGGATAATTAATGTTAACAATATTCCTCTTTACAATTTATCAATCAAAGCAACTAAGCACTGAAAGTCAGGTGCATAATTTTTCATATTGGTTGTATGTGGAGGATATTGGGCATTATTCTTCCGTAAAAGCAGAGCAGTGAATGGAACAAGCCAGCCAGGAGGGTTCCCAAGTAGACGGGGTTGGGCAGCCTTGAAAAAAATGAAGCAGAGGAAATGAGCAAAAACCAAGACCAACGGGGAGCGTGCGCACAGTTTAAGCACCTTTGATAAGTGGTGATGCGGTGATACTGTGTAAAGATGCTTCTGGCCAACCAGGGGAAGAGCAAAGCACAAATAATCCCCCCGTATCCTCCCACCATGGCCGCAATCAGCAGGATGGCAGCTCCACTCAGCGAGGGGAAAAACAGTGTCCAGTAATAGAGAACTGGTGAGACAGAATTAGAAGCCCAGAAAGTATTTGTTAGGGTTGAAACACTGTAAACCATAATGCTCATTTTTACTGCAGTTACTTCAAGTGTTGCTTACCGTTGGACTCCCGGGGTTTATGATATAATGGGTCATTAATGTACCGACTCAGTAGTTTGGTGAGTTGCTGATGTCTGGAGAAAAAAAAGAACGCAGTAAAGCAATAAATTTATCTGCATCAGGATCCCAGGAGAAGGAGCAAATATGAAACGGGTATCGCAGTAGTCAGGGGATTTTTTTTGTTTTGTTTTTTTACCCCAGGAATAAAAATACCCCTGCAGATTCACCTGAATGTTTTCCCCTGTTTGCAAAGCTCCAGTGGCTTGAGGCCGCTGTGGGTCTTCTCATGGAGCATCCTGCACCCAGTTCTCTGCAGCAACGTCCAGCACACTTCCACTCCGCCCCTCTCGGCCGCCACGTGAAGCGCCGTCGCCCCCTGCTGGTCGATTGCGTCCACAGAACATCTCTGACAGAAACAAAAAGGGTTGAGCTTAGGCAGCTGAGTACAAAGGTGGTTGTCTGTGAATGCTGCTTCACTGAGGAACGGTCAGATCCAACTGAGCTCTAGCACAAGACGAGATGACCAGACTGAAAACACAGCGGTGACCAGTTGAAATGATCAGTGTTTATGTTTTCTTTGTTAGTTAGTTATTCATTCATTCATCTTCTATACCCGCTTATTCCAATTCAGGGTCACGGGGGTCTGCTGGAGCCTATCCCAGCTGTCTTAGGGCGAATTGTTAGTTAGTTAGTTAGCTAGTTATCAATCTTGGAATTTATCTTAGAGGTCCCATTTTATTGAAAATTCTCTTCGCCAATGCTTTCCAAAAATTACGAAACTCGCCCACTGGAGATGGATATTAAGATTCTGTAATATAGAGCGGCAACTTCAGGACCATTTAACTTTTTATTTTTACAGGAAATGACCCATAACTTAACAATAGAGGTGCTGCAGCAGCACATTTGCTTTACACTATGTTTTATTTAACAGTGCTCAAAGTCGGTGAGTGCAGGTCAGTTTGAGATTCTCACACCTGATTTCTCAGCAGATATCGGACCACTTCTGTATTGCCAGTGGATGCAGCCAGGTGAAGCGGTGTCACTTGGTACTTGTCAGTGTCTGTGAAGCGAAACATTCCCGTTTCCCACAAGTAGTGCACTGCGACACTGGGAAAGGAGCATTGAGTTAGTACAGACGGTTCCCCGCCAAAAAGTGATCTCTGGTGCACGAGCGATCCTGTTCCTCCTCCACTTACATGTTCCCCCCAGTCACTGCATGATGCATGGACGTTTTCCCTTGCAGATCTGTGAAGCGCAGGTTGGCTCCGTACTGCATCATTTGGTGCATGATGTAGATGTTTCCTTGTCTGTTGTCATAGAAGTTAAAAACCGTGACAGGAAGGGGAAAGGGCTGAGATTGTGACATAAACTTGAAATGGATGCTCACCTGCAGCCAAAGTGAAAGGCTGTCTGTCCCGCATCGCAGGTCAGATTAGGATCAGCTCCATTACTGAGGAAAAGGTCGACCAACACGCGGTTGCCATGAAGGGCAGCGTAGTGGAGCGGGGTGAAACCACCCCAGCCTAGATGACAAGAGACACATGAGGGTTTGAGATGTAGAGCTTTGAAAAAAAGAAAAAAAAAACAAAAAGAAAGAAAGCTCTGACGTTCTGTCCCTACAAACTGTCAGCCTGTTGATCTGCAGCTGCCTTGGATCTCAGCTATTGTTGTTGTATGGAGTCTGATATGCATTATTTTTTGACTTAAATCCCTTTCAGAAGGTAGGTTGACGAGGATCATAACTTGAACCTACACTATTTGAAATGTGAAGGTCTCATTATACTTATTTGAAATCTTTATTTTTCTCCCTGGGCTCTAAGGGAGCATCCTATAATGATATATGGTCCAAATGTACCCGTCTGTTTACCAAACATATGACAACCTTTATTTTAACAATAAAGCGGATGAAGCACCAATGCTCTCATCCACGGAGGGAAGTTTTCACAACAGTACATTCAGAACATATGGAGATATGTAGATGCAGACGTGCACATGAAATGAAAATCAAAACAAAATTTGGGATGCGGTGAGATTATAGCAATAACCAAACATTAGCAACAATACTTATTTCCAAACTCAACAGAGCGGAATAGCAGAGAGTGAGCAGTTAAAAAGCTAAAGGCTACTGGAAATAAGCTACCAGGAAGAGAGGAAGTGGCATCTCGTGAGCAGAGGAAGAAGAAGAAAAAAACCCGACCCATCCCAATAGTTATTGTTTTTCCATCATGTCGCACTCTACCATACCTTTTTGCTTGAGGACTGATCGATCGGTCTGGATGAAGTGTGTGCACTGCTCCACATTTCCCCTCTGTATACAGTCAAATATGTCCCCGCCGCTAACGGAGCACACGGGCATCGGATGCATGATGATGATGACGGGCGCACAGACGCAGCGAGCGCAAGACCGACCGATCTTCCCCAGATAAAATCCGCACCGGAAATCAGACCGTCTCCTCTAACGCAGCTCCAGCGCCGACACGCAACCCAAGAGCGAATCTCATCTTGCGCTTCAAAGTAACGGGAGATGTTTCATTGTTGTTTTTTCCGCGGACCTTGGGTAGGTGTCATCACAGTCGAGGCTAGCCAACCGGCCGGGCCGCTAAACTGATTGAGACAGGCCACGCCCTGGCCGCCTCATTGGTTGGAACTGATCACATGACGGCTGTATGTCACCGTCGCTGCAAAACACGTGGTTCCCATGAATAACAAAATGCTTACGGCGGTTTCCCGCTGAGCAACAAAACTGACATAAAAACGACATTTTTTTTTCTTCTTCACTATTTTAGTGGTGTTCCCCCCCCCCCCCACTCAAATGAAACCCGGAAGTTAAACATTGCCCCCCAGAGGTTAATGCCAATGTCTCGTGAAATAATTTCACCTGAAGCAGGCGAAGTAAGTGGGACACAACTTCCGATGGATGGAAGCACACATGCTCAGTTGTGGAGGATCGCTTTTTTGCCCTGGGAGCTCCTGGCAAGTGGAAAGCTGGGAAATTCCTGGCGGGCGTCGCTGAAGGTATATGGTCTGACTTATTCGCGCTTTACACACCGAGGTTGCATGGTTCATTCATTCTTCTTCTTTTTTTGATTTAAAAAAAACAAAAAACATTACGTTATATCATCGGCATGTTGTCGCAATCTCCCGTCAAGACGTCTTCGCTGGACCATGCCAATGGTTTGGCTGCTCTTTCGTGTGTTTGTGGCAGTACCACGATTCTCTATGGAAATTGTTTGTTTGTTTAGCAGATCCCCAATTAGCAATGGGATTCACTGAGAAATAATACATTTGAAACAAACATTAAAAACGAGACAGAGAAAAAAAACAGACAAAACATAGCAACAAAGCGACAAAACACGTCAAAAAAAAAAAAAATCTCTTTTAAAATATTGATTTCTGTATCAATTTAGTCATAAGCAGTGATCGAGAGTTCCATGTTTTCTTTTATCTGTACGCTCCAAAGACATTAGCGTTTGTCTTAGCAAGTGAAAACCTACCTTATGTTGCCTGAAGATGGCGCTGTTTGGATAGGTTGTTGATCACACGTTTGTACATGTGTATGTCAACACTGTCACACAGCAATCTCAGTGCAGTCACGTCCACAAGTATTCAAAACCACAGCATTTGGCCTGTTTCTGGCTCACGCCCAACACCTGCACACATCTAAAGATGACAAATGAGCTCGTTTTGTATACATTACATTACATACATGAGTTTGGTAGCCTTAGGCTCAGTCAATGTAGTAAACATACACACAGCGTGCAAAGTTGTCAGAGCCTGTGTTGTAATACCAGTGATTATGAGAGGTGTGTTTACTTCCTTCTCTGAGTTATAACTACATTCTGTCCTGGTGCTCTGATTCATATGCCACCCTTACGCCCGACACATCTATAAAAAGACAGGGAGCGCAGCTTTGAGCTGTAGTGGGAGGGCCCATCCAACCAGCTAAACAAGAGTCTTTCGCTTCTGCTTCTCCGAGGAAGTAAGAAGGCACATGACCCGGGCCAGCTGATGTGAGTTGCGCCGCTGCTCGTTCAAAGTTCAGTCGGCATGTTGCAGATTAGTCAGGGGCGGGCGGCTTTACAGAGGAGTTTGACACTGTAGATGTTAGTCATGTCTTTGCAGGCTCCTGCTTGTCTTTCAGGGAACCAGAGGCAGGTCATTCACTTTAAATAGCACGGCCACGATGACGGCGTCCTCGTAGGGCTCGGAAACTCCCAGATGGCTCTCACACATGCACAGGTAAGGCCGTGGCAGCTAAGCCCTCTGCTGCATGAGTGATTTTTCTTGTAACCTGAAAGCAGGATTGTACAGCGGAATGTGTGCAGTCATTTCTTCTGGGTTGAAATCATAGTTCCTCTCACAGTTGAATGTTCAAATATCTTCCTGTGTGACTACTTCATTTTACATGTGACAATCCTATAATAATCCTGCGTTGTTGTTTTTTGAGAGAGAGAACCTACGGGAATCTTGCTTTTATAATGAATGACAAGTAAGAGGTGTAGGCCCACCTCAATCAAAGAATGTTTGGGCTTTCCAGACTGCTGAAGAAGTATTATAATCCCCTCAGTATAAAAATCTCAAGAATTTTCCATCTGTAGCTTGTAAAGCTTTTGACCCTTATTGGAATTTTATGGTTCCAATTACTGAAAATTGGGCATCCGTTATATCATGTGCGTGATCTTTTGGCAGTTAGTGGAAGCAGCACAACTGCCACCGATCTCTGCAGTCTGCTGATATTTCAGCGTGCTCAGTGGTTTTAGTGAGTTTTTAAGGAAAGAAATATGTATAGAGAAGGAAGGAAGTGGTTCAGGCTAATTTGATTTAAGGTTACTCAAATGTTTAAGCTTTGATCCAACTTGAAAACAGACAGTAGAAATCCACTATCATCATCATCATTATTACTATAACTACTTTTTTTGTCTTTTTTACCCAGACGGCTAAAGGGCAAAGAATCAACAAGGAGACTGGGGAGCTCAGTGCTTCGGGAGAGTTATCTGCCTCTGTGGAGCTGAAAGTGGACAAAGTGGAGGGTGGCTGTAGGAACCCTCAACTCCTGCAAGAGCTCAGGAAACAACTCCAGGTGCTGGGAATTCACTCGAGCTCCAGCCCCTCTCGCAGAACGGAACATGCTCCTCCCGGGCCGAGAGTGGAGCTCTTGGTCAAAGTGCTGCCTCTCTACATACAGGTACTGCAGCGAGAAGGTGTGCATACTCACTCTGGGAACAACAGCAACATAATGGCAGGAGAACTTTGATGTGAAGTGTCGTCACAGCTTCAATTAAAACCCGGTGATGAATGTGTTGAGCGAGCGGATGCTTTGAGGGCACCGTGGTTTCTGAGAGGGTTCCAGACTGTTTGAATGTGAATTTTCAGACAGCAGGAGATGACAGTCAGCTGTTTGTGGAGCTTTGGCTAATCTCATCACTGTTAGTTGGTGTGTGCTGCCCCTCATTAATTCTATGTGGTTATCTGCGCTCTCGTGTGTCACATGACACACACACAAAGACACACACACACGGGCACACAAAAAAAATATTAGCACTATAGCTCCAGGCTTTGCTGTTTTTTTTGTCCCAGCGATGAAGAAATCATCCCGCTGAAAAAAAAGGGGAAGAATTTTGTGTGTGTGCTTGTTGTGTGTGTGGGTGTGTGTTTTTCTGCTACGTGTGCGTTAAGCCTCATGACCACAGATTTGACTAGAATTGGAGGGCCTCTCTGAAGAACAGCAAACTCATTGAGATGTTATATCCTCTTATGGTCTTGAATACAGAACAAAGAATTTACCATCTTGCATTATTTATAGTTCAGTGGTGCATTGACCGCCAAGTAGTTCAGGTTCAACTTCAGTATGTGTATGTGTTTTGTAATCGCTGTTAAAAAATGAGAAGAAGGTGCCATTCATTTCTTCGGTGTGTCTCCCTTCTGATCCCAGGTGTGCGAGGATGGCGGCAGACTTGACGGTTTGAACATTAAGGGCCTCGCAGCTCTGACGGCCGACACCGTTGTCAGCAAGATCCACAGCAGACTGGCGGAGCGGCCAGCAGGTGAACACCAGCGAGCGCTCACACAGCGTTTCACCATTTGTTTAACGCTAGAGAGAGGAACTTCCCCCTCCGTTCACTTCTGCTTATGAGAGCGTGCTTGGGGTTCTTTCTAGAACTTATTAGTCTGATGGTAAATGTTTCTTTCATGCCATTAGAAAAACATGCCCTTCAGTCTTGCATGTAAAATGTTTGTGTTTTTCTCAGACATGTTTCTTTATTTTGAACCCCTCACTTATTGTTCTCTGCTCTGTCTTTACGTGTGACTTTAAGAATTGGGAAATGTTTTTCGGGAAGTGCAAGGAAAGCGGTTGGTTTTTTTAATCTCGGCTCGCGTTCAGGCTTTACAATGTGCTTGTGCAAGCGTGGCAGAACAATTATTTAGTGCTTTTTTGTGTAAATTAAGTGTTACTTGTCAGTTGTTGTTATTTTTACATTTCGAGTAAATTACTTTTGAACTTGGTGATGCAATGCAAATTTTGTCTGCAAAAACTGAAGTGAAACCTCTATAAAAACACCTCTCTGAAAAGCGTATTTAGTTATGCGCACTTCACCGCCAAAGTGCTATTTTTGGCTTCATTGTTTGCTAATAACTTAAGTAGATAAAAGGGAACTGTTTGTGTTGGGGTCCCTTTTTCCATTATTTGACCGATAAGGTGTCTTCTCCTTTGTGGATCCAGAGGAGGCTCGAGATGAGGTGGTGCGCTTCTTCCAGAGGCGGGAAGAGACGGAGGCCAACTGCGAGGGATGGACGCTGTTGAAGTCTTTGCTGCTGCTGACAGCCGACAGCTCTGTGAGTGATAATTACATCTAGCACTCGAGGGGAAATTAAAGTGTTGCCGCATTTGGAATAAAGTAACGCTTGACTGTAGTTACTCATTCAGTCAACCGCTTATTTTATTTTAAATACTTTGCTGGCATACTAGTCAAGATTGTGTCATTTTGATGACCACACGTGCACGATGTGTTTTCCCCCAGTATTGAAATTACATTTGTAAGACTTTTGTTTATCTGTCGGAACTCTCAGACAAATGTTGTGAATGTGTTTGTGTGTCTGCAGGATATTTTGTCCAGTATAGACCCGCTGCTCCCTGCCGCTCTCGTCAAGTGTCTTTACCTGCTCGTGTGCCTTCCAGCTAAAGCGGACAATGTGGAAACAGAGCAGACCTTTCAGGAGCCGCTCACCAAGGTTAACTCACCAAACTGAACCATATTTTTTCCTTCTTTATCATTGCACCGTATGTTTTTTCTTCCTCATTTTGCAATCTACTGCTGCCGCTTGTCTTAGCTGTGTTTGTTTCATTCAACGGTTTTTTTTTTTTCCAGGTCTTGCTCCAGCTCTGCAGACAGCCGGTCAATGTGGAGCGGCTGGTGGAAACTCAGGAGATGCAGTGTCTTATCATCGGCCTCACGTCGCTGTGGGACCAGACAAGCGCTGCATGGAGGCGCCAGGCCTCCCGGGTCCTCAAGGCGGTCTCTGCTGCGGCAACCAGCAACACCGTCCCCTGCTTGCTAGGTGACGTAACATTTTGATTTGTTTACTCTCAGCCTCTCTTTAGATTTTTTTCCAAAACATTATCGTTACAAACAGGTATTTTGTCCCCTTAATGGGTTTACATCCCAGCGGAGACATATTGTTATTCACATGATGACTCCATCAGCTCAGATAATTCAATTCGCTCAAATGTTCCAGTAAACACAGAATAACTCCTATTAGTTCTGGCATCACGACGTTGCAAGATTTCTTTTTTCCCCCCAGCGTGACATCTCCCTCACATGACTCCATGTCTCTTTGCTATATTCGTGACCCCACTGACATTTCTGAAGCTCAAAGAGTGAAACACTCTGCACCGCAGAGAGTCATCTCGAAGGAGGATATATTCTGAATATACCTTAATAATGTACCACTAATGAACCAATGTTTAACTTGCCTTTTAGGTAAGAACTGTGTGCGAATCTGCATCCAGAACCTGTTGCACATCAGCACCGATGTCCCCGGGCCGCTGCTGGCTGAGGTGGCCGTGGCTGTGTTCAGCTTTGTCAGAGACACGTACCCCCTCAACCCAGCCCTCTTCTTGGAGTTCGACTCCAACAACGGCTATATGGCCCTCAAGAACATCCTCAAACGGTGAGATTGAAAAGGAAATGTTGCATTAAAAATCTGGAAATTGGCCCTCTGTGATGTCACAAAGGGACATGATTTTTTCCCCCTTGTTCTTTCCCGTCAAAATGACAAGCAGAGATTGCTCTGAATGTCTTTATGATGGCTGACAGATTTATTCTCTAAAGTAGAGATTGTGACCCAAGAGTGTGAATCACACAGGTTGGTTCATGGGCGTGGGTGGAGAGATAGAGCAGGACAGAGAGAACAACTGGCAACAAGATACAATACTGTGTCATAACCAAAGCAGACATTAAATCACATCATCATTCATCACATAATGAACAAAATTACTAATAAAGGAAAGGAGAATAAAGAGATAAATACACAAATAAATAAATAAAGATAACCATACCAAGAATTGTGCCTATGTGTACATGCGAGTGGGTGTGCAAATGAGTGTGTATGTTTGTGTGAGTGTGTTTATGTGTGTGTTGTGATGTTTTATTGATGCATCTCCATGTGGGTCACTTCCTAGATGCCTTCCAGACGTGGAAGGTAAATCAAAGCATCAGTTTTCGCAAGAAGCTAAAATTGAAAGAAAAAAATGTTGGAGACTGTAAACAGAGTGCTAAATATGATATCTGTAAGCCTCTTGGGATAATTAATCATGTACGGTTACCCCACTGGAGTATGCAGAAATACAAAGAGCTTAAATATATTGTAGGATGCGAAGGTCAGATAAAGGTCAAATGTGGAACCCTCCTGTCGTTTTCTCTTTCACAAGGTGTGAGGAAGGCGTTTCGGTGGAGCAGTTTCAGCCGGTGGAGGAGCTGCTGGCCCTCATAGCATCGTTCACTCTGTTCGGGAAGAACGAGCTGAAAGTGGCCCTCTGTGTGACCAACCCTCAGCCTCCCGGCTTCACGTTCGACCCCCCGCTCACCAAAGGCAAGCTAAGTTGCGCTCTCTGTGTCGCTCTCTGGGAACCCCCCCACCGCTTCACCCCCCTCCCCCACCACCAGCATCCCGCCACTCTAATTATTCGATGCCGTCCCTTTGAAATTTACTACCGTCTAATTACCCAAACAGCCGTAGCTCAGCAGATGTGAGCTCGGCCAGGCAGATGAGCTCCCCGCAAATAGCCACAGTTCACCGGAGTTCATTTCTCCTTTGCACTTTTGCCCTCTCATCACCCCCTCATCACATTGCGCTCGGCTCCGCTGATTTCCCAGCGTCCTGACCCGCCGCTCCCCCCGCCGTCGCCCCTTCCGCAGCACACAGCGGCCCTGGGGTTAACAGGAAGCTGAGGTGATTATGTCTGGGATGATGAAGTGGGTCTTTCCCCCCTAACTCTGTTAGGATGCCCCACATTCATTCGCCACTGGCCATACAGCAACCAGCCATCTATCACGCAGCCGCTCACACTCGCAACCCCCCCCATCTGACGCAATGCGAGTGTCCCTAACAGACACCCGCACCTCGGCACGCACGCCCTCACGCACAGACTCGGCGTCTATCCATCACGTCGAGGAGTAGATCCCCTCCTCCGGCAGGGGCACCTGGAACCACTTTATGCTGATCTTATTTGGTGCCGATTCAATTTCCACTAAGTGTGAAAATGTATGTTATAACTAACCAGATATATATTTACCTCCAGCAGACACAAGTGCTGCGTTTAGGCTCCCTGATCTAACGGCCGGCATCGCAGCTGTGACAACAACGGAGCAAACAAACTCCATCAAGACAAATTAGGCTCCTTTATTTCGCCTTTTTGCGCATCACGTTGTTTGTTTCCAATCAATCTATGTACATGTAACCCAATCAAATCGGGCTCTCTGCCTGCTTTCTACAACATCTGATTGTTTTCTTTTTCATATATTGGCTTATGGTTTTCTTCGTGCAAACTAAATTTACCAGTTGACCTTTCTGAAGTATATCTAATAATGTTATAATGTATTGTCTGAGTGAATTCTGTCATGCAGTAGTGCAGGAATACATTTTCTCCGAATTGCTTTTTTTTATTCATGCTGATTTCATTGTAAAGTTTTTAAACATTTAGCAGGTTAACATAAAATTTCATTTTCCCCCTCCCTCCTTTCTCCCTCCCACCCACCCTCCTTTCCTCCTCTGCACTTGCTCTGCCTTTCTCTGTAGGTTTGACAGTGAAGAACCTGCCTGCCTTCCACCTGCTGCAGGCCTCCTTGCTGAGCACTGAGGATTCTCAGCTGTGCTGTCAGCTCCTCCGGACCCTGCAGACGATATGGGAGAGGGACATGGCCAACTTCTTCCTCTTGGAGTGGACGGTCCAGTCCATGGCCCAAACGGCCACCTGCGTCTGCCGCAAACCCGTGCCTGCGCAAAAGCAATTTTTTTCAATGCTGGAGATGGTAAGAGGCCGAGTGGGAATTTAAAAGCCTCTCTTTTCCCTGCAGCATAACGAGCAGCAGTTGTTAACGGTTTTGGTCCCCGGCAGGTTATATTTAAACTGAACTACATCCCCCATGAGACCTTGCGGGCGCTGCTGGGTGTGCTGAAGCACAGCTGGGCCGGGACTCTAGCTGGGGGAGCAGCCAGGTCTGAGTTTGGAGTGGTTGCCTTACAGTGTTTTCACAGGTGAACAACCAATTTGTGTTTCTATTTCTTCCTAAATGTGTTGAAATGATCACTTCGGTGAACATTATGACACAAACAAATGCACCGTGTTTCCCTGCAGGATGACAGTGCACAGCGGTATGTTGTCTGAGGTGCTGAGTGACTGGGGTCTGCTGGAGCTGCTTCTCGGGGAGCTTCGCAGGAGAGCCAAGATCCTCAGAAAGGCCGGAGTTGCATCGTCGGCTCAAATAGGTCAGCAAAGACACGTTTGTTTTAGTGCAGCGTTTTTCAACCTTTTTTGAGCCACGGCACATTTTTTACATTGAAAAAAATCTCATGGCACACCACCAACCAAAGCCTAATTTGCCCAATAATGTCATTATTTGACTACATTAGCCTTATAATGACAATATAGTCTCTTAATTTGTTAAATTATTGATAGTCACTCAGCGTGAAACCTGGGCCTGCTGAGATCCACACAAAGTTGATATCCTCAGAGGAATTGAGGAAGGAAAATAGGCTTTCATTCCTTTCAAAGCACAGTCACTCGACAATTGAATGTTTTATATTTTTTAGACCAATTAAGTGAAATTGGATATCTTTTAATAGCACACCTGACATTATCTCACTGCGCACTAGTGTGCCGCGGCACAGTGGTTGAAAAACAATGTTTTAGTGAATGTTTCTGGGTCTGTTACTGTCTCGAACTGATACATTTTAATGTCAAACACATTTTTACCTCCAGAGTCGTTATAAAATGAAAAATATTGCCGTCAGCAACACAACACTTGTTTTTTTTTTTCTTGATGTCTGCTCTGTAAATTGCATCAGAAGTTGTTTTTTCCTCTAGATCTCCAGCAGCCGCCTTGTGTGGAGGCCACTGAGAGACTACTCACTTCCTACATGCTCCAGGTGGTGTCAAGTCTGACCCTGCGCACAATCAAAAACACAGGTAAATACATTCCTAAAAACACCTCATGATCCTTTCTGTTTTTTTTGTTTGTTTGTTTTTTTAAAAATAATTTTTAACTTGCCTCAACCGCTGCTGGATGCTTTCTGGTTCCACTTGCCACTTGTGTTCCAGTCGCGGTGCGAGACCTCGGCATGGTTCCCTACATCAAGATCTTCTTGGACGAGGATCAGTATCGAGCTCCCACCTTGAGCATTCTGGAGCAGCTCGCTGAGATCAACTCGGAGGAGTTTATGAGCACTGCCATCGGAGCCCTGTGTTCCTCCACGCAGCAGGAACTGGGGTTGAAGCGAGACCTTCTGCAGGTATGTACACACACCATCCGTCCAGCGCCGCGTTCAGAGATACTCAGTTATGCAGAAATTTCGGTTTACCCTGTAGTCCTCACTCGGTATCAAACCGTAGAAAGTGTAACCTTCTTAAAATATTATAAGCTAGTGAATTTATTTCCTTAGCATGTGGGACCCTGATTGTATTAGAGGCTAATGTAGATTGATTTGCTAAAAGTGGTTTAGCTGTTAACTCTGGACCTATTTGATTAGGTTTGTCGCCCTGTGCTTTACCACCACTATCAGATCACTGAACAGGACAGAAATCCTGTTAGGGCTTAAATACATCACACACTCACTGTATGTGTCCGCTTTTATCGATGGCAGCTGGAAGAACATTTACCTGCAGATATCTATGTGTATGCAGTGCATGTGCATGCAAGGGTGGGCCCTTGCATTTGTGTGCGTCTGCAGAAACCAATGTTACTGGTTCTCAAAGTCTGTGGTGTACGTGTGTGTGTGTATGTGTGTGCGCGCACCCCCTTGCGCTAACGCAGTTAAAGCAGGTGGCAATCAGATTGGCCGCGACCTGTGTTGGCAAGTGTTAAGAGCCATTGTGATTACTCCAGTTTGAGTTAATCATATTTCGCCCCGTGTTCAGCCTCGCAGATTACCTACCTGATGGATTAGTTCCCCAAATTGAATAACGCTAATGCGATTTTGTTCACATCCGAAAACTAGTTACCGGAAATGATTTATGATGTATCTGCAACGTTGCATCTATTTTTTATGACCCTCTTGTTTTAATTGACGGTAGACCTTTTTCAAAAACCAAAAAAATGAATTGAGCACTGCTGTGTATTCAGGTGCATTCTGAGTGCGGTAAGCAGAATTTACTCTGACACGTGTTTGATGCTTTTCCTCTGGCCTGATCTCCGCTCTTGTGTTTCAGTCTGTGTTGAGGGTGCTGGAAAACCCAAACAGCTGGGATGCGTTCAGGAGAGCCGGAGGCTTCACCGGGCTGCTGTCGCTGGTGACGGATATGGAAGGAGCTCTGTCCCACCCTCCACAGGGAGACGGTTGGAAGACTCTCGGGCATCAATCACTGCTAGACCTCCTGCTTCTCGCCATGCACATCCTGACCCTGGCTGTGCACGTTCACACTGTGAATGCACACCACTTTGAGAGCGGGGGCTTTTATGAAAGACTCGGGGAGGCTCTGCTCCAGCTGGGATGCTTTCACACCGGCGGCGCGCCTGAGAATTGTCTTCAGATGTCAGTGGACACCCGATCTCCTGGAAAGAGCTTCAACCAGTTTGTTGAACTGGCGAAAGCCACCGGAGACGCCTCGACCGCCTCTGCAGCGCCGCGGATCAGCCTCCCTGACTCCCTTCGGACTTGTGTACAGCTGCTTTCTTCTCTGGACCAGTTTGCCACTGGGACCTACTCTCCCCTGGACCTAAATGTTGGAATGGAGCCTGAGAACGGATGTGATGGAGATAAAGAGGAACTGAACAGAAGAGCAGGCCAAGTGGGACTGCACTCAGGGTCTCCAACTGCAGACGACACGCAAGGACGATCAAGAAACGCAGCATGCAGTGTTTCCACAGTCTCCTCAGAATCTCAGTACAGGTGGAGATCTGAGAAATTCACAGCCATTAAAATGCCACCTTAAAATATGGATGTATTTTTTATTTACAATAAACGACAAAAATTGATTCCTTGTATTTGAAGTTATATTAACAATGTTTTTTCTGTTTCTGTTTTGTTTTATTCCTGCCTTAAACCAGCCTCTCCTGCAATCAGGTCATTCTTCATCCAGGTGCCATGAGAGTCGTCATAACTCTTCTCACATCAGTGTTTACGCCTGAGGACCCGCAAGTACGTGTTCACAAGTATTTAATTGTCTCAAAAGTGGCCGGCAGCCAAAGTGAGACAAGAGTTCTCCCCTGTTTTTTCCCAGCTCTCCATGGAGGTCCAGTTCTCACTGGCACATCACATCCTGGCCATGGTCAAATCTGAGAGAAACCGCCAGGTGTTGTGTGAGGGTGGCCTCGCCTCGACTCTCCTGACGAACTGTCGCAGTGTGCTGCTCTCTCCCGAACACCCGCTCCACCTGCCTGTGACGCGCATCTTGGAGAAACTCTGCTCCCAGGCCCTCACACATGTAGACTTGAGGTAAAATATATATTGGTTTGTGACCTTTTTCAAATTTCAAATTTCAATTTCTTTATTGAAGAAATTGAAGCCACATTGGCTAGAGCACAGTTTTTAAAAGACATTCATTTGGTCACTATCTGATACAGGTAGAATAAGCAAAGAAAAGAGAGAAAACAAAACAAAACAAAAAAACTATCTACCACTAGTAATGGTAGTAGTACTACTAGTGCTCACATTGTTTGGCAGTCAACAAGCCAGTTCTTTGCATTGACTTTAAATGGGTGATATGACGGAGACTCTCTGATTGATTGTGGTACTTTATTCCATTGGTGTGATGCTCCGAATGAGAATACAGCCGGGCTGAGTGTTGTTTTTCGGAAAGGGATTGTACAGTCTTTTTTAGCTGCACCTCTGGTCGCTCTACTAGCAGAGGATTTGAATTTTATAAAACCGGATAGTGGAGGAGGCGCTGAATCATGATGCCATAATGAGATTTTCACACCTCAGCAGTTTGTACTTCCTCAGAATAAAGCTGTGATGATGTCTGAAAGGTTTCTTATCCAGTGTTTTAAGTGCTTGTTTGTACAGTGATTCAAGTTGTTTCATTGCTGTGGAGTGTGCGTTGGACCAACTTATCATACAGTATTTGAAAGCCGTGCAACCATTTCTTTGCCAATGGAGCTTTTTGTTCTTTTGCAGAACCTTCTTGTGTTTAGGTCGCCCTCTCATGTGCGTGTCAAACAAATCGATCAAGCGACTGCAGCAGGACTGTCAACCTCCAGGCCAGGCTCCGAGCTCAGATGGTACACACTTCTCATTTTATCACGTTTTGCCAACAACTCTCATTTTAACCCAAACATAACTCAGATCACTGTTTAAATGCTGTTTCAAAGCAGGTCCCAGCACAGAGGCGGATCTCTCGTCTGAATATCCTGCCAGGACGCTCAGGCGAATCTTCAGCCTGTTGAAATCCACCGGCAGCTTCGAAGCCCCGGTGGGCTCTGCAATCCCGCTCCACCAGATTATCAGCCTTGTGTCCATGACCACGCCGCGAACCTTCCGACCTCACAAAGTCTCCTGCTCGCCAGCCTTCGTGGAGTTTAACATGAGTGAGAGTGGATATGGGTTAGTTCTTGTTCTAGCCGAGGCCTTCGAGGCAGCAACTCAACAAATTGCACTTAACAAAATGCTGCTGCAGCCCAAAGTGCTTAATTAATCTAAAATTGGTGCAGCAAAAATGACACATGCAAGCTAAATGAAAGCACTAAGTCACGTTTAAAAATGACTTATTCCCCTTGCAGCTGCCTTTTATTGCCCTCTTTGGCCACCGTTAAAGGAGTGACCGCTGACTCCATATCGACTGGCGGGATTGGAGGAGGTAAGTTGTGACTGCAGCTGCGCTGTTTTATTGTACACATCTGTAAGTGGCTCTGAAGGAACTTCATGACGTCCTTCTGTCGCTTGCCTGCAGAGTGCCGAGGTTTCCCGCCGACAGCTGGTCTGTCGTTTACCTGCTGGTTCCAGATCAATCGCTTCAGCCTGGCCTGTGACTCGCACCCAATCCGCCTGCTGTCGGTGATACGTCACATGTCGCGGACGGAGCAGCAGTACATGTGTCTGTCCATCTCGTTCTCTGCGTACGATGGCTGTCTGGTGATCTCCACGGAAGAGGAAGCATACACCTACCTGGGTTAGAGTGACAGGGTTTCACAATACTAATAGCTAAACAAGATGTTATAAGATAGAAATATAACATTTACTACATGTATCAAAAACTTTGGCTGGCAAAATTAAACCAAAACTTTGAAAAAAAAGAAAACATTTTCTCAAACACTAATTCAGTATTTTAATGACAATGGATGATTAAAAAAAAATGGAAAAATATTTCTGCCCTTCACTCACAATAAATACAGAATTAACAAATATTATTTTCCGAAACTCTAAAGTTAAACTTTCTGTTTGGTGACATTAAATAATTTATGTATTTTTTTGAAAACCCTTTTTGATTTTCTAAATCCAATTGGAATCTGTGTTTTTAGATGTGATGGAGCCAGAAGTTTCCACTCCAACATCTTTGCCCACATCACTGAGGTTCCGCTGCTCCAGCAAACTGGTCCCAGGTCAGTGGCATCATCTGGCCGTGGTCATGGCCAAAGATGTGAAGAAGAGCTGCGTGGTCTCCGCCTACTTCAATGGCATCGCAATTGGGACTGGAAAGGTATGACGAGGACAAGAAAAAGCAGTGAATGTGTATTCTAAAATCACTATCTTTTAATCTGTATTTTCCCCGCTTGCCCTCTCAGATGAGGTACATCCAGCCGTTCCCTGGCCACTATGTCTCCATGGACCCCACCGCTGTGATCGATGTGTACGGACTGATAGGAACGCCGGCCATGTGGAAGGAGCACGCGGCTCTGGTGTGGCGGGTGGGTCCCGCCTACCTCTTCGAGGAAGCCCTAAGCCCCGAGTCCATCGGCGTCATATACACACAAGGGACGGCGTACGTGGGCAACTTTCAGGCCCTTCGCACCTCAGGTGGGTCACATGACCAGCGTGTCATACCAGTTTTATTTCAATCCATTGCGAAGGCACGTGAATCGTTGATATGTGCATCTTTGCGCCCTACCACGTTATCAGCAGTGCGGTGCAGCTGATAGTCAGTAACATGGTAACTCAAGTACTCATACAGACTCAAACTATTAAAAATACTTCAGTATTTTTTTTTATAAACTTCGTTTTCCATGAAGACAAGTTGACATAACATATAATCATAAAACTGCTATTCAAGAAAATATCCAGGCATTCAGGGTGGTTTGAAAAGTTTGTAAAGCTTTTATTTTCTTAGATTTCAGGCAAACATGCATCAACTTGAGTCTTATTCAGGGTGTAGCAGTTGCACCACAGGTCTGACCAGTTGAGCATATGCAACATTTTTCCTGACCCTCTAGGTGTGTGGAAAAATAACAAAATCACTACAACAGTGCCTGCCTCCTTTCATGAAAGAAAAAAATATATCTTTTGAATCTGTCTCTCTTCTCTGACTTTTAAAAACTTTTGCCTGTGCATCCAGGGCATGACCCAGACGCAGAGTGTTCCCCTCTCAGGCTGGTCCCTGAAGAGAGGATCTCGTTTGGCATCAACCTGGCCATTTCCACCTTAACAACCGTCATGCAGATCAGAGAGGACTACAACGAGGTGGACTGCCGCCTCATTGCCAAAGAGGTAGCGTGATTCCATCCCGACGTCATGTGTGTTGCTATGATGCATCCGTGTTGACGTGATTTTTTTTTCTTACAGATGGCCATTACATCCCGCGATCACTCCACCCCGGTGGTTCTCATCAAAAACCTCAGCCAGCACCTGAGCGGTACAGCCCGCACCATTGGGGCAGCCTTGGTTGGACGTTTCGGTAAATGAGCAGGACTTGGAGGCATTTTTTTCTCTTTTTGCGCGCTCCTTTTTTAGCAAACGTTTTCTCCGTCCCAGGTGTTCGCGCCTTCACCCCCAGAAATGCATCCGCTGCGTTCCTGTACGTCGGCGGCCCTGCGGTGGCTCTCAGTATGGTCGCCATGGTGCTGGACGATAGTTCTCTGTACGCCGCCGTCAAAGTTCTCGTTTCGGTTCTGGAGACCAACTCCGCCATGCAGCAGGAAATGAAACGCATAGATGGATACAAGGTACGTCCCGCCGCACCACTGCCTGATACCCAGAAGTGCTTACCGAGGTTCTAATTGAAGAAGAGGAAGACTAAGGATGCCTTTATTTATCCCACATTGGGAAATTTGCAGTTACAGCAGCATATACAGTGCAAAGAGAAGAATTTAAAAGTGTGCAAAGACTGAAAAGAAATAAAATATATATTGAAATATGTGTTAAAGAAAGTGTTTATAATAAGTGTTTTATTGCACCTGTAGTGAAATTTACCCCTTGAATCAGTTCTCTCGCCTTCCACCCGCAGCTCCTCGCTTTCCTGCTAAAGTCCAAGAGCTGCTTGACCAGCAGCAGAATCTTCCAGCTGGTTCTGTACCTCTCCAGCTCCGTGAACCTGAGCTCTGGCTCTCCTTACATACAGAACCCTGCTGCCTTCCAGGCTCTGCTGTGTGACCTGGAGGTAAACGTGCACTTTTCACTTGTGCAGATGCAGGAAGTGGACGATTTTCCCAGGCCATCTGCTCGTCACCTGGAGTGTTTCTCACAGCATCTGTACCGTGGTCGTTAATGATTAGCCTATTTTTCTCTCCCCCGCTCTCTGATCGCGTTATCAGGTCTGGCAGAACACATCCGATAATCTGGACCTTTCCGTGTTGAACCACTTTGCTGAGATCCTGAAATCCCCGAGGTAACTCCTGTGTCTTATCTGCAGCGAAACCGCATCCCACTAACTGAGTTGTGTAACTTTTTAAACTCATTCACAATCATCTCACATGATCGCTTTGTTACGTAACGCAACGCTGTAGAGGGGGGTCCGGAACAAATTTTATTGGCTGCTCTGTGAACAGCCTGCAGTCAAAATAGTGTTTAGCACAGCTGAAATAGTCACGGCAACATTCCACACAACCAGCTACAGACGCTACAGACGGTGGCAAGAAAAACTGCGCTCAGTGTGAGCGTGGGATTCGGAAAAAGAGATTTTCCAGCCTTTGCAACAGATTCTGATAGATGTGTAGTGACACTTCTGTTTTGTTCCGCCTCCTTTGTTGCAAGTGACTGCAGCAATGCGAAGATGCTGCACAGCATGGGCCTGGTACCAAAGCTGCTGTTCAAACTGTCTGAGCCCAGCATGACTGTCCAAAAGGTTCAACTCATTTCTGGTGTCATCGCATCCCTGCTCAATGCACACTTCACCCCTCAGGACATCAGCAGGTGCCGTCCGCCTGCAAATAAACAGAAAAATGCCTAAAGTTCTGAGGTTTAGATTTTCAAAACTTATTTTCGATTAAAATTTGTCTCTTTTGCATTCAGGCTCGGACTCTTCCTGGTCTACACTCTCCCATGTCCTGACGGCGTGAATGAAAGCAGCCTGATGTGTGGCGATGACCTTTTAACAGGTGCCTTTTTTCACTCACAAATCACTTTGCACGTCTCACAAATGTTGGATGTTGTGGCGCCGCTGACCCAGCCCTGCCTCACCAGCTAAGAGTTCAGATCCAGCCAGCCTCATCTGGGTCCGAAATCAGCTGCTGCTCCTCCTGTCTAAGACCCTCGACTCAGCGACCCTTCTCGTTAATGAGTGAGTGGGAAAATTAAACATTAGCAACAAATCAGTATTTGATGTATATCAACATCTGACCAGAGAACGTGAACAAAACTCTACTTGTGTGCCGTGTCCTTGACCCTCACCAGTCAGCAGAAGGCGCTGTTCGACGGCCTGGGCAGTGATTGGTTCCTGCTCTTCCTGCAGCCCCACCTTCACTCCTCTACCTTGAAACTGGGCCTCGTCCTGCTCACACAGTTCCTGTCTAGTCCCCGCCAGCAGAGCAGCTTCAGGGAGGGGGTTCTCCCAGCGACGCTCGTAGACAGCATGGAGGAACCGTCCGCTCTCACTGGTACCCTGACAATTAGGATTTTATATCAACTGTCACAAATTCACGGGCTGTTTGACATTTCACTGTTGATAAAAGAAAATGTACTAATTTTGCTAAGGGTTGGACATGATCGAAGCTTAGCCTTTGATTATCTTACTGTCAAATCCTCTTGCCAGACAACCTCCAAGCCCACTCCTGGTCCTTCGAGTGCGCCAGCACCACTTGTGCAGGTTTTGACGTTCTTCAGGGTTTGCTGATCCAGCAGCCGCGGCTGCCCGACGTCTACAAGGCCCTGGCGGCTTTGCTGCTGGGGAAAAAGACGAGCCACGCCGCAGAGGAAAAGGTCAATGATATTCCATCATCTGAACCATCCCCTTGATTACATGCTAGCTGACTGGCTTCGTTATGCCTCATCGACAGGTGTGTTTGGATGATTTCCTCCAGTCGCTGATCGACAGCCAAGCAGACGGCCCGGCTCAGCAGCTTTGCGTGGAAGCCGCGGTGATACTGCTGGAATTAGTCAAAGCCCTCATCGCTCAGGTAATAATGCAATAAGTGTGCAATGTTTTTTTTCTTTTTGCATCACACACCACAATCTGTTAACCGTTGTTACTTTGTGTTGCCACAGCCGGCTCCCGCAGCGGGACACGACTCAGGCGCTTATGCGTCGTGGGAGATTCAGCTCCCAGCCAGTATGATGCAGTTCTTCTGCCTGCTCCACAACCTCAGACCCAGGGACCCGCTGTGGGCATCGCCGGACTTCCTCCATGCGCTGGCCTCTGCTGTCTATCCGGCAGAGCGTTCAGAGGTTTGACCACGACTTAGGACTTCTACAGTAACTCCTCTGGCACCTCCTGCTCCCTGTCGTTTTATTTTCCTTCTCTTTGCTTATTTCAGGATGCGGCCGAACCAGGCGACGACACGTTGGGCTGCCGACAGAAACAGAAGCCGGTGTGGAATTTTATTCGCATCTTGCTGATGGACAGTCTCCTCAACGTGTGCGCCAACAACACGACCCATCCTCTCAGTCTGCTGTTAGAGGTGAACTTACTGCAGCTTTGAATTGCCATCACCACTGGAATCACACTCAATTTGTTGACATAAAGTTCAAAATGCAAATGTAAAATGATCCCCCACCTCATCGTAGACAGGGTCCCGCATGCATCTTAATGCTGCAAAGCTGTGATTCCTCCAGAAGGTGCCACTATTTGCTTAGTTACCAAATGTGGTGGAGCCACAGCGCTGCTGTTAGAATCATTCACCACTAGGAGGGGGAAATTACCAATAGGTCACCAAGTAACAACACTTGTCACATCAGCAGAGGGATAAAATGCTTTCCTGCTCATCAAGGACAACAGACAATAGGACCAGCACTCATTAAAATGCCCATGTTTTATTATGTTAATCATTTGAAAGTGTTTCTGTCTCCCAGTTTTCCCCTGATGGTGCAACACCGGGGCAGAGACAGAGTTTCCACACTGAGCTGCTCGAGTTCGTCATGGACATCATCCACATACTCAGCGAAGATGAGCAAAACACTCACCTCACTTCACAGGGTAAAGCAAACAAAACAACAAACAGAGCATTTCTTCCTCGAAGCTCAAACTCTTCCCATCCCGCCTATTGCGTTAAAAAATAGAAAAACCACAACACCAAACACATGGGTTCTGCCCTTTGATTTATTTTCTTTTTATTGCCCAGACTGTCAGGGTGACAGGCCTGAGGGGCAGATGGGCACGGTGATGGAGAATATGGTGCTCTTCACTACGACGCTGCTGCAAAAACTTTACAGCGGAACATTCCGAGGAGACAATGAAAACCTGCTCAACTTTCTGGCAGATCAGATCGGGACGGTGAGAGAAGCGACCGATCGAAATTTGTTTTTGCCATGAACGCGCAGTGAAAAATTCAAAACTTCAATCATTTATAGACCAAATGAAAATCATGTTTTCACTTTTTTTATAGGCGATGCTTTAAGTGAGTGTACTTGTGTACTAACAGACACACTGCTCCTGTCTAGACTGTCGAGAAAGGCCTGAGCCACAAAGAGAAGACCCTGTCGGCCCTCTACTCGTGCACCAACAAAGTCCTGCTCTATTTCCTGTCTCAACCGCGAAATTCCCAGGAAGAGAAGGAGACCGTCGTCAGGGCGTTACGGGCCTTCATAGACCGCTGGGATGTTGTCATGGCAACCTACAATTCCAACATGAACTTCGTTACCTGCCTCCTCCACTGTCTGTTACTGATACGATCAGGCAGGTAATGGCTTGTCCAATCCTAGTATGCATGCGTATACACACATCAATTGTACATATACAAAACACTGTGACACACAGATTTTTTTTCTTTTTTTTCTCTTTTTTGGCAGCTACCCTGAAGGTTTTGGATTTGCCGCACAAAAAATACACAATTCCCAAAGCAAACATTGTGCACAGCTCAGCAACGGAGCAGACAATATCAAAGGTATGAAAGTGGCAGGTTTCATTCGAGTGTTCCAACAATTTACAACATTTTAAGAGCAGGTTGAATATCACACCTGTTTTTTTTTTTTTTTGTTGCTTTTTTTGTTTTTTTGTTTTTTTTTTTTGGCAATTTTATTAAAATGCCAAAAAATTGTGAATAAATAGAAATAAAATATCTGAAACTCGATAAACATTTATTTATTGAAAAAAACACATGGAAAAATATTTGAGAATAAAATTGTGCACCGTTTGCACTTTTTTTTTATTACTTTACTTTTAAAAAATCGCTAGTTTGAAGTGTGAAAAATAACTTTGAAAAGTAAAAAAAAAACCAGTAGAACTACACTTAATAGTCGTGTTGTTTGTCTCTTTTAAAAAAAAAAAAAACACCACATTAGCGCAGACAAAAAGTCTTGTTTATTTATCTTCTAATTCTCTCAGGTATTGGCTGATGCTGAAACTGTTTCAATAAATTGCCATTAAACTTCATCCTCTACTTTTTTCATGTTCATCCTTCTGGCCTGATGTGTCATTTATTTATTTATTCAGATGACGGAGAGCTAGTGTCCTTAGCGGAGTCCTGCTGGTTGAAGGTCATGACGGAGCGGCAGCGCACGCTCGAAGAAAACTACAAGATGGAGATCTCGGCGAGCCACACGGCAGACAAGGGCCCCGTCAGGATGAGGGACGTCAGCCCTCTGTGGGAGGAGATGGCCAACAAAACCTGGCTGCTGTACTCAGGTCAGCCTGCCGAGCTGCTCATAGAACCATGAAGGAAATGGAACAGACAAAAAATGACAAAAACAAATTCAACATTTTTTTTTTGTTGTGTTTTCTCAGAGTCTCAGAAGAAGAGGGCAGCCAGCGGCTCTCTGAGTAAGCTGGATTTGATCAGCAGCGTCGTCCGCTCAGCGCTGGGGAGACATGGGAAACAGTCGGGCACCGTCGAGGTAACTATTCTCCCACTGCTGTGTTGAGCCCGGTAGAAGTGAAGCTGTCCCAACAAAATTCCACATTTTTCAAAATCAGCTACAGTCTCAGTGGAGTTGTTTATCCCCCCTGTGATATTGGTCATTTGGTTGTATGATGGCCATAGAATCAGTCTGCAGTATTTAAAGGAAGTTTATCTCTTATCAAATCCAACATTATTGCAGGTCTTTAGAATTGTCTGGGACCTCCTGGAAGAATTGGGAAGATTTCAAATGTTGCCTTTTTAAACATCTTATGGTGACATACACACCATAATAACAATAGAACAGAATAGAAAAGAAATAGTAAGAGAACTAGTCAATACTGGAATGCAACAACATCAATGTCAATGAGGCCACAGTGTGACTTTACTGCACTGCTTCAAAAAGAGACAACCAAAGCTAAGGGCAAACAAACTAAAATGTTTCCACGCTTCAGATAAACACAAGTCTCACAAACTTTGTCTCTTATCAAGGTTGACGCCACTCATGTGAGGCCAAAACTAGTTCCCACTTCCCTCCTCCCTGCTTTATTGCGCCTGACAAATCTGCTCTTTGTTTTGCCCGGATGACCTTTTTGTCAGAAAGCGTCACACCGTCCACGATGTCGCTAAAAAAAAAATAAAATAAATAAAATAAAAAAAAACCTTCACCTCGGCACTGCCGATGGGACACCTCGCAGACCCGGGTGTCACCTTCTCCCCTGCATCCCGTACCAGAGTCACCGCTGTGTTTGTTCCGTGGGCCGTCCAGCCCTGTGGGGGTGTTTGATTATTTCTTTAAATGGATTTGGACGATCACAGCTGATTGCCCCTGAGTGGGCAGAGTAATTGATATCTGTTCGGCCCATCCGCGGGAACGCTGGCGCGCTCGGGCGCTTTCGCCGTTTTTGCCGCTGAAGGTTAAAGACGCGTTTATTGTTGTTTTTCCTCCCCGAAAAACACGTGGCTCACATCATTAGTTCCCCCACAAGGCTTAAGACGCGGAGGCCATCTGGAGCGGGGAGTGGGGACATATTACTCAGGCACACAGGCATGAAATTGCAGCGTCTGTGTGTCTGCCTCGTCCCCACAAAGTGCGCGTCTGTGTGCGTGCGTGCGTGCGTGCGTGCGCCCGCGCTCTTGTTTGTGAGCGGCCCCCGCGCTGACAGAAATCGGGTCGGCAATTATAGTGGTACCAATCTGATGAAAACATTATTCATTTGATGTTATTCTTTATCGTATCAGTCTCTGACAGGCTATCAGGGAGGGTGATGAATTGTTTTTCCGTCCGCGAGGCGGAGAGGAAGAGGGAGAGAGGAAGAGGGAGGGAGGCTCCTTGCTTTTCGGAGCTGCCGTCCGTAATACAGGCGCGCGGCGAGATCAAGCGGTGGTCAGTTTGAGCTCATTTTTCACTCATCCTCACGAGGAGACAAGTGAGTCATTAATTAATTTCCGGATCATCAACTTATGACCTTTTTGAATTGGTGAGTCGTGAGTTGGGGGGAGTCACTTTCCAGCCTTTGGATCTACACAAATGCATTTCTGCAAAGGACTGAGCAGAGTTTCTGAGTTCTTTTTTTTTGTCATTATTATTTATTTACTCACTGTAGGTAATGAATGAGCCGACGGCGTCTGATAGGCAGCCGCTGTGTCGTCAGCCGAGCTTTAGCGCAGCCCTTCTGGAGATTTATTTCATCAACGAATGCAGCTTCCATAATCATATCTGTGTCCTCATATTAGAAAGATAATTAACAGCACTAATGATCACGTTAAGTTCATTACACATTCACTGCCAGCCCAGAATGAAGTTGACATTATGTTGCCTTATCATCAAAGGTGGCGCAATGTTGGGAAGTCATTAAAATGGAAATGAGTGTGATGTTATGATGTTAATTGCAGAGGGAAGAGATGAGTTATGTATTTAATGCAGCTTTTAAAAAGCCAATGAGGTTCCTATCTGCTAAATGGGGTAATTAATGCTATATATTACTTATGTTTGTCCAAATGAAGGAATGAAATTAGGGAGGGCGATGACGCCGACTTGCTGTTTATCTGTCGCAGCACGGCTCTGGCTTGCAAACTTCATTATTACTCCCTTTTTTTGGCCTGTAATTTTTCTATAATCTCCCCTCAAATTACTCCTTCATTTCTCTGCCCGCACACTTTCTCATTTGGGGAGGCAGTCAGTCATTTGGAGAAACACTTTTCTTCCTCCGGAGAGCTTGTCAAAGTTTGTCATCAACTTTTTTACGCGGATTCATTCCGAAATTGTGTTGAAATGTCTGCGTCTCTTTTGCGTCAGTGAGACGGTTTTCTTTCCTTTTCTTTTTTTTTTTTTTATACACTCGCAATCCATTTGTGCATTCGTTTTAAATTGGTATTGTTTTTTGTTTTTTTTTTTTTTTTACCACAAAAATGCAGAATTAGCTTCTGTAAATAAGACTCGAAATAAAGAGTTACTGCATGTTCATTGAGTCAGTTAAACGGCCTTCCTGGGTCAGCTATGAGGATGGACACATGTTGTTTCACTAGTCTCTCAGCGAACGCCGCTGTGATGATGGGCTTAATGAAGCAGTTAACAGTCAGAATATGATCCCAGTGTGTCTGCTGAACATGCGCATCCTGCAGCGTCTGTGCGCCTCTGTTTTCACGTCTTTCCTTTTTTATTTTCCTCTCCTCTTTTAATCGACACACGCGTGCCGACTCCCCGACAATAAACACGCACACACACACACACACACACACACACTCTCACCTCGCCCTTGACTGTGGCGTAGCGCGGAGATATTAATGTTTATGTTAATTAGATCATACCAACAAATGATTACATTTCCAGTCAGGGTTATTGTGCCGATTGTAGCCACTAGCTCATTCTGCCCATGTGAATGCAATTTATAACAGACGTAATTGTGTAAATGCAGCGTAATTGCATGTAGGAACAACAATATCGTTCTGAATATACAGCACGGGGCTCGCCAACATGATGCGTTTAAAATATGAGAGTGGAGCTGTAGGGGGGGTGATTGTGGCCCCGGCCTCTTTTTCATTTGTAACCTCCAGGTTGCTCTCGTGTCTTTGCAGGAGTTTTTGTCCTATATGGAGTCACATCGACAGAGAGGCCACAGCATGTTTGAAAACATGAGAAGAAAGCACCTGCAGGTTGGTCAACATAATATTGTCAATGTTTAAAAGTTTCATCCTGTTTTTCTTAAAGTATTTGCGATAATGTGGAGTTTTTTGTGCTATTTTTTGCCACTTTCTCCACACGCCACAGCTACACGTCACCGATTGTGAGAAAGTGAGCTCCAAGTGGTTGAAAATAGAAGCCGAGCTGCTGAGGGAGAGAGCCGTGTTCGGGCCGGGCCCTGGTGTGCTGCTGAGCCGCGGATGGGTTCAAGATGCCGTCGAAGGACCCAACCGGACAAGGTCGCGCATCCGCAGAAAGGCGCGGAGAAGATCCAAACGGGTACAACCACAAAAAAAACAACCATTTATCTTTAGGTCCACTGTGTCCCACTGATCCCGTAATGGTGTCGCACCCCATCACGACAGGTGCAAGGAATGTTGTGTTTGAGGAGCAGCATGTCGGACGAAAGCAAAACTGACAACACAGGTAGAAAAGACTGGAAAAAATACCATGATAGTGTTTCTTTTTTTCTTTACAGATACAAGTGTTGCAACTAACCCCTGTAAAAAATAAATAAAAAAATAATATCCTCACAGAGCCCAAAATCCTGTGTGAGGTTGGCACCGAGGCTAAAGAGGACCAGGAGGGCGGAGGACAGGACTGTGAGCATCTGACCTTCTTCCCAGCCCTGAATGAGACGCAGCCCGCCGCCGCTGCCGCCGATGGTTCGACTGGCCCCTGCACGCCCAACTCCTGCTCCACGATGGAAGACTGCCCCGACATCCGCATCATACTGCAGGAGCTGCACCCGGGAGAGAAGGTACTGACTGGAGGAGGTACTGGCTGCTCTGCGGCGCAGGAGGGCGTGTCCGTACGGCCGGCGAGAAGGAAGGAAAAAAAAAACCCAACATGCCTGAACGCTAGCGCCACTCCTCACCCCGTTAATATTCACAATCATAATTATCTGATGTAGACTCAGGGATTCCAATAGCCCAGCGCTGCTATCTGGATTTCATCTTTCCTCATTAGTGTAACGTTTTAATGTGGAGGCCCAGCCCGGCTCCCCTCATTCTGCCAGCCAGCGTCGAACACGCGGCTCACGTTGAAGGGGACTCTCCTCGCTCCGGCAACCAGCCGCGGCATTTAATGTTTCTGACAGAAGTATTAATAAAAACAGTGGGAGGCGATGCAAGCTGTCTTGCATCCGCTTAGCGAGTGTGTGATGTGTGCGAGCGCGTCCTGTTGTCTTGCCGCGGTTCGGGCGCGCAGAGTCCTGCTGAGCTTCCTGTCAGACGAACACAGTCATTAGCCCTGAAAAATGCACACGCGCACGCAGACTAACACACAAAGGGAGACCCGCTCATAATTAGCTTGCCAGCGCCAATAGTGTGATTATGACAGTAATGTGTATGGGGAGAAATCAATGGTCTGACATTAGGCTCTCAGTCAATAAAAGTCCTCCTTTTCTCTCCTTCTCCCCCATCATCGGCTAAATCGCCCACAGACTGATAACACGTATCTGTCCAGAGCGCAGTGAGCAGATAAGAAAACAAGTTTATTGTTTTGTACTTAATCTTTGATAACAATAAATCTAACTAATTTTTTGTTTTTCTCTTTTCTGAAATCTAGTCATTGTTATGGACACAAGGCCTGGTGCCAGTTTGTGGAAACATGCTGGCAGTTTTGATTGTGGAATTGGACCTAATGTTTGCTTTAAAAAAAAAAAAATCTTGATATTAGAGAGATTTTAGAGACATTGTCGTCAATGACTAAAAACATGACTTAAGCAAAAGTGTAAAAACGACAACAACCATTAATTGGACCCATTTTGGATCTTTAATTTTTTCCAGTAAAGCTGCTTTGCACAATTAATATTAATTATCTTTAACCAAAAAAATAAAAAACAAAAAAACAAGAATAAAATCCTCCACAAATCTCCAGAAAATAGCCGAGGGTGCTCTTTATTGCTGCCGACAAAAACAAAAGCGGGGACCAGACATTTTTAGATTGCGGAACTGAAACTCGTCCGTGGGGGATGTCACAGACCAGGCAGATGTTTCAGTTCCCTTTCTGACCTCACAAATTGCGATGTGTTTCAGAGTTGCGTGTTTTAGCGCACGCTCTCCGAAGAGGAGCAAGAAGGAATAATAATATACTTTTCTCATTACACTCGAGTTTGCAAAAAGGGCAAATAGAGACACACAGTTTTGTCAAAAAAAACAAATGTGAGACCTTTAATGTGATATTTCAGTGTGAGATGTTTTGTCAAGTACAAATTTTCCATCATGTCCTGTTTTAAAGTGTCGAGCCAGACACCAGGTTCTGATCACTTAGCAGGTTTCCTATTGTTTGCGTGGCAGTGATTAATTCTCCTAATAATGGCCGGGCCAGGACTCAGCCAGGCTGCAAAGAGCCGGTGACTCTGTGTCTGAGGGTTGCCAGTTTGATTTGATTAGTATAAATTGTGAGTGGCCTGCGGGCACGCTGAGGCCCCATATGTGTTTTTTTGTTTTTTTTTAGGTGCTGTGTCCCAGGGGGGGCTTGCAGAGGGGCCTTAGCTGAGACAGCCAGGTGCACGGACTTGCTGTGAAATGAGGGGAGACAATAGAATTAGCCGCACATTAGCGCTGCGCACTTAGCGTTAGCTACAGCCACAGCCCGGGAAGAGCGCGCACATCCAGTCGCGAGGCTTAGAAAAGGGGGCCGGGTCCAACTCCTCCCCATCAATCAGCTCCGATAATGAAGTGTTCAAGTGTGTCTTTTTAATAATGATTAAAATATGTGATTAAAATGATCAATCACGTTAAGGCCCTGGAGTGCCGGCGTCGCTGGCGTGTCACGTCCCGTGAGACGATGCGCCGTTGTGGACTCTCACACGACGGCTCTGTACGTCTCACCCACCCTCGCCTCGCTCATCTTGTCCCCGCAGGTGAAGGCCAAGATGTGCGTGGTGATCGTGAGCGGCGTCAAAGTGACCGAGGCCGTGCTGCTGTTCAGCGCCAACAGCCTGCTGCTGTGCGAGGGCTTCACTCTCAGCCCCCTTGGGGATGTCTGCTGCAGGAAACACCACCCGAGCAGGTGCTGTTGCAATGCCGCACACTGTAGCCCAGTGGTGACCCAGAGTGGGAGGCACTCCCCCTAGTGGAGGCTTAGCACGGGCTAAACGGAGGCCTGAATAATACAGCCCCCCTGCCCCGCAAAAAAATAAAAAATTAAAAAATGAAAACCAATTATCTTGAAAACTACTAAGTCTACATCAATGAAACTGAACAGTTTAGGTGTTGAACATCAGGACATCATAAGTTTATTATGGCACTGATTTAATAATTGTTCAATATGTGCACCGCCTGTGCCGTGTCACAACTGGGTGACTGTGAGCGAGCATATTCCATTTCTATTTTCTTATTTTTTAAGCTGTTTTGTCCACGGAGAAATTTTTAAGAGCAATGAAAAAAGATGGAATACTAATGTATCAAATACAAATTTAATAGTTTATAAAATAAATGTATGTGGAGTTTGAAAGCACAAAAGAAAATAAATCTGTTTTGTTCAATAAGTTCATTTTTCTAACATTTTTGACAGTGTCAGGGACTCCGATATTTCCACCATGCTGAGCAAGGAGCTGCCACCAGCCAGGTGCAGGCGCTGGCTCTACGAGGACATCAAGGAGGCCCGCTTCGTGCGTTTTCTTTTGGAGGTTGGATGATCCAGTCACTCACCTCAGCACAACCAATATATCGTTTGATTCATCTTTGTCTCCTAGATCAGTTTTCTTCCACATTGCAGATATTATAGTCTAATGACAGTGTAGTTAAAGACCTGATGGATCAAGATATACAAATCAGGCTCGACCTGTGAAATTTCATTGCCTCTCATCTACTTTCAGGAAAATGCCATCGAGGTGTTCATGAAGAACGGCCAGTCAGTCTTCCTGGTGTTCCTGAACAAGGATCATGTCTTTGCCTACAAGAGGTGCAACACTTACACCACGTGCGAGATATAGTGTAAAATGTGTCAATCTCGCTATGATTTCTAACCCTTAGAGACTTGTTTTTTTTCATCCTTGTGCAGGTTGTGCATGGTCGTGTCGGCTCTGAAAGGCAGAGGCGTCGCCGAGGTTATTGCAAACGCCAGGCAAGTGTCCACAGCTGCTTATGTTCGCCCGAAAGAAATTAATTATAGACTTAATTGTGTAATTAAATTAATATGAAAAATCCACAAAAGGAAACATTACTTTTTAAAGGCCCCGAATTGCATCTATTTACAGAGCTTTATTTTTCAACCTGGACTCTACTGCTGCAGCCTCACCTGAGTAATTACCTAACATAGATCTCTAGAAAGCAGTATGTTTCTGCGGAATATTCTGCAAAAAAAACAAAAACAACAACTAACTTCCTGCTGCAAGTGAGGCTTTGTTTTACCTTTCACATGTTGGAAGGGGACAGCAACAAGGCAGTTTTAGAGGCTGGAAAAAACACTGAGACTGGAGCTCTGCTGTTAACCTGGGAGAGGTTTCAGTGAGGTATCGCCGCCCTTTGTGATGTCACAATGAGCTAATTTCCAAAAGTGTGTTTCAGCACGCACTTTCTGAACTCTCTGGGGTTCTTTTCTTCTCAGGCCAGACACATGGCGTTAGAAAGGAGATTTGCACCATACGGGCCCTTTAAAGTGGCTTGTAAAGTGCAGGTCAAGACCAGCGCAGCTGTCGCTTCACTCTTCTTCCGACTGTCTCACTCTCCACTCGTCTTGATTGACTTTAGCCACCGAGTTTGGCACCATCAGTCCCAAATAAGTCCTAAACTTTTTGCTGTCTATCATGCTGTATCCTTTGGCGATGCGTGGGAGGCTCTGCATCTTGTCTTTACATCTCTTGAGGCACCTCTTGCACAGGATGCTCTCATGAACCAGGCACAGCTGCTCTCCCGGGTCTTGCTCCTCGATCTCCTCCTTAGGCTCTGAGACCGGATTCCGCATCATATTTACGATACTGAGGTTGCCGAGGGCTGTCAAAAAGGCCGGCTCCTCCGTGAAGAGGTTATCAAAGAGCAACAAGTCCTCCAGGTTTTCTAGCGCCTGCATGGTGGGCGGCAGGACATCCAGCTTGTTCATCCCCAGGTTGAGAGTTATCAGGTTGGTGAGAGAACCCAAGGTGGGGGGGATACCCGCGGAGGTCAGGCGGTTGTACGAGAGGTCGAGGTAGGTCAGTTGCGCCAGCTTGCCGATGGACTCGGGCAGGTCCTCCAGCATGTTGCCGCGCAGGTCCAGCGACTTCAGCGCCGACAAGTCCCCGAAGTTGGGCGGCAGCTTCTGGATCTGGTTGCGGCTGAGGTCCATCTCGTCCACGTTGGTCATTTTCAAGAGGCATTTTGGAAAGACGATTATTCCCATGTGGCTCAGGGTGAGTCGGCGCTGACCCTCCAGGGTCATGCGCACGGCGGCCTTGGCCTGCTTCAGGGTTATCTTCGTCCCCTTGGCTTCCTTCTTTTTGGGCATGGCGCTGAAACACACACGGGGGTGGAGAATCACAAACAGCTTTAGGTTCCAATTTGAGCTTGGCTGTCGTCGGCACCGAGGGGCTTGTATCATCTAAACCACCACTCAGTACTATGGCAAATAAATGTGTTCTGTGTAGTGATGTCCGATATTGACTTTTTTACCGATATCCGATATCCCGATATGTATGCGGTCATGGAATCAACACATTATGGCTAATTTGTATTGTGTCTATGTCTGCTGGATGCAGAGATAATGATAAATCTAACAACTTTAAGGTTTTCCAAATAAAAATAAACAACAGCTAGCCACCACTGAAACCACTCTGCTGAAACACGCACGTCGCTTGCTGTTATGCTTCGATGCGGTTTGATGACATCATTAAGCATAGTAGAGACGAATCAGTAAATAATTGTTACTATTTAGTAATACCAGAAAATTCAAGGAATTCATTCTTTGGCATGACTACTAAATTCGTGAGAAATTTTTAAAAAGTCATATTTTTATAATGTTTTTTCTTAATACCGATATTTTCTAATATTAATTTTTAATGCCTTTATCGGCCGATAATATTGGACTTCCCTTGTTGTGTATGTTCCTGTGTGCAAGTGTGAGTGTGTGTGTTTGTGTGTGTGTGTGTGAAAGGGTGATGTGATTTATCCAGATACGAGGGTCTGTGTACGGCCTGAGGCAGGAGGGGATGCACGCTCTTTGAGGTATGAGAGCCTCAGTGTGTTTCATCCTGACTCTGTGTGTGTGTGTGTGTGTGTGTGTGTGTGTGTGTGTGTGTGTGTATGCTCGTGCGTGTGCGTGTCACAGAGTTATGTCTGCAGCGGAGCATCCTCGCCCAGCGTTGCCCATGGGGGTATTTAAGAGCATGACTCTCTAATTAAGGCTAATGCTGGGGAAAAACAGGAGCGAGGCGACACCGGCTAATACAGGAAAAACAAATGAGTGCCGATGCTCGCTCACCGTTGGGCTGATTGAGCCGCGTGCGCGCGCGTGCCCAAGCGACGCCTTTTGCTCTGCCGCTGCAGACGCGCACGCAAGGTAGCAAAAGTCAAATCAGGACTTTGATAAATGATAGCAAGGGAGTGGTGAGAGTGTGACACGTTGCTCTTCTACCCTCCCCGTCTCAAAAAAAGCAGGGCGTGTGTGTGAATCTGTGTGTGCGTGCGTGCGCACGTTCGTGCGTGTGTTTGTGTATCGTGTTACACCCCAAGGCCCTCTCTCGCCTCATTCATCATCCTCAGGAAAAGATAGGTTATCCACCGGTGCTTGTTCTTATTATAACCTCCTATAGAAAAACTATTGCATGAAATTACGGCCCGCAATTAGATAACGCGCGCCGGGCCAAATGCAATGATTGATTTTCGCGTGGTCTTACAAAAATAATTTGGTCAGGAGTCATTGGACGAGACGGTGGGGAGGAGTTATTGATGTTGGAGGCTGAATCTCTTCAGGTCGGTCATGAAAAAAAAAAAAACAAGAAAATATAAACCTATTGACCGTACACATCCTCACTTCAGCCCTCACTTGCTCAGGTATATTCTTGTAAAGGGTTTTTCTTTCTCTCTTAAAAATGAGACCATGTACTCACCCGATGTTTTTCCCTCTCCTTCCTCAAATTAATCAAGTGCTGAGATTGTCCGAGGCTTTCAGGAACATACCAACGGCTTCAGCTCCAGTGAACTGGAGTTCCAGCTTCCAGCTTTTCACCTTAAAATGGAAGAAAAGCGCTTACAGCAACAAAAATACTCAGGGTTAAATGTATTGTTTGTCCAAAATGATTGAGTTTGCCTGGTTAAAGTTACTCGGCAGTGAGAACAAGAGAGAGCACTTGACATTCCCCCGGTCAACAGTTAAAGTCAGGGTTTCTCTTGTTTAACAGTGTTACTTAGCAACTGTGGTGCCTGGCTCCGGGACTTTATTGTTACTGGCCACAGAGGGAAAAGAGATTTCGGGAGCAGTTTAATGCTTTCCAAATTTAGATAAAATGAGACGGGAAAGCCATTCTGACAGCGAAAAACACTCATTACACGTTTAGCCGTGTTTGTCATTTAGAATAAAACCTGGATGTTTCGGTCAGCCCGACACATGTTCTCGGCAAATTGGTGGGTATTTTTGATGAGAGGGTTTGTGAAAGAGCAGCCCCGCGATTTACCGCTATGCAAATGACATGTTGGGGCAGAACAAACTGTTGTTTGTCTCGGGGTTTGTGGCAAAAAAAAAAAAAGCAGCGCGAAAGTGCTTTTTATTTCAGTGTCATCAAAACAAAAATGAAAGAAGCCAGCAGCTGACAGTGAAGAGCCATTTCAAAGCTGCAGCACAGAGCTGTACTTCATGCGCTATAATCGCTGCTAATTTCTCACGCTGCGTACCTCAATCCCATGACTTCCCCTCTCGAACAGTTGGAGAGTGTCAGTCACTCAGCTCCACTCTGCTGATCTGTGACTCTCCAACACTGGTAACCAGGCAACAGAGTCACCCTGAAAGACCTTGTGCCTTTGATGTTGATTAAAGGAATTCTTAATTTCCTGTTTTTTTCCCATTATTTTCCAGGAAGACCTCTGTGGCTGAAAAGGCAGCGCTCACTAAATGGCAGGTAATCCAAAATAAATCACAGACAGCAACACAAATAAGACTTGTCATTTACAATAAATCAACTTTATATTGTTTTTAAGTCTGTTTTTGTTTTCAAGCCATCTCCTGTGTCTCTTGTCCCCTCCACCAGAAAGGGGAAATCAGTAACTTTGAGTACTTGATGCACCTGAACACGCTGGCCGGGAGAACGTACAATGACCTGATGCAGTATCCGGTCTTTCCCTGGGTTCTCGCCGACTACCAGTCAGAGGTACAGCATCTGCACGGAACCCGTTATTACCCTGAGAGCACTTCGGATGCAGCGTGAGCAACTTTGATCTTGTCATTTTCCTCCTGGTCCAGACCCTCGACCTGTCCAACCCTGACACTTTCCGTGACCTGTCGAAGCCAATGGGAGCTCAGACGGAGAAGAGGAGGCAGATGTTCATCCAGAGATACGAAGAAGTTGAGAACACCGAGGGGGAAGGTATTCATTCACATGTTCAATCTTTCAGTTGTACGTACACTTGTGTCCATCAGCTGTTAGTTCAGCATCGCTTCTGCCTTGCAGGGGACTTGGCTGCACGCTGCCACTACTGCACCCACTACTCCTCCGCCATCATCGTCGCCTCCTTCCTGGTCAGGATGGAGCCCTTCTCACACACCTTCCAGACGCTGCAGGTAGGAGTTCACCATGTGATCGTGTGACAGCGATTGATGTGTGAAATCAAGGCAAACTAAACCCGTGACGGTTATTGTCAGTTGTACTAAATTCCTGATTATTAAATAATAATAAAAAAGTTAAAATGACAATTCTGCTCAAAATAATAAGGCTTAGCCTGCATTGCAGTAAAATTAACAGTGTCTATGTGAATCTAAATGTTTGCAAAGTGCACAAACAGCACAATGATAAATTAAATGTTGAGGTATTTTATATCTAATTTCCATGCATGCATTCATATACATAAATGCTTAGAAAGCAACTATTCCTATCTTGCGGTACTTAATTTCTTTTCTTTCTTTTTTTCAATATTTCTGAACAAATGAATCAAGAACTTTTCTCAGTTTCCCATACAAGCCATTGTGCATCTTGTGATCCAGATGCACTTTGACTTGTTTAATGACTTTTATTTTCGTACATTTTCTCCACTAAATTCTGCTCAAATATGCCTACAGTGTAAGTTATTTTCAGCACTCTTGTTTTTAGGAGGAAGAATAGAAAGCAGATTAAAGAAGTTTTCAATATATATGCAAATAATTACAGAAAGATTCTAAAAGAGGCCTGTGCAAACAGCCAATGTAATGAGTTTATGATACAGCATCCAATTGATTGTAATGAAAAGGCATGCATATTTGATAGTCAGAATAAAACAATAAAGATGTTAGTCTGGTGAATTGCGCTGCTTTTTGGTCTTCTGAAACACATCACGGGTGTGTGGTAATATCCGTAACCGGATTTACATCTCTAACCAAGTTCGCCAGCATATATGCTATTTTCATTCATTGAGGTAATTGTTTTAGTCTAAATTACATCCTCTCTCATGAGATTCCCATCATAGATTATAGAATTTTGCAGAAAGATGAAAAGCTTCCTTCAGATAGCGGCAAATATTTCCCGCGCGCTTAACGCAATGGAGGGCTCGAAACTCAGTTTGCTGCAGCAAATCAGGCAGACGGCGTTTACCGGCATGCACTGGTGCAAAGTCTGGCTCCTCCCTCCGCCAGCTCTCACGCTCTGTGCCCCCTCCTGCACGCAGGGCGGCTTTGACATCGCAGAGCGGATGTTCTACAGCGTGAAGAAAGAGTGGGAGTCGTCCTCCAGAGACAACATGGGCGACGTCCGGGAGCTGATCCCGGAGTTCTTCTACCTGCCCGACTTCCTGCTCAACTCCAACCACATCCAGCTGGGTCAGACATATACTTCCCCCTCTGTGCATTTCTGCAAGTGACTGGAGGTTTGGATTTCCCGCAACCATGATTGGCATGTGGGGACCTTTTGGTGTTACTGTGTGGACTGAAAGGATCAAAGTGACTTGATACATATGTGTGGATACATTGGTTTGTAATGTTTTTGCAACATTTGAGCACAGTGCAGTTGCTCCTTAATTAAAAATATAATTATTCAAATATAATATATAATAATAATATATAATTAAATATGAATTATAATAGCAAGATTTCACTGATCTCTATCTCTTCTACCTTGTCTAACATCATCAAAAGAAAAAGAAAAGAGTTTCAGTGGCTCTGAAAGTTGCTGAAGAGTCCATAGACAGTCATCTTCTTTTTAGTTGTATCAAAGCTGCTGCAAACCACAAGTAGCCCAAAGAAGATGTAAAGGGAAAGCCAATGGGAGACAGTTTAACAACTTTACCAGAGTTGGATCTTTGCATTAATGAAAGGAGAACAAACAGCACTGAAGGCTTCTCTCGGTGGACAACTTGTTTTCGCTTCACTCTGCCGAGAGTTTCTGCCTGATTAAACCGGTAGTAACAAATCCGATTGGTCCACCTGAACGCTTTCTATGGGCTATTTACCAATGGATATATAGGATCAATGTAAAGGATGCAGAAATCATTCCGCCAGGAACGCGGCATTATTAAAAAATCAGTATGGTGCAAGTACTGGAGGTAAATATTTCCCCACCTGTGCTCGGCTCTTTAGGCCACATGGAGGACGGCACGGCTCTGGGAGACGTGGAGCTGCCGCCGTGGGCCAAAGGTGACCCGCAGGAGTTCATTAGAATCCACCGAGAGGTCAGTGAACCCCGACCTCACCGGTCCGGTCCATTTTTTGTTTTTTATTTTGTTTAGTTTTTTCTTTTTGATTGGCCGGCCACACACACTGACTTCTCCCATTAGACTTAATAATGTTTTCCACAAGCAGCTGACGTACGTTGACAGAGGAGGCGCTGTTTGTCCAAACAAGGGTCCCACTGAGTTCGTACAGTTGCTCGGAACCGCTCTGTTTGTCCACTCACAGCGGAGGCGACGGCTCCTATTCACCACACTTGCTGTCTGACTGGTTTAAACGCCTCAAAGCCCGTTTGTCTCGCTGCTGAATCTGCTTCATCATTTTTAGTAAAGACTGTTGACAGACTCTGAACGACAGCGTGCCTGCTAAGCACTCATTTAGGCTGACACAACACCCTTATTTGTATGTAATGGCGTTACTCCTGCCCAGCCGCTTATGAGATATATACTCTATAATTTTGCAGCTCTTTTTTTTCTCGTTGCCTGTGAAGGTTTATTGTTTCCCAGTTTTGTTTTGTTTTTCTCATTTCGCCTGATTCCCTCAGTGTGACCCTCCTGCTTACTGTTCCTCGGGCATCCACCATGGTTTATCACTGTGTAATCTACTGCACTACCTATATTGCCCACCATTCTCATAAAATCACTGACTTTAGATGATTGGGTGTTTTTTCTCCCCCGCTTCCATAGACAAATTAACTCGGGACAATATTTCCTTGTTATGATGTGTGTTTTCTGCAGTTTTCTGATATTCTAGTTTAGCTTTGTTAAGATTGTGTGGAGGTGAGAAAAAAAATAACATACACAAGCTGGCCATAATGTGCATTTCCCCCTTATTAACTCTTCAAACCAATCTTGGGCTAATTCTGCACAAATCATTCTTTAATGTAAAACATAAGACAACTGGTTAGCTGCCCGCTGTTGGGGAGGAAATCGCACTCGGCCTGAGTAATTCAATCGGGCCAAGCGTCCTCGTAGAACTTTCTCCCAAACTCACATTAATGTTTTGACTGATGGTGGCCGTCCCACTTTAATAACGCAGATCCCCGCACGCCGCTGTAAGGTGAGCCCTGCAAAGTGCATGTTTAGTAGTTTTGTGGTATTACTTCACTCCCCCCAGGCCTTGGAGAGCGACTTTGTGAGCTCCCACCTCCACCTGTGGATCGACCTGATTTTTGGGTACTGCCAGCAAGGCCCCGCCGCCGTGGAGAACGTCAACATTTTCCACCCGTACTTCTACCCTGGGCGGCACCAGAAGAACCTGACGGACCCCATCATCAAGAGCACGGTGCTGGGATACGTCAGCAACTTCGGCCAAGTGCCGAAGCAGGTGCGGCCCGCCGTCCGTAAAATTCTGGACTTGGCTGGGAGTGGTCTAGTTTTCTAATAACCTCTGTGTCCTGCAGCTTTTCACCAAGCCACACCCTCCCCGCAGCGGCTCCAAGAAAGAGAGCTCGCCACCGTCTCTCCCCGCGCCGTTTTTCTTCAAACTGGACAAACTCAAGACCCCGACGCAGCCATTCAGAGGTACATTAGAATGATAGAGCGGCTCGCACGGCCGTATTAAACTTTTGACATTTTGGGGAAAGCAAAATGAAGGACGCAGCCGCCACTGAGCAAAGGGGGAAAGAAAAGAACTCTCGGGCTGCAGAAGTGATGAGTGAACCTCACTGGTGCTCAAAGAAACGCTTATTAATTCGCAGACAGACTCCAGGAAGCGTTCCTTTTTCTCCTTTTTGCTTTATTAGCTAAAATAAGTCCCTTGTCCTCTGCAAGGTTCAGCGCCAGCTGCTGTTAAAGCCATTGCAGTGCGACAAACGTTCTATTCTTCTTCAAGTGTCATTTTTTCCCCACACATCTCCGTCTTTCACACTCAAGATCAAAGCAAACCTTAATAAATGAATTTCCTTCCATCAAATAGGTCAATATTTTCTGCAGACTAGACTCAAGTCTTTGCAATTTGTTTATATGCCTTGTACATCCCTTTATTTATTTATTGCCCTTTTATTTTTTTTGTAAGCCTGAATATCTCGGTGCCATTTGTTCGGAGCGAGACGAGCCCCAGGTCGCGAGGGGATCGTTGAAACGCAGCGGGTGTTTCCATATATTAATTTACGCTATGGAGGGGTGGAAGCAGCGATCGCTCTCTTCCAGCCTCAATATGGAGATGACTCTTTGGCTGAGCCCTACTTAATAATCTGAATATCCCACAGGCCCACTGAGGGAGAGGAGATGAATCTGTGAATGCTCGGGGAGAGATTCCTGCAAATTACATTTCATATTAAATCTTGGAGTGTCTGATCTGATCAATAAGCAGATAGAGATGAATAGGAGGTAGAACGTGAAGACTAATGCGCGCGACTTCTTTTCCGAGGCCGAGCTGAACTATAGGATATAATGATTTCTGCCTCTTCCTGCATGGATAGGTCAATTACAGGCACAATTACAGTCTCCTTCTCTCTCGCTCCCTCATTTTGGTACGCAAACACACACACACACACACACACACACACACACACTCACACACAATACAAACTCCTGCTGTCCAGGATGCCGGCGCCCCCACAGGACAAAGCCTCGGCTTGTTGTGACCTGGGAATATCTGTTTTAATTGCCCGCTCCTCGAACGGTCAGTTTAATGAAATTCTTCCACAAGTTTTCTCCGCCACCAAACTCTTTAATGTGATGTTTCTGTGGAACTGTTCCGTCTACTCGGCCGGCCGAGTGCAGTTCAGGTAAACAGGAGACGGAATGAGGTCACTCTTTCTTGTTTAACTCATGAAAACTTTTCACGGCCACGTGTAATATTTTCTGGGAGATTTTAAAGGAACGTTTTTTTTTTTTAATTTAAACTCTGCGGTCGACGGCGTCCACTTTCGCTGACGCCTCCCAACCTTTTTTTTTTTTTTTTTGCAGAGCTGCCGAGAGGCCCTGTGGGTCAGATAGTGTGTCTGGAAAAAGAGGTTGTGGTCCTGGAGAAAAACCGTCTCCTGCTGTGGCCTCAGCAGGGCTGCTGCTTCAGCTGGGGCTTCCCTGACAACAGCTGCGCTTTTGCAAACAATGCCGCGGAAAAGGTCTGTATGTACGAACGCGCAGCATCGTTACGTCGGCTGTGTCATTGTGTCGCCAATTTGCATAAATCATATCGAGTGAGACAATTGCAAATCCCATGCAGGCCAAACGCTGCCTAACGCTGGCCTGCATGAAGTCTGAGATTTGTTGGGCAGACAGAATCTGCTTTCTATGTCAAGTTTCCATGAACTGGATGAACCGTTAAAAAGAAATGCACATACGCTATTGGCTCATCCGCTTATCATATATCTCAATAAAATGTAAATGTTCTAAACATTTTGAACTAGGTACATATATATATTTTTTTACTTTTATACTGAAATTTTCTGCAAGGTTCAATAGGTAGCTTATTGGTTTCCTTCGATTTTGTGCAATTTAGAGTGCTGATGTTCTAAATCCAGACTGGTAGGGCAGCCTTGCATAAATAATTTTGTATATCTCCAGGGAACGGCGCATTTAGCTCTTTGTTTACAGCCTCCTGCGAAAACACTTTTTCTTTGTTGGACCTTCCGCATGTTCTCAAGGAATTAGCGGAACGGACATCTGGCTCGGGTGTTTGTGTTTAGGCAACAGCACCAAAGAACCAAATGTTTGTCTTCTCTCATCACTCTGAGCTGTTTATTGACAGGAAAACTGTTAAAATAAAGTTTGCGTAATGTGGTGCCGTTAACCCTTTGGTTGTGCTAAACCGCCAGTTAGCGCTCAACTCCTTGGTCTTAAAAGAGTGACTTACAGAGCAGCTAAAAGTGTTGGTTTTTTTAATTGCATTTATGGTATAGTAATGTACATATGGCTGTGTGTCCTCAGCCCTCTGCTGTGTGTGAGAGCCTGTGTGACTGGGGGGAGACGCTGTGCGCCGCCTCTCCCAACCCGACCACTGTCATCACAGCGGGAGCCAGCTCTGTGGTGTGCGTGTGGGACGTGGTGGCCGCCAAGGACAAAGTCACTTGCGTGAAGCTCCGGCAGGTCCGTTTTATTTCCGTCTTATTCTTCGTTCGTAGAAAGGTTCCAGCAAACATTGTAAGGAACATGTGAGGAAACATTTTTACAAAAAGTTTACATTATTTTTTAATAGCTTTTATATTTCTTATCTTATATTTCTATGCTTGTTTCAACTTGGACACTTTGAATTGGAGCTGTTGTCGCAACAAAAAACAATTTCTTTCCCTTTGGGGTTAATGAAGGAATTGTCATTGTGATTCTGAAACCTTGACTCTCCCCCCCAACAAGCCGCTGTACGGTCACACGGACGCCGTGACGTGCCTGGCTGTGTCCGAGGTGCACAGCATGATCGTGAGCGGCTCCCGCGACCTCACCTGCATCTTGTGGGACCTGGAGGAACTGAGCTACATCACCCAGTTGACGGGACACACGGCCGCCATCTCTGCCCTGGCGTTCAACGACCTCACCGTGAGCTCCGCCCTCTCGCCGCCACTTCCTTTCTGATTCTCGCCCTCCTGAAGGAATTCATATTGTTGATACATACACAAACCCATTTACGTATCCATTGTTGTGTCTACTTGGGCGTGAACACTATTTTTTTTTTTTCCTCCCCAGGGTGAGATTGCCTCGTGCGCGGGACCCATGCTCTACCTGTGGAACATGAAGGGCCACCTGCTGACGAGCACCGACGCTTCCTGCGGGCCGCAGCCGGACATCCAGTGCGTCCTCTTCACGCAGCGGCACGAGTGGGATCCCAAGAACGTCATCGCCACCGGCTGTGCAGACGGCGTCATACGGGTGAAGTCATTTTTATGCGTGCATGTAGATTATAGGACAGTTTCCGCTTGGGATGAAAGTACGGAGGTGTTGGTTAATCAGCAGCATTTGGGGTGCGAATCTATCCATGCATGCGGTTCCTTTCCGCAATACAAACTGGCCTCCACTTGGGTGTGGGCACCCATATCGCACACGCCCCAAATGGGTATTATTGCTTTATTATTACCCTGAGTTCTGAGACGGCGGTGCATACGCGAGTGTGTTTGTCATTACCTCGAATTATGTCTGATTTGGCCACTCGTTACGTGTCTCTCACACAGATATGGAAGACGGAGTACACCAGAACACAATTACCTGGCCCTCCAGAAGAGCCCGTGTCCCCGGGGCAGGATGGAGCAGAGAGGAACGGTAATGTCGCGGGGCGACGCGGCGGCGACACTCGCACGCACTCAGACACCGGGCCCGGACGAGAGCCTTCGCCGCTTTTGTCGGCTCTTTTCTCCGAGTGAAAACTCGCCTCCCGTCTAATCAGATCAATCCTTAAGCGCGCGGTGATTATTTTTAACCGCTCGTCTCCGAGTTGGAGAGCGGCGCCGTTTGCAGACGAGAGCTTATAATGCCCGCCCCATCCCTCGCTAGCATGAGGGCTAGCAGGAATTATGTTGTTATAAAGTTATTAAACATAGAGAGGCAGTAAACACTGATGAGTAATTCTGCTGACGTGCGTGCGCTTGTATAATTTAGAAAGCAATAATACCCAGATTCAATTTGGCATACGTTGGTTACAGCCCTGTGTCACCTCATAGGAGTATTATGCTTGGTAAATTACATCGAGACAAGTCTTTATGTAACACGAAAGCGCTTTTTAGCCTCCCCCTCCCCCCGCCTTTTTTTTTTTCATTCCCTTTAACTGCCCCGCCGACCATAAATAAAAACTGCGTTTGTGCATATTTAGGTTATTTTGGTGGGGGACCAGTGGGTCAGGGTTACGGACACCTGCCCTGTGATTAAGCAGTGGACGGGGGGGGTGGGGGAGGTTGGTCGGCTGGCTGATGCGTTTTCACAATGTGTCCACAGAGAGCAGCTCGCTCCAGGTTAAAGGCTGGGAGAGACGCCTGGCGTTATGCAAAGAGCTGAGCAGGAGCCAAAACGGGGCCCAGCGTCGCCTCAAGAAAAGTCCCGCCATCACGGCCTTGGCTGTGTCCAGGTACGGACCCCCCCCCATACACACATCGCACTATATATTTATTCCTGTAAAATGTATTTGTAGAGTAAAATTCTGCAGGTATTCATCAGCGGCTGTGGGATTTTCACTCCTTGAAGTTCAACCCTTCACTCGGTTCCATTCTCCTCTGTGCAGGAGTCACGCCACGCTGTTGGCAGGCGATGCCTGGGGCAGAGTGTTTATCTGGACCAGTGACTGACAGGTGGAGGTCGTGCATCACGCCACTCTGGATTTTAGACGTGCTGCATTTCTCAATTTGCAGCGCCGTGTTTGCATTCAGGGAGAACCGTGTTTCAGCGTCGGTACCTTCAGGGCGGCACCGACGCCTGTGTCTTATATGTAGCTATTTAAATAGGTTTGTTTCTTTGTATAACTGGATTTCAATAAATGTGAAATGAAGTATTCCTTTCATCTTCCTTCATTCGCCCACAGTCCGCCACTGACATCATGAAAAGGGCTGATGTTGTTCCCCTGTTCAAACTGCCCACTGAGAAGCCTCTCGTTCAACCGTGTAGCTTGAGAGGCTCTCAGCCCAGCCAGTGTTCCCTGAGAAACACAACTTTATAATTGCGTAGCAGAGTCTTTTCCTTTCTTTTTTTTAAACTACAACAGTCATCCATTATCATAAACAAAATGGCATGCGCACATCAGCGTTTTATGTCGTGGCGTTCGTAGTGTTTTGTTTTGGGGAATGTTTGCGGCGTAAACGATCGGGTCTGTTTGGCCTGTTGTAAATAGTTCACCAAGCTTTCTTTGTTGTTTTGCGCAATGTGTTTTCAATCTGCTCCATAACGTGACAGCTGCTCCTTCGTTTAATCCCCTGTTATGCTGCACCAGTCTGCTATTTTTTTGTTGTTGTTTTTGTTGTTTGTTTTTCTTCTTTTGGTGCCGATCTTTGTGTCTTAACACAGACCGGTATCCTCGTTGTGACTAGATCATGTCGAAACTTAACTCTGAAAGATGAATCTGGTGTATTCAAACCCATTTTCAGATCTTTAACTTTTTCTCCCAAGCTTCGCACGTTTAATTATCCCAGAACCTCTTTAGGTTTCCTCTGAACAGCATCATTATCCCTGATTACAGCGCCCTCTTCAAACTGATATGCTGTTACTCCCACATGTTTGCGGCTGAAACTGCTGTTGGAGGTGTTGTCGCTACCCTGGCAGAGGTGTAATGCGACTGTAGCTCAGGAGGGAGAGCGGGTTGTCGGTTCAAATCTCGATCCATCCAAGTCTGTCATTCTGTCCTTAGGCAAGGCACTTAACCCACGTTGCCTCGTACGAATGTGAGTGGATGTTGGCCGGTGGTCGGAGGGGCCGCTTGGTGCAGATTTGCTGCCAAGCTTCCGTCAGTCTGCCCCAGGGCAGTTGTGGCTACACATGTAGCTCACCACCACCAGTGTGAATGAATAATGGGTTCTGGTTTCCTCATCTGCATGTTTAAGGAGACACTTTCAGCAGTAAAGGATGAACACTAGAGGCACATTTTCCAGTGAAAATGGGGAATTTGATTCCATGCAAGTAAATCTCTTCAACAGGAACTAAGTTTTGCATCAAAACATCGTCATTGGAATGCAGAGCATTGATTTGGAAGCCTTCTCCTTCCGCATGTGACACCCCCTCCCCACCCTGCTCTCTCTCTCTCTCTCTCTCTCTCTCTCCCCCTCTCTCTCTATTGCGCCACTCCCTCGCTGTCATAAAAGAAGGGGTCTCTCTCTTTAACCTTTGTGCGTGTGGCTAATTGTGCTAAGTGGGGTATGGCTTAATAGAGTGGAAAATAGTCCTCATAATTTTCCCATGGAGCGAGCGGTGACCTTCTCTAAAGACAACGGCCATCTCCATTCTCTCTACACGGCTGGTTTTATGATATGAAATGTCAAGCCGTCGGGTTCCTCAGAATAATTAAATCAAATAAATTATTGCACCTCGGCAGAACCATCTTGTAGCCTAACCCAATTATAATGCACTGTAAAGCTAATTATTAACCATGATTACAATTAGCCTAATTTGAATAAATGTAGTCATTAGCAGGTTCAGCCTAGCGGCTGAGTCCGAAGCTGTGGGGGATGATGGCCTCTCTGCCTCTTCATCTCTCCCACTCGGCGAGGAAGAGAGGGATGCGGATGGGCACCCAGCTCTTCCTCCACGCACCTCCACCTTCGTCCCATCCATCACACTCTGACCTTCACGGAACGGCCTTCACCCTTGACCTCTGGCTGGGTGCTTGAGCGTTAATGCCTGCTGCCGCCACGCCTCGTGTTTGCTGCCATTTGGATTTTGCTCGATAGCAAAGTATCAGCAGTGAGATTTAAAAGCCCCCCCTTACCCTTTTTAAATCTTTATCCGTGACCCACAGCTACAGTGGAGTAGTGACGCGTGGCTGATTAAACAAAAAAAAAAAAAAACATACTCGGCATGAATCTCCAGAAAGCATCGTTTTTAACCCTCTGCTTACAGCGTCCCATTAAAAAACATGTTTTGAAGGCGACACAAATGAGGGTTTCTGTCTCAGAACAGGGGAACAAACACTTGCCTGGGTTGGTTGCTACTAACCTGGCAGCTTGCAGTGCTCGTTGTGACATCACAAAGGGCTAATTCACAGAGTTGTGTTTCCTGATTGCCAGACCTGAAACACTTGCAAACATAGAAAGAGTAGCAGAATATGAGACCCTTTAAAGGCAGCAGTTGCATAAACTGGCTGATTTTCTGTCAGTGGTCAGACTGCGGAAGCTTTACTCGGCTGTGACTGCAGTAACAGCAGCTCCACATGGCTTCGTCCAGACAGGAAACAGGTGGACACAGTAAGCACTTCTCTGTCTGGGAGCGACCAGCTACCAAACCAAGGAACCACCACAGCTCCTATAACAGGCTCTTGTAGTTTTTACAGGAGGTTGAGCACCAAACTTCCCCGTGGCTGGTATTTGGTTCCTACACATTGGTTTCCCACAAATTCCATCCTGTATGTATCGCAAAAAACAACTCGGTTCAGCCGCCGCTCCTCGCTCATGGCGAACATGGCATCACAATACCACAGCTTGTTTCTTAGCTTTGTGTTGGATGGAACAAACAAGATACTTATGTTGAGATTTATGAGGCTTGGAAGTCATAATGATACATTTCCTTTGCAACATTTGAATTAGGAGTTGGATTAATGTAAGACGATCAGAACTTTTTACATTTTAACTGCCTTTGCCATCGATGGTGTTGATGAATTAGCAGATTTTTAGGGATGCTCAAGTGGCCTGATGCTTGTGCTATTTTTATGGCGGACAATTGCATTCCCACAATTTGGAATTTTCTTTGCCGATACAGACGGAAAAGCTGACATGCTAGACCCGGGCAAAAGTTTATTAACTCGTTGTGTTAGTACGGAAACTTTAAATGCGTTTGAGAAAGTGTTACATTGCTTTATGACACTGCAGTAAGAGAGCCTGGGCACCAGTTCTTTTCCACGCAGCCTCCTGAGTTGACACAAAGTAGTTTACAGTCAGAGCGTTCCTCAAAACATCTGGCTCGCAGGCCAGCCATGCCAACGAACAAAACAACAGAATTATAAAACCCCTGAAAACTGCTGCGTTGGAATGGAACTGTGCCGAGGAGACACAAAAAGCCTCATTTACCAACATTTTGCGGCATACTCGCAGCCAAAGGAGACAAATGCTAAATGCCATACCGATAAGTTCATAAATACAGTCCTCTGGATGCCATTCCGCTCAGTCTGGGGAGTCAAATGTTTGCCCTCGCCAGGAGGTGCCGTGACATCCGTGTGTCGAGTTTACAGCTGTTTTTCCTGGAAGAAGATCTGAGCGTAAACGGTGTCCGGGCTGGAGGGTGTGGGGTCCGGCCTGGACGAGGCCGGGGGCTCTGGCCTCGGTCGAACCAACTCCAGCTCTGCATATGTCAGAGAGTCGTCCTGTGGCCGAGACTGACGGAGGGAGACGAAATAGGAAATTAACATTGAAGGTCCCATGTAATGGACATTTTTCATTTTTATCTTTTTGTCTTTCATTCCAGGCTCTGATGGGCAGGACAGTTCTAACAAGCAGACTTGCATAAATAATTATCCAAAAGAGTTGATAGGTCTACAGAAAACAGCCTATTTAGTCCTCTGTTTGCAGTCCTGCTACAAAAATACTTAGTTTTGGCCTCCTGCTAACACTGATGTTTAGTTGTACTTCACTCCTGTTTGGAGGTGGACTTAGTGGACTGTGTACCTTTACCAGGTAAGGTTTTTACTAAATTGTTGGTGCCTTTTGTGACATCACAAAGGACGAATATTCCAAAACTGTGATTATAGAGCAACTTTTCCCTCTATCATTTCTTTCAGGGGCAAAAAACAAACTTTAAACACCCCAAAACTCACCGAAATGACCGTCTTATGAGCCCAATGTGTTCAATCAGTAGGCAAACAAAATCCCGCTAGCGATCCTATTATAATAGCTTTATGGCGTTTCTCTTTGATTCTACTCTCACATTAAAGGGCCATAAAATGAAAATGGTTTAAGTTATGACAAACCTTTCAGCAATATTTAATTATCAAGGTCTTGTCTGTGTAATACTAAATTTTCATTTTAATATTTCTAGGGGATGCTATTGAGCAGAATTTGTTCAGTTTTTTTGGTGATTAAAATTTTCACCAGTCTTGATATATGGGCAAAATTTGTTGAGTTTTTTGGTATGTTCAGGGGGTCAAAATTGAATCCAAAGAGGTGTCAGGGGAATAATAATGAAACACTACCATTTCAATTGGGTTTGTTGCTCTGCGATAGACCTGCTCTTCTCCAGAACTGGTCTTATCGCTGGGGCTCAGTCCCTAATTAAATTGGTAATATGCAAAAGCAACATTAATATTCTTTGCAGCTTTATTACAATATCCTCAACACCTGAAGTGAACGTTTCTTTCTTTCCTTCTGAACATACTTGTTTGACATTTTTATTGTCGGCATAAAAGCCAATGAAGCATTCTAAATAAATAATTGTGTTAGAGAAGCAATAAAGCTAAATAGAATTATCACGCTCATAACTGAGTGGAGAGAGACGGCAATAAACTCCTGAAGACAATCACGCAGTTGCGAGAGTGAGACAAATTCCCTCTTGCACGTATCTCAATAACAACTCAGAGCATGATGAGAGTAGAGGACTTTTAAAAAGTTAATGAATACACTTCTAGAGGCTTTTTTTTTTTTTTTTCCAAATGGATGGCAGCGGAGGAGAGCGCAGAAACTTACAGTGGCGTTCCTTCTGGCATGATTCTTTGATCTCTTTGGCTTCTGAGGCCTCTTCGCAGGAACTGGGACTGGAACAGAGAGACGCCTTGATTTACGAGGAACGCAAAAATGACCATGTGCTCAAGAGGAAAGTCATCATTTGCAGCCACCAAGTAAACAGAGTGTAGGTGTACTCTGAAATGGAAGTAAGCTTACTTTGATTTCCTGTGTGACAGTTTAAGGCTGCCCATGTTTGTCTTGGAAACTAAGCAATGTTGGGGGAATCACAAACTTTTTCCCCTTTGCAAATATTTGATCGACATTCATAGTTTGTTGTCCACAGGCTGAAACTTGTCTCTGCCTCCTCTGGCTCGAATAACATTTGTGTATTTGTAAATTAGGAGGAAACTTTAACTCGTTAGCCTTTGATTTGTTGAAAAATGTTGTGTGGCATCTTTAAATTCCCTCTGTGTCTTTTATAAAAGTCTTCAGCTGCATACAAGCCGTGCCCTTTGGCCTTAACCTGCAGCAAAAGGTTCAGGGGTCTCTGCTTTATTTAAATTCAAGTAATAAAAAAGGGAGGGGAAAAAGAAAAGGCATATGCAGATTCTGGGGAAAACTCTGTTAAGGTATTTAACCTTTCCTAAGGGGTCGCATCCTGCCCTTGCAATATCACTTTACCTTTGGCTGGTATGTGTGGTGGAGGCTCCTCCGGTAGCTCAGGTGGTGTCCCAGTTACTCCGCTGTCAGATTTCTTTCTTATGTTTTTCCTTTGGGCCTTCGGGGAGGAACTGGAGGAGCTGCTGGTGCTGGTTACAGTCTCCCCAGAGCTGCATGAAAGAAAATTAAAGCTGCAGCTTACTGTTACGTATTTTTATTGATTAAATTAATACGTTAAAAAAAAAAACCGTCAATAAACTAGCAACCCGACAATTTGTGGATAGTAATACAATAATAGTTTATTATTTATTATTTTCCATTTTCAGTGCTGTGTAAGTTGTACCTGCTTTCTGGACACTTGACCAATAGATAGCTGGCTGTGAGCGAGAGAAAAAACAAAGAGAGAAAAGAAAGTTGAATTGAAAGGTTGAGCGATGCCCTGGTAGAGACAAAATCACTGAGTGGGAATCAAACAAGACTCTGTACCTTTTTCTCTGTGCCGTCTGTGAAAGTACTGACACGTGAGAACCAGAGTGAACAGGAAGATGGACAACAGGCCCAATGAGCAAATCAGCACAGCGCACAGATACACATCTAAAAGTAAACATACAGAGCATCAGAGCAGTGAGCTATTAGTTTATATCCACTAACTAGTTGACATGGTCGTTGCTATGGCGACACATTTCAGTCATGCGTTAATGCTGTGTGGCGCTTCGTTCCTGTGGGATGGATGGCTGTGTTTAGCATCTGTTCGCAATTAGCCTTTATAATGAAGTTGTAGCCGACGAAAAGGAGTTTACTTACTCTGTTGTGAGTGCATAATAGCTGAGTGTTATCTGGCCAAATGCCACCCATGTCAAGGATTATTAATGCTGCATTGGTTTACACACTATTGTAAGTATGTGAATCGGGACACGGCATTGAATCCATAGACAAAACAGTGGCTGAGGACAGAAAAAAAAGTACCTGCAAACAAATTCCACAGTCCTTCACTGGCACCGTCGTCAGGAGCGACGTGGACTGGAAAGAGAATTTCAAAAAGTCAACAAAGACGGCGTAACGAGGCGAGGAAACCGTGGCCAGACCGAGTATTTCTGTGTGCGCTGCTGAACGGTAGTGAACCAGTGCAACAAACAGCCTGCAGTGGTTTCCAGAAATATCACAACTGCTGTAAAGGAGGACGGAGGATTCTGCTGCTGCTTTAGCCAAACCCAGCACAGACTGACCCACACACACACACAGGCCTGGTTGTGTTGCTCTGCTCTTGGACTCTGTTTGGGGGTTTCCTGCATCGCTTCATTTTTGACTTTCTTCGGTGTTGTTCCAAGAGTGAATAACAGAGTTATTACTGTATCATTTCCGTGCGTGACATGTTTGTGCACAGGTCAGGGGCATTTAGCTGCAGGTGGAGGAGAGTCACCACTGGCGATGTTAGTCTCTGTTGCCCTTAATGAGTTTTTAATATGTCTTTTAAACGCTAGGTTGATAAACATATTAATTAGAAATGATAAGATATTAACTCTAATTGACTTTTAGCCCGTTTCCACACTGCTGAGCTGCGTGCAAAATGCCGTGCCATGTTAATTAATTGCGCAAGGGCTTCTGTCTTGTGAAAGATCATTTTCAAAACTGCACCACATGTTTTAAGTGGCTAAGTGGTTAAACTAAATAAATAAATAAATAAAACTGTGTTGCACAAGTTGTTTTCTTGTACAAACCACAACCAAAAATCTAATAATTTGCTTTAAAAACAAAAGTCAAACACTAATATGGACTGGATTGTTTTTAGTAAATAATCTTTAAGACTGTTGCATATTTTTTAAATGTTTGTGTTTGATTGTATTTAATAGATTGCAGAGATTAATTAATGGTATTTTGTCAACATAGATTTTTTTCCAGGTCATGTTTTCATGTTTTGTCAGTACGACATTTGACAAGACATCAGTCAAAGAGCCACAAAGTGGCCGCGCTGATCCGATGAGGTGGCAGACTAAATTTAACAGGCTTCTCCTGACAAAGTAGACAGTAAACAGTCAATCGCAGTTCGCCACAAATCTGACCTCTACGCTGTGGTTAACCACACACTGAAACCCCTCCTCTGAACGCTGCAGGCAGGTGCTCCCTCTTGCAGTGCAAACGGAACTCCGCAAATCTGTCCAAACAATTTTGACATCCTTAACAGAGGCACAATGCAAATAAATGCAGTGCTGGGTAGAGGTGATTGGGGCTCACGTGTTTTTAATTGTGGAAAGGGAACTTTACAAACACAGTCCTCTAAAACTGTTCAAAAGCAATGAAGCGTTGATGTGATTTTGCAACAGATCTTTTTTTTTTTTTTTTTTTTTGCTCAAACTGGGTCAGTCTGGGCAAGTCACGCTCACTTTTGCTCTTAGATATACAGCCTGAAAACTGCAGACTTGAGGGGGGAGTTCCCTAAATTATAGTCACAACTTAGTTTTCCCTCCGTTTGCCCTTCTAATGTCAGTTCTTGTGATTCTGGTTCTGTGGTCACTGCATGTCAGGGATGCTTGAGGTCGTGTGGCTTCCTCGGCGGAGGACGTTGCCCTGACTATGTAGGGCAGGGCGTTGGCTGATGTCTCTGTTGGACGCTGCCACAGCAAGGTGAGAGGAGGGAAGGGGTGTGGTGTCAGGTGTGGCCACGGCCCGTAATGCAGTTTCACCTCCTGAATCCTGACTCCTCTGACTGCAAGCTTGCCCACTGATCAACCTGGTCAAACTATTGATTATGCATATAAATATAATTACAGCTCTGTGTTATTCGAATCATGGCAAATTGCACAGGCTAAAGCTCTAGTGCAGATAAATTTTCTCCTGTGGCTTGCATAAAAGTAAACCCGCAGTGCTGACATCATGTGTTTTAGAGGAGGACTTTTTTTAAAAAAAAAAAAAAAACGTAGCCAGCTCAGCAACACTCTACCTTTTTATTCCTCACTCGCGCACACAGTGTAATATTGTTGAGTGTGGTTTGGCTGTGTGAGCTCATTGTTTTGAGATGGAAATGCCAGAGTTCTGGGGTCACACTCAAATGCGCATAGGCACAACTTGGTGAAGCCTTAAGTCCGAATGGAGATGGTGGATGGGGGAAACAAAACAAACACTCGGCATGTTTTCGGTGTGTTGCTAATGATTGCTAGTCCTTTTATTTGGCAGAAATGGCCAGTACAAATCATAACAGCCAGATAACATGATTAGCAGGTCTCAGAGGAATTCTTGTGGTCGGGTGGGAATTTGCTAAGAAAAAAAAAAGAAAAGGAGGCTTTTCAGTGGAATAACACCAGAAATCCCCTCTGTTTGATCCTCCCCTGTCCAGAATAGGCCTGTGCAAATAGAGCATTAGGGCAAATGTGAAATTGATCTTTTTTTGCCTGAAAGTGTTTTGCCTCTTTATTGCCCAACTAAACGCAACGTGATTTGCATTTTAGCCCCAAAAAATGAAAAACATTGAGTGAAACCTGACTTAAAATTGATCAATAAAGCTGGATCAAGATTTTGATCATGCTTACCATTGCTGCAGGGCCCGAAAAAACATTATTGTTCCTTAAGCATATGCCCACTGAGAAGAACGTCAGACACTTAAATGCATGTTCAGGATGCTTGAATGAAACAAAGAGCATAGCAGCTGAGAGGTGATCACCCCAAACCTCCTTAAACTTAACCATATTTGCAGCCAAAATGGGTCTTTCTCACAGTAAAATTGACATGAGAAGCAAAACGCATTGAAGCCCAGCTTCGGTGAGACCTACCTGTGAGCTGCGTGGTGCTGCTGCCGTTGGAAGACGCCCTCCATGTGTTCCTGAGTTTACGGATCTCCTGCACCCTGCAGCTGTAGAAGCCCTGGTCTGTGGCCATCACGTCGCGGATGCACAGCCGGAACACCTCTCCCTCCCTCTCCTCATACAGCCGGAACTTCAGCTTGGGGAAGCGACGGGTGTAGTTCCCGTACAGCTTCAGCTTCTTGATGCCCGTCTTGGCGATGAGGAACTGGGTGGGCTGCTGATGCGCCGGCGGCGAGGGGACGACCTGAGCGGGTGCGTCCAGCGGGGAGAAGAACCAGCGAAGGATGAGGACGCTGCCGCTCCTCTTCCTCTGAGATACCAGGCAGGAGAGGGTCAGGTTGTCCTTCTCTGGTACCATGACGACGGGCCCAGGAATCACCGTCACGTTCAGGGCCTGACATACTTCTGTGGACAAGGGACGGACAGAGTGAGTGACTTCAGTGCATTTTATTTATACTAATCCATTTATTTCACAGGTTTCTTTGTCAGAATATGATGCAACACCAGACTTCTCGTCTCACAAGTATCGGCTCAATTGCAGAAAAAAGGTCAATTGCTTTGCTTTGACTCCTCCCCTCCTTTATAAATGAGTAATTAACTACAGAGCTTTATGTGCCCCAGATGGATTAATTCCTCCGCTCGGTTTTACAATGTTTCATTTCCTGACAATTTGGCATAATTGTCGTATGTAGAGGAAGAGCAACTTTATGTGCACGCCCACCACGGCTAGGTGCATTTTTATCGCGTTCGAGCTCCCACTTTTCACAGGTTGTGTTTACATATGTCTAGCTGCCACCGCATGGAAGCCCGGCGTCTCGCACCAAGTCAGGGAAAACTAAAAACACGCCGCCTGCATCTCGTTCGCCTCCCCGGAGATTCGTGTGTTTATTTGTGCTGCCAGATGGGTCAGATGTTCCCAGAAGGAGCGCAGCCTCTGGCCACAATATGTGAAGCTAAACGGGCAAAGAAAATCTACAGGTGGGAAATTTTCATCTTCTTCAGCAGGGTTACAACCTGAACCAGAGGAAGAACAACAAGGAAGGATAACAGGGACCATCTGGGCTGCATCGCTAGTTTTCTTTCTTCTTCTTTTCCCCCGCTTTATCTAAGGTCTCCCCCAGTGGATCTGACAACAGGGTCACCCTGCAGGGACAGTGCCTTATAAAACTGACATGGCTTGAAATACGCTTTAGCTTCACTCCAAGCATGTTTATAAAATGCAAACCTTTGCTCCAAGTCTTCTGTGGTGACGGTGAAAAAAAAGGCGCTTCACTGTTGAGCCAGTTTGTTTGCGAACAATTTTTCCGCTTTGTTAAGATGCATTTTCCAAGAATGTCTGCATTTCTTTTTACGTACAAGTGGCTTTGTTTGCATTTTTTGCCTCCGTAAGTTACATTTTGCACTTAAAATGTATGTATTTGTATTTTTTGCGCAGATGAATACAAAAGGTAAGATCAAGCTACAACATTGATTCTCTTTCTCTCTCGACCGCCTGCTCGTCGTTGCATCGTGTGTGTTTTGCTGTTCTTACCTGTGACCAGAGCCTTAGTCAGGACAAGGACCACTATAGAGAAGTACATTTTCCGCAGTCTGCAAATCCATAAAAACCAGACAACTGTGCAGCACGTTCAGCGGCGACTACATTGTACACAGAGCTTGACTGCAGAGCCCACCAGAGCCCTCACCCACCATTGCCTCCTCTCCTCTTTCTCCTCTTTTCTGTGTAATATGAAACAGTAAATGCTCTGTTCCCACTTAGAAACTCCCACTCGCACTCTCCCAGCCCTCTCTCTTACTCTCCCTCTCGCTCCCTCTCTCTCTCTCGCTCTCTCTCACACACACACACACACACACACACACACACGCACAGTCTCTCCCCTCCTCTCTCTTTTTCTGTGTCCTGCGAAACGTAGGAAATGTCATTTCCTGTGTTCCTTTGAGGGGGTTTGGACCACGGCCCAAAACCTTAGACCTCAAATGCAACGGTCAAGTCCTGTGGTCTGTGTGTGTGCGTGTGCCCATCACTCTGCGTGTGTCTGTTTTTTTGTTGTTGTTTTTTGGAGAGGCAGATGCAGTTATGTGCTGACTGTGCATTTCTGCCACCAAACATCACTCCAAACAAGGGGTGTTCCTCATCTCCAAATTGAGGTTATGTAGTGCAAAAGACTTGACGCGCTCTAGCCCTTTGTCCTGCCTGCAGGAGTTCACGCATCTGTTCTGTTTTTGCGTCTGTGTGTGTGCGCGCGTGCTGGGACCTCTCCCTGTCTGGGTAGAGAGTGGCATGGGTTTGTCTCTGGCTGTGGTTGTCAGACTGTCCCAGCGGAATGAAGCCTGCTGCTTTATTGGGCAGGCCAAAGTGCTGAGGCAGGGCTTCTGCTGGCGCTTCGAGTTCTGCCAAAGCCAAATGGAATTACACAACATGTTTAACCCTTCAGGTTATATGGAGGCGCTTTATGAAAGCATTGGAGGTTCAGCAAAAAAAAAAGAAAAACATACTGCTTGGGATAAGGTAGTTTAAACTTAAAATTCCTAAACAGTTTTGGTTGTTATAAGTAGACTGATCGTATTATCGGTCATGCACAAGTCTTATTACGTTAGTGCCCTTATTTCAAGTGCCAATGTTTCGGTTCTGTTGCCCTCTGAGAGACGTCAGATCTTTCTTTTTTTTAGGGCCACCCGAAAGTTTCCCCTTACGTAAGCGTCAAGTTCATCTCTTCCACTCTGCTCTGCCCTGCGGTGGTGAGAACGTGTTACTGCTTCCTCGGGAGTGAACAATCCTGGAAGCTTGCTTTGAAACTGCAAAGTGCTTGTAGATGGGGATATCTTAGCAGTGCATACTTTCTTCCAATCTGATCCCCATTGGTGCAGTAACTCAAGTTCTGCTTTAATTTATACAACACTAAAGGACACATCAGGAAAATGTCATTTTCTCTTTTTGTGGCTGTGAACTCTCAGAGGATGTATAACCGTGCTCTTCTCAATAACACAGTGACTTAAATCTAATTGTCTCATGCTCTCAGTGAAAAGACTTCATTTTGAGTCGCACACCAAGGGTGCATTTCAGAGCAGGATGCCAGTGAAAAGTAACAATATCTTTTTTTTATTACCGTCGTTGAGTAGTAAAATAAAATTAATCCTGAGCTAATTTTATATCTATGAATATATATATATACATATATTTATATATATATACATATTACCATTTTCTTAACTTGTATTCTTTACAAAATTACCTTGAAAAATATTCATATGTTACTCATCACTCATAGCGAGGAGAAGTGTTTTGGTTCACGTTGTCACTTTATTGTCCATGTCACACGACTCTGTTTCACAGCAAGTCACAAAACAATCTCACAAACTTCCATCTTCAATAACTGACTGTTCGAAGGACATTAAACCTTAGAACTGCATTAATTCCGTCAGAACGATTTAGCTTTGGGATACACAAACTGCTTTGACATGGTGGGTTTTGACAGGGTTTCATGCATCACAATATGCAATAAATAATATTTCCAGCCTCCCCAACCTCCCACACCCTCCTCAAAAAAAAGAAGCCTAAAGCAGGTTCACAGCTATTCAACAAAAATCATTGTCTCTATGTTACTGAACAATTTTAGCATACAGGTGGCACTGATTTTTCTAAATAAACATGACACATGTTCTAGCCTCTCACATTCAAAAGTCAAATGGAATGGTGAACAGCAGTAATGTATTTTCATGTCAGAGGCTGTCAAAAAATATACTGGGATTTCCATTGTATTTTCAATTGTGTAATAATATACATGCTTACAATACTGCATTTATAACTGCCGTCATCATCTTTGAACGCCTTTAGCTACATCTCAGTCTTGTCAACATCTTTAAGCTGAAACCAGCTTGTCTTTCACCAATCAGACAGCTCCATAAAATCATCCAGTTCGCTCATGCTTTTTATTTCACGGGGCTGACATTGTGAGGGGGCCGAGTTAACGTTGCTGTATGCTGAGCTTTCTGCTAGGTGCTGGCTGTTTGTGTCAAACTCAGGGAACGACTCATACTGGCTGTGTGCGTTGTAAACCGAGTTGTGCGCTTTGTCTGCCGCGCTAACCGTGTCCATGTACGGTGTCCTCTCCGGGCTGCCGTAGTGACCCTCTGTGAGCTGTGCCCTCTCACTGGCTGGGTGCCTGTAGGTGCGGCTCTCCCTCTCAGGCTGCTGGTTCTGGTAGGGAGTCACCGGGACAGATTGCTTACTGTGGGGCCCATTGTTGACACCGGCAGGGTAACCGTTGTAGCCACGATAAAGTCCGAGATTCTTGCCAACTGGAAAGTCTTGTGAGATGGGCTGTTGTTGAGGCACAACACTAGCTTGGGGTTGGAGGTATGTCTGCTGCAGCTGAGAGCCCCTCTCGGTAGACTCGCGCACGTTCAGCTGAACGTACTTTCCTGTCTGCGGGTCAATGAAAGTCTTGGTCTTGACCTGAACGGGCACATCAACCACAAAATACTGACCGGAGCCGACATCTTGCAGCACCTTGCGCTGTGTCACCGGGTAGGATCCAGGATAACACGACTCAACGTGATACTTGGTGACCGGAGCAGGGTGGCTGGTGCGATGGAGAGTGGGAGAAGAAGGAACGTCAGCAACTATCTTTGGAGCAGCAGCGGCAGCAGCAATAGCAGCAGGTGAGGCGACAGGGAGGGAAACAGCGGCAGCTGGGAGGGCGATGGGATTGGCAGGGTGAGGGGCAGCAAACTGGGAACTGTGGGAAGGTTGGCGCTCTGCACGTGACATGGGTAAGGCAGACTCCCCTTTGGGAGTGTGAGCGAGGGAAACAGGCGATGAGAAATGAGGTGTAGCCACAGCACGGCGGCCAGGGGAGTGTACCTCAGTGCCGGATGAGGAAGGTATTCGGGAATCCTCCTGAGGAGGTTTCTCAACTCCGGCAGTGTTGTCATCAACTGCTCTGGACAGCTCTTTCTTGATTCTGCGGGTGGTCAACCTTTTGGCCCTGCGCAGGGCTTTCTCGCTTTTTGGAGGGACAGCCGGAGGCTTTCCCAGAGAGCGACACACATCACTGCTGAAGCTACACGAGGATTCTGGCCTCTCGTAGTCGTATAGGGATCTGAAGTCGGACAGGTCTGCTGCACTGGTGGCAAAACTCTCCACGTCCTCGGACATGTAGCTGACCACCGAGCGGGAGTCGTCCTCATCCAGGGCGAGGCTCCTCCTGGAGAAAGGCCGGTGGTGGTGGTGGTGGTGGTGGTGGTGTGGGTGAGGGACAGGGGTATCCTGCCACGGTTGAAGAGTTGAGGACTCTCTGATGGCGGTGAGCCTGTTCGGCCCCGTGTCTTGGTGGAGAGGAGTTGTGGCCCTTTGCCTCATAGCTTCCTGCTCCTCCTCGCCTGTCTCTGACCACGCCGGCGATCCCACTCTGAAATCCTCCCCGAAGTTCTTGTGGAATCGCGGTTTGACTGACTTGAGGAAAGAGGAACCCCTGCTGGTGTTGTCTTTCACCAGGAACATGGAGGGCTTGAAGCCCACAGCTGGAGAGGAGGTGTTGGACCGAGGCAGAGAGACGGCCGGAGATGCAGGAGCAGATGGTCTGCTGGGTCTGTGGTGGGGATTCTCAGGGGCCTCGGGCACCGTGGAGCTAGTTCTTCTTGTGGAGGGTGGAGGGGAGTGTCGCTGTATTTCCCTGCCTTTCCTGTCTGATTCTGAAGCGATGGTGTAGTACTGGAGAGCATCCACTATCTGTGCTGCCCTCCTCTGCTCTTTATCTCTGTGCACCGCTGTCCTTTCCTTGTCATCTTCTCTCCTCTGTGCCTTCATCTCCTCCTCTCTCTGGGTCAAGACCTGTTCTTGTGCCATGTCACCCTCCACTTTCACCGCTTGGCTCTGCTCAGCAATTCTTGGTGCCTTGTTGGTTTGAACAGCTCTTCTGTTTTCCTCGTCTCTGTGTGTTTTTGACCTTGTCTCCCCGCTCGGTCTCATATCCCTCTGTTCTTCGGTCTGCTGGTCAGCTTTCATTTTGCTGTGCCTGGTGAGCTTTTCCTCTAAAATCTGGATACTCCCCTCATCTCTTTGGTTTCTTTTATTTTTCTCTTCAATGTCAACATCTGTCTGGTGTTTAGCTTCAATCCAAGTGCTGGTCCTTTGCTGCTTGCCTTGTACAGCCCTTCTTTGCTGTTCCTCTATTATTGCCACCCTTCCCGGTTGATCTTCTCTCCTCAGCTTTTCCTCCTGTGCAGACCTTCTTCTCAGCTTCTCCTCCTGTGCAGCTGTCTTGAGCTTCTCCTCTTGTGTAGCTCTCCTCAGCTGCTCCTCTTTTTGCACTGCTTTTATTTGAATTTCCTTTTCTTGTGTAGCTTTTCTTTGCTGTTCCTCGATTGCCAGCATCCTCTGTTGTTCCTCTTTCCTCAGCTGCTCCTCTTGTGCAGACCTTCTTCTCTGCTCCTCTTCTTGTGCAGCTCTCCTCAGCTGCTCCTCATCTGCGGCTCTTCTTTTCTGCTCCTCCTCCCAAGCAGCACTTCGTTGCTGCTCCTTCTGTGCAGCTCTTCTCAGCTGTTCCTCATCTGCGGTTCTCCTTCTCTGCTCCTCCTCCTGAGCAGCTCTCCTGAGCTTCTCCTCCTCTTGCGCAACTCTCCTGAGCTTCTCCTCCTCTTGCGCAGCTCTCCTCAGCTTCTCCTCCTCTTGCGCAACTCTCCTCAGCTGCTCCTCCCAGGCAGCTCTTCTCTGCTGCTCCTCATCTGCAGCTCTTCTTTTCTGCTCTTCCTCTCGTGCAGCTCTTCTTTGCTGTTCTTCCTGTGCAGCTTTTCTTAGCTGCTGCTCCTGAATTTCTGCAGCTCTCCTAAGCTTCTCCATATTTTGAGAAGCTTTCCTCCGTTCCATCTCCTCCTGTGCAGCTCTCTTTAGCATCTCCTCCTCTTGAGCAACTCTCCTCTGTTGCCCCTTCTCTCTCACAGCCTCTCTTTGATTGTCCTCCTCTTGAGCTGCTCCTCTCGGCTGTTCTGCTGCCACAGGCCTCCTTTGCTGTTCCTCCTGAACAGCTTCTCTTTGCCACTTGTCTTGAGCAGTTCTCCTCTGCCCCTCAAGTGCGACTCTTCTTTTAAGCTCACCTTCTTGTGTGGCTCTTCTTTGAGGCTCTTCTTGTGAACCCACTCTGTTGCGCTGATCTTCCCTGTGTGCAACCCCCCTCGGCTCTTCCACCACTGCTACTCGCCTATTTTGCTCATCCGGAGCTTCTCCTCTTTGCTGTTTCTCTTGACCAGCTCTTCTTTGTTGCTCCTCTTCTGCTGCTTGCAGCTGTCTCTCGTGAACTTCCACCCCCTGCTGCTGTTGTTTCTTCCTCGTGCTTTCCTCAGTTTTTTGCAAATCCTCCTGCTTCTGTTTGGCTAATCTCTCCTCCTGATTTTTATTTTTTGTCTCTTCCTCTTTCTGTTTTGCTCTTCTTTCCTCCTCTGCTTTTCTTTCTGCCTCCCTCTGTTTCTGCCGCCTCTCTTTGATTTGAGTGGCTATGGCCTCCCGCTCCTGCACTCTCCTCTCCACTTCTCTCTGAGTGGCTCTTCGCTCCTCTTCAGCCAGAGAAGCTTTACTCTCCTCAAGCATTAGTTTTATTTTAATGTTCGCTTCGGTTTCTGCTTGCTGAGCTGAGACTCTGTCTTCTCTTTCTGGTTTATTTTTCTCCACATGATTCTGTTCATTATTAATGTTATCATATTTTCCTGGTGTCATTTCTTTCTTTCCCCCTTCATTGTGCATTTGTGGTTTTGAGATTTGGTCTAAATATGGCATTCCCTCATCATCTGAGATAACTTCCGCTAGTTTTTCATTTGGATTAGATTTATCCACTTGCTCGGACTGTGATGTAAATGTTTGCCCAGTCCGGTTAGCAGATGAAGAGGTTGTTGTTTGAACTGAAGGAATGTTTGACTGATAAATACTTGTAGGTTTGTTTCCTTCTTGGAGATATTCCGCTCGTTTTGACCCAAAATCTGGTGTTTTTTCATTTTTCATTTTCTCTTGTTTTTCTTTGTCTCCCAGTTTAAACATGCCGGTCCTCTGGTGTTCCTTTTCCGTAATGGGAAAGACTAAAGGTTTGGGCTCTTTGTTTACTTTGGAGCTGACTTCTGTCTTCTTTGGAAAACTTTTCTCTTCTTTCACAGACAGAGCGTGATGGTCAGACGTGTATGCCGGACGCCTACTATGACGACTCTGTATGAGCGGGAAGAATCCTTCCTTTTTGTTTGGTGGGAACTCCTGGATTGTGTTAGCTTGGTCGTCTGAAACAATGACTTTTAATCTTGCATAGTCAGCAATAGCTGAGATCTCAGGTATGGTTGATGTCCTCTCCTTTGTTCTGGGTTTGACTTCAGGTTTCTCTTGAAACATGGTTTGCCTTGCTGTTAGCTGAGCTCTCTGTCCTTCTCTTGCTAAAGAACCAGGTTGGTTTTCTGACTGTTGTTTTGTGACATGAACAGATTGATCTACATCTGTTTTACCACTGCTATTTAATTGTCTCACTGTGGGACTATCAGTCTCTATATGTTGTGTTTTCGCAATTTTCTTCTCCAGTATATCATTTTGCAGAGAAATGGAACTCGAGTCCACTCTTCTGTTTTCACATTGATCCAATCCAAACACTTCCCTTTTGTTTTCACTGCATGATTCATTACGGGAGGCCTTGTTTGATATAGTGGGATCTTCCACTGCTGAAACACCACATGTATCTCTGACCTTTACAGTTCTTTGTGCTTGTTTATTTGCTTTCTCTGCTGATTGGACATGAAAGTAATCTTCTTCCATTTGTTGAATCTCTGATTCAGGTTTTTCATTTTTGCCACCTGTATCCTCACAGTTCGTTGTGATGTCCTTTGGATTTATGTTTCTAGATGACTGACTGCTTGCTGGAGCCAGGTCTTTGGTTGTGTCTTCACTCTCTTTTTCAACAAGGTGAGGTGTTGCAGCTTGTTTGTGTCCACCATGTCCAGCCACATCAGAGGGGACAGCTACATCGTGGCGCTTTCCCATTAATTTTCTGTTGTCCTCCTCGGTTACCGTTTGCACAACTCTTATGGCAATGTTGTCTATATGCACACATGGTTCTTCCAGATTTTCTCCTGTTTCTTCCTCTTTGTGTTGGTGTCTTGTAGACATATTTGTATTTTTGCTCTCCACTACTGGATGAGGAGGGTTTGGGTTTATTTGTATCGGGTCTTCTCTCCGCCTCTCCACTGCAGGCAACTCCTTGACACTGATGCTGCTGTTCGAGGAAGGATTTATGACCGCTGTCGTGTCCAGTTTCATTGATGACTCGGTGTCATCTTTAATTGCCGGCTGAGCAATAACTCTTGCACTCTGCACTGTTTTGGCCAGAGAGTTCTCACTGCAATATGTTTTCTGTGAACTGGCCTCCTCAGTTATAATCTTTGCTCCATCCTGCCCTACACTGTCTTTCTCAACCAATACTTGGTGATCAGTCCAAGACTCTGTGTTTCGTCTTTTCACTTGGGCTGAATTTTCTTGCAGGTGACTAATGCTTTGTGCATCTGTGGACTCGTCCTTGATAGTGGCAGCGTCAGTTGAAGATGCTGTTTCTTGGCTTAACTGTGGGAAAGAATTTGCTACAGGGCTACTCCCCTCTTGCTCTCCTGGATTCATTTGTTCTTGAGTGATGAGAACGTTGTCCACAGACTGCTTTCTTTCACGCACAGTCACCATTATCCCCATGATCTGCAAACTATCATCAACCACAACAGTGTCAGTCTGACCAAAGACGAGTTGAAGAGAAGGTTCCTCGTTAACCACCTCATTTTTTCCTTGCACATTTTCTGGAGCTTCAATTTTCTGAAGGCCTTGAACTGAATTATCATTGTTTGTGTGGTGACTGGTGTTTTCAGTCTTTTCTGTGCAGTTTTCTTGTTTGCTTTGCAGTGCCTCTTCAGTTTGTTTAAATTCAGACTTTTTCTCTTTCATCTGGTTTTCTACTAAGGCCTCTTCTGTCTTTATGCTATCGATTCCCATCCAGTTTGCCTCTCTGGCTGGTGTGGGCACTTTGGTCTTGGTTTTCAACTGGCTTGTGATCTCAACAGGTTTCAATGGTGTCGTCGCAGAAGTTTGAGGTGAAACAGACTTTACAGCTTCCTTCTGAAGGTTCGGTATTGTTTTACTGGGGATTGTGTTTTCTTGCTTGTTTGACGCTTCCTGTGCTGGCGGCCTCTGCGCCTCTGGTCTCTGACTTCCGGCTAATGGCTTGCTGAAGTTTTTGGAAATGAGTCCATCTCGTATAGCAGAACCTTTAATTGCAGAAATCTCTTTTTCAGCGTGAGCTTTTATCTTGGACGTCAGAATCTCCTGCTTGGTTTGAGCTCTCTCCTTATGGGTCAGTGGGCGGCTCGGGGCGATGTGCTGGTCAGTACTTGGCGCTGCAGTGTGCTCAGACAACTTGGATTTTCTTTCAGCGTTCAGTGGTTTAGCTTGATCAGATCTCTTTGCTTTGAGATGTCAATTTGTTTTGGCGGAAAACATTTTTCTACATTTTCACTGTTATCTTTCTTAATTTTGTCACTGCTACTGTCAGTGTTCCCTGATTTTGCAGTGGTTGATGAATAATCCCCACGTGATAATTTAAATTCTTTAGGGAACTCACTGTAACCGTAGTGACTGTGTTTGACCTCATTGGTTTTAAGGATGCCAACGTCCTCTGTGTTTTCTCTCACAGCTGCTGAAGATGTGTTTTCAGGGTCGTCTTTGGGTTTTGATTTGTCATCCTTCACAGTCTCAACTCTATTTCGGGATGGAGTTTGTGTCTCATCGTTATTATTTGAGGAGGCTTTTCTTTCAGCAGACAGTTTTTGCCTGTTTGTTGAAGTATAATCCATAAAGCCGTATTTTCCCCTAAGACGCTCATAATCATCACCCCCTCTGTCTGCCTGAGTTACACTTGGTTTGCTGAGAGCAATCGACTCCTGCTTCTGTCGGTACTTCGGCACGGCCTGCTCCTCGTTATCAGGCTCTTCGCTTATTGTAACATTTTCGCTTAAACGTACATAATTTTTATTTTTCTCTACTTTTGCTGGAATTACACTGCAGTCTCTGTGATCTCCTCTGAGTTTCTCCTTGATTTTGGCCAATTCTGCTTTAGCTTTTGCTAGCTCTGTCTTTACTTGCTCAACTTTATCGGGCTCAATTTTGACATGTTTGACGGTTAGCGTCTCTGCAGGATTTTCAGACTTTTCCTGCATGTTTACTGACACCGCTTGTTGTTTTTGAGTCACCTCTGTGTTCTTTTGCTCTGCCTTATTTTTCTCATCCTTTACATGATGGGAATTTCTTATCTTTTTCAGATGTTCAACATTTATTTGCGCTTCTAGATTTGAATCACTATTCTCCTTTTGTTTGCTTTGTGCTTTTTGCTCATGCAGTTGTTGCTCCTTAACCGGTTTTCTGTTCACTCCTGAATGCTCTTCTTTGACCAAGTCTGTTCTGTGCGGCTTCTCAGCTTGCTTTCTCACCAGCTCCTCACCAGCTTGCTCTGGCCTGATTTTTTCTACTCTGGCCTCCTGTGATTTATCTTGCTTTATTTTTGTCTGCTCAGTCTCGACCAGTTCAGATTTTATGTGTTCTTCTTTTAGCCTCTCTGCTCGAGCTGGCTCTGCTTTGACCTGTTCACCCTGTGCCCCTCTCTCGTGTTTGAATCCTGTTTCCTCACTAATATTTTTCACCTCCACTGCTGCTTTATGTGTCATGCTTTGCTCTGTGTTTAGAAGCTGCACTGTGGCCTGCCCTAATAGTTCTGCCGGTTTCTCCTGTGTCTTCTTAGTCTGAATGATTTCTGTTTTATCTTGTTTTATCTTCTCAAACTCGGCAGGCTCCACATTCATCTGTTTGGCTTTGACTTTCTCTGAACTAGCCTGCTCTGCTAAAATTAACCTATCTGACGTAGCGCTGGCCAGCTCCACTTGAGCCCTGTTGTGAGGCCTTGCCAACTCTGCTTGGGTGTGCTGTTCTTTTATAGGTTCTCCAGAGGCAGATCCTTTAACCTCGACAAATTGTGTGTTTTCGATCTGTTTTCCCCCTGTGAATGTTTGTGTGACTTCAGGGTTGAATGGTGATCTTTTTTGCATGTTACTTTCAAACAGAGGTTTTCCTTCAGTAGGCTGGAGACTTTGCATTTCATGACGCCTTGGTATAGATTTTGGCTGACCTGTTTCTGGTGCGAGTAGAGTCTTTTCTTTTTTCAAGTGAATATTTGGTTGGTCTCCAGGTTCTTGATCAAGTCTCTGATAACTCTTAGCCCGATCATTTCCCGTCATTTTGTTATGCTCATTGTTCCTGGAATTCTGAGCTGTATATGCATCCTCAAATCCTGTGGATAGTTGTTGTCCATAAAAGACTGGAGTTTCCACAGCATTGTTGCCAAGTGGAACATATTGTGGCAGCTGGTTTAAACTGTTAGGGTTGACCAATCCAGTATTTTTGGAGGAGGATGTTGCGTCAACAACACTCTGTCCACTGCTTTGACTTTGCTGATCCTCTGCCCTATATTTGTCTGACCTGAAATTTGGTTGATCCTTTATAGCGGCTACCCTTTGATAAGCCTGGACTTGGTCGACGTCTCCCTTTAAAGCGGTTATCTCTTGTTTCCATGGAGTGGTAGCTGTTTTTAGACCTATATTTTCTGTGTCTTGGTTATTTGTCTGCCTCCACCTATCCTGTGAGGACACATTACTGTAATAATGTTTGTTTTCTTGCAACTGCTGGTACTTATCCACCCTTGTTAATTCCTTTCCTGCTGTTTCATTAAATTGTTGCTTAGCACTTGCCCTACTTATCGAATATTCTCCAGTTTGATTATTCTCAGAACTAAACCTCGGCATTTCTCTGGCAGTGTGAAGCGGTTTAGGTGTGTACGCGTCACTTACAGGCGCTTGATCGGTCATTCCTTGCCTGTAGGGAGTAAATGACGACAAGTCTTCCTGGAGATTCTGTCCATTAGCCAGCTGATTGCTGGGGCAATTTTCTGGCATGAAGCCAGTGTAACCGGAGTGATGAACCATCTCACTCTGTGTCTGAGCTGCATGGTAATGATCTGTGGTGGATTCAGGATAGCCAACGTGATCCATTGCAGGTTGAGGATATGCAGCTGTTGTAGAGAATCCAGTCCTGTGATACTGGTTTGCATGTTGATGTGAAGCTGGCTGAGTCCTGCTGAATTCTTCTACCTGTGGAAACTGAGAGACCGCATCAGGGAAATCAGGGATGTCTATCACAGTGTCCCGAGGCTCGTTGGCTGTTGAGTGCTGTCTGTTTTTCTCTGCTGCCTCTGAGCCTTTGAATTTTGTTGGACTGTAGGTGCTTTTTACTCTTTTCCTGTTGTCTTTCAAATTGAACAGGAGACTCGTGGCTCTCGATTTGTAGCTGGACATTCTGGCGTCAGGCGTGGCACCTCTGCTCTCTGCTCGCACCGGCGCGTGTTCTACAAGATCAGGGGAAACTGCACTGCTGCTGCTGCTGCTGCTGCTGCTGCTGCTGCTGAGCTGTCAGAGTCTCTGTGTTGTGATGCGAATACACTAAAGGTGCACACACCTGGCCAGTGTTGAAGGTAGTCGTGTGTGTGTTTCCGCCAGCGGGACCAGCGGAAATGGCGCTGCTTCTGTAAGGAAATAAGCCATTGTTCCCCTGAAGCACGTCTAGATTACTCGCCGGCATGGCAGTTGTCAGATTTTGCTCTGACATCATTTTGATTTTGTGCTGAAGTGCTTTGACTGAGCTGATGGTGTCCTGGACACGTCGGGACATTTCAGCAGTGGGCGACGCAGTTGATGGCCGTTGGGACGGAAGCTTGTTACCTCTGAGGCTCTCTGTCCGCTTCCTGTGAGGGTAATGATCTGCCAACTCCGACTCGCAGCGTTTCTCCACCCTCAGAGCCGGTGGCATCATGGAGGTGGAGGTGGAGCGTAAAGGAAGAGCGGGAATCGCAGGTGCCAAGTTTTTCCTCGCTTGCCTCATCCCGCCTTCATCAAACCTGTATTGGCCCTGCGTGCTCGGCTCCAAAGAGATGCTCTTGTACATGGGCGTCTCGTACCACTTGGAAAACTCAGAACGCTGCATAAACCCTGAGACCTCTCCCTGCTGGAAGGGAAATCTATTGTGATCCTTCCATACCCTGAAAGGGCTGAATTCGCTGTGCATGAAGAAGTTGGAGTTCGCCTGTGCGGCCATGCTGTGTTTACTGTGGGAAGATCTCATAAAAGAGGTCTCGCAATTGACGTGAGACATGGAGGAGTAGACGCTGGCGTCGCGGTATGAATATGCGGCAGCGGGAGGGATGTGACCGCCATAAGGGTTTTGCTGGTATTCCGACAGGTCCCTCTGGATGCTCATCAGGGCCGATTTGTCCCAGGCTGTCTCGTCGTTCCGTTCTCTGAGTTTGCCGTCCATTCCTCCCCCATCTGCGTATCCCTCTGAGTTGAACGCTTGGATGAGAGAGGAAACTCTGGAGCGGCTCCTGCGTTGCTGCACGCTCAGCTCTTTGGCACCATTGCTGAGGAACAGCAGCTGCTTGTCCTCGAGAGATTCCTCCTGCCGCGAGGTTTCCACAAAGGATTGCTGGAATGTGGCCGAAACTTGTGTCCGTTCCCCATAAACCTCCCACTGTGGCTCTCCGTGGACCTGAGCCCCGTACATTCCTCCGTGGATCAAGTCCTGGCCGTACTGCTGCATCCTGAGGCTGAAGCTCTCTTGCGCCGCTCTCTTAAGTTCTTCCCTGTCCTCAATGACTCCACGCGGGACACTTTGGCCCCAGGCTCGCTGGACTTCTCTCTGGGAGCACGGTGAAGACGTGTACAGGTCCGAGTCATTGTAAATGGCCTCGTCTCCAATGCAGAGGCTTCTGAAAGCCCGATCCGTCAGGCTGCTGACCTCCCGATCTGTCTCATCCAAGAACGAGCCGCTGCTGGAAGCATCGCTGTGCTTTCGATGCTTGCCGCTCTTCCGGCCTGAGCGCCGCTTCGCAACTGAAGTCATTATGCAGGCTTGTGTGAAAGGGGTTTGGTCTTCAGCTGTTCAGTCATTCAGGAAAAAACAGACCTCCAAATGAAAGAGCCCCGTTGAGTCTGCCAGATACAGGGGGCATAAATGGGATATTGTCCACGCAGAAGCTTCTAAAGCATAATGTCTCCCAGTTGGTATCTGGTCAAGGAAATACTGGCCTTTGCCATTTTCCTATAGGAAAGAAACAAGAATTAGCCTGAATCTCATTTGCAACTCTCATTATTTTATACTTCACAGACTTTTATGCACACGTCATTTTCTTTCATCGGCTACAATGAATAACATTTGAAATGCTTATTCTATGACCTTATATAAAATGCTGGCCTGGATCAGAAAGGCTTCTCCCTTTCCACTAAGCACCCATGTTCTGTTTGTGTTTCTGAAAAAAGCCCTGCAAATCCCTCTTCTCAGTCGCTGTGACCTTCAGACACATGCTGGGGAGCAGCAAAGACGGCCTCACGTGAGTTATTTTAGGAAAGCAGGGTGCATCCATGAGTTACACACACACACACACACACACATGCGCAAAACGACAAAAAAATACATGAGGCGACTTTAAGCCTAGCTGCTGCTAAAAAGATTAGCGTGGACACTCTTGTGGTGCAGTTTATAAGAACTGGATGGCATTTTCACATTAAAAGTAAAGATCTAAAGCAGTGCAGAGAGAACATGTGGCAAAGTGTTTAAAAAGGGAAAGTCCTGCTGAATTTCAGTGAACCTTGTTATCCTTCTAAATGTCAAAATTACTATTAAAGCTAAGTAGGAACATGTGTTTGTAATGATTCTGTGTGAAGAGTTGTGCTGTCCGCGCTGCTTTTTGACTGAATAAAATCAGATTTTTGATTTCTCAAACAGCTAAAATCGTTATAGCTGTCAGACATGCATTGATGCCACAGCTTTGTTAATAGTCTTACCACTCTCGCACTCACAGCAAACTCAATCACAGCTGTTCATGGTTACTTAGAATCCTTCTAAATCCAATAAGTGACACAGTGCACAAAGTACCTAAAAGAAACCTAAAAATAAAACTATAGCTGGTCCTGACAAGCAGAGGAAATAGCCTGCCATTACACTTCTTATTATTAACTCCCTTAGCTGTACTCTGCCTTTTATATAAAGCCTTTGCATGTCGAGAGACAACAACATGATGTCATGGGCATATTCGGATTGAATTTACTGCAGGTGGCAGCCGGCCATAGCGTTACTCAGACTATCCAGCACTTCAGTAATAGAGATAGCAATTTTGGGTGAGCTTGATCATTTGGCTCGACTCATAATGAGCCAACACACTCAATTCCCAAACGGCTCTAGATTTGACCACTTATTACACTAATTTTATCAATTCACTTCTAGTGCTGTTTTGACTTACACTGACCTCTGTGTACTTTTATTTTTATTTATTCAAAAGTAAAAGTGACATTTTCTAATATCACTAAATTACCTTTGCTTAGCAAATCCCACTGTGTCTCTGTGTAACCACATTTTCTACATAAAGCAGGTAGAAATCTAATTATTTTAATTTAAATAAACTCAACACATTTATGTAAATGAACCACAAATGAATATTTACAATATATTATCATATTTCTGTCATCTATAATATAGTAATTTCCCCCCTGTTTACACACTTTTAGAAGCCAAAAATACATTTACATAAGTGTTGGAAATCTGCACTTCATACCAGGTGAAAGATATTGAAAAACCCTTCCAGAAAGAAAAGTACAACAAGGAGAAAATACACCAATTAAAAATCAACTTAACAATAATAATAATTATGTATTTTAATGTTTATGTTTTGTTTGATTTTTTTCATTTTGTTTGGCTCAAATTGGAGTGCATCACTGCACTGCAAATGTGCTTAAATTTACTTGTGAATCTATTCATTCTTTTGCTTACATTTAATAACAACAGTAACCATCAATCTAACTGACACTTTAATTTTATGACACTTTAATCTATCTATCGCTTCTCCCTGAATTATTTGTCCTCTTCTTATCTTTCATGTTCTAGTAGCTAGTTGAATTTGAGGACTATTGATGCACTATTTGATTTTTCTCCCTGTAAACAGGAAAAGGTTTACTTTAACATTGTGACTAAAGAAGATCTCTTGCAGCAAAGTGAGTTTGTGAGCTGTTGCCATGCCGCTCTTTATGTGCCGTTTGAATCGTCTTCAGTCGCTGCATGTATGAAGCACCTGTAGTACAAGGATCATCACATCGTTCTACTTTGTTTTTACAAAAAAAGAAAAAAAGTGAGCAGGTGGGAGCCGGTTCCCATTGTTCACTTCAGATAGCTGACGTAGGCAGCAAACATAACTGACAAGTAATATCTGCTGACCTGCACTGACTGGTTGGGGTAACTGGCAGAATCAACTTGGTGCAGAAATGCAGATATTAAATTGAATGTTTGGCAGATGTATTTATAAACCATCATGTGCCTATGATATATTATAGCCAAAATTATTTTTAAAGGAAAAAGATTAACACAAAGATTAACATCATTGCAAGTGGTATGATTATTTTGGTCCAGTAATGGGCCTGTTATTCTAAAACCTGATACCAAAGAGGCCTCGTTTCAGGAGGGACTGTAGTAAGACGAGAGCAGCAAGTCTGCCATCAACGGTAACATACATAATATGAGTGTTTAAAAGTATGTGACATAGAGTATTAAACAATCGCATTGCAACATTTTTTCTCCATGAATTCAACTTGAAGAAAACACCCACTGGGAACCATAGTGAAAATATGAATGCATGTACGTCCGGCAGGTTTAACATTTATCCTACATTTTTAATGACTTTTTTTTTATGCAAGCCAACATTGTCAGACCTTGTCTTACCTTCCAGTGTTATAATCCATAATTTGAGCTTGAAAGTAAACTCCTCATAAAGCTGCGTGTCTCCAGAAAAGGCCTCGCTGATCTGCTCCTGACTGGACTCAAGCGACACCCCGCAGCTCTGGCTCCTTTTACTGACAACAATCCAAAGCCAAAATCTCCACATAGTCAATGGTCAGGTCTTTGAGCATCTGAGCGCAGTCAACAGGACCCGAGGCTGGAGACCAGACAGAAATAGAGGAGTAGTCCCAGAGCGAGCGTCCACCATGGCAGACAGAATGAAGGGCTGCAGCGAGCATGTAGATCTGCTGGATCCTTCGGTGTCGAGTGTCAGAAAGATGAAACAAACAGCCTCTCAACTATTTTTAAATCTGGACGGCGAACCGTGTGGCCATTAGCAGTTCCAGCTCGCTTGTCGCAAACTGGGAGAGTTTTTTTTTTTCTTCTTCAGCTGGCTCAGGCGGTGGCCTGAGTGTCTGAGTGTTGAGGAAACTTAATTTCCTAGAGATTTGTTATTAATGTGAGTGCGTAAGGAGCGGCGGGAGTGAAGTTTGGTTCTCCTACTGGGGACACAAATAACTCGACAGCCTCACGCTGAAGTGCCACCCTCTCTGTTCAATGGAGCTGACAAGTGCTATGCGGTGTGTCAACAAGTGGCGCTAGGTCGCAACCCATCTGCTGAGAACCAGACCGCACAATGACCAAGCACCACTTTAGGCCATTTTCCTTCCACTTCCTCTTCTTCTTTTATTATCTTTAAATATCAGCAAGTTTAATTTCTCACTGCTGCCACTCGCTGCAAGTGTGATCTCCCCGGCGACAGCCTAGCAGCAGCAGAAAAGGCCATGAGGCAGAGGGAGGGGGAGGGGACAGCGCCTCCCACTCCCCTCCCTGTCTCCCGCCCCCGCCCCCCTGCAGCCCGCTGCTATAATAGGAGATTGCTGTTGCAGATAGTTTCCTGGGAATCTTGGCGGGTTCACGGCCGGCCTGGCCAAGTGATGGACACTCACACATGGGCATTAATGGAGACATCCACATACGTCCACACGCAAACACACACACACACACACACACTAGGTGGCATATATTTTGTTTTTTTGCACACAGCCCACCAAACCGCCCGTTTACACCCAGACAGGTTTCTTTGAAAACGGTAAAAAATAAAATAATAAATAGGAACATTTTCACTTAAAATACACACTTTGGGAAACGTGGGACAGTTTGAAAACGCCGCCCTGTCCGGCTTTGTGTGAGCACTGAAAAACTTTTTTTTTTTGGAAATGATGATGTCACAGGTTTGCCCCCCTCAGCCCCTCACTTGCAACCTGAGCCGGCCGTGAAGCACGGACGGCCACTCACAACAACAACAGCGTCGAACAACTGCTTTGTGTTACTGCTACTGAGGATGATCAGCCTGACGTCTTGTCTCTACCCTCCACTGCAACAGGCAGCAAACATTGGTGGACAGTCACACACGGTGTTACGATAAAAACAATAAAAGCGATTGACAAACCTCCAGTTTTGCTTTTCGCTAAACTGAGGGATATTGAGCCAGAAAACCTAAATGACCAAAATGTCAGCAAACTTTAACTGGCAGGACTCTCAGTAAACCTCATCGTGGAGCTTTGAGGCTTTGCTTTCTGAAGTAACTTGAAGCAGAAGTTCAACTGTGTCATTGTCTTTTCACATTCGTTCTTTGCCATCTTGCCATCGTGAGTAAATACGCCGCGCCCTAGGTCTTCTTCTTCTTCTGTCTTCGTTGAGTAAACTCCCAACGCCACACGAGGCCTAGCTTAGGTACCGCAGCGTTTTCATTCATTTCCTGCATTTTTGTGTATATTTTTTGCGGATATTTTTTAAAGACGGCTTCGTGTAAAAGCGGTTTTAAAAACCACTAATGCCCTTTTTTCATCCACCTTTTCAAAAGCAGAAATACATACCGCTGGACCTCTGTCATCCTGCTCCATATTTCTTCACAGTGATCATTATTTTCTCACTATTTCCCCTTGTTCGGGAACTTTTCCGCCCTGCGCACTCCCGTTTTGCTGTTTACTTTGGGCCTTCACAGTGCAGAGGGCTTGTTTAAAAAGTGGTTTTGATTAATGAAATTTAATTTTCATAAACCTCCCTCAGCAAAAATAACTCCTCAACGCTCAATTTTCCCACTGAAGTTTGAATCCTGCTGTGGGGAGAGCTGTAAAATGTCCTGCTCATTAGCTCCCTCCAGCGGACACTCCCGGAACGGACGTCCGTTCTCTGTTGGATCCCCGTGTGGAATTTTGACTTTGACAGTTTATTAGAGTGCCTTTTTCTGCGCTGACAGAGCTCTTTGGGTTCAGATAGCATTGCTGTGCAGCCCTTGATGAGCGTGAGCATTGATCATGAGTGCCGTCAATGGTTCTCCGTGCTGAGTAAGGAGGAGCAGAGCTGTGGTTATGCGGTAGACAGCAGACAGGCACATTACTTGCCGCATTAAGATGCTTTGTTTCTTTTATCTTCATGCAGAGATTTGCTTAATTGATTCTAATTGATTGGGATATCGGTCAGCTCTGTTGCTGACATGATTCTGCGTGTTGGTGCCTTTCAGTGGAACGGCTCTACATGCACTTTAAGTCTGACTTGGGGAGTCAGGCCTTTAAAATGTAAAAATTGTAGGTTTTGCACCCAGTGTCAAGAAAAAGAATTGCATTCAGGAGTTTGTCTTTTTTATAAATATATTTATTTAAGCGCACTGCCTCCCTCTGTGGACCTTACATTGTCTGCTGATGGGTGTATGTGCACGTCTCCCTGTTTCAGGACATATTTCCCCACATCCCTGCAAAATATTTCATTACTGCAACAAAAGAAGCCCATTAACTGCAGTGTAAGAACAGAGTTCAACTGTTGTCCCCCGTATTCACCATGTTTGTCTGCTTTTCTGGCCGCTCTCCAGCTAATTTGATATAACAATGCTCCACAAAACCGCCTCAGGACTTTTTTTAGGTGACAGAAAATTATCAATGATGCCACATGCACAGCTGAATGTCAACACCAACTTGACTTGTTTATCAAATATTAAAGCAGTGAATTATGGGCACCATGCAGAACTTAATGATGATCGGAGTCATTATAACTTCAGCATCCTTTGTTTTGGCTAATGATTAAATTCCACAACACTGTATTCAATTTTGGAGAGAATGAATGTGTTTTTCTGGGCTTTTGTGTGAGTTGGCTGGATTGCGCAGTTCATATTAGTACAGCTTTTTTTTTTTTTTTAAGAAAAGGAGATGATTTGAGGGATATTTTGTTATCATTGGCTACCATGTCAGGAGGCTTAACATCTATGCACTCTCTTTTGCGCTTAAAGCAAAGTCATTGTATTAGGGCATTATGTTTTTGATAATATTATTCACGCCCTGAATGGATACAGCACCTGCTATACAATAGCCCCAAACTAATATGATAGCAAATGAGCAAATATGGTCATTATAGCAGCTGTTGATTTTGTCACCATTTTCTCTAAAAAAGCGTCCTCCATTTTTAACAAATGAGATTTTTGGTTGGGGAAATTTAGCATAAACATAGCACAAGAGTGGTAAGTTGCTGTAAAAATGGACAGTGTCACTTTATTGGAATATCTGTGGGCTAGTTACAACATGCAGACAAAAGGAGATTGAGCGCGCCGTACTCGCTGTGTACAACCTGGCATGACTTCTGACATTATCTCCCTCCTCTGTGTCACCAGGGTGTCGCCTCATCAATTATTGAACCAGTACTTCGTGGTAATACATAATTTCTTATCAATTATTCATGGTAATGTGCGTGTAGTTTACTTAATTGTGTTATTGACTATCAAAAGTAATTTCCTGAAAATCCTCAAGGACGCAAATTGAATCAGACCAACGACTGGCCGCGTGCTCGGCAGTTCACCTCAATCGGATCAGCTGATCCTTCATTCAAAAGTCATCGCAGCGAGGGGAGAGATTTAGGAATCACAGGCACGCCTATTGCTTTTAGTGACGCAATGACAACTTTGGGGGTCGGGGAATTATTTAAAAAAATGTTTAATTCACCAACAATAAATAGCATATATTATGTTTAATGAGGGTTTATTTCAAACAAAATGACCAGAGTGAAGGGAAGGAGAGGCGGGAGGGCCCCTACGAAAAAGTAAATAAATAATAAGAGTCACGGTTGCTCTCCTCTCCCGGCTTTAAGGGGAGCTGATAAATAATGTATCAGAACAGATGGCTGGAGCGGGAGGCAACAGGAGAGGAACATGAGCGGCTACATCTTTAATTGTTTTAAAGAACGTGTCACAACAGGACTGTTGTGTTCGCCGTCTGCTGACGCTACAGATGTGCTAACAGAGTCAACCGGGTTCCTTTCGGCTCGCGCACGCTAACCGACAGGCGGCATCCTGTACACATTTACATGGAGAAAACGAGACGGCTGAGAAATATTAAAGTGCACTTTCACTTTTGAAATAAAAAAAAAAACAACAATATTAATAATAATTGAATAAAAAAGGGATGAGAGCTCGTTTGAGGCCGTGACTGAGCGGATGGTACAAGCATTGTATTGCCTAGATTTTCACCGTCCTGCCATGACTTTTACAAATACAGCGTACATGCATTGAACATTCACAATGAAAGCGTCTGCACCCCTTGAGGAAAATCAAAAAAAAAAAAATCAAAAAAAGGAAATGCATCAGGATTATTTAGATTCACATTTTTCACATAGGTCTTTGTTGCACATACGTTGTGTCTTTGCTCGTCCATCAAATAGTCCGTCAGTGCGCCACGCAGACACTATAGATTCCAGAAAACACTCTTTGTGCTTCTACCGGGACTGTGAGCCCCTGCGCCTACTCAGCGTTTCCTACAATCATAATTTACTGTCAAATAAATAATTTAAAGTTTTGCATCCATACATTGCGGCAAAGTCTCTCCCGGCCTCTTCCTGAAGCCAGTCAGTACTTGTGCTTTATAGTTGCTCAGTAGTAGAGTAGAGGAGTAATAACAGGCACGATCACACAGATTCAGAGCATCGGCTACGTCCACGGCCCCCCGACGTCCGCCGCTTCACTTTTTCTCCAGCGACTCCTTGGAGCAGTGAGGGTGTTTGTTGGGGCTGCCGCCCAGGATGGGCACCTTGGCCGGGCTGGGACTGGAGCTGTCCCCTCCTCTTCCCACATGGATGGGCAATTCCATGGAGGGTCCCAGCATGGGCCTCCCCGCCGTTGAGGCTGCCGCCGCCGCCGCCGCTGCCGCGCGGGGCGCTCACCCGACTCGGACAGGACCCCACGCCGGCGCGCCGGGCCCGCTGGCGGCGCCGAGCAGGTTGGCCGACTGCAGCACGGCCTCGGAGTGCTCGCGGGCCTTCATGCGCAGGGCGGCCACGCTGGCCGTGCGGTTGCCCTGGCAGCCGTAGGGGGGCAGGAAGGACAGGCCCATGGGGTCGGAGACGCAGCAGGAGCACAAGCCATTACCTGGAAAACAGCAAATACGCCTTTAACGTCTCATCTTGGGAGCGCTATAAACGTTTATTGCGATCGTCTCGTCATCATTTTTTGTTGTTGTTGTTGTTGTTGTTGTTGCTCCCGTACAGATGGAAATGAAATTCTACCTTTGAGCGTGGCGACCTGGGAGAGGGCCTGAGCGTAGGTGGCGGAATTGAGGAGGGTCCCCGGTAGGCAGGAGGGGAAGAAGGGACCACTTGGACCCACGGTTCTGTTAATACTGCAAAAGGAAGACGCAAGGTGCTCCGTGTTATCTGATGAAAAGGTGAATAAAAATTGTTTGTTTGCTACACCTGCACTATTGCAAAAAAAAAATAAAAAATCAATCTCCAGCTGTATGTTTTTCAGTTCTTGCAGCCATGTTTGTTCCACTCTTAATAATTGTGTAATCTAACCTGTGTTTCTTATTCCATGTAGATTGGAGAGGCAGGTGAAAGTTGAATTGTCACTGGTATGCAGTGTACAATAAAGTTGTTCTGATTCTAAGGAATCATTTAGTTTTCTGTCACTTTTTTCTATTGACATTGTTTCCTGTCCCTCTTTTTGCAATCTGCAAATCATTTCTCCCCAAATTTCCTGCAGTGTCCACCATCATCATCATCATCATCTGCTCCCCACCTCTGCTGCATCTCCAGCGGCTCCTTCTGCTTCCTGCCGTGGTCCACTGGAGACTGGGAGTTGATGCTGCGGGATGGAGGAGTGCCCTCGCTCATCTGCTCTTTGCCTCCTTCCGGCTCCGCGCTCCCTCGCTCCGTCTTTCTCCACTTTGCTCTGCGGTTCTGAAACCAAACCTGCATCAAGATGAGAGGAGGGAGAGGGCGAGATGAGGTAAGAGCGATTACGACAAATGACTAATTAAAAATTAAATGTTTCCTGACAAATCTGCATGCCATTTATTTGATTCATCGGGACAGCAAATGAACTTTCTCTCCTGCTTTGAGCTGCTTTATTTGCTCTGATTTGCCTCCTATTGAGTGAACCACACTCTTGTCACACTTGTACCAAAACACATTTTTTTTTTTTTAAAAGGAAAAACTTCACCACACACACAGCCAAGAACACATATAGCCAAGTTCTGGCGTCTTAATCGAATGAAGGTCACTGCCTATAACAACATTTAATTGAGCAATTTTTCATTATCATATTTTAATGACTTCCCACTGACAGTTGTGCTGCCCGAGAGAGAGGCGGCGATGATGAAGTCGTTTATTTCCCTATTTAGTGATTGTTTGACAACATCAGATTCGATTAGGACTTGCTTCTAGCGCGCATTAATCACGACGTGTGAATGGAGGTTAGAGTCGGGCGCCGCGCGCGCTGCCTCCTATTGTGGCAGAGGTATAAATGATGTCAACAGCCAGACAAAACACGTGCATTCATTCGGCGGTGAAAAAGGGACAACGTTTGGGTGGCTGGACAACAATGCAGCCAATGGACTTATCTCACCCCTGCACCTTCCAGCTAGAAGTCGCGCCCCCCCATATGCACACCCCTCTCTGAATGGGCTATAATTGCTCCATTAATCTCAATTTGCTGCGTGCTCTTAATGCGGGGGGGGAGGCCCATTGACACTTTACAAAAGGGAGGGGCGGGGGCAACAACACTACAACAGAAAGGAAATTTATTTTCTAATAATAATGTAAGTTTAATATCCCCTGCATACTGCGCCGGATTCATGTTCAGATTTAATAATAGGAATGCGGTAATCGGATTAGGAGGGGAATAATTTGTTTACAATCCCTAATTTACAGCGCAGGATTCCATTATCAAGCCCGCCATTGGGTTTAAGCGATAGTAAGATGACCCTGGGGAACAAAAGGCAAACTATTATATTTCCCACAATTAGATCTGCGCGCACAACAAAACCCAAAAGCGAATCTGGAATGCAGGAAATTACATACAGGACACATAACTTAATTACATCTGGCCAAGTTTATAACGTCGCATATGTGCTGGGCAGGAGCGGAATATAAATTGGCAAATTTAAGGTGCTAGTGCCGACAAGTGCGTTTGTGGCTGCGCGTGTTTTTCCAGCGCGTGTTTGCGGCAGAGAGCGAGAGGAGTGGAGGGGAAAGCAGAGAGTTCTAGGCACTGCAGACTTTCCTCTCCTTCAAAACAAAAGTGTCTTGCGATAAATAAAAAAAAAAATAAAAAAGAAGAGGAGGGGGGGTCTGCAGAGATGATGTATTCCTACCTTTGAGAGGCGCGGACAAATTAGCCGGGAACATTATAGCTGCTTAATTATGAATGACCGATTAATCAGGCTAATCTAATATTCACCATTATGTTGATGTTATTAAAGTGCATCGGCCGAATGACAGAGTGGCTTAATTTAGCCTCAGCGTGGCGTGTCCAGACGTGCCCGGACGGCGCGTGCAGGACACACGTGGCGGTGCTCGCTGTGCAGCCGTGGCCGCACTAACCTGCACTCTGGCCTCGGTCAGGTTGATCTTCATGGCCAGCTCCTCGCGGGTGAACACATCCGGGTAGTGAGTCTGGGCGAACACCGCCTCCAGCGCCTCCAGCTGCGGGGAGATGGAGAGCACACACACACACACACACACACACACACACACACACACACACACACACCTCAATGACTTTTCTTCCTTCCTAGTTCCTCCCCTTCCCCTCTCTTCTCTTTTCTTTACTTTTCTCCCTTTCCCTCCTAAAACATAAACTTAATTGAACTAATAATTGTTATAAAGCAAAAAAACGCCCCTTTAAAGCCTAAATATTGTAAGTTCAATTCCACAAAACAACAAAGCTTCTTCATTTTTTTTTAAATGCTTGCAAAGAAAATACCGTACATTTTAAAAATTATACCAAAAATCTTAAAAATCCCGTGTTTTATTGGGCCTACTATACTCTTGCACCAGTTTCTCCAAAGTTGATGTTTATGATTCAATCAATTAATTTATTTTATGGCATTGATTGAAAATTACCTGTTGCAAAGTGAACGTAGTTCTGTTCCTTCGCTGTTTTCTGCGAAGGAATCCGTCATCAAAATCAGTCGGGGCGTGGTTCCCAAAACTGCTCGAGTTCACTGAAAACAAAGTTAAAGAAAAAAGTCATTTAAAAACAAAAACAACAACAACAACAACAACAACAACAACAACAACAGATTCTTTTTAAGAACGGAAGGCTTTTATATCAGTTCTTTGGGGGAGAGTAAAAAAAGAGTATTATGATCACATCTTAAAATAACAAAACAGGCCCTGTGCCAAAACAGTCAAGATCTGACATTTATTTTCTGGCGCACTTTCTTTTTTTTAAAAAATTTCATTAGCTGCATAAAACATTGATGCGAGGCTCTCTGATGGGAACCATCGCGGGGCTAAGAGGCATGACTCCTAACATCTGTGCCCGGGACAAAACATCGCTCTGCCCCGAAGCCAAAAGCACCAGCAGCGTCTTCACCGGAACAGCCGGCACATTGATGTGACGGAGCGGAGGGGGGAGAGATCGCTTCACCTCCCACAATACACATTTAAATCAGTTGACGGTCATAAAAATCAGCTGATGCCGGTGGACTCGCCGCACGACTTTCACGATTCATTTTGGAGAAATGCAAAATGCACAATGTAACCAAAGTGCGCGGGTTATTCTAACACGCAGCAATCACAGGGGATAAGTCTTTATTTTATTTAAATCCAGGCCTTTATATCATAAAACACACGTTACTTTTCAAAGTCTAGTTAAAAACGGTCGCGATAGATTAAAAGAGCCGCCTGCGCAGGCCTTTAAAAAAATAAAATAAAATCTCGTCTCGGTTCGTGCGTCAAAACGCGCGAATCACAATCTCAGCAAAACTTTTTGGCATCTTCAGATTTTTTTTCAACCCCAGTTTATAGCAAATAAAATAGAATAAAATAAAGTCTTACAAGTGTTGGAGCGGCAGCACTCTCCGTCGAGCTGCGGTGGACAGTGGAAGTAGAACATCCTGGCGCGCCTGCGAAGAAACTCAACCTGGAACAAAACACGCACAAAACTTTCAGTCCGGTCGCCGAGAATCGCTCACGAGTTCGGCTTCAGCGCGACTCCGAGTGGCGGTCTGAACGCGTCCAATCAAGCCGCGAAGCAGAGTCGCGGAGAAGATGCTGTGAGAGGGAGAGCAGCCTACCTGCGGTGAGGGTGCTGATGAGAGTGACTTCCCGCTCTGGAGAGGATGAGGAGGAGGAGGAGGAGGAGGAGGAGGAGGAGGAGGAGGCTGCGCTTCCTCTGACTGTCTGGGAGTGTCCACATCTCCATCCCCCTCGTTCTTCCCCTCTCTCTCCCTCTCCCTCTCTCTCACACACACACACACACACACACACACACACACACACACACACACACACACACACACACACACACACACACACACAAACACACACAAACACCAGGGGTAGGGGGTGATGGAGACAAAGCCTTGATAATCCGATTAGGACCAATTAGGCGTGAGATTTTGCGACACTGGCTGAAAGCCTTAACACTCTGCCGACAGTTATAGAGACATCTGGACACTCACTCTTCGTGTGTGTGTGTGTGTGTGTGTGTGTGTGTGTGTGTGTGTGTGTGAGAGAGGGAGAGAGAGGAGTGGGAGCACCGTGAGGAGGAGAGGTGATATACCCAGGGTGGCAAACGGCAGCTCTTCTCATGGTGCCAAAAAAATTCATCACAAGTGATTGTTATTCCAGAGTCAGAGCATATTCCCCAACCATAAACACGCGCACGCACCCGCCGCACTTTTTTTTTTATTTGCTCTTTCATATATTAAAAAAAGGAGGATGACTGCTTTTGGGTTTTAGATTGACTGTCGGGCGGGTTAATTGCTCGTCGGGGTGTGTTAGGGGGTCCACTTTACAAGGGCTCGAGCATGTTGAACACTCACAAGGCCAAATTTTTGATTTTGTTCACAGCAAGGGGTCCGGCGATTTATATCGCTTCCTCAGATAAATGATCTGCTGCGGGACCCTTTCAATTAGTTTTAAAGCGCATCTGGGACGGCAGAGCGCAGACGCCACGCGTCTCTGAGGTAGAGGCAAAATGAGGCTTCGAGAAGCAGCTGAAATTTAGAAGAGGAGTGCGGGATTGGACTAAACCACATAAAGTGCAGAAAATCCCGTCTAATGGCACGTAATTGGTTCTGTAATATCATTACAGGCGGATAATGGCCAGTTACAGGGCCCCGCGCTATTAAGGGTTTCCCTGGCGTGCAGCGTTTATGTTATTAAAGGGGGAATATAATGATATTTTAGTTATTAAATGCGCGTAATTAATTTATGCACCACTGAAAATAAAGTTGTTATTATGACCTCGGCGAGGTGCGTGGAGAAAATTGAAATCAAATAACGGCTGATAACTTTATTCCAATATTTTGGTCTAGACGACTCTGACGAGTGCGGGCCTGCAGAGTGTTTACCTGCTTCCTGTCAGCGCCTTTGCTCCCCAGCCTCTCTGATGGCTGCTTAAATAGCTCGCTGAAATTACACCGCTCCTCCTCAGAAACGCGTTTGGAAAGTACATTCGGCGGCCTTTTATTTCAGGACCTTGGTCAGCACCACTGTTTTTTAATATAATCTTCTTTATGGGCCATTTATTTTTCTCTACCTAATTCCATTTTTTAAGCCGCTCTTCTAATTTAAAATGCTTATTTAAACATGGTTTCGGATAAATTAGCAGAGAACTTTCTTTCCTCTTTGTAAGCTCGATTTTAATGAGTAGAGAGGAAATTAACAGTTGGTTTATTACAATTTATGAAAGGCAGCATTTTTTTTTTTTTTTTTTACAAAACATGGCAGCAAAATAAGTTTAAACATCTGAAAAAGATTTATTGCAGGTAGGTTCATGAATTGAGGAAAATGTTTAAACAAAATCAAACGGAACTGTTGTACCAAAATATGACACAGGTCAAAATATGACACAAAACCATGACAATGAAGGAGTGAGTATATCAGTCATCACAATGATTTAGTTTTAACCTTCACATTTAAGTCAGAGCGGAATACAAGTGAGCAAAGATTTTGCTGTAAATATATATATATATATATCTATATATATATATAAAAAATTGCACTGATATTTCATGAAATTTAAACCGACCGAACACTCAAGACTGTAAACTAGCTGATTCTTTTTATTCTCTCAATCAGCAAACACGTCCTTGCACAGTAAAATGGCCTCCCGGCAATAAACTTCCTCTATACCAAATTGCATATGTATTGCATTTTAATGACATACATGGGGCGCAACCACTGGTGTAGTAAAATGTCAGGAAATAAAACATCTTCATTTGACAGAAAATAAACTGGAATTCAAGTAGGTATTTGGAGGCTTGGCCGAGGCGGCGGTTCAGTCAGCGGAAGTGCTCCTTCAGTCTCCACGTGCCCTCCTGGCCAGACGTCCTCCTGAAGTCGCAGATGCTCCGCAGCAGCTCCCTGAAGACGGGCGCCTGCTGCTGGGTGAGTCTGGGCTTGAAGTACTCCAGCACCTCCTGCGTGGTGGCCTGGCCGTCCACGCCGGCCTGGAACGCCACGAAGTTGCGCAGGTCCGCCAGCAGCTCGTCGTGCTCGGTGGCCGCGGCCGGGACGAAGTGCTGGAGGCGCATGAGCCGCCGCCGCCGCCCTCCTCCTCCTCGTCATTCTCCTCCTCCGCGCCGCCGTCTCTTTGGCTGGAGGGCAGCCTGAGGTAATTACGGTCTCTCATCTTGGCCAGCAGGGCGGAGGAGGAGAGCGGGGCCGATCCTGACTCACTCTCTAACCCCTCCCCGCTGAAATGAGCTTTGGAACCGGGCTTCTTCGACAAAGACTTCTTAATAATAGCAGCGTCCTGGAAAGAGGCAAAAGGAAAATAAACAAAACGGCACGGACTTGCCAGCGTAAGGTAAAATTCAAACGCGCCACATTTGTTGTTGTTGAGTGGTTGTTACCTTGCATTTGTTCGCGGTTGGGACATTTTGGACCGTGGGTGTTACTAACAGAGAATTTTTCTTCTGTCCAAACCGTTTTCTGTGGGCAAAACAAGGGGAAAAATAACTCTCAACCTTTAAAAAAGAAAAAAATAATGCCCAAAGATGTACATCACATCAGTTGCTGCGTTTTCATGACAGTTGTTTGGAAAAGAAAAAAACAAAAAAAACAAACTAATTTTTTAAAATTTCGACCAAGTGCAATTGCGATTTGCAGGTGTTTCCATTGAATGGCGTAAAGCACATAAGCTGTAATTCTTGTAAAATCTCGTACTGCAAGATTTACAAGAATTACGTTTGCTTTTGTTTGCTGTCAAGAATGGTTGTTATATTTTTCTCTTTGATTACTACGAAAAAATATTCCACCTCCTCCTCCATCCAAACATAATGCGCGATTTCCACTTGAAGTGAACTGGTCACGTGACCCCCATACATGACGTCCAGTGACGTGTACATTTCCATGACAATTTTGTGCTATACCTCTATACCGATACGTCTGGAAAACCACCTCATGAAAGCATCAAAACCTTTCAGCCATATCTGAGAGGTTTTTCAAAAATGTTGTTTTTTCCATTACCATTTTCTTTTATTGCGATATTTAGGTTTTGCCCAATTCTAGGGGTAATGGAAACGCAGCTAGTGTGTTTGAGATAGTGAGAGTGTGTACCGTGCAGGCGGAGGGGGAGTGTTGTTGAAAGGCAACCGACACCGCTGGCGGGAAACCTTCAGGGCTCTCAAAGCGTCTTTGGCCACTTTATTGGCTTCAGCCTCGACCAGAACGTAGTCGGGATTGGAGGACTCGATGATGGTGTCGTGCTGCATCACACTGTGGATACCTGAAGAAAACCAAAAAGAAAATAAAAATGTCAAAAAAGTATTTTTTGTTTGTTTGTTTATTAAACAAGTAAGTGTCAAAAGCACAATTTTACCTGATTTCTTGAAGAGTTTTGCCAGAACATAATCGTCCGATTTATTTTGCTCCTCTGCCTCGTTCTCTTCTTTCTTGTAGGCTCTTTTCTTGACCAGGTGGGAGATGCGGTGGCCTTCAAAGTGAGCGTCCCGGCTGTGTTTGCTTTTCTTGTGCTTGTGTTTGGTCAAGTCAGCGGATTCGCAGTGCTTCCTCTTTTCCCTGTGTTTCTGCGGGCTCACCACGGAACCCTCTTTGTCTCTGGCAGGGTGAGACTTGGGCAAGTTGGACTCTTTGCCTGCCGGTATCGCCGAGTCCCAGTCTGTGTTATTTTGTCCTTTGTGTGGTGCATCCGCGTCGTTCTGGTTGAGGCCTTGGCTGTCTGTCTGTGCATTTTGATCACCAAGAGAATTTTTACTGCGCGGAGAAATATTATCATCCACCAAAGCGGGAATGTTTGCCGAGTTTGATGAGCGTCTGCTGTCTGGACCAATTTGGTTGTCTGAGTGTTTATTATCAAGCCTTCTGTGGTTTGCTGCGTGCGACGACCTTGATCTCTCCGGTTTCTTTGGTACTTTGACGTCAGAACCGGTCCCTGTGTGCAAAACATAAACAAAAACCGGTGAAGCTAATTCTTCCTGACTGCCTTGCGGGAGAAATTTAGGTTATTTAACAACTGCGAAACAACACCGAGAGTCAATTAGCAAACCTGCAAATATGGCACTGGTCTCTGTTCCCTTCGCGCCGTCAGGATCAGCCAGAGTGAAGAGCTCATAAACGTCATTGGACTTGAAGAACCGCCTTTGTTTGGGGTCTTTCAGAACCCGATTGGTCAGGAACTGCTTGAAGATTTGCCTGATTTCCAGCAGAAGAAACCCAGAATTAGATCACCGGGTGCAACTTATTATTATACCACAGCAGGCAGTGCTGATCCTCTGTCACCGCAGAGTAGTTTGGCTGATGGATGAGAAAATTAGTTAACCGCACTACTGTCGGTACCAAAATAGAACCCCTGCAGTTCCTCTGACTTGCCGTTTTTTTAAGGGCACTTTGCAGACCCAAACCAAACAGAGCACTAGTTTAGAAGTCCTAGATTGGCCATTTAATAATGAAGGAAAGCTTTTCAATTACTGAGAACTGGGATAGTGCCCGCAGTAATAAAGCAGTGATGTGAGCAATTAGTCATGTTATCACCAATACTCATAAACATGGGAAGTCAATTGAAAGACAACCAAAATGCAAGACTGGATGAGGGAAAGCACAATTGAGAGAAGATGATTTTTAAAGCTCTTTCTAACACGGCTCTCTATTTTGTCTGCGCAGTGATTTACAAACAAAACAAACATACAAAAAACGAGACTCTGCTCTGACCTGTGGTAGATCTTCTCCTCGATAGTCCCTGCAGTCAGTAACCTGTATATCGTCACTTGCTGCGTCTGACCAATCCTCCACGCCCGCTCTCGAGCCTACGCAACACACACACACACATTCAAATCCAGAGTATGATAAATTATTTCAGTCGATGAACAACGGTATTTGTAAAAGATAAGTGTGCGATTCAAGCTGGAGATTTTAGAAAACCAACAGAAGCCTAATGAAAAAAAATGGTGGATCAGTAGTGACGCAAAGAAAAAAAAAAAAGAAAAAAAAAGAACTCTAATTTTGCATGTGTGGGATGGTGGCCGACCTGTGTGTCAGTGCTGGGGTTCCAGTCTGGGTCGTAGATGATGACTCTGTTGGCTCCAGTCAGGTTGACTCCCAGACCTCCGACTTTAGTGGTCAGCAAGAAGATAAAAATGGATTTGTCCTGTGAGAGAGAAGAAAAAAAAATGTCACGAAACATAATTTTATCATTCCTTCTGTGATCGCTGCGTCACATTATTTTCAATTTAACTAAAGCAAAATTCAAATTAAAAGTTCAAATCATTCCATTTTGGTCACGTGCATGTTAAAGACCAAAAACAATTCTGCAGGGGATTTTTTATCCAAAGCAAAGCAGATTTGTTGAGTGTTTATTATGTGCGCTGACAGAAACCATGAGGTGACCAACAGATTTCCATCAATTAGCCCTCCCACCTCAGGGTGTGAAAGATCCACTGACACATTCGCTCCCTGGGGGGACGGGATTCTTTCGCCGGAGACACGCGGAGCCATTAGGGTGGGGAGAGTAATTCTCACCTCGTTGTAGCGAGCGATGAGCGGCTGCCGGGAAGCGATCGCCGTCGTGCCGTCCATCTTCATGTAGGTGTAGTTGTTTTCTCGGACGAACACCTCTAAGATGTCCAACATCTGCCGAGAGAAAATAAAAGGAGGGGGAGGAGGGTTGAGGGGAAAAGAGGGGGCGGAGGTTGGGATTATCTCTAAAAGGATTAGAGCAGATTAATATTACATGGACAAAGATACCAACAGGGAGGGTCTCAGGTTGCCTCTGAGGTATAATCTCATTGGTATTGACTGAAACAGCTGGGGCCTCCCCCTCACACTCACACACTCACACACACACACCCCACTCAGTTTTACAAGCACAGCGGCGCACATGTAGAGACATTTACAAGTGATAACAATTAAGTGAAGTGATTGGTAGCTGAATCCCGACCTGTCTGGACTGCGAGAAGAGCAGGACTCGCTGGCCCTGCTTGAACCACAGGCGCAGCAGCGACTCCACCACGATCAGCTTCCCCGAGCGCTTCCAGAAGCCAAAGTGTTCCTCCTCCGTCAGCTGCTCCTCCGGGATCCCCCTCAATATCCGGGGGCCGCCTGAGAAAAGGTCCGGGTGGTTGCAGATCTTGCGCAGCGCGATCAGACCAGAGAAGACCTGGGCGGAACACGCACACGAGGAAGGAGGAGCAGGAAAGGCTCAGACACAGACGGTCGGGCGGATTTTGAAATTGGCCGGCAGTGAGCGACAGAGAGCAGAATCTACAGTGTTGCGCCTTTTAAACAAATAAACACATTTACTTTAGTCTGCAGGAACGAGTTACATAATTTATTTACGGACATTAAAGGCAGCGTTGCTTGATGAAGGCCCAACGGTCACTGCATTAGTAATGGTGGTTAATGGACTGAGAGTGACCGCTAAATATGTCCATAATAGCGTGCGCTCGTGTGTGTGTGTGTGTGTGTGTGTGTGTGTGTGTGTGTGTGCGCACGCACGCTCAGTCTGCTGTGGTCACCCCTGGCTCTACGACCGTGTCCATTTGGTCAGTGGTAATAAATGGTGGAGTGTGTGCTGCTCTCTGCGGGGGTCTGGCTAATGTGAGCAGGGAGGAGTGTTTCCGAAAGAATTAAAGGTCCTGCGTGAAAGATTTAGTAGCGTCCGAGTCCAAGAAGGCAGCGCGCAAAACCGGCTTAATGCGAATCCGCGTTTGTCTGATTGTCCTCTCACATCTTTATTTTAAAAGCTGTTAAAAAAAACAAAGAAAATGAATGTTCTGGGTCACTGGGTACGTGGTCGCACAATAGCAGACTCTCAATGTCAAAACACACGCATGAAATCATGACAATGAAGTAAATAAACAGCAAAAAAACAACACGGTTTTGTACGCTAAGGACTCACAGATTGCATTCAATAGCACTTAGAGTAAGAAATTATATTAAGAGTATGTACACACACACAGTGAGAGGACCTACCTGCATGTCTCCATTGAGTATCTGGTAGACCTCTTTGGAATCTAAAAAGCTCTGATACACCTGCCGTTGGTCCTCTGTTAATCTGCAGAACAGGACCTACACACACACACACACACACACACACACACACAAACACACACACGGTTCAAAACCCACTGATGAAGTGCAGTGTAAGAGAAGTGAAATTAGACGGAAGCAACTTTTTTTTCTTTTTTTTTGGAACCACTGCCGTCCTCTGGGAGCGACTTAATGAGCGGAAGCAGACTGAGGAGTCAACCAGCATCAGCCGCGAGGACAGACCAGGGACCGGCCACCTAATGAATACCTGCTCCTTTTACTTTACTGGGACTTTATTAGCCGCCTTCACCTGACAAAAAGGCCACGCGCATTCATCAAATAATCCTTAGACGTGGCACAAGCAGTCACCGCCGATCAGATAAACGCCTCCCCAGTTAAGAGCTCGGGGGGGTTTAGAGGCAGAACGGGGTCGAGTGTCTGCGGGCGAGACGAGTACCTGTTCGTTTTTGTCGGGCAAGGAGAGGTTGTCCTTCACGTCTGCCTTCATTCTTCGGAGCAGGTAAGGGTTTATCGTGTCCCTCAGCACGCTGGCGCACTTGAACGCAGTCTGGACCTGGAACACAAAAGCAGAGCGATGAAAGGTTTTTTCATGGTGTAAAATTCACTTGAGCAAGAAATCCTAGCAATGCGTCTGGAATCAGTGTCTGTCACTGAACGCTGAACTGAATAGAAATTATGAAAGTCCATCCTTCACTTTTTTTTTTCACTTGCTCTGCTTTTCAGATACTGTGTAGCTCTAAAACACTGCTGTGGTTAGTGGCATCATCTCCAGACAGGTCTTCCTGCACTCTCTAACAGACCCTTGTTTCTGTCCTATTCCAAATGATTTAGCGATTTAAGATACAACAAAACATCAGATTTATGAAACTTGGAGTTTTCTGGACCTATTTCCTGGAGCTAATTGTGTCACACAGGTGCTTCACCTGAGCTCATAAATAAAAGCAAAGCTCTGATAAGGAGCCTTTTAAAAACAAACAAAACATTGCTTGTGGCAGTTTTATTAGGCGTGTCATCCACGAGCCCCGCTTCCGTCATCTCTCACTGCCCCGTTGTTGTTGTTGTTGTCTTTTTGAGACAGTGCAAGCCATTAAACATTGATCATCTGTTCATCTCAAGGGGCACGATCCTCCTCTTTCATCCCCCACCACATTCTGCTGGCCAGCTCCGCTGAAAAAAAAAAAACGTGCGGGAGCTCCCACTGACCGTGCGCTGCTACACCTCATCCAGGGCCGGTGCTAAAGGCCTGTTAGCTTTTTAAACATTAACTCACTGGAGGGGGTCCGCCGGGGGCGGGATCAAAGACACACTCAGCAGAGCTGCAGGGGACAATAACATGTTGGGATTTGAGGAGGGTGGTGGAGGTGGTGGTGAGCGGTGGGGGGGTCAAAGTGGAAGAAAGCAGATGATCCGAGCTGCTGGGGTGAATTCACATGGGGGTGCAAATGTGTGTTTCAGTAATGGATCCGCCATCAAGCGGCGTCCCTCCCACGTGCTCTTGCATAGATCGCGACAGAGCGTCAGCTGACGGCCGACTCGGCTGCTGGGAGGATTTTCAGAAAGAGGATAAAGCAGCAGAGCTTAGCCCTCTCTGACCATTTAATAACATTAATAATTAGTAAAGGTTTTTATTATCGACAGCGGAAGAAGCATCAATAGCAAGCTTAAATAATTAAATCCGTACAGTCAGTGGGTTATTAATGACTCGACACTAATGACAAAGGGCTACAATTTAGCTGGCTGGCTCTCCACTTTAGCCTCTTCCTCTTTCTCACACACTGGGGATGTGCTGAAGTTCCTTCGCATGGACCTACATTATCATGCGCTGCACTTAATGGCTCCGTTGCTGCACTATCGCTGCTTCTGACCGGCTTCCATTGAGTTCCTCGGAAATGTGTGAACGCACGTGTAACACTTCATCGTTCATTCTGTTTGCTCCTATTATTAATTTGTAACTTATATTCTAAATTTAAATATGAACTACCATTTCCTATGATTAAAAAATATCACTGAAATTAGGGATTAACAAATTAATTTTATAAAACTCTTCATCATTTACATTTAATGTTTGGAAATTGAAGATTTTATGTTTGGATTCTTCACAATTTACCTAGAATTAATGAAAACAAATCATAATGCAGCTTCTTCTGGGGTGAGAGTTGTGCTGTACCTGCACAGGTGAGGCGTTGCTGTATCCTCCCATGGTGATTGGCACAGAAAATTGCTCCATGAAAACAGGCAGAGTTCCCAACTTGCCAGGGAAGACAAAGTCGAAGAGAGACCACAGCTCCTTTAAATTATTCTGCATCGGAGAGCCCGACAGGATGAACCTGTGAGGGGTGCGGAACTGGACGTGAGGGAGGAGAAAAGAGAAGCGAGTTAATACCAAGAAAACTTGATTCATATTTTGGATCATTTAGTTCATTGAAATGTACTTCAAAATCGCCACCTGTTTACAAGCAGTGGTAACTCCAGCATTTGGGTTCCTGATCTTATGGCCCTCATCCAGAATGATGTAGTGCCAATCGTAGCGCTGCAGGATGTCCTGAAGGTTCCTCACGGCTGAGTACGACGTGATCAGAATACCGTGGCATGAAGCAATCTCTGGAATGAGCTTTTCCTGCAAAAAATAGTCAACAAAAGTTGCTGTTTTTTAAACAATCCAATTTCCTATGTCGTTCAGTCAAGCACGAAATCGGGGGATCTTTTTAATATGGTTCAAGAGGGGAAGGTTGCGAGACCCAGCTTTATAAACAGACCTCTAGTGCCCCCCACAGGAAAAAGAAGACTAGGTGGAAATCTTTGAATAGACGAGCGAGCATTAAAAAAAAATATTACACACGAGCAGTTACCTTGTTGCTGGTGAAAGAGCCGGTTTCATGTAGGACGGCCACTCGGAAAGGAGGCCACCAGGTGTGAAACTCCTTCACCCACTGGTGCATGACTGTCGCCGGGCAGACAATCACGGTTGGACCCAGGCCGGCATACCTGCAAGCAAACAAAGATATATTTAATTTAACCTCAAATAAGGTTCAATAAAGTTTGGTGATACCCAGCAAAATAGGTGACAAGATGACTCAATAATGAACTTTTACAAAAGCCACACATTTTAACTGAAATATGTGTGTGTTGACTATCCATGCATGAGGAGACAGATGACACTAAGTGACCAGCTAAAAGAGGGCAGCACCCCATGGGAGAATAAAAAACAAAAACAGGGGTGCACCCTTTGCTCCCCTGTAAACATTTACAACACACAGCCACTAATGGGCTAGAATGAGAGTTTTCCTGGTGGAAGCTATTGATACTTGGCCGTAATTGAGTTTGCGAGCAATCAATTTGTGGGCGTCTGTAGTAGACAGAGTATTGACCATCAGGGAAGCTCCTCATCCTAAATGCACAAGCGTTATCTGTGCAGTAAAAGCAAATTATCACCGCAGCTGCTTCTGTTTTTTAGGCCCGAACTGCTTCCTCACGCTCAGCTCTTTAAAGCCACTCGCCTTCTTTTTGCGTGATCATGAAGAACCGACTTGCACAAAGTAAACACACCTACACGCCTGCATACTTTCAGCGACACACGATGAGTGCGAGTTTTTTTTCTTTTTTTTTTCCTATGATGTCTGCAGTAAGATAGTGAAGAGTCTGATAATTGAAACATGTTTAATAATTCAAACGAACACTCTCAAGCAGAAATTTCTCTAATCAAATATTCATACCATACAGACACACAGTCTCTGGACACTTATTGTGTGTGTGTGTGTGTGTGTGTGTGTGTGTGTGTGTGTGTGTGTGTGTGTGTGTGTGTGTGTGTGTGCGTGTGTGTACCTGTAGTTGCATCCTCTGGTCCTCAGCTTGCTGTAGCTCAGTCCAGCCAGAAAGCTGATGACCTGGATGGTTTTTCCCAATCCCATCTCATCTCCCAGGATGCCGCCTGCCTGCTGACAGTGGAGTTCCCACAGCCAGCGCACACCTGTCTGCTGGTACCTGACAATGTGATAAACGCAAGCGAACAGAAGAAATGTACACGGGTGAATTCAGCTTGACTTAAACTACCTGAACAATTCACTGAAGTCGCTGAAGAGCGTTGCAAGTTTTACGCAGTTATCAGAAACATGATTGCACATTATATAATGTGAGCTAGTTGGCCGAACCCTTATTTACCTCGAGTAACCCATACAAACACACAGATTAGAACAGCTGACCTTTAGCCGCTTTAAATCAAGTTCATAAAGCCATTATCAATCGGCGGATAAGAGCAAAGGCTGTGGCTGCGATTGTGTGGACTGATTCACAGGGTGAATATCCGCCCGTGCGGGGATGAAACATACTTGAACAGTTTCTTCCAGAGGAAGCCAGGAAGTTTGAAGCCTTCGTCGAATTCTTCGTCGCTGTCGTCTGTGAGCTCCTCCCCTCTCTCGTTCCTCACCAGCCGCTCTCGAAGGCGCTGCCGCTTCCATTTCCTAACAGCAGCAAGAGCAGATGCTGATCAGCGTCCACATCGACTGCACAATGGCATTTTTGCTCCTTTTCATGTCATTTTCTTTCACTTTTAGTATTTTAGACCAGTGGTTTGAATAAATAAATAATATAATTATATTATATTTTGATTATTATTATCAAATATAATCTAATTTATCCATTTATCAAGATGATTGGCTCAATGAGCTACCCAAGGTACTGTAGTTTTATTTTATTATCGCCCCCTGGTGGTGGTACACAGTGTGCTTTATTACAGAGGGGCCAAGTATTATGAGTTAAAGTGATTTTTTTTTTTTTGGGGGGCCCTCAAAGTTACTCTTCGTCATCATCATCACCATCATCATCATCATGGAAATTAAGTTTGCTCCACAGATCAACCCAATGGGACAATCAGGTGTGCAGAATGAATGTGCTCGCCACTCTCGCGCTCTCTGATTCATTTAAAGACTTTGCCCGTGCAGGTGGACGGAGGGCAACGTTTTTCAGCGGTGAGAATTTCCCACGAGCGCCGAAAACATCGACGGCGAAAACGGGGAAATGTAAAGGAGAGGAGTTTTAATGGTGCGGGAGAGAGGGCAGTTAGAGGCACAGTCGTCGCGCAGCAAATGAAGATTGATACAGACAATTAGTCGTGCGAGTTCCCCAGAAAGGTGTGAGGTGGAAAGGATAAGAATCCATCTTCATTTGGGCTTGGTCCTGTCACCCTGCTACAAAACCGGTCCTTTAGCTGGGCCTGGGAGACCACACTCTCTAATTAAGTCAAGACTAAGCATTGGTTCAGTTAATTACACTTTTCTGCACCCCCTACTGCACCCCCCCCCACCCCCCACATACACACACACACACACACCCCCACCCAACAACAAATACCGTCTGCTCTAATAATATCATCTCTCGAGCTAGCCTCACCAGCCGCGCCGCGGACGGCACCGTTGAATTGACATTCAATCACTGCAGTGTAGGAAAAAGGACACATGCCAACACAATTTATTTGGCAGCTATAAATATGAAATCTCATTAGGGCTGCTCTTCCATTAATTTGAGCATTAGACTGAGTGAGTGTATAAAACCATGTGCAGGAGGACAATTAGGCCAGTGTGAGAGCAGCGAGAGAGAAAAGGAGCAGGGAGCGAATTTGCTTAGTCAAGACACAGCTGCCAATCTCATCTGGGATTAACTCTCCTTCTGCACTATGGAGCCAGCAGAAGCCCCGCCGCTTTTTCCTTAACTATGCGGAATAACAATGGTACATTTGCCACCACTGCCATTGCAAATGTGATGCAGAGTTGAAAGCTCAATCTGGCGTTTGTTGAGCATGTAATTTACTGGAGGCTTGCTGATAAAAACTTTTTTTTTTAACATTTACTTCCAGTTATAACCTTAAAAAAAGCTGAAATAACCCAAAGGTCCAATAATAAAGCTAAACACACTTTACTAATGTTTTCTATAATGTGCCACTGGACCCCAGGAGAAAATAAATATGAAAATGAGAATGCTATACAACCCAGACAATTAGTTTAATTTATTTATAGATTTATTTTTCAAAATTACCAGACCAAGATCATCATCATCCTACCTTATTCGCTGCCTGTAGTACTCCACATCTCCATCATCTTTGAATTTCTTCATTTTGCCCTTTCCATCCTCTTCTTCGTCTGAACTCTCTGGGCTGTAATCTTCCTCACTTTCATCTTTTTTCTTCACTTTCTTTCGTCCCTTTGCTTCGGGTTTTCTCTTGTACAGTTTTAGCTCGTACTCCTCATCATCGTCCTCCCCAAAGCCCTCCTCCATGGCTTCACGTTCTTCTTGTTCAGGATCAAAGCCTTCATCGCTGGGCAGATACTCTGACCCCTCACTGTCTTCCTCATCTCCCTCATTGCGTTTTCTTCTCGGTTTCGGGGGCTGCGGCTCAGCCTTGGGCCGGGCCTTCGGATGGGCCTTGAGAGCTGTTATCTGGAGCTTTCGCATGCGCTTCTTCATCTTTTTATCCTTAGGAGATGAAGAAAATTTGGTTTTCTTTCCCAGGGACTCCTGACTGGGGCTACTTCCAGGACGGCTCTTCTTCTTCTTCTTCAGAGGAGTAACTTTCCTCCTTTCGGTGGCCAGCTTGGCTTGACCCGCCAAGTATTGGTCAAAGGCCGAGTTTTCTGCGAGCATCACTTTTCGAGGCTCCTTCTTTACTTCCTTCTGAGGTATCCGCGTTCCGAAGGGAGTCATGTGACCAGTACGGATGAGCTCTTCCCACTCGGTTTCCTGCGAGGGCATGAGCATGCTGCCCAGGGTAGATGGCCCAGCTTCTGCAAGAACAACGGATATACAAATCAGTGGGACTAGATAAAGAAATACTGGTTCTATGAATAAAAGGTTGCACAATCAGAGCATCATTTCTGCACCTGTGCATTCAAGTGACATTGAAAATAATGACGCATGCCTGCAAGTAATTATCTATGATGTATAGGGTAGTTTACAGCAAAGCACCACAGAATGGCCCCATGTAAGATAGATGATTGATTGTGTTGTAATGATATTATTTATCATTAATTACGAAGAAGTTCATGAGGAACAAGTGGTCTACAGGTCCAAACTGTATTATTTTTGTTGTTTATTTTAGATTTTTATGGGCAACATCTTGATACTCGATATTACATCCCAAACTGGACTGCATGTACGTGGAATTTGCTGTATAAATACACTATAGGTAAATACTAAAAAAAAAAAAAAAAAAAAAGTTATTCATTATCGTTAGTAATTGTTATTTCTTTCTAAATTATTCTTTTAACCTCATGTACAAAATACGCCCTAAAACTTCTGGCCGTGATGCTGGAGTCAAATTTCACCACAACTATAAGCAGTAGGATAAGCTTCTATCACACACTGAAAAAACAAAGACACTTTACCTTCATCTTCATCACACTCGGCCAGAAGTTCAGCTTCCACCCGCTGTGAGTCTTCTCCTCCAAGAATGGCCTGAAGACGCTTCTGCTTGGCTCTGACTTTCTTTAACTGTTTTTCCTGAATGAGAACATCGCATCAGTACGAGGTCCAATCTTAATATTGTATTCAATGTGCCATAAGAACAGAAATAAGTTTTAGTGCATTTTACCTTATTTTCTTTCTGTCGTTTTACAGATTCAATTTTCCGACTGATATCTTTGCTGGATGCTGCATATGGAGTCAACTGCGCAATAATCTTATTTATATGTTTCAAAGATGTCGTGACAGACCTAAAAATGCCATAATTGGGAATTATGCAACAATCCATCAAGCTGCTTGTGAACTAGAAAACAACTCAGACTATGTGTAGCTGTCAAAGACACCTTACCTCACATCATCAAGCACAGACTCGTATTCCTTCTCAGCTTCGGCTCTGGCAGCCGCCTGGTTGGCTTCATGGATTGCCTCATCCACCTGCTGGAGGACACCTTGCTCGAGAACGTCTTGGTCATACACAGCCACGCCGAGACCCTGGAGTTCATTAGCTGCAGAGCTGGCAGATGCTGCTTGGATACGTTGTCGGTTGATCTGCAACAAGGCTCCAGGCCTCTTTGTGCCTATGCCACAGATAAGAAGAATAACCTCCAAGTCAAGTTGATGATGTGAACGACATCGCGTCTATTTTCTAGAGATGTCAATGCCCCTTGGCTCACCGCTGGGCCCCTCATCAGGTCCAGAGTTGGCAGGAAACAATGCCATAGCCTCAGAGCCCTGACTGCCTCTGGGCAGGGAGCAAACAGCCGAGCCCCCTGTGGCTCCATCCTCCTCACTCCCACCCGGTGTAAGGGCAGCGCTGGCCGGGCTGGAGAGCCAGGAGGACCCCTGGTCCTCTGAACCTTCCACAGGCATTATGTTGCAGCTGGAAATAAGTCAGGGAGAGGTTTTCTTTAACAAGAGATGTTTTCATTACGTCAGACAGACTCAAAACACACGACTAATTTTTTTTTTTTTTTTGTCAAAAGAGGTTGATCGAGTAATAATAAATACTGTCAGTGGAAAACAGCAATAGACAGAAATGCTAAATCATACTACAGGTATTGGGTTCTGGAATTGGAGCTATCATAGGTTACTTTGAGAGACGAACATTATATATTTCTAACTACACACCACTGTTTCGACCAGCGAATGAAGAAGAAGAGGTTACTAAGCCGGTAGCAATTTTTATTCACAAGACACAGCCGCCCATTGTTTACGTGCCTGGGCTACCCTGCTAAGCTAACAGTCAGCCACAAACCATCAGCGAGGATGGGAACAACGCCTTGTCTTCAATGAAAACATTATCGAAAAAGTTGAAAACGTGTTATTACCACACGACGCTGACGTGACGTCCGCCACTTCTGTCACCGAGACTGAGCTCGGTGAAGTGACAGGAGGTAACACACAAACGTTTATTACACAACACCGCTATGTATTATGTTATAGGTGCAAGTCGAGCTTCCGGGTTTCCGGTGCTGATATAATGGGCTGCTTATTGCACAGTGCCATCTAGTGGTTGACAGCCAAAATGACTCGTTTCCTCTAGATGGCGCCACTAAACCATATATGAGGCAAGCCTTCAAGCCTTCAAGCCTCAAATGATGATGTCGAATTATTTTTGCTTATGCAGCGTTTGCATGCGACCCATCAGACTTTTTGTGTGTCTCATATTTGTATGATTACTTTTTGGTGCTTTTTAAATGTATTAAGTTTTAAACCACGAGCATCACTAAATATATTGAATAGCACAATGCACGGTTTTGCATTGAAAATAAAATAAAATGAGAAGACATGGAGCCAGTAAGTGAAAAAAATAAAAAAATAAAAAAAACACTTTTGGGGGGCAAACAGCAGGTACGTCCAATTGGAATTGTGAAATACGCGATGTTCCTATCTGTTTTCAAATAAGAACTTGCAAACTAAGATCTCTATCACCTCAGCAGAACCAAGCCATTTCTAAAATTTAATCAAGACAAAGAAGGTCTGCAATCATGGCTGTAAGAAATGTGAGCAGTGCCAAATGCTTGCGTTTCATAGGAAGTTTATTACCAGTGTCTAGCAAAAATAAATAAACAAACTCCAACAAAATATCCTCTCTGCTTTTCTCTGCGCTGTCAGAGCAAAGGGCGAGAATTAATTTTAGAGATTGTTATTTATGTAAATACACATATCTGTACGAGGAGAGATGCAGATATCACTTTGCTGAAAATCTGTTGGAAAATGGAGACACTCATCCAATTTTATTTGCTTAACTGGTGAATGTGGGTCATCTTTGTCGGAACCTCTCCAGAGACACTGAGTGAAGATCTGAATTGAAACAGAGAAGAGGCAATAATAAAATGGTCATGGTAAAAAAAAACAACAAAAGTGGGCCTTTACTTGGAGTTTAATTAGAAGAAGACAGACTGTGCAGACTTTGCTCTGGGTGGCCAAAACAGACAATGTTTCCTTTGTTGTTTTTTCTCCTGTAGTTGATACAGAAAAGAATATGTCAGGATAAGTCAAATAAACTATCAGCTGAATCACCAAGGGTGGGAAAAAACTAACACACAATGTTGTGACTGCAAGGTTGAGCTGCAGAGAAAAATGTAAACGCTTTTAAACTCCATCCTCCGTCTCCATTTAATAGGACATTACAACTTTTATCACAGTAGACAGACGCTCACAATATTTCACTATCATTATTATATCGCTATTTCGGCAAGCTGTATTTAAAAAAAAAAGCGTGTTTGGTCGTAGAACACATCAAGCTCACTAGATAAAGCATGAACTGTCCGTCTAGACTTAATGCGGAGGCATCGGATCATTTGTGAGTGCAAAGTGATAAACTGTGCCTCCCCGTGCTCAGGGGGTAACTAGATTGATTGTGTGTGGGAGGATGGAGTGCAAATCCCACAGGGTGAGGGGGTGTGAAGTTAACACTGCCGTCCGGTGCATTCTGACAGTGGCATAACAAGCGGAGCAAGATTTAAAGACAAAACATTGTGTTTAGCTTGCACGAGTTAAACACGGTGTGATTTGCTCTGCGGAGACACTCTGTCAAGTTGCGGCCCCACTGCGCTCCGTCTGTCAGGGTAACGGGTGCACACTGGGCGTGAAAACGCAGAGTATTTCTCCTGCCTGTTATCTCCTGAATGCTGTCCTCCTCGCTTCGATAAAGAGTGCTTAAGTTTGGATGGCCTTCATCAGCTTCAACAGGGCCTGACATATCTGGATGATGAAGTCATATCAAACCAAAAAATTTTAGGTAAAGAAGATTCTCTTCCCTCCCACTGTCTTAGACAGCTGCTCTTTTGGCCCTAGTCAAAACAAATCTACCTCATCACTGCATCAAATTGTGGGAACCTGCATGTGTCTTCTTCTGTTCCTTTATTCAGTCTTGTATATCGGTCAGATGGTGCATACTGTTAAAATACATAAGATGCAAAAGTTTATGTTTACTTGAATTCCAAAACTAATAGATCTGATGTTTCTTTTCTTTTGTATGGCTAAAGAAACAGTAGAGATTTTAAAGTACAGAATGCAGCAACAATCAAGAGATTTTTTTTGATATTGAACAAAAACAAAATTGTTGTTGCAGTCAAATGATTGTTAGTTTCTAACAAGTTCCCCTTTGCTTGCATCTTAATCAAATAGCATGACTTGGATTTTTTGTACATACTTTACGTACGTGTGTGCACTGTCACATCGTCTCATCTCTCCTGAATAGGTCTGAATTGTTGTGCAATTAAGTGCTTCTTTTTCCGGTCGACAGAGCACCAGAGCACTCGACTAGAAAAGATGAGAACCATGATGTAAATCGAGTAGAAAATTGGTTTACACATCATCACAAGCAAAGCATTGTCACCCACAATATTAACATTTGTTTCAGTCAAATTGCACCGACCACGTGTGTGGCCATATTGGCGTTGCTAATGTCTCCCACGTGTCCGACTGTCCCTCTTTATACTTGTCTGCACGAGCATGTCTGATAGTAATTAAAGGGGTGGGCTGGCTTTCTCATCCGGGGGGCATGAGACCTCTGCCATGCTACAGTCGATGCCTCGTCCATCTGTTTGTGATTTCACTCGGCTGCAGGTGTGCGTTCATGTGGGCACACGACCACAAGCAAACTGTACACTACTGTACTTTAATGACATGTTAGCAAAAAAACAGAACTGAATTTGAATTTGAATAAGGTTCATTTCTTTTTGTTACTACAGAGCAAAGTTAACATCTGCACGGGAACGTGAGATATATTTTGACAAATGCTCCTAGTTTTGCACCCTTCTGTGAGTGAACAGTGTGCGTTACAGCGACCTCAAACACAGTTGGAACAGGAGGACGTAGAAAGGCTTTTGATGAGGCCTGTGAATGCTGGTTGTACAGTGACACGTTGCAGGAGACCGCCAGACCCACAATGTGGGCTCACTTTTACTCCGTGTGTGTGAGTGTGTGAGCGCGTGCACGCTTTACTTTTCTGGCATGCAGTGCTCCCCAGCGATAAATTTAGTCTCCTTTAACATGTGGCTTCTAAGTCTCCAGCCAGTAATAGCTGCAAACCACAACAGTGACATCAGGACTGATTTGCTGATTTACCGTGGCAGCGGCGCCCAGATGTAGAGTCCAGCCCCAGCAGAAGCACAGGGAGCATCAGACTGGGGCTGGACTTTGTTGGCATCCCAAGAAAATAAACGTTTTCTATTTGAAATATTCTTTAAAGTGCACGCTTAGCTGCCAAACTGGTGACGGATTCACTTTGGACATGTTCCCCCCTGGAGAAACAGCCATTCTTCAACAGTATGAGGTCTTGAAGATAATGAAGATTCCACAAGATGACTGAAGATCCAGCACCGGGAATGTTGCAATCTGCAGAGTCTTGCGAAATGTCTTGTACTGAACACAATCAATTTTATTCATCCAAATATATCAATGTAATCAGCAATTTAGGGTTTTTAATCATTCATTACTCAGTATGTTCAACACATGTTTATGATATGTGCAAACAAAAATTATACAATCTAAGTGTGACAGCTGAGGGTCCTGTCACTATGCCTCCAATTCATCATGTGCTCTTGCTACTTGGCCAAGGGGATATCCCTTTGGCCAACTGGTTAGCGCGCATGACTATTACTTGAGAGTCTGGGCTTCGAAGCCCGCCTCTTTGTCCTCTTCACCTTGCCACACAAGTGAAATTGCATTAAACCAAGCTTCGAACACCCAGATAATGCTGTTGAAAGTCAAATATTCCTGCATGTATTCATTCCATTATGCCTATCAGGTTTTGACCCAAAACACAAACTTTGCCGAAACACCTCACCTGGCAACTGGAAGGATGTCCAATTACACTCATGAGCTGAGAGGATTCGCTACTATAAACACACATTTAACTATAGCTGTGTTTAACTGAGCATGAAAACTGTGAAATGACTCTGTGAACTAAGTGTTAGGCCACCTGACATAGTAGCGCTCAGCTTGAGTCATTCGGCACTGAGGTGTGATTTTGCCTTCTTTTCCTTCTTTTAAATTCCTCACACGTCTTGGCGCGGTTCCCTGCGGCTCTGTGTACGTTAGGTAACCGCAAACATTACATTTTACAAAGAACTTGTGAAAAGCACTTTGTTTATGTTGTGTTTGTCTAACAAGAAACATGTGCGGCATCACTTTGTGCTGAACACACACATCAGTAAATGGTAGACCTGCGCCCATCAGGGAGCGCCAAGCAATTAGCTTCATGGGAATAACAACACGTTAGCAGAAAGTGCGCAGAGCGACAGGACTCAGTTGCGGGGTGTACACTGAACCAAGTTGCCACACACACACTGGGGAAAGTTCATTGAAGGACAAACGGTAATGCTTGGGGACAAACATGCTCCGGCATGATATTCCGCTAAGCCAAGTCAAGGCATTGCTCCAGAAAAAGGGTTGAGAAGATTAAGATTCGTTATTTAACGCAGGTCAGTCATGGTTGGGACATAAAGGTCAAAGCCAAGAGGAGCAATGGCCAGGACAAAGCAGGGTGCCAAAGGTTAAGTTCAAAACACTCTCTTCCTGTTGGTTTACTGAGAAATTCCCTCTGGATGAACTGAAAACAGGATGCAACTCAACACTTTAATACTGATGCCAAAGAAGTGTAAAAAATGGTTTCCAAAGAAACATGACTTACAGTAAAAAGGATTTTCTTTGGCAGCCTCAGAGGAAATTTATTGAAATGCACTGAAATACATCATATGAAAGTGCCACTCAGTTTCGTTATAAGAAATCCTCCTTTGTGTTTGGGCCCCTGTACCTGTTGTCTGAGGAACTTTAAAACTTTAAAAAATTATAGAAATAAATTACTAAATCTGTATATAAAAGTAAATTGTCCAGTTAATCATAAAAAAAACCCTACAGATCTCCAGAAAACAGCCCTTTGTTTACAGCCACCATATCATCAAAACCAAAACACTAAATGTTGAAAACGCCAATGAGAATTTTGCATGCCATGCAATCTTTAATAGCTTTTTAAGTAAAACGCCTGGTATACACGGTAAAAATCCTGACAAGGCAGTAGTATCATTGAACAGATCTACTTTATTCATGTGTCTTGCAAACTACATTCACTTGTGCTTGTTTCAGTGAAAGCCCATTGACATTAATTTTTGCTTGTCTATCAGATGTGACAGTCCATCTCTGGGACACAAAGAGACAGACGGGTCAAACAGTTTCTGGATGTGAAGACCGTCTGATTTCATGATGTCACGTCTGAAAGCCGTCCTATGACATCTGGTCTTCAAATTGCATCGTCCAGTTGCAAGACGATCTACTTGTCTGCGCAGCGTTTCCGTGTCTGCCCAAGAAACCTGAACAAAACACCACACGCCGACGTGAGACAAACAGCTCCGCGTCCCCCCAGGAACTTGACCTCATGGGAACCCTTTGTCCATCACTTGCTCTGTCTGCCTCGTCCCCGTCTCCGTGCCACTCACCGCTGATTTACTCCAGGGGCGTGGTGCCGAATGAGTGGTTTGTCAGGGTTAGGAGTGGTTGATTTACTCCAGGCTGTGATCAGAGGGTGTTGAGCCCACGCATGCCGCCCCTCACGGCCTGGGACTGGGACCAGACCTCCTCCTCCTCCTTCTTCTCCTCCATCTGCTCCGGGAGTCATAAATTAGGTGCGAGCTTTGTTAGCTGTTGTGCCCCTTCTGCCACACACTTACACTTTTCTGCCACAGCAGTGGCCCCCCCATCCGCATGATTAGAGAAAAACCTCACACCAAGCGGCTCAGAGAAAACAGACCTGCAGGGTTTCTTTTTTTGTTGTTTTTTTACAGCACTGCTTTGCATTCAGGAAGATAACAGAAAGTGCTAAGTGGTTTCCTGCCTGTGTGATTACTCTCTTGTATGATACCCGGGTTGTGGGGGGAAGGGATAGGGGGCAAAAAACATTCCACATGCCTTAAAACCACAACATGTATGTAATTACATATGAGTAATCATTTTCATAGGGGGGGAAACAAATGAACGAACGTGATTATCTGATGCATTTACTGCACCAAATGGAACATGTTGACGTCTGCTGAGGCCCAATTTAAAGTGGGAGCTCCGATGTGAAGTAGTTCCAGCTGCGCGGAAAAGGCATCGAGTGGGAATCGATGATCTGCCATGTAAAACAGGCCAGCGCATTAGATGAATATACGAAGTGCTGCAACACACGCCGTCCACTTCAATTCCCAGTTCCCCCGTAACCTTTCTGTGTCACTTTCTTTAAAATTCCGCTCTCTGGCAACAGGTTGTACTTTCTTGGCACATCGACTGCACATCAGGATTCGATTCGGCTTTATGTTGTGTCTCATCGATACGTACAAAAAAAGAGATTAAATTAGACATCTGTGAGCCTCACTCTGTAAACCCAGGAGGATCTTTGGGGGATCTTCTGGTCAGGAGGTTTTTTGACCATTAGGTGACCCTTCATGCTGAGTTTGGAGGCTGTTCATCTGCTGCCAGGAGCCTAGCACGGCAGATTTGTGAGTGTTCACCAGAAACATATCCCGATAAATGATGAGCAGTCCCGTGAAAGTGAAAGGCCGGCTCTGGAATAGATAAAGTGGCACGCTTGAGAGCCAAGAATCTATTAGCGCTGTGCAACCCAATCTCATATCAGCCGCTGGCGAAGCGGATCAGTGCACGAGTCGTGTAAGAATAAATGTTTTGTGTGCATTGCAGGCCGGCAGGGAACATTAAGGGCAGTGGCGGCAGAGATGGAATGTATAGTTATGATAAAACACCCGCCGCTTCGTCTGCACCTCATTGTGCCTTTGTGAAAACTCTCCTCCAACACATCCTGCGCGGAGCGAGTAATACAAACAGAGGATCCAACCACGGAAAATACTGACGCCGTTTCCAAGTGTGTCGCCTTCCTCTGCATACACACCACTGTCTTTCCTTCCTGACTCCTCTCACTCAGCTATGAGCTTCCTTTATTGGGACCATTAAATGAAGATGTCAGACTTTATAGTTTGTTTATTTGGCTATTAAATGCTGCCCCCCACCACCCATCACTGCTTCACTTACAGCATGCCTCACACTGCCCTCGGCTCATCAATCATTCCATTTTTAAAGAAAACAACATCATTCAAATTATATTGTTTCAGCAGTAGATAAAACACATCCTGTTTTGTTTTGTTTTTAAATTGTACCATTAAAATTTTTTTATTTTGTTCAGTCAAAGATTTATGATATTTCTTGACTGGTTTCCTGTGATCTTTAGTCTCATTTCTGCAAGCGCTGAACTTTCCCGTGTCACAATTCATGAGTGGATCACCCCAGTCTATGTTTAGCAGCAAATGTTCAAGTTCACGCCGTTTTATTGTCCCTTTTTCAGCACAGGTTTACTGTGTTTCCTGTGTCGGGGCATTTTTTTTATTGTCCAGAACGAGTGCCTCCTCGCTGGGTTATATCCTGAGGGGAGACACGATCCCTTGTTAATGATGGGGGTCTTGTTATTCTGCCACATGTTTGCAATGACCTGAGATCCGTCCAGGGTGGACGTGCAGGGGGAACGCCTCGCTGAGGACAGCAGCCTGGCGCAAGGCAAAACAGGACAATCTGGCCCAGCAGAACAGCGCAACACTTTGTCAGGGAGAGTAAACAGAGGGATTCTCGCTGCCGCCTATTACAAATGAGCCACAAATAGGAACAGCTGCTTCTGGGCCTGTTTCTGTCGTGAAACCAATGGCTAGATGCGTTTTTGTAGTGATCAATGTAGTGGGCTTTTTGTGGTATAAATACATGTGTGTAACAGTGTTTTCTTGACTGGTGTCCAGACAACCATTGGTTCAATGCTGCAGTTTTTTTTTTAAATCTTTTATCTCTTGTCTTAGTGAATGAATTATAGCCCTCACGGTGGAGGAGTAATGGGAGTTTGAAGGAAAACACACAATGGTAAGGGTGTCATTGAGAAGCGGAAATGTTCTCTGCATTTTCATCCTGCGGATTCAGCTAATTTCCCCACACGATCCCTTGGCTTTACAGCATTATCAGGTGCAAATGAGAGATATCCACATCAGGAAGCAGAGGAACAGAGGGGATTTTGGTTCGTAAGGACTTTGGAGTGGACGTGTCCTGCTCCGCTTTCCTCTCTGCTTGTCCGCTTCACAAGTTAGTTTTAGACACGTGTCTCTGCTCTCTGGAGCTGATCGCTGTGCGATTTCCTTCATCCTGCTTCATCTTTGTGTCTTTATTGCACTCAAACTTAAAAAACACTTGATCAACACCTACATTCTGGCCAATTTCATGCTACTTCTTCTCTTTAGACGAGTCATGTTGAAACAAGAATCACTAATTTAGTGGTGTGTGGTTCTTAAATCGAAAAAAACAAACAAACATCAATGTATTTTTAAGGAACTTTAAGCTGAAACAGTTGACAACCTCTTAATGACCTAAAAAGCAAGTATAAAAAGTCAGAATCAGCAGTAAATCATTGACGAATAAAGAAGTGACAAATCTAGTGCTGCCAAGATTTGTATGATCAAGATTTTACTCATAAAGGATGACAAAGTACAAAATTGCTTTCTTTAACCGCTCCACCACAGAATAACATGACTCATTCTTCTCTGTATGTTTTACCAACTTGCACCAACTTACAGCTGCGAGTGTGTGAGGTCTCACCTGCTCAATGGTTTTAGTTCTGTGTTGCAAGGAAACGTGTTCAACGGCGAACTTCTACCAGTAAAAGGCAGCTGATTTAACAGTTCAGACATCTGCTGTTTGGATGAAAAATATTTTGTGGGTAAAGTTACCACTATATTGACATAGGAGAAATAAAAAAAAACAAAAAAAAAAACAAACAGATGCTCCCTTTACTACATGTTCTTCTGTGAGTGTGTTTATTACTTTTCTCTGTTTGAAAAATAGGAAAGTAGTCATTTCAATGTTGTTACATTGAGCAAACACCAATTATCGTTGAGTTTCCGTGAAGTGAAGTGCCAAAAATAACTCTGATAAATAAGCCAACTTCAGAAATTTGCATCAAATTACTTTTTGCCAAATATCCACTCAATTTTTTGTCATTTTTGTGAAGTTGATTATTATAACGTTCATTGACAAATATATTCGTCTGAAATTTGTAACACTTTGTCAATTGTTCTTTCAATTTTTCCTGAAAGCAATACTGGATAATTCGGCCTCATTTATTCACTGTAAAGTTTGCAATTAAAATCGATGCATCCAGTATGTTTGCGTTACGATTCATCATCACTGAAGTTAATAGCTAGTTGATACCAGGCTGAAAACAATCACTGGGAAGCAGACTGCACTCTTTAATCCAGCGTTAATCCTTTTAAAGGATCTTTCTTGTCTGCGACGAGGAATTTCTCGACCACCACCACAACCCACGACAACAACAACAACCACCTCCTCTGGCTCCTTCAACCACTCAGGTAGTCCAATTTCCCGTGGTGGTGTTGTTGACGCAGCTGGGGTCAGTCGAGTGGTGCCGTTTGAAAGGACCTCTCATTTGTCCCGCTGTTATCCACCAACAGCTTTAAAAGCCTCTTAAGCCTCTCTTTATTATCTTTAACGCCTACCGAAGGCCACACTCTGCCTTCCTGTTCTGCTCCCTTCTTCCCCTGCGATGCATCGCCTTCTCGGCTTCCCTTCATCGCGTCCCCTCTCTCAAAACCGTGGAAGTCCATCTTTTATAGTTCTAGTGCTTCAGGGGGGGTTCATGTTTTGGGAGTCCCTCAGAGAGGTGAAAGGTCGGGGAGATTTCAGGGTTCCGCTTGGTTATTTCTCCCTGAAGGATTTGGGGTTCCGCAGACTAAACAGCAAAACATCCTCCGGTGCGGACATGTTGTTTGCGTCAGCCCTCAGCGCCAAGACATGTTTTAAAAAACAAACAAAAAACCTAACTTTTTTTTTTTTTTTTTTTAAAGAAGGCAATGCATGTTTAAAAACCTAAAATGTCCTTGAAGTACTAAAAGCCGTTTTTTCTTCCTCCTTGGGCAGACATCATCTCATCATCATCTCCCTGTGCGCATAATTTTTACGGGCTTTTAGTTTCTGATTGATCTCTCACAACATTCACTGGATTCTAACTAAACAACTGTGCAATTAACTATAATAGCTTAATAAGGGTGTATTACTTCCATAAAATGAGTTGAGGCAGTCAGTAGACAGCATGGACGATTCTTTTAGTTACAAAGAAAATCTTACATTGACAGAATATTGGACCGTGTCAGCCTTGTGATCTTTGGCAATATATGTTAAAGTTGAATTCAACACCAACAATATATCTCAGGGAGGAAGACTCTAAAGCTAAAAGCCAAACTTCTGTAAGAAAGCTCCTACTGCCACAGCTATATTCGGCTATTGCCTTCAAACCCAGAAATATGGTGTATTTTTAACATACCCCAGTTTCATTTGCTCTGAAACTGTCAATCTTGCTTCACACACTATGGACACATCAGCCTCATTAAATTCTGTTTGCCTTACACTTAAGGGTCGCTTTGTGTTTCACTCTCCTATTTAAGTGGGAGGTGATATATGCTCTTCGTTATTAATTTCTACAGTCTTTTCCCCCTTTCGTCTTTGTTTGGGATCACAGTTCATGTTTGTTGTCTCAGCATTAGTCAGCTTGACTAACCACCATCTGCAGGTGATCTTTTATTGGATTATGATCGATGGCGGAAGTCTGCCGCCGATTCCTGGAGGCCCTGAATTTCAGAGGCTGATAACAGCCAGTGTCACTGAGAAAGACAAATAAACATCCCCGGCGGGACCCCCGCGGTCACTTCTGAAAACAGATCCTCTCCCCCTCCTGCAGCTTAAATAAACCTTATATCTGTTTTATCACATGGCGCGCCTCCCCGGAGAACTCATTTCTCTCAAGCGGCCTCTGCTACTCCAGCGGCCTCCGACGGGTTGATACCTGCAAAGCCTATGCACGAGGAGTTCACACGAAGCAACACATCTGGCGCCGTGTCTTTGAAATGTGCCCTTCACGCTTGCTTGCAAGAGCTTTATTGTCATTTCAGCCACGTACGAGTGGCCCTTTAACCGCTAGAGTGTTTCTCCGAGAGCATGTTGCTATGAGACCCATTTGAACTGTTCAAGGCCACAAGTCAGTATGCCCTAAAACAAGAAGGCATGAAGTACAAGATCCAAAGTTAAGCTCACAAAAGGCTGGGTAGGTATACCACATGATGCAAGTGACCTAATTATGACCGTTCACATGTAGGGGAAGATGTGGGCAAGAAATTTAAAACAAAAAAAAAAATCAAATGAAGGCATCTAATTACAAATGGCATCAAGAGCTGTTGAGTAAATCCAGCCATAAAGAAAGTGAAGTAACCCAGAGGACAGACACATCACTTTCATATTCTTAATGCTTCATGTAATGAAAATGTTGGACTTTTTTTTAATCAGAGTTGGCCTGCGGCTGTTTTCTTTTCCTCTGACAGAGGTTCACAAATCTCTTGGGTTTTTTTGTTCCAAACAGAAAGTAAGTACTTTAGCCAGAATTTAGGCAGAGATTTATTGTTTATGAAGGCAAAAGAGCTCTACTTGGAACCCTGCAATAAAAAGTAAAAGTGCAAATGTGAGGTTGCCAGAGTCGATGTTGCATTAATTATGTTGTCTCTTTTTCCCTCTTTTAAGTAATGACATCAAATGTTGTAATGATGAATAAAAGTGGGGATCATTATTTTTACTGGCATCAAATGTGCTATCTTAGATTATTCCTATTTATCTTTAGTTTCCTTTTTAATTTGGGGAAAAATATTGTTCTGCGACATAAAACATAACTATTGGAGACTGTAAAGGCCCAGTATCTCTGTACTTATTGAGGTCCAATCATTCACTTACTTATAATTTTTACTTTCTTTCTTACAACCAATGATTTCAAGGCTATGCAGTGGCTGTTGGATGATTGTTAAAGCATTGCCGCAAAGAAAAAGAAATGTTTCCAGTTTGTACAGACGGTGGTTGTCCCATTGGGTAAAGTGACTGTTCGGCTTCTATCACGAGTGGCGGTGTTTTTGTGTTAAACTAAAAAAGAAAGCAAATTGTGAAGACTTGATGATTTAAAGTCAGATTTCTTCCCACATCTTTCATTTTTGTTGTGTTTAAACATGATAATGTTTTCTCACTGACAAGACGTGGTCACTCTGAAACTCCTGTTTATGCCTGCAGCAGAGGTCAGTACAAGAGCGTTTTGCAATCCCGCCATTTTGAGCAGAATAATAAACAGAGACTAGCAGCCATTTACTTTTGAGGATCACAAATGAGCTAATTTGCCAGTGCTGCTGTTGGCCATTCTGTAATTTACTCAAACCAGTACTTTATTGTGCTGCGAGCTTCGTATGTTGCATAAAAACCCCAATTTTCTTTTGGATTTTATGACTTCATTTTTCTAACAACCCCAAATATTTAGACCTAAAAGAAACAGACATTATGGTTGCATCATTTTCTAATGATGGTCATCTCATTGCATCGATGACAGCATCAGCCTTTTGTCCATTCTAGTTCAGAGGGGAAAAAAGATACTTGGCTCCATTTGATTCCTAAAACAACAAACTCGAAATGCTGGATATTTTATTATGGAAAAACTTGACTCCATTCTAATGCAAAGCCACCAAGCTTTCTTTCAATCAAAATTACTTATTCTTTTAGTACATTTATGACAGTAATATGTGCAAAATCACCAACGTAAAAATTCAAATGTTAGCGTTTAACATAAAGCTGGAACGCCGGTCGACAGCCAGACAGAAGCATGTGGCAAACTCTTCTCTTGCATTTGGTTTGAAGTTGACCATGCAAATTACTGCATGGCTCTATCTACAGAAACCCAACAGCCTGAGAACTCTGATAACTTTCCTTCAGCATGTGGGGAATGCCATGCTTTACTGGACGCAGAATGGCTGGGAAAACATCCTTGACAGTCTTGGTTAGACCAAGAACAGTTAGATTTCGCATGAGAATACAGAAAAAAAAAACATTTTGTTTAAACAACGACTTATAAACAAAATGAGGGACTGTTCTTGTGTTGCAATCAGTAATGATTTCCCTGATGAACCCTGACGATCGACAGAAGGTTTTGTTCTGCTTCTTCCGTTTGTCCAACGTCAGTTAGTTCATGTTTCACTTTTCTTTTTCACGTGTTCTGGTTGTAAACTGAAAGCCAAAGCATCGATTTATAAAGAGGGAGCTTTCCAATGAAGCCCCAGGGAAGAGACAGGCAGGATAACATGGCACTAACCTTGACCATTCTCTTTTTTGGTATGATTACTGAATGGGATGACAATAACCGCTCTTTTCTCTAGGGTGGAAGTAAGAGGAAATGCGAAAGTGAGAAATGCTTTCATCTTCCATCTTAGAGGAAATAACACACTTCGAAACCACCACTGCTGTTTTAAAAGCCCACATACAGAGATAATCTTTGCTGAGGTATATTTCTAGTAGAAGAAAAGCAAAGAAAGAAGTTTTGATTCTTCTCTTCATCTTGCATTGGATCTTTTACAATTTACAGTAGCACCAAGACTTATTTGTATATATTTGATTAATTTTGTTAAAATGAGGGACATGTACGTAAATCACAGTGGTTGTCACACTACAAAGACGAACATGTGGACAAAAGTCTTTCAGCCCAGCTTCACAAGTGCACATCCAGAAGAGTTTTCAGCTCTGTTTTGACAGTTATCCACCGCATTTTGGCATCGGCGTTGTTGTGTTTGAAATGCGTTCATGACAAGTTGGCAACACCCATTTTTCTATTGCGCCTGATGGTTGAACGTGTGTCTTAAAATATCCACTGAGTCTCGATGATTGTTTATTAAAATAAGCATATGTTTGTGGACGTAGAGGTGACTGTCACAACTGTGCTATTCACATTCCTTAATAAGGCAGCGGTGACGCGAGAGGAGAGATTTGTCCTCCACTGTGAACGTTGCAGACGCCCCTTGAGTGAGACTGGACAAAGAGCCAGCTGCTTGTTTGACAGAGATGCAAACCATGTGGTGGAAGCGACGTGGCTGTAGCTTAGCTAAAAATAATCTTTGTTTTACTCATCCGTGGCAATGCATTTGTAGAGAGCATCAGATTTCGTGTCGTAAATAGAATGTTTTAGGACATGCGGTTTCTGTAGATGTCACAATTATAAGTGCTTTTAGGTTTGAATGGAACTGGGTCAATCATAAAAAAGGACTCAACAGCTGGAGTGGCTACGATTGGAAGAAAAAAAAAGACTTCATCTACATACTCTCAGCCATCACAACATGAATAAAACACAGAATTTAACCTGTCTACTTAACCTTCTCTAAGATGAAGCGGGCCCTTTGTCTCCTTTTCTAACAAAGGACAAGACTCAAGAACTTATTCCCCCGTGTGTTTTTCATGCACAAGTGCACTACTCCGAGTCCAGGTCTGGAATCTTTTGATCACGTGGGAGGAGAAAAAAATATTATGGTGGGCTCTCGGTCTGTGGTTGGAAAAGAAACGTGCACGGCACTGCAGCTCATTTTGAATAGTTTGACAGTTTTAGTTTGACAAGAAACAGCCTCTCGCGGCGCAGGTGTAGAAACGTTTTCTGTTACGCTATGAGGTTCCTGTGTTTGCCATTTTTTGTCCACGTTTGTTCACGTTTCCAGCGAGGGAAAGAAAAGAAGGGATCAATGTGTGGGTGGGAGTCAGTGGAGAAACTAGAAATCACAGGAAATCTAACACAAGCAATATATATTTTTCTGTCTTTTTTCTTTCAATGGTCTCTAAATGTGACTTAATCTTTTTTTAAATCAAGCAGTTAAAATGTCAACAGCATAGTTTGCTCAGAGGTTGATGGAGACTCTGGTGGTATCTTCTCATCCGGCTGACCGTTCTAGGAATTCATGGAGAGACAGACCACAGCAGGCGAGAATTCTGTAAATCCACCAAAACCTAGAATGCTGCAGCTGTTAAACGTCGCGGATTTCCGTGTTTTGAATTGTTTACATTGCAAGTGAAATATCTTCCTTGTAAGTTTTTTTTTCTCTCAGCATATTCTTGCATGTCTGTTTTTGTTTGGCAAATACACACTGTCGCTAGAAATATTTATTATTTTTGAGGAACTTTTGTGTGTGTTTTTTTTTTTTTTAAAGACAAAAAAATCTGTTCCTCAGATCCAGTGAGAATGTGATTTGTTTTCTCCCACAGGCTGAAAAGAAGAAAAACAGTCCTCTGCACAGATGCGGTTGATTTCACCTCTGTTTGTATCCTGTTCAACATGAAACTGACCTGCACAGTAGCAGTTCATCAATCACGAAGTTTATCACACCCTTATATTATTCACAAATTTTGACAGAGCAGCTTGTTCTTGTCAGATCAACTACTGCTTTATTGGTTGCATGCGGAATAAAATGAGGTCTTTGTGGCCAGAGAGGACTGAAGTCCTATTCCCTCAAATACACCCTCTCATTTGCAGGTAGCAGCAAAATATTTTTCCTTGTCAGGCGGCCAACTGTAAACATCCAAACACAGAAGTTCTCTAATGCGTTGCACGTTTCATCCCGGACTGGGAGAGAATTCCTGTCGGTCTGGTGTTTTAACGTCTTTGTTCCGCTCTCTTTGTTGTGTTTCATGTCACTGCGGCAGACAGCTCGTTTGTTTATGAGTGTTTCATTTTCCTGGTGACACGAGTTTTGATTCCAGTAAAGCCTCAACAAGTTTGGCAAAATGCGTGGAAACAAATTGAGGCACGCTGTTTTCGAGGTAGTAGGTCTCAGCACAGCTGATCTGGCCTCAGTGTGGCTGAATTTCATGTATACACTCCTTAGTCAAATGTGTTCTAGGGCGACTTGACAAACCTCAGACACAAGTTGGAGCTGGGATGAGTGTGATGTGAGATGGTGTTTAGTTTGGTTCTCCAATTCCATAGTCAATGTAGTGTGTCAGCCCGCTTTTGCATAAGAACAGGCCAAGTCTGAAATGTGAGGAAAAGTCCAAATAGCTTATTTCATTTACTTTTCATTAAGGAGCTCCGCGGCTCCACATGCCATTGGGTACAGTGCCATTTTAAATGTTATTTATTCAATATTCAAAACATCCACTTATAACTTTAATCATCTTTGAGGTGATGACGTTTGCAGTCTGTCTAATTTTTCATTTTACGGAGGTCAAATGTTCCTTTCTCAGATTCTTGAGAGGGTGATTCATTCATCATCCGTGACTGCTGATGCCAAGAGTAGATAAGAGCAATGAGTAAGAGTCTATAGCTCGCGGCACTGCGAGGGTGCAGCACCACATGCCGACATCTCGTTGTCAACATGCACATAAGCAAGCATGAGTTTATAACACTGAGTGCCTAGAATGTGTAACATACTACAAGGGTGCTAATGTACAACTGGGCCCGGTGGGAATGTTGCTGGTTTTCCATGCACGTTGTTGTTAATCATGGCAATGTGCGTGTTAAAACTTGACGGTGCTAACATAAAATGTTTTGGAAACTCAAAATTTAGAGTTTTTTTTCTTCTGTGTTGAGTGAGATTTGATGCATTCCATTCTGTCGCTTAGTTGTTTGAATCACAACCCCCTCTGAAGTTTCATTTAGCCTGTGAAGACGTGTCCTAGAGATCAAACTGAACTCGCACACGGTTTTGTGCAGTCAAAATATACGACAACAACAAAAATCTTATACATATTTCAATGGTCAAAGACACGACTAACATGTTGCAGGGCATTAACCGCTGTAAAAATTACAATGTATTTGAGATGGGACAATCTGGTCTTACTTTTGTCTCACTGAAATGAGTTTTAGGATGACTGATGTCGGTTGACAGGCTTCGGTCCCAGACCTCCCTGTTCTGCTGCATCCTGACCAGCGTTTTCTGGCACTGAGTCACACTGCAGCCTGACACAGAGCTCTTTATTATGATCAGTCAGCATAAAAATATGCTGGAGATGAGACAAATACGGTCAATTGGATTCATCTTAAGATAAAGACCTACTTGTTTCCTTCTTTTGATGTTTGTTGCATCTTTCATCCATCTGTCTGTAATTGCATCTCTTGCAGTCCGGCTGCCAGTGTTGCTAGAGGCCTATTCAAGGTGGGTGAAGGTGTGATAAACGTTTTTATTGTTTACACACACACACATATATATATATACTGTATGTATACATACAGTGAATTCTTACTTAAAACGAAAAGTAAGTTGAGATTTGACATATCATATCTCGGCTCGGAAAAAATAAATCAAGAATCAAGAAAATCCTATTTATCCACCAATGGTCAACTGGTTTTCTAATCCTTGAGCATCAAACAGTTGGATTAGCAGACCCACAGCTTGATCAAATTAGTTTCCGATGAAAACTTGCATACTTGACATAGTTATGGTTGCTAACGTGGGCATGCGCAGTGGCAGTTCCAGCAAAGCAAAGCAAGGGGTCAATAGGATGGAGGCGACGATGCCAACAAGAATGGAGATAAGGGAAAAACATGCCATTATACGGAGGTGTTTTTACATATATAGCTTTTGGTATTTCAGCGTCTGTGGGCCCCTGAAGATCCAGACCTCCTACTGTCCCTCAATGTGTGTGACTTCTTTGTGCCCCGACCAGAGGCTACATTCAGGGTTTACTGCTGCAGACCCCGAGGTTTGAAAACAGAAGCACTGTGAAAGAATCTGGACCGTGGCTGGGGTTATTGTGCCGATGGAAAGCCCCCACGTCCATCCAAACATCTGAGGGAAGATGGATGGCGAGAGGTCTCATAACCTCGGAAATATTAGCACATGAAAGGTGGAGGGACCGCAGGGGGCCTCTCTTAACTGCTCATAGCGGCCCCCTCTATTAGTATCCCATTCACTCACAAACAGACACACACGCACATGTCGCTGTTATTACACAGCGCACGTTGGGCACTTTCCACATCCGTCGCCCTGCGTGTTCGCATTCAGCTGAGTAATTTTGTCATAATTGTGATGAATGTTGAGGCAGGTCACTGACTGTGTTGAGGCAATTAACAGCACTCGAACCCCCACCAACCCCCCCACCCCCCCCAGCGTCCTTTTGTACAATCAACAAGTGGTTTGCTAATCACTATTTGGAACTTTTCAGAGACGGAGCGTGTATTTGTGGAAATGCGCAACGGGTCATCTATTGCAAGAGCTGCTGTGACTCTGCTAATGTTTCCCTTGGGGACTGTGATCTCAGTGCACATGATGCCCAAGGGCAGTGGCCTGGTCTGAAACAGGGGGCTGAAAAAAAAAAGAAGATAAACATGTGGGGGAAGCAGGAGGGGAGCTGTGGTTAGAAAGTGTAGGAGGAACACACAGTACGACTGAAAAACCTAAAGAGAAGGAGTCAAATTTGGTAAACATCTGACTTTAAATGAGAAAGAGTCTCACAATCTGAGAGGAAGTCTTATTTGAGCGGAAATTAGAGCACGCAGCTTGGTATTCAACATGCAGAATGCATAAGAAAATTAAAATTGCTTTGTCAAAGTCTTCTATGTTTCCTCTTTTTGAAGGCAAATAAAAATGAATTAAAGATAAGGATTAAAAAAAAAACTGTGTTCTTGAAAGAACCCCTTAATCTGTACTTTTTTTTGTTGGTTTGTTGCCTTGTGTGCCTCTGAATAGTTCAAGAACCTAATGTTGTGCGAGAGGAATTCATCTGGAAAAAATTAGATAAATTGATAAAGATCAATACCATATGACTGTGGCATCTCTGCCCTGCACAAACTGACCTTGTGCCCTCCGTGCACGTGTGTGTGTTTGTTGTCGTGCGTGGTCCACAGAAGTCTACAGAAGTGCTGAATCGTAAATAAATGTTGAGAATGTCCAGGTTTGTTTGCCGTTTAAAAAGGAGAAAACTTAATTGAGGTAAAAATAAATAAATAAATAAAAAAAGCCTGAGAACTATTAGCTGTACTGCAGCCAGAATACATGGAAACATCCAGAGAGCTCTTCCAACTGAAAAGTTTTATGGGAGAAAATGGGGGTTGTACTGGTGTAATAAACAAACAGTGAACGTCCTGTGCTAGGTCAGTTATTGTGTAAAACATAAATTTCCGTGAAGTAAAAATTTGGCAATGACAGCAAGTTTTGTTTTTTCTTATACATTTTCCAGAGTTCCTTACCAAAATAAAAAAGCAGACCATGAGAGACATTGCTAAATAAAGGTGGCAAAGAAGATAACTATAAAATACTGCAATGTGACACACACTTTATGTGCTCATAAAAATATAAAGCAAGATAATATACATGTGTGTGTTTTATATAACGTTATATTTTAAAGAATGAGTAAAGCAAGATAAAAATGTATAAATAAAATGTCAGATAAACAGATATGTTTGTGTCTTTCCTTTGGATTGGCACAGAACAATGTAGAAGGGTTCATTTAAAAACTATTAGCATTATTTACTCTTTTTTTTTTCATTTTGAATTTAGTAAACGCAATTATGTTGACAGGACAAACTTAATCCATAATCTAATGAAGTAGGATTTCTCCCATTCTGAAAACCAATTGGAATCCGCATAAACGGTCAAGACTCGTCGCTGATTAGCCCAAAGTAGTACGGCCCATCTTTGAAACCGGAAGACATACTACCTTCAGGCGATTAAAAAAACAAAACAAAAAACTTTAATTTAACATTAGCCACAAACTAGTTCGCTGTTGTTTGAGCGTAATTTCTGATTCAGGAGATGGACGTTCGGACGTTGTCTTATTCCCATCAACAATGATTCACCTCGCCCATTGGTACCCACTTCCGGTAGGATTGCTTTATTATTGCTTATCGTTAAGCAATAAACGCATATCATTAGATAATGTTAACACCGTTAGTCCCTGTTAGCATTTAGCACGTAATCCCCATTGGCCGTAACTTTGCAAGTTACGGTATATTAGTGTTGACCTTATATGGGCATGGCTGATTTGATTTTAAAAAGTGGCATTTCCATGGTAACAACCGCTGCTTTCTGACATTGGCTTTGATCTGTGTGACGTTCGAACGTTGGCAACGTCAACCGTTCTGTGCGCAAGCCCAACAGCCAAGGCGCACATCAGACCTTTGCATCTCACCTCTCAACAATTGTTTGGGTTGAGAAAGTGTTTGTGGTCGAGTGGTTTGGTCTAAAATGTCATCCACACTTCTTTGGTGTCGGTCCCCACTAAAAAGACGGGGTAAGAGAAAGGGAAAATGTTTTTGTTTGTTTGTTTATTTGTTTCAAAAAGCAACTGATTGTTGATAAATCTGTCAGTTATTTTGCAGGGGATTCATGTCCAGTACAAATACTTTATTAGATGCGTTGAAAAGGTCACTCAGAAACGTCAGAAATATGAATATATTTTGCTCCCTTCTTAGTAAGCTTGAAAACGTTTGAAAACTCTTAAGGGATATTTTTCAAACGTAGGGAAACTAAAACCAATGAAAATGACCTCTACTAAAAACAGCATTTAAAAAAAAAAAAATATATATATATATATATATATATCACAACAAGTTTTGTTGGGATTGCTATTTGCTAATATTTGTGCTAACGTCTGTTGCACATATTGTTAGCGCTCGTTTGCAAAGCATAACCCTGTTGGCATATCTCTACAGGTAATGCCAACAGTAAGGATGTGAGGACAACATCAACCACAATGTCACGACAAGGTTTGTTGGGATTGCTATTTGCTAATATTTGTGCTAACGTCTGTTACACATATTGTTAGCGCTTGTTTGCCAAGCAAAACCCTGTTGGCATATCTCTACAGGTAATACCAACAGTAAGGATGTGAGGACAACATCAACCACAGTCTTTTCTGAAGCCTGCAGGGGGATGAAAAGGAAGATGACATTAAGTGTAACCGCTGAACCCCAAATGAAAAAGAGGAAACCTGACAGTCCCATCAAAACCACCACCGAGGCCCAACCTATATATGTATCCCCACTGGCTGAGACAGCAGGAGTCATGTCTTTTGGCAAAGGTAAGATAAAGCTCACCTGAGTTGTTACTGCTGAAAAGTTTCTTCTAAATGTTGTGTAAAGACAGCTTACACAATGTTTCAACGTACACCGTCTTGAATATTGGGACCCTTATGCATGTTACTTGGGTATTCACATCTGTCATTTTTATGGTTTCGATTTTTGTTTTTTTGTTTTTTGTCGCTACAGATTGATGTATTTACATTTAAGTGATAAAACATTAACATGCATTTATTTTACATATGAATATATAAAGAAAAGAAAAGAAATGGGGCCACACAATGCAAACAAACTGCGGTATTACATCATATTTGACGTTCAATAATTCCAAAAGTGCAGCACAGCTCCAGTTGCGAGATATCAACACTCTAGTTACTAACATCTCTCCCAGGTGATATTTCTGAAAGGTTTCATGACCGTGAGAGTGAGGCTACCAAATGTAGCATGTTCTCCCAGACAGTACGAGTATATGCTGCTGCATTTGTGCAAAGATATACATGTGTAATTGTTGAAAAGCACCAGCATTACATTGTCCAGACTGATGCAGGCCTTCTTAAAGATTTTAACGCTATTTGTGTTCAGAAATTTCAGCTGAGTCCCCAGGGAACAGCGTTCGGGCGTTTGTGCCCACCATCACCATCGCAAATGGAAAGAAGAGGCAAAGGAATAAAGTGACCGCCTCCAGAGTGAAGAGAAGAAGGGTCGCTAGTCACTCCGATGCTGCCTTGAGTGACGTTGGCATCATCATCACAGATCTCCCCTCCCCCTCATATAGCAGAGGTAAGCTGAGACAATAAATATGTATTCCTCTGGAAAGGTTCTTGTAATTAGTCTGTGATGAAATTGTGCCTTCCGTGGCTCTGGTTAGAGCTTCTAAGCTGAAATGACACCGTTATCTCTTGTTCTTAGATGATCTGGAGGCCAAGTACAGCGAAGAGGGAGTGCTAAATAAAGGAGGCTTTGGAACAGTTTACTGTGGTCACCGCAAGTCAGACAACCTACCTGTAAGACTAGCTCACTCTACACTGTACTTATGCATCTGCTCTTTAACTGGCGTAGCAGATGGAATGGTTAATTAAATGTGTGTTTCTGTTCTTAAGGTGGCCATGAAGCACATTTTGAAGCCGAGCTTGAAATTTATATCTATGGTAAGTGTGTAAAAGTTTTCATTTTAACATTGATATTACTATGTCAGTTTCAATCAACATTGTCCCTTTTTAAATCTGAAACAGACTCACTGTTGGCCTAAGTTGCTTCACCATTAATTTGATCCCTCTCTGTCTCCATATGTACGAAGTTCGTGAATGGTGTGAGGCGGATTTTGCCCCAAGAGGTGGCACTGATGCTGAAAGTCAAAGGAATAGGACAAGCGTCCAACACAGTCGTGGACCTGCTAGACTGGTACGAGCTTCCCAGTGAGCTCATTCTGATCCTGGAAAGGCCAGTCTCCTGCATGGACCTGTTTGACTATCTGGCCACCAAAGCGGGCATTATGCATGAGAGAAAGGCACAGGTAGGTTGCTGCTGGGTAGTGTCTTTTAACGTTCTGTCAAACTTGCACAAGATTTCACAGCCAAAGTTTTATGTATTGATAAGAAAACTGCTTTGCTTGGATGAAATATCAAGGCCATAAAAACACTACACTTACAGTTAACTCTGTCTGGGGTATTTATTCCCATATAGTTCATGTTCAAATCTGTCAAATATGTAAGGTACAATGTTACACTGGTGTCTTAAAAGCTCTTTGCGTGTAAACAGAAATAATAAATATAATATCATAAATATGTTTTAAAAATGAAAATACACCTACAAATTCTATATCTTCTTTGAAAAGTGTAAAAACGTAGTATCTAATTTGCCTCTTTTCATTTCTGCCACTCAGAGAATCATCAAACAGCTCGTAAATGCACTCATTGGGATCCACTCCAGGGGCGTGTTCCACAGGGACATAAAGCTGGAGAACATTCTCGTAGAAACCGGTACTATTGCTCCTCACATCTGGATTATTGACTTTGGCTGTGCCACACTTGTGTCAGACTGCGCCAACACCATACAGGGTAAGCCTCTAAATACAGCCCTGTTTGCTTTGCAGTTTTTCTTCTCTACCTCTGTCTCACTAATAAACATTGTGTCTGGATGGCTGTGATTTTTTTTTTTTCCCTCAGGGACCGTCGTGTACACTCCTCCCGAGTGGTTCCTCAATTCCACTTACAAGCCCGAACCGACCACGGTGTGGCAGATCGGCATAGTGATGTACGTGATGCTTCATTCATGCTTCCCCTTTGAAAACACACGTTCAATTGTGGAAAGTGAACCAGAAATTACAAACACCCTGTCCTTTGGTGAGTGAGACGCACATACGCGGCCAGAACATGCAGCAGAAAGATATCTTTTTAAGTGTTTTGTTACTCTTTTTGCAGTTTGCCAACATTTCCTACTGAGATGCCTGAAGAAGTCGCCTAATGACCGGGCCACCCTGGGGGAGCTGAAACTACACCCTTGGCTAATCTGATCTGTAATCACAGTTTTGGGAGCCCCACATGGACTGTGCTGTAGTTCCATAATCTGGCCTGCTTCTCAAAGCTAACAAAAGTGTCAGTGAGAGACACACTTCAGCGAAGTAAATAATGTAAATTTAAAAAAAATGATATGGTGATTCAAATGTTATACTTTTTTAATATATTTTTAATATATTTTTATTAAAATTTTTAATGAAATTATAAGTGATGTGCCTCTTCATCCTTTTTTCTTCCTCCCCCTCTTCTTTTTAGATTTGCAGTGTGACAGCCAAACCATGTTTGTCCTACCAGAATTGGTTTTAGTGTTGTTTTTGCAGTAGTAGTAGTAGTAGTGTTGATTATATTTTAACCTTTTTTATATTTTGGGGGATGTTTGTTCCAAATTCTTTGGAAATGATAAAGGCTCAAGAAGGCCATGGGAGATAAACAGATGCAAATACTTTTATGTTGTGGGACTTCTGCGGTCAGTCATGTTGAAGCAGTGTTTTCCAATATGTGGATGTGAGTGCAGCCCCCAAAGCGCTTTCAAATACCCATTGGTTCATGACCACAGCTGCTCAAGAACATGCCATTAGTTTTCTTTCCCATGCAAAGGATTGAGGTTGCATTTCTGCAATTTACTCCTCTGTAGTCCAACTACAGAGACAGGGTTTCTGTTATAACAATCTATTAAGCTCTGCAGCACTGCCAGTGTTCATGATGACATTTTGGTTGGTGGTAAAACTTTTTACACTGCACTTTTTTTTTTAAGTACCAGCTGTGGTGGGGAGGATGTCGCTGAGGCTCTGTTAATGCTCTGGAGTGGAGTTAGAAAGTGACATCACAGGTGGGTGGGAGTGCGTGCTTGTGAAGCCAAACACCATCCTCACATGCACATTTGAAATTCAATCAGAGCAAAGTTTATTTCATTATTGTTGATTTTATGAACAACCTGTTGGGAAAGAAATGTTGTTGACGAGTCTTTCAATGACTTCCATAACCAAATACATACCTCAGTCTAACACACACACACACTGTAATGTTGCGTATTCATGCTCAACTTATCATGATGAATAACCACTGAGTTGAGTTCCACTGGCTGCACATCTGGGAGTCTTTACAGCTGAAGACGGCAGGAACAGAGACTTTGAATGTGCACCTTTACTCCCTTTCTTTTGCTATTTCAGCACAATTCTCATGACAATCTTTTATTATGTGTCACTTTTCCATGTCAAAATGCAGCTGAACTCAAACCCCCACGGAGCAATTTAGACAATAACGAACATGAATTTCATAAGTCTCCCACGGTGCACATTCATCTTCATTCTTTGGCTGTTGTAAATCAGCGCAGCCATGACTGTGACTACAGCTCAGGTCAGGATGCAGAGATTTTTTTGTACATTTTATTTTTACAATGTTTTCATTCAACTGTGCACGATACATTTGCTGCATCGGGACAAAATCAGCCAAGATCTCTCTCTTAATTCCTCCATAGTGTGAGAAAATGCAGCTTAATAGATGTGGAGGGGATGACAGATCCAGGAGACAGCGTGCTACTGGCGATCACCCGTATAAATGTGGGGATTACTTGCTTTATCTTCATTGTCCATTCTTTACACTTTCACTTGAGTGAACCTGGTATGAAGATGCATTCATGTTATCGCACATCATCACTTTCCATAGCTTATGTTGTTTAACACTACAGGAGACATTTTTTTCTGTATGTTTTCATTAGCTGCCTAGTTTTGATGAATTTTATTTGAACAACTTTACAGATTTACAGGGGATATGCAATGCCTGCAGACCTGTCTCACATTTTTCCTCTTATTATTTCCATTTATTTGTGTTTAAAATGTGCGTGTTTCGCATTTTACATTTCCTGCAACCCTGCGTCTCAGACTTCATGGAACCAGTCATCCCACCTGCTTGGTTTAACTGGGGTATGTTGGCAAGGATCCCTGGAACTATTACAAAACACTTCTTATCATTAGCGAGCATGTTGTGTTTCATACAGAATCCGTCCAGAGTGGACGCTAAAGACACAATAACGGGACACGTGTCAGCTGGTCTTATAAACGTTTATTTATAAATCAAACAAGTGAACATACAACTACAAGAGGAACCATTCTCTGTGGGATTAAATGTAACAGAATGTTCCACAGTATAGGAGAGACAAGTAATATACTTTGCTACCTGCAATTTGCTGTAGTAGTATTAGTTTATCACATCAGTACATTTAGACAATTTAGACAATTAGCTCAGGTTAATATCCAATCTAAATTAGGACACCAGAGGTAAAAGAGGGACTTGGTGCATAGTTTTATTTTCTGCATGGGTGTTTTGTCGTGCATAGAAACTAAAAATGTAGAGCGACCATTGGTAAAGATAGCCAAGTGGGTTATAACTGCCACTCAGAGCTCTCGCCGCTTTTTGTGGGGCCACTCGTCTGTTGCACCTCCTCACAGAGTTCATGCCTTTTAGCTCTAATGTTCGTTAATGGCGGCTCGTTGAGTTAATAGTAAAATAACAGGCGGGATGTTTGCTCTTAGCTCTTTTAGCCTCGTGAGTAAAGCAAAACACATGCGCTCACATCAAAGTCGCCCGATTTACCCTCTGACCCAGTGGTACAGTAAGATTGTGGCAGCTGTGCGTCGGCGCTGGAAAACCTGACTTTCACTCAGCAGAAACTACAGATTCACAGTGTGTTGGAATTAAAAGACAGAAATGGAATTATTTACAAAAATTACAAGTTTGTTTTAATTCCTGAATAATCAACTGAAACTAATGATGGTTGTGTGTTTGTTACCTTAGAATTATCTTTCATCAAGAGGGTGTGGATGGGCTTTAGAGTAAACTAGGACTCAATTTACTGAAATTTAGAAGGGATAAAAGGGAACAGGGATAGAAATATGGTTTTGGTGTTTATGTGGCCACTGTAGGAAAGTTTGTTAAGCTGAACTGCCTGTGTGTGTGCACCCATATAAATGCATTTGTTTATGCAAAAAAAAAAAAAACATGCTTAAATGACCAATATATTGGAACAATACACAACTTTTTTTTTTTTAAAGAATTCCATTACACTGACAATTATGTTTTCCAATACAATGTCTGAATGATTTTAATGTGAGAGTACAGTTCCTTCATTTAAATGTTTCAGTTTAATACATAAATGCATAAAAAGAGTACAAAAATAGAACATTTGTATAATATTAATTTTCATATGACAAGGGGAAAGAAATGAGTAGATGAAATGATCTCCAAAGCTTAGACAGTTCCAAATACTGCTACACATTCAATGCCCCAGAAGAAGAGGAGAGGAAATACGAGATTAACATATACAGACGCACAACAAAAAAGGTTATGATTTAGACTCAGTGGGTGTTTTGCCGTTGATACTTAAACACATCGGACATAAAGTGCATTGCTTATCTGCATGACAGTTGTAGGTAGCTTTATCAAATCTGTTATTTGTCTGCTATAATACTAATTGCTACTTTGACTGCTGATTCTGCACTGATATTGATTTTATTCTTATAATTAGACTCTATATGAATACATCTCTCTGTGACAATTTGTTTTGCCATTGCCGAGCTTATGATTTTGGAGTGTGTAGTCTTCCTTGCTGTTCAGTGAACAGACTTTAGAGGCCAGATTTAGAGGCTAGATTTTCACTCAGTTTAAGAAGACAATAAACACACACCGGGTAGCTCCAGCATGCCTAATCACTGCGGCAGAGCAGCACAGGAAATGCCCATGCTCGTTTGGCACCTCATCTTCCATCACAAAAACACTGCAGTTGCCATTTTAAGAGGGATTATTTAAAAGTTGTGTATTTACTCTGTGGTTTTTTTGTCTCATGGAAAAATTCCATGGAGCCAATTAATTTGAAACATGAAAAAAAGACTCGGCACACAATGTGGCTCTGAACATTCTTTTGTTCTTTGAACTGAAACTACACATTGTTGTACAACACTGCGTGCCATTTTAAACTGGAGAAAATGTTGCAGATGCCACTTTTATAATCAAGTCAAATAAATCTCCCAGCACTGCCAGGTCATATTAGTTGTGTTGAGAGCTCCTCCATAGAGAAACAACTTAGATTAGGTTTTAGCAGTTCTGAAACTAGAAGATCTCTAAAAATAGCTCCTCACAGCTGAAGTCCATTAGCCACACAAATGTATAAACATTAGAGGGAAACACTCACAGATATGATTGCACTTTGCGCTAATGACGTCTTGGTTTATGATGAAGATGGTGGAATCGTGACTGGGCTCATGGGGGTGATTTGGTGAGGGTTTGAAGATTTATTCCATGCAAAGGGCTGGAGCATCACAGCCTGGTTAAGTGCTGGACAACATGGCAGAAGATGTCGCATCATGTTACGTAGTTTTGAAGGCTCGGGAGGATCTTCATCAGAGCTCTTACTTGCCCCGTTTGCTTTTCCTCATCCTGAAAAGAAAAAGCAGAGTTGACATTAGAATCACTACAATTTTGCCAAAACTATTGAGCAATTATTTATTATAAACCTTCAGATTTGGTAAAATAAGACCTAATTATGACACACGACTGCAGCTGTGTTTGAAAAATCAAAAACTCTTGACACACGACTCCAGCAGAGATTAAGAGCAGAGTTAAGAGCTGATCAGAGATCAGTAGAAAAGGCCGAAACCCCCTTCAAATGCAGTCATGTCTTGGCTGTGCTCACACCAACTCGGACACGTGCAATGAAAATGCAGCATTTCCTAATCATTTCCAGCAGGACTTGGGGCGTTACAGCTCCTAGTCAACTCATTCATGTGACGACTCTCGTCAAGTCTCGGTCCATCCTGCATGGTTCCCCTTGGGATAATCTCAAGGAGAACCTAATTCACCAGGAACTGTGTTTGAACTGCTTTTCCAATGAAACGTGCAAGGTTATCTGGGTGTTTGGTGATTGTGTAAGGGGCTGAAGTCTGTTGCCTCACACTTTTAGGACATTTACGCAATTGGCTAGTCCTGAAGTTTGAGATGTTGCATCGTTCAACAGGGTAGTTGATTGGTAGCCAATGTCAGTGTGGCACCTACAAAGCAAAAAAAAGCGTACTTCAGACTGCACGACTTTAAGAAAGTACAACTACAAGTCTTGTGTTGCAGGTCAGGACAGACTCTCAGTACACCACACTGCAAGAGAGCCAGGACGAATTCCCATAAAGCTAATCCAGTGTCCAAACCACATTTGGGAAGGCACCAACACTCTTGCCAAACTTATATCCAGTTTTCTTTCTTTCTTGAATTCTCCAGTCATTAGCAGGACTTTCATCCCCGTGTTGAAACGTCACTGCACAATTAAATTACCTGTGCCCACAAGCATGAAACGTTGAAAAAAAAGTGTTCTATGTTGAAAGTGCTACTCCCACAGAGGTGACGTCTTTCCCAGGTTTCCCGTCACCACACGTCTTGCACTATCATTGGCTGTCGCTCTTCTCAAGCACAACTCATCCCAGAGTTTTGTTTTTTTTGAAAGGCAGATACCTGGGGGATGTTGGGGAAGCTTCACTTTTCCCAGTTTAGAGCAGATCACACAGCCTGCGAGTACTCAGACATTTGAATCTGGGACCGAGTCTCTGGCTAAAGTCGTGTGAACGCGTCATTGCTGGATGCGTTGATGACTGTTGCACCTTAACCACATGGGGTCCCATTGAAAGTGAATGGTAAATGCCTTGGTGAGAACCCAGCTCTAAGCTCGAAGGCTTGTTGCTAACCTCGCAGCTTTCAGACACTGAAACTGACCGGTAGGATAGCTCTGAAACTGGAACTTATTGACATTGATAGATAAAGCCATTGGTAGAGGTCACTGAAGCAGACAAGAGGGCAAGTCCTGACAAATCTAGAGGTACAGAAAGGCTCTGTGGTCAACAAACATATAAGTTTAGTGAAAGGAACAATCTGGCTCAAATAGCCAAGAAAGCACATGTTAACAAGCTGCATTTGTACCTAATTAAGGCAGAGCCTATCACTTCAATGACGAGTAAAGAACAAAAAAAGGAACTGTAAAGCAAATCACGCCACATGAAGAAAGACTTCCAAAATGAATCAGCAAATCACATAAATAAAAACCACAACTTTAGTACCATTAAACGAAAACAGCTGCTTCAGGTTTACGGGAAGGCAAATGTTTGTTGACTCGTAATTAGAAACCCAACACTGAAATCATCCTACATTTCCTGTCGGAAAAGTTTTGAAAAATGTTTATCTTTGCAGGCACGTTTTCACCTAAGCGCTGACATATAAAACCCTTTTACTAGGTCGCATTAAAATAACATTGAAGCACATTTATTTGTGTTCCCAAACATGGTTTTGGAAAGTCACTGAGGGAACAGTGGCATAATGCATGACTTGCAATCACATGCCCAAGATGCATCACAGTGAATCGGTTTAGCCCTCCTCTCCTTTTGACCATATGTGTCGGTGGAAACACACAGGATCTGATCCATTGCAAATGGGCGCTATCTACTATCTGAAGGGACTGTTTTGTCATGCAGAGCGTGGCTCACACCTCAGCTGAGGGCTCTGCAGTCATGCTAGGGACAAACCGTCTGACGGAAAGATGTGGGTTCTGCAGCAGGGGCATTAACACGCTGCCGAGGCTTGTGGCGGAATTAATTATACCCCTGAGGTCAAAGAAAACAAACCCACTTTTTACATTTTGATTTATCTAGTATACGCTAAGCTTAGTTTAAATTTAATCCGGGGTGTTGAGAGAATTCCTGCACAGAATTCTCTCATGAACCTCCAATAAACACTATTGAATAAATATATATTGTGTTAGAAACAGTATCATTCAAAACTACTTCCTCTGATTCGCATAGCTGTTTTTGCTTTATAGAAATGGCTTTGCCATATGGCACTCACTGACTGTGCACATTAAATGTATTTTTATTTCTTTTAAATTAATGTTTGAAAGTTCCCTTAAAATTCGTTTGACACTTAATGGAAACACACTGAGTGAGGTCCTGAGATGAACCCACAAGGTGATTAAAGAAAGAGCTTGAGTGGGTTGCTGCTCTAACATGTTCATATGGGAGCACGTCTTAACAACTAAGGCCTGGGATTAGTTGGGCCATTCAAAACTGTCACTTTCACAATGGCCCATTGACGATGTCCAAATATACATTTGAGCTTTGGCATTGCTCTCGTTACATTTCTAGAGAGTGTAAATGAGTTGATAGGTTGTCCAACGAGATCACCAAATCCCTCATTGCATCAGAGTTGTTGCATAAGTCAGTCTGTTCGGCTGGGACTTACTTGTTCATGGCGTTCCTGATGTACTGCTGCAGCCATTTGATCTCAGGGTTCAAACACACCTCTTTGTTGGTCCTCAGCTTGGCGCTAACAAACAGATAAAAATGAGTGTCAGTGGTGATTTAGTACAGAAGGTCGACTCGCACCGGTCACCGGGTTCGATTCCCCCGGCCCTGAGATCTTTCCATATGTAGTTTGCACGTTCTACCTGTGTCTGTGTCTGTGTGAGTTCCGGAAATACTTCACCCCACTACCATATTCCAAATACATGCATTTTAAATGAACTGGGAACACCAAATTGTCTTTAGGTGTGAATGTGAGTGTGAATGGTTGTTAGTCTGCCTATGTCGCCCTGCTGGCAACTTGTCCGCACCTAACCCTGCGTTTGCCCAAGACACCTGGGAGAGGCTCCCGCGACCCTACCGCCATGAGTGCAGGAGAAGCACTGATAGAAAATAGATGGATGAATAGATTACGAGTGGAATGAAAGGTTGAAATGTGCAAAAAAAAAAATCAGCTGGCTCAACACGTTGTTATCAAAAACACTGAATTAACACCGCCTTGTCAATTGGACACACGCAGAGCTCTTCAATGGCACTGACATTTACATTTTTACACTCTTAAGCTGCTGCTACATGTATTGAAGTGCCTAAAACACACAGTTTTGGAGGTTCAGATAGATGCACTCTGTGGTTAGACAGTCCAGTTAGTTAGTTTTACCACATTGGTACTCTGAGGTTGAAGAGTCAACCCATCTGCACATGACTTTTTTAAATCCAGCATACCCCTGCAGTTATTTAGAGAAGAGGTCAGGCCTATATCATATGTCTCTGTGTCTTTTGGTTCCTGCCTCTACTTTTGAAGAAACAGATAAATACTCTTCCACTTCCACTGTCAGATCTCCGCTTTGATCAGTCTCAAGATTGTCCACATTTTCACTCTGCTGTAACCAGCCTCATTGTGAGCGCAAGTCCGCAAGCTTTCATCAGTAAATTTACTCTAAGACTAGTTGCAAGAAGAAGATGATTGCATCAAGACTCGAGGTTGTTAACGCTGCATGACAAGTAAATGAAAAGCAAACCTAATGGAAACCACACACATTATTGCTTTGCTGTCCAAAACAGAGTCACTTTCAATTCCCGTCTCCCTCTCCGATTTACTCATACTCAAATGGAGCACTTCCTGCGGACGCGTTTGCCAGCGTGTGGTAGAAACAACTTTCTCTCAGTTCGTGTGTGTGTGAAAGTGAGTGACAAGAGGGGCGTGTGTGTACACATGCATGCACAGCTCTTTTCTCTGGCCCGTCAACTCGCAGAGATTGATGGTGAGAAATGTCCAATAAAAAGGAAACCTATGTGATGTTTTAAGACCAGGATGCATATTCATTTATATCATATATATATATATATATATATATATATATATATATATATATATATATATATATATATATATATATATATATATATATATATATATATATATAAAACAACAATACTCACATCACTCACATCACTTGGAAGGGGCAGCTTGGGGTTTGGATGAACCGGAGCTCTCGAATGTAGCCTTTCGGAATATTATTGACGGTTACACGGCAGTGGCATCTCTCCACCAGGCTGATAGGTTTTGCTGTAAAGACATGGGAATTCCTTGTCAATTTTCTGGGGCATTTTCTGCATTGCCAAGAATACATAACAACAAAGCAGTGACGAAACCATTTTTTCATTGATATAATTTTTTGCTGATTTGCAGGAGGAAGCATCCGTTTCTTGTCAGACTTTGTATCAACACATACATGATTCAGGCCACTGTGGACAGTTGTGACTTTTCCAGACTATTTTGTAATTTATTTTTTTTTGTTGTTTCTCTTTTTCATAGAATTTCTGTTGCATCTGGCTGATGCAGAGCTGGGAATTACTGGAATACTTGCAAAAGATCATTTTAGGTGCCATTTGCACAATATAAGCTTCATAAAGAACATTCAAATAGAAGGAAATTGCATGCTGTGTGGAAGTCAAAGCAAAAGGATGGCCATACAATTACAAACACATCGGTTGTTTAGTTAAATTTTTTCACTTTTCAATAACACTTTATCATATAAATGAATTCCAACAGGAAAACAGTATTTCCAAGTAACACTGTGACACTGCTCTGGTAAATTTTACTGACACCCAAGGAGTTATTCCTAGAGCTAGGGAGAAAAAAAAACTGTTTTTAATTGTTCCAAAATTGGCAGAAAACGTTTATGGAAAGAAAGGATTAAAAAAATACTTTTTCTTTTTCTCTTCCATCCATATTAGCATACCAAACTGCCGATTACACAAAGAGCAGGGGAGAAGCGACGCTATAGATAAAACCATATGCTAATTTCTTTTGACACGTAATCTGACAAAATTAACATAATAAAGGGGGGGGAACACCTTCGGGTGTCCTGACTGATGTCGCCATGTAGACGTGCTCTCGCCTCCTGCCTCATAGCTGCCTCATTTGCCGGTGATTAAAGAAAAACAAAGACCACAAATACACACAGTTTATCAGTGATCCGACAGAGCCACATGTGCGCCCCGATGGCGCTTTTCCGCGCACGACTCTCTCAACCCCCCACTGCACGGCAAAGCCGTGCCAAGTAGACAAATAAAGGTGCAAGCAAAAAACAACAACAACAAAAAAACAAAAAACGAGTAAATGAATGAAAGAGACTAAAACGGCTTGATCTGGCTGTTTTGGGGTTAACAATTATATGCACAACTTGATCGTTAAGTCTTTAAATGTTGAGGGTCACAAAATTATAGTAAAACAAAAATAAAGGAAAACCCTACATGGTAGCCTTATTTAATACATTTTAACCAATATTACATTAATCACACAAATCTTGTTTTTTATTTTTTTTTATTTTTGCTTTGTTTTGCATGTCTTTTCTCTTTTAAAACAGCATTAACTTTTATATAATAATGATTTATACAATTATTATTGAAACTTACAACCTCCGCACAGGTTTGTGGAAATTTGACTAGACTGCAATTAAATCAAACGAGGGGGGGAATCAAGTGGCAGTTGAAAAAAAAGAGGCAAACTAAACTAAAGGTGCACATAACATACAAATAACCCATGAACAAGCCGAGAGCGCGCAGCAAAATGCATATTTAACTTCTTACCTTCTGATGGAGGTGCGTAAGTCAGCACTGCGAGCGCAGCTGCGAGCGGCAACAGCAGCTTCACATCCATGGTGGGAAGATGCTTCGGAGTGATCCTGTTCGCTTTAAAGTCCAGATCAACTGTGGCAGGCGGCTCTCTGGCGGGGGTGTTAAAATCCTGCACACATTAAGGGAACGCGACAAGCTCGATGCTACTACTTCCGCTGTTGCCTTCAAAATAAAAGCTAACCACAGGGGGAAAAATATGCAAACAATTCACTATCAGGTAAGAATACTATTCTAAGACCCTGTTGTTTTCTTCTTCGTAGTAGGATTGCGCTTTTTTTATTTTTATCCTTTCGCATTCATGTATTAATTTTTACTTACACATCCTTGATCTCCTGTTTCTAAAACGGGTGTGAGTAGGACCTAATTGCAGCAAAGCAGCCACACAAGTGAAGTTGATAGCGTCTATAAAGAACTCTCATTTGCAAAAGGTAGTAGGATGTCTCCCCTCAGCTACAAGAATAGGCAGACAGGGCAGACAACAAAAACAGAAGCCGCGATCGGGGAAAAAAGGCTGAGGAGATTACCGGGAATCAGGCAAGGTTGACAACAGGAAATCAGTCGAGAAATGATGCTGGCAAGTCTTGCATGCAGAGAGGCGAAGAACAATCTGTGAGTGTGACGAGCAGGAGTCTTTATACATAGCCAGTCATATGAAAGCAGGTGAGTTGCTTTGGTAAAAATAGAAAGGCAGAATTGTGACAATTTTATTTTGACAACCTCATTTAAATACACGTGACTGGCTGGGGAGGATGGCCCTCATGTGCTCCCTCCACATTTGTTCATTTGCAACAGGGCAAAATACTGGATATATTTCCCAAAGCTCAAGCTGGTTACTCCCGCCGGCTGTGATAAGAAACAGCACACGTCCCAGGAGCATGTGTTTGTTTTCAGTCATGCTTTGTCCTACCCAGGAATTCACGAGCCCAAAATAATTAAAATCCAAAAGTGTAACCCGAGAGGACTCAGCGAGCGTAAAGTGTTCTGTTATGTTGATGCTCTGATAAACAGACAGGAGGGATCTATACACACTAGCCCCCCAGAACAACTACATTTCCTCATATGTGTTTGGAAGAGGTTATACTCTTTTTGGTGCATGAAATCCCTGAATAACCACCAGTCTGTCAGAGCTGTGTGTGTGTCAGTGTGTGCACACTGAATGTTGTGTTTGGCGGTATTATTAGCGTGCGTAACGGGACGCAGATGTGGAGTCTGTTTTCCCGAAATTTGGGCTTTTATCTTGACCAGCACACCACTGCTTGGATGAATCACTGTATGCTTACAGTGTGCGGACGTTGGACAAATGAAGATAAGAGATGGAAATACTTTAAACGGCATCATCAGCCCTAATCTTAGATAATACTCCGTCGATCCATACATGAACAATTGCAGGGCAATTCTCGGGTTGGCGCTTTGCTGTAAATGGTCGGAAATTTCAAGCGTGGACAGAATTACACGGTGTAGAATACACAAAGTATAACTAAAGGTATAAAACAGTTGTGTCACCTGCTTCTTGAACATATAGGTCAGAGGTCATATTGTAAATATTGTGGATAAAACACGGTGTTACTGACTTCATGTTGCAGTTCAAACTGGACAGACTAGTTTTTTGGACTCTTTGCTGACATGGTTCATACTGCAGTCCTTTGTTTCCATATAAATCCAGTCATTGGAATTTGCATGGGTGAATAAATGCATCCAGACTCCAGCCTGAAACATGGGTGAGTGGCAAAATGATGAAATGTTAATTTTGGATGAACTATCCCTTAAATGCTCTTAAGTGGTCTTTTCTTTTTTTTATAATGTCCGTCCTTCTCTCTGTGTTTCCCTTTTTTGGACAAACCTTGTCATACAACTGGTGGGAAAGCGAGCTACCTGCTTGACAGCACACTTTATCATTAAAATGAGTCAGAGATATGAAGTTATAGTTCAAGGAGAATAGCAGCATCTTACGCCAGAGATTTACAGTGTGAGAGGGGCGAACAAGGCATGAATATCTACTGTACGTTCGTGTCATATGTATTTTCTCTTTTGTTTTTGTTTTTACAAGCACCGATATTCTTCAGTACACGTCAGTTTGTCATGTTGTGTCTGCCGGTGCGGTTTTTGTCTCGTACGGTGCAGACTGGCTGTGTTTTCACTCTGAGAGTTTTTCCAGACGATGCCATGGAGACCAGACGGACAGGAGGAGACGCACGGGCCAGAATCAGCTGACAGCTCAATAGACGCTTATTGACTTCTCTCACAAACCACAAAAGGGCTAACGTTGAGTGTGTCTGTGCCTGCACATGTGCGTGCGCTTGTGTGTGTGTGACTTTGTGAGAGAAAAAGCGAAAAAAAACGCACAAACAGAGAGGAAAAAAGTGGCCTGAAAGCCAAACTATTTGAACAGGGCTCTCTCAGCTTGCAGTGAAAGCCGACTTCAGAGAGTTTCGCGCCTGCTCACCAACCTGCTTCGCGCCTCGCGCAGCCACGGCGACGTGTCCTCGCAAGTGCCCACTTTCCCTCCTGAACCTGTCAGTGTCTGGGCATGAAAAGGCCGCACGCAGCGCGGCGCGGCTTTGGCACAAACACAAGTACAAGTTAAAGTTATTTGTCTGACACACACCCACGCACCCGCACAAACAAATGAGGGGACGGGAGAGCAGCCCAAGTGTTTCGACACACTGTCTTGCGCTGAAGTGAATGGAGTAGTAGTGCGGTTATGTAAGCGCGTTGGGCGGCGCGTCTTCTTGCCTAATCCCTTCATTCCCATTTGGCTCTAACAAGTTCGCAGGCTGTGTTTTTCCCACAATGAAACACTTCTCCTGAGGAATCTTTTTAAGTGGTTCACAAAAAGTGTATTTCTTTTAAAACGCAAGTGAAAGAAAGTCAGACAACAGACTCCTATTTTAGGCCGTGTGTGTGGGGCTGCAATCGAAAGAAGTGTTAATGCGATGTGAACCTGCTACCTGTTTACTGACACCTTCTTTTTTTCCCCGTGTGCTGTATTGTCTGAGCCATCTGTCTGAAAGCGTGTGTGTTTTGGGAGGTCCTCCCCCGCCGGGGGTCCATACTCTGCCCTCTCAGTGCCAGTCATCTCTTACTGTACTCACAGCCCTTTTGTTGACTTCACCTGTAAATCACATGTCAATTTTTTTTCCCCCTGAGTTCTTAAAACAAAGCAGGTGTCCAAAGGATTTTTTTTCTCTCACGTTTTCAAGCTGTATTTAAATCCTGAAGAAACTGCTTTGAAAAGCATCTCGTCTGAATATAAACAACAATTATCATCTGCAAATTAATTTGTATGCTGTCAAAGCTTCTGAAGACAGAAAAAGAACGGTCACATGCCAAAACATTCCCCGACAACCATTAACCTTTTAAAGGGAGACCATGTGACCCAGAGGGCAGGAGTATGGATGGCTGAACGTATTATGTTGAAATGACCAGTTTCCATAGATCCAACTTTGAAAACGTACAGGCAACCAGCTTCGGCGGGGGATCTGCCATCGCTCCATTGAGGCTCTGTGAGGCTGAGGGCCTGCCGGCTGAGTCTTTGTCTGGCTTCCTCCATACCCTCCAGAGAGTCACGAGCCCTGGGCCGTCACACCGCCATATGGACCACCTCAATGACCTGTCAACAGGGTCTTTCGCGGCAGATGAATCGAAAGAGAAACAATGAACCGGACAAAGGCTTTGTAATCGCTTGTACTGTTTGAGATTTTCCAACCCCGGCAGCAACAAAAAGGGAAGTTCTACTCCTTTTAATTGAATTCCAATTAGGCTTCCAGGTTGAAGAACTTGGCACAGAATCTCAATATTTTTGCTGGTTGTTTCATTGCTGGCATGGCTAATTGTGCTGTTCTCTACACATTTTTTAAATACTTTGTCAGCAACATAATGTTCTTCTTAATGGTGTAATTGCACATGCACTTTAATTAAATGTTCCTTCTTAACAATTGCAAATGACCCATCTTTTTCCCCCCCTAGGCTGCAGTTGTTGTCATACGACTAACAAGCTGGCATGAGTTCTTCCCTGTCTAATAGCTCTTTAGGCATACTGGGCTAAAATGTGTTTCACATTCTCAAACAGAAAAAAGGAAAAAGGTGAAGATCTTTAGGCTAAGCCATAAAACCAGGTTTAATGTCAGTTGTGTTATTTTTTATGGTTTCAGCTGTGACTTTATGCCAGTGAGCTACAGCCGCTGTTTTGGCCGGCTGGTAAAGGTCATCCGTCCCGGGTTTGACACCTGGTGCCGCCCGGCTACGGCCGCAGGAAAAAAAAAAAGTGTTCAGCTGCTCCTGTGATGTTGCACAGGAGGAGCCAAGAGAGGCATGGAGGCTCACGCCGCCGAATCGGCTTTTTGAAGTCAGGTCTGATGATATACTGGCGTTATCCAGTTACAGGTTTTCTAAATTCAAGGCGTGCTATTACGGCGTCTCCTCCTGATTCTCAACAGGTCAGAGCAGGTTCCGGAAATCTGTGATTCACAGCATTTACTGAAGATATGTCGACAATTTGTGGAGTTCAAGTTGGGTGAAAAATTCTGGTTTATTGGTCGGAAAATACAAGTCGTCTTGTTTTCTTGCGTTGAATCTATGGATTTGTGCGTCTGTGCATGGGTGCGTCGCTATTTTTGCAACTCCGCATGAACACAAATTCAATCCTGGGACAGATGCGCACATTTTCTCACCAGAAAACGCTCCTTCCGTTTATTTTGTCACTGAAACTGAAAACCACAGTACAAACAATAAGCCTCTCGCTTTATTCTACAACCACATGTTCCATCCTGGACAAAGCCGAGGACACACAATCCCTCTCTCTCAACTTTCCCCCCCTTCTTATTTTCCTCTGTCTCTGAGACTCTTTGGCCCTTTACATCCATCAAATCTACCTCTGCCTCGTACAATTCACGTTTTCGGCTTGCCCCTTAAACCCGATCTATTCTTGTGATAAAAAAAAAGAGAAAAGAAAAGCCGCGCACACATGGCGGTAGTTAATATTTCATTAGTCATTTATTCCCGTTTGTCGAATAGCACAGCCGTTATCTGCTACATTGATCCCGTCTGTCATCATAGTGGTATGCAGCCTCGGAGTGCTGTGGGAGATCCTGAAACAGGTGAGTGTGCCAGAAACAGCTGACAGCCACTCACACATAAATCAGATTTGGACAGAAATATCATTTAATGTCTTGCTTCTTTGACACAGTCAGATTCTTTTGGAGGCATAAGTGCTTTTCTAAGAAATGTCAGAAGATTTGGAATTTTTTTTTTTTACCCCCCAATTGCATTAATGGGACCTCCATTCTAGTGGTTCTGTACATAAACCTGAGATCACCTCCCTGAACGCTTACCCCACATTTTCCCCGTATAATTGAGCAAACAGAATGAAAACCGTTCACGCTAATGCTAACCGCCAAAAATATATAATTTAGTGGGAACTGGCTTTAAATTCAGCAAAGCTTGCAGATAATATCCAAACAGTTCTTAAAGCTTAACATGCGGCACTATCTAGAGCATCTATCGTGAGCATATTGTATTTCCTACGCGCTCTGGACATATCACATTTCCCAGACTGATCAGTCAACGCAGAATCACGGTGTAATTGCAAAGAAAGCACTTTCTCCCACTTTGGCCACATCTTTCTCCTTTTCCTTTGACATCACCTCCCCCTCCGGGAACCCCACCCAGGTCCTTCTATTCTCAGTCCTCCTAACGCCAACAGCTGCTGTGTCTTTACTGCTTTTCCGTGCCCAGGTCATTTCATAAAAACGCTTAAGGAGCATTTAAAAGGGGCAGTGAAAGCTACAGCTGTCAATCACAATGCTAGATTGGCTTCGGATTACCGTCTGTCGTCTTTGACACGTCCCCTTTGTGACTTAGCGGGCTGGAATAGCGGGAGGCCGCGCTGTTCCGGGTTCCATTGCTTGCAATCAAAAACCAATTAATCAGGGCGAGGAAACAGCAGCAGCAGCAGCGGAGGAGGACCAAAAGACGGAGTATCTTGTCCGCTTATCACATGGACAAATACGAGATATTGTTACACGCTATTCATCCTGCCTCGTGTCTTTGAAGTGCAGGCTCCCCTTTTCTGGGGTGATTTTTCATGAAGGCATAAATGAACATGGGGGAGGATGACGCGCACGTATCGCCTTGCATGTGCACTTCGACCACTGCACGTGTACAATGGGGCAAAAAATAAAGAAGAAAAAATATGGCTCGACGCTACAACAATAGATTTCATTGGAGCTGCACTTGGCGCTTCTTTGATATGTTGATTGGAAACGGAGCATCGTTGGCGCAACATTTGGTTGGAGCGAAGCTCTCGCGCGCCTCTGCCTCTGCCGCTCCGTTCTCAACAGGCCGCTGGATGCCAGGGGCCCTCCCGGCCAACAACACACAGGCGCACCGTCGGGCGCATGACAAATGAGAACGTGAGGGGAAAAAGAGTGGAGGAGGGAGTAAAACAGGAAGCAGAGTGGCTGACAGGTGAGGAGAGAGGACGAGAGGCGGGGAGAGGTGTAATGATGTAGAGGAAAGACAAAGTAACAAGAGGTGAGGGAGAGAAATGAGCATCCAGCTAAAGGTCTGCTTCGAGAAGCTGGCTTTGATTAGCGACTGTAACCGCACTCTGTTCCTCATTAGCTCGCCACAGAGGAGAGCAGAGAGTGCCGGCCGACTCTTCACCGGGAGGGCGGACTTTGCAAAATGAATCAGGGACTTTTTCCCGCTCCAGATCCATCTTTTTCACACGACCCCTGCCCAAAATGCGTACTGACCATAATTCAGCAGCAGCCTCTGATCTGATTTGTGGGATTCATGGTCTGTACTTGATGTGAAATATGTGCGCCGGACCAAAGCGATCTTCACAGGGGAGCTAATGGCCTAGTCTCCTGGTATCTACATTAATGAAGCAGGGGGGTGCAGAGGTCTTCATTTTCTCTGTCCCGGGAGCAGATGAATGTGTGCCGATGTGACTCTCTTTGCCTGGATTTGACATTTTCATCACGGACCACATTATGAACAACGAAAACAGACATCCTTAGGTCTGGTTGGAGGAGACTGATTTTTCATAGGTCCAATTTGGAAAATAAAAAAAAAAAAAAAAAAAAATCTATGATTCCAATTTTGGAAAATGTTTTTCCTCTTTTGCAAATTTAATTTTTAGATTAATCGAGACAAAATATTGATCTCAAAACCCAAACAGATCCATAGCCTGAATCTTCATTTATTAAGGAAGAAGTGCAATCCTACTATAGAGGCTTTTAATATAATTGTATTACTAAATATAATAATCATTTTATGAAATAAAAAGATAGAAATGTTAGGTTTATGGCAACATATAAATGAATAAAAAGATTGAGGGCAGTAAACCGTGGCCTAATGCACAGGTCACTTAGCAGCATGCAATTGACCCATAGTTAAGGTTGCCTTGTAACATTTTATGTACATTTAAATCAGATGGGTCGAGAATATCAAGTTCACTGGTGGGTGGTCTATCAAGAGGCCACATGCGCCTGCTAGAAGGGCTCTTTTTAACTTTCCCCACATGTTGCCTGACCACTTGAGCGAGTCGGACCAACTTTTGTAATCCGAAAAGGTCACGAAAATTGAAATTTTGTCAAAAAAGTTTTCCCACAAAGTTTGAGTGTTTGTTTATTTAGCAATATTTGTTATTACGCAATGTTTATAACCTCACAGCAGCTGCTCTTTATCCATCTTTCCATGTGCCAATAGGAATCATTTTCAGATCCCATAACAGATTTCAAGTTGTCCCAAAAAAAGAAAAGTCCCAAAAAGGAACAGGATGTGACTACAACCCAAAATGCTGCTCTAGTGATTATTGAAATGTAGATATTTCATTAAAATGAGAAGCAAGTCCTTCCAACTGACCTTGGCAAGAGTTAAGCAACACTGTGCACTGCACGAGGTTGGTGAAGCCACAAACTGTAGCTTCTAGGCCCGTAACCGGGAGGTAGAAAATCTGATTGTTACCTCTGAAGGTGACACGTAAATGTTTGTCAAGTCACTTTACAAGTTTCGTGTCTGCTTCCTGAATGCTGCCCACCCCTCCCCCAATGAATTCTTTACCGGAGAGAGGTGGTTGTGAATGTGGCATGTCGGGTTACAGTGTTTTAACATCAGTATATAACAGCGCTGTACAAGAGTAGATGATTTAGATTGGATTATAGGGCTCCTTTACTTTATGTGAGCCTTATAGAAGAAACATTTCTGTCACCATCTGGGACAGACAAGACTTCTATTCTATTCTGTTATATTCTTATACATTGTTGCCATGATATGACACATCTCCCATGAAAACACTTTCCTCATTTGTATTCGACGCCGAAGTCACGAGAACCACAGAGGCATTTTACAAAGTTTACGTGTTGTGCCTGTTGTTGTCCGGGGCCCAACTTGTTGATGTTTCCGAGGACTTTCAATCTGCCAAAAGTTGTCAGCACATGCGGCCAAGACCACCTCAGATTGTGGTGACGGAGGACGGATGACAAACGCTGAAACGATGCATCTTTGGCAAATCCACGTGTCCTCCCAGCTCTGGCCGTGCGGTTGATCATGAAGCACTCTCGGCTCATCGGCGTTGGCCAAATATTATGAGAAGTAAATAAATCTACCTTTTTTTCTGTCGGTGGGATGAAACATGTTTGACCTTTACTTCAGAGGACAAAAAGTGACTCATGAAAAATAGTAACATCTCAACATTTTTCCAAACCTGCGCTGTATTGACTATAAGATGTCTGGCACCAATCTGTATAAAGTGGCTATTTTCTTCCACAGGGAGGAGGAACAGAACCAGCGTATTGAGCGGCGCAGGGGTGAACAGGTCAGCCGCAAGTTTCCCTCCTCCTCCCCCCGCCCTCCATCCATCTTCTCCACATCTCTCTCCTGCAGCAGTGACTTCACACGCCTGTCAACTCCTATTAAACGGCACAAAATGACAAAAGGTCGATACATTTTGCGAAGAAATTCCCACTGTCAGCATTTGCTTCCCTGCGTCTGTGCATTTGTTTTGAGGGAAACCATATGAGTAGTAACCAACAAAAAAGGATTTTTACCCCCAATCTAATTTTGTTTAATTTGGATTTCGCTCGAAACTGATGTAAGTTACGATGCACATATTAATGACCCTTTTTGCTTCAGAGGGTCTCCGTGAAGTATTCTGTCGCCTGACAACCTGCATCTGTTCCAAGGCAAGTGTGCGGTTATAAAATTCCTCAATGGAGAGTCTCAGAACAGCCTTCGGCTACACAGCATCACTCTTTTAAACCAAGACAGAAAGGAGAAGGAAGGTGGCACAGGAGAAGATAAGGTGTCTATTTAACCATTCATCCCAATTCATGTATTCATGACTCTCATGTGTTAGCAATAAAGACACATCCAAGAATTTCACAGTTGGAAACAAGCTAAAAGAGGACTTCAAAGGACAAATCCTGTTAAAAAAAAATAAATAAAAAAATATGGCACGGGCTTTAAAGTCTGAAGACATAAATGCTTCTTCTGACTGTAACCAGAAAGAAATGTGGAGTTGAAGACTGGCCGCTGTTAATTCAAATTAAAATAGGCTTCAACAGGAAGAATGTAACTTCCAACCTAAAGGCATTGTTGTGTATCTCACACAGTCAGTCAGTGTGTGTGGACGTGCGTGTCTGTGAGTGTGTGCGTGTGTGTGAGAAAGCGTGGCCGGTTCCCAGTAGTTCTGCCTCGAGACCTTAAGAAGACTCTGTTAACCCCGGACAAAAGGCGCTTTGTGTCTGAGAGCCGTGTGCGCGGTGAAAAGGTTTCAGGAGGTGAATGTGGAATAAGGTTGTCTCTTTTCTCCCTCTCTTTTTGACCCCCTTTCGACCATTTCTTTCACTTCCTTCGCTTTACAAATGTATGGATGCCATTAATGAGGAATCAAGACCATTCAAGAGGGCCACAATGGTCAAGAAGCTGTGATAATCCGCTGTTCAGATGTTGGCCGGCCGTTGAAATCTGAGCCGGCTTTCAGTGGAACTGTATGTCTAAATGTGGGACTGTGTGCCACCTATTCAGCCTCACTTGAAACCTTTTAAAATGTAATAATAATAATAATAATAATAATAATAATAATAATAATAATAATAATAATAATAATGATAAAAGTTGACAGACCAACCGGCAGAGGAAAGATGCTCCGTATCCTGTGTGATTTTACATCATAGTCAACGTCAGATTTGAGGTGACAGCGTTTGATTTGGATGCTGGAGAAACAGGATGCTGCAGCCTGCACATAACATGATAAGCTGCATGGAAATTTCAGCAGCAAAACTGCTGCAGTGATTAGTTTAATGTCCCTGCAATAGACCAAATGGCTACTAGATTATTATGTCGTAATACACAGTTGTTGGGTTTGTTTTTTTTAACTGAATGTTGTTAATGTTGGCTGCAATAAATCATCAACACTGGATTCCACTTTCTTCAGTTTGATGTCTGAGGAGTTCCCAAACAAGCCGGATATTTCAAAATCCCACTTCTGAGTTATAACGAAAGGCACCCTTTCCTTTCTGGCAGTGATGCATTCAAGGAACCAGGCAGTGAACATTAAAAAAACACAAAAAAAAACCCCGCATGAAACCCTTTCTTTGCAGGTTTCTCTCCCCCAGCAGGACTCTGCTCTGACAGCTCGTTTTTGATTTGTTTTACAGCGCTGAGGTCAAAGCTTCCCCGTGTCCTGAAAATTGGGACTGTGCTGAGGAATTTGTCTCCCCCAATAAAAAAAACCCTCCATCTCTTTGATGCATGTCTTCCCTTGCATATTTGACTGATCCTTCCCACCCCCTTCTGCTCCGCTCGTTCCGTATCGGCGTTATCAGGTGTGGTTGGTTAGCAGCTCCGTGTCGTGCTGTGATTTTGATAAGGGACGTCTTTCTTTACGGCCGGTGATCCTGAAGTGGCCGCCTGCTGCTGCTGCCTGGACCCCCATTCATCCATCCATCCATCCATCCAGAGCCGAGGAGCACGGCAGGGGTGTGGACTCTGGGAAGTGTCTCCATCTTCAAACCTTTGAGACCCTGATAACCTGATGTAAAGGTCGGAGGAAGAGGGGACGGGACCAGCTCTGCAATATGATGGCAATAAAGGGACAGAGACGAGATAAAGGGAATTGCTTTTTTTTTTTTTTTTTCATTGTACGACGTGCCTGACCCCGTGACCCTCGGCGTGGAGGCCGTTGAGGGGAAATGACGGGATCGTGGCTGAGCGGTTTGTTGGTTTCGCCGTCTGCTCGGCCTCTTTACAGCCGGGTAAAAGGCAAGTTGGCGTAGCTCCGCCTGTTGCAACACCAACATCTCTGAAATTGAGTGGGCAGGCTGGCTTATCTCAGCGTGGGGAGTGAAAACAGGAGGGGACAGTTACAAATGCCTTCATCATAAACTAATAAAAAAAAATTCCCTGCGGCGGCAATCCTTGGCGTCCAACCATCGTTATGGCCCTTATTTGATTAACTTGCAAATAAAAATAGTATTTAAAAACATATGACACTGTTGTTTGACCCAGGAGACCGTAGACTGTAACCCCGTCTCCCCAAAATCAACTGGTTGACAAATGCAACATTTTCTCATTAAACGCTGAATCCTTTTAGCCAAGAAAGCCAAAGTCAGGTCAAAATTTCAAACCAGATGACCAAAAACTGCACTTCTTATCATGACGTTACAGCCAACCTTTGAGTGCCCGCATTGTGCCTGGCACTTACTGTCCTGTCTTTTTTTTTTTTTTTTGTTAGCATAACTTCGATTAACTTGTGGCTGCCACAGCGCCCTTGTATGAAATGAAAAGGGATACTCCCTGTGGGCAAATCTCTTATATTTGTGCAGCTGGCCCTGGCTGCATGGAAAGACTTGGAGCTATTTTGACAACTAAACAATGTTAATTTGGAAGCTATTAACATTCTGCTGCGGTTCAGGTTGAGGAAGATATTTTCAACGCTTATCAAGTCCTGAGAGTAGTTAGAAAAAGAAAGAAGAAGAAATCTGGAGGTTGAAGCTCACTCTCACCACGTTCAACCCCAAATATGTCGAATTTGAAGACATTCAAATGTGGACTTGTCTTGCCTTTTAAATGCTCCTCGGATTTAAAAGTCCCAATGCGCGATGTGAGAGGATAGAAGCAACACTAGAGTGTTTGCACTAACCTCTTTGGCATTAGTAAAGTCATACTTTTCCAAAAATGTTATCTTTTTGGAAAGACTGGACTTTTCACCTTTGGGGAGTTCACGCTAGACAGTGTTTGTAAAGGGAATCTTCCATTCTATGGGACCATTAGGTGTCTGAGGCTGTGTCCCTTTTTTCCATGTCATAACACCGGTAATTATTTTGCCCTTAAATTGAATCTGTCTGGGTCTTAATGGGCTGATCCTGAAGGATTAGGCTGGTTTCCTGTTGCCCTGCACCCCACTCTGAACACGTACAGCGCTGAGCGCCCCACTCGAGTAGTTCTGGCTCACCAAGACAGCCCGAGGCCATCACATCACATCCAGCTATAATCACTAATAATCTAACCTACTTTTTACATCAACACTGTCAAAGAAGAAACCAAAACGCTGGCAGCAGTCAAGAATCACTGCCGTTGGACTCTCCAGCAGAGACGACTTGACTCCCTGGTGTATGATTTATAATGAGCCTTCTGAAGGAGCAGGTTTCCATGAGGACGTAGGGACGGTATACGTTTACAGCGATGCACTGTGGAAATTTCTCCAAAAAAAACGTTTAAAAAGAAGCATGTGGTCCTCTGAAAATCATTTACAGCGTAAAAAAAAAAAAAAAAACCTGACCATGTCAACTGCGCATTTCGGCATCATGGAATTTGCTGTTTGAAAGTAAAAGATAAATGAAATGTAGAAGCTTTTGATGAAAAGAAAAACAAACAACAAACAAATTAAAAGCATATTTTTCTTTCTTTCTTTTTTTTTAGAATCAGGACTTTTTACCTCGTCTTGAACGAGGCAGCGCTCCACGTGTTTGGTGTTTATCTGTCTGGTGTTTGCTTAGACTATATGGTCATTCCCATTTCACAAAGTCCTGGTGGAGACAGCTCAAGAAATAAACTCAACTTGTGAAATAAATCTGCTCTTTCTGATTCACACAAGAAAACAATTCCTCTGTGCCGTGTGTTTGCTCTTGCCAAGTGTGACTGCGGTTCTAGGTTAAGTCGCTCAGCGGCAGATTTAGAATTTTTTTTCTTTTGATTCACCAGCTCATGTCACAATCTGGCGAATTTATCCTGGACTTCTGCGTCATACCGAGCCATTAGCCAGCTGCGATTAGTCGATAAATTATTTACGATAAACATCTTTTTATGCTCTAAAAGTATTCTTTTTTATGCGTTCGGCAGAAAATATAAACATTCAGCGGCCAATAACAAAGGCCAGCAGTGTTTATGACGGTGACGTGAAACAGCCAGCTCGGTCAGCTTGTTTTTTTTTCCTCTCCTGACTGGCCCTTTTGCGGTTTGTTTTGGTTGCGATGCAGATAACACGATTGGCTTTCCCGCTCGCTTTAAAAGGGTGGTCAGCGCGAATGACACGAACATGTCAAAATTGAGTTTATTACAATCGGTGCCTTGTGCTCTGCGCCGGCGCGTCGCTTGTTTTGTGCACGTGTGAAAGTAGGTATGATGCATGGGCCAATTAGCAGACGTGTTTTTGCAAGAGAAAGAAAGACCTCTGCATCACGTCTGGCACACGTTCCATGTGTGTGTGTGTGTGCGGCGTGCATGTGTGTGTGTTCGCACACGTGATATACATGACTGTATATTTGTAAGTTTGTGGCACTGTATTGTTGTATTGAAGATTAACGTTTTTGTGACAAGCCCTGCAACACAACTTGAAAACTAAAAAACTACTCATCATAGCACGCACACACACACACACACACACACACACACACCACCATGGTTCCACACCACACTTGCACTCGTTCGTAGCTTGGGGTCACGACCCTGAGGAAATACATCACTGTGTGGCCTCAATCACAAAAAGCAAGTGTGAAATCTGGACAAGGTGCAGTTTCAGGCACCACTGACCAGCTAATTGACGCTTTGCTCTCCCTCTCCGTCCCTCCCAGGATCTGGTATGTGGACGTTGACTGAAGCGTGCTGGATTTGACTCAGGTCATGGGAAGTTTTCCGCAAAACAGATCAAAGAAATCATCGCAGTTCATTTGTATTCCTGCACCTCAAGCGCTTGATAGACGATGGATTGGGAGGAATATAAAGCTCCCATATTGCACGCATGTTCCAGAGCTTTACCTTTTCACCACAGACCACAGTAGAGCACATGCACGGTGTTATTGGTCAAAAAAGAAAACTTTGGAAAACAGTACTTTTACCCTTCTGTGAACAGAGTTCATTTCAAAAACATTTTTTGTTTCTAATATCATAATAAACATTAAATACATTGTTACTAATGGAAATATTCTCTCGGCTAAACAAAGAGATTTCTCAGTAACTGTGTCACAAAAGTGTTTATTTTTTCGTTTTTTTGAGAAACCGCAAAGCAAAGAACTGAGTCATCAGAAGTTCGTGCAGCTTGGAAAATAGCTCAAATTTGTTCCTATTTTATACAGGTGTATTCTCAAATGTGAGTTTGTAGCTACACAGAAGATTTAAGGACAATCAAAACTGTTTGTCCGGGATGAAAACCAGACGGCTTCCAATCAGAACTTGACATCTCGGCACCAAACAGTTTGAGCTCTGGCGTTACGCCATACGTTTATGTTGCACGTGAACAAATCCTTTTATTTTTCTTTTCAACCGAAACCCTTTTGTCTTTCAGGTTATGTCACCGCGCTCCCCTCCCCCACCCGCCCCTCGAAAAAGGGTTCCAATTGCTTTGGATTTCCTAAAAAGATTATGCTCATTACCTCCGCTGTTTTTCCAGGAACTGAATCGTTCTCCGTCATATTTTTCTTTCACCCTGCGAGCGTCGACAAGCTCCTCTATGTTTTGTTGTCTGCGTCTCGTTAGCTATAAACACACATTTCACGCGTGACTTATTGCGGCGCTGAGTTCCTGCGTTTAGATGAATGATCTCAGCTGCACGCGGGGGCTCTTGAGATCTTGCACCTCATTTTCACCACGTCCCTAAAAACCTGAAAATGACAGGCTTTGCTTCCTTGCACCGTGCCAACGCTCGACTTCACGATTCCCAGCTGACCCACCTAGTAACCCCCCACCACCACCACCACCACCACCACCAATCACCCCAATTGATCATTTCCTCCACAAATCTATTTTATTGCGATAAAAAAAAATGCACGCCTGACGTCTCTCCCTTCCCCAAGCTGCCTTTCTAACAAAGAAGCAATGAATAATATTCCATGGCCGGGGTTTTCATCAGCAAAAATGTGCCCCCCAGTGTTTAAATCGTTGACCCTTTCATTTGACTGACGATGACCCGAGACGTCAGGGTCACAAAAAGACTGCTGAGTGTTAAGGACGTCGTCGCACTTCCACACATGTTCGACAAGATGGAGCGGACAGCGGGGTGAAAGTGCGGCTGCGACCCCGCTGGAGGAGCGTTCCTGTGTGGTCAAGCCGGGTCGAGGGTTCACACAGGAGCAGCCAAAGGTCGCCCCGGAGTGGCAGGAGTGCCAGGACATCCATCCAACGCCGGAGCGGAACAACGTCGCTCCGACAGCGGCAATGTTGCCGTCCGTCTTTTTTAATGGAATTTGGCTCAGTGCAAACAGTGCTCTTTTTTTGTCTGAGCACGTCCATCTTATTTTAAAGCATACCTCCTGGAGATTTTGTGTATTGAAATGACAAGTTCATTTGTATGCTAGAAACTTTGATTTTCAATAACCAGTGTGTGACAGGTTAATTAATGATCCCTACTCCTTATTGGGTGTTTGTGTGCCAGAATAAACTAATTCTGAAGGTTTTTTTTGCCCCCAAAAATAATTTCTCATAACAGCGTACATGACTACTTTTTAAAGGTCATGAGAACTCATGTTCCCGTGAGCCGCGTTACCATGAGAATATTTATTGGAACACACACACAAACACTAATCATAATATCTGTGTTTTAATCGCTCTTTAGGGTGTTGAATTCTCACCGACTTACATTTACAAATTCCCACACACGCAGTCCCAACTTGCGAGAATACTTTATTGCTGCGGCCCTGCGCCGCAATGTTGCAGTAATTCTTGTAAAGCGTTCTCGCACATTTAAGACAGCATGTGGGAGATAATATATAACATTTCATCTTTTCTTCTGTCTCCCACGCACCTGCGTGGAGAAAATGCTGCGTTGAGGGAAATTTTTCTGTTTATACCATTCGCTCTCAACATAAGGAAACTGCACTTCAGCCACTCGGTGAAACATGTGAAGTATGCGGCGCGCTATCAGGTCGTGCATTCCTTGTGGCGGGCTGTCCTTGATCAAGACCTCCTCCTCTTGGTGCAAACGGGTGACCAGGTGCAGCTAGAAAAACTTTGCCGGATGGAAGCGTTTAACCTGAGGGTAGGTTGTCCCTCACCCTGACCACCACACACACACGCACACACGCACACACTCACACACGCTCTTAAAACACAGCCATATGTAAAGGATTGGAAAGATGATCATTCCTTGTCTGACATTGGGTTTGAGGCGTGACTAATAACGCAGTGTTTATAATGTGGCATATAATAAGATGTGACTCCACTCTTAACCTGGATCCCGAACCAAATGATCCAATTTATTCGCCGGCTGCAGATGGCGCTGGCAATTGTAATAGTCTGTCACAGGAGTGGTGAATTTGTGTTTTTTGGAAGAAGAGGTGTTAAATTTCTAACCACATGAACACACATGGCACAGTCCATTTTAAGCCAGTCAGAGTCATTTAATGTTCACAAATACATCATTTTTCCAGGCGATCCGCACCTGCTTTTTCCCCTTTCACAGGCCCACAACCGGATCCAAACCTCACTGGGCCTGCAAGCATGAGAAAACATGAGGAAAACCCATGTATATGATACCTTTTATTGCTTACTACATTCCAAGTTTATTTCACTCACTTCACAAATTAATAATAGTAGTGTTATCAATCAGTTACTGCATTTTGCCATCAACATTTTCCAGATCTTTTCTTATGCATATTCTTTATCAGCGTTTTATTTTTTCACGTACTGTAAGGCAATGTTTCTCAACTGGTGGGTCGCGAGAATGTTGGGCCTTTATTTTGAAGGACACACAATTCAATTCCATCTTTTCAATCACTTGTTTACTAGGGATGATAGAGAGTGGGGCTGGCGAAAAGCATGTGTGTCCTGAGACTCCACCAGTTGAGAAAGACTGCTGTAAATGATACGTGAAAACCTGTGTGGCTATTTGATGTGAAAACTCGTCATGGGACAGAAATGTTGTTTTTTTTTACATCACAAGAAATAACAGTAGGCTTACCCTCAGTGCCAAGGCCAAACACTGAATTACTAACAGCTTATTTTCTCTCTGCACTCTCAGTGTGTAGCTCCCAGCCAGTGTGCACAGGTGTGCATGTTTGTGGCAACATTTGCAAGGGATTCTGTCCTGTCTTTTCCTTGCCTCCACATAAACAATGCGTAATGACAGCGCAGCCATGGAAACGCTCTAAATAACGGCCCAGTATAAAACATTGAGTCAATTCAAAAAGATCTCATTCATCAAGACAAGTCATGTGAAGAAAGCAGATGAGGAGGGAAATTGCAAAACATTATTTAGAATAGGTACAATGTGAACTGAGTTGGGTCTGCCAACAAAATCAAGGCAGGCGGCCTCTCAGTGTTGTGTGCTGGATGGACATGACGGGTCAAAGACACATTCTCTCATTGCTAGATCACGTAGACAACAGCGCAACAGTCAAAACCTTGTCAGTAAAGACATATGTTGCTCTGTTTTTTGGCAAATAAAACTGCGGCTAATCATTTATTTTTTACTGATTTGCAAAGCTGCCTGGAGATCAGGCCTCACGGTAGCAGGTCAAGGTCACGTCGCATACACGTGAGCGTCAGGTTTGGTGGACGCTTCCCAGACAGATCCTTCCTTCAGCCAGCTCATCTGAAGTCTGTGTGGGGGAAAACAATCACTCAGCCTCAGGTCTCCTTGGTGTCGAAGAGTCCTTTTGTGTATTTACACTGAAAAATCAGGATCTTGTACCTCCTTGACAAGGAGAGTCTTTTTTTAATCTGCTCGACTAAAAATAAAGTATCAGACTGCATTTTGTTTTTTTCAATGGTCTCTCAGGTCACAATGCCTGGCCCATGTTCGTCATTTCAGGGTCTCAGCATTCAGAAGACTACTGGCTGAAGCAATGAAAGAGTTTGAAAAGCTGTTTGTCCTCCTGGGGGGCAATGTAACGCCACCCTGAGGCTATCAGACAGAACTCCTGGCTGAGGATGTGGTCAGGGTGACTCATGATTTGTCCGGCTTTCCGGACAACCCGTCTCTTCTAGTTAGAGATCATGTTTCGCAATGGACTCTGTGTTCTTGTCGAACTTGAGTCCAGAGTCAAACAGTGTTCCTAAATGCTTGTATCTATCCATGATCACTGCTATTTTTTCTCCATGAACAGCACTCCCCTGACCACCTCGCTGAGTCACCTGACAACATGACAGCAGGGGAGGAGGCGGAGCAAAGCGGGATGCTGTGATGAATCCAACGCCAGTATCAACATTGGTGTCGAAATGATTGATATTTGGATCAATCCACCGACGCCTTCCCGCTGATCATTTGTTGGTATGTTGACACTTGTGAATTGCTAGCTACTTTTGTTAACACTCCCCTTGGATGCAACAGACGGCTGTTTATGGTAAAAACAAGACCATCAACAACTGCGGAATCCTGGAGCAAAAAATGCTTTTGCACGTCAAAACTAACGCCACGATGGTCACCCACTGAACTGTGTGTCACATTGTTTTGTCTTGCACTTAAAACCACAGTGGAGATGTAATCTGGCCATATGAAGCTGAGGTCATACGCCGCACAACAAAAGGGCCTAATTCTTCCTTAAACTGTGGAGGGTCTGGACAACAACACACGTTTTACTGCCTCGCAATCCGTGTTGACTTTAAAACACACTTCACGTCTCCTCCGTCCTGAAAAAAAAAAATCTCCAAGATTGATATCCGCTTAATAACCATATGTTTTTCCTCCGCGGGCCTGTGTTTTGTCTGTCTGGATGACATTTTTTTGGGATCGTCATGAATGGTGTCAGAGCAAGCACAGCTCGAACTCCAGGAGCGTTTGTCCTGATTTGTGTCTACATGTGAATTTGTCATTCAGTTCATAAATCTGCAGGGCCAAGGTTCAAGTGGTTGCTGTTGCGCCGCGTCGTATTAACATCTCTCAACCACTAGGTGGCCACATGAAATTGCTGATCTCGTAATTTGGGTCAGCGAGACTTAAGACCACGCTACAATGCACGGCGAGAGGTTTTCCTTTCAAATTACATCAGGCTTTAGGGCGTCTTTGGCAAGCAGTCTGCCTCTTTAACATTAAGTAGCTTATAAAAAAAGTGGCTCCAGATTAAACTTTTGGGAAAGGACGATAAAGCTACTGGAGGAATTACAATTAGCGGTGTTTTCAGTGGTTCTGACGAGCGCCAGACGAACTGCAATTTGGCAAGGCGAGACTGTACAGAGTGGAGGAGAGGAAGAAAACCATGAGAACTAGAGTCGCGTCTCATCTCTGCGCAGCGTGGTGAAAGCAAGGGGGTGAAATGTTGTGAGGCTGCAATGAGGAGGAGGAGGAGGAGGTGCAAAACTGAGGGGATGAAAGTGTGAGAGCATGTGGGCTGAGGAGTGAAAGCCAGGGGAGAAGGCGAAGGGTCACTGGCCGAGCTGGGTGAGGCCGCACTGCCGAGAGGAGACGCAGACGTTTCTGCCAATGAAAACACAGTACTGTATTTTTACTGTAACCGTAGATTCACGGTTGCACTAGATGGCAATCAGTCACAATTGCTCGGCTGCTTCACCCTCTGGCAAATCCTGACAAATGCTGTTAAATTCACGCCGCACGGCAAATGTCAGCAGTGACCTGTGCACATTTGTGCATCGAAATCAACCGTATAAGCTGTTTTTGTAAGGTCGATTTCGATGGCGATAAAAGTCGTCCACTGACCGAGGTAGCAAGGTTAAGTAAATATCACAGTGCACATTGCATAAATCTTTGTTTATGTGCGTAAATCATTGCATTGTGAATATATGTGTCATTTTACAGAAGGTTTTAATGACACACCCATTTCCAGGTCTTTTTTTCATTTTATCTGAAGTTGAGTTGCATCACATCAGACCCAATAAAACAGTATTTAGCCCAATGTTTCACAGCCTCCTGCGAAAAACGCTCATGTTCGCTTTCTGCTAATGCTGATGATTATCTTCCATATGTGTTGGGGTTCCAAACGGGGCAGCAAAAATACAGGCTCTGAAGGTGAAGGAAAACACCAGGCTGGGGGTGTTCTCACTAACTAACTGGTAGCAGCAGTTTCCTTTGTGATATCAAAATGAACTGATTTCTTTTACTTTGTGTTTCACGTTTCTGTAAATAGGTAGAAAGGCAAAAAATGTTAAAGTTAAAAATGGGATAATTTCATTACCTCAAAGTTCATCATCAGACTGGAAATTTTTATTACTGGTTGACATTTTTTAATTTTTGCATGATATAATCCTGTTAATTTTCAATTGTTTTCCCATTATTTGTCTCACAGCAGAATAACAGTATCATTATTGCTGCTATTATTAATTGTGGAGCAGTATAAAGTATTCAGAACAGTAGGGTAGCAGCAGGAGCATTTATCCATCAGTGGGTCAGAGGGCTATGCAAGTCTTCCATTAACCCGAAAGGTCTTTGGTTCAGTGTCCTTGACTGAAACGCCAAACACCAGTTGCTCCTGGCGATTGCGGCAGCTTACTACGTTTGATGATTAAAGGAGTGTGCACCACAATACACCCAAAGATTCCGAAGAAAGAAAAAAAAATCTGCTTGAACAAACTGCTCACGCATTCTCACTACCACACGACAGAATGAATGTCACAAATTTCCTCTGTGCTAAGCCGGAAACAAGCAGAACCAGTAAACAAAAGTGTCTTTGTTGGAGATTTAAGGAGATTTATGTCAAGAGTCAAAGCGCGTGGGCGTGTGTGCGTGTATGTGTGTGGGCGCGTACGTGTGCGCGCGTGTGTGTGTGTTCAATAGGACTCTGCAGTGGCTGAACAAGCTTGAACCTCAGCCGAGACTGGGTCAGCCGATTATGTTGTCCTGCATTTATGCACGTTAGCTCTAAAAATTACACTCCAACTAACAAACACTTAACAACAAGTATAGTTATAGCTTTGTAACAAAGGATGGTCCCTGGTGGCTGTGCATGTAGAATTGGACCAATGCATGTGATGAGACGGAAATGGTAATAGGGTGTTTGAGAGGACGGTATATGAATATAATATAATGATATATATGATATATTTAGCCAGAAGGCACTTTGAACAGAATGTTGTCATAGTGCGATGTCTGTACACTTTGTCTTGCCGCTCCACTGTTTAATGTTTAACCCGCAGTGATGATGTGTTGAATTTAAAAATCTGATGCTGTGAACTAATGAGCCTGAACTGAACAATTTCACCTTGACATCCAAGCTGGAATGCTAAACCAGCTCAAAGCATGTGTATGTGTGTGTGTGTGTGTGTGTGTGTGTGTCTGCTGGGGCCATTGAGTCATAAACCTTCTGAGCTGAACTCATTGTTTAGAGGCTCCTCAACATGGCACTTATGATTTACCAAACTCTTGGTTATTTTGCAAACATCCATCACCAGGACGGCCTACTCCGCGTCTAAAATGCTCCTCTAAAACACTGTTTGGACACCTACTTTTTTAGATAGAGTGACAGCAACATTTCTAAACAGTGCAGAGGGAAAGTATGGAGGTCAAGGGGAGCTCAGAGAGCATTTGGTGGATTGTAGTCGAGTGCGCTTGCAGGATCCTTGGTGTTTCTACAGCAACTGGTAAGATACAGCCTTTAGAAAAACTAAACATAAAAGAACAACTGAACATAATTCATATGTATTACTTGTCTTCGTATCAGCCTGATTCATTTAATGGGTACAACCGTTGATATAAACAGCCATCAGCATCTCGGGTTCTGCTGCTTTGACTTAGGTTTTATTGCACAACTATAAACGTTTCCTCAAAATTTAATACAAGGGCACTCACAGCAGTGGTAGTTACACATTTGACCTGCTATGAAATGTTGAAACCTGTTGTTTAAAGCCGATATTTGACTCCCTTTGCTGAGAATGTTCATGCTGGGGATCTTATCCAGCGGGGCTTTTAAAAGGGTTTCACAAACCCAAGATGCGGGAGTTGTGTAGCAGGTTTAGCCACCTGCTTTTTTCTCAACTTATGAGAACATCAAACCATCTGTTTGCTGATGTACGGCACTTATAAAAATGTAATCGTTTACCTAACCTTACTATTAATGTTCTATACACTCTGTTTTCTCAACGAGGACACAGGGGCCGATTGCGCGCAGCCTTGTTACATCTGTTAAATCATCACAGGGAAATCACTCTCTGTTTGGCTGCCGCCTTTAAAAAAAAAAAAAATACAGCACCTTCTCCACTTAAACTCAAACAGCTGCAGACACCGAACGTTTACTGGGAGACATGTGCCTCACATCAAACCAAGAGCCAGTCTCTGTATCCAGCTGGGTTACAGGGCGTAATTGATCACGAGCTGCTACACACCTACATGAGTTTTTCGGTGCGCTGTTAGCGCGCGCGTACATGTGTGTGTTTACAATATGTCTGCATGTGTCTAATGTTCCTCCGGTCTGCGTCGTCTGCTCGTCCCGTCTGCCTCAGCATGTGCTCTATAAACTGAAATGCATGCATGCGTGTGGCAAATCATATATGGTAATAAGCAGCGGTTCCATATGCAGCGGTTCCATATGCAGCGTTAATATATTTCACACTCTATAAACTACCACAGAGAATTCCCTCCATTTCCCCTCGGCATAGATTGAGATTGTATCTCTGCTTTTCTGGTGAGCAGGCCAAAGAAATTGTTCCCACGTGTTCGGTGGTGATGAGTTGTAAAACCATGCTTGATTTTCAGAGACCTCACCGGAAAAGGTTTGGTGTCTTTCTGTCTTTCTTTTTTCTAAGTTTGTCTCCGTTGCTCTAATAAATGGAAATGCAACAGCAGCATCTGACTTACAATCCAATTTTAATCCTGAAATTTTAATACAAAAGCTTTAGCATTGAAATTGCATGAATAATATGCAATAAGATGAATTTGGTTTTAAAGTAGATCATCAACCATGTGATGAGATGTACTAACTCTTTGATTTGGTTTTTAGTTTTTTAGATTTTATGGCTGTGCAGGCCTTAGAACTCTATAGTTATTTTTGAGACAGCAGCCTAATAAGCCTAAATATTTCTTCTAAAAATAAAACACAACTCACGATTTACTCTGTCACATTTTGTTTTTGTGTATGGACCTCTACACAGTAAACTACGACCCATACGAAAAAAAAACGTAATCATATGAACAATCGTTACATTCATTTAATCAGGGAAAAGTTTGACTCATTTGCATTTATCTTACATATCCATATAAAGTGCACATAGAAAGCACGTGCAAAGGGGAGGTAGAAGCTGGAGGTGACTGGGCAAACCCTCTTTCTGTCACATTCAGGCTGACCAAGCTTACTGTTACGGCTTGTTTCACCAAGCCAATTTGATCCTTCCTATTGATGGAAATTGTGATATAAGCCTTGCATCACCACCCAGGAATGAGCATTGCAGCAATGCAATGCAGTGTTGGTTCTGCAGAGTAATCTACTCTGGTCAAAGCCAGTCTAGAGTTTACCAAGAAAAGCCTTGAGAGACATGCTTTGTTTTTGTTTTTTAATGGCATTTCAATACGAAAATGCCATCTAGTTCTAATAAAATAGCTGCTACTACACCTACTATCAGCCAAATTTATTTAGTTGCATCTGGGCTGGCAGATGTATCCTGTTATGTTCTGTCTTCTTCTGGGGCTTTAAAAGGCAGCTAGTCACAGTTATTTCCTGGTTTAATCACAGCTACAGGAATGGGTTATGCAATCATAGGAAAGTTGAAGTTGATGAAAACTCTTCTATTGGGGTCTTGCATAATAACTTTCAGGGCTAACATACAGCTGCCATGCAAGGTAATAAGGGCACTGAAAAAGTTGAATCTTGCACACAAATGAAAAGAAGACCTTTTAGTTTCGTGATGATTTTCACAGAGAAGAACAGAAAATGAAATAAAAAATGATTTGATTATGATTTCCTTTGTTACCAAGCTATGTAGTGATACGAATCTGCACTGCGCCATTATGTCTGCTCTCGCACAAAGACTGGTGATGCGTTAAGTGTCCACTTACACAAAATCACCCACCCTGCCAGGAGCTATATAATTACAAGCATGAGTAAGCCATTACCACAGCATTGTAACCTTGGTAGGAAAAAAATCTCAAAGATTACCTGTTTTATCCAAATAGCTCCAGCTTGATGTCATCAATACAATGCTACCTTCAAAACTGTAAACTGAAATGCAACGAGGGGTTTGGGTCAACTGCAGTTTCAAGTCAAACACAATTGGCTCAAACATTACACTACTGAGGTGAACAGGAAGCGCCGGTTTAAAAATGACAAGGTCGGTCAACTTAAAAAAGAAACAACCGAGACAAAAATGAAAAAATGACAATACAAATTTTATCATTGAAAAGGCTTATGAATTAAAGTTTCCATAGCATGCATAATTCACTTTACCTGTGTTTTATAATGATAATGTATTTCTAACATTTCACTGAACTCCTAACAAGTGGAAAGTCCATTTGCTGCTTCCCTTGTGTTATATGCTTCAAACATGGCGAGTAAAATCACATGGTTATGATATGTTTTGCCTACACCGCCCCGTTAATGTCCATTTCACATTTCACATATAGCATCAGTAGTTTCAGCAAGAAGCTAACTTCAAACAGAAAGATTAATGTGCTTTTCCTGAAGAACTATCAAGTTTTATGTAAACAAAAAAAAAAGGAAAGAAAGAAAAGTATGTAATTCAGTATATCATGGGACCCTCAAATGTTTTAGTTACACTCAAGCACAGGTTTGAGCAGTTTACTCTCAGCAGCAGGACGTGCCAAGAAGAAAAGCATGAACTCAGTCTGACATCTGGTGGTCACAACATGCTCATAACCTGAATTAATGGCTCTCCTATTTCCAGTGCTGTGTGGCGTGGGGGTGGAGACTCTGCAGCAAGGGGAGTTCAACAGCCTGGCCATTTATCTCCTGTAAGTGCTGGAAGACTCATCATCCATCCAAATGATGCAGTCTATTCATTTTATTAAGACGTGTGTCGTTTCTCCTGACAAATGCCGTCTGGGTTTTTATTTTAGCAAAGACAGTGCGAGCCCGAGTGCTTTTGGGCCGACCGTTAGGGCACCTTTATAATCGCTGTTACTTTTAACACAAGTGTTTATGCACAATTGCGGAGGGATTTGCGGCGTTAGACAGATGAATTGAGGGGCAGGGGCCATGGAGGAGACGGCCCTGCGGTGCTACTTCTTATCATCACGGTGGCTCTCGGCCAAACTCCCACAAAGCCACAGGAAAACGTGTCCCAAAGGAGCCCAAGCAATGAATGATTGTTTATTCACTCAGTACACACACACGCTGAAGGAGCTCCTCGCGCACACACACACACACACACACACACACAGAGGCACACCACTGAGCGATAACTCTTTAGAGAGAAGAGCAATAATGGTCAGGGGTGTTTTTAAATTTCTGGTTCACTGGTCAGATGGCTATCAGATTATTTGAACAGAAAATAGAGGCGAGGGGCACAGAGTGCAACCCCGAGATGGGAATTCCATCACACCGTCTGACGGCCATCAAAGCTCGGTCCCGCTGCCTACATCTTGCACAGCTTAGGGAAAACATTCTTCACCCAAACACAAGATAAAATGCACAGCCACTGACATGTTTAAATGGCTCGTACACAGTATATTGAGACTGCATCAATGTTATTGTCTCATGGTTGTTTTCTTTTCTCTCCTTCATTTTTTTTTTTACCATCCTCCAGAGTGTCATCCGTGGGTATAATGATTTTTGAGCTGGCCTATTTCCTGGATACTCTCCTGTTAATGTGTCTGCCGTGAGTACAGTGCAGTTTCCTTGCTGGGATTTGACTGCATGAAGTATATGTTGTTTTTTTTTTGTTGTTTTTGTGATGCTCAACATCTCTGTCACACTAACTGCTGCATCCATTAACTTACAAATCCAAGTGATACAATTACTTACAAAGCCAACATCTGGCTCCTTCTTCCAACATTCTAGATGTCCACCAGACTGGCAGCTGTTCCAGCTGTGGGGCAAGATGGCTCGTGTTGGAGGCTTTCACAAGTTCCTCTATTACTCCATCATGTCGGTGGTCTGCTTCTTGCACCCTGTGCTGGTTTGGCATGCGATCATCCCAGGTAAACGCCTTCAACCAGTTACACCTCACGAAAAATTCGAATTCAAATCGTAATGAAGCTGAGATAATAAAGCCGAGCTCTTCAAATTCTTAATTTTCCAAAAAAGTCTAATTTCCCTACTTACAGGTAAAATAAAAATGACTTGCTTGTAAAAGTCTGTATGAATGATTAATACTTTGCTATTGCAGGAATAATGCTCCTGGTGACAGCCGTTTTCAACTTCATACTGAGCAAGAAAGCAAACCCCAAGCCGTCCAAAAGGCAGCAGGAAGGCAGCCACGGCGACCAGGGCCCAACCTCTGTGTGCGTGACCGAAGGAGCGCCTTCAGCAGAGAACAATTTCTCCTTCCTCCATCTCGGAATAGGTGGGAGAGGGGGAGGGATGACTCCCACTCCCATCGCCAGGCTCGGTCTGGGGGAGAGGGAGGAGAGCGGCGAGGCCATGCTGAAGCCGGAGCAGACGGCCGCGCCTCGGGTCGGAGATCGGGAGCGCAGGAGGTGGAGGGAGAGGAGGAGGATGATGATGTTCTTCAGGCCTCCAGAGGAGCCGGCGGGGAGAGAGATGGAGGAGATGGAGTGCTACAGCGAGCCAGACACCACCTCAGACACCGCACCTATGATTACAGACTGAGGCGGAGCTGGTAATCACACAAAGGAGAGCAGCGTGTGCGGTCGACTGCCACTAGCTGGTGCTGCAGACTTAACAAGTAACACAGGCAAAACTGTGGAGATTTTAAGGGCTCTATATTTTCAAAGAGAATGCATTATCATTATGTTATTATACAACTATGAAGTCATTGCTGAATTAAAAAAAAAGATGTAAGATTTTCATTCAAATAATTTGAACCTTTTTTTTTCTACTGGAGGCAGACTAATGAAGCTGTATAGATTGATGCAATTTATCCAAGCATCTGGCTTTTAGCCTGATAGCCTCCTTTTGCACAGACGGCAAACATGGAGAGCGGAGCACTCCAATCTAGTTACCGCTTCATTAATTATTTATGAGACAATAGATTAGATCAACTGCTGTTTTTGTTGTTTTTCTTCACTCCGCTTCAAAGGAAACACGGCTGACTGTGACGAGGTTAGTCACAGGAATTAGAGCCCGGGCAGGTGCGTGCGGCTCATCGCGTTCAAGTCTGCTCTTTGTGTGTTTGTCGTGTGTGAGCGGTGACCATGGAGACGGAGCTCTTGGAGGAGGGCTCACGTTATTATGGTGATGAGAAAAGCATCAGATTGCCCACCCCGGCGCCACCCCTAGGCCTGTGACTCCACTGGAAATACCTTTCATGCTAATGTGCAAAACAAAAACTGGTAATATTATTCATGACTGTACTTCAGCAATAATGCGCTGCGTAGATAAGACAATAAATCTTCTTGAAATTAGCATAGAGAAGCTGTTGTGTGGAAAAAGCCCAGTTGTATTTCACTTATTTTTCCCTTGGTTTCACCTCAGCTCCCAGACATTTATTCTCTTGCTCATGTCATAAATCAATAGTGTTTTGTTCCGTCAAAACACTCTGTACTTGCTCTGCATCCCCCCAGCCCTTTGTTTGCTGGACCGGTGGCTGTGTTGCAGTCTTAAAAAGTAATCTCAGCGTAAGCATCAAGGCAAAGAGAGAGAATCAATAAAAGCAGAGAGAGCCTCATTTGTCAGAGAACACCTTTCTGTCTGGGGGTCAGACTCTTTGAATCAAGCGTAAGTGGGCTGTAGGGTTAAACACAAGGGTTATGTTCTCTACAATAACAACAATAACACGTGCAGCAGCTGCTACAAAATGACAGATATTCTTTCTTCCGCCTCGATATCCCACGATGATTTTTTTGGCCCACTCCATTCTACCCAGTAAATCAAAGCAACAGCGTTTTGTGCTGTCGGAGGGAGAGGTATGTTGGTGTTTAATGGGAAGAACAGGGAGTCCCTTTGTTCACAGTTTGCTGCTCGCTGGACCATAGACGGGCTCCCATTATCCTCTTTACAATGATCTGAGGTCGATGTGCAGCTGACTGACCCTACAGCAGAGGAAGAGGACGTGGCTACTTCCAGCCCCTGAACAAATGTTCCACTTGATTGTCACGCCCGCTTCCTTCAGAAATGAGCTGTTCTCCGGCGGAGGAAGTTGTTCACCTGCTGGAACAACTGAGAGAGAGAGAGAGAGAGAGAGAGGAGAGACTTCCTACAGTGTGTGGAATGGCTTCCTAGATGTGAGATCCAGGCGCAAAAACAGGATGACAGAAATAAATCTTCACAGGTCACATGGTCTTCTTCCTCTATACAGCAAAGGCCGGCTGGAAAAACAGGATGAATGTATGTGCGATGTCAGATTTTTATTTTTTTTTCTCATATGTTGCTAATTGATCGTTGTTTTCACGTGTACTTTTGCATATTTACAGGCTAAAAAAGAGGTGGAAAGTGACAAAAAAAAATACGTATTGTGAACATGTGCAAATACATTTTTGACGTACAGCAAACGAGCTGACAGGTGATTCTTCATAGTCACAAAAGGAATTTGAGAGGGCGTTATGGGTGGAGGAGATGGGGGGGAAACACCTTGACACCTTGACGGGGCTAACGGAGCTAGAGTCTGCGCCCCCCTCCCCGCCCATTGTCGACGCTGATTGGCCTGGCGAATATCTGCGCGGCCTCCTATTGGATCATCCTACTGTCCGTTTTGTTTTGTTTTTATCTGACGGCCCTGAATGCCGCTCTGCCTCGGAGGCGTGAAGAAGAGCCGATAAGAGAGGCAGCAGACAGAGCTGGGCACGTCGCCGCTGCACTGGTGGATGTGCGGAAGGAGCCGGAGAAGAAGCTCTGCTATGGTAAGGACTGAAATTCACTTGACAGGAAACTGCGGGAAGGACTGTTATTATTGTGGCTTCATGTGGTTTAACCATTACCCGAAAAGCGCAAAGCAGAAATTCTACAGTGAATGCGAAATTGCCGAAGTTGGAAGTAGATTTGCGCTGCAAATGAAGTTCCGAGTTAAAAAAAATAATAATAATAATCGCCCTGTGACAATGATGCGTGTTGCTGTCATGTCAGAAACTTTAAAGTTCTCTCTTTCTCGCTATTCGTATAAATGAATGCAAAAAATGTCCTCTCGATTCCCCAAGAGTCGAGTTGCCGTGTGATGTCTCTTCAGTCACGGGTGCCTCAGAATTTCTCTGAAGAAAGGAGCTTTTTGTCACAACTTGGGGTCCTCCTCGTGATGTGTGCGTTTTTGTTGCACGCATGGGAATGGATTGCCCTCGGGCGCAGCTGCCAAAGTGCGGTCTTAATTGGATAGGAATCTCGCGATGATTAAAATCCAATTAACAAGATCCCGCACTCGCGGGTCTTCGTCCACGAGGGATTCGGAGGTAAGGTGTGATTTACTGTCAGGTAGGAGGACATTTAAAGTAGCCCATGCATGGGGATCAGGTACTGGAGTGACCTCTGGTTTATTTTGTTATTCTGCTCAGCTATTGCAGCAGCCCCTCGGTCCATAACTGTAGTGTAGCCATGTGCATTGACTGAATAATTCATCATAATGGTGACAGTCTGGAAGCCTTTAAGTTATGGAATATTTATACGGGCATTATTCTTCATGAATATGCATGAGGGACAGACAGACTGACCATCCCATTGTGAACCTGCTGCCTCCACGGCACTCTTGCGTGAAGGTGGAGGTGAACTGAAGTCATTGAGGCTTGCTGGGGCTGCTGTTTGCCCAGTAATTCATCCAAACAGAGCTTTTTGTTGTGATTAAAGTAGAGGGCTTTTGGTTTTTGAACCAGTGGGCTGCAAAAGTTGGAGCAGCAGTTTGACACAAACAATTCCGTTTTGAGCTGAATCCCGGCCTCCTTTCTGTGCGAGATGGTTGCAGTCAGACAGTGGGTTGGTCAGTGCTGCCCAGTCTGCTTCCTGGTTTTTGTGGCCACTGACACTCATGCAAGCACTCCCCCCTTCCCCCCTAACTTCTGTTTTAGCAGGCGTTAAATGTGTCACTTCCTGTCTACCAGATCATCTATCCAGGGCTTTGATGAACCAGTTTAGCACAAATGGGTCATACATTAAAATAGAACTACATTTACATTCACTTTAGTTACAGTTCGATATGGAAAATGAAATGCCCGTCTTAATCCAGTGACCAAATAATGTGCACCAACTAAACAGACATTGAGAATCTCAGCTTTGAGCAAATGCCGAGTTCCAGCGTCGCTGCTGTCCTTCAGGCTCCACTCCTGCAGGTGGCGGCAGAGACCATACTTCGCAATGAACGATCTCCTTCACAGCATGAGAGTACGTATAGCTCACGTTGTACCGACTGTACACTAGGTGGCAGCATATTTGGTCATAAATTGTAATATTGCAGGGAGATGAAACAGATTTATTACGTTACTTAATACAGGACAAAGGACAATACTCTTACAAACAAAGGGGCACTTTGATGTTGTATGTCAATGATTAATGAGATTAACTGACATCCATAATGTTAAGGTCAGCCAAGTTCTGCCCAGCAAGGCCAGGCTGACTTTTTAACTTTTCCTCTTGCAGGGAGATGAAACAGATTTATTACTTTACTTAATACAGGACAAAGGACAATACTCATACAAACAAAGGGGCACTTTGATGTTGTATGTCAATGATTAATGAGATTAACTGACATCCATGATGTTATGTCAGCAAAATTTCGCCCAGCAAGGCCAGGCTGACTTTTTAACTTTTCCTCTAGTTTGGATAAATGTAGTTTCATATCATATTGCTCTATTTTGTGGTTAAATATAAATGTATTAGTACTGGATTGAGTTGGAAAAAAAGAATTAAGCTAGTGTTCAAGTAAACTACAGCTGGTAACTGCCAGTTTTGTCAATATTGACAAAAAGGTTGAACCTTTCAGCTGTGGCATCCAGCTGGATTTTTAGTGTTTATCATGTAGAGTCTTCATGCCTCAACATTCTGGACTGAAACAGACTCTCCACTGTACTATTGATTACCTTCACTTTTCTTGTTGCATCCATGAGGCTATACAAACACTCCAAAGCAGCTTGAATTGCACATTGGCAGAAAAGGATCAAGTTCAAGGCACGTCACAGCATTCTTCTTTTTTCCCCTCCTACAAGGCCCCTTTTGGAGATCCGTCCTGTCATGTGACTTCCAAGAAATCTCAGACTTGCACAGTGTTTCAGCGACCATAAAAAAAAAAAAGAAAAACTCGCTGCTATCAGTGCACATCCAGGTCATAGACCTCGTCCACGCCATTCAATCATGTGGAACTCCGTCGGTGACTTTTGTAATTGTTGCTGCATGGGAATTATCAGGCAGCATTTGCATTCTCGGCTTTGTCTCATACGCCCGCCTGAGAAAAGCACAGTGGCCTTTTTGTTAGAACCTCTATATTATTGCAGCTGTTTTGAGTGAGCCGTGTTTTGCTTTTATGTTGTTGACTCACTTCCTGTAAAAACTGAAGCTCGAGGGTCAAGTGACCTCCCGTATCCTGTCAAGTAAATGATCCTCTCGCCCATCTGCCAACTTTTAAGAGCAGTTTTAACAGAAAATAGCACACAAGGTCAAGCTATTGTCATAATGTATTTATTTCAAAACAATGTCTGCATTCGTATAAAAATAAATAACCAGCAACGTCTCTTCCAGCTGCTGCCACATTAAATACTCATAAAGTTGACCATTTAACAGCGTCTTAAAGCCAAAGATTTAGCATTTTGGGACGAGCCACCGGGGCTCAGTTTTCCAGTCAAAGTCAGTCAGTTGCACGGAAAAGTCTCTTGCGAAATAGCATTGAATTACAGCCAATACACCCGACACTGCAAGCTGTTGGAGGTATATAGCAGGAAATGTGGCCACACACTCAGGGAGTTCAAATCCTCTGGAGGCCATTGTTCTCTCCTTGTGCTCGCTCCTCTTCTTGCAGCAGCATCCCAAACATGTGCCAGACTGACAGTGGAGAGTTAAGAGGGTGATGAAGTTTTCCTGTTTTGGCCCCGACTCCTGGAGCGGAATCGCATCTGGGCCGGTCGTCCTTTCCCTTTCCTCCTCCTCCTCTTCAGGCACAGTTTTGCATCGTGCCCCTGTTTTTGAGCTCTGAAAAACACAAGCGCGGAATGTTACCCAAACGCTCAAGGCCGCACTTTATTTGGCTCCTGTTAAACGGCGGCACCGGTGTTACACAGGGGTTAGTAAATCACGCAGAGTAAAGCCAGAGCAGCTACTCAAACAAACCGTGAGTTAGTGGACACAGAAACCGGCTTGACAACAAATATGAAACCGTTCCGGTAGCACGTATCTGACCTGTTCCTTAAATGTTAATACCAGGTATATTATCAGTTTAACATAGTTTAACATCTTCATCATTTAATTCACTTTTTTTTTTTTTATTATTCCAAGTATATGAAAAATAATTATGCTATGAACACAGATATGATCATCATCACTCTCTCACCTGTTCCAGCAGCGAACCAGCCGTTTGCCCACCAGTGAATTTGGATTTATACACACTTCCTGGCTGTCACTCTTCAGTGTCACTCTGTAAAGCAGACGCATAGAAACACACATTGACCGATAGTCCCTTTGAGCCTGCGTCTCCACGTGCACGTGTCTGTGATGTACTCGCAGCATCTTGCACTCACATGACTGTGACTTTGTCGCAGCTGGGACTCTTGGGGTAAACCTTGAGATCTTTCAGTTGACCTCTGACACCGTCTTGTGTACTCGGGCACAAACACCTGCCCGGGACGAACGAGCCGTCCGACTCTCTCACTGCACAAACAGAATTAGTGGTTAACTCAACAGGCGGCGCGACGTGAGCCTTGGATTAAGTTACGGAATGTTTACAGGCTTTGTGACTCTGCTCAAAGTCCAACAACACTTTCACTGTTTTACCGTTTCACAACAGAAAGCGTACACACATGCACGGAACAAACATGAGTGGCTTACCTGCCATCAGCACGCAGCAGAGGCTCAGCAGAGCGAGCTGACACGCTGACCAAAGACAAATCTTCATTCTGAAGGAATTAGCTTCAAGCTTAGCTGCGACACTGAGCCCTGGAGCCGCACGAGGCTGCTTTATAGCCGAGCTCCGCCCACTTTCGGATTCGAGCTGGGCTTTCCAAACAAGGAATTTCCCCAACGGCACTTTCCCTTCTAGCCTGATGATGTAGGGAGAAGGATACAGGGATCAGGGACAGAATTCCTCTGGATTTCCAAGGAAAGACATGACAACAAGAAGGACACAGCGATCACTATTCTGATGCAATTGTGAATTTATTTGTGACACCAAACCACTGCTTTGTTCTTGCAATTTTCAACAGGAATCATGTTGCAAGAATTTGTACTGTCTTCATGGTATTATTTTAAAATGAAATGTGTTCAGGTTACTCTCCTGAATGTCACAAAAGACAAACAAGACTTTTTCTTTTGGTTTTCGTTCAGCTGTCCCACAACATGCACCTTTTATCAGTCTGCAGGCACTGTGTCAACAACACCGGTGATTTATCCTAAGTCCTTGTCCCTGGCTTCGGCACAGTAGCCTTTTGTCAAACAGTGCAGGTCAAATGAATCACGAATGAATGCGAAAATTAAACTTAATGCCAAAACAGGGCTTACAGTACGGCCGTCTTAGATTTATCTCAATATTATCTGTTTTTCCATTGTCTGTTCCCGCACTTCGCGATGAACTCAGTCATTCGTCTTCCTGGTAGTAAATGTTTGTCTCTGTCTTTCATTTTTAAGCCACAGCTGGGCTCCGTTCACAATGAGTGAGTGTCAGCCCCACGTCAAGCTCAGCGAAGAGAAACGAATACCAAAGTAGGTCTGCTGGGTTCACACACAATGCACACAGTAATTGCCCGCCGAGAGACTAACCATGTTGTGTTTTGCCTTTTTTTTTTTTTTTTATTCCATGCCCTGATGCGTGCAACGACTCTGTGTTCGTTCAGGTCTGACATCTTGTCACTGCTCAGGACTTACAACTGTTACCATGAAGGGAAAAACTTCCAGCTGAGGACTCGTGAGGTGAGACAACGAACAGACGGCAAACAAAAATTTTACAGACAGTTTACAGTTGCTGCGCGATGCGTTTGACCGTGTCTGGTTACATGCCGCGCTGCTCTATAAATTTGGCCACACACATAAACAAAACTGGAAGAAGTTAACAACAAAGCACTGTGATTCCCAAGTGAATAATGACGACCGACAAGCCAAACGAGCTGCAATTTCTCAGCGGGGACCTGAGGTTTCTTGTTTCCCAACAAACCACAAAAACCTTCTACATTTCCTCTGAAATGGGAATGGAAGTCGGGATTACACATTTCAGACATATACACTAAGCACTCAGCAAAATTTGTCCGCAGTTTATTTGTTTTTCTCTGTTGCGGGTGAGCTGTTCGCAAGAGTCTGGACATTGGTTTGAGAATGGTTCTATATGGGTTTTACGGTCAGGAGTTCCCCTTGGTGTTGAACCAGCAGGTAGTTATGTGAAAGAATGTGTGTGTGCACGCGTGTGTGTGAGTGTAGAGCGGGGTGGTCAGGATGTCTCCATCAGTTCAGCCCCCGTCACTCACACTCACTCGCTACATCATTTCACTTGGGGGAAATTCCCAAACATCCCCCGCAGAGATAATATTAGCACATTACACACGTTCACTCATCCGTGCGATACGCACTTTAAGCACAAGAATGCAAGAATTATTACAAATATTTATTTTTTCTCTATACGGTTGCTTAAAAGTTTTAAGCTACTCGTTGGCAGTGACTAATTGGAACTTTTATTAGCTCGAAATGACTAAATTGACCTGGTTAAAATAGTCAAATAAATCAAGAGACCCCATTACAGAAGATGATTTTGCAAATTCCACGAACCACTGACCTTCGTCATCACTCCTCTCCAGCCTTTAAATGTGGGATTTCATGTGTGTCATACGTTGAAGCCGAAAACACATGACTGTAATCTGCTAAGAAATGCGGCTTTGCTAAGAGATTCAGTCCAGATGGGCGGAGGAGCCTTAATTTGTCAAGCGGCAAGTACGATGACTATAGTGCTGATTCTCCGGCTGTCTGGGGCGCCAGCATGAGTGTGGGGCTGAAGGTCTCGGCTAGTGTAATTAACTTCATATGAAGCTCAACATCAAATACCTCTGTGTTCTCTGTGTGTTCTGTCTCAAACTATACATCTGCCTGAGCATTCACCAACAGAATAAAAACAGATCACATGGCTACAATGGAAACTAAGTCTATATATCGTTTAGCATATTTTATGTTGAACCTTCTGTATTTTGCACTCCTAATATTCGGACCTATTTAAAAAATAGAGAAAGCCGTGTTGCTATAAATGGCGGTGGTGATAGGTTTGGGCATGTGACTCAATCCTGGATCATACTGTGGCCCTGTGGGGATTTTTTTTATGTTTTGCACTGTTTGGTGAAAAAGAAAATTAAAGTAGAAAATGAAGAAAACCCATAATGTGGTGATTGCACTGACTATTTTTGCCCCAAAAGTGTTTTTCTTAAATAATAATAGCACTGATACTCCTAATTTGGATAATAACAATGGTGGTCAGTGTTGTAGTACTTGAGATTGGTCTTGGTCTGGAGATCACTTTGAATGGGGTCTTGGTCTAGTCTCGAAGCATTTTTACTCTTCCCTGTCTCTGTTTCGGACTGGGCGGACTTGGGATTTTTGACCAAGACCGGTCAAGACTCAGCCAACACTGCAATGACAGATAATAACGGAAAAGAATCCAGCTGTTGCCGTTTTACGCTCTGTTTGTGACACCCAAAGTGACACACCACCTTATTCGTAGTTTATTTATTTTTTAAATTTTATGAAACAAAGTTGTTTTTTTGAAAAGGGTTCAAAGTAGTTGGCAAAACAGCAAAATGTTAAAGAAAATTATTAAAAGATACCTCGCTGAAAAGAGATGTTGCTGAAACAAACTTGAATGTAAAAAAGACACTTGTCATTTTTTTCTGCTTTGTTATTTTTCTTTGATATATAAAGTCTTGGTCTTGTCTTGGTCTTGAACCTCCAATGTCTTGGTCTTGTCTTGATCTCGATACTCTCTAGTCTTGATAATGTCTTTGTCTCGGTTGGTGCGGTCTTGACTACAATGCTAATGGTGGTGGTTAGCGCTGTCGCCTCATAGCATGCAGGTCGTGGGCTCTGTGGAGTCTGCATGTTCTCCTTGTGTCTGTGTTGGTTCTCTGCGGGCTCTCCGGCTTCCCCCCACAGTCCAAAAACATGCATGAGAGGCAAATAGGCGATGAGCCTGTGCAACATGTTCAATTGAAAGTTTGAACTAAGTTAAGAAGAGATGTTATAAATAATTAGTAACAGTGATGAGTTGCCTTAATTTCAAGTTAAAAGTTGATCCCAAATTACCTAAAAAAAAGAAGAAGAAGAAGAAAAGTACAAAGAAGAAGAAATCTGCAGCTCATGTTATTGACTTTTTCTAAACCAACAGTAAGTTGCCCCCTTTTATGTGAAATGCAATATCCATGTTCTGTAAATGCCTGTCATGGAGAGTTTTACAGGATGACTAATCAGACACTGTTGGTTTATTGTTTATTACGGAAACACATTGCTCACATGGCTTGGAATTCTGCCAAGGACCAATTTTTCCGATGTGAATTTCTCTGCTAGAGTGAAAATGACAGTATAACCTGCTTTGTCATTCCCCAACATTCTTGGCTTGTGGGAAAAATTAAGTGGCTGGATGACGGATGTTTGTAAAGAGTGAATCCTGTTCTGGCTCCGCAGGTGTAGTCAGGTGTTGTGTGGGCGGACATGTCAGTTGGTTCCCACACTGAGATATTGTGCCTGGCATGCCCTGCAACTTGACCCAGAATCTGCGGGGAAAACAAACTCCTACATGCGTGACAAAATTTAACCTTTTGTCGTCTAGTTGCAAGGATGCCTCTTCATTGCACAAGTCGTGACTGTGAAATGAATTTTTTTTTTTTTTTAATTAAATTGTGATTTCATGCAAAACATTTAATCACTCAGCGCTGGCTGGAGCTATTTGTTTGGACTTGTGCGCTCTGACGACCTCAAACAGCAGTCTACGAGCGCGGAGCTCCCTCTTCTGGCTTTTGCAGGAACCTCCCTGGTGATAACTGTAGCACCATAGGCTACCACAAGGTGGCAGCCAGATATGTCTTTTTTTCTTCCAGGGGATAAGTGACGGGTGCGTTCATAATAAATGTAGTGTAATTTATGCAAGTTTATGCAAAAACCGTGTAGATAAAACAGTCCTAAAGATTTTGAGATTTTGTTAAATCTGATGCTGAGTGCTGTTGTTTAGTTAGAGCAGGCTATAATGAGACTGTTATTGTTGGATCATGTCAGAACTGCTCAAATCTTTTAAATACTGTTTCCAGGAAGAGTTAGATTGCTGAAAGGTGAAACATTCTTTTCACCATTAAAACGCTTACATAATCTATTCCCACCACTGGAGAAACCACCGTGCGAGCAGCAGTGGTGGATCCTTGTAAACTTGCAGCTGCATCGCTGAGATTTCAACTAAGTCGGATGTCTCAAAGTTGGGAAACATCTGGTGTGTCAGATTATAGTTCCTGTTCCTGACAATAGACCTGATATAAATAGAGTTTTAAGCGTTGCAGCACCGTCTACTTCTGATGATATTTTTGTTTTTCCGGCTTCAACCCCAATGAGACGTGACGTTGATTGTGTTTGGAGGATTTTTTTTTTCTTTGCTGTGTGTGAAATGCCTGCTAGGTTATATTATGGTTACATGGTTGCAGCTGATTGTGGTTGTGGGCTCTTTGTGTTGCTGTTTGCTCGCGTGCGTTCTCTCCATTTGTAGGGAGATTCTTTGTAACTTTGCAAAGATGTTTGAAGGGACCATGAACAAAAATGTCACAGAGTGGACTTTTTTGTGCAGGTTTCAAGGACATCAAGCAAATGCATCTGAGCCAGGCAGCATATTGTGTCACTCATTAAGGTCAAAATTGAACTGTTGTGATTTTGTGATTTTTCAGCTCTTAAAGCGAAAGAAACAACAAAGCACGTACATTCTTGCTCTAACATTTTATTATTACAAACTATATCCTCTTCATTCTTACAAAATAAGGCAGAACATGTAAACTTGAGTCCACGCTGCACAGAAATAAATAGATTTCCAGTCCGTCCGTAGCCAGCAAACTGCGTTGTCTTTGTCTTTGGGAGCACAAGCTTGTCGCTCCATGACATGTTTGTGAGTCGTTCCATGACATGTTCGTGAGTCTCTCCCCCAGTGGGCCAACAAAGGCGCCAACAACGACTTCTCCGCTCAAGTCCTTATCTGTCCGAACAGCCAGTCCACGGGGTCTTTGCCCCTCAGCTTGACAGATAAATCCTCCGTGAAGTTCAGACTGTAAGGCCTGGGAGTCCTTAGCATGCGGGGAGACCCACGAGGATGCAAAGTCGAGTTGGAGAGCTTCACCGCAGCTTTCGACGAGTGCCTCAGCCTCGGGTTCTTCTGGAACCTGGCCGTGGTACCGTGGCAGGGGGTCTCCGCCGGGCAGGCGAGGGCCTGGATGCTGCTCATGTAGTCCTCCAGAGACTGGGGGCTCTGGTTGGGCTGGGACGCTGCCGGGTGAGCTGGCAAGTCCTCAAGTGTCTCGGTGATGGTGGGCAACAGAGGCGGGGAGATCACCAAGCGCCTGCGTTTCATGCTGCAGAGGGGGAGGGAAACAACAATATTAGACATGGGTTCTGTGTTTGATCTATAACTTTATGTTCTGTTGCACCTTTGCAACTGTTTCCTAAACATCAGCACCCCCTTTTAACCTGCTGAATAATCTGAATTATAAGTTAAAATGACACAAAGTTGCACCTTTACTCTTACTTTGTTCTAATAAAAATCATTGTTTATTCCTTTATTCAGCCATGCATTTAAACACACTGAGTTAAAATATCTGGCCAAGGAAACAACCTAAAATTACAATAGATGTCGTCCAATACAATTTACAATACACACCATTTAACATTGAGTTAAAATAAAGACACACTTAATATTAAAACAGGATGCCTCTCAAGAAAATGAAGAACTTTGCAGGCAGTTGCAGTGGTCAAGACGACTGTTTGCTCTGTTGTTTAAAATGTCCGTGAATTTTCCCGAATCAGGTGCTGCTAAAATGTGTGCTAATTACTCCTTCACCCATATAATGTGCAAATGGCCACTAATAAAAAAAGCAGAAATGAGAGAAAATGTGCTCACCTTTTGTGTTTGCTCTGCATGTTTTTGGATGTGCGGTTGGAATCAGGGAGTGATGTCCAGTCGGCTGAGCTGAGTGTGACTGGAGCGCAGAGTGTGTGCCCGGGCTTTATAGAGGAACGGGGAGGAGAGATTTAGCGCCTCGTCCAAAAATAGCTCCACTGACCTAACTCACTTTTTGTGAGTGCGAGGCGAGGGCGTGTTCAGGTCTGTTCAGGAAACCCAGGAGTGGCGGGTTTGGGTTATGGGGGGTCCAGCGGTGCAGCTGCTCTCAGTGTTTATGTTTCAGAAACAATGAAGTGGTTCTTGTACCCCTGCAGACCCACTTTCTCACTGTGGCTCTGTGATTCCCAGTCAGTGTGTAGAATCCATTTTACTCTGTAAGCGGTGTGCGTGTGTGTGTGTAAACACCAGAAAATAAGTCATGTGGCTCCTAAAGCCAACTGTGGTCTCTGGGGTGGAAGCTGCTTTCTTGCAGACAGCGTGTGTTTGATTTCCCCAGTGTCACATGCTCTGATAAAACAAACGGATTTCCACCCAAATCGCATTATTTTCAGTTGATCCTACAACTCCGCATCCCAGACTCTTTAGTTTCCGGATGCTTTAGTCTGGAACACATGTCTAGTAGTCCCTCCGCAAGTGAAATGAGTTAAGCAATTTGTTAGAGCAGTTCACATATTTACATTTGTCTGTTTGAGTTCCAGCTGTGGCTGCAAGTCGCACAAAATGTGATTTGATTGTGCATTTAAATTACATCGCAAACGGATCAAACAAAATGTAGCATTCTAGCCAATTTTAAATTATCAATATCTACATCTTCCACAATAAAAGAATCCCTCAAAACATTTACACTCCAGATTTTCCGTGCCTCACAGCGAATATTTTTGCTTGATCTCATCTGGCCACACTGGCCTTTGAGAATTAGGAGTGTGGAGAAAAGTCCCTTTCACCCTTTTGAAACTGAAAGTTCCATCACAAATCAATGTATAAAAGTTTTCCATCAGGCTTCATCGAGACTATAAGATTCTTTTTGTGTTCGGTGCCATCGAATGAGACACGGTGGTGATCTAACGAGCTGATCAATTGCTCTGTGATTGCACGAGTTGCAACCTAGATTAATATCAGATTCATTTTTACGTTTTCCCTGAAATGAAACCAATTTCCTCGAAGCCTCAGCTTTCAAAAAATGACCCAAACACACAATGGGCTTTTATTTTATTTTATTTTTATTTTTACATCTGACATTGAACACGTCAACCATGCGTAAGAGGAGTCTGACCGGCTCAAAATTAGAATTTTTCCACCTTCCTGTACGTGACCCAGAGAAAATATTCCACTTCTCCTCTGCTTGCCCTGTCAGACGTGACTTCACCCCTGTACTCTTAAAATAAAAGGGCGGCTCCCACCTAATGGGAGTTTCACCGTCATGAAAGGCTTCGCCCCTGTGAATGCTGCGAGCGCCTGGGCCTGCACGTACACCTGACACAGAGCCACCGTGGCAGGCGGCCAGCAGGATATCCCCCCCTGTGAGCCAGAGCGCTGATGATTGTTGTCTGTCTCTGCGTGTGTTGCTGCTCGTGTGTGCAGGAAGACGGAGTGCTCATCCTCGAGGGGCTGCTGAACATCTACTGGGGCCTGCGGCGGCCAATCAGGCTTCAGATGCACGACGATAATGAAAGATTCCGCTTCAAACAGTACGACAAGACACAAGAGAGTCAGACCTGAACTCACTTTGGCCCCTCATAGTGATCACTTGTTTATTGTGTGTTTCCCTTGCTTAAGATGAAGTTCCATCGCTTCTTTCTTTCTACCAAATGATTGGTCTTTGGGTATTGTTTTATGATTATTGGCATCTTGCTTATGTACACATAGACAGACCCAAATGGCAACCGTCATATTTTTCTCTGACTGGTGAAGTTTAAAACTATATTGAACCAAAAATATCCATGTCTGAAAATATGGCCTCCACATTAGTAGTAGCCATTGGATTCATGAAGAATAAAATAATCAGCAATTTCTAGTTGGGAAAGAAAGTGTGTACTCAGATCTGTAATTTTCAGATAATTAATTGCAAAAGTCTCCTCTAGTGTCCAGAATGAAAAATAAAGATCTGAAAAGTGGTTCAATGTGGGTCCAACAGAGTGAGATGCATTTTTTTTCATGTATTTTAAACATTGTGCATAAACATCAAAATGTACCTTTTAATGCCAATACCAATATAATAATTTTGTGCTCTGTCTCTCCGCAGAGATGATAGAACTACTTTTGCAAAGCAGTGGTCAGCGGAATCTAATAATAATTTACCAGCTGGAGAAACAGGACCAGCGGGTGAGCGACACGTGCAGCCACTACCACAGCAACACCTCCAGGATTAACAAAGATTACAAACACATGCTTGAAAGGGATTAGAGCCACACAAGTGCTTCATTCAGCGTTTCCAAAGGTTGGCTGAGGTGGCGTGCATCCATGAACGTGAGATGCCATCCAGAGTGGAGACTTTTATTAATGCGCACTGTGAGGATATCTCACTCTGTGCGAGTTTTTGTGGAAATGGCACTTACCTTTTTTAGGCAGTGGTGTTGCCAGATGTGCAGTCAGGTGACACTGTGTCAGTGTCTGTGCTGCGTACGGTCAAGTTGGATTTATAAAAAAAAATAAATTCTTTCACATTTTCATATCCAGAACCATTTATTTGCACATTTACAACGAAACCTTAAAGTTAAAAGCGTAAACATACCATATCAGCTTCTTTATCAGTTTCTCCACACATGCATATACAATGTGTGGAGTAAGCTTTTGTTCAACCCTCCAGTCGATGACCTCAGCGGTCGAGACGAGGAGGAGGAAGAGGAGGATTCTCCTCAGCTGCTGAGGACCAGGAGCGACGCCTCCTTCATGCACATCCAGAGAAGGTCCAAGACTCACAGCGCCCACGATCTGCAGCGCCTGCGCACACACCGATTCTCCATCAACGGACACTTCTACAACCACAAGGTACCAGGAACGGAACGTACCGTGATGTGATCCAATGTTTACACAACCCCGGGAACAGTGAGGCACGCCTTCCTGCTTGACATGTGTGCCGTGATGACTTTCGCAGTGGCCCGCTGCGGGGTGATTCCAGCCATGTGCCTTTCAACTCAAATAAGGCTTCATTTCGTTTCTCCTGGACAACGTTTGTGGTTGTTGGCAGTGAAAGGCTTCCAGCTGCAGGGATTTCCTCTCAGCTTTAGGCTTCCTGTTCAAAGTGTCCAAGGTGTCCAAGTCCAGGAACAAGTGTTGATGCAACAAAATCCCAAGCCAGGCCTTTGTGTCCTGTCAGTAAAAGATCTCTGCACGTGTTTCTTTCAAGTACCCCATGCTCAGTATATTATGACACTATTGTGTGCTATAATACAATAGAGGAGGCTTGTACTTGATCATTTCATGCTTCTTTATATGTATGTAAGTGTTTTATTATCTATATAATGCGCTTGTATATATGTTGCACAGCATTAACTGTAAAAGTTATTGCCCTTGAGGAAGTTTCTCTTAAAAATTCATTGGCATCCATTGATTGTAGAGTTACGCCTGGTTGCAGGTTCTGTGGCTGCATCTAGCAGTGAAATGATACCGAATTGCCCCTGTGGCAGTACAGGCTTCCTTATTAGAATGAACAAATGCATCACTTGCAAATGCATAAAATATCAACAACACGAACACTGACTCTGCTATCAGCAAATAAAATGCAAATTTATTTGGAAATTCTGCAACATTTTCATGGAGTGTTTCTCTCTCAGCAATGGGAGTTGACTGTCTTGTACCCATTTGTTGTTTGTTTTTTCTTTGTGTCTCATCTTGCTCTGTTGAAATGACAGTATGCCATTCAAAGTCAAAAAGTTCACTGCCATCATTTCTCTCTTTTTTTTCTTCAGACGTCTGTATTTACCCCTGCCTATGGTTCAGTCACCAACGTGAGAGTCAACAGCTCCATGACGACCGGACAGGTCCTCAACTTGCTGCTTCACAAGTTCAGGGTAAGCAGTAATCCATGTAGCAAGTGGGAACAATAATCTGCCAGAACACATTCATACCAAAAATTGTCTGCGTTTGTGTCCGTGAAGGTGGAGAACAAGTCGGATGAGTTTGTTTTGTACATGGTGCATGAGTCTGGAGGTGAGTCATAACTGTCACTGTGGCTGTGCCATGACAGGATCTGCACTTTCATGTCCCACGTTTGATGTCATTTACTTTCTCACGCCGCAACCTCTCAGAGAAAACCCGGCTGAGGGATGACGAATACCCACTGGTGACCCGTGTGCTTCACGGACCCTGTGAGAAAATCTCCAAGATCCTCATCACAGAGGCCGACCTTGGAGAGGAAGTCACATACGATGTGAGTCTGTGCCTCCTGTCAACGCTCTGCCTGTTGGCAATCTGGGATTGCTTTTTTCCCCCTCCCATCGACTTCAACAGACACACAACAACACAATGGGCCAGTTTTAGCCTTTAAACTTGTTCAGGAAAATAAATATCCTATTTCAGGACTGATGTAACAATAGAGAAAGATAAACTGTGTTTTCACTGCACTGAGAAATGGAGCTAAAACTGGGTTGTTGTTAAGAAACATCTTCATAAAAATTGTGCAGTGGCTGGATTATTTAGAATAGCAAGTGTGCTAAAGAATGTCGCACTGAGATTTATGTAATATAGGTCAAGGGTTTTTATTTTAAAGCTAGATTTGTTTTGATTTATAGCAAAATGGGATTTCAAGATGCATGATCTTTCTTATCTAAGTCCATCTAATTTCACAGTCATCATATTCAAAGAATTTTTTTTTTTTTCCACACTGAAAAGTTCTACACCTTTTGTTCCCAGGTTGCCCAATACATAAAGTTTGAGATTCCTGTTTTGGACAGTTTCGTAGAGAAACTGAAGGAGGAAGAGGAACGGGAAATAACCAAGCTAACCAGAAAGTAAGTCATGTGCCTCTCTGCTCCAAACTTGGATCACATTCTTCCCCCGCTCGACAAACGATAAAATGTATTACTTTTTTTATTTAATTAAACTCGGAAACAGCTGAATTGAACTAAACTGAACGGGCCGACCTTGTGAAATTGATACTAATGGAATCCCGCTGTCCCGTGGTGCTATTACACAATTAGAACAAGGCCCTCTGTCAGTCCACGGTTCACCAATTCTTTAACAGTATGGAATTCTACACATGACTGACATGTTTTGAACATGTTTCACTGCATCGTTTGTATGCACAAAGAGACATAGAAACATTACAAAACAAACTGCAGCTGTTCTTTTTATAGTTATTGATGTTGTTAGTTTTTATGTTCATGAATGACTTTTAAAGTACTGAAGACCTTTCTAAAAGCCCAAAATCATCATCAACATCCAAATGTATCTATTGTCATGTTGTGGTATAGAGAATATCTATTATATTATGCCACTAAAAAGAAATAACTTTGTGTTTCTGTGCAGGTACAGTGCTTTGAGGGCAACGATTCTACATCAGCTGGAGGGCAGCGCTCACAGCAGTGACAGAATATGAGTGTGTGTGTTTGTATTTGTGTGAGCTCATCCAGCCTTGGGCCTCCGGCATGTTGCCTGGTATGCTAATGCTACTACGCCCCTGTGTGTGTGAGTGTGTGCGTGTGTCTGTGTGACAAATGACGATTGTTTTATAATGGACCACATAAAATGCTGTAGCAATGTACCGAGGGTGCAGTAGAACCATATCATACACCAATGTGCTCCTACTTTTAGAATTATATAAGTCTACCATTCATATTAAGAAGTGTTTTTGCTGTTATTACTGCACGGTTTATCACTGCTCTGATAGCTGGTAGTGTATAAGCATTTTGTACAACAGTTATTACTGGATATTTATATAAGCAGTTTTTTGTAATGTCTTTTTTGATGTTTAGTAATTGTAATAAAGCTCTTTTAGTGTGGCCTTATACCTGCAGTCGAGTCTCTGCTGACCCCAAACATAATGCCCAACTCAGACTTCCCACCAAGAAACCTGCTAGTTTTATTATTTCCTGTCTGTCCACAGAGACTGGAAGAACGATTAGCATTGTTCCGCAGAGTGACCCTCTTTGCAGGCCGGTTCCCATGAGCTCTGTGTATGTGTGTGTTTTTCATGCATGTGTGTTTGACTGAGGGAGAGCGTGAACCTATCAGCGTGACACAATGGAGGTATCCGGAGTGAGGAGGGTTGGTCCCCTTTTCCCACAGTTTCACAAACAGTAAGAACAACGAGGCCTGAAACGCTGACCTACAGTCAATTGTTATTTGATTATTCTGATAGATTATTGCAGTAATAATTCCACTCACACACACACACACAGCGTTCTAATAAGGCTTTCTCAAAGAATAATTTTTCCCCACCATCATATCCGTTTGGTTTTTTCATTTAAAAAAATAGCCAAGTTGTAAATGTGATATCTCTGTGTGTATATTATAAACAGTAAATTAGTATATTATTATGTAATTCAGGAGAGTGTTGGCAGCCACCCTTATGTCCTATAAATGCCTGTCTTTTAAGCATAAGGTGAAAGGCCTGCTTGGGAAATAATGTTTGTTTATGGTCATCAGCGTGGAAACTCAAAAGATCACAGTTCACATTTTTATTCATCATTAACAAAATACTTGTGTTATATTTACATCAATATATGTTGTGATGCATTTCAAAATGTGAATCAATGAATGCAATATTAAAATGTTGAGGACAGAGAACTGTTCCATAATGGAACTGGGAGCTTCCATTTTCCAGTCCACCCCTTTCATTATTTATTCACCAACTCACAAATCTATGCTGTTATTTTTATACTGTAATATTCAGGTGATTAATCTTCAGACAATACATGTATGATGTACGTAGCCCTGTGATAAAGTGGCGAGTTGCCTCCGCCCCCATGACAGCTGGAATAGGCCCTGAGTGAATGAGGGGGAAATGGATGGATGAATGCATGGATGGATGGATGGATGGACGGCCATAACTATAAGTGTAAGGGTTAAGTTAGGGCAACTGGACTTGTTCTTGTGATCTTGAAGACGTTTCGCCTCTCATCCGGGCAAAGGCAAATTCAGCCTTAGCCCCACCTACACCTCCTTGTGGTTACTACTTGGGGCTCTCCAACCCGTTTTCAGAACTGATGAAGGCTTTCGGATGAGAGGTGAAACGTCTTCAAGATCAAGAGAACAGGCCAGTTGCCCTAACCTAACCCTTCTACTTTAAGATGACCTGGATGACTGAGAACCTTCACATATATACAAAACTGGATGTGCATGACATCATGACGTTTTGAAACTGATGCCAGACGGAGCTCTTCTCTCTGGGTGGAGAGAAGCAGATAGACTTATCTCACATTACTCATGCAACAAGCAAGAATGAGGAAACTTTAGGGTTTTTTTTTTCTTCTCACAATCTCTCAGCTAAACAATATGTATCCATCCTGTTGATTTTAAAAAAGAAGAGTCCTCAATTATGTGTCTGGCATTGCAAAATCTAAAGATGAAATTGTCCAAATTCTTTTTTCTATCGTTGTGATATGTTAATTGTAAATGTAAAATATTTTAATGTCTGTCACTAAGTAAACATTGTGCAATAAACTTAGCCATATCTTTGTGTGTCACTCAGTTGTCCCAATTTGGATTAGTTATTAAATGGGCAGGAATGTATCCAACACATCATGTCAGAAAACTATGTCCTTGAAAGAGAGATTAGTCACTACCCATGTTTGTGCATGTGTGGAAAAATGAAATTGATTCACTGCAATGCAACGTAATCCAACCTCCCAGGTTGTTGTAAATTACTATCTGAAATGACAATTACAAAAAAAGAGAGTTATGCTTTCTATGAATTTGTTTCGATGTAAAATAACGTGATGTTGAGGTAACAAAGGGGAAAGTCTTTATTCTGAAAATCTTCACCGGAAGTTGTCGGGTGCAGGAGAAATGGTCCTTTCCGCTGTAAATGAGTGACGGACTTGTCTACTCTGCAAAGTGAGAACAGACGGATTGGGACAGAAGGCAATTGTCGTAAGTCAGTCATGAAAACGGATACCACAAAAATAGTTATAATCGGCTGTGGTATTTCGGGTATATCGGCCGCACACAGACTGGTCAAATCGGGCTTCCGTCATGTGAGGATACTTGAAGCGACTGGGAGAAGCGGGGGCAGAATAAAAACAGGACGTTTCGGTAAGTAAACACGTGTAAGCTAAGCCTTTTGTCACTACTTTTTCAGCTGACGTCGGCTTGAATGTGTGTGTGGAGGGGACAAAAAAAAGTGAAAGGTCTTTACATTTTCCATTATGAGATTCAAGGATATTAATTATTATTAATAATTACCTATAGAGGACGCACCTTCGTCTTGTGTGGAAAATAGAATTGTGTACTTCTGTGTTTTCAAAGTGGCCTGGATCTGTTGATGAATCCTGAAAAACTTGTGATTTATTACTTTGTGATATCAGCTGACTGTGCATACACAGTTAGCAGCCTGACTAGTGTATTTATTTACAAGTGTATTTCTGTATGTATTTGTTTATTTATCACTATCAAGGGGGTAAAATAATTGAGATTGGAGCTAACTGGATTCATGGACCGAGCGAGGAGAATCCTGTGTTCTGTCTGGCCCGTCAATATGGGCTCCTTGAACCAGAGACCCTCACCAAAGAGAACCAGGCCATAGACATCGGGGGGCATCCCCCTTGGGTTCCCATGGTCTTCAGCAGTTCGGGTCAGTGGGTTTTTTTTCATGTTGTTGTTTTTTCCCTCCATGCCTAGTTACCTATTCATAACTTCCACCTAAAATTACAATCAAGTTTGTTTTGCAACACTCAGGTCGCAAGGTGAACCTTGAAGATATTGACCCTGCCACAGAAATGTTTTCGGAGCTGATGCATGAATGTTCTGAATTTCACTGGCGGGGTGGCGAGCCTTTTGCCAGTGCAGGGGATTACATACAGTCACAGGTACAGTTCATGGAATAGCAAAATGTTTTGCAACAACAACAACAACAACAACAACAACAACAACATGGCTCCAACACATCCGATGTTGGTGAGAAAATGCATTGTCTTTGTTTATTTTGGTTGCAGGTGCATCAGCGAGCAGCCGAGAAGTGGAAGGATACTGATCCACGCATTAAGTCTCTGCGGATGTCTTTGATCAGTAACATGCTGAAGGTGGAATGTTGTGTGAATGGCACTCACAGCCTAGATGATTTGGGCCTTGGGGCTTGTGGTCTGTACCAGACTTTGCCTGGACTGGACTGTACATTTCCAGGGTTAGTTTGGCATATGTTGTTCTTTGAATTAGTTGATTGATGTAATACGCCTTTTCAACGTTTGTATATATAGGTAACCTAATTTAGTAACGTGCCCCACAAAAGGTGTGTTCCATTTCTAGCGGCATAAAAAAGAACATTGCAACGGTAGTTGGAATAATGCCGTTCGTGCACATTGCTGTATTTAATATGCATCTGTAAAGGTACTTCTTTTTAATAACTGAGACATTGTTTTGTTTCTCATGCAGTGGCTATGATGGCTTAATCAAAAGCTTGGTGCGTGAGCTGCCCAGTGGGACAGTGAGCTACAACCATCCTGTACGCTGTGTCCACTGGAACAACACAAGGAAGGCAGACAGTTCCGTGACCATCGAGTGTGAATCTGGGGAGAGGATCGTCGCCGATCATGTTATTGTCACAGTACCTCTAGGTAGAGCCACTTCATCAAATTTATGACAGACACATCACAGGTGGTAAAATGAAATTGCACTTTCAAAATCCAACTGCTGTTATAAAATTATGAAAGTGCGCATGTCTTGTTTCAGGTTACCTCAAGAAAAACCACACAGCACTCTTCAGCCCATCTCTCCCTCTACACAAGCTGCACTCCATTCAAAGACTAGGTTTTGGAACCAACAATAAAATATTTGTGGAGTTTGATTCACCATGGTGGGATGAAGACTGTGAAGTCATCTATTTACTGTGGGAAGATGAGGTGAGATGTGGACAGTGAAGCAAGATAAACAATTATTTACCTTTTTTTTCTTCTATAACAGATAGTTAATTATAATGGAATTATTTTAGATGTTATCTGCGTACCTTGACACAATGGATACCATTCAGTCAGTAAAGAAAGATGCTAAATAGTAATAATAGTAGTAATTTTTTTTTCAGATTTTATTTCAATTTCAAAATTATAGCATCAACCTGTGTCAACAAAGTGTCTTAAGTGAAGCTTTAAATTATTTAAAGAAAATTGCAATCTTTTTGTAACCTAATGAAAGAAAGTCCTCAGATATCTAATCCAGGGTCTTGCCATGATTGAATCACGCTGAAGCATTTCTCTTATTTTCCCAAAAAGTAAATCCATTTTTACCTTTCATTTCACCTGATATGTCCTTTTGATATTTATGCAAATTAATTAGAAAATAATCTGCATGGCAAACATTAAATTGCCTTTTTGTTGTTGTCTTTCAGGATGGCCAAATTAAAGAAGTTCCCAATATACAAGGATCCTGGATAAGGAAGTTGTTTGGCTTCACTGTACTCAAACCCACTGAACGGTCTGTAGTCCAAGCGGGAAAAAAACAACAGTTGTTTTCAAATATCGGAATATTTTATTAGCAATATTATTCTGTGGTAGGTATGGCCACATGTTGTGTGGCTGGATTGCTGGGCACGAGTCGGAGTACATGGAGACGCTGTCAGAACAGGAAGTCTTACAAACTGTCACGCAACTCATCCGCAGGTTTACAGGTGAGGCTTAATATGACTGAAAGACAATTGGTTCTTTCAGAATCTCTGATTCCTGTAGAAGCATTCAAAGAACAACTGTATGTACACAGGAAACCCCATTGTCACACCACGGAGAATTTTGCGCTCCCAGTGGTTCCATGACCCTTGGACGTGTGGTTCCTACAGTTACCCTGCGAAAGGCTGCTCAGTGCAGGACCTGGAGAACATGATGGAGCCCCTGCCTGCAAAGGGATCACAGGCACAAGTATATACATGTTAAGATGAAAATACAAATTTGTGAAATGCGTATGTCCTCTCACTTTTCATGGCGGTTAATTATCTTGTCTGTTTCAGCCCTTGCAGGTGTTGTTTGCAGGAGAGGCTACTCATCCCTTCTACTTTTCCACTGTTCATGGAGCTCTTCTCAGTGGACGGAGGGAAGCAAGCCGACTCATCTCACACTATTCCTCCAACAATTCCTCTGGTCCTCCCAAGTCAAAGCTTTGAAACAAATTGGTACTGTGAAGAAAAATAAATGTTGTTGGATTACGTAAATTTGTCTTTTTGGGGGTGTTAGTAGTCAACAAACAATAACATTGTGAGAGCCAGTGATCATGTTTGACCTAGTATTTTCATTAAAAATGTTGAGAAATGATTTTACAAATATTTTACAAACTTAAAATGCACTTTTAAATCCTTGACTGTTTAAATTGAAGACTATTATCTTTTGTTGTTATTTTTTTTAAAAGTATAACTACCTATCATTAATTGTCAGATGTTCTAATCAATTTTATTTTCATTTTATAAGCATGTTTTTTATGTCCAAAGGAAGTCAATGTCAGAAACCAGCTACTTGTGACAACACAAGTGTTGCTAGAGTTATTTTTATTTTTTTTTCACAAAGGAAAGAGTCATGTGATGCTCTTGGCCCAATCTGCTGGAAACACTGACTGAATGACTGTTGTATGATAGCTTTGCATGAAAAAGTGTGTACATGCAAAGTCTCAATATGTTGGGGAAAAAAATAAAAAGTTGACCCGCATGCCTAGGGTTTTTGTTTTGTTTGTTTTATAATAATAATACTAACATTGAATTGCATGAAAGGAAAACATTTGATGGATTATTTTGATTTTGATATAATTTTCTTAAAGACAAACAATTATTAATCTATAATGCATAATTAATATGATTACATATTATTAATGATAATATTCACAAAGTGACAAATCATTAAACATTCTATGCAGAAGATGACAGTGCAGTAAAGTTGTACAGGCAAACGTGGAGAGGAACGAGTTTTTGTTTTATAGTTTCTAGTCGGTATGTAAACATAGTTGCACACCAGTAACATGGCTGCACTCAGATGTTTCCTTGCTAGTTCTGCCAATTTAGTCCCTCGCCGAAGCAAATGAGTATTACAGTCGCATTTAGTCAGACAGAAATATGAAACTGTTCTCGGTGCTCTATAATGTCGGGAAGTTCCGAACCGCGTTTGATTTTGGTGGAAGGGAAGTGGCGCACTGGTTCCCCGGACACATGGCTAAAGGTGACTGTAGTATTCCCAACGTAGCAACAGTGTTTGGCCAGTGTCTGTCAGAACAGCCTTGTATATAATGTGAAGTGCCGGTTGTGAAATTGCTTTTACCCTGGTGTTTTTGTAGGAATGAAACAGATGAGAGCCAACCTCAAGAATGTGGACTGTATTATAGAAATCCATGACGCCAGAATATCCTTTAATGTTGCTTGAATCATACTGAATGATAACTCTTTCAGACAATGCAATAGCATCGTCAATGTACGTCTTGCACAAATGATTATATTAAAACGTTGATGGGCAAACCAACCAAACTATTGGAGAAAAAAAAAATTAATTTATTATTATTTAAAATGTCCTGTACACTGATTGTAATGTCACAAAGTGACTTTTGCTTATTGCATCATGAATGGGGCTTTTCCCTTCAACCTGAGCTGCTATTTTTGTTTTTTTCTTAACGTGACGCATATTCCCCTGTCTGGAAGAAACCCTGTGTTTCAGGACACCTTAGATGTCAGACCACATCTGCTCGTTCTCAACAAGATGGATCTTGCTGATCTGTCCAACAAACAGGTGAGGTGTCTTGCTGCTTTTTTTCGTGGAATATCATAAATAGGATAAAAGTCACTCAGACTAATTGCATTTACACTGCAGAGGACGCTGAGGATGCTGGAAAAATCTGGAGTGAGGAACGCTGTCTTCACAGACTGTTTAAAGCAAAGAGATGAGAACGTTAGGAAGGTAAAACACATCTACATTGCTGTCTCCTTGTATAAATTCATTTGTACCAGCTAATAGAGTCTAACAACTGCTTTCATTCATGTGTATATTTTCTTTTCTTTTTTTCTTCTGTAGTTGGTGCCAACATTAGTGGAAATTATTGAAAGCAGGCCACGCTTTAATAGAGATGAGGTAAGCTGGCTCCAAAGAATTAAATAGTATACATTTCTCTTATTTATTTCTATTTTATTTTTTCCCCCTAAAGTCTTACTCCCACTAATGAACTATTTGTAAATGTTTAGAACATAAATTACTGCCTGATGGTGATAGGAGTGCCCAATGTTGGGAAGTCATCTTTTATCAACTCGTTAAGGAGAACCAACTTGAAAAAAGGTGCGTACAGCTGAATTGGTGAAGGCTGTTGGTCCTTGAGAGTGACAGGTCTGTGGGAATAAATAATACATCTACTCAACAACATTTCAGGTCGTGCATCTCGAGTAGGAGGGGAGCCAGGTATCACCAGAGCAGTCCTGACTAAAATTCAGGTGGGTAATTTGGAGGTATTTATATTCCTGCATAAAGACCATTGCACACGGTGGTTGTTCTGTGCGAAAATTGTACAGTGTGTTTGACTCTCTTTATCCACAGGTATGTCAGCGTCCCACAATGCATCTGTTGGACACTCCAGGGGTCTTGCCTCCAAAGATTGAAAGTGTTGAAACAGGCATGAAGTTGGCTCTATGTGGTAAGCAGAATTATTATTTTAGGGAGACATTGCTTGGAGGCATTGTTGTAATTTCTCTGGTTTTTAGCAGTGTTTTTTTTTTTTTATTTTACTTTATTTTTTAAGCAACCTTATATTTGTCTTTGTTTTGTGCTCTCCCAGGAACTATCCTGGACCATTTAGTGGGTGAAGACGTTATTGCTGATTATTTATTATATTCACTTAACAGGCTTGGAAAATTCAGGTATTGATCTCACCAATATTTGGTTTTTAAGTTTACTGTGTATGTTCACGGGTTATGTTTGCATCTTATGTGCAGTTATGTGGAGAAATATGATCTCCAACAGCCCAGTGACAACATCCAGTATGTCTTAAAACACATTGCTGTCAAACTTGGAAAGAAGCAGCGGGTGAAAGCCATCACTGGAGTTGGTAAGGAAATAATAATTCTCTCGTTACACCAGCGACGTGTTACTGAACCTCAATTTCTCCAATAATGAAATAATAGTTTGCTATCTTGAAAGTTAGATATTAACTGTGTAACTTAACTAAATAGTTATGAATAATATAACAAACAGATTAGCTTAAATTATGTGAAATTTACATTTGGTTTTACTTATCACGTGTCGTCAGTTAATATTCAGATGAAAATGTGTCTGTGTCTTCTTCTCATTCAGGTAACATTACAGTCACAATCCCAAACTACTCGGCTGCTGCTTATGATTTCATCAGAGCCTTCAGGAAAGGAGAGCTGGGACAAGTGATGTTGGATTGATCCATTCTTTTTCAGCATTCAAAGACAAGTTTTTAAATGTTACTCACAGCCTTGGATTATTTATGTTTATCAGTGGAACATGATAAAGTGCCTGTGCATAGTTTGCTAACACTTCAGACATTTTTTTTGCAGTGAAGTATAAAAAACAACAACAAAGAAAATAGGAGAAGAAAGAAGCAAGTAACTATGTTTTTTTTAATTAAAAAAAGGACTTGGTTCAAGTGAAATTTAATGACACTTTTTAAAATCAATGAAACAAGTGTCTGACATGGTGTAAACATTGTCTTTATTAACGCAAAAACAGTGAACAAATCTTGTATTTTCTTTCTATTTACATTAGTGTTGTGGCTTCTGTCAGTGCGCATATAGAAATGGAACAGTCTCTTGCTCCTGAGTGTCTTGGATACAAAAACACATTTCCGTAATGAAAATATTAAGAGACTTGAATAACAGTTAGAGCCACAGTTTTCTTACGTTATATATCCAGCCAGCCTATTTACTCAGAACAACTAATCGGTTAAAGTAGGTTGTGCAAAATGTTTGTGTTTCTTTTTATTCATTTAATTTCAATGTGGACAAATGCACATGGTGTGTTTAAAATATGTTGATATTGTTTTTCAAAGTATTTGGGTAAAAATTGTAATAGTCTAACATCCTAAAAGGAATAATTTACCTTAATGGTGTGGCAGTGTGATATTGTGGAAATTGGAGGCTAGATTGCAGGTGACTTTTGACTTTTTCAATTCTGCAAATTGGAGAAAATTGGTCATCATCACTACGTAATCCTACATGAACACCACTCATTCCAATGTTTGTCACGATATGGTATATTTATTGTATACCAATCGTAACATAAAAAGTCATCTTGGCAACTAGTATTATGAAAATAACTATTTTATTGTAGATAGAAGTGCAATCATTGGTGGCTGCCAAGAACTTGTAATGGCGTCATAACTATTTTTTGTATATTCCTCATTAAATTTAAGGATTCAAGTGTAAGGCAAGGAGTTTGGCACCAAATTCTATCCGACTCTTAGTCCGAAGGAAAGAGCAACCTTTATGAGGTGAATTATCACGCTTAAGACTGTGCTGGTATTTTATATTGATATAAAATCAGAGTAAAGCAAACAGTGCAGTATACTTTTTTTTTTTTTCGTTCTTCCAAGGGTAAGCACAGTCCCAGACCAAATCAGGAAGTAAACTTGTACAAACACTATTCGCATCTACAGTCTAATATCTAGCATTTGTCCAAATATGGGGATAAGAGTTGCAATAATGACAGAGATCAGCTGAAAGAGAAGAGATCCGCTTCGAACCGAGCCTGACATGAGTGCATGAAAATAATTGGTCCGGTTATAGTAGTCCAGCTCCTCCTCCGAGCTGTCGCTCTTGCTGCGGCGGTAGGCGGAAGCGTACCACTTGTCCGCCGACAGAGCCACGGCTGCCCCGGCCGCAGCGGCGCTAGCGACCCGCACCGGCGACGTCCGCCCGGCCACCCGGAAGCGGGAGCGGTTCCCACCGTGGACGCCTCCTCCGCGGTAACTCCCCGCCGTGGAGCTGCGGGATGAAGAGCCCCGAGAAGAGCCTCGGGACCCTCCGCGACCACCTTTGGACAGCACCGGCTCGCACAGGAAAGCGGAGAGCAGCAGGCACGTCCAGCACGTTGCAACCATCCGGTTCATTCCTGACATCTGTGCCCCAACAAGACAAGCACGACTCAGACCATTTGCTAAAAAAAAAAAATTTAATAAACAACAGGATTTGTTGATTCTTTATATATATATATATATATATATATATATATATATATATATATATATATATATATATATATGTGTGTGTATATATATATATATATATATGTATATATATATATATATATGTGTGTATATATATATATATATATATGTGTGTGTGTGTGTATATATATATGTGTATGTATATGTATATATATATATATATGTATGTGTATATATATGTGTGTGTGTGTGTGTATATATATATATGTGTATGTATATATATATATATATATATATATATGTATATATATATATATATATATATATATATATGTATACATATATATATATATCAAATTAAACCTCTTATCTCGAAAATAAAAAATAAAGACAACATAGAGAGCCTGTCCCTCCCCAGCTAAGTAGGTCAGTTCAGATATGTGTTGCAGATAAATTAGCCCTCTGTTTTGAGCACTCATCTGGAAGATTATTATAATGGCCAAAATATGACATGCTAGGCCGTCGTGTGAGCAACAAGAAGGTCCAGCAGGTGACAGTATGTGGGGCATTGCACCAATCATTTTCCTTTTTAAAACGTACTAAATGTCATCATATGCAACCAAGTGGGAAAATGCCGATGCATGCACTTGTGATGATAATTATTATCACATATTACTACAAATTGGCCTGTATATGTGACTGCTCTGTTGCCCAAAATAAATGCCATTTACCATAATTTAAACATACATACACACATACAATGAGTCGGCGTGGACAAGGAGAGATTTGTCAGATGCTCACCGTATCTTTGTTGGTTTATCCTCGGTTGTGTTTCGGGATTCGGATGAAGGATGAAAACCAGTCAACAGAGACGTTCACGTTCGTGCAGCCTCGCTCACGCGGATGATACATGAGCGCGCTGCGCGCTACAGGCACACCACACTGCCAATGCCAATACTGTGCACACGGGATAAAAATTACACACATCTATGCAATCTAAAACGGGTCTCAGAGCGAAATATTTAAAATATATAATATACACATAGCCCGTGCAATGTTTTTTGTTTTGTTTTGGGTTTTTTTTTTTTTTTGTTTTTTACAATTTACTAAAATGGATATACTATTTAAATTTTTATTAATTTGCATTGTATTAAGCGTTTAAACACTTTACGTTTACCGTATAGTCGTAATAGCACGATAGCAAGTGTGCGTTATAAATAAAATCTACTGTGTGTAATGTATGGTAATTGCACTCTTTCGACGCTTGGTGGCGATAATGCAGATTTTCTACAAGGGGAGAAAAAAAATCAAGGTAGAAAACGCACGAAGAAGACGGGAGCCGAGCTGACCTGACCTGCAGCCACGATTCTGGAGCAACTCTACTGACAAGTGTCCACCACCACTGCTGCCGCTGTCATGGCTTTTCTTGCCAGAAGTGCTGCTTCGCTCCTGAAGTCGTCCCGAACCGCCCCGGCCATCCTGTACGCTGCCCGTCTGTACAGTTCAGGTACGGGAACGTTCAAGGCGCCCCATGATTCCGCTTTAAGGTTTGCCATTAAACGCTGCAACAATGTCAAAAGATGTGCGTCACAAACTGTGCGACGCAGCCGAAGCCGAATGCCTGCTATACTACGAAGTTGTCGCCCCTTAGTGTAAAAAAAAAAAATAAAGCATCCGAAGAATGAGTCCCAATGTTATAACTCGGCATAAAAGATGTCTGTGATTATGTCAAAACAGTTGCTTGTTTTGTGTTGCTGAAAAACCGATTGAACAACTGTGATGCAGTGTTTTGGTCTTGCAGAATTTATTTGCAATGCTTACAAACAGTTATGAGGTATCAGTCACGTCTTCTAAGGCCTCTCTTATTTTGAATGATTAACCAGGACTTTGCGTTGTCGTGTCATTGTTTCTGGCCATGGGTCAGCCCACCTTGCACCGCTTTTAGTAAGGCCTTCACCTGCTTCCACGACCCACCTGGTTCAAGTTAATAAGTAGACAGTGCAGCGACATGTTGCACAAGGACTTCAATAAAAAGTTGCAAGCTCTTTGGAATACAAGTTTCTCAGGTGTATTTCTTAACCAAGTATTTTAGAATGTAGTCTTTATCACCGTTTCTTCTGCTTTTCTGACATTTTTCTTTGAACTAGCTCGGTATTTACACAAGTGTTCTTCCCTTTGTGTAGGTGGTCAGTATGAGTACATTTTGGTGGAAAAGCGAGGCGAGAAGAACAATGTGGGCTTCATCCAGCTGAACAGACCCAAGGCTCTCAACGCTCTATGCGATGGGCTGATGAAGGAGGTGGGCCAGGCCCTGGACAACTTTGAAGCCGATGGTGGCATAGGAGCCATTGTCATCACAGGCAGCGACAGAGCCTTTGCTGGTAAGGGAAAACAAGTGTGTTTTTTCGACGATTGGTGTTTTGTTATGTGTGTGTGTGTTTTAAGGTTTAAAGAAAATGGACTTGTGCGTTGACTCTCATGTTTTACAGCGGGAGCTGACATTAAGGAGATGCAGAACAGAACCTTCCAGGAGTGTTATGGTGGGAACTTCTTGGCTCACTGGAACAGGGTGTCCACCGTGAGGAAACCTGTTATCGCAGCCGTCAATGGATTTGCTGTATGTGTCTTTTCATTTGACTGTGGGTGTAAAGATATCCTTCGTGGCGGTCTTAACATCTTTGTGATGTTCTTTCTGTGGTTTCAGCTGGGCGGAGGCTGTGAACTGGCAATGATGTGTGACATCATCTATGCAGGAGAGAAAGCTCAGTTTGGCCAACCAGAGATTCTGCTGGGAACCATCCCTGGTAAATAACTTTTCCAGAAACTATGCCTTTTTCCATGTACAGAATTCACTCACTTCTTTTAATGTCTCCCAATTCCTAATGTCAATGTCCTCTTGTTCTCATTTAGGAGCGGGCGGAAGCCAGAGGCTGCCACGTGCAGTGGGCAAATCCTTGGCGATGGAAATGGTGCTGACGGGTGACAGAATTGGCGCACAAGAAGCTAAGCAATCGGGTAACAACATGGCTGGAAGTGCATTATTTCCTGGATTGTGCTGTAGTACATTTTAATTGTTTTAGCAACTGATGTCGCGTGAATTATTGATTTTACAAATTATCTGTGTGTCTGTATGTCTGAAACACACCTGATTTAGTCCGTCTTTGTGTTTCTTAGGTTTGGTGAGTAAAATCTTCCCTGTGGACCAGCTGGTAACTGAAGCTGTTAAATGTGGGGAAAAAATTGCTTCCAACTCCAAGCTAGTTTCGGCTATGGCTAAAGAGGCTGTCAATGCAGGTTTGTAAAGCTGCTTTAACTAAAGAAGAATTTCAGCTTGATGCCTCCTTGGATTTCTTTAAAGTGTTGTACTATGGGTTTCTCTGTGGTTGCAGCTTATGAACTAACACTGGCTGAGGGTAACCGTTTGGAAAAGCGACTATTCCATGCTACCTTTGCTACGGTAAGTGGCAGAGTCCACATTTGAGTGAGCATTCAACTGATGTCATCTCACCTTTAACTTGTGCTCTTCTTCTGCAGGATGACCGCAAAGAAGGTATGACTGCATTTGTGGAGAAGAGACCGGCCAATTTCCAGGACCAGTAAACTAAAAATACAGCCAAGGTCACAAAAAAAAATGTTCATGCTGGCAGTGAGGTGAATTATGCAGAAATCCTGATGGTTACGTGAGCATAGAATATGCTAGAATTAGGATTTTTGCTCTAAGTAACTGCAGATGAGTGTTTTGTCACAGGAATCCTGCTCGCCAAGGCTCGGTACACAAATCAAAAGGACTGTTGTTGCAGCGGGTTTTGCATTCTAATGCCACATGAAAACCGCTAAGTCAGTATAAAACAAGGAATTTCATTCTTGTTTACTTCTGCTCACACTAACTTTTTAATTTTAACAAATATATCTTTGCATTTTGTATGCAGCTTCTTTTTTGTGTACATTTTCCAAATAAAACTCAAGAGTTTTCAGCATCATCGCTGAAATGTAAAACAAAAACATTTGCTTGCTGTTCTTCTTGATGTGGTGCTTTTACTGTGCCTTTGTGTCATTGGATACTGTATTGATCACTGTTGGGCCCAGTGGAGTCGTCAAGCATCCAGTTTTGTTTTTTTGAATGTTAGTTTTTTAAATAAACTGTTTCTTGTCATCAGTATATATACACACAAACACGCATGATCTGTAAAAATGCATGTGGAAACCTGTTCAGCTTCTTCATTGGTAAACCTAAGTGTGAAGACCAGGGTGCGAAAGCTTTTTCTTGTTTATTTAATTAAAGCTGAGTAGTCTTGTTTTTACTGTTAACATTCATGTGATTGAACTTAATGAAAAGAGGAAAAAAAAAAGTAGACCTGTAGGTCAATATGCTGCCTCCTACTTGCTCAGATGTGGCCTGATAAATTGTGATTCAGAGTAGAAAAGAGGAATCTTCAAGTCATTTATGCATTTATTTCCACTTTAAATTAATGCAGTAATAACATGCAATTTTCAGTCAAAGCACTTGCCACCAACTTTTTAAATAAACATGGCTATGGAAGTTTATACTCTACTTCTCAACACCAGGTGGAGCTCTTGTATCGCTATGCCGCTCCTCTGCATTTTCAACACGGCAACGCTATGAACTTGGCTCAAAGTGTGATGTGCTGATAAAAAATTGTCATAATAATAAAGCTTAACTCATAATAATGTGTTCGCAATCTACTTGTATTTTTAACAGTATTTTTCATAATGAAGCGAATTTTGCTGGCAGTTTGTTGGCATCGTGAAGTAAAACTTATGATAAACTGATATATTTACACCCTTTATCAAAATTGCAAAGCTGTCAGCGGTTCTGTGCAACCGGCATAACAACTGAACCACAAACAAAGCAATGGCGTTTCTAAACTGAAAGACAAAAGGCACTGATTACAACGTTAATACCGCATGAGCTGGCCGACATATAACCATGATTTAGGCCTTCAAAGAAAACACCAGAACAAATTTGGTTAGTGCGCGCTTTTCTTGGACGCTCCAATGATCATCTCGGGCAACTTTTCTGATCTTCACACGGCGGCGCCCCGTATCGTCACAAGGCCATGGCCTAATTGATTTTTATTTTCATTCAATATTCCCCCGGAGCTTGCTCTCTTGTCGGCCTCGTGGAACAAAACTTCAAAAAGCGGGAGAAGAAAAAGCCGCAAGACTCCGCACTCCGCAGGGAAGCACAAAAAGTCTGCGGAGAGGAGCGCAAAAGGAGCTCCTCTTTGAGGCTACCGAAAGGTCAAAATAATAAATGTAGACTCAATTGAGGCGCTCCACGCACACAAAGGGGGCAAAACGTTACATTTTGGCAGCGCAGACCCTCATGGCGTGATAAACTCATTTAAAGGAGCCGAGATAAAGAGCGAGCAGCATGGGTCCGGACAGGGAGAAAGGAGGCTTTCAGTCCGGCAGACAGGCCTGGCTCCTGCAAGGGCCTTTTCTCCTGCCAGCCTGCTCTCCAGAAACACCAGAATATTCCCAAACTGCTCAGCATGCCTTACAATCATCTCAGTACTCTTGGGGGGTTTGTTCTAATGCAGTCCTAAAATTGTTCATAATACGGGCTGGAAAGTGACAGAGTGAATCTAAGACTAATATCCAGCAGAGTAAACTAAACATTATGTGGCCTGTCATCGGTTCGTGCTGAATACTGCATTTCAAATCTTGATAAAGGGAGACTATTTAATAAATTCTTGGGAGATAGTGCATAGTGCTTTCTTTAAATCGTTTTTTTGTTTTTTGTTTAAGTAACAGGAGTCACGAGTCAATATATATTGCATTTTACAGTACCAGGTTCTGCGGTCATGGAGAGGATCCCTCGGTATTTTACTCCGCCATCCAGCTGAGAGTATTTCTGTCTCTCAGATGAAACGAGGAAGGGGAGGAGGGGTGGCGCTTGCGGAGTGGTTTTCATCAAACAAATATTTTCATTATCTCACATTCTTGGCACCGGAGACCCTGGCGGATAACACATCCACCGGTGTCTGCTTTAAATTATGCCCACCCAAGGGCGTCAGAAACAACACAGAGATCTATCCACTGAGCAGCTTCCTGAGAAGAGTCCATGGCACCGACGTGTCACACAGCTTCATGTAAAACGTCCCTGCGATTAAATGAATACCCTATATTTTATTTTATTTATTTATTTATTTATTTTGGGGGCGGGGGGGGAGGGGAGTGAATGCAAATACACGCGTTTCTATTTTAATTAAAATGGTGGGAACAACAGCATTTTAGTGTTTTGTTTTTGTTTTGTTTTTTCTTTTGCGCCGACTTTGCCATTAATTAAAGGTATTTGTCCCCTTCAGCCAATCAAATCAGGTACCCACGTCGCAAACTCATTTCGGGCGATTACGACTGGCTCAAGAAAGATCCCGGAAACGAATGCAAGATGACGTTCAGCTCGTTCTAAACGAAGGCGGAAGTAGTTGGCGGGGAGTCGTCTCTATTCCCTATTTGACTTCGCTTCGGCTAACACAGGATGGTCGTCCTGAAAGGAATCCCGTCCGTTCTATCGCCTGAGCTACTATATGCTCTTGCTAAAATGGGACACGGAGACGAGCTGGGTACGATTTTAACTAAGTTAAGTTATCTCGTGCCGTGGTCTCACAGAGCGAGTCTGAGTGAAAAGAGGCACAGAAACGCTAGCAAGCTGTGACTCAGTGTGACTGGTCTCACAGGTTATTCACCTGTTGCGCTGAGGCCACTTATAAAAAATAAAAAAGTAATTCATTGACAATGTTTTCGTTCTGCTCTTTCAGTGCTTGCAGACGCAAACTTTCCAGCTTCCTCCATTTGTGCCTGTGGTCCAACAGAAATTAGGGCTGACGGTATTTGACATGCCCCCCTTTGGGTATTTAAAGTAAGAATGACGGCTTATGCAGTGAATTGTTTTTTGCTGACTGTTGTGTTTCTCATCACTGTGCAGGTTTGCGAATCCCACAGCTTCTGGAGGCCATTTTAAAGCTTTTCCCTTGGATACCTATGTGGAACATTCAGTGAAGTCCATTAATAAAACTGAATTGATTTCCGAACAGTGACAAACACTTGACAAATGTTGATTTTTATTTATGTATGTCTTTATTTATGTGTTTCTTTTTTTGTACATTCTTATTCCTTCACAGGCAGCAGTCATGGATCTAGTTGAAAGTGACAAACAGAGGGGTTTAGACGTCCCTGTGTGGAAAACGTACGAAGTGCTCCTGCGTCAGTCTTGTCCTGAGGTGCAGCTGCCTAATCAACCAAACGAGGAGTGTTGTCGGGGGTTTCGGTTGTCTGTTTTGATTTAGTATCTATTGTTTTCTTTCTGTTTAGGCCTCTCTCGAGCTTGTGGAAAGGTTTGCCTTCTACGATAGAGCCAAGAAGGCTTTCGCTGTTGTGGCAACAGGGTTTGCATTCACTTTATTTTTTTTCTCAGTCAAAAATGTCATGATGCTGGTTATATTTCATGTACACAACTGTAATGATTCTCTCTCACACAAATGAATATATACATATATATTTTAAATCTCTTCAATTTTCCTCTGTTGTGTCCACAAAGGGAGACGTCTCTGTATGGGAACCTGATACTGAAGAAGGGGGTCATTCCTGCTGAGCTTCTACTGTGACAGAAAGACTCTGTGGCACTTTTAAGAAATGAATTGGCCAGGGTTAGGGTTATTGTTGATTCAGTTCAATGCAAGCTCTGCATAAAAAGTGTCTCATTTGTGCTGGAACACACTTGAATAGATAAATATAAAAGTGTTTATTTGAATAAAAAAAAAAACACCACAAAGTATCTGATGCTTGATCAATCAATCAATAGAATTCATTATCGTTCAGACATGTGTAAGGTGTCATTTTAAATCACTGCTCTATCACTGTATCATTGTGATGTGAATTATATTGACAGTGGTAGAATATTGGTGGATTATTTGTGAAAGAGAAAATCCGGATCTACTTCTGGTTCGCTGTTGTAGTTCTGAGATGGCACATCAAAAGGAACAGCAGCATCGCCATGCCTTGAGTAGGGACCAGCCTGTGGAATGTTGTTGTGGAACAGGTCGTCCATGTCCTCCTCTGGCTGCAAGTTAACGCTGACCTCCTTTTCACTCATGAGAAGAGGAACATCAGCCATGCGCTCAGCTATCTTCTCCCTGTCTTGGTCAAAGCGGCCGTGGGCGATGTCGTCTCTGTCCTCCTCGGGTGCCGGGTAGCTCTTTAAGTTGAGAATGTTGACGCCGTCTTCCTGGAAGTTGTCAACAGGAAATGCGTACTCTTTTCCAACCTGACGCTTGAAGTCAGCCACTGAAGGGTGGTACAGATCATCCAGGTCCTCTTCCGGTTTGAGAGCCAGTTCAGAATTCTGGAGAATGACAGGCTGACAGTCACATAAATGTTCTTCAAGTTATGTCTGTTTTGTTGAAGGTCAACCGTTACTTTAAGTCATGTGCACTTTGTGCTTTGGGAGCAGCTGTGGCTTAGTTGGTAGAGTGGCTTGTCCTGTGATTGAAGTGTCTGTGGTTCAAATCCTGGATCCACATGTCAAAGTATCCTTGGACAAGAACCCTAAGTTTCTCCCAATGGGCCTGGCAGTGCCTTGCATGGCAGCAGCTGCCCGTTGGTATGTGAGTATGAGGGTGAATGAGAGGCCAATGTAAAGTGCTATATCAGTGCAGTCTATTTATCACTACTTCTAAGCCAATGTACCACAAATCTTTTATTAAAAATGCTTTTCCAAATATGATAATAAACATTTAGATTTCCTTCAGAGACTTTAATCACATCCTGTAGAGGAGGAAAAAGGACTCCTATGGTACAGTCTACAACAACAACAACGTGCATACGTACCGGGCGTTCAAATGGCTTTGTCATGACTCCAACCACCAGAGCAGCGCAGAGCACGGACAGCCTACAGAAGAAAAACAAACAAACAATGCAGTCACAGAACCACACTGATATCTGCACGCTGACAAGCATGACAGTATAGAATACCCAGCTCAAAGGAGTTCGAAGTTTTCTTACCTGAAAACGTAGCCTAGACTCATTTTGAAGCTCGATCAGAAGAAGTGTGAGCAGAGAGAAATCTCAGGAGCAAGGTACTCTCTGCTGAGACATCAGGAATTTATGCATCCTTTTTTATGGACCATTATAAAAATGGATCAAAGTTCAGCATCGAACACACCTATAAGCACAGCAAGCTGATAAGTACGACAAGCAACCGTTTTAAAGAGCTGCTTAATGGGTACTGAGTCATAAGAAGGACAAGCAGTTTGCCACACATGAAATAATAATAATTTCTCAGTTATATAATAATGATACTGATCTTTGTGAAGACACTGATCATGTTAATGAGTTCTCAATAAATATCAACAATGAAAAAAAACAAGGTTGGATAAAACTGAATTTTAGATGCAGCTCAATGAGTTGTGCTATTTCTAGAACAGGCCTGGTGGGCTACTCATGTGGTTCTTCGGGGGGCAACCTGGTGCCTATGGGCACCATGTAATGGTAACCCCTGGTATAGAAAATCTAGATGGATACCTGTGCTATGTGAACTAGTCGTTATCTAATGCTAATGCCGATAGGCATATTTTACAAACAAAATTTTAAATTACATTTGGAAACAAGAAACAAATGATTACGTTTATACATTTTACAAACAAAGTTGTTCACTGCTGCAGCTGTGCTTCTCTTGTGGCAGAGACAGAGCTGACAAGGAAATTATGCAAATCACACACTGCTGGAATGGAATATAACCACAACTATATATATATATATGTAAAACAAACCATCTGGATGTCAGTTGTCTGATATACAAAACTCATTTGAAAATCACAAAAGGATATCTCACAGGTACCTGAGTCCTGTTAATAACACCACAGCGCCCTCTATTGGTACCTGTTCACACCTCTTGTAGTTACCACATCTTCCATACATCTCAGGGAATTCTGAGTGGTGCAGTCGTATCCCACTGGGCTGGAAGCCAATCAGAGAAGACGTTTTTAAAACTGACCTGTGAGATTTGACTCTTGAAATCTCATTGAGGAGAAGTCAGGCTTCATTTAGGGGGACATTTCGAACTAACACGAAACTCCACTGCTTCCAATGTGTCGGAGGCAGGGGCGGAACTATAAGGTGGCCAGTAGGGGGCCGTGGCCACCCCATGGCGGGGGGATAATTTGACAAAAGGCCTTACAACTTTCACACTACAACAGTTTAGGACATATATTTGTTAGCTTAAAATGTGTCTGAATATATGTATGTATTTCATATAAATAATGCATTTCTGATTTGATGATTGGCCTGGATTTTGTTCTTGGTGGAAACAAGACACTCAAAGAAGAAATTTCATGTAACAGTGACCCTGACCCAAGGGCAGTAGGAATTAAATTACATAGGTTTATTAATAATATTAGCATTGGTGAAGATTTGCTGTTATCAGTGTTTTTCAACCTGTGTCGTGGCACACAAGTGTACCGTGAGATAATGTCAGGTGTGCCGTGAAAAAATATCCAATTTCACTTAATTGCTCTAAAAAATAATAATAATAACACCCCATTGTTGAGTAACTGTGGTTTAAAATGAATGTAAGCCAATTTTCCTCCCTCAATTCCTCCCAGGATATCAGCTTTGTGTACATCTACCCAGGCCAAGGTTTCACACTGAGTGAGTGTAAGTAAGTTAAGAGACTATATTAGGCTAAAACGTGTAATTTTATAATATGTTTGGTTGGTGGTGTGTCATGGGATTTATTCAATGTATAAAAAAAAAAGTGCGGTGTCTCAAAAGAAAAAACACTGATGTAAATCAGGGCGACTGTTATAAGGTCAACATTTAAAAAACACAAAAAAACTACAGCAACTATTCGAATAATGAAATCATCATCATGTAGTCATTTCAGATATTTACTTATTTGCCACCCCTATGTGGTCGAAGGTGATATATGTAACTTCAGAACCCGTCCGTTTTATGCTGTTTAACTGTTTAAAGACCTGCAGCAAAATGAGCGTGAAAATTGGTCGAATCACCTCCGACGCCTTGCCAGTGTTTCCCCGCCTTCAAACTGGCGACGCGTGACGGGATAACACGATGTAAAAAAAACAAACAAAAAAAAAACAAAAAAACCTGACGCCTAATAGAAACCCACCAGAGGCTCGAGTCTGATCCGCCAAGTGAGATAATGAGCAAAAATGTTCCCCCTCTGATTCCTATCTCCCGCTATTAGCCGCCTGCGTGTGAGAGCCGCTGTCGTGCGCGCTCACATCCATCTTGCGCAATGACAAGCGTTTAGGAAAAAGTATGCGCGGCAATAAAGACAAATGCGGGGAGTTGTCAGTGAGTGACGGCCGCGGCCAATGAAAATGCGCGCCGCGCGCACGCGGACGCACACATCACACGGTTTTGTTGGGGGGATGTGCGGAGCGCGCCCAGAATGAATTGCCTTGTCTGTAACTGTTTAAAAAACGCGGCATTAAATTGTGATTAATGCCTGCGAGCCCCGGTTAGAAAACAAGCTCTAAACGGCGCAGCTTGCAGCAATTTACGTGCGGGGAAACCACCAAAAATGAATATTTGACTAGATTCCCATTTTTAAAATGAATGGCCGCGGCTTTTGTTCGTCCGTAACACGCTGGCACGAGGAGCAGCAACTGTTGCGCGCCAGCGTGAGAGCAAACTACGGTCCGGGGGCCATATGCGGCCGGTTAAGCTTTTTAATCCAATAATACTAATAATAATAACAATAATAATAATAATAATAATACATTTATAGAATTTTCAAGGAAATCAAAGATGTTTCACAAAAAAATTGAAAAAAAAATGCTAAAAACCACATTACATTGAGACACAAATACAGGACAAATTAAATGAATCTGGACATAGCTTGACACAGGACATTACAATGCAAAGGACAATAATCACACGTTAAAAGCAGTACTAAAAAGGTGATATTCAAAGACATATTATGTTGTAACACTTTTGTTCATTTTCAATTGACATTAAAACATGTTTTCTACATATCTCATTATATATTTTCTCTCCTTTGAGATGGGTCACCAAAACACTCCATCCATCTGCTCCTGCTCCGGCTCCTCTGTCAAATTTTAGAACCCACTGTGGCCCACCAGTCAAAAAGTTCGCCCACACCCTGGTTTAGCCCGTAGCCGTGCAGCCACCTGACGGCAGACAAAGACGTCGCCGCCACTGGCGGCACTGCAACGTCAAAGCTGCCGGTCGTGACGTCCTGGCGCGGCACCAGCGACCAATAACTGCTAATTACAGCCAAACGAGAGGAATGCGGCCGTCACATGTTCCGGCTTGACTGAACGTGGCATCCGCATCAGCCGTGCGGCTGCTGGCGAGGAAACAAATAGAAAACAGAAATACCTAAGAGGCGACAATCAGTGTGAGACATCAGGCTCCTCGGTAAACCTCAAAACAAACTGTGTCCCATGTTTGAAATACAATAATGAACATATTGTGGAGTGCGTACGAAAACAGGGGGGAGGGGGGGAGACAAGAAATTGGGCTCCTTAGCACTAAAACAATCATCATCGTCCAAAACCTCGCCATCACCGTCATTACTATCAGCGCATCCCATAAAGGTCATCCCAGAGAGCAGGGCTGTATTTGAGGCTAACCATCCCTTTGTCTTTACTCCCAGTCTTCCGTCATACCCCACCTCCACACACACACACACTCACACAGACATACTCTCTCACACACACACGCACTTACAACGTTTAGGAAAGCTGGGGTTTTCTAAATAACTAAAATTAACTCAATGATCTACAATTAACTTAATTGATGCTCCACCAACACCCATTAAACACACATTAGACATCTCATGGCTGGAGTCTAACCGCATGAATTACAGGGCTGAGTGGGGGTTGCGGGGGGGTGTCGAGACCTCCATGGGAGAGGCGAGCACTTAATGTTGTGACGCAGCCTCGGCCGAGCTGTCAGCCTCAGCCGCAGAGACGAATTAGCCGTCCGCTCCGACGGTCGCACGCAGCCTCCCAGCAGCTCGTGGCGCACAGTCCCACGCTTATGATTATGAAATGTCTCCCGAATAAACAGGTTGAATTTTTTTTTTTTTTTTTTAGGAAAGGAGGGGTAAATTGAGGGGAGCGATGAGCCAGCCAGTCTGGGGCCCCCTGGAGCCGCCTGGATATCTGGCTCCACAGGTAATGCCCCGAGACAGCTCTCTATGCAACAATAACCCTGATGACAAGAAGAAGAAGAAGAAGAAGAAAAAGAGGAGGGAGCTAAAGGGGGGAGAAAGTCAGTCTGGGCGCCCGTTATCTAACTGACGAGTGAAAACTGGGAGGCTCTTTGTTGGAGAGCGGCTCATGTGAGGATGAGTGTGCGGCTGCTCACACACTGCTTCGGGAGTTTGTGACGACCGAGCTAAAACTTCAGGCGTGTAAATGAGGCTGAATGCTCAGGTGGTCTCTCCATCCTTCTCTTCTCACACACACACACACACACACACACACACACACACACACACACACACCCCTATCGTTCCTCAATCACACCCCTCATAAACTCGGTAAACATATGGGAGCAGTTAAAGTAAGTTTAATGGCTATTTACTGTGTTTTGGACGCTTCTCATTAAACACTTTTTCCACTCGAGGAGAACTAATGTTTTGGAAAATGGCGAAATGAAACAGTCTCGTCGTGTGTGCCAACACTTGGCACATGTGCTTCGTTAATTAGAAGGGCTGAGGAGTGGAGGAACTTGACATCTGATGCACATTCGCCGCAGCTGCAACAGCCTGTTCCCGTCTTATTATTTTAATCACGGTCGCTGCTTGATAGAATAGGGAAGTATGCTGTAATTGTTTAATTAGAGTTGCATTTTAACAGATGAAAAGGGGGGGAAAAAACTGTTGACACTTGAGCGGTAGGCATTTGTCAATGCTTGAAAACAGCAGCCGCAGTCACCTTTTTGCCCAGCTAACACCAAACTGCATCCTGATGTCAGCTAAAGGAGTTCATATTGCGCAAAAACAATTTCACCTCTGTCACTTTAACCATTAACATGTTTCAACTCTGTCAGAAAACAGTGTCCCAAAGGGAACTGATGCCTCTCCTGGGCTAGCGACAACATCCCTATACCCACTGAGACCACCTTGCAGCCCCCCTTGTTTTTTTATCCCTGACTCGACACATGGAAGGTATAAAAAAGGCATCGGTTTGAGCAGGAAGCTTAAACTGAGGCATTTTTCCTGTACAGGCAGTAAACAGAGGGAGGGGTGGGCTATGTGCTGGAGCTTTTTTTTGTGTGTTTCTTCCTGAAAACAATTATAGTATGGGATTTTTCAAGTGCGAGCAATAACGTGTTACGTCTGACTTTATTCCTTGTGCATCAAACAAATTGCAACACTGAAGAAAAGGACAAGTTTGCTCAAACAGTAACTTTAACTTTACTTTCAGATATATTTCTTGTAGGTCCAGTGTGTAAAATGTTTAAGGAAGCCGGTGCTTAATGTTGCCCGCTTGATAACGCGTTTCATATTTAGGGCACCGTCAGGCGGGCTTCCTTAAAAAAATGGCGGTGCAAGATTGCAGCTGACTAGTAGCAAGACCCTCATTGCTCTTTGTATATCTTTCTTTTATATATGAGAACCATTCTAAGGGTAGGAACACCAAATTACTTTTATTGCGCTGCGAGTATACACTTTTATTAATGTGTTTAAGGGCAGTATTTTAAGCTCTTGCCAGTATAAAAATCATAAATCAAGCCACATTTTACACAATGGACCTTTAAGATGCTCATGTGTTGTTGTTTTTAAAAGAAAAATAACAACACATGAGCCTATTCCAACATCTGAGAAGAGCAGCAGCTTGTGCCGGGGGTGGGAGGGGGAATAATGCTTTGAAGATGGAGTGCATCAAACAAGACAGAAGGAGACACGACTCTGGCCTCCGCCCTGCAGATGATTGCCCCGTCCCCCCGTGCCCCCCCCCCCAGCTCTGGCTACTGAATGCCTCCTCACTGGAGTCCACTGCGGCCCTGGTTGCCAGCTGGAGTACCCCTAACCTCTGACCCCTGACCCCCGGCACCACGGAATTCATCACAGAGGCGTCGGCTCAGTTCGCCCGGCGGGGGGCCGCATCCTGTGAGTGGCGCCGGCGACGGCCAAGGGGGAGCGCTGGCGAGCACAGGTGTCGCGCTCTCCCCTCCACCTACTCGTGTTCTTCTTCGGCTCTTTACATTTACAACTCATTGTGCGAGACCCCACAAATCCTCGCGCGTTGTCTTAAAGGCCCCCGAGTTTGCGGCCGCGCACGTCACAGCCCCATCTGTCCTGATGCGGCCGAAGTTAAAAAAGAAGATCCTGCTGTTCCGTGATGGAAAGCTGCAGCGCTACAGAGAGATCTGGTTACAGGAGGGCAGCGCTTTCATCCTTATTGGAGAAACATGTGACTCCTCGGTGCGCTTACGCCAAGGAAATGTGTCTTTGTTCTCTCACCTTTGCACTGATACAACGATATCAGCTGGTTGGGATCAACTGACAGGAAGTTAATGGTTGATTGGTCACGGTGAGAAAAATCACACCCAGCGTTGATGAATGTGATCGTTTGTGCCATTTCAAACTCTTTTCCACTAGAGACCATGATACATATGTGTACATATGTGTACATATATGTATATGTATATGTATATGTATATATATATATTTTTTATATCACATTCAGTATGTAATTATTATTACATACTGAATAATAATAATCATAATTATTTCTTGCAGCATATCATCCATTTTACTCCTTGCAGCAATAAGGTCACAGTTACAATAGTGTTTACTGCTAAAGTTACAGTTATTTCCTTTATTGATTACCTACTAAAACTGTGAAATCTAAAAGACTGGGGTTGTTTTAGCTCCATTAAAAAAGCCTGGTAATTTATAGACACAAGATTATAGATGCTCATTGCCTATGCCTACGCCAAATTATCTGTCACCTTCATCTAATTTTTGTGACTGCTATAATTAAGTCTAACTTTTTTCATCTTACTACGACAAAAATGTTTCGCTGGAAGTCGAAGCTATTTTTCCACCAAAGAGGAGGCAGCCGCCTCTGAGTGATGATGTGGTCCAGTGGTGAAGAGAAAGACAAAGATGAGGTGCTCGAGTGAGGGGCTGAGAGGAGCACAGTCTGTCCCCGCCGGTTCAGGCACGACGGAACTTTCTCAGCAGGCTGTGCTTTGATTTCATTTTCATTTCAGGAAGTGAGTGCAGGTACTTCTGTTCAATTTACAACATTCTGTATGTTGCACTGCGTGGATGTACAATAGCGAAGGACGGAGGCTGAACCGAGACGCTGTTTCCCTGCAGATTACGCTAAAACAACAAGAATTCTCCCCCAAGCAGGCCAACAAAGGTTTAATCTCACAAAAGGGGGTCACTGTAACATTATTACTGGTTTACACAGCATCATAAACCTATCCCAGAGGAAAGACGCTTGCCAGAAATGGGATTCTGCTAATGTCACTAAATCACTCCCAGCTGGCCTCGCAGCAGGAAATGCTCTTTTTTTTCTTGAAAACCGCAGAGCAAATAGTACAAGAAGCACAGCGTGCTCACGAGCATGTCTCCCCTCGGAGCGCGGGCACAAATGCCTCTTCTGGATTTCACAGTGTCTGTCGTGCGGATCGGGGAGGGGCTCGGTTCCTGATGGCACCACTTAACCTTTTATGAGAAATGGTCAACTGAGTTGGGGAGAAAAGAACTGGTCCCAGTGTAAAAAAAAAAAAAAAAAAGGTGTCGGGGAACACCGGGTCAGCCGGGGAGCTGGTTCCACGGCGGCGGCGGCTGTGGTGGTGGCGGCGGAGGGTCACCCGCACAGCGACTCGGGGTCTGACGGACATCTGAGCAGCCTTTGGTCTCCTGCTTGTGAAAGCAGTTTAGCAAAGAGGTAAACAGCCCCGGGCCAGCAATAACAGAGTGGAACTGATTAGAGGAAGAGGAGAAGGAAGGCGGCGGAAAGGAAAAATGAGACAGCGACTGATAGCATCTCTCTGCCCGCTCTAATTATATTAGACAACTAAAGGCTCCATAATCTCCCAGACGGCCGAGTGTTTAAAATCTCATGTGTTATGTAAACAATAACACAACAGCGCCGGGTGGAAATATTTCTCATTTTGGACCTCAGTTGGATCACAATTAGCAGCATTCACGTCTACACAGCAGCGGCGCTGCCTGGATGTTTAGTCATTGCACTGTTTTGCAAGGCACATTGGCTCCAATGCCCCATGAAATCTCCTGGACACCTCACACTGCCGCATAGTTTAGTCACAAAGAATTTCCTAAGCAAACCCCGAGAACGGGGCAATCAAAATATTTACCTCTCGCAGAAGATTGCACATGCAGCCATTTCAGGGACGTCTACTTTCAATATTGTTTGAGGCACGAGAGGCGGGAAATACCTTTCAGTTAAAGAAGAAGAGAAAAAAGATGAAGATGTTGGCGTTTGTTTCAACCTGGGAAAAGGCATGAACAACAATCTGGGCAAACAAACTGTGTAAAATAGACTTTACAATACAAGTCAAAGCTTGACTGCGTAAATTAACGATTCGTCTTTAAGTTTTTGCTCCCTGAGGTTTATTTCTGGATGTGACCCAAAATCAGAGGAACGCAGACCAGGCTGCCATGTTATCATTCCATCCCTGGTTTTGCTGTACATCGCGCGGCAATGCCCACAACTACCAACCGAGAGGGTAGCGACCATTCTCTATTTTTCCTCCGCGTCCCCTGCACTGCCGAGCCAGTGCAAGCTGCTGCTGCTGCTGCTGCTGCTGCTGCAAGAAATATTAAAAGTTTAAAAAGTGAAACCGTGAAAAGGAGGTGAGAGGGGGGCGGAGTCGACGGCTGGAGATCCTCCTGGACGTTTGGGCCAAAGCGAGGGCAAGTTAGCTTGATGTTGGACGTGGCTCTGAGCGGAGGGGGGAGGTGGGGAGGGCAGTTGATGTCGGGGACGGATGTCAGACGTCGCCCTCGTCAGCCCAGGATGTGGGGCTGTAGAAAAAAAAAATGTATTGTATGGCAGTGAGTCGGGCGACAGAGCGCTCCTGCGCGGCAGCGGCCGAGCTAAAAACAATGCGGGGGGGGGGGGGGGGTCGCGGAGAGAGGGTTGGGTGGAGCCACGCCTTCTGCAAGAGAGTTACATGGGTGGGGGTGTGGTGGGGGAGTGAAGGGGGGGGGGCTCATCCTCTCCCCTCTCTCCTCTCATCACCTCTCCCTGACATGGCTATAATCAACACTAAAGCGGCACCCCAATAGCTCATCTCCATCTCCTCTGTGTCCGGAGAAGGGGACCATTGTGCGCCCGGCTCCTCTCTCCCCAAAGTCACTTTCCTATTGAGCCTCTGAAAGGGGGCCTTTTGAGGGGCCCCGTTTTGGCTGCGCAGCTCACCTGCAGAGGGGGAACTATAGGCCCATTCTCAAGCCCCAGCAGCTGCCAGGGCAGAGAGGCTGGCACCCGACGGGAGAGAGAATAGCGGCCGCAGAGCCTTTCAATATGAAGCCACTTAGTAACAGAAGGCATGTGCCAAGCCTGCGCGGGCGGAATGAGGAGTCACCCTTTTTGGAGTGGCCTAAATATTAGAGCCGAGTCAGGCCCTTCGGATTTTTTCCTCTCCCTCCCCTCATCAGCAGCACAGAGGGATTACGAGCTGCGGAAAGAAAGCTGCGTCGGCCGAAGTTTGAGTCAAGCAGCGGCGGATCAACGGCTAGCACGAGAGCAACTCTGCGAACGGGCTAGCTAAGCGAAACTGCAGCGAAAGCTACGGCCGTCCCCGAGCTCGGGAGCTCGCCGGGCGCCGAGCTCGCTCTTCCCTGTCGTGACTGGCGGTGGTGCCGGATCAAGCCATGACACCGCTGGGCCGCGAGCGGCTCCGGGCGGCCCTGCGAAGAAGCCTTCGCCACACAAAGGCCCCTTTTCTGTCAGCAGGCTAGCTCCCACACTGACGCTAATTTACGATGCCCTCACAGCAATTTCCACAGTCAGAGAAGTTCAATTGTGTTTTCCAGCTCATTAAGCATCGGCACAACAAAGCTTTCATCTTCTCCTCCGTCGCCCCCACCAACACCACCACCCCTTCCCTTCCACTCTTCCCTGGCCTTCCACACGTCTTCACCCGGCTTTGTGCGGCTGTCCCGCGATTCGCCCGCGGCGAAGCCAAAAGTGGACTCCTCTGTTTGAAACACTTTCCCTCGATACGTTCGGTCGCGTCTCTGTTTGGTTTTGTGTTTTGTTTTTTGTTTTTTTCGGTTTGTCAAAGCGCTCGCCCCCCCCACCAAAGTCTGAAGGGTCTCCTCATAGAGGCGAAGGGAGAATTTAATGGTTGTTTATTCAGGGGCCTCCGCCGGGCCCTCCCATCTCTTTCACCGCTTCATGAGACGACGTGGAACCTATTGTGACCCCCAGGAACATCAACTCAGCATATTTGTTCAGGTTGTCACTGTGCCGAGATCACAGGCGCACACTCACATTCTCACACAGGCGCAAGGTTGGCACCCTAAATGTGCTCTAATTAAAAAAAAATAAAAAAAATAAATAATATTAGCAGTATGGTCTGCATTTAAACATGCGGTGACCACAACAGGTTAAGTCTGAGGTGTGACAGATCATCAGAATGGCTCGGAGCCAAAGTGGCATTTAAAAAAATGCTCATGAGCGCATCCAAAAAGGCCTCTTCCCACCATCTCAAGCCAGCACCAAAAAAATGCCCCAAAGCGAGGTATGTAACCCCAATTTGTTCCAGTTGCAGCTCCACTGCGGTCGCCGCTTTCAAAGCCCCGAGTACAAGATGATACTATAACTCTTTGACATTATCATCTGAACATCTTTTGAAGTCGGACTGAGTCGCACACTAGAGGAGGGTGGGAGGAGTCGAAGGCGTCGGAAATATGTCTCCTTTGAATCTCTGTGTGATAGGTCACCGCTGGGGTTCTGGAAAGCCGTCAGAATTATGGAGATTACGGGGATATTTATATGGCTAAACAGAAAAATAACTTCAAACAATAACCCCAAATTGCCCGAGAAATATATTTGGGGGGAGGTAGATTTTTGAACTGCATGGATGAAGCACAGAAGACATGTTGTATTTAATGTCTAATTTTAGATACTTAGTATAAAGGTCCCAGATTGGATTGTTAAATAAGAGAATTGTGAAGGATGTAGTCATCAAAGCAAGAATGGGAATAAAAGTAAAATGCATTTTCTATCGAAATTGACTTTTTCACTAGAAAATCAACAGTTTCCAGAACAACAAGCAGGACCTTTACAGCCCCCATTGCTTTTATATCTAGTTGGTCATGACCTCTTTTGCATGACACATCAACTATCTCATTCCATTCATTTTAGTTTATGGCAAGACATTAAACAGACTTTATTGTCTAAAATATGAGAAGAGCGTGTCTTCATTTTTAAGTCAGTATAAAAATAAAAAAAATGAAACCAGTGTAAAACTGTGAATGGGAATGAACAAGACAGGAGTGTACTTGCTGCATGCTGGGGCGACCTTTTTATAGCGATGATTTAATCACGACTGGCTGAACACATCGGCTCCTCTGTGTCCCACACTGAGACACTGTGATGCTTTTTATGAGCCTCTCTGTTTGTGGTCTGCAGTCGGGCTCAGACGCTGCGTGGCGAGAGCCGAACACCCAAAAGAGTCATGTGACCTCCCTCCGCCGCTCGGCCATCATCGCCCCTCTCGCCAACAAACACCTACATCTGCTGTCATGACCTTGCGCAGCCGGACTGCTCGGTTTTTCACTCTGAAGTCGCACTCATCCATCTCGCCGACCCCTCTAACAGCAGCAGTTTTCTGCATTTCATAACCAATTAGCTTCCGATGACAGCAGAAATTGACTGCTGCCCTCTAACTTTGGCAAAGGCTGTAGAAAGACTGTAGATGATGCTTCTACAGTGGCAGTTTCATTAAAACTACGCAACATTTTTACATCAAAAGAAGGACAAAAGACAGCACTGGAGATCTTTCTCATTGGACAATAGGTTTGTGTTGCACTTATGACAATCTTTAGCAAGAGATTATTTAAAACTTTGTGGCACCTACAGACAGAGGTCAGAAGTAACAAAGTACAAATGTTTTGTTATTGTACTTGCAGATTATTCAGGTATCTGTCCTTTTTTTTTTACTTCCTACATTTGTACACAAATATCTTTGGAAAAACAAGCTTATTCCTTTTGTGTTTTAAAGTGTTAAACGGATACAAATTCTGTTGACAATAATTCACAAATTATCATAGCTGTTGTTGCTTGAACTTGCTGTGGATGATATTTTAGAGGGAGGTTATTTTAGAGTACCTTGGCTTGCTCAGTGCATTTTCAGAGCAGAGAAAAATAAAAATGTGGAAAATAACATTGGTTATTGTTATTAAAAGTGTAAACATCCAATATGGCTCATTGGTCATAACTATTTCTGACTACAATTAGCTTGTGCTGAAGTTGAAAAAGAAAAAAAACTATAGTACTAAGAGTACCAAACCTTTTTCATTTTTGCAAAATTATCACTAAATGCATTTCATGAATGGCAAGCCAAAAAAATATTTTTTTTACTTTTCACTTAAGTACATTACAGAACCGGTATTCTTACTTTTACTTGAGTAAAGGAGCTGAATCAGTACTTTTACTTTGACAGGAGTATTTTTTCACACAAGTACAGAATGTGAATGCTTTTGCCACCTCTGCCATTACAGCAACCAGCCATAAGGAGCTCACATCTAGCCAATGGTGACTGTGGTGCTAATAGAAATCCCAGTGACATAACTACATGGCTAAAACCTGCAGTAACAAGTGGATTAAACTACTCTAATCTAATTTAAAGCCTCATGGAACCTTCCGTCAGGTCACAGCTATCGCAGAACAGCCCTTGCTAATTTGACATGTTTCCCTCTGTTGCTTGGGTCAGCGTACGACAACGCCACCACCGAGTGAGGGCCATCATGCCAGCGTCCCTGCTGTCAGCGCTGTCACTGAGCTAGCCCCAACCCCTGGCGCGCCACGGGTCCACAGAGGGTGTCGGGTTCCATCCCTCCCGCTCGGACCGCAACAATGCGAGCAACAATATCTCTGTGTTCACCTGTTAGCACCTGGCGCTGCGGGGAAAAGCCTCGCTGGCGGCCGCCCGTCAGCCAGCCACTCTCCTCGTCTCTGTCGGACGCCATGTGGAACGCGGCCCGCTGTCACCAGGCTCAATATGCGACACACAAAACACACGATGGGCACAATGGCTCTCCACTCGCCGCTCTCATGTCAGGGCTTCCCCTCCGCCAGCCGACCCATGCTAACATATAGGCGATACATGACAAGCACTTAAGCGATCAACAAGCCATCAGGTAATTACAAAGGTCTCGAGCGTCGTCCGCCGTGAGGGGCACGGACAATGTGCCCCCTTCAGGAGGGGAATTACTGAGACATGATCCCACCGATAGGCGTTGAACTCATTATATTGCTTGATCTTTTTTTTTTTTTTTTCCAATAAAAATTTTTCATTAAAAAATTCTACAATCTGTCATAAAACTGTTATACGTGACTGCAAACATATGACAGTGAAGCCAAGGGCTCAACCTAATTCCCTACTAGGAAATCGGCACTTACATTTCAAATCAAAGACTTCCGTTTTGGCCGTCTCTGAAAGGACGGCTCTGCCTGCACCTCACGGTTGTATTTAGTGTCTAGAAACAACAGTCTGACAACCATGTCTGGATCATGCCATGTTTGGCCGGATGAACTAATCATTGCTTACTCTTATGCTCCCTGAAGCCTGTGCCTTTCCTGCTTCAAATACATACTTGCTGCCATTGTAGGGCCCTGATAATGTCCACCGGTAGTGCAAGAGGAACGTGTGTAGAAAGCCTGTTTGAACTTTAAAGGCACGCCGCACCCTACGTTTTGCATGGCGAGCACAATTTCTTCTTCCATGAATCGCCACGATGTAGATCTGTCGAAACTGGGGTGGTCAGATTAAAACTGAAGACATCACTCCAATTTGAAGCAGAATTGAAAGTGTAAAATCAATGCTTGAGAAATATCGAGTGCCACAAAAATCTCCAAGGTTCTCAAAGTGACTGTCAAGGGATGGCAGCCCAGGACTGTTTCTCCACTAATCCCCTGATTGCTCGACACCTCCTGAGGCAGGTTGGAACAAGAGGCGTTTTAAGTGCGTTACACGTTCAGGGGGTCGTAACTGACCTCATCTTTTTCAAGTGAAGGGGTTAGCCTGGGCCACTGGTGTTTACAGAGAGCAACAGCAGCTCACATGGCAAAATGTGCCCATGGCTGGAAAGAAGATACAACCAATCAAAGCTGCCATGCTGTTTCAGTTGCCTTTAAAACTCTAAACTTTACCAGATCTTCCTCAGATCACCTTCACTGCGGAGACCCCAGGCTGCCGCCATCCTTTGACTCTGAAACTGCCATCGAGATGGGGCCCGATTTAAACGGAGATGGATGAAGAATTTAGACTTCCATGATGTGCAACGTTTGTCGGTGAACACCACAAAACGAGGGAACATTATCTTAACAACTTTTGCTTACACCACTTTAAAAAAAACAAAGTGTGTGCTAAATTTACACCATTCTAAAGAAACAAAAACTTGTGATGTCACAAAGGGCATGGAAACCCAAGGTGTTATTTCGAATGTCTGAGATTGTCTGATCGATGCCTTTTGTTGTACCCAATGTGGTGACGATCAAAGTGTTGGGAGACTACAAACACCGGGCTAAATATGGAGCTTTATGGAGGTCTGCAAAGGGGTTTTTGTATCATTAATTGTGCAAATCTACTCTAGTTTGGAGTTTATTAAGAAAAATCTGTAAACGATTCCAACATTGGAATTTTAAGAATACTTTTAACACAATGAATGTCTGCACATCTCCAAGAAACCAGCTGATGTTTGGTAAAAAGGTTTAAATCTATAAATACATTTGTTATTGTAACTAGATGGGGCTCTGGGGCTGAATGAAATTGTAAATGTGATCGTCTTTTACATTAGATTAAACAGGGGGGAGAAGAATTAGGTTTTTTTCCTCTCCTGTCTGATATTAATTTTTAAATGTGTACATTTCCTTTAATCACTTGTCTTTAAAGAGGAGAGAGCAATACAAATCCTCATGTGTGCATGAAACACCAGTTATATATATGATATTTCATCAAATGCAATGTTATTACCTCTGCAAATCTGAGCACAAACCGCATACAGTGCGGCTTAAAAAATGGAAATGAAATTTGGAGTTCTCACATCCATTAACATTTTGACACAGCGATGTTGGCAGGTCCACTCAGACCAGGATAATGTTCTGTTATGCTTCACCGGGCAGGCCTCCCGTCTCTTTTGAAGACGATACACTTTCACCGCCGAGTTCCCCGCTGTGTGTTTTATAAATGTTTATCCCACACGACTCCGGCCCCCACCCCAAAGTTTGCTTAGGATACCCATATTCCCTGCCAACTCCCATGAAAGAGGGAGATTTAAAAAAATGAAATATAAAAAGCTTGCTTCAACATGTTTCCAGAGGAAAAACCACAATTACCTCCTAAACAAATCCACACGTTGGCAATCTAGCAGTGCTTGGTGAAGTGTGTGTGTGTGTGTGTGTGTGTGTGTGTGTGTGTGTGTGTGTGTGTGTGTGAGCGAGAGAGAGAGAGAGAGAGACATAGAGAACACAGAGAGTCGAATGCTGCACGGTTGTACAAAAATCTCTACTGAACTTGATATTTCGCATTAAACAACTGACGTTTTTTCTTAAGCTGAAGCTGCAGCATGTTGACATTCTCCAACAGAATCCGATGTTTTTTCCAATCATGAACAAGTCAAATGCTAAATCGGAATGACTTCTTAGCTCCTCCGTCAGCTCGCTAACCAAGACGGGTATTGTCCAAGGGATGCATTTGCATGTGAATTCCTGAATCCATCATTAGTTAGTGATTTTTAAAGTGCCCTTGGTTATGACTTTTGTCAAAATACCTACAAACACGGTGCCATTCCTACCAGTCTCACCCTTAAAGTTTGTCTTTAGCAGGAGTTTGCATTCTAATCTTGATTATTGGTGTGCGTTGCTGACCTCTAGGCTCCTTAGAAAGAAATCTTGTTTAAAAAGTTCATGGAAACATTCAGCTAATTGCACTTTTTTCGACTTAGGAAAAGCAATTGTGTACATGTAGCAGCATCATGACATGCGAATAGATCGCAATTGCTCTTTGTTTACTTGCAAGTATCTCCTATTTCTACCTGCCTTTCAGAAATGTTCGTCCTCAACACAATGAATAGCAGCAATGGGACGCACTTTGGTGCTAACAATACCATGGCTCACTAAAATCCTCAAATGAAAATAAACATATCTGCCCTTAGACTTCCCCCATAAAAAAACGCTCTCACTGTGACTCCTCTAAGGGGGCATTTTCATATCTCCAACCAGATGGTGTTGACTGGCATGTGCGTGCAACTCCGGTGAGAGGAAGTGTCGCTTACTCATTCATTATAACACAATGGGAGAGTAACAACACGACAGACAAGCCTAAATCCTGTTTCGTATGTCAGGAGGGCGAGAGTGGTAATATTCGCAGTAAGTAGAGCAGAATGTAATATTGTCGGGACCTAAATTACAGTCATTGAGAGCTCGTGCGGTTATGCGGGCGATCCATCACTGTCACACGGAGCGAGGAGAGCGAGAGAGGGAGCAGACAGGCGCCAGGCGCAGCAGGATCAAAGCCCAAATGTACCTCGGGGATAGAAACAGTTAACTCCATTTAACCAATTGTCCTATTGAAGTCAAGTTGGTGTGCTGCTTCTGCAGGGCCCCAACAACAGCTCCTATATGAGAGTTAGAGATGAAAAAAACACTCCAAAAAAGAAAAAAAGAAAAACCCAAACGCATCAGATTTCACTGGAAACGATTTGAGTTGACTCTAAACAAGACCAATTTGGACGGGCCTCTTCACGGGGCCTTGGCAACATTATTTGTGGCTTTACTGTCTCTCAGAGGGATTACAGACAATGAGCACAATAGGGTTGAAATATGGGGAAAGCACAGCCATAGATAATGTAATTACAAGGCTGGAGATAGAAATTTACAGAGACAATAACTCTCCGGCGTCTAAAACACACTGCAAATCACCGCCTAGATCGCCTCGGTGTGTGCATTTATGTGAGTGTGTGAATGTGTGTGAGTGTGTGTGTGTGTGTTTGGGTTTTAATGAAAAAGAATGATAAGTTACTGTCGGCATACTCTCAAGCACCAGATAAGCTCCAAGGTAGTGCAACAGGTCGGGCAACAGTGGACAAAATGTATATGATGACTCTCTCTTTATATGGTGTTGTATATGTTGTTGTTGTTGTTGTTGTTGTTATTGTTGTTGTTGTTGTTGTTCTTTTTGCTTATGAGGGGAAACAAAACACAGAAAGACATAATAAAATAAACTTTAGATCTGCAGAAATATTCATCCCTCTGTTTGTCCCCCCCCTCCCCCACCCTTTTTTTTAATATAACAAAAACATTTTAAAAGGAGGGAACAAAACCTTGGCTAGTGTCTCTTTATGGGCCATGGGAGAAATGTCACTGTCGTCTGTGACATCACAAGGGGTGTACTTCCAGAACAGTTTGTTTTTAGCGCACACTTTCCAAAAAGTGGAGCAAGCCAGACAAATAAAAGGTTGACTTTGTTCATTTCTGGCAAGTTCACTGACGGACCAGAGGCACTAAATTCTCCTTAATATGACAAATTTACGGTAGCGCGCTGATCCAAGGCAACATTAGTAATCCACCTACGGCAAAAGTCATTCTTCTCACATTTGAAATCTTTGTTTCAGCAGTAAACAGCGGCCTGACAGCTGTGTTTGGTTGTTTAGCAAGTGACCACTCCCGAAATCTTTCGCAGAAAGTGACTCCAAACAAAGGATGAGTGCTGTGAGAGAGATTCCAACTTTCAGACTATGAAACTGAACTCAAAGACATATGGAAGTGGTGGGAAACTGTGGGTTAAGGAATGTACCGTATGTAGACCACTAATCTTATATAACCAGTAGATGGTGGAAGTGTTTGCGCGCAAAATTAAAGCCCTGCGATCCGTCGGAAGGTGGTGCTGATGTAAAAGCCCAGCTGGGGGTTCAACTTCTTTTTCTTACGTGGTGCGCTCCGCCTCTGTTTGCTGGTATGTGCCGCCGCTGTTAGGTAAATGTTTTCGGGGAGGGGAGGGGAGGGGGGGGCGTACATCAATCATCAACAGCCTGGCCTATCAGGGTTCCTTTAAAAGGAGTCACGTGGAGACGTAGACGGGCTGATTGGCTGCGTGGCGCGACGAGCGAAGACTGGGGGACCTCTCTGATGGCTGAGGGAGAGGCGAGCCCGTGCGTAAAACAACCCGAGGTTTCCACGCACCTCCACGCCGGAGACTGAGCGGGCTGCGCGTCTGCGGGTTGTTTTTTTTTTTTTTCCCCCAATCCAATCTAACCGAACACGTGGAAACAAGGACAGCAGCCGAGAGGGAGCCGCAGTGTGAAAACTAGTTGTATGGCACCTCAGTCGTGCGTCATGAATCCTGCGCAAGGATCGCCGCCCTCGGCCGCACCGAGGGAGACCTCCCCGTCCCCGGCGGAGCGCGCATTGAAGAGGACCGATGAGCTGGACTTGTCGTCCGACAGACGGTGCAAGAGCAAGAGCGCGGAGCTGCCGTTCAGCGTGGAGTCCCTCATAGCGGACAGGACGCCGGACTGCAGGAGCGTCAGGGGCGCCGCCGAGCGCGAGCCACGCTGCGTCGTCGCCGCAGCGGAGGAGAGAGGCTGCGCGTCGCCGAGGGGACAGTACCCCGCCAAGGTGGAGGCTGTGGACCTCAGCGACAAGGAGATGAGCCACTGGAGTCCGACTCCCTACGCATCGCCGACAAGTGAGTGAAGAAACAATACTTGTTATTATTCCAACTCTCCATCAGCCTCATCCTGTTCTGGGAATTTCTGCAGACGGAGCAGCAGAGGACAATTTTGACCTGTGTTGTGTCAAAAGCAGCCAAACAGGAAACAATTGTTTCGGAGGAAGGGGTTTTCCCACCCCATGTGGTTAGATCTATATTAATCCCATTATATGCGGGTTATTATTCTAATTGTGTGTTTCTTCCCCCCCTCCAAATGCTCCTCCAGGACTCCCCAGCCCGACGGCATGCAACCTGCGCAAACACAAGAACAACAGGAAACCCAGAACTCCCTTCACGACCTCTCAGCTGCTCTCCCTGGAGAGGAAGTTCCGACAGAAACAGTACCTGTCCATCGCGGAGAGGGCCGAGTTCTCCAACTCGCTCAGCCTCACGGAGACGCAGGTGAAGATCTGGTTTCAGAACCGCAGGGCCAAGGCCAAGAGACTGCAGGAGGCCGAGCTGGAGAAACTCAAGCTGGCTGCCAAGCCGCTGCTGCCGGCCTTCGCCTTCCCGTTGCCCCTGGGCACCGCACACATGGGCGCACCGGCCCTCTACGGGGCCCTGAACGGACCGCGGCCCGCTTTACCCGTCCCAGGACTATTCAGTGGACCGTATGGGATGTACTACCTGTCTTAGTTAACAATGACTTCCAAATGTTTTGGGGAAAGCCGCCTTAAAAACAAAAAAAGAAAAAAGAAAAGAAAAAAAAAAGCCTTTATGCATCAAATGACTATCTCTACAAAAAAAAGCATCCATCACGTGGGTCCAATCAAAAGTACATTGTACGTAAAAGCATTTTGTATCTAAATCTCAAAAATATATAATGTTGGTTGGGTTTTTTTTTTTTTTTTGTCTCAAATGTATGCAGGTTGTTGCCTTAAATTTAAATCAATGGGTTCGTCAGAGAGAAAAGCGGGACAGAAGCACGTTTAAAACTTTTTGGGCGTTTTCTTTTTTATTTATTTTCTATAAAAGTACTTCAGCATTTACAACGGGTTTACTTTGCAGTCTTTTAATTTTAACTTTCTCATTTTGCGGTGTTTAAGAAAAAAAAAATCGAAGTTTGTTCGAATTTAAGCGTTTCCATTTTGGGGTTTTAGACGTGTCCTGCAGCTCGTCTCTTTCAATCATAGGTTCGGTCAATATTTTATCTCACAGCAGTGGCTGGAAACTGAGGCTGCATTGAAAAGTTCACCAACATGTTTTACCCATTCATCCATTTACAGGTCATTGATAAGAAACCCTACTTTATTTAGAGCAGAGGTAAATCCTAAATGACATATCTAACTCTCAAACTATCTCCCCAGCTATGTATTAATAACGAGAAGAACCGTGCACTAAAGATATTCACACGCTTTCATTAATTGAAAGTCTAGTAGACAAAACAAAATAAATGAATTAACTACTTCTTAAACTTTTAATGTCCTAAACAAACAACATCTACAAAGAAAAAAAAAAATACAATGCAAAGATTTTGCTTAAATTTATATATTTTTACGTCAACAAAAAAGTTTTTGCACAGAACTCTTAACAGTCCAGGCGGGTAAAATTAAAAGTTTTGGTTTCAAAATGTAAATGAGAGTCAGCCACTATTTTTTTTTTTAATCTGTCAAATAAGTAAGCACTGACTGCTGAGACACACTTTAGACATGATTGTACAGTGTATTTTATAACCGCTGAGTGGAAAGTTGTTTTATACAGCTATTAAAGTTTAATGTGTCAATTCTGACTTTTCTCGTATATTTTATCTTTTATGCTAAAATGTTCAGCTATTTACAAAAAGATATACCTTCAGTATAGTCCAGTCATAGCTTTCAGCTGTGCTGAATCATTCCTTCACAAGCTTTGGTATTTGTCAAGGCACATGATCAACAAAATCCCATTTGTTGCACATATGCCAGACCTCTGAAACTGAAAAATTGTTTATTTAAAAAAAAAATCCCTAAATGAATGCTACACACTGCACTATTTTCTTTTCAAAAACACATTTATTTAATACACGTTGTCTGTTATAAAAAGCAGTATCTATAGTCTATATGATAATTAAAGGAGGGCTCTATTTCGCTGTTTCATTTCCTCCTTCCTCGGCGGCCTCTGAAGCCTCTGACGGAGCCATGACCAAAGCACACAGTGGAAGGGACCCTGAGAGGAAACAGGGCTTTTATTTAGTTTGACAGAAAGTTTTTTTTTAACCCCAAATATGTGAAAGTGCATTAAGTCCTTAATTATGTAATATGTTTACTTGAGAAATTAGGAAGATTTTCTCACAGACCAAACAAAATTATTGAAGAATTTGAATTTATAACATGGAAATCGAATAGCTAAAAAATTACCCAAATCTACCAAATCAAACTGAAAACATAATTTTAAAAAACTCGAAGCAAAGGATCTATTATTGGAGGAGCAAAAAAAAAATAAAAAAATATTCTGATTGTAACCAAGTTGACTGAGGACCAACCTGTAGGAGAAGCGAGGTTTCTGTGCGTTTACGTCGCTGTGAGCTGCACCTGGAAGCTGTGCATCCTCCAAGCTGGGAGCAGAGTTGGCCAAGTGAGCGGGTTCTTCCTCTGAAACATGGGTCTCCATGGATTCATGTTGGGGTTGGTCGGACAATGCATCGCACATAACTTCACACAAACCCTCAGACTCGCATACATCATCCACTACCTCCATTCCTGTGTCTCTCTGCTGATGATGCCTTTTTGACTCTACAGCTCTGTAAGAATACAATAAGAGATATTTTGTTTGAAATTAAAAAATATATTTAGGGTTATTAGGCTTTTTGTTGAGATTTGGATGAGAACATTTTTACACAATATGATCATATGTAAAGCTTTACTCTATTGATGGGTTGTGCTAATAAAAAAAACAAATATTTAAAAAAAAAAACAGTAAGAGTATATATACACGAGTATATATACACGAGTATATATACACGAGTATATATACCCACAAATATATGCCAAGATCCCATTAACTGCATGCTCTTGTTCTTTCACAGAGCCAACTGTTTCTTAAGGGAGTTTGCTGCCATCTAGTGGTCTAAGTGTCGTAGGGGCAGACTTACCCTTTCTCCTTTTTTGCTTTGTCAAATCGGAAGTCAGGAGGATATTTGTGAAATTGGATTAGATGGTCTTTCCTGTTTTTGCTGGTTCGGAATTTCTGTCCACAGCCCTCCACCAAACACTGGTACTAAAACAGTAAATAGAAAAAAAAATTAAAGTAAAATGCAGGTTGAAAATAATGGAGGAATTACACAATCTATCAGAGGCCTCACATCCCCCGCCGCACCTACCATGTCTTGTCTCTGAGCGAGGATGGTGAACAGACTGTCATGCCACTCCTGAATGTGAATGTCCAGGAGCCGGGCACTGGGGAAAGAGCGACGGCAGGTGCAGCACACATTTCGGTGCAAGGAGTTGTAGTGGTGCTCGTACTCCTCCAAAGTGCTGAAGACTGCAGAGCAGGCTGAGATGTGACAGGCAAACTCGGAAACGCTGAGAAGAAACAGATGAAATGTGGTAAACACATTGTATTATGAATGAATGAATGAATGAATGAATGAATGAATAAAAAAATAAAATAAATAAATAAATAAATAAATAAGAAAAGTGAATGTGTTGTAAGTGGTGGTGTTATTAGCTTTAAGAAGATAAACTCAATACACAATTTTTAGATATCCGAATAAATGTAATGTCAGTTAAAATATTTGGCCTAAATTTATTTTTATTTAAAAAAAAACAACAACAAAAAAAACAACGTATAATGTAATTAAAAAAAAAAAAAAAAAGAGCAGCGGTGCAAAAAAAAAACAACAAGCTACCAACATGCTACCAAGTGTTGAAGTGAATAAGTTCTGATTTTATACATACTTTACTTCTTTGACTTGCTCCCCTTTGGAGAAACTAAGTCCTCAAAAACAGTTTAGAAAAAGTTTATGATGATACCACAAAGTGCAGTGGCACCACTATCAGGAGCATCTACTTCTGAATATGGGTACAAGGAATGACTGTATGCATCACAACCCATAATGAAGAAGCATTTTCTATGCCATTATGTCAAGGATGTAAGCTAATAAACTGGTGATAGGTAAAATGTTTTACTTACTGGTTACAAACAGCCAAGTGGATAGTATGTTGTTTGTCATACCTGAGTGTTGGCTTTCCGTCGGCCTCTGAGACATACAGGTCCTGGAGGTACATGTGTCTGCTGACGTCGCCATCCTGGAAACATTATTTTCACGCATCTTATATAAATATACATTGGTGATTCAAGTGCACGAGTGAGTCGTGTCAGTCGGCTCAGCTACCAATTTCACCTCAAACAGCTCGTGGTCCTTGTTCAGGTGGATGAGCTGGGGGCTGAAGTTGAAGGGGTCCCCCACCGCGGCTTCTTCGGGACATATTTCCAACAAAGTGCCTTCTGTGTTCAGGAGCCGGGCCAGGTCTGGCTGCAGCATCGCTTAGACGAGTTTTACACCCATTATTAGGGATAAAATGCAAGCAACGTTGTTGCCAGTTTGATTCTTTAGTAATGGTTGTCGCGGAATGATGATGTCACATTGTGTTATCATCGTACATTTGGTCTGTGCTGCCATCTGCTGGACAGGCAAAATACAGGAGGAGGAAATTTCTCTCTCTCTCTCTCTCTCTCTCTCTCTCTCTCTCTCTCTCTCTCTCTCTCTCTCTCTCTCTCTCTCTCTCTCTCTCTCTCTCTCTCTGTGAGATATAAACTTCACACTGCACCTGAAAAAGAAAACAAGTAAGGAAACTTGAAATGGGGCGATATGGAATACATGACATGAACTATGATTATAAAATGGATGAAAGAATTGAATTAAACATTTTTACTAGAGTTAAGTAAACTTCGAGAACCTTTGCACAACTTCTAACTTTTGTTTCTTTTTGTCTCATGACATCTTGTTTTCATTAACCTTAAATGCATTGGCATGTCATAATTCCCAATGACTCAGACTAAGGCTTGAAAAAAAACGATTTTTTTTCTTTATTATCATCATCATCTTCCATACCCGCTTATTCACGAGCTCAGGGTCACGGGGGTCTGCTGGAGCCTCTCCCAGCTGTCATAGGGCGAAGGCAGGGTACACCCTGGACAAGTCGCCAGTTTCTTCATTATAATTATTATTATTATTATTATTATTATTATTATTATTATTATTATTATTATTATTACTAAACATATTGAAGACGTCGTTTCAAAGTAGATGACGGTTAAAAAAAACAAAAAACGAACAAAACATACCCCTATGCTTTTTTGTTTTGTCTTTATCATCGAAATGAATTATAATAGTTTACCAAACACTTGAACGGTACTGAAATGAGCTTTCCTTACTTCACCCATAGATGGCGACAAAGGCCACAGGATTTGGCTGTAGAACGTTTAAATCTCACAGGCAACGCGAGGGAATTTCCTATGTGATGTTGAGTCCCTTTCTTCTGCTTCTAAAATTATGTGCGTTATATTCATATCATTATATTTGACTGCTTTGTCGGGGACAATTCCTTTAACAGATAGCGGATACTAGTTAATGAGAATTTCGGAACATGGTCACATTTCCGCTTCCACGTGATCGTATTCCTATCATTGACGACTTTAAACGTTACAACCAGTCACAGCGACTTCAAAGAAAACGTGTTTCCAGATTAATTATATTCCAGGTCTTTGCCAAGAACAATGCCGAACTCTTTGATGGATCTAATCGGGTTGTGACTCATGATGTCTCAGCCCCTAACCCAAATGGTAATTTTCAGGATGTTACACAGCAGAGGGGCGGGCAGTTGAAGATCTTCGCGATTTCTCCCAAACTAATCCGCAGCACACAATGACAGTGGATCCGGCAGAGCAACATGACACAGTCTGGATATCTCACATGGATTTTCCTATTATTATGGGGTATTATGGCGTTTTTCTGCCTCTCTATTCTTTAATCATGGCTTGATTTTTCTTTCTTCTAACAAAGTATTCGGATACTTTTAGGAATAACTGCGGGCAGTGAAAGGACTCTACCTCATGTGATGAAGTTCGACACAGTGATACCTCGGAGACTGAGGGATGCGTCTCACCCTAATGATGCTGCTGCTAATCAGGTTCGATCTTATATATTTTTTTATTTTTTAAGACTATTTTTTTGTGATTAATGCCTGACCTCTCTACTGACCTCTCTACTTGGCGTGTGTGTGTGTGTGTGTGTGTGTGTGTTACTTTAGACATACCCCGAAGTTCTCCAGTACTCCTTGACAATCGCAGAACAAAACTACACGCTGCACCTGGAAAAAAACAAGTAACTAAACTTAAAATCTCCTTTACAGTTTGAACAACATTTGGAATCTGACGCTTAATTTGGTACATTTATGACATTCTTTCTTGGTTTATCATTTCAATTGACATGAAAAAAATAACCTTTTTCCATTCAGGCATCTGGTTGGTGAAAGTTTCTCTTTGACACACTACTCTGATCAAGGAACCAAAATCATTTCCATCCCAGATCTCACAGTATGTATCTTTACATTGTTACAGGGCAATTTCATAACTTGTATCAATTCTCTGCTTGAAGTTTTGTGCAATCTTTATTTGTATGTTTTTAAACCAGATGAATGTTTCTAGTTCTTATGAATAAAGCAATATTCTATTGATGTAGAATATTACTCTATGTAGTAAAGTGCATTGCATGAAATTTATCCTGTTGGTGTTGGTAGGACAGTTTTGACTGAAAGGAATGCTTTGTAGAAAGAAAATCTTCCTTGAATTAAGAGATTGTCACAGTAATTTGCACAAAACACAACTCATTTAATCTTCTAGTTTTAGCAAGGCTGAACGTGTCCAAGTGTTGTGACAGGCATAAAAGAAATGTCACCCCCTTCCGCAGTGTTTCTCAATAAGAAAAAGGCCACCCATTTTTACAGATTTTGAAAGTGACGTAGTTCTCCATAAAGTTTTGCAACGTCTGCTTTGTGACAAATTGATGTGTGACACCGATAATGTGGTAGCGCAGATGCACACGCAAGGATGAGACCGTTGTTTTACACGCGAGACAAGATGACTTCTCCTCTTCTTCTCTATGTCTAAAAAAAAATGAATCCTCCCTCTCCCAGGCTCACTGCTACTACCATGGGCACATTCTGGAAGAGGAGGGCTCCTCTGCCAGCGTGGAGCTCTGCTCAGGAATCAAGTGAGTAATGCTGGATGTGATGTATCTCTGATGACCAATGGTTGGGTCTCCTTTCCCCTGAAGCGATTCCGCAAAACATTGCAGATGTTTCAGGGAGTTGTCACTTTCTGTGTGTGAAAAGGACTACTGGTCACAACGAGACAAACAATAAATTAATTTAATGGAATGCCATGCTCAATTATATTCTCATACTTATGGAAAGCAGGACAAAGAACTAAGTTACTTTGTACATAACGCAAGACTTACAGACAACAGGAAGGACAATAACGAGGCAGCACAAAGCATTAAAGGCAGTTGCAAAATGGAAAGCAGCTCATCACAAGATACAGGGCACATGATGATGAAATCTGTCTCATTGTGTAAATTGCAGCTAATCAGCTGAGCCATCAGCTAATCTGGGATGGTTTATGGTTCATGGCCTATGAGATGAGCTGGATTTACTCTTTTAGATAGAGCATGATAAAATGCTCTATTTCTGGAGCCGCATTTATCTGATTTTTCTTTTTCTTTTTTTCCTCTGGACACTAAATTTATTCTGTCTTCTAACCGCAGGGGGTTTATGCATTTCCGCGACCAAATGTACCTTATCGAACCCATGTGGGCGGCGCCGGCAGAGGAGGGCAGACAAAGTTCCGGATCCCACAGTGACGCGGGCCCTCATGCCGTTTACCACTACCGACACCTGCGGAAGAAGAGGAGCTCCTGTTCCCATGGAAACGCAACCACGTTCTACGACCACGGCGCTCGTCCGTCTGGACTCTTCCAGCTCGGCAGCCTGGTAAAGACACAATGTTCATGAGTTATCAGCAAATTCAAAGTACAAAAAGTGTTTTGTTTTTTTATTCCTTCTCTCTCTCCGGACCTCTATGTATTAAATGACCTCCCTATTTTTTTGTGTTACTCAGAAAAGCAGAGCTCAGACCAAAGAGCCCACAAGAAAAGCCAGGACGGTGGAGCTTTTCGTGGTGGTGGACCACACCGAGGTTCGAGCCGCCGTGTTTCTCCTGTGTGACTCATTGCAGATGTCGTCTATTAGCCACAATGATGCCCTGTTTCCATTAGAAGAAAGGACGATCTTTGAAGTACAGTTTATTTATTTGAATTGCCCTTTCTTTTCAGTACAAAAAGTTTGGCAGCATCAGGACCGTGGAGTCCCGGGTGCTTGAAATAGCAAATCATGTAGACAAGGTATGTTTTGGTTTCCTTTGTCATAGAATGGGTTTAGTGATTCATCCATTTTTAGGGACGTGATCTTGACCTTAAAAAGAGGGAGAAATAGAAGTAGGGTTCCGTTTAAAATAGCAATGACTGTCTATTCTGTCTATTGCACTCTTTCATCATTTTAGAAGAGCTTCCAGCAAATTTTGTCTTTCTTAATTTTTCACTGGCAGCGGACAGGCTAACACTCACTTTTTTTTTTTTTCTTGTTCTTGCAACACGGCTGTTGGTGTGAAATTCGGCCCTGATACTATTTGTTTTGTACCGACTTGAGTCTGATTGCTAAAAAGGAAGGAAAAGTTCTGTGAAAATCTAACTTAAGTTGTGAAGCTTCACACCTCGGATGAAAATTTTCCCGCACGCAGCCACCATCACACTGTCTTCATCGCACGCTCAAACAAAAAGAAGCCAGAATGAATGTACCATCAGGCCACAGTACAAACTTTTTCTTTCTTTTTTTTTACCCAGCCACTAAAAAATTGACAGCCCAGACATTTTAAGAGGAATTCCCACTTTTCATTATGCACTACTAACGTACCACTTTTTCTTTTTTTACCAGCTGTACCGCCCCGTCGGCGTCCGTGTGATGCTGGTCGGTGTGGAAATCTGGTCGTACAAAGACCAGATAGAGGTCAGCACCAACCCGGAGGTCACCCTCGGCCGCTTCCTGGACTGGCGTCAACGGAGCCTGCTGCCATGGAACAAGCACGACAATGCACAGTTCATCACGTAAGACCCACGGCCCAGAGAGGACATTTTAGAATTCCGTGGTGTGTTGCAGTGTTTTAGCAGGCGAATAAATGCTTCCCCTCCTCTTCATTCAGAGGTGTGGATTTTGATGGCTCCACTGTCGGCTTGGCCAACACCAACGCAATGTGCACCGCCAACTCGGGGGCTGTGAATGAGGTAAATATACTCGTCTTCTGTTTTGAGAAACAAGGGTTGCAAGGGTGGAAATGCATCAAGGGCTTTTTCAATCCGCTTCTTTGTGAAGGATCACAACACAAACTCCATTGGGGTGGCTTCGACCATTGCCCATGAGATGGGTCACAACCTGGGCCTGTCCCACGACACTGAAAAATGCGTGTGTGGCTCCTCGACGACTAAAAAAGGCTGCATCATGTCTGAGAGTGTGGGGTGAGTTCAGTTACACCTCCAAAACAACTCCAAAATACCCCAGAGTCCATATCAAAGCTCATCTACGCTGTCTTCCTGCTCGCTCCTAGCATGGTGTACCCTCAGCTGTTCAGTAGCTGCAGCCAGCAGCAGCTGGACAGGTTCCTGGAGGAGGTCAACCCTGCCTGTCTGCAGGACTCCCCCTCCACCAATCGCATCTTCGGGGGGCCGGTCTGTGGAAATGCCTTCCTGGAGCCAGGGGAGGAGTGCGACTGCGGCACCGTGGAGGTTTGAGCAACGCAGCGGCAAGAGCCAAAGCCCAAAAATGCAAATGAGTGGATGTGTATGATCTCCTGTGTGGTCTGTCCGCTAGGAATGCAAGAATCCCTGCTGTAACGCCACCGACTGCAGACTCCGAGCGGGAGCCCAGTGCGCAGACGGCGAGTGCTGCCGCGACTGCCAAGTACGTGGCGTTCGCCGAGTCCCCGTCTTAAGACGCGCGAACTCCCACTGATGCTAATTGCGTTACCGCGCGGCCCAGACACAGTCTGACTGCGCCGTCTGGCCTGCTGATGCGCGAGCGTACGCTCCTCACTTATCCGGCACACCGCCATCTGTGTTTCCCTCAGCTAAAAGCGGCAGGCAGCGTCTGTCGGCCGAAGGCAGGCGACTGCGACTTGACGGAGCACTGCACTGGTTTCTCCCCCACCTGCCCGGCAGACGCCTACACCCAAAACGGCCTCTCCTGCAACCACGGCAAGGGATACTGCTACAACGGCCGGTGCCCGTCGCGCCAGCAGCACTGCAAAAGACTTTGGGGACCAGGTAGAAAGAACGCACGGAGTCGACTGCGGCAGAGCTGAGATGGCGCTTGAGCCTCATCAAGTTATTAACGTTGTGTTTTTGATCCTGTGCAGATGCTGAAGTCGCTGCAGACGCTTGCTTCTCCCAGTACGGGAGCTGCAGGAAGACGCTTTTCAACCAGAGATGCTCGAGCCGGTAATGAAACACAAAGCAACAGCATCAACTCTAGGGGTTTCCTCCAACACCCATTTCACGACTTTATTTTCCATCCTGAATCCAGTGGTTAAAGCTTTGATTGATTACGGCAGTGTTTGTCAACCTTTTTTTTTCCACCACCAACCAAAAATATCAGACTAATAATGACAATATAGTCTCTTAATCTATTTAGACTAACATAACAAATTATACTACTACTAGATGCACACTAAGCCAATATTCTGGGAGGAATTGAGGGAGGCAAATAGGCTTAAATTCCTCACAGTCATTCAACAATGGAATATTTGTATTATTGTTTTTAGACCAATTAAGTGAAATTGGATAATTTTTCATGGGTGTGCACCGGACATTATCTCACGGTACACAGTGGTTATAAAAAACAGAATAGAGTATTTAACCCTCTGTTTGCAGTCACTCATCTGAAAATGCCCGTCGTTTGGGGTCTCACTTCTTTGTGGTCCTTCTGCAGAGATCAGTCCTGCGGGACGCTCTTCTGCTCTGGCGGTTGGGAATTCCCGGTGACGTCCAAGAAATCCTTCTACACGGTCCGAAATGGAATCATATGCAACGAGGCAGCCATGAACCCTGAGGATAACTACCCCTCTGACCTGGGCATGGTGCCCACCGGCACAAAGTGTGGCACCAACATGGTAAAGAGATGTTGCCTGCCGGCAAGGAGCACAAAGTTATGACCTGTGTAGCCCGTGTTTTAATGCTTTCCTGTTGCGTTTCAGATGTGCTACAATCAGCGCTGCCAGGACATCAGAAGCATTAAAGCGTTCGGAACAAAAGACTGTTCCGCAAAATGCAGTAACCACGGGGTGAGATGCTCGCTATGGCCTTATCGCACTTTTAGGAGAACTTCGGGAAAACAGATGGGCTGTGACACCTTCTGGGGGATCTCTTGCAGGTCTGCAACCACGAGAGCAAATGTCACTGTGACCCCGGCTGGGCGCCCCCTTTCTGCAATCTGCTGGTGTCAGAGGTGCCCAAAGGTATTGTGCACTCTGCGCAGCGAGAATTTGTTTATCAGCCTCCCTGAATGCCTGCGCTTGTGCGTCCAACGCTCTTGCACATGGCTGCTTGCGTCTGTTCCCCCCCTGTCACATTTCAGCGCTTTAATAGATTTCTCATGAACCCGTAAGACAACTGTCCTCTGTTTGTTGAGCACATCCTGACAGTGATTTACTGGAATTCCCCCACTGGTCATCAAGTAATGACATTAGTACAGTTTTGTCTCCTGAGAAATCGACCTCCCTGTTCTATGCTCTTCCTCAAACAAAATCATTTTGTTTTTTTTTTCTTCTCAGAAACAGGCCTGTTGGCGTTCACCGTGTCACTTGCAGCTGGCTCTGTAGTGCTAATGCTCCTGGTTATTGGGATTTTGATGTACTGCGTCAGAAAAAGCCGACCTGCCAAAAGGTACATGAAGAAGTCGTTCTTTTCCTCTTTCAGCCTTCTCTTTACATCCAGCCCAGTAGGTGATTACAAACTGTGTGTGTGATTTTTTTTTTTCCAGGTACTTCCAATCCACCTCAGGACAGTTTAACCCCGTGTTTAGGTCGAGCAGTACGCGGGGCAGTCCACGTCTTGGGACCGCACACATCAGCCAGCCTATATTTGTGGAGTCGTCAGCAACCCAGGCCTGCAAGCCCCTGACTTCTGCACCGGCAAGACCACATGCAGGAGTGCTGAGGCCCAGTAGGGCGGTGCCAGAGGCAAGTTCCTGCACCAGAGCGTCTTCATGTCCCATGACGTTACCATTTCTTGTCTTCATAAACTTGTCATTGTGGTCATTGAGGCTACAAAGACTCTACTTGAACTACACACACAAGCTATTATTTGAGCAAATATGCTTGACGAGGAAAAACAAGTCATGCTGTAGTTTCTGCTCACCCATCTTTGTTCCGTTCCATTGCAGCCACCGAAAAAATTCCCAGCTGTGGCTCAGCTGCTAAAGGTTCAGCAGGTAATCTGGTCGGCTCTTTTATTTGTTGCTCCAAGACAAACACTCGTTTACTCAGGGTAACAAAATCTACACAGGGGTCTCACTAAACTGATCTCTCCCTTTCTCAGGATAAGCCACTACCTCCATCCAGGCCTCTGCCACCACTTGCTGCAACAAAACCGGTAAATATGATGTGTTGTGTTGCTGTTGTTGTTTTAAATACAAGGGTGTGCATGTTTAAAAGGAGATAACATTTTTTCTGTTTCTGAAATGTGAACATCTGCTCTCTTAAGATCATGAAACCAAAGCCTCCGATGCCACCGGTGAAGCCGAAGCCCTCGGCTGTCCCGTCTCCACTGCCACACACCCAGCTGGTATGTATTCTGAAGTCACTCAGGGTCAACCAGACTCTCCTAAGCGTTACAAATTCAGGCAGCTGGCATACAAACACGCCTGATGTTATTTGGGTCATTCACATTTATAAAGTTGTCTGCGGCGTAATGAGCAGGCGGTGGCTCAGAGTCAGTCGACAAGCATATTGATTCTTCTCAGCCACCACGATGACACGCGATATGACGGTCGTGAGAAAGGAAACGTTGTGAGTTCATAAAAATGCTTTGCATTTGCACGTCTGTTAACTTTGCTTGTTTGTCCAGCTTGCAGGGAGAAGTGCACTAATGCCCCCCAGCAGGCCCAGATGACAGCGGGAATAATTGAGGCGCCGGGGAAAAACATTAAGACCCTCTGTCAAGAGGAGATTTTACTCGTCCCAGCGAGGGGGAACAATAAATCTACTCAGGAGACGCTCGTCTGTTTTTAAAGTGGAAACAAGATCCTGCGTAGGATCAGCAACAATAAGCGAGACCCCGTCTCCGTGAAGATCACCGCTGTCTGTTTCTTGCTGTCATAAGCCTTAAGTGTGCTGATGAAGCCGTGATTGGTTAAACCCCTAGGTCCATGTCTTTTTTTCTTTTTTTTATTATTTGGATCGACAGGTGGCAACGCTGCCACTGCATTTTATCTTCTAATGGAAAGGGAACTGTCTCCCCAGATGACCCCTGGATACTTGATATCCACATGTGAAAACTTTATGAGACAACTGCACATTTTCTATGCCATGGCTTTTTGTTACTAACCATCACTGTTGGTACTGCCTTTCTAGAATATGCAGTGTTGTTAAGGGAGATTACATTGTTACAATGTGGGCACTTTATCAGTTAATTAATGTTATTAAGCAATGCTCTTACTTTGTGTTATTTTTCTACGAATTGAATCAAAACTATCACTGCTTTTGTGACATGATGATTGTTGTGTAGTTCAAAGTATTGCACATTCTATGAAGCAGGCTGATGGTTCATGCTCGCTATGGTCTGCCTGCGCTCTGAGGCAGATTTGTTCTTTGAACATTGTAGTGAAAATGTCTTGACTGAAAGTTTCTCCATTGTTGGGTTTTTGTCTTGTTTTCTGTACGCCAATACGTTGCAATAAAATCCTCACAATCAACGTGTCGCCCCGTTTTCTCCGTTCGACGCGGTTGCCGAGCAACGTAGTAAACAAACTATTAGCCGTTCGCTAACAAGCTAACGCTATCATAACAATCGGACCTGGACAAAGTGAACAACCGCCGCCTTCCTCTTTAAGACAAAACAACAATGGGGAAGAAATTGAGTGAAGAAGAACTGCAGGATTTATACGCATGGATAGATAACATTCCTCTGTCCCGACCAAAGAGGAACATCACAAGAGACTTCAGTGACGGAGGTTGTAGACATGACCTTTTAGCTTAGTTAGCATTCATGGTTTATTTAATAAAAACAAGAGAGAGAGAGAGAGAGAGAGAGAGAGAGAGAGAGATAGCTTAATTCAACTCTAATTAAAAACATTTGGCACTTTTTGGCTACAATGCCTGTTTGTTGGTGAGGGGTGATTTATCATTTTGCTGACTCTGCCTCTCTGCCCCTCTTTGTAGTGATGGCTGCAGAGGTTGTCAAGCACTTCTTCCCAAAGCTCGTGGAAATGCACAACTACGTCCCGGCAAACTCCACCCAGCAGAAGCTCAGTAACTGGAGCGTCCTCAACAGGCAAGACCACCAAGCGCCGGTCGCCTCGCTCTGTTTATCTGCACTGCGTGCAACTTTAAGGATGTAATGAAGGACAGGAAGCAGCACTGCTACTCTGAGGCCACACAGCCGCACACCCAGAGGTCAAAACTACAAATGATATGCTGTCATCAACATGGCATCAAACTTTTTTTTTGCATTTCTATAAACTTTTTTTGCTACAGCGCACATCGTTCAGTCTGATCGTGAGAACCAGTCAGACTCACACCCACCCCACCACTGATATGGCACGCAGCCAGCAGCCGCCTGGCCCCCATCATGGTTACCATCATCGGGAATTAGTTAAATCACTTTTACACTCTGCTGTTGCCCTTGTTGTTATATCCCCTCCGAGTTGAAACCATCTGTTTCTTATGCGGCTCCTTCTATTTCATTGCGGACAGGAAGGTGTTTTCCAAGCTGAACTTTCATGTGCCTGAGGAGACGGTCGGGGGGATTGTGCTGTGCACCGCAGGAGTGATAGAGCCGACACTGAGCACACTCAGAGAGAAGATATTGAGTAAAGTGGAGAACGCAAAAGACGACACAGTGGGGTACAGTGTATGTGAATTCAACATTCAGAACAATCAAGTAACTGCATCAATTGCGTTCTTGCTATTGTGAGTAACATATTTGTCCACATTTTCCTTCCAAAAAATCAGGACTGTGGGTACTATGACACTCAAGAGAAACCTCATTCAGGTATGTTGGCTCTTCTGTAACTAACGCTTCTGTCATTAACACAAAAGCTCACATCAGTGTCGAGAAACAGTGGTGTGAAAACACCCAGGCCCTCCTGGGGATATGACGTTATTCTCTTCTGTTTTCCACACCTCATCTGTCCTTTAAACTCCCTTTTAGAGCTGACCTCTGGGCGGCACCACCACCCTCCCTGTTCTTTCCTCCTCCACCTAGAAGTCCTCACACACACAGCTCAGGTCCTCATATCATCTCCAAACATCACCAGATGGCCTTTATCGCTGTCCTGAGGTCAGCAGTGTTGCAGTCAAGGACCTCCCCAAACTCTTTGTTGCTTAATCTTTCCTTCCTGTTTCCGTCCTTCCTCAGCTAGTCTCCTTCTTTTGTTCAGTTCAGTCAAAACTGCAGCCACTAAGCTGGGACCGGAACCCAATGACACGACCGAGTGACTAAGTTGGACTTAATTTCATTGATAACCAAGAACATATATAAATCACTATCATAGTCTACTGTGAGAGTGATTTAGGAGTCTCTCAGAAGAGGAAATGATCAAAATGACTAGGATACACAAGCAATGGAAAGACAAAGAATAAAAGTGAATGCAAACCTGATTGACGAGCAAACTTGACATGGAGTAAAGGCTGGTTCTCTGACATGAAAGGCAATATGACTGGCACAAGTAAAAAAAAAAAAAAAAAACAGACCATATAACTATATACACCTGGGTAACAGGGAACAGGTGGAAACACTCATTGCAGGAAAAGACAAGTTACCTGACATGAGAGGTACATTTTCAAAATGAAACAGAAAGTCTCGAGATAACGTGGACAAGGCAAAAGCTTACTGCAAATCTATTAAACGTGACAGAACCCACCATAAATGCACATGTCTTATATTTTCATCAGCACAATTGAAAAGATGTCAATTAATATTACTTTTCTTTCCAACAGTAAAGTCTTAAACAATCATTGACATTGACTTTGTAATTGTAAAAAAAGAAAATCTTTGGTTCTTCTGATCTCAGAAATCCATCAGACTGCAACAAAACATCTGCCCCAGCTGGCAGGCGAAGATGCAAAGAAGGGTGAGAAGAGCAGATTAAAGAACAGGTACAGCCAAACTGTGGATTCAAGTTTGAATTCAATGTCAGAGTTCCTTATGATAGAATTTTTTTATTTTTTTTTTTTTTAAATAATTCCACCAGCAGACTGCAGCAGACGGTGCAGTTTTACACAGACATGGACCCTGCCTTCAGACAAATCCTGCAGGAAAAAGAGCAGGCTGTTGCGGCTTTGCAGGAGACTGTCGAGGTATGCACACGCACGCGCACACACACACACACACACACACACACACACACACACACACACACAAACGAGCGCTTGTTTGAAAAAACATCCATCTTTCTGGTAAAACTGCTGTAAACTTTCCCTTCTGAAGTAGGACAACAGCTTTGTCATACATTCATACCACCTGTGTTATTCTTGCATGTGTGTGTGTGTGTGTGTGTGTGTGTGTGTGTGTGTGTGTGTGTGTGCACGTGTGTGTTCTACATATGTGTCATAAACTCTGTCAGCACTGTGCTGTGACTCAGTATCTGATTCAGCGGATGTAACTTTTTTAAAAGCTCCTTGTCTGTGACCACATCTGCAGGGAGGACAATAAGGAGGTTAAAACATGCGCGATGCCACATTTTTCTTTAACCAGGTAGTAATTTTTTATTTTTTTTAGAAGCCAGTTGACAACATGTTTTTCTTGTGTGTGTGGGTGCAGATTTTGCAGATGAAAGTGAGCAAATTGGAGCATCTGCTTCACTTGAAGGACATGCGTATCGAGGACCTGACGCAGCACCTCAAGACCTACAAGGCAAAGAGCAAATCCTGACGATGCAAGCGAGGTCAAACCAAGAGTTTGTCGCTGCAGCTCTAAAATACAACGGTGCCACCTCAGCTCTGTCAAGCCCTTTGTTAAATGAACCAAAATCAAGGGCGAACTTCATTCCAAGAACTTCTGCACAAAATGTCCAGGAATCAAAAAGATGTATCTGACTTGTTGAAGAGCAATGAAGAGATTCGATGTGCATCAGAACAAAAGCACAAAAGCAACGTAGTAACGAGTACAAGTCTGTAAACTGACTGCTAAATTGTTTGTTTTCATTGTTTGGCTAAAGATGTATTATACAAACATCTTTTGTTAACCAGCAGATGCATTAAAGGAAATTCTCGGGAAAAATCATTTATCAGACTGCTTACTGATTATTTCCCTTCTCAGATAGTTACCTCCTACCAAGGTGTGTGTGAAATGTGTGTTTTCATGTTAGTACAGCTCTCTCTGAGGCCTTTGCCTTCACCTTTGACATCCGATGCTGCCATCTATCTGCTAAAAGTCCACTTGAACTCTCCAGAGTTTCTGTTTTCTGCATGTGTCTTTTGTCAAACCAGCAGAGCGGATGTGGCGCGTTCAATTTTAAGAGTTCTCTGCAAATAAAGTGATTAGGAGGTTCTTTTCACAGTGACGGTCACTTCCACCCAAGACTAAAAATACACCATTCAGTCATCATCCACAACACTTACTTTGCACTTCCTCTTCAAATTAGAATAGAACGCGATAGAATTTGCTGAATAATGACCTAATCTTCCGTTAGGCTCAGCAATGATGGAAACGCACACTAATGATGACAGTTGACCAAATATAGTGAAGCTGTTCCAGTCAGAGGGATGGAGATGCGGGTATTGAGCAGATTGCGCAATACTCACACGCAAAAAAAGGAGTCGGGCAACACGGTGGCGCAGTGGTTAGCGCTGCCGCCTCACAGCAAGAAGGTTGTGGGTTCAATTCCGGGCCTGGGGCCTTTCTGTGTGGAGTTTGCATGTTCTCCCTGTGCCTGCGTGGGTTCTCTCCGGGTTCTCCGGCTTCCTCCCACAGTCCAAAAACATGCATGTGAGGTCAATTGAACACTCTAAATTGTCCGTAGGTGTGCATGTGAGTGTGAATGGTTGTTTGTCTCTATGTGGCCCTGCGATGAACTGGAGACTTGTCCAGGGTGTCACCCTGCCTTCGCCCTATGACAGCTGGGAGAGGCTCCAGCAGACCCCCGTGACCCTGAGCTCGGGAATAAGCGGGTATGGAAGATGCAAAAATAAGTTCTCTCTTTATTGTTTGTTTTTGGCATGAGAAGGAAATAAAATATTTTACCAGAACAAACTGTACAGACACACAAGTGCAAAGGTTTTTCAGGATGTGCAAGTGATGATTAGAAAACCCAAAACACAACCTGAAGAGGTCAAGACAGTGAGAAACTAATGCTCTTACTCTAACACACACACACACAAGCACGTTAGGAATGTGAGAGAACGCTGAAGAACAGAGCAGCCGTTGATGATGAAGCAGACGGTGAGAGACTGTGATGAATCATGAGCTGCATCGGGCTGCTGTTGGCTCGACAGGATTTCTGGTTCGCACCATACGAGGGGCCACGGCCGCTGTTGGGGGAAGTAGAGGGAGGAAATATGGAAATACAGGAGGGAATCAAGGCTGAGCACAGGGACAAACATGAGGGGAAAGAAACGCTGACACATCCAGGAAGTAGCAGACCGGGTCCAGATTCATTTTCCTGTGAGGGACGACCTCGGAAAGCGGCCGTCGTCCGTTTCCTTCCAATCACTGCCAATCATACATATCTACAGGAAGGATATGAAGCATTTAATTGGATTTTTAAAATCCATCTATATCATGAACCCTAGTGGTAGTATAACGTGACTCTGATTTCAATTCCATAATTTATATTAACAGACAATAATAGGCAAAAAAAAAGAGACAACCAGAACTGTACATGTGCGTTAAAAGTCGATGAATCTGAAGTTGGGACAGGATTTGTACGCATGGAGAGAAGACATTCCTCAGTCGCAACCAAGAGGAACTTCACAAGAGACTTCAGTGATGGAGTTGGAGCCTGAGCCTTGAGCAGTTTGCATCTGAACGATGATGATTTATGACAAATGTGAAAATGGCAAACCTACAGCTTGATTCATCTTCTACACCACTTTCTCTAATTAAAAACATCATTCTTGGCTCCAGTGCCTGTTTGTTGGTAAGGGATAATGTATTATTTTGCTGACTCTGCCTCTCTGCCCCTCTTTGTAGTGATGGCTGCAGAGGTTGTCAAGCACTTCTTCCCAAAGCTTGTGGAAATGCACAACTACGTCCCGGCAAACTCCACCCAGCAGAAGCTCAGTAACTGGAGCGTCCTCAACAGGCAAGACCACCAAGCGCCGGTCGCCTCGCTCTGTTTATCCGCACTGCGTGCAACTTTAAGGATGTAATGAAGGACAGGAAGCAGCACTGCTGCTCTGAGGCCACACAGCCGCACACCCAGAGGTCAAAACTACAAATGATATGCTGTCATCAACATGGCATCAAACTTTTTTTTTGCATTTCTATAAACTTTTTTTGCTACAGCGCACATCGTTCGGTCTGATCGTGAGAACCAGTCAGACTCACACCCACTCATCCTCTCCCCGACCACTGATATGGCACGCAGCCAGCAGCAGCCTGGCCTCCATCATGGTTACCATCATAGGAAAACGTTAAACTTCTCTTAACAAGCTGCTACCCTCATAACCTGTTTTAATAATCTAAACCATCTGGATGCCTTTGTTTTGTTTTTTTAAATTTGGCCCCTGCTACTTCATTGTGGACGGGAAGGTGTTTTCCAGGCTGAATTTTCATTTGCCTGAGGAGGAGACGGTCAGGGAGCGATATAGCCGACACTGAGCAAACTCAGACAGAAAATATTGAGTAAATTGGAGAATATAAGATATGACACGGTGGAGTATAATGTATGTGAAAGATAATTTGATGGGATTAATGACTGACTCTAAAGTGGTGTTTGCAGCCGTGCGGTGACAGATTTTGAAACTAGAACTTTGATTACCACCGTATCGGGAATCAGCAGAAACCTCAAACAGGTATGTTGTCAGCACTCTCACTGGACTACATTACTGCAAATGTGCTCTCTTTGTTGTCTGCAAAAGCCTAAACAAAACATTCCCTGCGAATTTGAACCTCACACCGCAGCGCAGGTCTCAGAAGGGAGGACTTCCCCAGAATTCATTGTAATCAAGTCAATGAAATCAACCACAATTCCATAAGCTGAATTAACAAGTTTGCAGCGTTGACAGTCTGACTTGCGCAAAGCTTACATGGGTTTGCGCCATGTGTGCGCGCTGACCCCATTCAAACCCAAAAATGAAGCTGGCCGCCGCCAAAAGTCACCTTTATGGAGAGCAGGAAGGAAAGATGAAGAAATAAAGAGCCAGCACGGCGAGGCCTCTGACTGCGGCGCCACCGACCTCGAGGCAGCGATAAAGGCCATCTGGTGATGTCGGGAGGTGATATGAGGACCTGAGCTGTGTGTCCGAGGGCGGGGGAGGAGGGAGCACATGGAGGTGGCGCCTCCCTGAGGTCAGCGCTCCAGGGCAGTTTAATGGACAGATGAGGTGTGTGTGTGGGGGGGAGTCGCAGATTAACTCCTACACAGTTCAGACATCCAGTGACCAGCGGTGTCTGATGTCGGTCACTATCGCAATCTGTGGGATGGATCTCTTTTTATTATTAGGTGAGATATGTTGGCGGGGTGCCAACACTCACTTGAGTTATTTCAACTTGAGGGACATGGCAGAAAGAAATGAGCTTGAGCTTTAATAACTCATCCAATGGCTATCAGCAGAAAGTAATTCTGCTTTCTTTTCAACTATAAAATAATTATCCAGAAAAAAAACACAGTTATGAACACGTAGACATTACGCCCTCTTTAAATCTCTCTTATTTAAGATAAAAACCGCCTGTACTTGTAACTCTTAAAATTTAGTGGAGTCCATGTTCACACTCCAGTTTTTAATTTTGGCTCTGTTTTTCTCTGAACTTTATCAGGCTGAGAAAAAACATCTGGCTCATTTGACGACTGAAAAGAGCAGTCAAGGAAAAGCTATGACTCAAATGTTAATTTGAATTGTAATTAAACGGCAAACTTCTTAATGAGATGAATGTGCATTGTGTTTTTGTATTTAGCATTTAATGGAGTATAACTCAGACGTTGCGCCCATCCTGAGACATAGCCTGTGGGAAAAAACATCCGCCGTCAGGACTTTGGAGGAGACTGTGGAGGTATGCGCGCGCGCACACACACACACACATAGACACAGTCATGCTCAACGTGGGAATCATTCGAGTTTAGCGGTAGAAGGACACTAAACCGTTGATGGCCTGGAGGGAAACAAGGAGGAACACCTTTTGTCATAACATTTATACTACCTGTAATAATCCTGCAGATGTTTGTGTTTTTGAGTGCCAGAGAGTTTAGGGAGTGTGTGATGCATGCGTCACGTCCCGTGTCAGCAGTGGGCCTCTTAGTCACGACCTGATTCAGCGGATCCAACTTTTTTTTTCTTCATTTTTTTTAGATTCCTTGTCTGTGGCCACACGAGTCCACGTGCCAAGAGGGAAGAATGAAACACGCAATGGCCCCTTTTACCACAACTGAAAGTTTACATGAGCTACATTATAATCTTTTTTCTGTCACAAGCAAAACTTCCCAAACGTTGCTGCATTCTTGTGTGTTTTGACGTGCGCAGATCCCGCAGATGAAAACAAGAACATCCGAGCAACTTGTGGACTTGTACTAAGGGCCTGACACAGCATCTGGAGAGGTACGTGGCTGGCGGGAAAGCCCGACAACACAAATACACACAAAGCCTGGGGTTTGTTGCTGCAGCTCGAAGATGTGAAAAAGAATTGTTAAGGGGAAAATGATCACCATTCATACCAAAGTTCAATTTGTGATCCATAAAGTGTGACGTGTGATGTGTCGTTTTAGATCCTTCAGTGAGCAAAATGAGCAAAAGTCATTTTCACAAACACTTTCTGACACACGCTTTTTGCACCTAAATCTAACAAATGGATTCTGAAAATCAGACAGATCTTTAAGTTCCATTCAATTCATAAAGTCTGTGATCATCCAATTAGTGTACGATCCACCTCACAAGGACCACACAGCTGCTTCAGGGGAAAGGACCAGTAGAAACCCAGATTAGCAGAGAACAACAGGAGGTGTTTAGAGGCTGATCTTCTGTGCACACACAGACAGACAGTCGGACAGACAGATAGACAAGCTTGGAATGTGAGGGAAAGCTAAAGAACAGAGCAGCCACAGATGATGAAGCTGACTGTGAGGATGAATCACACTCAGCGTTCCGCTGCTGCTGCTGCTGCTGCTGCTCAGGGGAAGCGGATTTCTGGTGCTACACAGATAAGAGACCACACCTACTGCAGGGGGCATTGGAGGGCATGGGAGGGCATGGGAGGGCATGGTGGATTCAGAGAGGAGTCAAGGCCGAAGAGAGTGACGATAATGGTGATGATGATCGAGCACAAAGCGGAGAGGAACAAGAAATGTTGCTCCATCCAGGAAGTAGCAAACCAGGTCCTGTTTCCTCAGAAGGATACATACGTGTGTATGAGAGAGAGAGAGAGAGAGAGAGAGTGGGGAGGGAGAGAGACAGAGAGAGTGGGGAGGGAGAGAGATTACAGTGTGGTATTTATCATAGTTTAGTTTTGTGCGTTTGCCAAGATAATGTTGACATTTTTCAGCGTATGAGCAAATTTTGAGTTCTGTGTTTTGTTTCTGGGCTGTTTTCTGCAGTTTTTAACTGGGCTGGGATCATCTCACACACCTGGCTGGCAACACACCTTGGAACTGTTTGTCTACTGCACTTAATCACTCGTATTAAACATATATGATGTGAACAATGTTGTATGAAACAAACACTACTGTTTCAAACTTTGTTTTGGTCTTCGTTTGTTCTTCCTTTTTTAATAAAGTTTCCAAAATATAAGCCTGGCGACACTGGTTTTATTGATTTGATACAAAAAGGCAGGTATGAACATAAGCACTGGTGGCTACAACAAGTGGAAACAAGAGTGCAACAAGTTTGTTTTTTTTCACACTCTCACAATTGGAATTCACTACACAAGAAAGAAATCGGCGAGATTTAGGAGCAAGTTGTAAACTTGAGCATGCATGACTACTCCCTCAGAGAGCAAAGACCGACTGGTGATTTGGCTGAGAGAGGATGTCATCGGGACTGAGAGGGTCATGAGAGGAAGCTATCCTTCATCTGGTCACACACACACACACACACACACACACACACACACACACACACACACACGAAGTCATGCTTCCCGGAAAACCGTGGTGAGCAGCTGACCGACGGAGCGGCCCTACTGATGTGCAAGAGCTGAGCTCTTGGAAAATACGAGTGGGAGAAGAAGAAAAAAACCACGACATGCTTCAATATCTGGGTTAAAACAACAGGGAGTCAGTGAAACGGCGGACCCAGACACGCAACCCCAGTGGCCAGACAACAAGGAGCTGCGTGACCCCAAAACAAATCGTATCCGCAGGGCAGAAAAAGAATTTAGGCAAGTGTGAGAACGGCCGAGTTATTGAGTTGAGTCGAAAAGTCAAAACTCGGGACAAGTTTAAGGCGTCTCCTTGCGCATGACGTCGGTGGAATCCACTGTGAGGTTTCTGGGAGTTGTGAAGTTTATTTACATCTTTAGTTTCTGGCTAAACATGAGGTCACAACTCATCATAACGAGCCTGTAATTCATTCGCTGGAATCAACCACGTTTTTCTTTGGGGCTTTGCCACTCGGATTTGACCGCTTTGTACCATTTATTTGTCATGACCAGCTCGCCCCCTGTTGGCGTCAGAATGTACTGCAAACAAAACGACTGAAACGTACCAAAATAGGGTTTTATTTTTTACAGAAGATCATTGTCAAAACTTGAAAACATTTTTTTTTTTTTGTTGCATATAAACCCTTTAAAAACAAGTAGACAATGTTTCAATTTCACAGATTGTACAAAATATTCACAAGAAAGAAGAAGAAGAAGAAAAAACATTTCTAGGACTGATTCATTCCCCGCTTTTGCATCTTTATTAGAACCCACCACCAAAGTAAGTGCTCCTAAATTCCATTCCGTTGCCCAGTAAACGTCACAACACTTTTAAACATTGGTAGTGTTCACGTGTAGCTCTGTCATTCTCAGGGAGAGTCCACGAGGCAGCACAGCTCAGCATGTGCAAACAAGCCATTAGGAAGTCGCACAGTTCAAGATGACCTTTTTTAGTTTGTAAGAATCACTGGATCTCTAAGTATGGGCCAACCCCTTATTATTATTTATTATTAAGGCTTGTATTCTCAATGGTGGAAGTACTTTTGTGTTTTACCCAACAAAAAGCAAAATACAAAAACTTTAAACACAAAAGCTAGCACCAAATTGCATCTTCTGTAAAACTATTAACAATTGTCTTTCAATAGGACAAGGCTTGTTTTAGCACAGAGAAAAACAGATCAATAAAATCTGACTAAATAAAATTTACCATCATGTCAAGCGTGCAATGACATTTAACAAAGAAAGAATAATGCAAAAAATTTCAACTTGACTTCTTTTTTTTTTTTTTTTTAGATTTACAGAAAATCAGTTTACATTGAGGACAGAAAAATATTTTATTAATTAATTATATTTTTAGTGGTCAGCTTCCTTCAAATATTCAAACAACTGCTGTGGACCGACAGTGTGGTAGAGGGTTACAGTGTCTGGCAAATACATTTGCATGCCCGGAGATATTCTGTTTGTTCGGCAAATTCAAAATTTACAACTTTATATGTTTGCAGATTCACTAGAGGGGCTTTCAGTGAACATTTCTCTCGCTTTCTGGCACGCTTGTGAACTTGAACTTTGGAAGATTGTGACCCATCATCAGCATTGAGCAACCATTTCGTTGGCATCAAAGTGTTTTTTTTCCTGAGAAACTGCATTCAGGCTGCATTTGTAGACAAAGAGCAAGGAGTAGTTTTTTCTGAATCAAGCAACCACACATGCACACACCTGGTGAGCCAAACCAGATGGAGAGAAGAAAGATGCACTGGCTTCTGGACAAATGCTTAAAATCTTAGTGGCACTGTTACACGACTCCTTTATTACATTCCAGTAAAAGAGGACTTTTCCAACATTAGTCAAGTGAGATTAGTGTTACGCAGAGAAAAAATATGCTTTAAGCTTTTTTTAGTTTAGAAAAAAAAAAAAGAATTATTTCTTGTGGGAGTCACAGTTAGGCGTTGACAGAAGTCAACTGCAACTGAACACAGGACACAATCACCAAGCGAACACAAGATAAACCACAAACCAACTATAGAAATCATCCAACACGTACTGTCATGCAGGCTCAGGTAAAACGTTAACAAAGCCAGGCCGCTCGTTTGAGGAACACAAACAATCCCTTAACCACCTGTTTACACGTCTGTATAAATTTAGCCAGCCGAAAATGTCAGTGGGAGGGCGAGATTTTCCTGAAATCAATCACATCCAGCGCGCTGACAATATAACCTGTATAAATCTTTTCGCAGCCCCTCTCTCTTCCTGTCTGCTATACAAAAGAGCAGCCAAAGAAAATGGCACAGAGATGAGCTCCCCACATCAAACACTCGCTCCCTTAATTAGTTTGTGTCGAGATTCCAGTTTGTCTAAACCAAAAGTGAATTAGCAAAAAACAAAATAAGAAAAAAATCCGATGAATTACAATCACAAAGCGCTCCGCTTGCATTCAAACAAAATAACAACAACCAAACTAAATGCTGCACTGCGTGCAGGCGCACGTTAATTAGGGCGACTCCTTGCTGCCGCCTTCCCAGGCATAAGCATCAAATTATGCTTTTGAATTTTAACTATGGCATCGTTTTCATAGAGCTTGTGAGATTTTTTTCCCTCTCTTACCAAAGCATTCAAAGTAAGACAAAAACGTTCCCTTTTAACTTGCATTCGACAGCAAATCTGCTTGTCCTTAAAGTACTCGGCTTTACTTGCCACATAGGTTTAAGACTGAAGCGTAGTCGAGGCTACCCCATCCCTCGTGCCGTCACCTCGCAGACAAGACGAGCCCAGAACAGGTTGTTGCGCCCCGACCAGAGACGGAGCTCCTTGTTTACTGGCCCTCTTGCTGAGGAGCGGCGGGCGACTTAGAGGGGTTGTTGACTCCTTCCACAAACATGTTGGGAATGTCCTGGCCAAAGTAGATCTTACTGTTTGCTGCTATGGCTTGGTACTTCATCAGCTCCAGGTACTCTGGGGTTAGCTTCAGCTGTTGAGGTAAGAGAGGGAGTGGGGAGACGTGGGGTGAGTTGTAGAAGTGAAGACAGTCGGGAAAAGTACAAATTGGACTGTTTATAATAATCTTACTGGAATCGTTTAAGAAGAGCTGAGCTAAAACACAGGCTGTTTTTCAACCTTTTTTTTTTTTTTTTTGAGCCACGGCACATTTTTTTACATTGAAAAAAATCTCATGACACACCACCAACCAAAAATAACAAGACACTTTTTAGCCAAATAATTACAATATAGTCTCTTAATGTATATATACAGACTTGGTGTAAAACCTCAGCCTGTTTAGACGCCCACAGAGCTGATATACTGAGAGGAAGTGAGGGAGGAAAATAGGCTCACATTCCTTTCAAAGCACAGTCAATGCACAATGCAATTTAATTTTTTTTTTTAGACCAATTAAGTAAAGGCAAAAGTCTTTGCACATCAATTTCCTCGGCAGGTACGTCGGAAGGACACAATTAAGTCCAAATTAAACAAAACAAAAAAAAAGAGTTCCTGCACACATGGCCAACTTGCACAATTTATTGCGACATTTCAAAATAGACCTTTTTTAAAGCAAATATTCAATTCAATTTTGCTTGAAAAAGGTCTAGTACTGAGTTGGCCATGTGTGCAGGAACTCTTTTTTTGTTTAGACCAATTAAGTGAATTTGGATAATTTTTCACGGCCCACCTGATATTATCTCACGGCACACTAGTGTGCCGGGGCACAGTGGTTGAAAGACACAGCCCTAAACTGCCACTGTTTATCTTTTACACTGAACAGAACAGAACTGGCATAAATACTGGCCCACACTGGAATTCATGCAGGCAAACCACAGCAACACAACCGCTGACTAACCCTGTATAATGATGATGATGGTGAAGACAGACTGCTTATACAAAACAGTTACAATATCAAAAACGAGATTAATAGGGCTGTGCGATTAATCGATTAGAAATCGAAATCAGAATTTTTTTTTAGTCGCAACGATGTTAAATCGAGGAAACTCGGAAAATCGAATTTCCTCTTTCATGCTTCTGGGTTGGCGCCTCTTGGGTACCGTAGTTTCCCCCCCCCGCCCCTCTGGCTACCTATGTTTACTCGCATCTGCACTAGCCACAGCAGGTGTTAAAACCAGGAAGTGATTCTGTTTGCTGCCCTCACCACTACCTGGTAAATTATTTTTCCGAAGTTGCATACAACACGCACTTATCCCGTTTTTGTAGCATATTTAACGAGATTTCCGCCCCCCCCAAAAAAAAAAACAACGAATTTGAAAATCGAGTTTTCAGAGAGAGAAAAATAAATAAATTCGGGATTTTATTTTTGACCAAAACCGTCCAGCCCTCAGAGTTATTTTGCCTTTTAAATGGCAGAGGACTTAGTCCATAGTGTTCTTCAATGCCAACTGTCTACTGGATTTGCAGATTTACCCACAGGCCTCATACCTGCTGAGAGTCAAGACTAAACAATGGCTGATGGCATTTGGAATAAATTGGAAAAGTGTGTGCAATTGCTGTGACTAGTCAGATAAAGAATGTCATAGAATGGAGTGAGAGCTGCAAGATATTACGGGAATCTAGTTTATGAGAGAAAGCGCTAAAAAGCAGCAGGCTAAAGACCAACTTCAGAGCAAAGCCTCCTCTAATTAGCATGTACACAGGTTGACTAGGTTCAGCGGAGCAGCAATTAGCTAAAAACGCGCGTTTTGATAAGCTGATATTATTTATTTTACCATGTTTGCCTCTGCAAACTTGGCAGCGGTGTAATATTCGGCGTCAGCCCTCGCCTTCTCCCTCGCCAGGAAAGCAGCGTCTGTAAACAAAGAGAAACAGTTGAGCGGAGCACGTGACCGAGCGTCCCACCAGATGCCACTGCACTCCGTGTCACAGAGCAGAAGTGAAAGCTGTCGGGCTGACCCTCTATTCCCGAGATCCTCTTCTCCGTCTCCTTCTCCATCACCTTCTGTTGGAACTGGATCTCTGCGACCTGGGCCACTTTCTGAGCCTCTGTAGGACGGAGACACAGCGGAGAAACGTGACCAGGAGAAGACGACCACTAACAAAAAATAACATGAGTCTTGGTGCCAACTTATCTTTTTATCAAACAGTAACAAATTTACCAATAATTGCTTTTTTCCTTTCAGTCTCGGCTTCCTTTTCCACCACCCTCTGGGTCTGAGAGGTTATTAAGAGGCGGGTCTTTTCTGCTTCCCTGCACACAAACACACACACACACACACACACACAAACAATTGCACTTTATGCAAATATTTTTCTTTCCGTGTGGTCTCTCTTGAGCTTCGGGGTCGGTAATAGGAGACAGTTTAAAAACACGCATTGAGAAGTAGGCATTCATAAACTCACATGAGTTCAAAGTTCCTTCTGATAGACTCGGGGATCTTTGGCTTGGTGACACGGACTGCCTTCAGGAGGAAAAGAGAGAAGGAAACTGAGCTCAGTAATAATATTCCAATAAATTTCACAGATGTTAAAATTGACTCGACTGGCAGACTTAATGTTCTGTCTCCCAACACTTTCTACCAGCTTTAGAGATTTGCACGAGACTGAAACAATCGGTTGAGTCAGAGTGCAGCTTATACGTCATGTTCAGGCTCTGCCATAATCCCAGCATGCATTTAGTTTTAATACCTGTATTGTAAGTCCCGGGGCCATAACATTAAGTTCCTTCTGCAATGCAATCTTCAGGTTCTCGTCAATAATGTCTGCAAAACACCAGCAAACCATCTCAATACACAACATGCCAACAAGTTCGGCAAGTTTCTTCTTCAACTACTTTGTTAGAAACTAAACCAAACACGCGGGACATTTGTGGCAAAAACAACTTTCCATGTGTGTGTGTGTGTGTGTGTGTGTGTGTGTGTGTGTGTGTGTGTGTGTGTGTGTTCTCACCAAACAACTCGATGTAGACCTCCTGTAGCGTGTGCACACTGCAGAACTGGTTGAGTTCATGGTGAATCTTGTTGAAAATTAGTGTTTTGTCATAATCGGCGGTGTAGTTCCTCACTATCTCCACCACTGCGCGAAAAACAAGAATGCAAGGCAATGTCATATCTTGGAAGGATTATTAAGGGCAACAAGGTAAGAAGCTTTTGCAATGCTGAATGATAAAAAAAAACAAAAAACAACAACTTTTGTACCTGCTGTAGGAACAAGCATGTTAACAACCTCTATCCTGTCAAAATAGATCATGACACCACCGCTGGGGGGGGAGAAAAGAATCTGTTAAATATTTATTTTGACCAGGAAACATATTCCTTAATGGCTAAATCAATAAACTCAGTCTTACCTTGTTCCACAAGGCACATTCTTAATCTCATCAGTTTGCAGCGTCGTCTGAAATACAAATATTTAAGCATGAATTTGAGTCCGACATTAAGAAGGTAGTTTCAATGTGACCGAGAATTAGAAAAACATGCAAAACATTTCCAACTTAACTTCAAACAAATTAATAAAAAACAAAAACAAAATGTTCCTCACCTGCACTGATCTGTAAGTAGTTATGAAAGGCAGCATGATGTGATATCCAGGGCCATTTGGAGAAGTCAACAGGGCCCCACCCCTGAAAAAGACAGAAATATACTGGTCATTATAGTGACTGTCACTGGATAAGCCTATTTAAATTCTAAAACACTTTCTGTTCACGCTACATAAAAGACTGCTATTAAACTTGTTAAAGTACACATCTCTGAGGACACTTTATTGTTGAGTCAATCTCAGTCCTTTGAGTGACTAGAAACAGAAATCAATAATGCTTCGACAGATCTCTTCATCCTAAACCAACCCTAGAGCCTAATGTGGTCAATGTTACACTCAAATATAATCTATTATTGAAACAAAGTCTGGACTGAGGAATCCTGGTCTTGTTTTTGTTTTGTTTTTGCTTAAGATGCCCAATTTAAAATAAAAGACACAACAATGTGTTATATAAAAATGTTGAGGTCAGTGTTACGATACCTGTAGTAAACAGCGAGGTGCCCTTCCTCTATTTTGTGAATAGAGGAATGCAACATGATGCTGACCACTCCTGCTATTGCAGCAAACACTGCCCCTATGTGTGGCATCGTCATCCTCGCTGGCAGTCACCTGGCGGTACAGACAAAGAAGCATGTCATTTAAAATTCAAAATTTGACATGTGCAAACAATGAAGAATGTAACAATGAAAGTTGACCGTTTTAAAAAAACAGAAGAGAATGTATTGCCATTGCACTGATAATAAAAACAGTTTTTAAAGATTTTTTTTTTTTAAAGATAAAGATAAACGTACGCAAACAATAACAAAACCGTTTTTAAAGAAGATGATAACACGTTAGGGCATATTACTGACTAGTACTCTATGTAGCTTTTTACTTCACTGACAACGCGACACAACTTTTCGTGCGTCTTTTGTATATTTAGCAACGGCAACCCTGTGCAAAAACAGCACATACAGTCAAGTCAATTTCGATTTTTCCGGATAACAGAGCAAGTTAACAGTAAATTTTAAGTGGGGCTAAATATCGAAGATAAAAGGCAGTGATTTTTAAACCTCAAAGCGATCCCTCTAATATATAGTCATTATAATGCAGACCGTACAATATACGACGCTGCCGAATTTCAAAAAAAAAAAAAAAAGAGTGGACGCCTCGATGGACCATAACGTCTTTCGCTAATGCTAACCAGCACGATTAGCTTGCGGAACTACTTCAGAGCGGGCAACTTAGCAAGTCATTCTCCTGTCAAAAATAACAAACATGTTTTTGCATGTAAACCAATGCCAATTTCTCTGCAAATGGACCACCAACGAAACGTATGTGAGTAATTTTGCAGCAGGGGCGGCAAACGCTGACACACTATATGAATGGTAATAGGAACCCAGCTAGCCGGGGAGCTAGGCTAGATAGCTTTCATTCTTGGGTGGGTTCGGAAGTCAGACGCTCCGTCACTTTCTCGTGGAGAAATCATACTGTTAGCTCGCTGGGTCACCGGTCGCTACAGTAACATTAAATTAGACAGAACAGCGATGATTATTATCTACGGTAACACATTTCAAGGATTTATGGTGAGTGAAATTACCTCTGTCTCGGGCTGTCTCTGCTTAATGACCCTCCCCCTCACCCCACCTCCTACAGGTTTCGCTCTCGCTTTTAGCCGCGCCTCCTTCACGTGTGCTCGTTCATTGCAATTATTCCGTCTCACTTGTGTTCACTTTTAGCCAGGTATCCGCTATTTAATTAGAATTCCATAAACACTCAGTTCGACACGTTACCAATATAATAATAATAATAATAATAATAATAATAATAATAATAATGCATGCGATTTCGCATTTTTTGTTGAAGGATTTCTAAATACGCAATATATGATGTATGTATGTAATGCAATATAACATGTTGTATAATCAATATGCAATGTTGTCTCTTATTAATAAAAAAAAAAAAAAAACGTGGTTAGGGAAGGCCAAACGGTTTTCTTTAAATCAGATAAAGTCACAATAATATAATTTCCGTTTCATTTTATTGCAAAAAGCAAGGCAGACTGCCACGTGCAGCGCCGCATTTGGATGTGTCTGACGCTTGGAGCTTGACTTCCCTACGTCTCCTACAAATGGGCCTTGGGCTTGTTTGGAGGTTCTAGCAGGGGAGCGCAGCTACTGGTATACCGATGACAGCTCGTCCGTCGGAGGTACACGGTCCTCTTCCACCGAGCGCAGAGCTTCGGGAGGGACGCACATGGAACGGTGAGGGAGGAAGGGGACACCCGCCTAGCCAGCCAGATCAGCCGAATCAACCCTAGCGATCAATGGGGTGACAGATGTCGCAGCCAGATTCGCCCTCACATCCGAATGGAGCAAGGCAGCAATGTACAATATATAGACTACCAATCAAACACATTTGTCGCTCACGGTGCAGTATTACCCTTGAAAGGTAAGCTGAATAGTGTTATATCATCAATATCATCTTGTCTTGCTATTCGTTTCGCGCTGACAGCTAGGTTGCAATGAAAATGCTAACGTTTGTTCCGTCGTTGTGAAGTAAAACGTTTCCCACAATACATTGCGACAATATGTTAAGTAGAAAGATTTCTATTGGACAACATTTACTGAACAGTTTTCGATGTTTTATTCCTCTATCTTGTCGTACAAATAAGACCCTCTTGGCGGTCATTCTTTTAAACAAATGAAATATAACACACCGTTTATCCTGTACTCAGGAGAGAGAGGGGTGACAAAGGGTAGGCTGGCGCGAGAAGCTTTCCTAGCGGAGGCGGGGCATCGCAAGGCTCAAGGAGTGACAGCCAGTCGCATTCAGGTCCGCACATGCAAAAGTACTGGGGTGAGAATGAAAAGTGCAGAGACCACCACGTTTAACACTAACAAGGACATTTATTATGGGCTGGGACAATGCTTATTTTGACGTTTTACAAGGACATTGTTATTCTGTAATGTGACCTTACAAGTTTTAAAGTGTGCAAGTCATCCAGTTCATTTTGCCTTCTGGTACAGTCAACAGCAGCTGCATATGGATACAAATGTATTTGGGTATGCATATAGTTGTCACAGCGTTGGCGTGCACATATTTTCCTATTTTCATTTCTTGTCTTTTATTGTACTTTTACAGTTAAAGGTAAACGTATGACATCTTATGGTGAGATTTTACCTTTTTTTCAGCACTACATTGCCTCAAGATCTGTCCAACAAACCAAACCAGAGAATGTAACAAGAGACAAGTAAAAATCATTACAGAGTGAGATAAGGTAAATAATTTGGGTGGAGGTATTCAGGTATCCACACTTCTCTGGTTGTGTTATTAACATTTTTGAAGTTCCCATGAAAATTGGACTACACTGATTGAAAGGAATTGTTGATGTCTTCCATTTAATATTTTTAACTTCAGCTGCTAAAAAAGACAATGTACATAATACCACACATTCATAAAAAAAAAACAATAACAATTTTGCCATGTAACATTTTGCATTCTCCAAAACTTAAATAAAAAACAATGCAAGTAAAATAAGTTATTCTTGGGTACAGCTTGAAGTAACTTTTGTTTGACACAATCTGTTTAAATTAAACACAAATATTGAGGTTTGCTTCATCACGTCGTTCCAGATACCGTCTTGCAGTATAAAAATGAGAAAAAATTCAGATGGTATAACAATTTTTACCAGGCACGCGTACTAGCTTTTAACTTTTTTTTTGTTTTGTTTTGTTTTTCGGTATTAACTCCTTGTGAACAGTCAGGGTCAGTGTCTACAGCTTCTGAGGTCTGACTTTAGTGGCTTCGTACTGAGTCCAGCTCCAGTCCAATTCCTATCAAGAAAAAAACATGTTAATACTTGGATTCTACAGCTATGAAACTGCACATAGATATTTGATTGAGGTAACAACATATGTATGGTCTTGTAACTATAAAATGCAAGTGCAAAGTGACATACCATCATACTGTGCTTTATCTCCTGGGTGTTGCCCTGCAGCAGAGAGGTCAGGTGATTCAGACACCGCTGATTCTCATCCAGTAATTCACGTACACTGTCACTAAAAGAAATGAGGAAATTTACAAAAAAACAAAAAACAGATTGCACAATGATTGTTGGATATTTTTGACATAAATTTAAAATTATATGCTTTTAATAAATTATATGAAATCATGTTTTTGTTTTTATTGAACGCAGTGTTTTTCATAGAATCCTAAATATGTGTAACTGCGCTAAACAAATGATGGAAAACAAATTTCATATTCAGTAATTCAAACCTTGTTTGAGAATGATTTTATTTATCTTTTACAAATTTTACCTTGCAGGCTTCAGTGAATTTTCAGGGGAGCTGTTCTGAGCCTATACGAATGGCACATAAAGTATTAGTGGTAATACATTTTAACTTGGCAAAATTGTATCATCTCGCAGACTGAAAAGCTCCAAAATTTAAAATTTGTCACACACTTACACAAACTATCTTGAGGAGGTTCCAGAACTCTTTCTGCCGGTCCATCTGCATCTGCATCACTGCTGACTCAGTGGATTTTATGTTCTCTACTGCTGCCTCCAGCTTGGGGATCAAATCAACGATACGACGTTTACACACAAGAATTGTGCTGTAAAACGAAGAAACGGGGTTGAGGATGGAGGAACTGTGTAAGGACACCAAGGATGAGCTTTAAATGAGTGCATTGGTTGATCACTGAATGAATGTACCTCAGGTGGGTGTACAAGTCCTTCAGCACCCTGTCTTGGTTCTGAACTGTTTGGAGGATAATCTTGACCATGTCAGAGCTGTCACTGTATCCGTGGGGAGGGTCAGGACCTGCTCAGACACAAAGTACTACATTAGTAGAGTGCTATTGTGTCTACTGTTTGAAAGCTGTGATGATTTTCCCTGATGCTGACTTTTGCACTTGGCTTTGAGTTGTTTGTAGAGTTCAATAGCCTTCTGTTCACTGGAAAAGAAAAACAGAGTAAACATGGGCATTGAAGAAAGTGTTGAAGAGTTGGATGATTGACAAGTCCTAAAAAAAGTGTATTGTGACACAATGGTTGTATTTTTCTGTATATAATTTGTCTAAATCTAGTATATTGCATTACATTGCGTACAATATTTACAAAATTAAATTTCTTTTCAGCTTAAATGTAATTCTTTTTACAAACTGTTAAGCAAGACTAAGTGAACATACATATTATATAAATATATATATGCATATAAATATACATATACATATACACACACATTAATCGATACATTTAGGATGGCAACTTTGAACTGCAGATATTATAAATATATGCATTTGTGCTTTATGCAGAGGGTTAATGAGACAAAACTACTGACAGCTGTTCCATCACATCCACTTGTGTCCTTGCAAATGGGCTCCTTTGCAGCTCCACAATTTCAAAATGCACAGCCACAATCTCCTCGTCCAGATTTGCCACATCTGAATTCTTGCAGCGAGAAACAAACACAGTTTATGTACATTTGAAATAAATAACTGCATCCTGCTTTGAACTTGCATGAATTCAAATGCTGTCTCACCTTCATGAACTCTTCGGCCTTCTCCAGCTTTTCCTGCCAGGTCATCAGCCACTTTTCTGAAGCTTCAGAAGAACAGAACAGGAGATAACTCGTTTAATTCCCCAGTGAAGACTTTGAATTGCTTGCATCCTTTTAAGTGTTACTCACGGACGCCGGTGTGTTGCTGCTTGCTGTACTGTTGGAGGTCATGCTGAATACTAGTCTTGAAAAAAGCCACTTTGGCCTGAAGCTGCTGCGACTGAGAGAACAGCAAGTTCTTGTACTGTGTTAAGTTGGTGTTGTAGCGCAGCAGACTCAACCTACACCGAGACAAACACAAGGTAAGGATGCGTCCACCGTACGGGCTTATGTATTTGTTTCCGTGAGCTTACGTGGCGGCTCTCTGTCCCTGGTACAGCCGACAGTAGTCCTCCTTCAGTCCGCAGATATAATTGACGGCTTCTCCCCACACCTTTCTCAGAGCAGACAGGGGGAGCTGTGTCTTTGTCTCCCTTACTGGAACAGTGTGCGAAATGGGTGTGAAAGTGTGAAATTGTCAACCGATATCTCGACAGTCTCAGTGACACAACAGCGAGACCAAGGTTTGCAGGAAGGGTAAAAGGATGTTATACCAAATAGTAAAAACAATCCTGCACACTTTTCATTGATTTTTGCAACCCTTCATGGGTACTGAGGAAGTCTTGATATACTTGAGGCATACTCACTGTTTTAAATCATATTCTAAAGTACAAGGTAAAACTATTTGTGATAACTCACCTATAAAGTTGACGCTGTCTGGCAGGAGTCGGGCTGTAAGCGGTCCACAATATTTGTTTAGGCTCTTATCAAAAAGAAAAACGATGGAGTTGTCGCATCCTTGCTGAAAGCCAACAACACAAAGGGGATAGTAATTCAGCAGTATTTTATGCTGAGGTACATTTTACTTTTTAAAGGGAAAATCAATGCAAAAAAAAAGCTTGACTTTAGATAGAGTATATTTGCTGACGTGTGTGTGCCACATACCAATCCATCTGGCAGACAGCGCGAGGGCGGTTCCCGTGGGTCCAGGGAGTTTCCTGTCTCCAGCAGCAGCTCCTGACTCAGCGGGGCAATGTGGTTCTGTGTGTGCGTCTCCAAACGGAGCTGCAGAGAGTGTAAACACTCCTCTGCCCCCAGAATTAAGGAGTGCAGCTGTGCTGTTGTCATGTCCAACACATGAATCACCTGGCAAACGACACAAAAGGAACAGCACATCAAAACTTTCTACTTAACACTTAACTATACTTTCAAACACTTCACATTATGTGGCTGAAATGTGAATGAGTCAGCACTAGAGTTAGAGGAAGAGTGGGAAAGAGTCTGCCACACTCTCAAAAGGTTTGATTCTTCCTCAGGAAACTAACCTTCATGCTGAGAATATTGTCGAGTGTTGTGAAGCAGCTCGGCTTGTTTGTGACAAGATCTATCTTTCCGCCACGCGTTGTAGGGTCCCACATTAGAAGCATCTGCAGCAGAGACTCTACCGGCTCCAACATGGGCCTATGAAAATAGATGCACGCACTCAAACAATGTAAGAACGAGGAAGTTGTGACTGCAAGATATAAATAATAATATAGGGTAGGTTAGGATTAGGAGTATATTTATCCCGACCTGCTGAGACTGTTGGGATATGGGAGATGTGCTGAGAATCTGACTTCTCCATTCATGTCCTCGACAGCCATGATGTCCTTGGGACCTTTGTTCTTCACTTTACTTGTACTACAAAAGGAGGGTGTGGACAACAACACAACAACACAAGTTTATTTAAACAAAAATCAATGCAAAACATATCTGTTGTATCAAATAGCGTTTCTTGTTCTTATATCTATTTGTCACGATATAAAAATAACAAATGCTTCAGGTTTTCTTTGGTTGCCTCACCACTGTACAGGCTGCATGTTGTGCAAGAAGGGGCGAAAGCCGCAAGCGCATTCAAAGATCACCGTTCCAAAGCTCCAGTAATCCACAGTTACAGTGTAAGGTTTACTTTCAAAGAGCTCTGGAGCCTGAGATGCAAATGCAAATAAAGAAAAGAGTTGGAATATTCAAATCAAAGAGACTCGGTTACAGAGTGATGCATTATTGACAAACCAGATACTGCAGTGTTCCAACGAAGGATGTACAGACACTGCCCTGATCCAAGTCTTTTGCATAGCCCAGATCGATGAGTTTATGGACAATCTGGAGGAGAAAAGGAGAGAAAATAATGAATAAATAAAATATCAAAAAACTTCATGGCCACTTTATCTGTTACATCTGCTGTACATTGTAACTCCATGCCAATATCAAAACTGCAATATACTGAAGATCACCACTGAACATATTAGAAGTTTTCTCCACAATCATCAACTTGTTGAATTCATGCCTTGAAAAAAATTAGGCGATCCTGAAGGGAAAGGTTGGGTCCAACCTGGTGCTAGCATGGTGTACCAGATAAAGTGGCCAGTGAATGTTTGTGGAACAGCAAACACACATGCCGCATGCATGAAGTGTCTTTAAGTTTACCTTCCCATCCACTTCTTGTCGGACTATGTTTTCTGGCTTTATGTCCCTGTGAATTATCTTATTTTCATGTAGATACTGGATTCCCGAACCTGGTTTTGGCAGAGAAAGAAAACATGTACTAGCTGTCTTACACTTGGAACGTATTGCTTTATAAAAAAAAAGAAAAAAAAATACCTATGCCGTTAAGCAGCACAAGGACTTCATTCTCCTTCAGACCACAGCAGTTCTCTGGTTTGTTCAAAAGCTAAAACAGGCAGAGACGTTATAGTTGAGTCGTTGGGCAAGAGAACCAGTTGGCTGTGCTCTTGAATTCAACGGTACCTTGCGAAGGTCTCCTCCAGAGCAGTACTCCATTGTCAGTAGAGGTAAATCATTTAAGGCAATCGATTTGAACTCTTCCGGAACATCCCTGGCTTGAACCACATTCAGATGGTTTAGCCTATAATCAAAAGAGTCATGCACACAGACCATATGCTTAACTAGGACAAAAAAATGTGGAGTAAAGGCATTTATGATCATTTTTGTGGGCCATTGACTGACTTCTTCATGATCTGAATCTCTCTGCTCCAGCGGCGTTTGCTCACAGAGTTCAACTCCAGGCGGCAGAGTTTCACAGCGATTTTTTCTCCAGACTCCTGCACAAATACAGATGATAATGACACCCACCTTGATGAAGGTGATATGCTTTAATAGCTTTCACATGGTTAGGAGTACTTACAAGGTGTTGGTAGAAGAAGACATTCCCAAATCCACCCATCCCCAGTTTCTTCTTCATTTCCCAGGAGCCACAGAGCTGGCCCTCCTTCAGTGCAGTCCGCTCCATCATGTGAAGTCTGTTATTAAACATCTGTTACTGATCAGAAACTTTATGCACTGTTAAATAATCAGTTGTTTTCATTATCCTTAATATTGCTTATGTGTGTGTTTTTTTCCTAGCTTATTTATTTGTCGACTTATGACAGCCATTATCATGTGATATGACAAACTGCTCAACATTTTCTTTGTTACATACCAGCAGAGTTTACTAGAACCATTCGTTTCTGTTGTTCCTTTTATTTTCCTACATTGTTGGTTCGATCTTAAATTGTCAAAAAAAAATAATAATAATAATAATAATAATAATAATAATAATAGAACTCTTAAGAATTGCATTTAGCAATTACTGAAACATTAGCTTAGTCAGAAAACTATTTTAAATTGTGTTAACGCATAGGCAATATTTGGGTTAGTAACGTGACACCGACAACAAAACAACTTTTAATATTATGAGCTCACCTGGTCAGAGTAGACTGATGGAATACTGCTTGGCTTCCTGTGTGTGTCAGTTCATTTCTGCTTGTGTCTGCTAACCGTGTTGTTTACGGCTTGTTTACTTTCGTAGTGTTCGAGTAACGGAGTTTATCTAAAACAAACAAAAAAAGATGTCAGCACACATCGTAATCCGCCAAAAGTCAAAAGCTGAGATGTGACAGTATCACACTCTGAGGTAGAACGTTTAGCAGGTACGAGCAGTTCGTCGTTGTCAAAAGTGAAAGTTGGTTTCCCCAAGTATACAGTGGTTCTGCGCATGCGTGTCTGATAGGCAACGGAGAAACAGGCCTTCTGTAGGACTGCGCCCACTGCAGGGAGATTTGGCTCCCGCACCCAAAATAATGGTCAGAAAAGGGGACAGATTGAGAGTAGCAAGAGGAACGTAGTATCTCCAGCTGTGTTTATTAACCAATGTGCCGCGGCACATTTAGTGTACAGCGAGATAATGTCAGGTGTGCCATGAAATATTCCATTGTCGAGTAACTGTGCTTCAAAAGGCGTATTAGTTAGCCTATTTTCCATCCTCAATTCCTCCCGGGATATCAGCTTTGTGTGATTCTAAACAGGCCCATGCATGTTTCACACCAAGTGAGTTAAAAAAAAAACATTAAGACAATATTGTCATTATTAGGGTAAAAAGTGTCATTATATACTTTTCTTGGTTGGGATTTTTTTTAATCATGAAAAATGTGCCGTGGCTCAAAAAAGGTTGAAAAACACAGATCTACAGTGTGTGATGCACATCTGACATAATAATAATATTCTTTTTCTGCTTTATTCAAATGCAGTTGTTGACTCAGTAGAGTCTGTTCTATATTTTTAAATAACATCACCCTGTAGACGGTAGATATATATGTGCATGAGTTTGTGAAAACCAGAGCACCTTAAGAACAAAGCAACAACACTTTTTGGACATTATTTGCCTGGTCCTCGCCTCCTCCTCCTCCTCATTAGATATGAAACTTTTTGTTTAGAGACAGGATAAGAATTGTGGTCAGTTTGTGGTGATGTCAGTAAAGGTGTCAGCGCTTTGAATGGGTGGATTCTTGGTAAGTCTATTTGCAGTTTGAGAGGTGTGAAATATCCATGACTTCAAACAGTTACTAAATCGATTTATTCACATAAGATGAGTTCATGGTGAGAAATGGACAGCGAGTCAATATGCCTGTTTCTTAACTAACTACTTCAGATGCATTGCTTTAAAAAATTAAAGTCACAACAGATTTGTTTGGACACGATAGAAAATAAATACACGAAAACAGTTTCGGAGTAAAGATGGCTCTTTTGAACACGAGCTGTCTTTTGTGTTTTCGTATTGAGTTTAAAAAGGACTGCATAGTTCTTTGAAGACTGTTTTTAATTTTCCTTCGGGGTTAATAGTCATAGACATATTAGTCATATTTGTTTCTAATTTATTGTGTTGACATCAACATTTATGTATTAATCTTTCCTGGGAAAAAAAATGAGTGTGCTGAGTAACATTCCGGACAACGTGTCTTTAATGAGTAAATAGACAGTGACGTGCCCAGACTGGAGTTTGTAGGAGTAAAACCTGAAAAGGTAAATCAAACGCAAGAAGTGGGATTCCCTGTGTTGAGTAACTCCTGCATCATGTATACTTTTTCTTTCTTCAGGAAAATCCCCTGTATGGGGTTTTAATTTAAAAATCTGTCATATACTAAACAAATAAAAAACACATATGTATCTTATTGCTTCCTCGTTTCTAACCATGCATTGTTGTTCTATAGCTCACTCGGAACTGTGCTCTGCTGCACCTCCCATGAAGATGTCAATGGTGTTGTTGGATGCTGTATGATCAGAGAGGAGGAAATGTGAGTAAGAGAGGCGTCAGAGAATACGGATCCAGAAATCCCCATGAAACAAATATCAAAACAATGGGCATTGTTTCTGAGGAAGTGGTGGCACATTATCATTATCATCATGCATCGCGCTCATACAGGCAGTTGGTTTTTTAAACAAGCGAATCTAATAGTTAAATCATCACTTAACTGTATCACTTTTTAGAACCGCTGGAACAATCTCTAAATATTTGGGAATCTTGGGAACTTGAAACAAGCTTAGTGTAACAAAGTCCTAATGGCTTTCATTATAGTCCTAACTGTTTGTTATTCAGTTATGTGCTTTTGCTTGCTTGCTGAAAACACAAACCGTATGAGAAAATTTAACACAGGCACAGCTAATGAGAAGGGAAATTCCTTTTTAGCACATAAGATGTTCGCCTGTGATAAGTAAAAATAAAAGCAGAATTCTAACATTTAAAATCCAAGAAGCTTATTTTAAATTAAAGCGGAACCTGTATTCTATGTAATTCCCAGGGACAAACTCCTCATGAGTGAAACTACTAATGAATTAAACAGGTTTTGTTCTGTTTCACTACTGTATACATTACCAAGTTTGGGTATACACTATCCGGTTTTGGGGAAGGAGAGGGGGTGGACTGCAAGTGTGTCACAGGACATGACAAATTTGTCGCTCTCAGCCCTGTGGTGGACGGCCTGATTGGTGGTGGTGCTTTAGCAAGCCCCTCCCAGTTGGTGCCTCTCTTTTGTTAAATGTGGGGGAGTGTGCGAGGACGGCAGGCACAAACATTGGATCAGGAGTGTGCGTCTTGCTTGAACTCAGGTGTCCATATTCAAGATAGGAGTCAGATCAGCTGGAGAACACCAAGGAAGCGCTTCATCGAGACTCAAGAGGTAAATTGATCTGACAACATCTTTTATTTAACTTTGCACCACTTAATTAGGTCACCATATGTCAAGTCAACTAATGCCATGGACTTGCTACAAAAATTGTAGGTGCGAAAGACAAAAACTCCTTGAAGTTGACACAGTATCTAAAACATGTTGTATTGTGAGTATTATAACACTGCTTTTTGCATATGCTTAGGAGTAATCAACCAATGAATGAATCAATTTTATAGTGAATTTCTTTTTTGTAATTACCTATTGGCCTTTACTGTACACGAGAGATGACATATGTATCCAAAAAGCAGGGAACTTTTCTTTTTGTTTAAGCCTTCACCACTCTGTTGTTTTTTTCTTTGCGAGCATTTGTAAACAGGAAATTAAAGGAAATACACTGTTTATGTCAGCACTCACTGGCGTCTGTCCCATTGCACGGTCAAAGTTGAAAACCATATAAGGAATGTCAAACCCATCTTTGTTTCAAATCCACTTCTGTAATGTGTGTGTTTGTGTGTGTGATTTTTTTTTTTTTTTAGCCCAACTTCACACTGAAATATCCAATTAAGGAGAAGTGAAAGCAGAAGTGAAGATGAAACTGTTGGTCATGGTCTTCTTGATTGCAGCACTCAGTCTTGATATGGTGAGGAATATTAGTAGAAGGTCACTTTGTGTGTCTTGCCCATGTGGTTATTACAACCAACCAGCTCGTCTCTCTTTCTTCCAGGCATTCTCAGGAAAGTGGAGGCCGAAATCCAGAGCCTCAAAGGGTAGGCTGCTTGGAAAATCAGCACATATTTTCACGCACGTATAGCTACATTTGGTAGACTGAACTTCCTTGAACACTGAACTTCCTTCCTTCTTGGCCCGTGATCTTTAGACACGTGCTTGAGAGGGGACGGGAGCAGCTACAGGGGAGACGTCGCTTGGTCGGCGTACAGCAGGAGGTGCCTCAACTGGAACAGATACGCACATATGTACGCGTATTCGCTAGGACTCGGCAACCACAATTACTGCAGGTGAACGTCAAGTCCGACTGTTTTCAGAGAGTCATGTTATCGAGGGGTGCCACGTGCTTAATGTTGTCTCCCTGAACCGTAGGAATCCCGACCACAGCCTGATGCCATGGTGCCGTGTCCGGAGAGGGCGCAGGATTGTGAGGGAATTCTGTGATATTCCCAGATGTAAGCCAGACTTAAACAATGGGTTGCAAGATAAATATCCACTGACAAAATGTTATAAGATTAATTCATGACCTTACTTACTGGCACTGCTCAGGTCCCAGGGAGTCAGAGGAAGTACCACATGTCGAGGACACAGGTAGGCTTTGCTGTTTCAGCCGCACCAATATTTTTTCTCTTTTCTTTTCTTCTTTTTTATTTTTTAACTTTCTCTCACCGTCCGCTTCTGTGTGTCCTCGCAGAGCTGACATGCGGCGAGACATCCGAGCGGAGGGCGAACAAAATCGTGGGCGGCTCCTTCACACCCATAGAGTCGCACCCGTGGCTCGCCGCTATCTTCCTGCGGCGTGAGGGCTTCCTCTGCGGCGGATCCCTCATCTCGCCCTGCTGGGTCGCCACCGCCGCGCACTGTTTCATCGCAGGGTGAGACGCAACACTCACGCTCGGACTTCCTTCTCTGTGTCATGCACTGATGGCCTTGTGACTCACGTGTGTGTGTGTGTGCAATGTGATGCTCATGCTCGCACGAGTGACACATTTTCTGTTTGGGTTTTTCTTTGTTTGGGTTTTGCAGCAATAGCACGGATGTCAGAGATCTAACCGTGTACGTGGGGAAGACGGCCATCAACGAGACGGACCCAGAGAGGGAGCAGAGGTTCACCGTGGACAAACTGATACTTCATCCAAATTTTGACGACGAGCCTTTCAACAATGACATAGGTGTGTGCAGAGCTTCAGCCTGTGTGTGATGACCTAGATCAGTTTTTATCATCCTTTTTTACATTGAAAAAAAAATCCCATGGCACACCACCAAAGCAAAATATTATTAAATGACACTTTTTAACCTAATAATGACAATATAGTCTGTTAATTTATGTATATTACTCAGTGTGAAACTTGTTTAGATGCACACACACAAAGCTGATATCCTGGGAGGAAAATAGGCTTACATTCCTTTTTTTAAAAAGAACAATCACTCCACAATGGAATGTTGTTGGGTTTTTTTTAGACCAAATCAGTAAAATTCTGTAATTTTTCACGGCACACGTGACATGATCTCAGGGTACACTAGTGTGCACAGTGGTTGAAAAACACTGACCTAGATGACTGTGGGTTGACGAGGGACTCATCGCTGTGTTTCCCCTTTGAAATCCAGCGCTGCTGAGGATCAGAGGCATGCAAGGGAGATGCGCTGCAAAGTCAGCGTCCTCCCGTGTGGTGTGCCTCCCTCCTCTCCACACCCACCTTCCAGACGGATTTCAGTGCAGCATCGCAGGGTTCGGGTACGAGGGAGAGGGTGAGTAGCGCACAATCACCACAATTCACGGAGAATCTTTCAGCGTGAATTTCATGCAAGGAATCCGTGTTTACAGTGCCCGGGCGTTACTCGCAGCACCTGAAACAGGCAGATGTCAACCTCATCTCACAGACGGTCTGCAAGACAAGAGCGTACTACGAGAATCAGATCACTGAAAACATGCTTTGTGCTGGGAGCCCTGATTGGAGCACAGATGCCTGCAAGGTGAGACAAGGACGCAGCGTGTTGTATGTTTCATTGTGTGTGCGTGCGTGCGCAAAACACAGTAGTACATATATATTATTTACATACACAAACATACATTTCTGGAGTATAAAATATTTCTGTGCTGTGTTCAGATCTTCATTTTTTTTCATCCCTGACTTCAGTGTTTGAAAAACAATATTAAAACAAACTCTCCACGTCTCCATGGAAGAGTATGTTTAGTCACTCCACAGAAAACAGTTTGTTATACTTACTCATGTTGGCAAACAGAAGACAACAAGGCAACCACTAAAAGCCACCTCACTCAGAGGCCAAAGGAAGCACCTTCTAGGGGATGCTGCCACTTTCTGAAAGAGATGTCAGTGAGCTTTTGTAGCGTCACAAAGGCCTGATTTCCAGCACAGTGTTTTGTTTTGGGTATTTTTGCATAGATTTTATTAATAGTTAATGATTTGTAAAATATTGGCTCTATATAGTAATTGCTTTAACAAATTAGTGAGACAGCATTTTCCACAGCTGTGGTGGACTAAGCGGCATGTCCCTTCCTCACAGGGTGACTCTGGCGGCCCGCTGGTGTGCGAGGTAAATGGCCGGATGTTCCTGTTCGGCGTGGTGAGCTGGGGCGAGGGCTGTGCCCGCAGGAACAAACCAGGAGTTTACACACAAGTCGCCAACTACAACAAGTGGATCGCGGCAAAGACAGGCCTCTCCACGTACACACGTGGCCTAATGTATCCCACAAAATGAATCTATTTTTGGCAGCTATTGCTAAGTCAACCTCAGGGCACGTCGGCGGTAGCAGTTGTGCAACATTTGTACGAGTAAGCTCATATATTTTGAAGGAAGAGTTGTTGCAACTGCTTAAAGGGTATTCTATTTAAACTGCACTTTCAGATACTGTATTTTTCCATATTTACTTTCAAAATACATTTTTTATGGCTTGTGTGGTAACGTTTTATCTTTTATATTGAGAGTTTATTTATGTCATTTTATAGCTATATTATCCTGTATAAGGCTGGTCCTGCTGCTCTTATTCTGTGCATATTAAATAAAACATTTGCATTGTAGAGTAAATGCGTTGAAGTCTTCATGAGTACCCCTGTCATTATTTGGCAAACACAGAATTAGCCCATCATACAAAAATATTGGGAGTGAAGGGGTCTTCTACTGGAGAGGGCGCTGTTGTGCAAAAAAACAGTGCACTGCCAATATTAAAGATCATTTTAGAATTTAGATGAAACTATGAACAAATAAAATCATCACTAAAAATCTTATACTGTAACACATACACAAACATAAACACACTCACACATATGTATTCATAAATGTATATATATATATATAAATAATAATATATAAAAAACTGCTGCGATGAACTGGCGACTTGTCCAGGGTGTCACCCTGCCTTCGCCCTAAGACAGCTGGGATAGGCTCCAGCAGACCCCCGTGACCCTGAATAGGAATAAGCGGGTATAGAAGATGAATGAATGAATGAATATAAAAAACTGATTAAATACATTATCTTGGATCGTTTATCAGAGACTTTTCAACAATAGTTACTGGAACAAAAGCAAGTACAGCGGAGGTCAATTATATTGTCTTTGCCTAATGACGGTAATAAAATATAGTAATAAAATTGCAGAGGTTAACAAACATTACACTGTAATCGTGGTTTAAAAAAAAACAGAAAAAATCTGGTGGAAATTTGTCATCTACTGAGTTGCTTCAATGTTGCTGCATACATAATACCAAATATAGACATAAATAATGCACAATGGGCACCGCCCTACAAGGCATTCAATATATTATGTATTCATGTCTCAGCACATAAGTCATTACTGTATGGCAGCCCATTGTGTTGCTTCTTGCTCCACAGAACATTAAAGTGTCTTCTCATAAAGTGTTGCACATACACTTGGCTGCCGACTCGCACCACTGTCCGATGCCTCCCACCCCGACTCCCCTCCTAAATAAAGAAACAAGCCACAGGAATGCTGTGCTAAGTCCACTGTCACAGTCATGACAAACTACCAATCAACACAAATTTACAGCATTAACGTTACTTCGCTATAACAGTCCAAGTGCACGCGGAGCAACTGCAGTCCAACTGGTGCTCATGTGACGTCATCGCTGAAAGCAGGCCTAGAAAAACCACCTTGGAGCAACCTGCTGAACTGCTTTCCATCAGCCGCTGTTTAGACAAGTCCGCATATACAAGACGATGCACAGCGGCACTTCTGCTGGTGATCACCCAATGCCCCCCCCCATTGCCTCACTACTGGTGACAGAGACCCGTTCATTTTATTGCTCCTCCACTCGGCCTCGATCCATTTATGGATGTGAGATGCTGCAAGTGTGGATCATCTAATGGAGGGGAGAGGCAAAAAGAGGAGAGGAGAGAGGAAGAGGGGGAGCTGGACGAGCCAGATGCACTCGAGTGTCCAGTCTCTCTGGTTTGGGTTGCAGCCCCTTGTCAGAGCTCTCAAGGGAAACAACCGTGTCCTCTGGCGGATTCCTATTAGGATTTTGCATCATGACGACAACTTTAAACGCTCACACAATCCAAATTGCAGGATCGGGTCAACATGCCTGCTTACTTTTAAAGCGTATTTGTATTTTTATTTTATTTTTTTCAAAGCACGCTAAAGTAAGGTGCAGCCAGCCAGGTGGGTTAAACCGGTGCAAAAGCCATTTATCAAAGTGCAGCCTGAGTCAGAGCAAAGGAGCCGGACAGACTGTGTGGGTGGCTGTGCTGCGGGACCTGCGAGCTGAATCCCTGCTTGGTCTTTATTTAGACTTGAGCATTTAGGCCCCGAGACAGGAACCCCTGACCCATCTTTAATGAAGCGAGATCAAGTGTCACAGGGAGGTTTGGAAGCCCCGTTTAAACACACACACACACACACACACACACACACACACAGCCTCAACACCACACACGTCGTCGTCGTCGTCTCCTACTTCTTCCCCATATATCGTCTCCAATCTATTACCATCAAATTAACCCCAACGCTTCCTTTTTAGGACTGCTGGCATTCATGACGTCATTTGGGAAGCGCTCCCTCTCTCACTCGAGGTGCGTGCGCGCATGCAGAGAGAGCGAGAGAGAGGGAGAGAGCGCGCTCGCGCCGACACCAAGCCGCTTGGCAGCCGCGTTCCTCGGCTGTGATTGGGCGCAGGGCGGTGATTCCTTCTGTCACGATTTTAGGGTCGCTCCCAGCGGAGGAACACCGAGCCAGTGCAGCCAGTGCAGCTCTGCCTTCACCGGGGAGATCGTCAGTAGGGGGAGACGGTAACACGAGGCTCCCATCGTCCTCCAGTGCGTGTCGGTGACTGGAGGAGAGGACCGAGGCGCCGGAGGAGAAGGAGATCCTCTGCGCTGGAGCAACCAGCAAGCGCATTTTGTGTTTATTTTTTATTTTTACTGTGTGTGTGGTTGGAGTGAAAGTCGTTCGCGATGCCGGTGTTCCACACCAAGACCATTGAGAGTATCCTGGAGCCGGTGGCCCAGCAGATCTCCCACCTTGTCATCATGCACGAGGAGGGCGAGGTGGACGGCAAAGCCATCCCGGATCTGACGGTGCCGGTGGCCGCGGTGCAGGCGGCAGTCAGCAACCTTGTGCGGGTGAGTACTGACTTCTTCTCAGCAGGGCGTCACATGCACTCGAACCTCCCATGGAAGCAAATGATCGGTGCCATTGCTTGATTATTGCAGGATGTCTGTCCAGGATTCTGAGTTGCCCTGCACCTGGTGGGCGGTTTAGTGTTTTTTTTCTCCCTCCTGCGTTGGATTTGTTTCGCTTTTTTTTATGTTTCTTTTTGTGACATTTAAACTGCAGTGCGCCCCAGCTGACGCCCATGTCATAGTGGTGGCCAATGGACCACCATCCAACATGACAAACTTTGGCTTCATTGATTCTCAGAAGGCCTTTGATCATAATGAAGTTTACGAATGCTGATTAAATTAAGAGGATGCTTTGTTTCTACACACCCCTCCAACACAACCACCCGCTTCTTACCACATGCCCATTAAGGGTATGTCATTTGTGCCTAAGGGAGGGTTTACACTGTAACTCTTTGTGCCACCCTCTTTATCCAAATGCTTTCAATATATTTCTGGAGTTAAAAAAAATAAATTTAAAAAGAAAATTTTACAGCCACAACTCTCACTGTGTCTGTATACATCATCTTTCCTCACCTTGCCTACTTTCTTAATGTATTTAATTTCCTTCTAAATCAGTGGAATGGAGAAATGACTCTGAATGGTCATCTAGTGCTAAGTGACTGCAAAATCAATACAGGTCACATCATTATCAGTGTGTTTGGGTTGTCCTCAGTGCTGCAGGGCAGCCAGAGTTCAGTCATTCATGTATTCAGCACTCAGTTGGGGAGAAGAGTATGACTTTTAAACACAGACACAAGGACTATATTTTTTTGATCGTCAACTGTTCTGAAGTTTCTTTTTCATGAGTTTGCAGATATTCTGTGCAAAACCAGCTTACAGGGAGCATGGGCTCAACAAATCTTGTCATTTCACAAACTGTCTCCACAAAAACCTACTCCCCGCTGCGCTAGACGGGTGCACAAGATCATTTCGATAAATATCTCATTAACTGATAGCGAGAGGCGCTCATCGGTTGTCCCCTTGTCTCGAAAAATCCTCTTTCACACCATCCCAACAACACTGCACCGAGTCCTGTCCCACCGGCACTGAGCACGGCCCTCCATCTCCAACTCTCCCTGCCTCCGCTTGTCCTCGTTCATCCTTTATGTTGATCCGTGCGGACAGTGAGCAGAGGGAGGCTAATGGCAGCCTGGGGCATGTCTCCGGGTGGCAGATGACGGAGATTGATGAAGCGACACTGGAAAGCGCCTGCCGGAGGAAACGGTTGGCAGCAGGACTAGAGGGAGGAATTAGGGAGAGTTGGTTAACTTTAAAAGGCCATTGTTAGATGGTTTGTGTCACATTGTTGGATAGGATTTCAGGCTTGCTGTCGCAGACACGGCTCGACGCCTACGCTGCGAGCCGAGGAACAAAACAAGGAGTCGCCGCGTAGTTCACTCGAGCGGCGAGAGCGAACGAGTGGGTGACAAGAAGGCGTTGATGGGGAGCAGGGAAAGGGCGCTTGAGGAAAGAGCGCGCGCAATCACCGGTTGCTGGGTAGATGGACTTAATCGGATGCAACGGAACCCCACAGCTCAAACACGCGCACTTCTGAGACTTTATTTCTAGCGGGCTGATGTGCTTCTCCGGGAGCTAGCATGTAACTCTGTACACAGAGACATGCCACCATCACCACCAGAGTCCCGCTGATACAATTACACTGTTAACCTCATTCAGGGTGAGCTGGCCGAGGGGGCCCAACTGTCAAATCTAGGTCACTAATAAGACTCTTTCACACAACACACTTCGACACACGCGCGCTCAAGATGGTGTCAGTCTCCGGTTGTCGGCGGGTTTGGAGGCGTGGGCTGATTCAACTCGAGATGTGAGAGACTGGCGGAGTGTGTCGCGTTGGACGCGTGACAGATCTGCATCGGTGGCGTCTGTGAAGTATCTGCTCCTGAAGGAGTCAACACAGATCCTGAGTGTGTCTCAGGGGAGGACGGGAGAGAAGTGGCGGGTGCGGGGTGAGGGGAGAGGAGGGGAGGGGAGGTGCACAGAGGAATAAATAGCTTGACTGTTGCGTTGAGTAACTCCTAGCTGACGGAGCTGAAAAAGAGGGAGAAGAGAAGGGAAGGATGCAGGGCCTTCAGCTGGGGCCGGGATGGGGATGGGAAGGAAGAGAAGAAGACACTTTGCCGCCAGCAGACGCTGGCAACCTGTGAGGGAAGCAAAGTGTCTCTTCAGTCTTCAGCCTCACACACACACACACACACACACACACACACACACACACACACGTATAGGCGCCCACCAACTGTTCTACCATGTGAATTTAAGCCATCTCGTCTGGTTCACTGGCAAAACCAGGACTCATTTCTGGCTGTGAGTGCAAACGTCCCCTCTGCTTTACAGTCTGCTTCCAGTCTATTGTGGCCAACATTATATGGCAGTTTTGGTTGTGCGCAAGATCGACCAAATTTATGTGAAAAAACTGAAAATCGTACACAAAGAAATCCCTGTAAAAATGATTAAAAATTGACCCACAAAAATCTTGAACTGGCCTAAAAACAGTCCCAGGTGAGGGAAAGGCAAACTTGATACGCATGCAGTTTGGAGGGATGTTGACTAATCTGTTATAGAAAAATAATACGGAGGTGTATCTTGTAATGTTGGATTTATTTATTATAGAAAGCAAGTGAAGTTCCAAGGTGTCCATGGAAACCTGCATTCATGCAAATCTTAAAGTGACATGTTGGTGAGGAAACGCTGCTCCTTATCAATTGCTGGAAACACATATTTGATCTTAAATGCAATCTATATTACAATGGAGTAACCATAAGCAATAATGCACATTTGAAAGCAATCTGTAACAGAAAGTGTCATGAAATAGTGGTCTTTGATTAACACTCTCTTGTGAGACTTTGGTATTTTTGTATTTTTTAGCTGCAAGCATTTCAGCACAGATGCTTCACCAACACCAGCTGCCAGACGCATGATCTGAAAAAAAGACTAAACTGATTGTCAGCATCGATTGTTCGCTGTCTGTTTCCTGCTGTATCAGTCCCGCCCATCAGTCTCTTACCACTACACGCATATCACAGTGTCAGTGTGCCCTGCAAGCTGCTGCACTCTGCAATAAATATGTATTGAATAATCAATGCCAAACAGTGCTGCTTACAGGAAGCTCACCAAGGCCTTTTCATCAGTCACCTGACTCAGTGAGGCTGCCTGGAGTTTCTCCTCAGTTTGTGTGCACTTCTTCCTGAAGAGCTGCATTCCTCTCATTTTAGGGACTGGCACGTCCCGCTTTTTAAACGAGAAAATCAACTGCAACACTTTTAAATAAGCTTTGTTTTGTGTGGTCTTGTTTCAACTGCCACTCTTTCTGTGTTATATGTAGGCCTCAGAATACAAATTTACGTTTTCATCATGAACAGGGTAAATTAGTTGAAACAAAAATTAATTTGAAGTGAAAATGTTTGTCCATCACAAAAGTGAAATCACTCGTGGTGGTTTGTGAATGAGTGATTGACTTATAGCATTAATTGCGTTAATTGCACAAAATGTAGCATATAGTCCGCTGACATTCTTGCTGATTTCTAAAAAATAAAAATGTTGTGATGATGTCTCCATTGATGTGTTGTTTTTTGCACACCAGCTTCAGATCGTATCTGCAGGAAAAATACAGCATACAGTTGTAATTGTATGAGTAGAGAGCAGCCGGCGTGATGTTCCCTGTGTCTTTATATCATTTTGTGAAATAAATTCTGCCAAATCTTGTCTATTTATTAAATGAATTAAGTGAATTGTTTCATCTAATACCAGCAAAGGCAGAGACTCAGTTATGTCTGTGCCCCTACTATCTGAATATCAGTTTTATCGTTTGTGTTTGGTCCAGTATGAAACGACACAACAACCAGTTTGCAGGGTTTATGGCGACCTCAACAGCTACGGCTGGCTTTTGAATTTATTTGGAGTTGTGCCGTTGCCCCTTTAGGTGGGTGAAGCTGACAGGTGACTCGACGGGAGGCAGGGCAAAGCTGCGCAAAGCTCGAAAAATATGACGTGCACTCGTGGCTCAGACAGATGTGAATTAAAACGCACTGGTTCACCCTGGAGGCTATTAATAGCACTCGCTTGAACGCCGTTGCTGAAGCAAATGATCACTAAAAATCTCTGTGTGTTTGTGTGCGTGTTTTGCAGGTGGGGAAGGAGACAGTACAAACAACTGAGGACCAGTTGATGAAGAGAGACATGCCTCCTGCCTTCATTAAGTAAGTCTGCCTGTCAACCTCTTCTTTCTCTTATTTACAGCCTTATTTACTCGCCAACAGGACGACATGCAAAATCATGGAAATGATCCCAATTATCTCATCAGACAGACACGGATTTATAAAAAAATAAAAATGGAGGGGAGTGGGGGGGATTCCGGAAGGTTTAATGTCAGGAAACATGGCTGCGTTCCAAAGTGCAACAAAGCTTCCACTTCTGGGTCCAAGTGTGAGCGAGCGGCGCCGAGACCTTTGAGAGGCTGCTTGTTGTTTCCCCAGCTGCGGAAGAGCCGACGTGAACTCTGGCTGCCAGCTTAGACTTCCTACTCAGCAATTCCAGGACTTAGATATGAGCCAGTGTGAGCTCCCCCTACGGACCTGTGTGTGTGCGCGCGCAAGCCCACGCTTGTACTGTGCATTCGATAAAACGCGTTCTATTTTATTCCACTGGTTCGCCGTTCTTCACAAACTTTTTTTGCCAACTTCCAAATTAGTTTCACTTCAGGCCGCGGCCGGACGCTGGCACACAAACACGGGCTGCTCGCCGATACACCATAAATCTCACCCACGGTGCTTAGAGAGGGGGAGCGTGTGGGAATGTGAACCGGCCTAAATATAGACGAACCAGCAGCCATCGATACCCTGACCAGTGGGGGGGGAGGTCAGGAAGAGGAGGGGACCTGCCTTAATTCAGGAGCTCTTAAAATTCATCACTTTCTCCAGACCGAGCTGATCTTTGACCTTATTGTGAAAGGCTATTAAAGCTACGCCTGGATTTCTCTGCTGCTCAGCGGCGTCAGTGTCAAATTGGCAGGCGCTGCAGAGTTACTCTCTGACATAAACAAAGCCAACATGGCGAACTCGTAAGTTTTTATTTAACGCGACCGCATTCGGAATGCAGGGAAATGCCCATTTAATTTTGGTCCACCTTGCGTTAAGCCTCCACCTCCCCTCCCCCACCCGCCTTCCCGGCCTTGTCACCATCCGCAGCGTCTTTGATCGGGGAGCAGGTGCTTTTCTTTGTTCGACTTGAAATCCGGCGCATTTGATTTACAGGGTGATAAATTCCTACTTGGGATCCGCTGTGCATGCGGCGAGTTAAGTTCTAGCTGCTGCCCTCAAGCCGGCCTGTGTTTCTCTCAGGGTGGAGAACTCCAGCTCCAAGCTCGTCCAGGCCTCTCAGATGCTCAAGGCCGACCCGTACTCCGTCCCGGCGCGAGATTACCTGATCGACGGCTCCAGGGGGATTCTGTCGGGAACGTCGGACCTGCTCCTTACATTCGATGAGGCCGAGGTGGGCGTTGCGCTTGCCTCCACGTATCCTTGGGCTTGTCCTGAGAATCACTCCCGCTTCAGGGAAGTAAAGCTTTATTTAGCAGCACAGACGGAGGAGGAACTCGGCATGGGAGCGAGCCTGTAATGGGCTCTCAAATGTATTTAGATCTAATCACCCGGCTCAAATGACTTCCCCTCTGTCATAACCCAGGATGTGTGTTTGTGTAAATTGTGTACACTCGTCCGCACTGTGTGTGTGCGCGCCTCCGATGAAAATCTGACAGTAACCAGAGTCACATTGGACATGTGATGTTGCTCTCCACATCCCATCACTAGCCTCATTTTTTTTTTAAAGAGCAGCTTCTCACAGTCACAAGATGTAACATCACAAGACTGTGGACGCACACTCGCGCTGGCAAACTCACACACACACACATGCAGTCGCCGCACAACAGCATATCTTCAATGGGTCTATAAAAAGCTCAATAACGCTTTACTTTCTTTTTAATCCTTTGAATAAAGACGTTTTTTCCTGCAATGATCATTTGATAAATAGCCGCGTTCATGCACTAATGTGCCGCACAACTTGTGCGTTTGTCTCCCAGGTGCGTAAAATAATCCGTGTGTGTAAAGGCATCCTGGAGTACCTGGCAGTGGCTGAGGTCGTGGAGACCATGGAGGACCTCATCACTTACACCAAGAATCTGGGACCAGGTTGGATGGAGCTCATCTGTTAGCTGTTACTTCAAAAACGCAGTTATAACATCTCATATTTTTGTTTGTCCCATTGAAAAAAGCAAAAGTGTGCGCTAAAACATACACTTAGTCCAACTGAGTCTCCGGACCAGACCCCCAGAATAGTAAAATACTTTCAGATCCACACCTTCAGAGAAGCAGGTCGATCATCAGTGAATGAGAATATTTTTGCGTTTTGGGATGATGTTTCGTGAGACAGCCCATCAAAGCATGAATCATGCATATGACTTTTGTTTGCAGTCTCTGGTAGAAGATGCCAATCATCCCCAATGGATGCCAAATTGACTCAGGCGCGCCACCGACACTGAGAGGCTCTGATTAGGAATCAGGGCCTTTTTGGCAGCAAAGATGCGCCATAAATAGGCTATTTATTATTGGAGGTAAAAGGTCAACTGTGTTGTGAGTGCACTGCGGCACAATGAGCTGGAAGGAGAACCGATGCCAAGGTTTCCTAATAGCCGACTGATGCTTCATTGTGCAGGACCAGTCACTCATGCAGTGATGATTTGCTTGGAGCTACTCAGTTGATGAGCTCCCCAGGGGATACCTCCCATCCTCTGACTGCTGGAATGCAGTTAAAACGGTGAAACCAACACCGGGCGCATAGTAACGAGTGCCGCTGCCTCCCACTTGAAGGTCTCTGTGATTGAGATCCTGTTGCGACGGTCTTAAGTGTTCATCTTCATTCGAAACAGGGATGACCAAAATGTCAAAGATGATCGAGGAGAGGCAGCAGGAGCTGACGCACCAGGAGCACAGACAGATGCTCCTCAACTCCATGAACACGGTGAAGGAGCTGCTGCCTGTCCTCATATCAGGTGTGTGTGTCGGCCTTTAGGCGAGAGAGTGTGTTTGGTTGGGCGTGTTGCGTTGTGTTGGGGGTGGAAAGGAGGGAGGGGTAAATGCAGGTCACTGAGCATCTATCAGTTGTTATAGCAACGCTGATAATTACAGTCAATACACGCTGGTGCTGTCAATACGCATGCTGACTAGTTGCCGTACGTTGCTGTACGAGTGCCGCTCACAGTGTGGAGCTGCAAAGTATCTGAAGCTGAAGTCACTTGGATTCTTGGTTGGATTCAGCATGTGATGCAGGCTGCACAGTAACAGGAAGACAATGTTGTGAGGCAAAAGTGTAATATTTGCCTTTATGCAGACAAGAGAGAATCTAAGAGAAAGTGAAATGCTTCATGTTGCTTCATGTATACTGCAATTAGTTGATTTCAGGAAACATTATCGATTTATATGGACAAGATGCTTGCTTGCCACAGAAATGTATAAGTGGATGCATAAGAAAGATGCTGTAACTCACTAAATATTTGATTTGATTTTTAAGGCTGGAAACATGTTATAACACATGTCATAACATAGATACAATGTAAATTGCATTTTTAGATCTTATAGCTGACTGCGGTTGTTTTCACTGACCTAGGGAAAGCTATTAATGAGGTATGAGTGCCCTTTGTGACATCACATGGGGACTGTTTGTGCAGTGGACGGTTTATGAAGAGTCCAGGAAGCAAAATAAGTAATGAGTCGGCTTTTCTTATTCACTGACTCTTTAGAGATGCAGATTATAGTTGAAAATGTTGGGCAAGTAAATTTTCCCGAGAGCTTTAAATGTTAGGAATACAATGTATTCACATGAGAATTTAACCCTCAGTCACCATTTTCAATGACTCTTGACCATCGCATAGCTATAAAGATCTTTGTGACGACCAAGAGCAGCAGAGGCGCCGGCGTTGAGGAGGCGGAGAGGAACAGGAGGTTCACCTACGAGAAGATGAGCGCCGAGATCAACGAGATCATCAGGGTCTTGCAGCTCACCACGTGGGATGAAGACGCCTGGGCTAATAAGGTAAAGCCCATGTTGCACGTTGCACCTCGGGCCGTCTTCACTTCACATCCTGAAACCACCTGATAAACAACTTTCTAATATTCACCTTTGCTTTGGACGCAGCATCTCAAAAAAAAAAAAAAAAAGTTCTGTCTCCACTTTTCTTTTTGCTCAATAGTATAACCCCTGGTTTTTTCTTTTTCTTTTCCTTCTTTATCTATACCTCCTCCATTCTTTTCCTCCCTGTAGAAGGTAAGCCTCTTTCTCTCCCCCTCCGCAGTTGCCAAGCATGCAAGTGTGTCTCTTTCTGCGCAAGAGAGCGTGTGCGTGTGAGTGTCTGCGGAATAGAAAGTGGAAGATTTGTGCTCATGCCTACATATTTATCTGTCCGCTGGTGTTCGCCGGCAAGCGTGTTGTATGTTTTGGTTCAGTATGACAAAACATTAAACCTGTAGCTCTTTTTCTTTCGTCATCGTACTGTTACGTGTGCACTGGTTTGTCTCCAGGTGTCGACATTAGCTCTGCATTAGCGTAACCTAACTAAACCCTCGATGCTTTCTCTTCATAACGCCACTTGTTGTCTGTGTTTGGAGCTGTCGCTATCTGCAGTACGCTAAAAGATTCGAGTATGAGAGGTTTGTTTTTCATTGGGCATATCAGTCAGAGATTGTGCCGTGAGAACATTTTACCGGCAAAAGTCAAGATCCGCGTCACTGGTCTAACTGGTAACCCTGCATGTTTCTCTGCACACAGTTACCGGAGACAATGATCTGTTTGTTGTTTTGTATGCGTGTGTGTTTGCTGTGTACATGCCGCATACTCTGTCCGTAAGCTGTGATAAGCATTCACGGTCCATCAGTGTGTGTGTGTGGGGAGGGTGGAGGGGGGCGAACGGCTGGTACACAATGCCCACCTTCTTTCAGGTCATGAATTATTGAAAGGAGCTGGTTGGTGTCCAGACACATTCATAATTAATGGCCTGTATTGAGTTGTTTCGGAAAAGGCTTCAGCCTCCCCTGAGCTGGAAAAGATCTTTTTTTTTCTACTCCTGTTGAAAAGGATTTTCTTTTCTGTCCAGTTTTGTTTCGTCATTACAAACGTTGATTTATGCATATGAAGAATCTCTGCGGATCTGCAGATTTCCTTAAAATCTTTGCCTTGATAAAATTCACTGTGGTCCAACATGAAGGCTTGTGTTGTCGTCAGTTGTCGCCAATAATCACACAAACTCTCTAAATAATTTATGACTTATCTACAGATTGAATCAACTGCAGGTGGTCTTTTTTTCAGCAATGCCTTTTAACCAGCAATCTTTTATTAATGGGCTACAGCCATTTGTGTGATCCTCTCAGTTTTGCAACCGTGCACATTTGACAATCTAACCTAAATTCATGTTTTTAAAAAATATATATTGAATGTATTCTGCTAATGTTTAATGTTCAAAAGACACCAGCAATAAAATTATCCAAATTACATACATTATTTATGTCTCTATAGTCTTTCACAGCACAGCCATATTGTATCACCAATATGTCCTGACAACAGTCACAATTAGGTTAGACGGAGAAAAAAAATGGACAGTTATATACAATGCTGTCCTCTCTCTTTGCCTCAGGATATGGAGGCTTTGAAGAGATCTCTGGCTTTGATTGAGTCAAAGATGGGCCAAGCCAAAAGCTGGTTAAAAGACCCCCATGGACAACCGGGTAACTGGATTTTCTGCCACACTCTGCTGAACACATCAGATTCTACCATTTTTTTTTCTTCCACAATGTGATCTTGGCGTGTGTCTCGGCCCCCCAGGGGACCCTGGTGAAGTTGCCCTGCGTGTGATTCTGGACGAAGCCGGTAAGGTGGGAGAGCTGTGTGCTGGAAAAGAGAGGAAAGACATACTGGGGACCGCAAAGGCACTGGGACAAATGACCGACCAGATTGCGGATCTGAGAGTCCGGTAGCGTGTTGAACATGAAAAATCCAAGCTGTTTTCTTTTCTGCTATTTGCTTTGCTATCTTGTAAGCTGCATTTATTTGTGTTTTTTTGACATGGCAGGGGCCAGGGGCCAACCCCGGGGTGCATGCAGCGTGCAGGCCAGTGCTCACAGGGCTTGGATTTGTTATTTGGAAAGGTGGACGGTGCAGCTCGCAGGTTGGAGGCGCTAATTAATGCCAAGCAGGCCATTGCCAGGAGGCTGGACGCTGCTCAGGTCAGATAGAATTACAACAACACGTGAATCCATGTTCACCCAAGTGAATTGCACTGTGCATCTGCCTTGTTCTTTATCCCAGCCCGGCCTCATCTGTTCTCGTTGAGATTCTGTTCTCGTTGAGATTCAAGAAAGCGGTGCAATGCTCTAGATGTGCTCAGGAATATTTGTATATTTTTCCAGGCCTGGCTGGCAGATCCTCACGGCGGTCCCGAGGGGGAGGAGAACATCCGAGCACTGCTGGCCGAGGCAAAACGCATCGCCGACCTGTGCGAAGACCCCAAAGAGAGGGACGACATCCTGCGCTCCATCGGCGAGATCGCAGGCCTCACCGCCAGACTGGTGGAGCTCCGCAGACAGTACGCCGTGTTTGTTTCTTCTGAACATCAGTCGCCTCGTGTGAATGCACCATCTAACACCTGGGCTCTCCTTATAGGCTCAAACTGCAGCCACATGGCAATAGATGGCGCATATTACCTGCCTGGAAATTATGTTGTTGCCTGTCAACACTGGGCATCAGTCCAAGAATAAGGTTTTTTATTAATTCCATGAGGTGAAATGGGGTTGTGGTATTTTTTTTTTTGATTTTCTTTTCACGGTGGTCCGTAAGAAATCAAGGGTGAAAACTGGGAAGATCACAAAGGAAAAGACCACCCAGTCTAAGGTCCCTGCCATTGAAATTAGTTATGTAAATAAATAAAATGCACTTCAGACTCTTGGAAATACCTCGAACCTTGAAACATGCCGGGATGATTCGCAGCTGGGAGTATACTTCTCTGTTGCTCCGCCATGATTGCAAGAACTGGCCATAAAAGGAAGGCAGACAGCAGAAAACGACAAGCGAAAGTAAACTTACGCCGCAGCTGTTGTTCAGTTCCACGAAAAAAAGGGGAATCTGGAGAAAAATGTGACTCCATAATTATACAAGAGACCGCATCATTTTAAACCTTTGGCTAAAAATGGGGATGTAGTCAGCTGCGATATCACTTGTTCATTTTTCACAATGTGAAAAAAGTTGTACTCATCTTAAATTCAATAATCTCATATGTAATGATTGAAATGAAGAATTGCTGTTGTGATGATGAACTTGTGCATCAATCTGGAGACTCTTCTCTTTGTATGCTGGGTAAAACGGGTGGAGGTGGCATCAACCTTCGACTGTGGTGTTTCCCTTTCACTTGGTGTCTAACATTAATCAGCTTCAAGTCTGTAATTAATGCCTTGTTTTTTCTGAGTCCAATTTTCCAATGCTCTCTCTTTCTGCTCCCGTCTCAGCGGTAAAGGCGACAGCCCCGAGGCCCGAGCTTTGGCCAAGCAGATCGGGGCGGCGCTGCTGACCCTCCAGTCCAAAACCAACCGCGCCGTGGCCAACATGAGGCCCACCAAACCTGCAGTGACCCTGGAGGGGAAGATGGAGCAGGCGCTGCGCTGGGTCAACAACCCTGGCGTGGACGACAGAGGAGTAGGTGAGCAAGGGGTTGTGTGGCGGCTCTGGGGAACGATGATGTAGTGTTTGGATTCAAAAATAAATACGGTGACCTTCCGCGCCTCCGTGACAGTGGGTAATGGAGACTAGTGTGAAAGTGTGTGTGCCGACATGTGGGACTCTTGCGAAAAGTCACAGGATGGTGAAGACGCGGGGTGTTAGCGTGCTTCTAATTGTCATCCAGAACTCCTCGTATCATTTCGGATTGTGGTGACGCGATGAAATGCAACAACATACTGGTTATTTTAATGTCTAACTCGACTCTAATCTTTCTATCTTTCTTTAATACTGCTTGCTGTTTTTGTTTTTCTGTGGTTTTCTCTCATGCTTCTATTTTGGAGCAGAGTGTGAGATCCTGCAGTGGAACACAGGTACCTGACGTGTGTTTTTATCTGCCACATTTAGAAAAAAAACTTCTCCAAGAACCGTTGTCTCTTGCGTCAATGTCTAAATAAGGATGTGAAACAAACACAGGCCCTTATTTAGACATGGTTCTCCATCGAGGAACCTTGGAGATGTTGCACTCAGCAGATGCGATAATGACTACGACTCCTCGTCTCCCCACCAGGCCAGGCAGCGATCAGGGGGATGGTCGGAGAAGGGAAGAGGCTCGCCGGAGGCCTGCTGGGTCCGTATCGGCAGGATATGATTGGACGTTGCGACAGAACAGAGGCCCTCATGACATCACTGGCCGACATGGCCAGCAGGGGCGAGGCCGAGGCTCCTCATGCGCGAGCTACAGCTGCTCAGCTGCAGGACAGCCTCAAGGTAGTCCAGCATGCACATTTGCTCCCATTTAAAACGGTCTTTAATAAAAATGAATGCAACAGCTAATCAATCACAATTTGGTGAAAATTGGAATTTATTTAAATAATAGAATTTTCAATTTGTAACCGTACATTTATGATTGTTGAGCTTGCACAGTCTGCAGGACTGAATTTTTTTAAGTAATTAAATATGTTAGTACACAGCTCCATCTAGTGGACTGACATGGCACTGCATGCTGTTAACAGGACCTGAGGCAGCACATGCAGGAGGTGATGACCCAGGAAGTATCCGACGTCTTCAGTGACACCACAACCCCGATTAAACTGCTGGCTGTGGCTGCGACTGCTCCTCCCGATGCCCCCAACAGAGCAGAAGTCAGTACATTACAAGAAAGAAAATACAATAAAAGTGGCAAAAAAAAAAAAAAAAATGCGCCATCAAAACTTTAATTTTGTTATTTAAGGTTTTTGAAGAGCGGGCAGGGAACTTTGAGACGCACGCTGGTCGGCTGGGGGCAACGGCTGAAAAGGCCGCTGCTGTGGGAACAGCCAATAAGGGCACCGTAGAAGGAATCCATGCCGCTGTGAAACACGCCAGGGAGCTCACGCCACAGGTGCCTGAGTTCAGTCTTCCATTCCTGATTTGGGCAGTCGCCTATATGCAACACAAATGATGGAACCGTGTTTGGACGTTTGAATGTGATGTTATGCTTAATGTTCAGGTGACCTCAGCCGCCCGGATCCTGTTGAAGAATCCTGGGAATAAAGCAGCGTACGAGCACTTTGACACCATGAAGAACCAGTGGATTGACAATGTGGAGAAACTTACAGGTGAGGAAATTGTCAGTGTCAAGGTGTATATCTTAATATTTTCACATTATAAAGTAATGGAATTTGAATAGTAGAATACATCAACAACGGGTCAATGTGTCATGTGGGTGTTCTTGCCCGTCTCAGGCTTGGTGGATGAGGCCATCGACACTAAATCTCTGTTAGACGCTTCTGAGGAGGCCATAAAGAAAGACATCGACAAGTGCAGAGTTGCCATGGCGAACGTTCAGCCCCAAATGCTGGTTGCCGGGGCAACCAGCATAGCAAGACGAGCCAATCGGGTGCTGTTGGTGGCCAAGAGGGAAGTGGAGAACTCGGAGGATCCCAGATTCAGAGACACAGTCAAGCAGGCGTCAGACATCCTCTCACACACCATCTCGCCCATGGTGATGGACGCCAAGGCAGTGGCGGGGAACATACAAGATAAAGGTATTGGAGGATAAGAGTGAACACGTGATGAAGTTACCACAGTACACCCACTGGTCTCTCTCTGTGCTTTGTCCCTTTAAAAACAGCCCTGCAGAAGGCCTACTTGGACTCGTGTCTGAGGATCTTGGCCGCAGTGGGAAAAGTCAGAGAAGCCTTCCAACCCCAAGAACCCGAGTTCCCACCACCACCACCTGACCTGGATCAGCTCCACATTAGCTCTGTGAGTCCATTTGTTTCACCTGAAGATTTTAGATCAACCAAAAATTTTGAGCCAGTCTGTAAAGGTATGTATTGTGTGCTCCAATCACTTTTGGCTGTCCCTGTTGGCCAAATAGTAGAATGCAGGTTTATTGGCACTTTAGCATTGGCCTCAAACCATATTTATAGATCTTGGATGGATTTTCATGCACAGAGCAACTTTTTACAATAGATGACCAACCTGTTGATGGCAAGTAGAAGGTCAAAGGCCATCGTGGAAAACAAAAAAAAAACCACACATTGGACCACAGTAGATAAACTAAAATCATCATAAATGTGAAATGCTATCAGACTTGTCTTTTATGTGGATTATCATTAGGTCAACAATCTTCTCCACTATAGGAACATTTACAAATACATCAGTGACATGCCCATGAAATGTTTACTAGGTTGGAGGGCGGAAAGCCTGATGTGAAGTTTTGTCCTCTGCAGGTCAGCGACGAGCAGGCCCCTCCGAAGCCCCCCCTGCCAGAAGGAGAGGTGCCGCCGCCTCGTCCCCCCCCTCCGGAGGAGAAGGACGAGGAGTTCCCAGAGCAGAAGGTCGGGGAGGTGCTCAGTGAGCCGATGATGGTGGCTGCCAGGCAGCTGCACGATGAGGCTCGCAAGTGGTCGAGCAAGGTCAGTGCGCACAAACACGCACATGCACGTATAAAAATGAACTTGCGCATGTTCCCCTCATTGACAATAAAATCTCCAAATTAGATTTTTTTTTAAAGGGACAGTGCGTATTAATGAACATGTAAATGTAATAAATATGCCAGAATTAGCCAAAGGCTACTTTCCATCTGCAGTCCCTGGCAGGTCAGGAGAAATAACAATACAATGAAAAATACAATAAAATTAACAATACGATAGAAGACTTGGACCACTGACACTAACACTCAGAAGATACAAAAAAACTTTTTATAATTAGTGCTGACAGATCTGGTTTCTTTTCAGCCACTTTTTTAGATTGACTTTAAGTACGTTTGACTGAAGGTTGTTTGTCTCTGTGGAACTGCACAGTCACCTCTAGTGGATCACAGGAATGCTGGGGGGAAAATGAAGAAAGAATGGGTGTAATATGACATGTGTGAATGGCGTGAATGACACTTATACAAACAATACAAACCAAATTTTGCCTTTATTGTTGAAGCAGATGCATGATGTACGACTGTGTATTTCTTTTATGTTCCGACATTCTCTGATGTGTGTGCTGTCCATGTATGTCCAAGTGTTTTTTTTATGTGGAGGAACTGTGTACAGCAACAATTATTCTATGTGCAAAACATACTGCATTTATCTACTGTATGAGAGCCCCCCTCGCTCTGTCCTGAATCACCACCACTGGCACCTGTTACACACCTGTGCAAAGATCAGCACTTCACACGTGTTTTCCGGAGACTCGTGCGACGCCTCTGAAGCGCCGTCGGCTTTCCTCTACGCTGCCTGAGTCACACCGAGGACGCATGTCACTAGTTTTACCCAGAGGTTGACCTGCTTCGTGCAAATTCTGTCCGACGTCAGCCACTGCCAGAGTTAGAAAAAAGGCCCGTCATCCACCAGCTTCCCGCTCAGAACGGCTCCTTTATTTCTCCTTTCTTTCGTTCCCATCTTTGCTCGTGCCCTCTCCTCGCTCCGCCGCAGTTGCCTGTGTTTGCTCCGCCTCTTCCTTTTTTTCTGTCTTTCTGCTCTTTCCACCCGGTGCCTCTCTCTCACACTGTACTAAATAAAAGCCTCCTTCTGCCATGCTTCCTTCCCTCCCTCCCTGCCGCCCCGGCTCTTCCCTCTATCCCTCCCTTTATTTTCTCCTCCTTGCTCCTCCTGCGCCAAACAACAACCATTGCCGACCCCTCCTCTCCTGCCCCGCCCCGCCCTGCCCTGCCCCGCCCAGCCTGAGGAGGAAGAGGCAGTAGAGGAGAGGGAGGTAGATGACGAAGATGATTTTACTGACGGTGAAGATGACTATGAGCCCGAGCTGCTGCTGATGCCCTCCAACCAGCCTGTCAATCAACCCATGCTGGCAGCCGCCCAGGCTCTCCACCAGGAGGCGCGCAAGTGGTCCAGCAAGGTCTGCGCACTCACGGGTGCACACACACGCAGGCACGGGTCGGGCCATGACCCTGCACACACACGCACACACACTCACACACACACACCGAGCAAGAAGTAGCCGAGTGTCACTGCACAAACGATGAGCTCTGCATCCGCCACTACCAAGGAATCCTCCAACCGGCTGCGGTTGCTGTGTTTTTGTTTTTTTTTCTCATTGCTGCATCGTTTGACTCACGGTCATGCCGCTGCCACGCCAAGGTTGCACTAAAATGAGAAGTGGGGGAAGTTGTTGTTTTGTTTTGTTTTGTTTTTTGCACCTGAAGGATAAACTGGTACTGGCTTCACACGCCCACCCCTCCTCCTGCCTTATGTTCACGATCAGGTTAAGTGCTTTAAAGGAGGTGCACTATTGTCAGTCACTCGTTGCCTGTCCAAGCTGTGAAGCCGAGGATGCACAAAGACTTCAGGGTGACGTAACCTTAGACATTGCCTTGCTTTGCCTGAAGCGGTCACGGGGCTTCTGCTTCGTAGCGGACTCACTCATAGAAAAGCGGAGAATGTGAGCGTCACCTTGCAGGTACTAACCTCGGGTGGACAGTGATGGAAGAGAAAACTTCACACCTGTGTTCCCTTCCAAAATCACCCACATACTGTATATATTCTACGTGAATTAAAAATCTACGAGCAATGATTAGATGAAATGATGTGTGCCTGCACTGCATGAAGCTTTCTGCTTGGAAGACGAGCGCCTGTTTTGCTTCTTTCTTTTTTTTTAATTTGTTCACATAAAAGCACCAACAATCATCCAGAATTTAGCGGCACTACTCTCAGTACTTACCCTTTATGTAGAAATTAACGGAAAGGTGACTCAATTGTTTCCATAGCATTTCTAAGTTTTTCCCCCAGGCATGTCTGGCTGACTACCTTTCTTGCCCGTCCCACAGGGCAACGACATCATCGCAGCGGCCAAGCGGATGGCTCTGCTGATGGCGGAGATGTCCCGGCTGGTGCGCGGCGGTAGCGGTAACAAACGGGCGCTCATCCAGTGCGCCAAGGACATCGCCAAGGCCTCAGACGAGGTGACCAGACTGGCCAAAGAGGTGGCCAAGCAGTGCACTGACAGGAGGATCAGAACTAATCTCCTACAGGTGATGGAAAAAACTCAACAAAAGTTGAGTTTTTTTTTTCCTCCTTATATTAAAAACTTTCTTTTCCCTCTTTTGAAGGTGTGTGAACGCATCCCCACCATCAGCACTCAGCTGAAGATCCTCTCCACAGTCAAAGCCACCATGCTGGGACGGACGAACATCAGTGAAGAGGAGTCAGAGCAGGTAGAGCTGCAGACCACATTTCTAGATCAGTGATTTATTTTATTTTATTTTAATTTTTTTTGCACCATATAGAGACAATACATAGATTTTAAAAAAAAAAATAAAATAAAATAAATAAAATAAATATATATATATATATATATATATATATATATATATATATATATATATATATATATATATATATATACACAGAAAGTGCTGGAGAGGTAGACTAAAGTCAATAGGACTAACCAAAGATGTAGATGTTTTTGCTCAAAGAAAATGTGAATTCCAAAGCAATGAATCTCTGTAAATAAAAGAAAATTGACTTTGTGTTGTACAGCTAAATTTATCAGCCTGTCTTTGACTTTCTGTTATATTATTTAGAACACTTGGAAATTGTTATCATCTGTAGTCTCAGTTCTTTGAAAGTATCTGATGCAACACTTAAGAACGAGTGACATTTCCTCTTGGAAACATTAACATAAACTATGAGTGCAAGAGGTTCCATCCACTGTGGTTATAATCTAACCCTGCACAGTTATCACTGAACGACTAAAAGCTGAAAGTTGTTATATACATTCAGTATCCTTAGATCTATACCTATGCTTTATTCTGGACTCCAAAGTCTGTTTGCAGACTATAGCACGAACATGGTTTTTGGCCATCAGTGTGGCATAAGAATTCTTTGCGATGTCACAAACATTTTCTGGAGAACGGAGCAAGCAAGAGCAAGAAAGGGTGGACTTTTCACATTTCTGGTTTTGAAAGAGTCAACTTAGAAAGCTTGTAAAGTTGTAAAGCTGCAGAGCTCTAAAACTGGATTACATGGCCGAACATTTATTATTAAAAACAATTCAAACTGGGCGTTAACTGCTATATAAATGTCAGAGTATAATATATTTCAGGTGTAACTTCATGCTGTTCAACTGTAACTGTTCTAACTCCACCTCCCTGATCAGGCCACGGAGATGCTGGTCCATAATGCCCAGAATCTGATGCAGTCTGTGAAGGAAACTGTCCGGGAGGCCGAAGCAGCATCCATCAAGATCCGCACAGACGCTGGGTTCACCCTTCGTTGGGTGCGCAAGACTCCCTGGTACCAGTAAAGAAGGAAAAGCGTCAACTGGAACCGGGGACACTTTCAAATCAGCAACTTAAAAAAAAGCACACACCTGGAGTAGAAGTAGCACCATGCATATTTATTGTGAATAAACATGCGTTTCTTCAGAGAGGAGACTGCGGGTTACTTTGGGCCAGCCTCTGTGGTCTGGGGCGCCCAGACCTGGAAGCAGTAGATCAAAAGGTGTCGAGGATCGGGGTGCGTCCAGCTTCGCTGCTCAGTTCCTTTTATCTGTAGCTGTGGATTCACGCTGGCAGGTCGCAGACAGTTTTTGAATATATATTTTTGGTATGTTGTGTTACAAGAGTTTATCCAAATCCCAGGTATATATTTTTTGCATGAAATTTTTTTCTATTTTTTAAATGAAGACAATAAGAGAATTATCTCAAGAAGAACCTTTTAATTGATTTATTTTTGTTGTTTTTATTTTGTTTCCACTTATTGTCTATTGTATATACAGTGATTCTTTTATGGACAACACTCAGATATTTGAGCTTTTTACAGACATGAAAGTGTGATGTCTTGCGTGGGCTGATGAGCTCTCCTCTCCTCATGTTTACTTTTTTTTAAACAACAATGTTCTTAACTGAAGATCTGTTTATTGAGGGTTATACATCATCACTGTTATGTGGTGATGTTTATACTTGAAAAACTAAAAGGTCTTCTAGATTAAAGTATCACAAACTTTGACGCAAATGGTATCTGCAAACGAGATTTTACAGGTTAAAGATTTTGTTGTTGCTGCAGAATGATAGAAGAGCTTTTAGTCCACTATTGGGAGTATGAAAAATTTTTGAAATAAGATGTTTTCACTTTTTTTCTGTTGGAATCTTGTTTAGCGCACACTACAATGCCAAAGGATTTGTTTTTACATCAGTGAAAACATCCAGGTTTTCTCTTAATGCTTTAAATCCAGGTTTAAAACAAATGAAAAGTAAGACTTTGAATGAGTTTTGATTTGTCTGTGCTTTTGTATTTAACAGTTGATCTGTTTGGATAATTTGCCAAATTGAAAGAAACAAGAGATTTCACATGAATTGTAGTCTTGCGTTAGGGAACTCAGATGTCACTTTTCAATGCTCTTTAACATTATTTTAAAAGTTCTTGGTGACCACAGCAGTGTGACAAAATTTAATTATTCTTTAATCAAGCATTGGTGCATATTGGTGAGTCTGTTTCCTATTGAAATATTGTTTTGTATGGATTACTTTGTAGTATGAGTGGATCTATATTAAAAAGGAATCACTTTACTAGATTAACTCCCTTAACACTACTCCACTTAGTACTTTTCTTATGTTTTGATTTTGTGATCAACTCGCCAACTCTAATGTCAAATGAGGAATCAGTATTTTTGCAAACATGTAAAGCCACAGTGTTATTAATCTGTCTCAATAATGATGCTAGAAAAGGGCTTAAAAAAGTAACAGAATGTAGAATGCGATTTTGTTTGGGTCTACAGAGCATGTAGCAGTCACTGACCTGCACTGAGAGCAACAGGGTGAACTTCTGTGTGTACTTGATGTGTTCATTCACACCCTGAATGTATTCTGATAGCCTATAGCCCTGTCAACACATCTGCTGTGCCTTGGAAGAATAAAAGTATGAAATGACAACTGAATATGCCTTTTTTATTTACGTTTTACAAGCGCTAACAGTGTGAATAATCTTTTTTCGGTTATTTTTCAACAGTGATAACACATAATATATAAAAAATAAAAAACACACTAACGCTCAAAATTTTAAAGCTTTTATAAGACGTGCGCATCAAAAGTCAATATACAAGAGCTGCTGATAGTTGTAAGCAGAGCATTTTTCCACTTTGAGATTTGGTTGTGCAAATCTTGTGCTGATACTGAGAATTCTGCATTCAAGACTATGTGATTACGTCCTTTTAGATCTGCAAGTTAGGCAACAGACCTGTACAGGGTTTCGGTGAAACTCCAGCAAGAGGAATTTTTCTCACTTGGTCACTCAGTGTACCATAAATGTAAGAACTATTTTCAATGTGCTGCTCTGTGTTATCCAACACACATATACCTAAAATTACAAGGCAACGCTGATTGTGTGCAAAAATCAAAAAGTGAGAATGAGTACCGTAAGACACGCTGTGGCTACCTCAGGGAGTAGATAAGGCATTGGGAATATTCATATATATACACACACATACTTATATGTAAGGAAGATTCTATAAGTGTCTGAAAGCACTGAGGAGTTGGGCGTTGAGGTGCGAGTGTAATACTCAAAGGGTTTTAGGCCAAAATAATATCAAAAGAATGCAACATGTTCAAAGTGGGTGAATACTAAAAGCACTTCACAAGGTCACATTGACTCATAAGGCTTCCCTTCACAGGCAACATACATCATTCTGTTGTATGTGGACACAAATATATTATGAATATCTGTAACAATGAAAAAATCCATACAACAGGGATGTAAAAGACAGGTAGTTAAGTGGACTCCTTGTGTTGGTAATGACGCCCTCTTTTTGGCACACGGGATTCTTAACGGCCTTCTTTTTTTTCAGGTGCGCACTTGGAATTTCCCAGCTTTTGTCAAATACTTGACACCTTTGAATGGCTTGTACTTCTCCCCATACATGTCCAGACGACTCACCTTGAGACCTTTGCAGAGAGGAGAGAGAGAGAGGCAGAGTTACAACTAGTTAGATGTTTACAAGCCATGCTAGAAATACCGAAAATGCTCTGTCTAAATCTTACCAGAGATGGCTAGCTGTTGGATCTTGAACTCAATGTTGAGTGAGGGGTTGTCTTCAGGTTTTGGGGCTCCTGCTTGTGTGGTCAGGGAGCCTCGCAGATTGGGAAGCTTCTGGGGGTTCAATTTCCCAATGTCCCAAACCAACACCTACCGAAAACACAAGGCGAGCTCGTAGTGAGGACAGGCATGAGGACATGATTATAATAGAATGTTCTAATTACAATGTTAGGGTAATGAAGGCTGACTTCACAACAAATCTGATCCCTACCCAATACAATAACTGCATGGGACTTTGCCCTTCCTGCATGATCTGGTGTGAACCCAGCCTTCACGTGCATCATCCCTGCTGCACTTGGTTACCTTGGTAGCGAGGTCGTAGGTGTAGTTCCCCTGCGTGGCGGTGAGATTAGCGCTCAACACGGCTTTTGGCATGTGAATCCTGACCATGAGGCTTTCCACCGTCTTCCCCATCGCCTGTTTGGGTCCGATTGTTATGTCCAGGCGGCCGCATGATCCCGTCTCAAAAAAGCTGATGCTTTGCTTTGCATAAACTGGAATGGCCACGAGACTAGGGGAGGAAACACTCAGGGAAGTCATCACAGTGGCACTAAGCTGCAAGCACACAGCGGGCTTTTGTTCATAAGTCAATAAGATAACAAAAGAGGATTGTTAAAATAAGCAGAACTTATTGGTTTCCTGCACACTGAACGCCAGCAAAAACATGATGCAGATTTCATTGTTGGCTGAGACTGTTGATTACCAGCTTACCATTTACACCTTAAAATTAATTGAATTAATAAATTAATCCATTGCACTGCCAACAGACAAGAACTGCTTTTGATAGTTTTCGAACAGTTAATAAATATAACTTACTTCTGAGAGCTGACGTGATAGTTCATGAGAATGAAGTTTCCATCAGGCGGAATGAAAGAGAGGACGCGCTCCGACTCCCAACGCTTATATCGCACGCATGGGTGGAAACTTACATCGTCAAGGAGACGGGGATTCTATTAACAAAAACGTTTGCACAATTGGGATCATTCTGTTAGCCAACAGGTAAATCTGATTTGAGCAAACCCCCCCCCTCTCTAGAAACAGACAATGAAAATGTAAGATACAAACCATGAAGGACAAGGTCAGGTCAGGCATCCCGCTGAGCCTCACACATGCTTCAATTACACCTTGGATCTCTGCGAACACTGTTGAACCTAAACCAAACAGATTTGACGGAGGTCAAAAGGTTAAAGGACAAAGGACGATCTGAATTAGCATCCAGGATATACTGCAAAAAAAACAATAGTTGCTGCAGTGGCTATTAAAAAAAAAAAAAAAAAAGTTTACCTGACTTGTCCACTATGGCATCTATCTCCTCAATCACATCGAAATATGCCTCATTATTGGTGTATTTCACACCAGCTCGCCTCCATGGAATATTGGACAACTGACCAGTGGGCAATGTGTCTCCAACATTACTTCCACCTGTAAAAAAAAAAAAAAAAAAACCCCACAGAGAACAGATAAAAACAACCTTACTAAACTCAAAGTAACAATTTACTCACATTGATCAATGCCACCATAGTCGGGGTGACCTGTTTACCTGTGAGAGTATTGACAACTGATCGCAGGATAGTGGGGGGCCTGATCATTTCTTTGAGGACATTGGACTCGGTCGCTAGCGGGAAGCCGTTGTCGAGCATCTCCTCCAGGAGCTCATACACCGTCACCACATTGTCCTTGATGACACTCTCTGAGCACTCTCCAAAGTAATCCTGTTGCCAAAATACAAATGACAATGAAGCCACAAAAACAAACAAAAAGAATGATGTGTGATGTTGATATTTACAGTGTATAAACTATTAGAACACGTTTCTTGTACTAAATGTAAGTGTGACAGCACTAGCTTCCCCTTAATTCATAGCAGTATTCTGCATGTGTAATACATTCATCTAAAGCACAGAGTTTCTACAGCACGTCAGCAAATGTCTGCAAGTAGTTTTTAGCAATTTCCTGATGTTTCCCTGTCACACCTGCATCGTGTCGGCCACTCTGTGCAGGAACTCGATGACGAACAGCGGCGGGATTTCAGTCTGGATGACAGACAGGAAGAAGAGCTTGCTCCGGAATATGCTGATGAGATAATGGTGAGGGGTCTGCAGGACAGGAGGCACATCCTCGGGTTCCACGGCTTTCTCCTTGGCCTCGAAGAAGTAGTCGCACACGCTCCGGCTGATGACACTCTTCCAGTGTTTCTCCAGGAAGATGTCTCCCGAGCGATTGATGAGAAACAAGCTGTGGATCATCTCAGCTGCAAAAGTAGGGTTATTGGTGTTAGCAGTGATAGTGTAGAGCGAAAATACACAACAATCGACTGCTGTAAATCCGAAAGCCTATCAATATTTGATTTGTGATCATTAAAAAAAAAAAAAAAAAAAACCAAAGCCAACTTAAAACTCACCTGTCCAAAGTAACTAGCCAACTGACAGTTTGTTAAACTTCCTTCCCCCTCAAGCAACTTTACCCGAGTGGCTAGCAGTCTCAGTTTGACAGCTGCGACAGTTTTATCGTGTGTTTGTCAGTGATTAAAAAAAAAGAAAAGAAAAGAAAAGAAAAGAAAGAAAGCTCGAGAGTCTAAATCGCAACCACAGAACGTGTTTTCAAGAGTCAGGTTAAAAACAACAACAACAACAACAATAAAGACAAGACAAAACTTTTACCTGCTAACTCCGATTGAATGTGCCAAAAATTGTATTTGTTGCCAATATGGCAGAGTTGCCTACCAAAAAGACGCCTGTAGATCTTTGTACACGTAAACACGATGAAGTCAAAAATGCATACCTATACACTGAACGAAAAATATGGAGATACCACTAGCAATTTTTCGAGAAAATGTTCTGATGCTCAAGTGGCTAGCGACTCAAGTATTAAGTTCCTAATTAGTTATGGGAGGTAAAGTTCGTGACTTTTGATCAGGCAAACTTTCTGGCCAGCTAAGTCTCTGTGCCGTAGCTGCCGGATATTTTACTTCCCTAGATTTTGTCTTGCAGGATGTACCGCCCACTGCCTGGTTGTGTGGCGAGCGCCAACGCTCCATGTTTAAATAAATGAAAAATGCAAGATTGTGGTCATGATGTCAATGGGAGATGTTCACATTACTTAAAAAACAAAAAACAAAAAAAACCCAAACAAACAACGAATGACATACTTTTCTATTTAGTGTAGAAAATGTGACAGTTTGCTGGCTGTTATTCTTAGATAAACAACAATCAATCATTATTTGAGCTATCAAATTGTAATTCAGGAATATTAGATTTTAATCCCATAACGAGCCAATATTACTAATTATTCACGAAATCACCACGACCTCCCTTTGTCAATTGAAGGTCATTGTGATGGTTTTGTATTATCTCTGTTTCGTTTTTTGTTTTTTGTTTTTTCAAAAAGTCATTTGATGTTACCATCAACTATCGAATTGTCGCCAGATTTTTTTTTCTTTCAGATTTTGTGTTAAATGTAATTAGGACCTGGCCGCTTAAATGTGGGCGGGCTCGATACTTCGATGCGAGGCTTTCGATTGGCGGAAGATAACAAACTGTTCACGACGGGCGTGCGCTGCCTGGCGGCAATTACCGAGGGAAAACACCTAGCACATAGCACTCTATGCGCGACCGCGTTTTTGTTACCGGCTAGGTTATAGCAACGTGCAGAGTCAGCCATGGCTTCCGAAGAACCACAAGCAAAGAAACAAAAACTTTCAGAGGAGGAAGAAGAGGAGGAGAGGGAAGAGAAGGGGGAAGAGGAGAAGGAAGAGGAGAAGACAGATGAACCCGCTACACTAAGGTGACAAAGGAAATTGTAAAAAAAAATAATAATAATAATCAATGCCTGCAGACTGCAGAAAAACAGGGTATATAGTTCTCCTGTTCTTGTCTTCACAGCGTGAAAGACATTATAGCGTTCACATTACTGTGTACGGGGGAACGTTTTCATTTTTTTTAATGTAACAATTGTTTTTGGTGACTGCGGAAGACCGCGTCGTAAGACGGCATTAGGGTGAGAAAAGGTCACAGTTTATTGTCCAGCGGTGTAAAGTCCTGTGTTGCATTTCAACGTGTAGCCACATGGTAAGCTAACGGCGCGACTTCAAGGGCCATGAGGGATTTCACGCTACTGTTGTCATGCCGTCCTCTCTCGACTGTTCGGCGCAAGGTTGTCTGTGCACGGATGGACATAATGGGGTGAAACGAGACACACAGCTCGCCATGAAGGAGACGCGATTATTTATTGCTAAAGGATAGGCACGCTTCTTTGCAAGTGCCGCCGGAAATAGATTACCCCGATGTCAACCGTGTCAACAGTGGCACCGGTTGTAATCACGTGGTCTTCAATGTATTACTTTTTTTTTTTTTTGGCCCGAGCAGGGCCTACTTTGCACTCTTTGACAAGCTCGTAAACGGCCTTCATTCAACTCCGCTGAACCCTGTGTTGTGTGTTTGTCATGTCGTGGTGGTGCATCTCCACTGCTGGTTCCATTAGCACGCCGCTCACGCCGTAATCCAGCCGCAACAAGCGCTGCGGACGGGACACGGCGAGGGGAGGTAGCCAATCAGAAGGGCGTGCAGTCCGAGGCGACCGCGCCCCCTTCCGACCTCGCCCAATCGCCGCGCGGTTTGGAGGCGGGGCTGCGGTTGCAGGGGAAAATCGATCTGATCGCAAAACAGCTGAAATTGTGGAGTTTGTGAATGCGCGGCCCCTTTCAGAGCCGGTTTGCAGGTCGCTCAACAGGTCCCGCCGTAGTCTGAGCAGAGAGCAACAAGCAAAGGAGACACCATGGCTTCTTCACGGTAAGGAGGCCACGTTGGCTCTACAAGGTGGCGGGGGATGAATGTGGAGTCAAGCGTTGGCTCTGTGACTGCGAAATTGGCTGCACAGGGCCAGTAATCATCTGACTGCATATTGTCAGATGCTGTGGCTGTAGGGAATGATAGAGAGGGTGTGGTGTTGTCAGCTTTTTTCTGTTTGTGTATAAATATTTTTAAGAAACTGAAGGCTGGATTGGGTGAAATGTCAGTCTATGCTCACATGGAGGTGGCATCTGTCAGCTGCTGCATTCTCAGCCACCATGTGGCTTTTTTTCCTTAACACTCAGAAGATCGCTGTGACTTCAGATCCAACTTGTATTTATCAGAAAGACAAGAAGACGTGGATTTGTTTTACATTACTAGCTACATCATTGTCTGATCAGGTCATACTTTGTTGCAGAAAATCGCTCATCGTCCAAGACTTGGTAGTGGCGTCGAAGATGTCAAAGCAGAAAAGTTCTGCACGCCGCCCTGAAAGCAATGTCAGTGGTGGGAATGCGGTTTCATTGTTCCTAATTATTTTTTGGTTTTCGTCATCACAAGACTACAATTTCTTTTAAGGGTTATAACCCTGTTGTCTTGAGGGAAAAGAACACAGCTGCTGCCCTCGTGTTGTCTTGTAGTTAGTGTCATAACATGGTTACATGCTTGACCGATTGGATCTTCATTTCCTAACCAACAAACATTCTCTCATAATATGCTGATGAGTCATCCATGTTTTTCATGTTTTCATCCTGCGTGAACTGCAAGGTGAATCTGCATGATGGCGTGCTCACACATACATGCAAATATGCACAATTATATATATGACAGATATATATGCATGGATGTATATATGCAATGCATATGTGTGTGTTTTTAAACATGCAGTACACAATTTCTATCCCTTGTAAAACCTTTAGATGTTGACTTCTCCCCTCAGCCAAGACTGCATGTGGTTTTATTTATTCAGTCACAGAGCGTAATGTTAACTGATGCCAAAATAAAGACTATAATGCCATTTAGGAAAGTATAGTCCATTTAGGATTTGACAGTAAAGATCGCAACATGAACTCTGCTTCTCGTTCTTGTTACACATGTTTCATTAATGTGAGACGAGCTGTTTCGTGGAGGTAAAGAAGATGGACTTTGCTCTTGATTACGGAATAGTTGTGCTAGTTTTTTATTTTTATTTTTTTAATACTCTTTTCTTTCTATTTCAGCCCGAATTCTCTCTTTGGAATGGGAAACCCCCTCCTTGACATCTGTGCTGTGGTTGACAAGGACTTCCTGGACAAGTAAGTTAAAGAGGTGCAATCACATAAAGTGCATGACGTTTAATACGCACACATCACGTGAAGTAATTAGTAACTCTTCAAATGGTAATGTTGTTAACCAGTAATGCACAAATATTGCATAAAACACGTCCAATGCATTATTTTCTGTAAAATATACAGTGAAGGGGGAGTCGCTGCAAAGCAAAATGAAGTCATGTTAGATTTAAACATGTAATGTCAGTGCAGTCACCTGCAGAGCTGGGCTCACAATAAGAGAAAGAGCTTTTCTAATGTGATTTGATCAATGTAGATAAGAGACAGGGCGGAGCTTACCAGAACAGAGCACAGTAAAGGACAGATTGGCATCTTTAGAGCTGCATGACATGAACGCAGTTGCATTGTGTTTCTCTTTTTGAAAACATGGAGTAGAGTGGTCAGAGTGGATTAGTGTTTTTTCAATGCCCGGCACAAATTGCCCAGAATGTAATTTATGAGGTAATAATTATTTCATTTTCTCTCAATTTTTTGCTGCAATTGAACAAACACAAATCTGTAAACGTGCAGGCTAGAGGCCTATTTATTTAGTTTCATTTGCTTAGGGAGGGTCGATAACCGTCAATGCTGCAGACGTTTTGTTTCCCTCCGATACTTTATGTGAACTCTAAGTGATGTCAGTTGAAAAATAGTTAGATTGATCAATCAAGTCGTTTTCATGTGATTAACCATTAGGCAATGAAACGTTGACCATCCTGTCGTGAATGAACGCGACCAGTGCGAAAACATGGTTGTCCCCTCCTTATTTGGCTACTGCTCTCGTGGAGAAATCCAAGATATTGAGAGTGGTTGTTCCCGGCTTTGTTTGAGCCTTGCCTTCCTGACTCGATCAGGGTAAAGGCTCAGGTTCCAGCTCAGAGTCCACTCCTAAAACCTGTTGCGTAAACCTTAGGATTAGCACTGAAACCGGCCGACTGCATCTCTGATTTTGGTTTACATTCAGTAAACTAAACTCTGCCATTTAAAAGTGCTGTAATTCATATTCATCCAACAAAGTCATTGCAGCTAATTAAAAACAAACTCAGACACAGACTGAATGATTACATAAAACAGTGTTCCCATAAGCTTCTCCACATGATTCGGCATAAAGCCGATTTCTCACTGAAATCAAAATGTGGATTTTCTCCCTTTGTGCGTTTCTTGTTGTCTCTCATTTACTGTGACATTTAAAGACCTTTTTCCTTTTCTTTTCTTTTCTGTTCTGCAGGTACAGCCTCAAAACCAATGACCAGATCCTGGCAGAGGACAAGCACAAAGCCCTGTTCGTACCTCCCACATTGCACCACCTCCCTTTATGACAACTTGTGTCGGAGCTCTTACACATTGACCAGCGGCAGGGGTTCGTAGGTCCGCAGGGGTCAGAAACCCGCAGTGTTTCAGTCCACACCGTTCTGGAGCGGGCCAGTAGGAACAGGCACACACCGGCGAAACGCCACGACTGACCTCCGCTCCTTCCAAGATAGCCAATAGTAGGAAAGCAGGTCCTGCCACATCGACCCGCTCTCGGCCAATAGCAAAGTGGGACAGTTCACCTCCCAGTCCCTTAGAGACAAGAGTCAGAAAGCAAACATTCAGCAGCAGTAGATAAGGAAAAGCCAAATGTGACAGGATCAAACTGAGGTACTCTGCCAGTTTGGCGACACGGGTTTTGCGCGCTGCAAATATTTATTTTGCGAATGGATATGACACAAATGACCTTAATGACTTTTGAAGGGTGTATTTTCAGTCACTAATAAGGGCGATTCAATCTAGATAGCTCGCATGGATACTTGTGTTTCCCCACTTTAGCTCCTGCAGTGACTAAACAATGGCTCAATAAAACAAAGTTAATGATAGCCTGCACGCACTCTCAAACCTGCTCTGTTTGTTTGTTTTTGTTTAGAAACCACACAGGCTGCTATTATTATATTAGAGGCTGGACATTGACTTGACTTCTATTTTTTAGATCGTTAGATTGTAAGCAATGGAGCATAACGGCTACATAAACTCCGCATCCCTCCAGATGTTTCTCTTTCTGCAACCTCTGGCCGAGTCTCAGGACCTTTTCGCCACAGTCGGCCTGTTATGCTTTCCAATGATCACACTGCCGCCGGGCCCCATGCACCGCACAAAAGACACAAACACATGCCGCTGTGTGGGTCGAGACTATGTAGGACATGCAGCGGGGCAAATTAGACCTGCATCAGTGCTTAGAGCAACACTGAAGAGTTGCGTCTTTTATTGTGTTACATAACGGGCATAAATAGGCAAAATGAGTCAGAAGAAGTGGATGCATTGCTTAAATATGTATGTTGTAAAAAGGGAACTATTGTGTTATTTCTGACCTGTATATGTTTAAATATAGCGACATTCGATTTTACAAAAGGCTTGAATGATTTGCTTGCAATGAATATCAAGAACTTCCTAATATGAATATCTCTGTAGTTTTCTGTCTGGACAGGAAAAGACTTACTGTTCCTTTCCTGTCATTATGCTGAGCCAGGCAATTTGGTTACTGTTTGCAAACTTATCACTTTTTTTTTAAAGGGATGTTTGAAGTTTTGAAAATAAACCACCATAGTACATGGGTTTGAAAGAGTGAACAAACTTTGCATTGACCTGACAACTGACTTGCGTTCATCTGTGTTCACCTCACTATTTCAGATTTGACGAGCTGGTGAAGAAGTTCAAAGTTGAGTACCATGCCGGAGGAGCCACACAGAACTCCATCAAGGTCGCTCAGGTTGGTGTTGACGCAGCGCGCTACTTCAGCGACACAGTAACGGCAATGAGTGACCGAGTGACGTTTTGTTCGCCGTCCGCAGTGGATGATCCAAGAGCCGCACAACGTGGGCACGTTCTTCGGCTGCATCGGCAAAGACAATTTCGGATCGATCCTGAAGGAGAAGGCCCAGGAGGCCCACGTCGACGCCCACTACTACGAGCAGGACGAGGAGCCCACAGGGACGTGTGCCGCTTGCATCACCGGAGACAACAGGTCGGTAGAAGTGGGACTGCGGAACATCAACTCGCCCTACTTGTCCTCGGTTACTCACTCCAGAACCTCCTTTTCTCCTCCCTCCATTCCGCCCCTCCTCAGGTCTCTGGTGGCTAACCTCGCTGCTGCTAACTGCTATAAGAAGGATAAGCATCTAGACCTCGAGGAGAACTGGAAGCTGGTAGAAAAAGCTAAAGTCTACTACATAGCTGTAAGTAGTTGCTCTTGCGCTCTAGGGGTGTGGTGATTCTTGGTGTCATGTTGTTCTGTGTGACACACCGTCGTCGGTTCAATACGCACTTGTGTGCGGCAGTATTAATGTCTTCTCGAGAAGAATTTCCCTGTGAGTGCTTCTCATAAATTCTCTCTGAATTGGCTCAGTCAGAGGAGCTCATGAACGCAGCGTGTCTCCACTTGCTGTGGATGAGTAAACGCCGTGCATCACATCTCGACTTTGCACAGCGAGCAGCCTGGAGAAACACTAACTAACTTGTCTAAGCGTGAGCGTGGATTTTCACGGCTCACTATAATGACACGATACACAAGAAGTAGCCCTGATTAGTCATGAAAATGGACACACTTCCAAGTGCATCTGTTTTGCTACTTCGTAGAGCTGTTCAGTATTCGGCTTTTTTTTTTTTTTTTTTTGCATGAGTGTGTGTAAAAGAGCCTGCATTTAAAATGACAAACAACATTACAGGAGTGCTTCCTTAAAGGTTAAGTGTGTGATATTTAGAGATTTTCAGAAGAAACAGCGACATCAAGTGGTTACATTCTAGATTGCGGTATTCACCCTCTCACCCTCCCTGTCCTGAGTTTGCCAGTGAACAAGGGTGGCCTACGCACACATACCCGGACACCTCGTCCACCTTCTTCTTTGTTGGTTTATTTGAGGTTGCAAAGCGTTCACCGTCAGAATTGAAAACTATCTTTGCTCCTTTAACATTGCTCAAATTATATTCAGTAATTTTTGGCCAATGGCATTGGTGCACTCTTACCACACTGTGCTCCCCTGCTGGATTCATTTGGCCACGGCGGGATATAAACAGCAGGTTCAGCTGTGATCCGGTGTCACCCTTTGTTCCCAGGGTTTCTTCCTGACCGTCTCTCTGGAGTCCATTCTCAAGGTGGCCAAGCACGCGTCTGAAAAGAACAAGCTGTTCTGCCTGAACCTCTCGGCGCCCTTCATCTGCCAGTTCTTCAAGGACAACCTCATGCAGGTCATGCCCTACGTCGACGTGCTGTTTGGCAACGAGACAGTAAGTCCGAAGTCTTCAGGTTACATTCGCTGTGTGTTTCACCTCCCTGATGCAAGGCTGTGTGCGGGTCAGTTGTGTTTAAAAACCTTGATTCTCTTTTTTTTTTTTTCTCAGGAAGCGGCTGCGTTTGCCAAAGAGCAGGACTTTGAAGTGAGGGAACCGACGAGCCGTTATTACATTTGCTCACACACCTGTTGATAACGTGCATGTAACGTTTTGTTTTGCCTGCAGACCAAGGACATCAAGGAAATTGCTAAGAAGACCCAGGCTTTACCCAAAGTGAACGCAAAGAGGCAGAGGATCGTAGTGTTGACCCAGGGGAAGGAGGAAACCACAATTGCACAGAGTAAGAAATATATATAAGTATATATATATATTCTTTTAGTACTTTTCAACTTTACTTTTGTGCTATGCCTGACTCTTGTCCCTTGTCTGTGTTCAGAGGACAAGGTTGACACATTCCCAGTGCTGAAGATTGACCCCAAGGACATCGTTGACACAAACGGTGCAGGTGATGCGTTTGTAGGAGGTATGAATCTTTGTATATATAAATCTCTTTGTATATATATATATAAACAAAACAAATCATATATATAAATTAGGGCTGTCGAATTAACGCGTTTGCTCAAACTCCTTTTAACAGCACTCATTTTTTTAACACACGATTAAAATCTAGTTCACACCAAAGGCGGAAGGCGCGTAACAATATCTTGTTAAGTTACATATAGAGCAGGGTAAAAACAATTAAGATTAATCGCAAGTTAACTCAGGACACTAATCCGATTAATCGTGATTAGATTTTTAATCCACTGACAGCCCTAATTTGAATATATGTATATGTGTACACATATATGTTTTTTGAACTGCCTTGTTATTGCCTGTTTCCTGAGGATTCCTCCTAACCGCCCCACTATCACCGTAGGTTTCCTGTCTGAGCTCGTCCAGGAAAATCCCCTGGAACGGTGCGTGAAGGCTGCGCACTACGCCGCCAACGTCATCATCCAAAGAGCCGGCTGCACCTTCCCAGAGAAACCCAACTTCAACTGAGGAATTTTCAGGAAAAATCCTCATCCAACCCCAAAACCTCAAATCTGTTGCACCGCCACCATGACTAAATATTTCCACCATATGTTTTGCAACTAAACTCAGTTCTAATACCTCACCACTCCCTCCTCCTTTTTTTTTTTTTTATCAGTTTTCCGTCCATCATCATCATCTGTAGACCTGCAGTTATCAGGGTTTAACCCCTCCTCACTTGTGCCTGTTCAATGTTTTGTCCACTTGGGGTCACTATAGAAGCCAAAAGTTGAGGAGAGTTCTATTGAAATAAGCCACAGGATGTGATCATTTTCAGACACGTGACAGATGTTTGGAATTGTTCCTAAACCCTATTGTGGCTCTAACACTGCCAACAATGAACTGAACATTTGACTCTGCTGCAAGGGCTTTTGTTCTGCCTCGTAGTTTTCTGTAATGCATAGATGGAATAACAGCACAAATCTTAATCCACAAATGAGACACACGCACGCATGTACACATAGGCCTAAAACAGATATATATCATATCATATATAAGATATGCTTACTTAAAGGAGGTTTTACATACTACAATTTGAATTTGTAGTGATTTTTTTTAATCGTGGAAAAACAAGACTGATTCTTAATTTTCTCTGGCGCGGTTTTTCAAATTTTATTTTATATGTGCCAAAATTTGTCCACCAGGTACTGTGTTTGTTGCAAATAGTCAGTATGGGTCATTGAAACATGCGAGTTTTGTCCAACTGCCATCCTGAAACCAAGCTCAGAAATCAATATTTTAATTTCCGTAATTTTTTTGCAGAGGGTGCTCCGACTGCCTTTTCGCAGTTTCTCCGTCAATGCTTCAGTGTTTGCCAGACTTCAAGTGTTTTGTGTGAACCTGCAAAATGTTTTGTTTTCCTGCAAATAGTTTTACAATCTTGAAAAGGGCTGCGAATGCAGTGGCAGTGAGCAGCGCATGTTCAATCCTCACGCGAGGTTGCTAATATTGTAATGCTACGAATATTGCTTGGGCATTAAAACGGGACTTTGTTTTTTTTTCTGAAGAAGTGACGTGTGTTTTCTGCTGTTGCATGTTGTCTTGCAAAATTGCGAAATATAGTCTCCAAACCTCTCGTTTTCTCTGCTCAGCTATGTGTACGAACAGCAAGAAAATGTCCAGAGCCTCGGATATCCGTAGCATGTCGAAGATGTATGTATTGAAAATGTTTGTTAGAGCCCTCGCAAAATTCCAGCCAAGGCCGAAAGCCTTTTGTGCTGGTCTCTGAATACTTGAATGCAATTACTCTAAATATAACAGCTACACAACAGCTGCGCACCTCAAATGAAGCATGTTTCCCTCGTGTAAAATGCACCATAAAGCCTTATTGTGATGATTTAAGGTGATCATGTTTTGCAAGACCGTTGATGCCTAAAATTTCAAAATAAAAAAATTAACAACATTGTTTGTGTTTTATATATTAAGGTATTTTTTAGAAGGAGATTGAGTCGTAAATACAATTCTGTGTAAAGGAGATGCAAAAAAATCCAATATTAGTCTTTATAATAATAGATCACAATATATGCACAGTGTTTGTACAAAATACTTTCACCTTTACCTCACTCTGTAATGTTTGTCCAACAATCCTGATATAACAGTGACATTAAATTACCATTAATCAGCGATCAATAAAACTTCTTTTTTTTCCGTTGGTTTGGTGCTTAAGGAGTTCATTTACACACATGAAACACATTTTTAAGAAATAATGTAAATACAGGAATTACAGCTTGTAGCAATTTTATAATATTGCATTTGCACAGTTTTTGCTCCCTGCTGAAACAAAATGTAAACACAACAACAATACAGAACTACACCTAATCATCACATTGACGCGCATAGATAATAATAAATACTGTGTTTGCTGCAAACACTTCTTTTTCATTTGTTACTTAAGTTTTGCCCAAAGACCTTTTCAAAACTGATACAAAAATGTTTACAATATTTACAGAAACAAAAGCATTTCACAGACATCTGTTGTAATATTATTGCTCGTGCTTCTCTTTCCTCAGCCTCAGCCGCTCCTCTTGCAATGTGATGTCCAGGGCTCGGAGCTGCTTGAGGAAGCCGTGGTTGGGCAGGATGCAGCGCCGCTGACGCACATGCTCGATGGCGTCCACCACAGAGAGGCTGTGCTTCATCATCAAGTAGGCCAGAACCAGAGTGGCTGACCTGCTGCGACCCATCACACAATGGACCAGCACTTTATCTAGAGTGAAGCAAAGCAGATATGGATGTTTTATTCATCAGTTGCTGAGGGAGGAAATGAAGATTTCAAAGGATCTGATGAATTCCTTAGACTTACTCTGCGGCTGACTCAGGGCTTGATGGATGAACTCAGTCGCAGGATCGAAGAATTGGGAGATATTGAAAGTGGGTTTGTCATCGGCCTCCACGCCAAAGTACTGGATGCCCAGGTCACTGTAGTAATCGGCACCGGTCAGCACATTGTTCCACTTTCCCTCCGCTGCGTTGAGAACGTGCGTCACCCCGAGCTCCTTCAGGTGTGGCCGCTCCAGCGCCGTCTTCCTGCAACACTCAGCACTCTTAGTGTGAGGCTGCCATCAGCACTTAAGTTGCGTTTATTACACGGTTCTCGTATTTACTCACTCATCCCCAATGTACACGCTGGGCCAAACCTGGTCAAAGTGTGTGTACGCAGCCCCGGAGCCGCTCCAGAACAGCTGCTCCAGGTCTAGTGTCCCTGGTGTGATGTAGTCACTGTCTGGGTCCACCCGCACTGCAGCGTACGGGTTCCTGCTCTTTGACTTCACCGCGCAGGACATGGCTTCCCTGTGCTGCTCAACAACATTTGAAAGGGAAAAATACTTGCATTAATTGTGAAAGTTTTAGAGTCTTTAATTCATAAACTCTTATGGTTTGAGCAATTATACAGTCAGCCAGGAAAAGAAAATGTTGCATAAATATTTCATTTTGAAATCACATCTTGTTGAGTGAATTTGACAAAAACATGCAAAACAAAGCATATCTACTTTTCATTCTCTTTGATTTTATCTTCATTAACTTACATGTAAAGTCATTTGCCAGCTCGTTTACATTCACTTTTATTGCTCGCAGTCATTAAGAGCTAATAAACACGAAGAAGAAAGAAAGAAATAACAAAAAATGAGTTTTCACCTTTGGCGCTTCAGGACTAGAGGCACACTGTGGTGATCTCAAGGTGGCCATGACCTCTCCCACACACACACCTTTTCATTCTCTGATCAATCATCCCAGCTGATAAAACACATGGATTAAATGACAGCTCACCTCTTCCGGGTCTGAGGAATCCTATAATCTGTTTCGACAGAGTGACACAGCAGAGTCTTCACTGGTCCTCGGCGCACGTGTATGAACTCTCAGTGTGTTCTGAGTATGAGTGTGTGTGTGTGTGTGTGTGTGTGTGTGTGTGTGTGTGTGTGTGTGTGTGTGTGTGTGTGTGTGTGTGTGTGTGTGTTTCTATGCATTCACTTCCCCGGCCGGCAGTAAGCATGAAGACAGATCTGAAATAGTAACTGCTCCCTCAGACCCTGCGTTTCAGAAGATATTTTTAGCTGGACTTTTAGCACCTGACTTTTTACAGCCTCTCTCTCTCTCTCTCTCTCTCTCTCTCTCACACACACACTCACACACACACACACACACACACACACACACAGCCCTCCTGCTGAACCTTGTAAAGAAAGTGACAAAACTTTCATTAAGTCTTCCAATAAGACAAAAAAAATATATAAGATACGGTGCCGTCGTTGCTTCATTGTCACTGGAAGAATGCGGTCAAGTGTGGACAGGTTTGTGAATCACCCAGCATGTCTGTACAGTTATTTTTGGGCCATGTAAAACTGGACCCAGTCACTTAACACATTTTAATCACAGTGGGGAGAGGCACTGTATGAGATTGTGTTTCTTGTGAGAACTGAAGCCAATGATGAGCCAAGTTTGCGTCTTTGAGTTTATTGTGACAAAGTGTGAGTGCGGGCCTCCTCTGCGTCCCGTCCCCGCTGCCGACGAAGACTCAGTTCCAGCTTCCTGAGCTGCTCCAGAAACCCAGTGTTCGGTCCAATGTCCCGGTTGAGACGGACGGCAGTGATGGCCTCCGTCAAGGAGAGGCCCTGGTGGATCATCAGGTAGGCGAGAACCAGCGCTCCCGAGCGGCTGACGCCCATGGCGCAGTGAACAAACACCTTTCCTGAGGACACGAGGGTTGAAAAACAAGACAAACTAAATGCTCATGAAGAGGAATTAAAGTCTCTTAAGTAAAAATAAATTGGCCCACTTTAATTATCTTACCACTTTTATTATATTAGGCAGTAATTGTATCCTTTCATGCAATTAAAAGACCAGTGTGTAAAATTTAGCTTGATTTATGACTTTAGCATGAACTCACAGTACTTAAAAAGTATTCTGTTTTTCCTACCCTTAAAACGGTTCGTATAAGAATATACAGAGCAAGGCTCCTAGTTAACTGCCATTTTGCTCCCGACTGGCAGTGCCCTAAACATGAAATTTCCTGAAATACCGGGCTTCCTTAAAAATTTTACACACTGGCACTTTAAAATTACACGTTTCCACAAATGTTGCTCATTCCACTACTTGCTGACCATTCTTCTCTAAAGCGTCGTCCATGAACTGCGCTGCGGGCCTAAAGAAAGGCTCCAGGCTGAACAGCGGATGGTCTGCAGCTTCCACCCCGTGGTATTCCACCCCCAGGTCGCTGTAGAACCGCTGACCCGTGTTGATCCGGTATCGTCCCGCGGCAGCGTTCAGCACGTGGGTCACGCCCAGAGACGACAGCTTGGCCTTGTCTCTCGCCACGGACCTGCGGGACACACAAACTGCCAACGAGCCGCGGCGCACTCGGGAAGAATTTGCGACTGATTGTTTTTATTTTTAAGTTTGTTTTTCGCACTCATCTCCGATGTACAAGTTGGGCCACACTTGATCGACAGCTTCCAGTGGCTTCCTGTCCGTCCAGAGAATTTTTCTGAGTTCTTCCAGGGACGGCGTTTCCTCTCCGCTGTAGCAATAAAAATGTATGTGTCTGCTTCTATGCATGTGTGTGTGTATGTGTGTGTTTGTGCGTGTCTTCATGCTCATGTGGGCTCTTTTCATTTGCATGCATCTTTTTACGGGGTCTGGGACTGTCTCTGTCTCCTTCTCAGCCTCTCCAGGCTCATGTCGAGGCTGCGGAGCTGCTGCAGGAAGCCCGGGTTGGGAAAGATGTCCCTGTGCGGCTTGACGGCGGCCACGGCCTCGCTCAGCGTCAGGCCCTCGGTGATCATCAGGAAGGCCAGCACCAGCGTGGCGGAGCGGCTCACTCCCATCAGACAGTGAACAAACACTCGACCTGCCATGGGGGATATCCCACTTCAGCCCCAAATACTAGGGATGCACCGATAAGACTTTTTTACAGAATGAGTAGAGTACAGGTACTTGCTTTTCAGTAGTCACCGAAACCAAGTACTAGAGATGGGAGTAAGTCACACATGTGCAAGTCTCAAGTCTTAACATTCAAGTCTCAGCAGGCTGAGCTACGAATGTACCAATGAAATGCGATTTGGCAACTTGCCTCCCTGAGCCAGTCCAGACCTGATGAATCGTGCCGTCGGGTAAAAGAAAGGACTGAGCATGAAGTTTGAAGCGTCATCGGCCTCCACGCCATAATAATCCACCTTCATGTCTCTGTAGAAACGCAGCCCGGTGTTGACGTACAGGCCATGCTGGGGGACGTTTGAGGGTCTGTGGGCAGCGTTCACAATGTGAGTGATGCCCAGGCTGTGGAGCGTGCTCTTGTCACGAGCCGCCAACCTGCATTAATAATAATACGAAAAATAGAAAAGAAACTTTATTTTTACCCCACGCATAAAAACATTACAAAAAGTTCAGCACATATATAGGAACATACTCATTGCCTATGTAAAGGTTAGGCCAGACTTGGTTGAGATGTCCTGTCGGCTGCCTGCCAGCTAGCAGGAACTCCTGCAGCTCAGTGACAGAAGGAGGCTCAAAAGGCTGATACCTGAGGGACATACTGACATGCACACGCACACACAGATACAGAAAGAGAGATCAATAGGGATGGTAGCTCAGATCATTTGCTCCCTTGACAAGCACAGGAATTGGAAATGTCACTGGGGAGAGGTCTCAATATTGGCAGAATGCCACAGTGGCTTGTGGCTTTCTTTTTCGGTTACACACTACATTCTGATGCATGACTGATCAGCAGATGAAACTAATTCTGAGTAAACTTGCTGTATTTAATTGCAATGAAAATTTCAGTTTCTAATCTGCAGTCCAATCTTAAAATATTACAATATTCAACAATATAAAACTTTTGAAATATTAAAAGAAAGAGCCTTGTCATTTTAGCCTTGTCAATTTTCATACTGAATATTATCATTTACAGGCAAACAGTTCTTGAACAACACAGAGACTTGACTTCTGCCTCGCTCTCTCTCTCTTACTCTCTCTCGCTCCCAAGCAATAAACTCACTGCAACGGAGCCTTTCTTTCGGCTCCTGTGGGAGGCGCTTTAATCTTTTACTTTATTGTCATTATGGGATGGGGAGGGGCCGGGGTGAGCAGAGGCCCCTGGGGTGTTTCGTACGGTCCATCTCATCGCAATGCATATCGCAATACTGCCCCACAACAATAACACGAACCCCGTCAACAGCCTCGTCAGCCAATTTGCGTGAATGTGACCCGATGAAAATTTAAATTTTTAGTTATTTGTCACTCAGTTATATCTTTATTTATGATTGGCAACCTTAGTTTGTTTATTATTTTTCTCAATTCATTACAAAGTATTAAGTTGTTTGAAATGCTAATATCTCAACCGTTCAAAGCACTAAGGCAAATGCAATGTTTGGTGTTCCGATATTAACATGCACAAACAAAAACAATGAGTAAAGCTGAAAAATCCACAATAAAAATCAACCGACCAATGAACCTTTGTCCTCCCTGAATTATCGGAACTTACCTCCTTCCAATGCAGCTTGGGCTCTTCTGCCGTGCTCACCTTTCTATAAAAGCTCTATAAAAGCTCATACAGGCACACATGTAATGATGAGCTGCTGCTTCCTTTTATAACTCTGTAGTCACACACTCAGTGGTGGCAAAATATCTGACACGTTGATTTTATTAGCTGCAAATTTTTGACGCATTTAATTGTGTCAGATAACGTAGGTTAATTCTCGTGAACATCACAGCGAACGCGTCCTGTCAATCTTCACGTTTGCTCAGTTGCCTATAGTCCATTTCTGCAGACTTGTTATGTAATACATCACTGTGCTGCATTTGACTGTGTTGCTATGCCCACCGCTCTGCAAATAACCACCTCACCAGTGATGTGTTAACTTCAGCTGGATCAGTTGTTTGTCCTGTGCTCATCTTATGTTTAAACACAGGGTGACAAGAAAGACACACATTGTTTTTGGTCAAGTAAATAGCTGCAAAGCAGACGAAGGCAAAACATTTAACCGAAATCTGTACCGTCAAAGTAAAGCAACTGACTAATATTTTACAGACAGCAGTTGTATTTCCTTTTTTTCACCATCGGTAGTACATTGTCAGTGTGGACAATTACCAAGTCTTTATTATTATATAACTTTTTTTATTTTCAACTTTCTTTTTTTCGGCTCATCCACTAAATCCATCTAATGGAAAAATCATGAAATGTCAAGACAAGACGCACACTTTAAATGTATATTTACAACATTGCACAAAAATAAATAGTGGTATCAAAATATAATATATACATATATATATATATATATATATATATATTTTGTATATAAATTATATATACATACATATATATATATATACATATATAATATTGTTTTTGTTTGTTTGTTTGTTAGACCACCCATATGTATAACTACAGTATTTTACACATACTTTTTAACACGTGGGTTATAGCGTCAGAGAAGAGGACACAGCCTCCGTTTGAATGTCAGCTGGTCGTCCAATTTGAGGAGGAGAGAGAGAAAATGTTTGTTGGGGTATATGGGCCGTTTCTGTCCGACGTGCCTCAGGGCATCTCTCAGAGTGAGATGCTGCCGCAGCATCAAATACGCCAGGACCAAAGTAGCTGATCGACTTATTCCCATGATGCAATGCACCAGCACTTTCCCTGTGGAGCAGTATAGAAAATAGGTAACGCTTGTGCCAAACGGAATGTTCCTTTTGCATTATTGAGACAATATATTTGAGGGTGACGCATTGTACCGTCTTTGTTCTTCAGGGCTTTGTGTATGAAGTCGGTGGCGGGTTTGAAGTACTGGCCGAGGTCAAAACTGTCCGAGTCTTCTGCCGGGATGCCGAGGTAAACACAAGCGTCTCCATAAAAGCTCTGGTCTCCGATGCTGCCCTGCTTGGAGTGTGCTGCGTTCAGGACATGAGTGATGCCCAGCTTATGTAATGTCTTTCGGTTCTGCGCCACAGCCCTGGGGGAAACACAAGGCGCAGACGGGAAGAAATACAGGTGCAATATCAGTAAAACAATAGCGAGCGAATAAGACACACATTATTTACTCTCTCTTCAGGGACCCGCAAACAATTCTGCGCGCCAGCCGCCTGCGGTTATGCCGAGACACTCACACATTTCCTATGTAGAGGTTGGGCCAGACTTCATCCACCGGTCTGAGTTCCAGGTTGCAGGAATCCAAGATGTGCTGCATCTCTTTAATGAGCCCCAGCTCCTGTTGCTGTTTGCTGGCTGGCATTCTCCGTGCACAGCGTCCATCCAGCGCTCCGCTCCCACCGTCTGCGCCCACTGTCAGGTCACCAACGCAGTCTCGGGGGGGGGGCTGGCCTCGAACTGAGAGACACGAGCAGGTGGCTGTTTCCAATGCCGCCCAGCTCCAAAATTAGATCTCTGTGTCCGATGATTGCTCTCCCCCGACTGGAGGCAGAGTTATTTAACGTTGCTGCCACATTGATTAGTCCGCGTTCACCATTTGCCAAAAGCTCTGGGACTCTTTCAGCGGGGTCACGCTGAGCGAGGACAAAGGGAGGGGAGGGTTGGACCCGCCGTTTAGTGTGTGTAGGCAGAATGGTACAAATGGAGACGGTCTGAATGTTGTCAATGAGGACATTGACTCGGGCTGACTCTAAATGGGGAGAGTTCTATTTTGTGCTTGTTGTGTGGGGACGTCCTGCAGCTCTCTGTCCAGGGCGATGAGCTGTTGCATGAAGCCTCTGTTTGGAAAAATCCAGCGTTTCTGATGCACGCAGCGCACTGAAGACAGGAGAGTGCGGCGATGGTGAATCATCAGGTATGCCAGGACCAGCGCTGCGGAGCGACTCACGCCCACAGCACAGTGCACCAACACCTTTCCTGCAGATCACAAAAACGAAGAAAACAAAAACTTGCTGGTGGCTCCAAGTACTTTTTGGCTCAGCGAGGGAGGTCGTCGAGCCTTTACCTCCTGAAGTCAGAGCCTGGTGAATGAACTCAGCAGCCGGGTAGAAGAAAGGTGAAAGGTCAAATGTTGGCAGGTCGTTGGCCGGAACTCCAAAGTATTTCACCGTGGTTCCATAAAAATCCTCGTTTCCCCTGCAACACAGTTTCCCGTGCGCCGCGTTCAGCACGTGGGTGACGCCCAGCTGCCACAGTCCAAATCTGTCATGGGACGTAAACCTGACTCACATTGTAATTGTTGCTCGAGCGAGAATTCCGTCAGGTACGTGAAGTTAGGCGAGAGGCGGGGAGAAGATACTTACATATCACCCAGATACAGATTAGGCCACACCTCATCGCAGTGGCGGCAGGAGCGGGCCGCTGCATGCAAAACCTCCTCCAGCTCCTCCACAGACGGGATCAGCCACGGCCCGTTTGTGCACTTGTCTCCTTCATCCTCTGCGTCGGTGACGCTTCTCTGCTCCAGGCCGTGTGGATGACACCTCGTCGCCGTGACAGCGTCTGGAATTGGCTTTTCGTCCGTCATCCGAAGGCTCTGCTGGTGTCAAGCGTCTCTGCCACAGTTTCTGCTGCTGCTGAATCACTGGAGCTCTGACAGTCATAAACAGGTGGCGCATTTTGGAACTCAGACAAGCTCTTGATGATGAAGGGAAATGTGTTACCTCTCTCTTGACTGGTTCTCTCTTATCTTATAGATATCAAAGTACGTATTAGGAAAAACAAAAGAAAGAAAGAAAGACATAAAGAAAGAAATAGAAATTAGAATTTTTAATTTTTTATTTTTACTTTCAGTGAAAAATCGCACACGGAAATAAATGTCGCTTTTCTCATTTTGGCCAGCAGAGGTCAGTGCATTTAAATCGGCCTGTTCTTCCTCGCCGCGGTCTTAGCGTCGCCAACTCTTCCTGTTTTGGCGTTGCCTGACAAACTGTCAGAAAGCATGTTGGACGTGAGAAAGTTGGCCGAGCGGACACACAAACACACGTCGCGGCTCCGACGTGTGGCAGCTCAGTGACGGCGTCTTTTCGAAGGGACTCCGGAAAATTATCAACGTTTATAAAGTAAGTCCGAAATGACCAAAAAGGTGGGGCTGGACTTCGACGCCCTTTAAAGAAGTTCCATGGTGTTTGTTGCCGCCGCCACCGGGACGTCAACAACAATATAATAGTCGGTCTCCCCCATATATGATTTCATTTCAGTGGTTGTTGACCGGTTGCTCTCTGTGGTCGAGGGACTATGCGTCCTTTGTCACATCCCTCCTTCCCCGTCTTACTCTGTCACGCGCGTGCGCGTGCTCACGGCCGTGTGTCACCGCTGTGTGAGTGAGTCACTGGTAAAGCCGGCCGGGGCCAAATCTGGCTGACATGGCACTTTGTGGAGTCCTGAGGTGAAGGCTGAGCTCTTAGGCGGAGAGGCGGTGGGATGTTGGCCGTGTAAAAGTTGTGGCTGGTTGAAAACAAGTGGGATTTGTCTGTGAGGAGAGGAGAGCTGAGCAGCAGCTGCCCAGGTGAGTTGCTGTTACCTCAAGTTGATTCGCCTGATACATACATATTTTTGTTCTTCCGATCTGGATCCCTCAGCTGTAACTTGTATTATACTATTATTAACTAACTGGTTCCTGCTTCTTCATAAGTAGTATGTCACTTTAGGTATGGGTGTTGACATACCAGTTAAGTCAGTTGAGAGCTCCTTCTACTTTACAGAAATGTAATGCAGTTTCTGGGTTTCTGGGTTAAGTGGGCAGTAAATGAAAATAAAAGTTTCCATTTATTTTGAATTGGCACAATGGAAAAAACGAGTTCAAAATATGTTCAGTGTGATGTAAGAAAACAGTAAGTGTTCAGACATTGATTCAAATTGTATCAGAATACCTTTATTATCATTTGTTCAAATCCCAATTAGCCCAACACCTAGGCTTTTTATTGATTAGCTGTATACAAATATTTGGCACCTATAACAGCATTATTCATTCAAAAATCCCTTTGTGCCATTTCAACTTAATTCATCACGCCATTGTAAGCAGCAACCTATAAAAGGTTCCTTCTACATGTACATTGTGTCAAAATGAGGAAATGCTGCTGCTCCCTGAAGTTGTGCAAGCTGCTAAATTGGGTGAGAATGGTTCTGCGTCTGTGGTTGTGCCATGCAGCAGTCAGCACAGCCGCCATACATTCAGCGTCGACCAAGGCCTTACAGACCTTTGGAGCAGCCGTTAGTGTGCAGCGAGCGGCAGCGTGGCTTGCTTATCTCAGGGTCGAAGGCGAAGGACGAGGGCAGAGTGTTGAATCAGTTTTTCGGTTGGTTCGGGCGAAGGTTCGTGTAGGAGTGATAATGTCTTTTGTGTATGATTCAGTCAGCTGTTTTTCAGTGGTTCAGTGAGTGCCGTGTACGTCTTCCACTCCCGGACCTTAAACGCAGCTCATATCGTGATCACGACGCCGGTGGTATGATGGGTGAAGCATACCACACCACCGCAGCGGCCGACTTCAACACTGACCAGCATCCTTATTAGTCACATTCCGGTCACGGCTGTGTCAGCAGCTGAGCGATGCGTCAGTTTGTTTCAGGGATTTCTTATGCAAAACAGCTGCTTTTGGGACTTGTGGCCGCTTTATGCGTTTTTTTTTTTTTTGTGAGACTGAAGCAAACAGAAATTATCATGCTGTTTGTGTTGTCTTTGACGATGTCGCCGCATTTCCTTAGAAGCAGCAGTGAAAACTGATTAAACATTGACACATGGCTTTATGAAAAACTGAAATGAATATTGATCATGAAAGTTGCATCAAGCAATTGGCCGTGTGACCCGAGGTATTGGTCACTAGTCTTCTGTCTTGGAGGATGTCTGTTCAGAGGCTTTGGGAAATGTTTAGAAGCTCTATTGATCATGGCGGACATATTCACTAATTAAATTAAAATCAACCCGTCAGTGTTTTCAGAAGATAATCAACTCAGCCGTTTGGGGACTGACGTCTGCTTTGTTTTGTCGTCTGTTGATGTCCGTTGAGTGGGAATCTAATCTTTGGGTTTTGCGCCATCTTATCAATATTGAAAAACAACAGATAGTCGCATCTTGTGTCGTCAACATGGGGAGCGGTCGTCCTCAGTCGCTCATTCAATGAGGTGTCAGTCAGTGAGTGTGACACTGATGAAATCCACATGTGAAAGCACGAGGGGGGTGAGAAGTGCCTCGTCATTGATTAGAATATTATACTGCACTATTGCACTGTTATTACTACTACTCCTATTGCTACTATTATTATTTGACTGATGTTATTCTTACTACTACTGTTATAGTATTATTATATACTAATATATACTAAACGTATTATACTTTGCATTCCATTGGTTGCAACATTTCACTGCCAATATGACAGACGTGACGAGTAAAAAGTTTTGTCCGCACCATTTGCAGTGGCATGGCCTCGTCGGAGGAGGCGGTGAGCGCCTGGAGCTGCCTGCAGGTGGCCAAGTGGCTGCAGGACGAGGGCTTCGGCGACTATGTGGACCTCATGTGCAACCAGCACCGCCTGGACGGCCTGGGCGTGCTGGCCCTGACCGAGGCCGACCTGCGCAGGCCGCCGCTCGGCCTCACAGTGCTGGGGGACATCAAGCGGCTGGCCGTGGCCCTCCGCCGCCTACAGAGGCAGAACCAGGCCCAGCTGGAGGAGCTCGGCCTTCAGGCGGCCGCCCTCTCGGTCAACAGCGTCGGGCCGGGCTGGAGGTGCAACGACGAGGATGACGACGGCGACCACGGCTACGACGGCACCGAGCTGCGGCTGAGGAACGTCGGCGACAGACATCGGTACGGCGCCGGCGCACAGCTCTGTCAGACGCACTCCAACGGGAGGTGCAGGCAGCAGCAGCGGCAGCAGCTGGCCGGCAGGCTGGACCCGGAGGTGTGGAAGACGGCGCTCAGCGCCCTGTACGTCTTCTTCGTGTGCGGCTTCACCGCGTTCGTCATGGTCATCGTGCACGAGCGCGTGCCAGACACGAGGACCTACCCGCCGCTGCCGGACATATTTCTCGACAGGTAGGCGCACGCGTGGTTCGTGCTTTAACGTAAACATGTTATCTGATCTAATCACCCATGTATGCGTTCACAAACAGCGTTCCCAGAATTCCTTGGGCCTTTGCGATGGCCGAAGCCTGCGCCGCTATCCTGTGTTACATGTTCCTGCTCATCCTGCTGCTCCACAAGAACAGGTAGTGTGCACGTTTAGCTCACACCTCTGTAAAGTCTTGGTTTATTATTGTGTGTTGCATAGATAGATAGATAAGAGAAATTTGCATTTACAGCAGCTTGAAAAGGGAATTAGTGTAATAAAAGGCATGCAATTTTCTAAACTATAGTATAAAAAGAGATAAAAGTATGGCATTAAACATAAATATCCATCCATCCATCCATCTTCTATACCTGCTTATTCCAATTCAGGGTCACGGGGGTCTGCTGGAGCCTATGCCAGCTGTCTTAGGGCGAAGGCAGGGTTAAACATAAATATATCCATATATAATATACAGACATTGCAGTTTTGCATAATGACAATGTGTGTCATACAGTTGTGCAATGGGGTCGTTTTAAGATTGAGTGTTGCGCAATTTGGAAAAGAATAGAATAGATGTACTTTATTGATCACAAATTGGGAAACTACCCTGTTGCAGCACTAAAAGAAATACAAAATAAACTATACAGGAATTTCAAGAAAGAGTCAAGTGAATCTGTATACAACAAACAAACAGGAGCAAGATGTGCAAAAGGCACAGCTGAGTGATTTTCCCAATTGTCTCTCTGTCAGGTCCATCCTCCTCAGGCGGCTGTGCTCTCTGATGGGAACCGTGTTCCTGCTGCGCTGCTGCACCATGTTCGTCACCTCTCTCTCCGTGCCCGGGCAGCACCTCAAGTGTACCAGCAAGGTGGGACACACACACACACACACACACACACACACACACTAGAGCGCTGGTCAATGGGATCAGTCTCCCTCTAGTCGCCGCAGTCCAGCTGACAGCAGGTGGCGTTCCTCTCGTCCTGCAGTCCTACGGCGACACCCTGGGAAAGATCCAGCGGGCGCTGGCCATCTGGAGCGGGCTCGGCATGACGCTGGCCGGCGTCGAGACGTGCGGGGACTACATGTTCAGCGGGCACACGGTGGTCATCACCATGCTCAACTTCTTCGTGACAGAGTGTGAGTCTTTGAGCGGAACGTCGCGCTCGTTAGGCTGACGTTTTTCCATAAAGTTTTCATTTAGAGCCTGTTGGTAAAACTTGACTTAACCGAGCACAAATAGCTTGAAGGTCCTTCGATATCATGTGTTATGTAATAATATTTACCAACAACGCCTGTGAGTTTGTTCATCCCTTTGTTTTTCTTTGCTTCCAAAATTACTAAAATACAATTCAGTGGTTAGATGGAAGGAGGTTTTTTTTTTTTGGCTTGTTTTGGATTAGTGCGGACTACTATCCCACGTTTGAATCACCTCCAACAGACTCTGGAACAGTGGGCGCAAAAAGAAATAAATGATGCCTTTGTGTGCGACTGCATTTGCATTTGTATTTACAAATATACAAATCAGCAGCAGAAGCCCTGTGGGGTTTTAACAGTGCTGCGTCTCATTTTCATATACACTGTTATGCTCAGGCGTCAGATCATTAAGATGATTTTGTGGTTCAATTACCGGGATTACTGCGAACGACACGACAGGGTCAAACTCTAATCCCGCCCTCCGACTCGTCCTCTGAATTCCAGACACGCCGCGCAACTGGAATCTCATCCACACCATCTCCTGGGTTTTGAACCTGTTCGGCATCTTCTTCATCCTGGCGGCCCACGAGCACTACTCCATCGACGTCTTCATCGCCTTCTACATCACCACCCGCCTCTTCCTCTACTACCACACGCTGGCCAACACGCGTGCCTACCAGCACAGCCGCCGGGCGCGCATCTGGTTCCCCATGTTCTCCTTCTTCGAGTGCAACGTGAACGGACCCGTCCCGAACCAGTACCACTGGCCCTTTGACAAGCCCGCCTTCATGAAAACGCTGATCGGCTGAGATCCGCTCAGAGGTCAGGACGCCGCAGCGTGCGCACGCACTTTAATACTTAGGCTCAGTGTGGGAAAAACATTCTGCCCGACAAACGCTGCTTTCTGTTCCCTTATTCATGCATTCGCTCGTCGCAAGCATGTTCAGCCTCATGTAGCTAAAGCTAGCAGACGGTCCATGTAGCTTCGAACCCCGAGAGCAGATTAAAGGATTGAAAACAAAGAGTTTGAAAAATGCTCTTACGCTCCTGTTCGGTATTTATATGTGTCAGAAATAAATTATGTTGAGAAAGGTTTTTGTCCTAAACCGCTGTAGCTGTTGGAAGGAGGCATGAAGCATCCATTCTCAGAGTTCAGAGTTAAGTGGAGCGTAATGCATTATAATACTAGAGATGGTTAATGCGTTTCATCTTGAGGAACCGGCAGACTGATACCAAGTTAATTACCTCCTGCTTCTGAGAAGGCAAGGCAAATCTTATCTATACAGTGAAGTGTTTGACTGTGATCTTGAGAAGGAAGCAAAAGTGCAAACACACGCGTCATAAACTCTCACACTATGCTCACATGTCCATGCAGACAGAATCATTAATGACTCCACGACTTTTTTAAGTTGTTGCATGTTTTTCTTTCATTTAGCTAAACCAAGATTCTCACCTTCTGTCTGTCTGTTTTATGTTTTGCACTCTAACACATATGACATTTATCTTCTCATGTTCAACCATCAACTAGAACAATATGCAAAGAACAGCTTTGAATTTATCATCCCACAGCCGCAGGTATTAATGGAGCCATTGAGCTGCAGGTTTCGGTCTTTATCTCTGGGATATTTTATCTTTCGTTAAGGATTTTTTTTCTTTATTTTTTTTTTTTAAATGTGGCATTTTTTTTCATTTCTAAACCTATTTTTTTTTAACTGTTTTGGTTTGTGTCGGGGAAATTTTGAGGTTGCACCTGCTTGGTGAATTCTACCAAAGAACTATTTTTCTTTTGTATGCACCCTTGCCGATATTTCCTGTTCTCTACTTGAAGCTTTGTTTCCATCTGATTCATGATGAACTCTTAAAATAATAATTATTTCTTAAAATTCTAAGATTATGTTAATGTTAATATTGTCATATTTGTTATTTTTTATTTGTGATGGGTAAAAGGAAAATGATGACGCTGGATATTTTTCAGTCTTCTTTGTTTAAAGTATTTGACTGTTTCAAAGCACAAAGACTGACTTCTGCTCACTTGGGGTGTTGACAAATTGCCACGTTAAAAATATTTGTGTTGGTTGTTTACTAGGATGCATCGATCCAACTTATACCTAGTCAATTGTTTACAATTTATGGCTTAATTTACAATTAATCCAAATCATAAATGTTTACACTAATTCTTTTTTTCTTTTTTTTTTAAAACAATGTTCTCATAACTTACAACATATACTATATGTCGGTATGTACAGGTTTAAAGTCAACATAATTCAATTTAAAGGACCTGGTATAAACTCAAAATAAACTCGTGAAAAGTCATGAGCTCTCGCTAGGTGTGAAAAGGACCTGCTTTATTCCTCCGTTTTTCTAATGTGCCTTTATAATAAAAAAAAATGTCTGTTTTATTCTTTGAGTTTGTTTTTTTTTGTGTGTGTGTCTGTGGGTCCTTGGTGCAAACACGCTGGCTATGGCTCAGGAGTGTGAGCTGGTAGCAAATAAGAGTGTCAAACATCCTGAATGGACTGCGTACAGACAATACATCACCGTCTGAAAAAGAGCATGCAACCTTTACAGTCAGAATACAAAATGGACCAGCTCTGTCTGCTGTTTGCGCGCAAACACCTCCATCCAGTGCAACTCCCAGGATGCAATGGAGAGCGCCTGCCGCTGCGCGACAGCAGAGCTCAATCCTCAGAGGCTCTCTGGCTCCCACTCAGAGCAGCCAATAGCGCCGAGGCTCACTCTGTTCCAAGCGATGTGATGATGTGATGCTCAGCTCCTCCAACTCTCACCCTCAGCGGATACAAACCTGTTCACATCTGGCGTGGCGGTGCAGCGTCCATCCAGCCGAGCATGTAAGTGACTTGTTTTTTTCCCCCATGTAAATGTTTTTTTGTATGATGCTGTTCACAGAGGAGTGCACTTTGATAAATGATGTGAGGAAAAGAGACAAACAGAGCTGGAAGTTTTCTTGAATTGTATGTATTGTGGAAGTGAGGGGGGGGATATCTCCTGCGAGGGACTGCGGTGGCAGGCTCCCAGACCCAGGAGATATTGGCCACTTGACACAGCAGACAATAATGATGCTCGTGCTCAGCAGCTTCTCTCGCCTGCCATCCTGCGCCTGCAGACACACACACGGGACACAATAGGAGATAAAGAATAGGAATGTGTTATAATATTCCCTGGTGCTCTGGTGAGCAGCTGCGACAGAAGCTGAAAATAGACAAAAGTTAATAACAATAATTTAAGCATTGCTCCTGAAAATGTGCCGAAGGGAAATTAGTGTCTTATCGTTATGATTTATTAAATATTCAGTCTCATTCCAAAAGATGCTTAGTCGATAATTCACAGTGAAGTGTGGGATGATGCACTGCATTTATATTACCCTGTGGATCATTTTTTTCAAGAAGATTCAATTTGCCACAATATTATTAATATTAAATAATTATACACAATATTGCCAAATGTTTTTGCAATACAGACAAGCCAGAGGGAAGAAAACCCCACTCCACAGTGCCAACAATGAGGTGCACAGATGAAACACAAATGAAATTATTGTTCCTCTGGTCAAATGCTTTTGTAATACTGTTTAAAAAAAAAAAGAAAGAAAATAAAAGATTAGGCCTTAGAAAGTGGTCTTCATTCATTCTATAATTCCACCTGCTGGTGAGGAGCATTTTCTGTGAGACGAAGACGGAGTTAGGCAGAGGAGAAGGGTAGATGGACAGACTGGTGTGGGGTCACGCTGCTCTTTATCCTGCGGAGATTGTTTGTTGTGCTCTGGAGGGATTTCTGGGGTAGATGCGCTTTCTGGGGAGCTAAGCCATCGTCAAATGGCGCAAATGGGATATTTCTCCCTTTTTCTCTGCTGCGGGTGTTCATATACTCCCTCCGTGGTTACAGTTGTTTGATTGGGGCTGTCCACCTCTCCTTCGCTTCCCTGGGCGAGCGACGATCGATGTCTCATCACACTGGCCACACACATGCCACAGTCGTCACGCTGACAGAGTCGTTTAGTAGTGATGCCATGTGAAGTGACTGATGGCCCAAGTGAATGTGCCATTAATGGGAAATGACAGGCTCGCTTTTCTGTGTTCTTCTTGCGCAAAAGGTTTCAGGGCAAGAATGCGGAGTCCATTTTTAGGACCCCGACAATGTCATGACCTTCTGCTTTGACATGCAACAAGACTTCAAAAGAAATGTTTAAAAAGGAGCATGCATGGCACTCTCATAGGAACTATGAAATGCCATTATTAGACAGGTATTAAACTGCAACAGGACTCATTGCTTGCTTGCACAGGACAGTGCTCTGCTCGGACACTTGCTTTCATTTCAGTATTTGCTCATTCTACGCACATTCTGAAGAAAATAAAGCCTATATGCAAATATTGAATATTGTTCATTGAAATGTTAACACAGGGCGACACGGTGGCGCAGTGGTTAGCGCTGCCGCCTCACAGCAAGAAGGTCGTGGGTTCGATTCCGGAGCCCGGGCCTGGGACCTTTCTGTGTGGAGTTTGCATGTTCTCCCCGTGTCTGCGTGGGTTCTCTCCGGGTTCTCCGGCTTCCTCCCACACTCCAAAAACATGCATGTGAGGTCAATTGAACACAGTAAATTGTCCGTAGGTGTGCATGTGAGTGTGGGATAGGCTCCAGCAGACCCCCGTGACCCTGAATTGGAATAAGCGGGCATAGAAGATGAATGAATGAATGAATGAATGTTAACACACTCAATGTGCTCATTTTGTTGCAAAGCAATTTGAAATGTTAATATTTATCATTTCAACAACTTCACTTTCTTTGAGCTGATCACTCAGTTTCCATTGACTCCCTGAATGCCACTAACAACAAGGCATAGTGTGGTATGAAAGTGACAACCACAGGGCTAAAAATAAAAAGCATGTTTAAAAGATTTTCAAGGAAAACCATCAAACCACTACCTGTCTCACGGGTCTATACTTGAACGTGTTGAAAAATCCAAAGTCGAAATAAATGAAGGCATGAAGTGTGAAAGACCGAGAGTGTATTGATGTTTTCCTCTCTGACCTTAGCGTGACTTGAATAGATACACACAGCACATTTATCTGAGGCATAAATCTTCAACAGCGTCCGTATCACAAGCGTTGCCTCTGCATCGTGGGCCCTCCAACCCAACAGGTGACTTATGCACGTAACTGTCTTCCTCTTTCTGTTGTTTTTTTTGCCTGTCTCTTCCTCAGATGCTGGTTTCCTGTGACGAGGGGATGGACAGTTTGACGCTGCTGGTCGGTGACGCTGAAATCTTGTCGAGATGTCCTTGACTGACAGCACTAGTCAGTCCTCTCCGTCAACTCTGACACCGTCTGAACCCTTCAACGCATCCGCATCCTCCCGTTCCCCATCGTTGTGGGAGGAGGACGTCGCCGCTCATGTGCCTGTGCGGGAGTGGCGAGGCGGCTGGGCCTCGGGGCCGTCGGACTTCGCCGCCGACGGCCAGGATGACCAGTGCCACATGTCCTTCGCTCTCACCACATGTCTGATCGCCTGGTACGGCGTCACGATGGTGCTGGGGCTGCTGGGCAACGTGGGCCTCATATGCATCATCACCCGTCGCAAGGAGAAGATCAACGTCACGGGCATTTTCATCTGCAACCTGTCCTTCTCCGACATCCTGGTGTGCGTCTTCTGCCTCCCCTTCACCGTCGTCTACACGCTGATGGACCACTGGGTGTTCGGCTCCCTGCTGTGCAGGCTGGTGCCGTTCATTCAGTGCACCTCGGTGACCGTGTCAGTTCTCTCGCTGGTGTTCATCGCCCTGGAGAGGCACCAGCTCATCATCAACCCGTCCGGGTGGAAGCCCACCGTCGGCCAGGCCCACATGGCGCTGGTTATCATCTGGATCCTGGCCTGCTTCACCTCCTCGCCCTTCCTGGCCTTCCAGATCCTCACCAACGAGCCCTACGTCAACGAGCACCAACCCCCGTTCCACTGGGAGGCCTCCCCCGACGCTGAAAACTCATCGGCGCCCAGCGGCCTCTTTCCTCACACCGCCGGCTCGCCGCACATGGAGGCCTGTCTGGAGCACTGGCCCTCCCAGCAGCACAGGCTGGCCTACACCACGTGGCTCCTGCTCTTCCAGTACTGCGGGCCACTCCTCCTGGTCCTGCTCTGCTACGTGAGGGTGTTTGCGCGCCTGCGGCAGCGCAAGGACATGCTGGACCGCGCTTGCATCGCCGACGGTCAGCGAATGCACCACAGCCGACGGATCAACATCATGCTCCTGGCCCTGATCACGGCCTTCGCCGTTTGCTGGCTGCCCCTCACCATCTTCAACGCCGTGTCCGACTGGGACCAGGATGCCCTGCCAGTCTGCGACCACAACTTGCTGTTCTCCCTCTGCCACCTGCTGGCCATGTCCTCCACCTGCATCAACCCCATCATCTACGGCTTCCTCAACTCCAATTTTCGGCAGGAGGTGAGGGAGGCGCTGCTGCAGTGTCAGTGCAGCCAGCTGGAGGAGGAGTGCGAGCGTCTCCCCATGTCGACCGTGCACATGGAGGTGTCGCGCACTTCTGTGCCTCTCAACTGCAGGAGCAGCTCTGTGTCAGTTTGAAGATTCGCCTTTTGCAAAAAACAAACCCTTCTCTATTCTTGAGGTGTCTACTGGTTAATGGATTAACAACTGAAGTTGTATATAATTCAGTCATTTTGTTTGTGGTTTACAGTAAAGTGCGCTGTGCAGTGATGGCTTATCGAATTCCGAGGTATCGCTAAAAATGGTATAAAAAAGAAAAAAACAAAAGATGTGTTAATGATACAAAGACAGAAAGGTTGAATGGTAGAATGGTAGAATTTCTGGCTGATTTCAAGGCCCACCTCATTAAAAGATGTGGTAAAACCACACCAGAACTCTAAAATAGTTTGAATATATTTACGAATTTAACAGACTCAAAATGAATGAAAAAAAAATTAAATCAGCTGTTTTTTCCTGATCAAAAGAGTATTTATTAGAATGATATTTAAAATAAGTTGGCTGTTATTCTGTTCGGTAAAATAGTGTGCGTATATTTACAAAAGATGGAACAACAATCAAGGGAACACTTGAAAACTGCTGCTGCCATTGTGTGTCTTACATTTTAAAAATGATCTTGCTTGCACAGTGTTATCCAAGTTTGTGATGTATGTGATGTGCAGATGTCAATTCTACTTTAGTTTCAGACAGATTTTATATAGACATAATAATTGCAATGATTGTGCTGGATACTAAAATGTTAAATAAAATGTAATGTTGTGAGTATCTTTAAATCAATATCTCAGTTATTATGGTTTGTGAATTAGTGTGTGTGTGTGTGTGTGTGTGTGTGTGTGTGTGTGTGTGTGTGTGTGTGTGTGTGTGTGTGTGTGTGTGTGTGTGTGCGCGCGCGCGCGCGTGATTAAAAGAAAAAATGTGGACAGTGGCGGTGTGGTGTGGCGTGGACTGGAAATGACGTTTTCAACCATCTGCCAATGGCGGCTCTATTTCCCACAAGTCATTGCGTCACGAACTGCAGGCGCTAAATACGAACGCTATAAAACACGTATTGTGGAATTCTGTGCAATATTATCCCACCACTGTATTCAATACAGGTATGTAATCTACACTTTATATGAATAACTGGTTGATAGCAGCACTAAAGCCTTGGAACGCTCAAAACTATCAAATACACATCTTACGGAAGTATTGCTAAAAGTTAGCCACATTGATGCTAAGCAGCGTCCCCTCACTAGTTTGTTGCGTAATGTTTGCTAAATTCTGGTAGACGTACGATGGGACGTCACGTTCGTTTTTCGAGCTAGGTAGCAAATATTATTTTCGTTTTTATTTTTCAAGGCTTGGTGTCCGCTGATAAAAGAATTCCTTACTCAGTATCTATCCGTAGTAGTCAATGCCTAATAACCTATAACTATTTGCTCTGTTCACTTTTAGCTTAGCCTTGTTGCTAACATTTAGTGAGTTCAAATAGTTACCGTAAGCGTTTCTCTGCGTGTCAGTGACAACATTAATATAAGTCTCTGTATATCAAATGTCATTGCGAAATTTATTACTCACGAAGTGTGGATTTGCCCATGTCAATATTCTTCTGTTAGTTCGAAAGGAAATACTGATAATGCTTTTCACTTGTTTACTTCATGTTATGTCAGCACTTTCCCCACCATAGTGGGCTCATGCAGTTCCTTTTTGACATGGACTACCATGCGTTGCTTGTTGTCATGAAATGGTAAAACTCCTGCTCGTTGGGAAATGTGCTCTCTACTAAAATAAACTGCTTGTTTTTTGTTTTGTTTTTTTGCACAGTTGGATTTAAGGGCAGACGAGGCCATCAATGGCAACAAGTAACATTTCTTCACTTCTCCGAGGTACTGAGTAATGTGAAATCTAAATGCTGCACTACATGAATAAAATTACCCGTTGGTTGATTACGATGGGCAATGTTTATGCAGATGTTGTTGCCTACGTTGATGTGTGGTCGGGCGAGAAAACGGCAAACTACTCGGACGTATTTATTCAGCAGCTGGAGGAAATGGGAGCACAGGTGAGCACATGTTTTTTGCGTGTGAATTTCTGCTGATGGTATTGGTGTGTATTTTATAAACAATAAATTTCCTTTCTCTACCAGGTACCAAAAAGATTCACTAAACAAGTCACGCATGTAATTTTCCATAATGGTCATCCTGCCACATGGAGTAAAGCCAAGAGCACTAATGTCAAGCTTGTCTCTGTCCTCTGGGTGGGCAGGTGAGAATAATGTTAAAGATTCACATTTTTTTAAACACAGTCATTTCTTTTCATCCTTTCTCTGTTGTGGGTTAAGATGAGACTAAGATTTAATTAAATGTTTTTTCAACCCTTTCTTTTTCAAGATGTTTCGATCACTGTGAACGAGCGGACGAGGAGTTGTTTCCAGCACTGAAAGAAACCAATCCAGAGTTTAAAAATAAGAAAGTATGTGAAGTCACATATACCTTGGTTGCTGTTTGCCTGATCAAAATATATAAAATGAGAGAGAGGTCATTGGTTAGCCTTTGACATACAGTATAAAGACCCGAAAAAAGTGCGAGGTTTCTGTTATTAATGTAATGATGTTGCAAGGCATGACATGTAACGGAGTATTCAAGCGGTCAAAAATGCTCAAGGTTATATCCTATTGCTAACATGTTTTTGTCATCTCAGCATCGTTGTATGCAGGGCAAAGATTCTCCAAGGAGAACGTTGGAAAATGACAGACGCATTAAAAAAAAATTAGATATGATGATGAAGGATCGGTTACCAAAGCAACCTAAAGGTAAGAAACCATCATAACCAGGTCTTTTGGGAAATCAAAAATTAAACCTGAACCATGTTTGCTGACAATGAAATAATCAATATAATACCTTAAGCGTTGCTGAATTCTTATGAATTTATGCATGAATGACCTGGTAAACTATTATTAATTCAAATGTATTGCTGGTAGTTTGCATAGACTTCATGTTGAGACATGGCATGAATTAATGCAGTAACTACTGTTTTTGAATCGTAATGATATTTCACAAAATACATGAAACGGAAAAATAACGATGATATTTTGTTGACAGTATCTGATGTCTCGCCGATAATTATTGATGAAGAAAATGGAATCGTGTACAGCCCTGGTTTGAAGAGATCCGATTACATGGAGGCCCGATTGAGGGAGATGAAAGAAAAAAGGGAAAACCTGTCACCCACTGGTATTAGCTGTTGTGCAAACTGATGAACTTATAAGGTTTAGGAAAGTATGACTTACTCAAGCAACAAAATTTGCATTTATATCATTCTCTTTCAGCTTCACAAAAGCTTGAATCGTGCTCGCCCACTGGATTGAAACCCTCCCTTGGAAGCACACCGACAGTCCTGAAATTAACATGTAAGAAAATTTAATATCATCTTCTTTTATCAGATCAGAGCTACGAGGTTGAGCAACAAAATGAAGCCAAATAAAACTGCATGATTAAAAACAAACATCAGACTTGCACTTAACAGCAAGTAATGTTTTTGTTCTCAGAATAGCTTAATAGATAGTTGGAAAAAAAAATATAATAAAAAAAAAAACTAAGAAGTAGTGTGAACAAGGACTTTACCTATATAATTTATCAAAAGCAGAGATTTTTTTTTTAACTGACTAATATTATATATATATACATAACTGGCCCTGCATTTAAAGGGAGTGTTTTCTTCAGGCAAAATCTCCCTTATTAGATAGAATAGATGAGAGCCACTGCTGCAATACTGTAATATCTTTCATTTACCTAATATCTGAGTTTGAGTTGTTTAACTTAATAAGGTGGTGTGTGAAATCCAATCTGAAGTGTTAGCAGCACTGCGCAGCTTTTCCAAGGTGTCATAAATGGGGGTGGTAATAGATTATCAGCAGTAAGCGAGGCCCGCAGCATTTATTAATGCCAGAAAACAATCTGCAAAACCTATTTATTTTGCTAAATCTTTGAAAAAATTCTTCATACAGTTGACCAGTCAGATGACAACTCCAGTGCTGCTGCTGAACCTGCTGTTGTTGAATCTGCTGCTGCTGAACCTGCCCACTCGGCCAACGGAGACGACGATGTGTTTGAGGACTTCTTCTCCTCCCCAGCTCACTGCCGGCAGAAAGCGAAACGAGCCACGTGCTCTAGTTTGCCAATGGACACAAACATTGAGATTCCCTTTGAACTAGGCTCCGTCGGTAAAAAGAGAAAACCGAGAAGAAGTGGGTTGGAAACGAGTAGTAAAAAGAAAAAAGTGGATGAAAGTGAAGGAGAGAGGGAGCGTCCAAGTGTCCCATGGCGGGAGGACGAGGAGACACTCGAGTGCCGGAGCGCTAATGTCACCCCTGTGGTTAAGAGGTTGAGACAGAGCACCTTGTCATTTCCAAACACCAGATCGACTAATAGTGCAGCGAAAAGAAGGGCATCTACATCATCGCTATCAATAAAGACAACGGAGACTGGCAGTCCAGCAGAGCTGCAGAGACACTCTGCTGCTTCTGTCCATTCTCAGATCTTGGAAAGTGAGTAGAAGGGCCGCCAGGTAGAAGAGTGTGCCTAATTTAATGCGTTCTGACATTTCATCCACCAGCCTTCTCGACCTACCATTGTATTACAACTGTGAAGTGTGCTCCGCTTTGTGCAATCAATGAGACAGTTATGATTTTTTTTCAAAGGGAAAATTTTAATGAATTTCTGCAAAGGTCACTTTCTATTTTTTGAATGTTATGCTTCAAAAAGAATAAAATAATTTCAACATAATTCAGTGAGGCCCCGTTTATTTTAGGTGACCACGTGTCCTCTATGTTCCTGTCCATCTCTTAAAGGACTAAACAGAGGATGTAGGTAAAGTGCTCATGCACATGTCCTAAACTGGTAAATGAAGTGCACCTTGTGTTCACGTCACACACCAGCTTAAAAGACAAGTCTTAGTATTTCATGAACTATGCTCATACTGTGGTACGTGGCTTGCTTGCTCAAGCAAAAACTCAATTTAGCCTCCGTTTTTGTCAGTTGAGGTGTGAGACAAATTGAGAAAACGCGTTGCCCTTTCATACTTGGTGCAGCTTTCGTCAGTCAGATTCTGAGTGAAAGCCCCTGAAGCAGCCGACTCACAGCTGTTTTTCTTGTCTTCACGTGCAGGTAGAGGAAATACATGTTCAGTTGCAGCTGGTTTTAAAGAGGGTAAAGACGACAACGGTTCACTAACTGTGTGTCTTCAGAATATGGGAAAAGAATCAAAGGTAAGAATATCTGATATTAATACCAGACAAAAACATTTGGATTTAAAAATATATATATTTAACAATATATGTACATTGTTCTGGCCCCAACGAGGTTTCCTTTTCCTTTTACTCCTTTTTTTCATGCCTATCTTCTTTGTTTTGCGGCTTTAAACGATCATTTTGTGTGAAACAGGCCAAATTGCATTCACAACTTGGATACAGGGAGCAATGATGAGCCGTTCACCATGTTGTAAATGTTTAGAATTTTTTTTCAACAGAGAAATGGTTCTAATTGCATGCTTGTGGCATTTCTGCACATTCTTAATTTACTTAAACGTGTAACTCAATTTGTCCTATCCAAGTGCTGCTGCTGTCGCTGCTGCTGCGGGGCCGGGCGGATCATGTGACTTCCACCTTCCATAGTTTTCTGTAAAATAGGAAGTTTTGGAAGCGAATGATACATGTGTTATTCTTTTGCGAGCACTTCCTGTGCTGGGGTCGCACACTTCCAGCTCTGTAGGCGTTTTGACGCATCCAGTCGAGTGGTTGTGTCTGGTCCTGAGGGGCTTCCTGTGTTTTTGCCCCTGTGATGGTGGCGCGCTGCTTCCTCGCTTGTGAAATGCACCTGGCCTCTGTTTTCGTTACGCTGCAAACCTCAACAAGCAGCTGCTGAAGCGAGCCGAGCGTGACGTCACCTCCCCCTCAAAAGATCTGACATGGTTTTGCTTTAATGTCTCCTTGTCACAGGGATGTAAATGTCCTCTAACATCTATAATAATAGGGGAAGATACAAACACGACATCCGGGCAGGGAACAGAGGTTGCACCTGCGTTGCATTGGCCTTTGAAACTACAAATTAGTCATCAACTAAAATTTTGGTAATTTGCAAGTGGGCCTTTACGAATGTTCCTAATTTATTACTATATTATATATGCTGAGTAAAAAAAAAGTATCAGTTCTGTGTACCTCATTTTGGTGATGTGGGTGGAGAGACAAGTTCTATGGAGTTTAACAGAAACATGGATGCATGGATATTGAGACAATAAAACTATTCATACAAAGGGAAGATTTCTATGAAAGCAAATGCACATAAACATCTTGGTTCTAGTTGCACCTTTGTACTTCTACTGTGCACTTTAGTAAGAGCTTTCTCTCATTGTTGCAGAGAAAATAATGACTAGATTTTTAACCTAGTGCAACATAGAAACAAGGAAAGTAACTTACAAAGCCCACAGCTAATGCATTTCTGTCGCCTATGTAAAGTATGTGCCCTTCATCTGAGGACACACACACACACACACACACACACACACAGATATATATGTATATATACAGTATATTGCTCTCAAACCATCCTGTAACCTTTAGCTTTGTGCAACATTTCTTTCTTCTTTCTTTCTTCCTATCCTTCAGAGTTGAATTAAAACACCAAAAGTAGTCCCAAAAAATATTTGTCTCTTATTTAAAATGTTTATTTGTAAATTATCGAAAATATATTAAAAAAAAAAAAAAAAAAAAACATAACAGGAAGTTCAGACATAACAATTATAGAGTTGCTAATAAACTCCTCGGCTTTCCATTGTACTTATCAGGGATAATGTGATGTTCGACTGGTGTTGGCTGTGCTGCCGCTCTGTTTTGGCACCACTGTATTACCAGGCCTTAACCCCTGACCTCCAGCTGTGGAAGCAGATATCAAAGTGTGACAGGAAAGGGCCCAGCGCTCCTGGATGTAGCTGAGGCTCAGGTGTCTGTGTCAACGAGAGCCACTATTTCACATCAAAATAACAAGGCTGTTTGGACCACGTCAGAGAAATAATGACGCTAACAAGAGGCAAGGTCTCGGTCCGCTTCTCTTAACTGCTGGCGAAGCAACACGGGCGGAAGGTCTGTGTTGCGGAGCGCCGAGTTGGCAGGGACAGTGCAGGTGGTTTTCCAGTGGCATGGAGATAACAATGGGTGCCAGTGTTAAGGCATCAAGGCCAGCAGATAGAAGGCGTGAGCTGTGCGGTCCAACAAACAAGAATCACGTTGGTGCTAACACATAATAAGTCGATAGAAATGTGCAAAAGGCATGACAGAAATGTGTAGAAATGCATATTTTCACATGGTGGTATCATGGATATTCATTTATAATATTCATATCTATTCATTTTTATATTTCTGTTTAAATTAATATGGACACATGTTGAAAAAACAGGTGGCATTAAATATTTAACATATTTAACTTTCTTTGACTTAATTGAGAGACTAATTACTTTCCAGGTGCTGTATATCTGAAAATACAACATTATTGGAATTACCCATAGAAATGTAATTAGGAAGAAGAAATATCATTCATTCATTCATTCATCTTCTATACCCGCTTATTCCAATTCAGGGTCACGGGGGTCTGCTGGAGCCTATCCCAGCTGTCTTAGGGCGAAGGCAGGGTGACACCCTGGACAAGTCGCCAGTTCATCGCAGGAAAAAGAAATATATTCTTTGATATTAGTTCTGCTTTGTGTTTTTCCTTTCAGGTTCTCAGGACTCTGGTTATGACAAGCATGCCCACTGAGTAAGACCCCTGGGAGATTCAAAGCCTGTTAACCGATTGTGAAATATAGATTCAGCCTGTTAATCTTTTTTTTTTTTTGCATTGGCTGCTTGGTAATCTGTCCTCCTCCCTTCATAGGAAGCAGAACATCGTTGGCCAGGTCGTGAAAACACTGGCTGGTTTTTCAATAGTTGACCAAGTCTGCGAGAGCACAACTCATGTGGTGACCGGAGGCCACCGACGGACCCTCAACATTCTGTTGGGCATAGCTCGAGGCTGCTGGATTCTCTCCTTTGAGTGGGTGCGTAGTGTGCCTTATTAGTTGGAATAACACAAAGGAAACTCTCTAAAGTAATATGAAGCTTCTCTTTTTTTCTCTTTGTCTTGATTAGATTCTGTGGTGTTTGGAGCAAAGGCAGTGGATTCCAGAGGAACCTTATGAACTTTCTGATCAATTTCCTGCTGCACAGGTGAGGGTCACTATGACCTGTGTTGCACAAGAGATGATCCCAAAATGTCTTTTTTTTAAGAAATGGTGTCAATAATCCTTGTCAACCCAATTTAATTGTTTTTTTTGTGAACATGAAGGTACTGTTGCTGGCTTACTTACTTACTTACTGTTTGGTTCATGTAAATATTTGCTCAAAATACAGTCCTATCATCCCTATCACAAAAGTGAATGCAAATAAGTGCAACTGTAAAACCAAGGAAGTTTGGCCGGAAGCCTGCAAAAATTTTATTGCCAGCGGTCCATTTTCACCGGCCTTGTTTTTCCTGTGTAAAATGTGAATGCTGCCTCTTCCTGAGCTCGTCGCTTATGAATCTCTGGCCTCCTGCCATTTCCAGAGCAGCCAGGTGTCAATGCGTTCCATCTCCAAATTATTTCACGTTGCTGCTGCGGATGCTGCGGTCATATTTTGTAATAACGTCACTGTGACTGTGTTTATGTGTAAATTTTACTTTAGATCGACTGTATTTTTACTTTTTTTAATCCAGCTTCCCAGTGAATTAACAGAAAGGTTGTGGTTCTACAAAGCCAATGAATAAAAGCTGCTATGCAGCCTGTGCTGTGGCAGTTCAGCAACGCAATTCCATATTTTTGCGATAGAATACACAGAAAAGTTACTCGAAAAAACAGGGTTTTTCATCCAGAAGAATCTTTATTATAGACTAGAAGCAAGAAGTTAATATCGTGCGTTTACACAGTTCATTTGTAAAGTGAAGAGCAGAACTAATTCAAACTAATATTTCAAACTTGGGAGTTTAGGCTCATCTTTTTGGCCCTCTGCCATATGGGCAAATCAAAAATCTAAGAACATTTATATTAACACACCAATGAAGTCATTTATTGCAAATGTTTATGAAACGGAACATTAACTGTCTTGCTTCCTCACGACAAATTTCTTATGTATTTGCTTAAAAAAACATAAATAGTAATAATAAAAAAGAACACTCCCTAAACTCTGCTATCAGGTCATTTGCACTTACGAGAATGTGGAAAGATACAGAGAAAATAAAACCTAAAGACATTAGTCCTTGTTTATGTGCGATTAGTTGTTAGCTAGCAAAAATCCAATAAAGATCTGTAAAGTCAAGTTAAACGACTTCCTGAAAAACTATATATAAATTAAACAACATTTGTACACACATTTCCTGTCAAAATGCAATACCATCATGAAAAACTTTGCATTTGCATTTACGTCTAGGGCATTCAACAAGACACAAACACCTGTATCCAGTTGTTAATCTACATGTACCATAGATTTTCTTTAGATATCTTTATAATTTGACACAGGGTGCCATGATTAAAAAAAACTAAACAGAGACAAAGACAAAATACTCTTTAAACTATAACTGTGCTCCTCAAAACAAATAGCTAGCATCACATTTCCTCTGGTCTGCCCAGACTGATTAGCTAGCCTGTGCAGCTGACTGTGACGGTCATATCCGTGCACACCACAATCAAGCCTTTCTTCACTGTAGGTATTTGTCACTTCCTCCTTCTCTCAGGTGCGAGTGCGTTGGAAGTAATTACTTCAGATAAAAGACAGTGAAGTAGTACACACTGCTCTTTTTCACCGGCATATCGAAATGCTCCAGAACAGTCATGGAGGATTCAGAGCTGTTACAACCTTTAAGAGCAGCGTGCATGATTTTTATTTAATTGCAAAAGACCCAATTGAATAAAATCAGTCCACATGCTGTAAACATTATAAACATAGACAAAATATCTAATCTTTTCAGCGTCATATAAAAAAATACTTTAAGTGCTTTGGCTTCTTTTTTTTAGGAATTGAATTGTTCAATGCTGTTTGCTGTGTGGGGGTTGGGAAGGGTTGACCGTTCAACGTGGACCTGAGAAGTCCGCTGGCCTGATCATCATTGTGGTGGACTTCAGCGAGTAGCCCGAGCCTTTCCAGTAGTACCACTTGATCCCGTTGAAGCGATTCGAGTTTTGGCCCTGCTGGTAGTAGATCCCGTTCAGGTTGGACGGACCACAGGCGTCAAACCACCAGCCTTGAACATGAGAAAGCAAATGGTGGTTATTAAGAAGCATAGGAGTAGTTATTCCAGTCGTGATGCTAGAGGAGCAGAGCTTCTTTGTGTATATTATTCGAGTGTATACATCCTGCAAGGCATTTTCTATTCCCTCCTTTTTCACATATCCCTCCTCTTTGTGGCTGCATTTAATGCTCAGTCAGGTGCAGCGTGCTCACTATGGCATATAAACATTCTTCACGCAACCTACTGCTATTATTATCGACGTTTGTTATTATGTTGTTTCACCAAAGCAACGGTGCGTGAAGCGGCACCGCTCGAAGCCCGTTCAGGTGCGACTACTGTACAGCTGCTGGCAGAGCACACACAGTGTGTCACTCTTTTAATTGCAGGAGGTGTTGTGGCCTTTCTACTGGGTGAGTGCCACTCACACACAATTGTGCACCGCGTGCTAATGGGTGTCTCCCTGTGGTACAAAAAAAACCTCTCATGGGAAAAAAAGAAAGAAAAGCGCGGGGCCTCAGGGTTTTTCAGCGTCTCCTTGCTCACTTGGCAGACCCCCCGATACAGACGGAGACAAACTTCTGGCAGCAGAGTCACTTTCAAGGGAACAGAGGAGGACCCTTAAGCTACTGGAAGGCAGAGGGAAAAGCTCTGTTCCCAGGCTATTAATGTCAGGCATTGTAGGGGCTGAATTCCCAGCTGAGTTGATCAGTGATTAACTCTGAACTAATTGTGCTCTTTGACCAGGCCACAAAGTTACGGCGAGTGCTTAAAATGCCCTTGAAGATTTTTTCGCTGGATGTGCCAAGATTTGGCCCGGGTGGGAAATTGTCCCCCCGCGCGCACCAAGGTGCCATCGTGAGCCGCGGGAGCGCACGCGCGCACCCGCCGGTCGCGGGAGCGCGAGTGACTCGCTCGGAAGAGCGTTGTTTCTCTTACCTCCCGTCGTCAGCTGCGAACACTTGCAAACACATTTGTCGTTGTCCGCGTCCTTTGTGCTGAAATCGCTTCCTGGCTGCCCGATGCTGCTTATTTTGCCCGCGGTTCCACTGTAGCCTTTAAGGTGTATCCTGTAGAAGGGAAAGGGAAAAATGAAGGAAGAGGAGGAAGTCTGCTGCTCGCTTGTTCCTCAAAAGGCAACATCCCACTGACTCATTGTGATGGGAGCTATTTGCATGAACCTTAGTTTTCCTGGTTTCATTTCTTTTGCTTTTCTTTTTTTTGTTGTTTTTTTTGCAATTTTGCAATTTTGCAATTTTGCAGTTTCTTTGAATGAGCTGTTTCAAGTTGCAAAGAGAACTAATTAATGGGTCAGAGTCAAGTTGGTCAAGTTGGCCAAATTCCCTTAAATAGGAGCATTTCAAGGCCTGTTCAGTTTCAAAGGAAGGGTCTCGTCAGTTGAAAGCAATTTATTTTGGTTTCGTTGTTGTTTTACCCCCATGGCTCTGAAGGCCGTGTGCCACAAAGGGGTGAGAACCCAATTCTACAAACTCAAAAGTGTTTAATCTGTTTTCTGTTGTTTTTTTTCCCCACACAAACTGTGTTTTTTATTATATTTTCTTTGGATTGAGGCCAGAACATCCACATCAGGAAGTAAATACTCTTATAGAGGTCAGAACCTCAATTCACAAGTGCCTCCATAGTGTGTTTCACTTGGATGGCAGCATTTAAAGCCGTGAGCTCCCACCGCACCAGCCTAATCATTTTCCCAAAACAAATGGCTGTCAGATATAAATCAAAGAAACAGAGTAAACACCCAGAACTGAGTAGAAAATTAGACGACTTCCGTTTACTTCATGTTCGATTTGCTCCGACACAGACGCTGATTTATTCGGGAATTCTACCTTGGCAGAATATGTTCCCAAAATAACATGCTCCCAAAGTAACATCTGAGTTACACCTTAATTATTGTCCAGCCAATAAACTAATTAATTTATCCACTGAAAGAAATTAGAAGTCTTTAAAAATGGATTCAATCGTTTCTTTTAAAGATTGATTTTAAACATGAACCCTGGTTCAGTCTGGAGATGCACCGATTTGTTGCTGCTTTATCTAACGCAGCACTAGCTGTTCTGTTTTTTGGCCTGAGGCAAAAAAAAAAAAAAAAAATAAAAAGCAGAATCAGTCGAGCCATTGTAAAGGAATGTTAAGTGTGTCTACTCCTCCTGTGTCTCCAGCACGACGTACCTGTAATTTTGCGCCTCGCTGTCGAGGGAGAACTGTTCGTACTGGGCGAATCCCGAGTTCCCCTCCCAGTCGCTCAGCTCGATCCGGAGTTTGTACGACTGTTGAGCTGTCAGTCTGCTGGCAAAATCATTTCCGAGCCAGTGTTCTCCGGAAGCCTCTCCAAACCCCTGACAACACACAAAAAGAGGAGTTCCGACCCTTCTTGAACTCGCAGGAGCAGCTTGACAGGCATGCAAACTAAGTAAAGTACAAAATAAAAGAAAATACAGGTTTTCACAACATTATTGAACCTTATTCATATGAAATACTTCAGTTTTGCGCTTGCTTTTGTGCTCTTATACTTTAGAATCATGAGGTGCCTGAAAGATTGAAAAACCAACACCAAACGTGAGCGGTGCGACGGGCATTTAGAAAGAGCCTTGGGCGCAGTTTTGTCAAGGAAGAATTTCCTCGCGATTTAATTAATTTGTACCTTTTTGTACTCCTGCCACGTGCGGTGGAAGTCGACGCTGCCGTCAAAGCGTCTCTGCAGGACCGTCCAGCCTCCTCCCTCCGTCTCCATGTCACAGTGAGCCTTCACACACAACAAGAGTCGGTGTCTTTATTCAATTCAGAACGAAAAGGAAGAAATCACACTCGCTGGCTGCGCAACAGTGGCAATCCTACTTGACTGCTGCTCATAGGTACACTATGTCGAGTTGCAACGGGAGGGTCGAGAACGGAGGGAACAAGTTTCTTAGGCGATGGCGATTTTAGCCCAAGAATTCCGGAACCGTTAATAAAAGTCTGAGAACCGAGGGGAGCGTCACGGCTGTACATGGGGGATCTTTTGTTCTGCAGTGGTCTGAGAACTGTTTTTTTTTTTTTAATTCCACTGCCCAGCCCTCAAACACAATACTGTTGACTGAGCTCGTACAGAGGTGTGCATTGTTTTATTTACAAGGTTGAGTAAGCGTGGGTGGGTCAGGGCATGCCCGTGCATGTTTATATGCATCCAGGGTCGTGACATTGCCCGGCCCGATTAAAAATGACTCCCTGTTTGGAGCAACAGGCTCACTATACCTTGACTTCTATTGTGGTGTTTGGAATGGTGAGAGTGTACGCGCCACTTTGCGTGCTCCCCGACTTGAAGATGGCAGCGCAGTCCATGAATGTGGTCGGGGTGTCCTGCATCATGCCAGTTTTCATCTCTGTTGGAGAGGAAAGGGGAAAAAAAATCTCTTCATCTTGTTATTTTTGAACAGTGAGAAATCTCGTCTCATCTTGTTCCAATAGCGTTTTGAAATTAGAGCACTGTGTGATTTGCTTCATTTCCTGCTTTCCCTCTTGATGGACTCTATGGAATATGTCTTTTTTTTTCATTTTGATAGAACTAGAAAACGAGGACAAGACTGGAACAGGTTAGAATGACCCAGAGTGTTGAATGACCTTGGAATGAGCCCAGTGAGATGCTGTGAATGAGGTTGTTGACGGTGTCCAGTAGCTCCTGCTGCTGTCGCTGCAGCGCCGTGTTGTTGGAGGAGACTCTGATCAGCTGCTGCTCCAACTGGCCAATGACGGCCGTCTGCCGCAGCACCAGAGTCTGAAGCTGCTCCTTCTCGTCCTGGAATATCTTCAGCTCCACCTGCCGCTGCTCGTCCATGTCTTTGACCTTTTTCTCCAGAACGCTACGAATGAGGAAGAGGAGGAGCCAAGTTCAACCCTGAGTTTTTTTTTAATGGCTAACTGCTGCAGTCAGAACCTCTGGACTTACCTGTTTTTGTTATTCAGCTTGTTGATTTCGTTGGTCTGGACGATAAGTTGCTTTTCTAAGTTGTTGGTCGACAAGGAATTCTCAAGAAGTCTTCGCTCGAGTCGGGTTGTGTGATGAATCACCTAAAAGATGAAGGAACCTCCGTGAAGTCGCACCTCGTGAAATTTTTATTACTTGGTGTCATCTGACTTAAAGTACTGCAAAATAAATTCAAACACTTTACATTTTGTAGGTTTAGGAGGTTGTCAAAAAGATGTAAGATTGCAAAACTTGTTTGAAAAGCATTAAGTGCAACAACTCACAATGAAAAGCAAAAGTAAATTTTGGCAAAACTGTGCAACGGAAGAAATTTGTGTTGTTTAAATGCCCTATATAAAATTCATTAAATGTGTCTCGTCAACAGCAGGACACTAACACATCCCGTTCCAGCAAATGTACCTGAACAAGGGAAACTAACAGTCCACCTACCCTCAGGCAGTCCTATTGAACTGAGCCCGGGGGTTGGAGGCCTTGCCTCTGATTTCCCATTTTGGAGGAACTGAACTCAGCAAAAAGCAGGTTGTTTACATGAATCCAAGCTAAGTGTCTCCAATGGAGCTGTTGATGTCTTTAAACAGACGGATGTGTGATTGTGACAAACTGATAGACCCTTTCTGTGGGAATAGAGCGGCGCTAATAACAGGAAATGCTGTACAGTTGTCTCACATAAGGTCATTGACGTGGAGCCACAATAATAAACTGACGCAGTCGTCCCTGTTTTTCCCTCTGGTTATTTTTTTTAACCCTCTGAAGCTACACTAATGCAGTTGGCCATTTGCAGGAGCCCTATTAGTGTGTTCATAACACTGAAAAACAACCGCAAAACACGGGCCGTATTTTCATTGCCGTGTTTTCGTGCTATGAAGGCTATTGTGCATATATGTAAACAGGTGCACACTTGTTTGGACAGCTTCGACTAATCTCTCCGCTGCATAACACGCATGCACTTTTTATCTTTTTTTTTTTTTCTCACCCTCAATATGTTTAAATAGTTGTAAAGCCTCACCTGTGCCTCCACGTTGGTCAGTTTCCTTGTTTGTTCTGCAGTTTGGCTCAGCAGGTTGGTTCCAATTTCAATCATCGTAGCTGTGTGGTTGTGGACGGCCGTCTGTTGTATTTGGACAATGTCCTGCTTCATGCTGTCTTGGATGTAGTTCTCGAGCTGTAACACGAAAGAAAGACACTTAGACGGCACTGAAGAGATGTCGACCACTATCAAGTGCTTTCATTGTGCACGCACACTGTCATTTATCTGTTTATTTATCCACAAAGCACTGAAGAGCAAATATGATTTGGGCTGTAGTTCTTTAATGAGACATTTGATGTAAGGGTCGTTTATCCCTTTAAATCTGCGGATGAACATTTTAGTTTTTTCTTTTACATAATAATATACTGATTATGTTGCAGCAACTTGGAAATTCGAACCGACAAACTGAGTAACTAAGCTGGAGCTGTTGCGGCACTCTGTCAACACCCTTCAGCTCTCGCAGCTTGACTGAACTGACTCTGGAGGGATCAGACATGAATCCTCTTTGAATCCAGAGTCTTACCTGCTACTAGGGCGCACCAGGTAAACAACCAACTTTGTCCTCTTTGGTGGAAATTTGTTTAAACAGTCATGGCACAACGTGAATTTTTTGCAAACATCTCGCCTTGTATATTTTTCCCCATTGAGTTTTTTTTCTCTTTTTCTTTCCTTGATGTCCTCATTGTGTGCTGGAGACGCAGTGGTTTTACCCAGTCACATGTATTGTTCACGACGTTCCGATTGTTCCTCGCGATAAATTGCTCCTTTTGTTAAAGATGACAATTTGGAATGTCTGTCGAAGCCAGTCTTGCTTGTACTATAATGTGAGACCCATGGTGAAAATTAGGCCACAGGTGATAATAAGAACTAAATTGTGCTTTTATTACACTGTTTTTTGTTCCCTTTCACTTTTGGAAGGAGGGCTTGCGAAAAAAAAATATCTCAGTGGGGTTTCTTACTTTTGCTTGCCAGAAATAATATAAATCTTCACACAATTGAGTAATTATTTTCAATCGTCCCCCTGAACAAACCGATGTGTTCTGGCCAGCCCATTTCAAACCTCTTAATCATGGCAATAATACAATGGCTCAGATGCCCCCCGGGGCGGGAAAAGGTCAATGTTTCATCTTTTACGACATTTGTTGTTCTCTACCTTACAGTATTTCCACTTTTAGACGAAGACCAATCATTAAGTTATTTCCTGCATGGTGTTCCTGAGTGGCAATCAGGTCACACGACTCGTAAACAGGATGGAAGTGCTGAGTGAGGAGTCACATCCTCTATGACAGTGAGACACATGTGTATGACTGGGAACGAGCGCCGGCCCAATTATCTCCTGTATGGCGGTGGCCTGTTGTTATTTACCCGCCTGCGTGTACACAGGAGTTGTAAACAGCCAGTTTTAATTTTACCCTCTCGCTGAAAATAGGACTTTCATCCGCAATTAGCGCTGATTTTGTTTGCCTTCCTTTCATGACTGCCAGTTTGTTTGTGTTCTTGAACCCGCACGGGGACGTGTGGTCGTCGGAAGGTTGTAGGCAGGAATTGCTGGCAGGATATCCGACTGACAGTCATGTCCTAATCAGTTGTTTGTACGCGGTGTCGTCTCAAAGGTGTCAGTTGTGTCCGACAGCGTCAGACGTGAACTGCTTTGTGGAGCCACTCCAAAATAAATGGGCTTTCACAAAGCTAATTCTATTTCACAGTTGTAGTTTTTGAAATTGAGTACATGCTTTTTTTCAGTTTCTGCTCTGGCATTTTTTTTAATGACCTGTCTTCTTATGATGATATGACAGGACGTCTCAATGTCATGTTTTTCCTCCAAATTACACGCTTACATCAACTGGTTCTGCCAGAAGGGGTAGATATTTTTCTCCGTGACGTATGATGAGGGTTTGGTCGTGACACTTGCACACTTTTCCATCCCAGTGTCAACGAAGATGATGATGATATTTCACACCCATAGTGGTATTAAATGAATTACATACTTTTTCTGATTTGAATGACCAAACTGCTGCTCAAGTCCAGCATTGGCAGCGATTTCTGCTGCTGTTTATCATCTTTTTCTTCCTCAAATTTGTTCTCATTTGGTTCCACCAACGCAGAAGATAGTGCAATCCTTCTCCGGCCCCATAATGAAATATATTCCCCTCTGTTGGAATTTACTAAGTGTTCTCTTGACCGCACACCTTTTTCTTCCTCAAGCAGAACATTCAGCGTGGCCTCTCCTATAAGGTTATTTACCGAGTGGCGGCGTCGCGACCGTGGAGAACATCAAAGACTAATGCCCTCTGAGCTCTGCTGTGGACAGCGATCAGACGAGGCACAAATTGTTTGATCAAGCTGTGAATAGTTTGTGTGTCGTCTCCCTCATCTTTTGTGAAGCCCCGGAGGAAGAAAAAGAAGGAGAAGAGAGGGTGCAAGAAAAGACGGAATTTGCTTCCCTCGGTCAAGGGCTCCTCAGCCTGAAAGGGAATTATATGTCCCTCATGCGGACACCTGCATGTGGCCTTTGTCAGTCATACAGCCCATTATTTTTCTCTGCGCTCAACACAGGCTTGTCAAAGGCGCTGCACATTTCTTTTGTTCTGTTCACACCTTGCTGACAGCTTGTGGTTTAGCAAGGGTGAGATTAACGTGGCACTCACATTATATTCAAAACAACTGTCACCCTGCAAAGAAAATGTTCCTCTTTGTAGGCGTCCTGTGATCTTGCACAGGGTTAGAATGTGCAAGCTGGTTCTGAGGAAGTATGACAAGTCTGCTCACTTATCCTCCAGTTCAATGCATGGCGTTTGGTTTAATTTAAAATTTCTTCTTTGGCTAAGGCCTTTTTCAGTGTGTGGACACATTCAGCTGCACCTGTTTTACTTTATTTTATTTTGTTTCATTTAAGCTTGTCAGGGAATTTTGTCTTGCACAGAATCTTTTGATGCTGGCTTGCTCAAGTAATCTGGCTGAATCATTGTCTCTTGTTGGGTTTGAATATGTATTGTTACAGGATCACGGTGGCATTGTGCCAACACCAAACACTCTTATTGCAGGTAATTTATTTGAAAATGCACCTCACACCTCTAGGCATCGTAACTTAACAGGAAAACAGGAAAAAAATACCTTAAAAAAAAAACAACCCTGCAAGGATGTCATTTGAATGGTTGTTCTACTACGATGTTCTACTTAACATTGCATGTGGCTTCAACAGCAGTGTTGTGATTCTCCTCAGACATGCTTCAGCTCCTAGTGCTACTTCACACAGAGTGCCCAGAAAGCCATAGTGGCAAAGTCAGCCCTGCCTGTTTTTCTGACATCAGTCAACTTGAATAAATCAGCTTGTCAAAAGATCATACAGAATCATGAAGGAAATTAAAGGTGTGAAAAGTATAAAAAAGTACAAACTACTGGACGTTTTGTGCAAAAAACAAAAAAACAGTTGACTGTTCCAATCTGGGACGGCACGGGGCTTTGTTGCCTGGCCTATTCAATGCATCTATTCAGAAATATTTTTTGTGCTTTTCAACTTTCAAATTTAAACATTGAATCACAACGATAAACGATAAAATGAAATGTAAAAAAAAAAATGCTGTTCTGTCTTGCGGGATGGCCAAGTCTTTTTTAATCCAGCCATAGCACAGTGGAGTTGAGGAAACTTTTACCTTGAGCAGCCACTGCGTGTTGTTCTCCATGGTCATCTCCAGCTGCTCCAGCCTCTGCGCCGACTCGTCCTGGTACTCCGGTCCATCCTTTTGAAGTGGATAGTTGGAGCCGCTGCTGCTCTGACTCTGGCAGTTCTCCTGCTCGGGCAGCAGAAAGGTGTAGCTGCACGGCCCGTTCTGGATCTGATACTCTCTTTTAGCCGCAGCACAGTGTTCTGTCCCGAGACTGAAGCAGAAAGCTAAAACTAGTAAGTCCACATTCAGCATCTTCCCAGTGCAGTTTTTTTTTGCCTCAAAATGAACTTAGAACGAGTCCTCGGATCTGTCCCGATCTACTCTCAGCGGCTGAATGTGCCTCCTCAACTGTATCCAAGTATAAATCCTCTTGAGGCTCTGTAAATTCCTTTTATTACCTCTCGGCGGTAGGAGGAGAAAAAGCCATCAGGGGAATTCGAGGTGGTGTGTCATTCCCTAAAGTTACTGGTGCCCGACAGCATGTGCTCGCCTTTCATCAAGGCCCCCCCGGCCACTTGTTGGAGCTGCCAATGGCCCCACTGATTAGCCAACAGTGAGTTGAAACCACTCCCACTCCCACCTCCCCGCGTGTGGCCAGTCAGTGCGAAGGACCCTGAAGTGGGAGATTCCTTTCGAAACACACTTGGCAAAGAGAAGCAGATGCACAGAATCACTCATCTTCCACGATATCCTCTGCACTGCCCACGTGTTTTCTTTCCTCCCCTTGTTGAGCAGCGACTCAGGATGCAGCTGTCCAGCCCCGGCGCTCTCGTCGATAGTATCCGTGTGTGCATCCCATTCATGTCGGCTCAAGACAAACTTGGCCTGCCACTATGAATGGAAGTGTAAAATGCTTTGCTTGAACACCACCAGCTGGTGTTGTCCGGCTGTGTCGCTGTGTGCTGGATCAATACTGCTGGGAATATGCAGTCAGCCTTCATTTGAATTGTACAACAGTAATTACGGAGGTCAAGTTCCAAATTCTTTCCCTCTGCTTTTGTGAAAAAGTGGCTGCAGTTATGGTGTGAAACTTGTCACAATTTTCTATTTTTACATCACAACAGACTTTTGTGCTGTTACTTAGTTTGTCTTAAGCATGACTGAAATTCCCGTGTCACATGTTTGTGTATGTGTTGTGTAAAAAGTGCACATATGTGGGACAATGTATTGATTTACTTGTCTTACCACCCACTGTTTGTTTTTTTTATATATAAATTTTAGTCACTATTTTCTTTGTTTAATCACATTCTAGTGAAAACTGTGCCATTTTAGATTGACAGTGGGGGTTTTCAGCTTGTTCTCTGGAGCCGGATTGAAATGGCGAAACAGAATTGAAGGAAGTGGGCTGATGTAATAGTTACTGTATAAAGGAAATGCAACGTATTTAAGGGACATTACCAAAGAGGAAGGACTTTGTCGTCATTCTGAAAACAGCGAAATTGATTCAGGTGTTGACGCTGAATCACAGAATTCCTCTATGTTAACTGAGAACTATGTTCATGTAGAACACAGGAAAAGGGACTTGAACCAACAATCCCTCTGGTACAATTAGTGTGTGCCACATACCTAAGGAGTTATTTTTTTAATCCACCAGAAGATAACATGACTGATCGCCCTGAAATTAAACAGTTGCACAAGAGTGATTTTCAGCTTTGAAATGTGAATTATAAAGACCAAATTTTAAGGCTTATATTTGACCACCTACAAAAAAAAAACTTTTTAATTTTTTCACTGACGAGTAGTTCACTCACACCAGAACAGAACTCAACCGTCCACTTCTCCTCGCAGATCTGTCGTCTCCAGAGGCACCTGTCTGCCGGGGAGCACCAGCAGGACCTGTTCCAGAGCCAGCCCACCATGTTCGTATCCCAGCACTCCCAGCCCCCCGCTCAGAGTTTGGTGGAGCTGATCCAACTCTGCGGAGGAACCGTCTCCAAAACCGTGCGGCAGGCAGGCATCTGCATCGGTCGGTACAGCGGCAGAAGGCCGGAGGGCTGCCGGATCGTGTCAGAGCAGTGGGTGCTCGGTGAGATGCTCCCGTCCTTCCAATGTTGTTGAATTGCTCATGGGTCTTGTCACGTCATTAATCATTTGTCTCCTCCCCATTTATGTGATTTCAGATAGTATCACACATTTGAAGCAGATGTCATACGATGACTACTACCTGGAGTGAAGGATGCAGAATTTTGGTTCATTTGGTTTTGAAGTTCTGCAATGAACTGGCGACTTGTCCAGGGTGTCACCCTGCCTTTGACCTATGACAGCTGGGAGAGGCTCCAGCTGACCCCTGTGACCCTGAGTGCAGGAAGAATGGGGTATTGAAAATGGACGGATTTGATGTTTACATTCATTTTATCTGGACTGAGGACGGCAGCTCTAGTTGTTCATTATTCATCGTTACCATAAACTACATGACTGTGAATATAGACAATGTTTTATGTACTATTTTTGGCCCTTATGCATGCTCACCGTGTGTAGCACTACTAATCAGTCATGGTGATTATCACCATGGGCGATGAGATTGAGTCACACACTGAATGAACTCTGTCTTTTCTTTTTTTTTTTCAATTGCATTCCTAATTAATGCTATCCTATACATTTTAATTGTCATCATTGCCTTTGCAGACTTTAATCAACTCTGCCATTTCTTCTAAACGGTAAAAGAGCCCCAGGAGTCTGGGCCTTGAAGAGTCTGGGCTTCTTCAAGGCCCAGACTCCTGTATTTTCCACATGTGATAGGATCTTTGGTGGACCAAGTGTCATTGATTTTGAGCTTCCATTCACAGTCATGGGTTAATAACAGCCTCAATCTATTAATAACCTACAGGGGGGGTTGTCATCTATTCTGCAGTGGCTGTGTGCACGCATTAGAATCACAAGTTAATTTAAAGCCATCACAAAAATCTACATATACTTAACCTTAAAACGTTTTTTTTTTAAAAAACATTCTCTTTAAAGATTTGTTGTACTTGAAATATTGGACATCATCCCTTCATTGCCTCACTGTTATCCAAGCAAATGGTTTGTTTTTTAATATAGAATATATGGAATTGGAAGTAACATTCTGTTTCTTTTTCTAGGAAATCACAAGAGTTCTAAAATAAAAGCCAATCTGTTTTATATCATGATGTGACACGATTGTGTAACTCCCGTGGTACAATATCTCTGTGCAATTATTGTGAGATTATCTTTAAAACTTTGAGTGTAATTATTACTTGTTCAGTGCTACTGTGTGTTATTTATTGAGTATAATCAAGGTGTTTTGATTCGGATTTTATTTAAAATAATTTCACGATAAAGTTAATCTACAGATGTAGATCCATAGAATAGTAGATGTCCTCTAAATTATAATATACTTTTTATCTTAAAAATAATAATCTGGTATATTATCATCGTTTTTAAGCTTTATTTTTGGCAGATTTTTCTGCGCAATATGTAAACTGTATCCTATTAGTCGGCTGTTTACGTCACTTGGCCAATGGAATTCGCCGATGTTGGAAGGTTTCGTGACGCAGGTGGAGGCGTGTATGTGTGCGTGTGTGTGTGACATTTGCCGCACGGAGCTAATCTACGAGTAGCTAGCAGCCGGCAAAGAAGAACTCTGGGAAGGAGAAAAGAAAGCGTTTCCCCCTGCAAACAGCTGAGTTGTCCTTTTGTTTGCAGCGAACTATCGCACCTACGTTCGAGGAGACAATTAGAAGTCACGCACGGTGTATGGCAAAAGTTTTTTGTTTTTTTTTAAAGGCTGGAACAAACACGTAATTCCAATTTGGCTAACGGTTTCTCATAAGTTCCGTTATTGGCGTGAAATGCGCTTCCGCTTCCGACGCGTTCATGTTTACTAGCTAATCGTGTGTCGCGGCTGTCGCGCCCGATGTCATCATCTGTCAAGTCCGCCTGACGAGTCGCGGCGTGCACACGCAAGGTTGAAATCTGCTCTTGGCGCTTTCCTATGCCGAGCCGTCCACGCAGGTGTGCCGAATGCAGGCCAGGTGTGTTGAGGGATAGATGCTGTGCACACGTTTAGGGTCATAACAGTGTACAGGATCGCTCCCCTGCTTCTGGGATATATAGTTATTTTGCTACTACTTCTACTACTTCATCATGCTGCTGTCCTTCATCGTGCACACGCACTCGCTGCGCTACTGGTTACCAGCGACCGTCATGCTGGGAACAGCCCCGGCGTACGTTCTGTCGTGGGGCGTCTGGCGCCTCCTTTCCAGCGTGCTACCAGCAAGATTGTACCACAAACTGGACGACCGGCTGTATTGCATCTACCAGAGCATGGTTCTCTTCTTCTTCGAGAACTACACCGGAGTCGAGGTGAGTCGTCGCCCCGCCGACTTTGTGCGTATTGTTCCTGTTGTTGTTCACAAAAGTCTCGTTCGGTTCTCTTCTTGACAGACTTCATTCCTTTCACCTTTTTTTTTTTATGACGCCACACCTTGGCATGGTGTTTATGTAGGGTGTGTGCATACAGGTGGGAGTAGGTCAACATTTGTCTGATCCGATCTGCTATTTGCAAAAGTCGTTGCCAGTTACATTTTTGATAAAGCCTCTTTGAGAGCTTATCCCGCTCTGTTAAACAACTGCAGTCCAAAACGAACCTGCTTTTGTACTTCATTTAAACCATTCTGCCATTATCATGGTTATATATTGCCAACTCAGCAGAATCTCCACTGGTCTGTATAACGTCCCATTCTGTCTCTTCAGATCATTATATATGGAGAAATACCAAAGAACAAAGAGAATGTCATCTACGTGTCCAATCACCAATGCACAGGTAAAACATTGCACATCGTGGTTTTAAAGTATTCTAGGCCTAATTGAATTAAATGATTGTGAAACATTTGCTCTTGGCTCTCTTTCTATACAGCTGACTGGATCATCGCAGACATGCTGGCCATCAGGCAGAGCGCCCTCGGCCACGTCCGCTACGTCCTGAAAGACGGACTCAAGTGGCTCCCTCTGTACGGGTGGTATTTCTCTCAGGTAACGACGCAGCCGTGGACAATTTTAAAGAAAATGATTGAAAAATGCGGTTTCGGTTCAGTCACATTCCAACACTGACCGTCGAACCGGCTTTCTTTCAGCACGGAGGGGTCTACGTGAAGCGAAGTGCAAAGTTCAATGAGAAGGCCATGGTGAAGAAGCTGCTGAAGCAGACTGAGTACGGAGCGCCAGTAAGTGCACCTGCAGGTTTTTGACTTTGACATATTAATGTTGATGAAAGTGGCCTTTGCTCCACTACTGATTCCTCATCGTGCACTGTTTGCAGTCGATGGGAAGTTGGAATGACCAGTGTCATGTCGTGCATATGGTCAAATGGTGGTGAATTTGGCAACAGGGTTCAGTCCTATGTTTTTATTAAGAGGTAGAGAGAGAAGTGACAAGATGTGTAAAGTATGGCTAAAGGTTAGAAATGAACCTTTGTTCTTTATGTCCTTCTTTCCCTCACTTAAAAGGGCAGTTGCATTGACTCAAACAAGAAAGTTTGGGTTTCATTAAAATCAATATTATTTTATACTTTGACTACAACAAAACTTTACAGCTTAGCAGAAGATAAGTGTCTGCATTGAGTTATTTTAAGACAAAATTAAGATAAGATTTTAGTATAATCTTGTAAATTTTTAACCCATGACTCGGTTCGGTGAACTCTTAAACAAATATATCCCCTTTGCTGACTCAGCAACACCAAAATCTCCAAATGCCAAATGACTTCAGAAACAAGCCTTGGATGAAAACTTCCGATACGCCGGCCACAGTATTAACACAGAGACTGAGCGCTCTCCTTTATAGCGTGTGTTTTCTTCCCGCAGATGTACCTTGTCATCTTCCCAGAAGGAACTCGCTATAATCCCGAGCTGAAGAACGTTATCACCGACAGTCAGGCCTTCGCTGCGAAACAAGGTACTGGCACGGCAGCAGCTGTTTGCTGCTCTTCTGCTGCATACTAATTCAGGGCAGCTCATTCATTGTGGAAAAACCGCTGACTCAGACAACCCTGGTCACCTTGCAGACCACCAAAGGTTTAATAAATCAATGATCTAAATGCAAAGTTTTTTTGAATGAATTGAACTTTGTGCATCGTAGCTCTCGATAGCTGGTGACACAGGTGTCACCCAAAAACCCGTGGAATTGATCTACTTGTTTCTCTGTGTTGAGTTATCAGAGATTTACTAGGAAATTAAGCACTGGATATTTCTCTAGGGGATTACTGGTGGAGTTCGGCATTGTTTTTTCCCCCAAACAACCTCTCAGCTTTGCGAACAAGCGTGAGCAACAAGGAGCTACTTGGCTATCAGGCAGCCAGTCAGTTGTGTATTTGCAGAACTAAGAAAAGTATTTCCCACTAACTCCTTTAATCGGTTTTAAGTGCAAACGTAAACTGCAGAGATTTAAACGTGTAGCTCTTTCATTCCGGTCGCATTCTGTTAAAGCTTTGATGTCGAATGTCAGAATGGTGCACGCGTTGCGACCATACAGCTGTGCTGCTGTGTGTGTGTGTGTGTGTGTGTCGAGTTAGTCGGCTCATGTTGTGCCCAGATTAAGCCTTTCTGCGGGTTACAGCTCTGAATATCACCTTCCCCCATTAATCCAAATAAACCGCTCTGTGCAGCCAACATGTGCACATGACTTTATCTCTTATTACCGGGGCATTAGTGCGCATAGGACGGTGGCACGACAGTAGGCTGCAGGCACACCCCACCCCCTTATCATCCGTTGTCACATGTGTTTCATCGTCATTGTGTGCACATGTTGAGCCGAGCAAATTTCATATTAATAAAATAAAGAATTTGGAATTAATCTCTCATGCATGCGTGCCTTTTTCCCCTGTAGGACTGGGCGTCCTGTCCCACACGCTGACACCCAGGATGAAGGCCTCTCACATCGCCTTGCAGACCATGAGAGGCCACTTGGATGCCGTGTACGACATCACCGTGGCCTATGAGGGATCCCTGGATGCCTCCCGCCAGAGAAAACCAGCGCCGTCGATGCCAGGTGAGCACAAACGAATGCGAACGCTTTATTCACTGCTCCGTCCTCAAGCCGCCAAGCCTGGATCTCGTTGTGTCATATATTTTTTTTCGAGGAGCGTTATCCGTAGAAGCAGTTTGTCATCCTGTTTTAGTCTCACTGGTCAGCTCAAAACATTTCTGCCCATTCATGACTCCTTTCCTGTTATTTTATTTCGCAGTTAGCTGGCAGCGCCGCGCTCAAAAACAACCTGTTATCATTGTCGCCTCGCTGCGGACAGCGCCGCTGTGCATCGGGCCACTGTTTGCTTTTCAATTCGCAAGTAAACAGGTCCGAGTAGCCGCGCAGAAAACAGCAAAACACGTAGTACCACTCATGTCGACTTTCCTGTGTGCACTTAGTGGGGACATCACACGAACGCTTTATTTTTTTCTTAATTCATTTTGCGTAGCCGGAGGACGGAAAACAACGAAACTGCGTCGTCTTAATTAAAACCAAAGCAGCAGCTTTAATTATGCAGCCACTCATAAAGGCGCGGTGCATGTCTGAACACTCTCTGTAATTAAGAAGTAACGCAATCATAGGAGGTGTGAAAGGAAAAAAGCAAAGCAGGCTGTAAATTAAGTGCAACCAGTGAGCGAAAATATAAATAAATGTGTTGCATTTGCAGAATTGGTTCTCTTGACGGTCAACGTGCGCGTTTGTTCCCGAATGCCACCACCTGATAAATTGCGTTTTAAGATTCAGTCAAAGTGATGGTGAAATAAATCTAACCAGAATAGAGATTGTCAGACTTGTCACCGTGTGAAACATCCAAGTCAAAGCAGCCACAACGAGTCGGCCTGCAGTAGCAGCATTCAATTCCCTCCCCGGTCGATTCGTCGTTAGCCGCGCAGGTATGGATTGTTTTCCACCTCCAGCCCTCTGTAATTAATCACGTAATTAGAGTACAGGTCAGCAGACGTGCATTGACTCGGCGACGGCGTGTTTGTGTTTTCGGCGCGCAGTCTTCCGTCCGAAAGTCCGAAAACATCCCGGCGCGGCCGGGAATAAACAACCACGCGCGATTAGAAATAGAAGAAAGGGAATCAGAAAGCATTCCTCCCGTCACCAAGGTTCCGCCGCCTCATGCGGCGAGGGTGACGGCAGGTGTCCGGCGGAAGTGACTCGCGGCGGGCCGTGTGAGCTCGCACGTCGTCGGCCGCGTCGCATCCGTCGAATGTCTCCATCAGCGTAAACAGTTTGAATCGCCTCATGCCATTGTAGCGTTGACAAGATCTGAGGCTGAGCTGGTTTCTTTGTGCTTTGAACACAATGAGTAGGAATTGATTTTGCAGTCAAATGATTTTTTAGTAGCAGTTACTTAGGTTTTTTTCAAAAAGTTAAGTGTAATAGCAAAAAAAAGCAGAACATAGAACCAACACAGTTTTAATTGAAACAAGGTGACAAAAATATTTGCATGCATCTACTATTCACACTGATATAGCATTTGTGCTGGCTGTGCATCTAACCGCTGTTCTTCGTTTTTGTTGAAATTTGTGTTGCATGTTGGGGTTTTAAGGGTTAGACGGTTAATTCTGACTCAAACATAGAATTTGTTATGCTCCATTTTCAGATCATATTGTTGATAGAAACATGGACAGTAGGCCTGGGCGATTTTGGACAAAAATAAAATCACAATTACTTTTTTTTCTCTCTGAAAACTTTCAATTTAAATTTTTTGGTAAAACTACAAAAGACAATGGAATACATTATTTCACATATTTTATCTTTATTTTTAAAGAGAAATAGCAAACACATTTCCCTATTGGGAATAAAGTGGAACTGAAAGATACTGTAAATCCTCTTTGGGTTTAGTAAAGTGACAACATTTATAGTCTTCCTCACCCAACAAAGATGAATGAATCCCTTGGGATTAATGTAGTAAGAACCTCACTTTCACCAAACTTCACTGGAAAATGAGCAGGTTCTTCATAAACAAAGATGAAGTTCCTTTATTTGGGAATAAAGTGACAAGCACAAATGAATCTCCCTGTGGATAAAGTGACAAACTTTCTTGTCTGTCTGTCTGTCTTTCACTCAACATCACTTTGAAAATCAAAGGTTTTTCTATCATCTTGAAGGCGCACAGCCTGGAAGCAAGCGAGAGGAAAATGGATTTTAAGATTTTCCTTTATTTAACAGCGTCTTGACTAATAAATCCTATTTCAATTCAGAATGGATTAATCACACAGCTCTAACAGACAAGGGTAAATATTGTCTCGCCGCTCCTCTTAATGAGCCGTTTCTTCAGTGGGCAGCGTGTGAGTTTAAAGTGTTTTGATCAGATTGTCGCTGCAGTCTGAAGTGTTGACCCGCTGTTATTGTGACAGACCTCAACACGCACTCAGAGCCCCAGAGCGGCGCTTACCCTCTTCCAGCGCAGGAGGAAAGGAAGGAAGGTTGTCATTTCTCTGAAGAAACAACTTTTGGCTCGCTCCAGCGTTTGTGTCACGCGTAACTACACCGTGTTCGGTCCTGACGAGCTCCCCGCCGCCATTCCAATCGCACTCTGCCATGGGGGGCTCGGCCGCGCGTCAGCGCGCCGATCAATGTTGCAGAAGGCGTCGCTCGCCGCCGCCGCCGCCGCCGCATTCGATCAGGCTTCCTCTTTGGGCCTCGGCGACAGGTTTCCTGATTCATGTTGTGGAAACAGGAAGTGGAAGGTCTCTGGGGACACACGTGTAGCCTTGAGCGTTCACACTTGTTACATTTTTATGTCTGACCTCCTCGGATCATTCGGGTTTCTTCGCTCACTCAATGCTCTCAGTCATTTAAAAAAAACAAAAAAAACAACAAGTCTTCGTCGGCGATGCTGCTACTGGGTCTTATTTTCTTCACATGTCACGTTGACACTGGGTCTTGACCCCGTCTATATTTACCCCTGAATCAAAGGGACTTCATTCAGGCCAGCGTCACAGCCGCCCCACTCCATCATTGTCACCCTGTGTTAATTTTAAGTGCTCACTGTACGTGCCGTGTTGCTGAAAGGCGCTTCCTGTTTTTGTTTAGTCTTGTTATTTTTTTTTTTTTTTTTTTTTGTGCGTTTGACAGAATTCCTGTGTAAAGAATGTCCCCGGGTCCACATACACTTCGAGCGTGTGGACATAAAGGAAATTCCTGCAGAGCCAGTGTTTTTCCGCAGGTGGCTACACGAGCGCTTCGAAATTAAAGACCGGTAAGTGTCTGTGTGTGTGCGTGCGTGCGTGTGTGTGAGAGGAAGAGTTAGTCATGGTAGTGATTCATGTTGATCAATTGGCGATGCGTGCAAACTGGGGGGTATTTTGTTTGTTGTAGTTTTCCCACTGCACCCACCGCTGTGCTTCTTATTAGTGATCTCTATCAGGTGTCCAGCGTGAGGCCCCAGGCCCTTATTGAAAGGCTGTTTTTGCGGGTAAGGTAGATTGAAAGCAGGCAAGCACCAAGATTAGAGAAGGACTGTAATGAAGGGAAAATTAGAAGTTGATTTGAAGATATTACAGCCCCTTAAAAACACTTTGTTGTGATTTGTTTTGTTTTTTCTTCAGATGGAAGGTTCTGTTCAAGAAAAACAATTTTATCTGTGAAATGCTCAAAATACATATAAAGAGATAAATGAAGTTGATTTATCACTCCAGGTATTCCGGCTTCCTCCCACAGTCCGAACACATGCGTGCGAGGCAAATTGGCAACTCTAAATTGTCCATAGGTGGCTCCATAGGTGTGTGTGTGTGTGCGTGCGTGAGTGTGAATGGTTGTTTGTCTTTCAATGTAGCGATGAACTGGCAACTTGTACAAGGTGTAATACTGCCGAAATATTGCCCTTTGACCCTATGGAATGCGCTCCAGGAAAACCCCCGAGAGCCTTGGTGCAGGATAAGGCAGACGCAGAAGATGATGGCTGGATGGATGAAAGTTGATTTAATTAAAGCCGTGAAAAATCAGCTCTTAGATTCTAATACAGTGGCTTTGTGAGATTAGTGAAAGTGAAAATGTTTTTTGTATCTAATCAAACGGATCTCTGAAAAATTAATGAAGTAATGCAGATTACTAACTGACACAAGTAAGTCTAGAAGTCTATTTTTCTGTTTTATTAATTATGTGTGCTTTTTTTCTTTATCATTAATTGTATGTGCTTTTATGTACAGTGTCCTTGAGAGTTTTGAAAGGCTTTTAAAGTAAATGTATTATTATTATTATTATTATTATTATTATTATTATTAGAAGGTAAAAGTTTAGCACTTAATAACACTTCTTTAAAAAGTGAACTCATGATAAATTGTCACAAAGCTTGATGGAGGCCGACGGTGAAGCTTCAAAACCATAAACGTGGCGATTTTTATTTCTTCTGATCTAACTTTTAATGACCTCCTGAACCGCAGCCGCGCACGTGCCCAATTCCTCAGCGACTTATCTCGTCTTCGCAGGCTGCTGAAGAATTTCTACGAATCGGAGGACGCGGACAAGTTGACCAAGTTCCCCGGGGAGGGCCGAGTGTCTCCCCTCGGCCTCTGCAAAACCCTCCCGTCGCTGCTGGTCTTGGGGGGACTGACTGTGTCGCTGCTGCTGACGGAGAGCGGCAGGAAAGTCTACGCCAGGACCTGGGTGTACGGGACGCTGCTCGGCTGGCTCTGGGTCAACGTCTCCCCCTAACGCATCGGGAGGGGTATGGGGGGTCCGCAGCGGTGAGACGCACACAGGACACGGAAAAAAACACGGTGCCATTTTTTTTTTTCCCGCATCCGATCGACGCCAAGCGTGTTCTGGATTCAGAGCAGCATCCGACGAGTGTCAGTTCTTCACCCCACGCGACTAGCTAGCTCACTGGAGGCCTTAAGCCCGAAGGTGAACAGAGATCAGGCGATATCTTCTGCCCTCTGTGCGACTTATTCCCTCACGCAATTTGGATTTAATGCCTCAAACAACAGAAGAATTAGGGGTTGTTAATTACAGGTGTTGGAGAAAAATTCCCCTCAGTCGATAGACTCAATGAAATAACATGTAATTTGCTTCCTTCAACGTTATCCTCCCATCAGTTTTCAGCCAGGACAAATGCCCTCTTGCATGCTGCTTTCTTTTTGAAACATTTGGCCGCCAACAAATTGCTCCATTTTATTTTATTTTATCTCAATAATTGCAAATATTTACCGGGGAGAGAAAAAAAAAAAAAATCAGCTGCTGACTTGAAGACCGATAATTACTGAAAGCACTGACTTGGTTCTCGTGTGTCGGGAGGATTATGCACTTTTCTTATTTAAAGTGATTTATTTGTGACGCGCGCGCGAGTGCAACAAAGAAAGTGCGTTCATCTCTCCACAGGTTTTCGTATTTATTTGCACCAGCTTCTTTATTCTACTTTGTTTTGTACCACAAAAGACTGTAGCAGGGGAAAATAGGTTTCATAATGCCAACGTGTGTGGGTTTTTATTTAAATTTCCCACTCTCTTTTTCCCTGATATTAATATCCCAAAAAAAGTGTTGCGCCAATATGAAGTAATGATGTCCTCATGATGTTTAAAGGAGCTGTACACAAATATCGGCTCATTAGACGTCGCACAACTCGGTGAGTTTTTATTCATACGTGTGAATCTCCTTTTCGCTGGCTTTGGGACCTCAGGTCCCCTCTCACTTCCTTCCAACACTGTGTCAATGAACAACAAATAGCAGAGAAACAGATACTGCTCGGTGCTAACATTAACAGTAGTCATTTACAGGAAGAAAGCTAAACAATGCAGGAAATATACTTCTATATGCTTCTGACATCCTGTCCTTTAACTTCGTAGCTCGACGTCGTCCATGAAACATTCACCATCCCATGACATTCTTGTTTGCTCAGTGGTTGTTCAGTGGTTGAGCCCCTAACAGGAGCCCACCGAGGACGTGCCTGCGGTTATTTGTTTTCAGTGTGCATGCAGCGCGCAGCTGCGGCATCTCGTGGCGACGTGTCCCGAAAGTTTCTGTATAGCTCCTTTAAAAGTCACGGCCAAAACCTGTCGCTTGCCATGTCGTTCTAATAGTGTTTTAAGGCCACACTTGCCAGCAAAACACAACTTTTATTATTATTTTTGAGGGTTTTTTTTAGTTTTTTTAGTTTTTTTTTGACAACATCAAAATAACTTTTTTTAATTGTTCCTGTACTTTTATATGGGTTTGTGCTACAGCTCACTTGCAATCTAGCAATATACGACAAAGCCATGTTACCGGTGTGTCACAGTTCCCTGTGCATCCGAAGCCATTCGTGTTATAAGAATCGCTGTATTGTGAAATTCGCTCTGTCCATCGTTGTTGTTTACTGTAAAGAAATCATTTCATTCTCCACTTGTCACTTTACATCTTTGTTCTTATGTCCCCCTTTTGATTTGGTCTCTCATGTTTCCAGAATGTAAGTGTGGATCTGTCTCTTGGTTCTTTTTCACCCTCCCTGCCCTCCTTTTTTTTTCTCCCACCTTTTTACATGTCGCTTCAATACCTCACTTGAAAATTGCTTCCTTATTCTTAAAGGACCCTGGTCGACCATTTTATAGTAATTTTTATCTTGACAAGGTCAGACTGCAACTCATCAGGAAACCGTTTAGACAGTATTTAAATGCTAATGGCTTCTGGAAATCAGTGCCTTCTCCTTGGAGGAGCGGGTCCTCAGTCTTCTCTCAGAGGGCCACAGTGGCATTTTTTCCTCAGCTACTCGGCGACTCCAGGAGGCGTGCTGCTGGAGCCGCTGCTCCTGCCAGTGCGCAGCCACGTTGTCTACAACTCACAGTGGCCTGATTTACTCTAAACATGCATTGAATTACACTTTTTTGAGGACTATTATTAAATGACAAAACCTTTAATGTTTGCATCTGTCTGGGGATGGGGTCAGAGTTAATAAAGTGGCTTTCTCTGGGGAATCGATCTGTGATCTTTGTTGGTTTGGTTTGGTTTATTTGACAATGCAGACACAGGTCCCATTAAAAACCGTCTGCCGACGGTCGTTGGCCATTTGCTGAATACATGCGTCTAAGATTAAAATAATGATCAGCTTTTATGGTTTTCTAGCCAATTTATCTATTTAAATAGACTGAGCTTGAGCTTACACTTTATCTCACATGATTGAAAATAAGTCCCTTTGAGTTATCAATAACCTCCGGGTACATTGTGGCTACAGAAATTACCTTTGACAAAATGAAAATGTGAGTTCTAGCCCAGTTAAAGCTATTTCATCTGCATGGTGACCTGGTGGATATAACCTTCAATTGCTCTTAAGTAGTTTTCAGTAAGGCATTAAGAATATTTCTGCTGAATTGGAAAAAGCACGAGGAAACAGAATATTTTTACCTTGAAAGCATTTTCAGCTGATATAATGGACAGACTAATGGCCTTTTAGATTTACCACTACTTCTATTTGACACAAATGGGATTCTGAATTCACCAACGGGCCATGCTGAAATGAATTTTCTGATTGCACTGGCACTTGTTGGATGAACTTTGCTCTTAAATATGTCCAAACATATGCTACTATGACTTGGGATTCTGAGGGAGGAAAAACGGACGTCTTGTTAATGTCAAAAAGTACTTTTCATCTGTAAAAGTGAACGTTTTTCTCAAGGGTCGAAGTTAGGCTCGTTGTAGAGAATTTTTGTACGACGCCAGTGGTGGTTTCTGGCAATTTCAAAAACCCTACCTTTTCAACTGTCAGCAAACATAGCGCAAGCTCCGTGGCGCATGCGTGATACGGTCTGCAAGCTGAAACAAGGAAGTGCCCTCTTAGAGAGTCGCGCCGCCTCTACTCCTGTTGCTACCTTTTTGGCCCTTGATTTGAATTCAAGGTATGTAACACAAGATCACTTCAAACGATAATAGTTCTATTTTTATAGTAAGTGGGGCCGAACCCCGCCTCCCCTCCCGTTGTGTTTTTCATTTTATTATTACTGAATATGCGTCTGTTTCTTGTTTATTTACGATTCCTATCATGATACGTTGCACTCTGGCATTTCAAAGTCTGACAGCGACATCTAGAGAACTATCAGACGTACAGCTTTGTCAAGCATTATGAGAAGATGTTTTTTAGACTTTATAGCTTCTTTTTTTTACTTGAACTTAAAAAAACAAACATTTATTTTATACAAGAGTTCAAAGGCTTGCAATACTGTTCTGATGTGCGTTTTTGTTTACATACCGTTTTATTGAAGGAAAAGTTGCATCATAGCTGTTTGTTTAGTGGTCAGAGTTTGTGTGTATTAAACTGCTGGTCTCTCCTGATAATAATACCAATGAATATACCATTAATGGCATCTTTTTCAGCCTTACGATGGCTGTGGACTGGATTGGATTCGGCTATGCTGCAGCTATTGCCTTTGGAGGGTTTATGGGGTACAAGAGAAAAGGTAAAGGCTCACACTGGGTTAAATTCCCAATGTATTGCATGATTTGCTGACCTCAGGAGATGATTTGGTAAATAATTCACCCTGATCATGAAAGCATGCGTTTATATGATTACAGGGAGCGTCATGTCGCTGATGGCCGGTCTGGTGTTTGGTGGACTATCTGCTTATGGTGCGCTGAATGTTTCCAATGACCCAAGGGACATCAAGGTCTCATTGTGTGAGTATGGATCAGTCCATCCCAACATGCCAACCGGTTGCAATATCCTATAAGAATCACGTCAAGGCGTTCCTTCCCTTTGTTTGCAGTGGCCTCTGGACTCCTGTCGATAGTAATGGGAGTGAGATACAAGAAATCCAGAAAACTAATGCCTGCTGGGATCATATGTGGTTTAAGGTAAGGGTTAATATTGCACATTGCACAACTTGTAAGAACCATAATAGATCAGGGAAAGACTGTGTGGCTTGAAATGTCGTCAGATTTTTAATACGTGCCTTATTGACACCTGGGTCTGCAGATTTTCAGTATCTACTTCCTCCCTAAAACTGCGTTTTGCTGCAACACGTGGTCACATTGCTGGCTCCTGTTATTTTAAGAATCATCTCGTCTTCTTTCTTTTAGGCAGCTGCTGTTAAGTGAGAGCCCTTTAATAATGTGCATTTTTCTGAAGTTCAGAATTAGAAAAATTAAATGGAAGTGGTGTAGTGATCTCTTTTTTTCCCCCATCCAAAACAGTTTGTTAATAGAAAGTAATCAAAGTAATCAAATTCCCACAGCGGAGCAAGAACTGAATGACTCATGTGATGCACTTTTGACACTGTTTCCCCTTCTCTTTCTCACAGCTTACTGATGGTGTTCCAGCTGCTACTACATGTTGGTGTGTGAATGTCAGAACACAAAGCAGACAGACAACTTCTAACTGTCAGTGAGCAAATCATGGTTTATAATTAATTATAAAACTTCTATATTAATCATTCCCAGCTCAGCAGAACTTTCATCTGAACAGAAACCTTTCAGTACTACCTTTGTGGATTAGGAAGATTTAATAACGCTAAGCTATTCAGTGCAAAACAGCAAAATAGTTCAAAGTTTACTGAAGAATAAGCTAATTCTTGAAACTACAGTTGTATTGGTGTTTCGGGCTGCTAAGCTTTCAGTATTAATCTACTTGAATGTTTGAAATCATATTAAAAATTGATATCATTATTTTTCTGAGGGTACGTGTGGAAGAAGCATTGAACTGTTTTTGATTGTTTTTTTTTTACTACTGAAAAAATGTAATGAGAAATATTCAAATCTTTGTATTGTGTCTAATGTATACATGTATTCATCAAAACCACATCTTCTCAAATGAAATGAAAAATAAGAGTCTAAACTTAATATTTTCACACAAAAAACATTTAATAAAAGCTCATTTCAATGCTGCACATGTTGCTTTCATTCTTTTGTAAGTACAATATTATGCTGTGGATTAAAAAAAAAAGATGTGTGTGCAGCGCAGGTTCTGCCTCAATAATAAATAAACTATACTGACAGAGCGTGGGGTGTGCATTCATTTTGATGGCAGTTTGACTTGGAAAACCTCCATAACAGTATTTTTGTACACTTCATCTGGTGGTGGCCTCCTTTTGCTTCCTGGCAGCAGGAACCTGTTGATCGCAGGAATCAATCTCATCCTGCCCTGGAACGCCTGGCAGGAAAAAACAAAAAAAGATAAATAAAAAAAAAAAACATCACAACTCTGAAGGATAATATTTGGTGTATATGCTTTCTATTCATTTTTTGGCATTTATTTTTTGTACATTGATGCATTTACCTTTGTGTTGGGAAAGTCTCCAAGGATTCCATCGAACAGCTCCTCCAGCATCAGGGTGCATTCAGTCAGCAGCACATCTGCCAAGCTGAGTTTACCTCCCACCAGGTGGACCGTATCAATGAGGACCTGTTGTTTTAAAAAAGTGACATTGTTATGTTTAGTGGTCATGGATAAAATACTCAAAAAAATATTTTTCATCTTTTTATAAATTTCATGGAATGTGCACGGTGAGAAGTGGTACCTTTTCAAAGACAGGAAGGTATCGGTTCTTCGCTTTATTCAAAATGTTTTCCTTCTGAGCAGCTGCATCCTCAGTGAAGATCAGCATCATAATCATTTCCATCAGATCTATCAATCCTTCAGAGTACATGTCGATCCTGAGGGAAAGCATCAAAAACATACTTATCACGCCGATGGACCCACTGCACTGTAAACACTTCTGTCGTGCACAGGGAGAATCGTACATGACTCGCTCCTTAAGGTCTTTCCCCAACATGTCGTATTTTCCTGCGATGTAATGCAGAATTGCTTTCGTCTGAATCAGTTTCATCCCATCCATTTCCACCAGGGGAACTTGTTCAAACATTAGATCTCCATCTGCAGAGGATAAGAAAGGCCATGTTATCCTTGTCCGCAGGTCAATCATTCACCTGGTCGCTTGTCAAGTGGCGATAGAGGTTCACCTCTACACTGTGATCTCAGTCCAAGTAGTTTCATAAGTAGGTTGAAGTTAACAGCTGAACAAATGCAAATTCTTCAGATTTGGGAAAAAGGCAAAAATAAGAATAAAAATCACTTACCACGCAGGAGTTTTTCATATTCCTCACGGGTTCTCAGATGCACTTCATCAAACTGTAAATGTGAATATGAGAGAAAGGGTTTGATCAGTGCAACTATAACAACTGCTGCTGCTGCTACTACTACTATTACTAGTAGTAATAACGTCATGCACATAATCTGATTTTACCTCCACTTCTGCAACTGTCAGAAGCCAGCGGATTGATTCCATTTTCCCTCTTCCATTAAAATAGTACAGCACAACTTTGTCAGCCATGATTGTAGTATTCAGAGTACGTGCAGTCCACCTGAAACAAAAATGAGAAAGTTAGCACGCCTTATAACCTTATGTTGCCTCCAAATGTAAACACGTAATGCACGGTTTCTTCGTCGTATGAAAAACTTACTGTCTTGTTGGCGATGAATGTCAAGATCAACTGCACTGCAGACTGAACCTTGTCTATTTATGTAACGTCAGTGGGCTGACCTAGGCTGCTGAGATTGGCAACTTGGCAAGACTCAAAGTTTTTTCACAAGTTTTCATGGTGAAATGTTCGCTGCGAACTTTGGCCGTTTGTTTGACCCTCAAAGGGCTCGAAAATATGAATTACGTAATGGACTTTGACAGCAGAGCAGGTGAACAGAAGGAAATATGAAATAGGTGACACAGTGGTGGTGCATTGTACAAAAATATTGCCCCTTTTAGCGTCACAATTCAAACTTTTAATCTGTTTGGACCCCGAACGAGAAAAACTGAACTACTTCATCCTTCTGATTTCTTTCTGCCATGCATTTGTGCATTATGACAAAACACAATACTATGTATGCTTGTTATCTGTGACTGGTATTAGTTAGAAACAGATAAATAAATAAAATTCCTTTGAATTTGAATTTCAATGAAATGATGCTAATGCCAATATGGCTATGTGTGCTTGTCATCTGTGACTGGTAATAGTTGGAAACAGAAAAATAAAGTTTTTGAATTTCAATGAAAAGATGCTAATACTAATACGACTAATTAAGTCAAAAGGGTTTGTAGAACGAAGTGCCTTGCGGTGGAGATTTAGAAGAACTCTCGGAGAAAATAAATCATATCTTTAGCCTTCACCAGGCATATTTATTTATCAGGCGGGAAAAGTGCGATCGTGCTGGCGCTCTGCCTTTCTTCACAACAACAAAACCGGAACCGGAACATGGTAGATAAGTGGGACAGGTAACGTTACGTTCAGGATAACACTGCCCTCTGCAGGACACAATGAGTAAGGGCGCACATAACGTTATGACATTCAACAGGTTTTCTTTTAAAGACATATCATCATTTTGATCACCTAGCATGTAATATTTGCTTGCACATAATGTGTTATTTTGATACATTAATGAAAGAAAAAAAAATCTCAGGTATCCAGTCAATCAAGATGCTGCAATCAACTTCATTTGACCCAAATGATCTAATTGACTTGCAATCTGTAGTGTCATCATGTTATCATATAATTTCTGAGCTCTTCTTTCCTTATATGGAAAACGTCACAGGTATTGGACCACAGTGATTGTTGACAAGTATCTCACTGCTTGGCTCATGCTGCAGGGACAGATAGTGGGGGAGAATTAAGGAAGTAACTAAGATTTGTTTGCTGCTATGTAGACAACTATCTGTATGCCCATATATGTACATTGTCATGCCGTTCTTCATATCTGTCCTTAAGTTTAAGCGTGCAGTTGGTGTTCAACTATTGTTCTGAATGTGAACCTTTTCCAGTTGCTGATTAAGTGCTGGCAATCTTGAACACAGTCCTACTGTATGACCTCACCACATCCCTCTCATTAGTCACACAGCCACACATTAACAAATTTATTATGCATCATCTTGATGAACATGATGTACTAATTGAAGACTCTAAGGACTCGTGTCGATGATGTAGGGTAAATGCCTCTGTGGCATTTCTGCATGCTGCTCCTGCTTCAGGATGTGCTTTGGTTGCTGCTCCTGCACCAAAATCCATGTGCCGCTGGTACACGGTGGTGGGGGCGGCCGTGGAGGAGGGCTGGATCTGCTGGAGAGGCCTCGCAGGTGTGCAGTGTTGGTTAAGAGGCGGAGGCTGGCATGGAGGCACCGGCTGAAGGAGCAGGGGCGGCGGCTGCTGCTGCTGTATCATCTGCTGCGGGTGTGCAGGTGGCTGCGGTGGCATGATGCCCGGCTGAGGCCTTCCCTGCTCCAGGATCTGCTGCCCATAGCCTGGCCCACGTGGAAGTAAGAGCACCTGAGAGAATATCAGGTTTCATGTCCCCATAGGAAAACCCTGAGAGCAGAAACTTTGGATGACCACACCGTGAAGTGCAGCACAAACAGGCTGCAAACAATCTAATTTTACACCATGCAGCTGTAAACAGACGTATGATGTTTATGAATGAATGCCAACCCCTGTAGTATCTGAAACATAATATTTTTTTTACAGTGGATTCAGGGAATAAACGAAGCAGGAAAGACAAGGGAAATTTTTATTTCATATTTAATGAATAAGGTTTTTAAAATGGGATAAATCATGCAAGACACGTCCTGTTTTTCAATAGCTGATACTGATAGAAATGGGAATGAGATACAAGAAATCTGGAAAACTAATGCCTGATGGATCATGTGTGGTGGAAGGTCAAGCTCAGTATTGCACAACACGTAAAAACCATAATAGATCATGGACTGTGTGGCTTAAAACGTCATCAGATTTTTAATACGTGCCTTTTAGACAACTGTATCTGCAAATTTTCAGTATCTACTTCCTCCCTAAAGCCGCAGTTTTCTGCAATGTGTGGTCACATTGGTGGCTGTTGTTATTTTAAGAATCCATGGAGTCCAGTTTGAGGTGGCTACAGTTAAGCAAAAGCCTTTTAATCATGTTCATTTTTCTGAAGTTCAGATGGAGTGAAATCTTTCTTTTCCACTCTAAACAGCGCTTTAATATGTTGAAATGCAAAGTAATCAGATTTCCACGGCAGAACAAGAACTGAATGACTCATGTGATGAACTTTGGACACCGTTTCCCCTTCTTTTTCTCACAGCTTACTGATGGTGTTCCCGCTGCTACCACGTTGGTGTATGAATGTCAGAACACAAAGCAGACAGAAGACTTTCTTACTGTTTATTGTTTCATGATTAATTATAAAACTACCATATTAAGCATTCCTAGCTCACCAGAACTTTCATCTGAACAGAAACCTTTCAGTACCACCCATGTGGATTAGGGTATTTTAGTAACACAAAATGATTCATTCATTCATCGCTGAGGGTACGTGTGGAAAAACATTTAACTGTTTCATTTTGAAAAAAAGAAAAAGAATAAAACTCAATGTACATCTGAAAAATAAAAGAAAAAAACTAATATTTTCACAAAGCAACATTCACTTGTTAAATCTGACTATCAATGCTGTATAGATGGGTTACATTGTTTTGAAAGTACAATATTTTCATAGATCAACCAATATTGATTAATGTAGAGTGCAGGCTGTGCTTCTATAGTAAGGAAACTGAGTAAAGTTTTCATTCATTTTTATGGCAGTCTGAATTGGAGAACCTCCATAACAGTATTTTTGTACACTTCATCCGGTGGTGGCCTCCTTTTGCTTCCTGGCAGCAGGAACCTGTTGATGGCAGGAATCATTGTCATCCGCCCCTGGAAGGACTGGCAGGAAAAACAAAAAAAGACCAAAAAACGTCATAACTCTGGAGGATAATATTTGGAATATACATTTTTATTGATTTTGTTGGCATTTATTTCCTGTATATCTCTTTGACGCATTTACCTTAATGTTGCGAAAGTCTCCAAGAATTCCAACAAAAAGCTCCTCCAGCATCAGGGTGCATTCAGTCAGCAGCACATCTGCCAAGCTCACTTTACCCCCCACCAGGTGGACCGTATCAATGAGGACCTGTTGTTTTTTTTTAAAAAAAAAAGTGACATCATTTTGTTTAGTGGTCATGAATAAAATACTCAAACATAGTTTCCATCTTTTCAGGAATTTCATGTGCACGGTGAGAAGTGGTACCTTTTCAAAGACAGGAAGGTATCGGTTCTTTGCTTTATTCAGAATGTTCTCCTTCTCTGCAGTTGTATTCCCCATGAAGATCAGCTTCATCATCATTTCCATCAGATCGATCAATCCCTCGGAGTACATTTCAATCCTGAGGGAAAGCATCAAAAACATGCTTATCACGCCGATGGACCCACTGCACTGTAAACACTTCTGTCGTGCACAGGGAGAATCGTACATGACTCGCTCCTTAAGGTCTTTCCCCAACATGTCGTATTTTCCTGCGATGTAATGCAGAATTGCTTTCGACTGAATTAGTTTCATGCCATCCATTTCCACTAGGGGAACTTGTTGGAACATTAGATCTCCATCTGCAGAGGAGAAGAAAGGCCATGTCATCCATGTCTGCAGGTCAATCATTCACCTGGTCGCTTTGGAATAGAGCTTCATCCTAAACACCTGATCTCAGTGCCAGCTGTTACATAAGTAGGCTCGAGTGAACAGCTGAACAAACACAAATTCTTCAGATTAGGGGGAAAGGGCAAAAAATCTTAAAGAATTTACCACGCAGGAGTTTTTCATAGTCCTCACGAGTTCTCAGATGCACTTCATCAAACTGTAAATGTGAATGTGAGAGAAAGGGATTGGTCAGAGTAACTATAACAAGTGCTAGTAGCAATAACATCATACACACAATCTGATTTTACCTCCACTTCTGCAACTGTCAGAAGCCAGCGGATTGATTCCATTTTCCCTCTTCCATTAAAATAGTACAGCACAACTTTGTCAGCCATGACTGTAGTATTCAGAGTATATGCAGTCCACCTGAAACAAAAAAGGGGAAAGTTGGCACAACTCACATTGTTGCCTCGAAATGCAGACACGTAGTACACGGTTTCTTCGTCGACTGAAAAAACTTACTGTCTTGTTGCTTGGACTTCAAGACCGCATGCACTGCAGACTGAAATGAACCTCGCCCCTTTATGTAATGTGTCAGTGGGCTGTGTTCGGCTGCTGTGATTGGTTAATCCTGGCCAAGAGCTCCGACCCTGTAAAGTTTTTTCGCAAGTGTTCATGGGAAAGTGTTCGCTGCCAACTGTGGGCGTTTGTTTGACTCAAATTGGGCTCAATAACATCAATGACGTAGCGAACTTCGACAGCAAAGCGGGTAAACTGAAGTAAAGTTTAAATATGTGACATTGTGATGTGAATTATACAAAAAAAAAAAAAAAATCTGCCACCCTTTAAGGCGTCACAAATATAATTTTGTTTCTGTTCTGGCTAGCTGGCAAGTGTCCCCTCTTCCTTCTTCACCGTTCCACTCGCGTCTTACCCGGTGGAAGAGGACCTTGTTCCCCCTCCGACGACGAGCCGTCATCGGTACACCAGTAGAAGCACAAACAAGCCCAGGGCCCATTTGTTTGTACGGGACGTAGGAAAGTCAAATTCCCGAGCATCAGAAACGTTTAAATACAGCGCTGCAGTCTGCTTCGATCAACTTCTTCACGTAAGTAATGATACCTCTGTTGCGTTTTGTTTTGCAAAATGTCAAATCAAATTAAAAGTAAAATAAAAAAAATAAAGATTAAAAACTGCATTTAACTGAAGTGCTGCAGTCAATTCAACCCTCCCCCACCCAACCCCCTCGTCCCAAACGTATGCAGGTTATCACCCCACAACACCTAAAAGCCCAAGGACAATGGGTTTTAAAGCAAAAGACAAGACAAGTAAAAGGAAATAAAATAAATCAGTAAAAGGCCAAACAAAACTGAAAAAGGTGAATCTTGAGCTTCCTTTTAAAAACACCAACCCTTATTTAGCTTGTAAACAACAATAAATCCTAGCCATCCACTCAGTCAACATTCTGCCATTAACCTCATTTGACCCTGATGATCTCATTGACTTGCAAGTTGTGATGTTGTCATCTAATCATATAATTTCTGATCTTTTCGTCCTTGTATGGACAACGTCCCAGGTATTGGACCTCAGTGATTATTTTACGAGCGTCCCACTGCTTGACTCATGCTGCAGGACACATACAGGAAGGGGATTAAGGATGTACTTAAGTTTTTTTTTCACTTGTATAATACCTCCTCCAACTGCATCTGCATGGCCATATATGTAAATTGTTGTGCCATTCTTCTTGTCTGCATTTAAGTGTAAGTGTGTTCTAAGTCTAACTATCATCCTGAATGTGAGCATGCTGATAAAGTGGTGGCACAGTCCCACTGTATGACTTCACCACATCCCTCTATTAGTCACACAATCACACATTAACAACTTTATTACATGTCTTGAGGAGTGTTTACGGCCTGTTGTGCTAGCTCCTCTACCTGGTCATCTGGGACACTGACTGGCAACATTTCTACATTATTAAAAATGTCCATAGCCTTATTTATAAAGAAAATCCAAAATAATACCGGTAGTACTAGTCATTTTTAATTGTACATAATAGTTGGAAATTCAAAGTCACAACATCAACTTGGGTATTTCACTATTGAAAAAAAACAAAAACAAGTCTGTATAATGATGACACCCATAATTCCTAATGGAATTTCTTGAACATAATTATTAATAAGATACAAAACATGAGCAAATAATTGCTACTTGTTTCAAGGTTGCAACATTATGGACAAAATTAGAAACAACGGATACGTAAAAACAAAACAAAACACAATGCAGTGTGCATAGGCAAAATGTAAACAGCCCCAAAATAAGTCACAGTGAATTTACACAAATGTTATCATACAGTATGCATATTGTGTATACATGTTGGTAAACAGCATTCAGTACAAAATCAATAGGTTCTTGATGTAAGGTGGCAGGTAAGTGGACCTGAAGCATAAATTAAAACACTGCATAATGCGTCACATATACATTTAGATATGTCACACCTCACAACATCCATAGGATAGATAATACACCAAAAAAAATTATTGCTGTGTATGTACAGATTTCGCTTATAAAAACGACTAAGCCTACTCTTTGGAGATGAAAGCATTCTCAGGAGCGCAGATCTCTCCTACAGTGCGCAGATCAGAGCTCCGTGGAGGCCACTAGTGGTGTCCGTATTTGGCTGACCAGTCCGTTCGCCCGTGGATGGTGTGCACAGGCGGGCGAGGGAGGGACCCGGTCGGGCACTTGTTGACCGTGCATGCATTGGCGGCAGTGTTCAGCGGACTTCTCCCAGACTGCCACGTTGCATAATCTAAAGTTGGAGTGACAGGGCTATAAAAACACGACCTAAAGCAGACCTATAGATTGAGTCAGATAAGAAATTTAGTTGTCGGTTCTCACTCAATGCCGTCGATTCCCCCGAATGTCCCTGATGTCTTCGGTGACCAGCGGAGGGAAGGTCCTTCTTGTAAAACGACGGCATGTAGCCACCAGGGATTGTGTTTGTCCCTGACGTTAAGAGGAAAAAGGAAGTGAGGAACTGGAAACATGACAAACAATTTGCAGCGTGATAAGTGGGTACATTTACCATGAGCGCCTCTGCTCGGCAGAGTGCCTCCGAACGGAATACTGCTGTTTCCCCAAAGGTGGCTTCCGCCGAAGTCTTTACTCGCATTCATGGCTACGTTCTTCTTTGTGCTGATGCCTGGAGAATGTGGCGAGATGGAACCAAATGCATTTATGATTTGCTGCAATCTCACGTCACAGTCAGATAATTTAAATTTCTTTGACTGAAACTGAACCCTCTTCCCTTCTATGGAAATCAAGACATTTTGTTAAAAATGAAAAAAAGAATTACCAGGTAAATATCTTGACTGTTTCAAGTAGTGCTGCTTTGCAGATGCGGTCCTCAGTGGCTCTTCGTATCCCGTAGACTTGTTCAGGTTCAGGGGAGCATCTTCCTTCAACTTGGGTTGACTGAAATCCAGAACCTTTCCATATCTGACAGACAGAGGGCGCCCTTTGACCAACGTTCTGTGTAATAGTAAGTAAATGCTAGATGAGAAGATGAGAGCCTCACCTGCTCCGTGCATCATCGCTCTGTCGTGACTTCTCTGTGCTGGATTTACTCTTTCCCAGGATACCCATGGTTGTCAGATCAGTTTCTTCGTAATCGTCCAGCTCCTCCCCCTTAAAGTGTCCTGTGCTGTGGCCCCATCGTCTCCAGCTCCCCTTGGGTTTCATTTGATAGTTCAGCAGGTTTGAATTTTCTGCCTCCTGCCTCATTTGCTGTGTAAAACGAAGCAAAACCCCAAACCGAGGCGTGGTTAACAGTTTTGTTCTTGAGTGGTGACTGTTCTCATGTGCAGTGTGTTGTCACCTTGCTCTGAAGACTCTTGTCGATGATGTAGGGTAAATGCCTCTGTGGCATCCCTGCAGGCTGCTCCTGCTTCAGGATGTGATTTGGTTGCTGCTCCCGCACCAAATCCGCGTGCCGCTGGTACACTGTGGCAGGGGCGGCCGTGGAGGAGGGCTGGATCTGCTGGAGAGGCCTCGCAGGTGTGCAGTGTTGGTTAAGAGGCGGAGGCTGGCATGGAGGCACCGGCTGAAGGAGCAGGGGCGGCGGCTGCTGCTGCTGTATCATCTGCTGCGGGTGTGCGGGTGGCTGCGGTGGCATGATGCCCGGCTGAGGCCTTCCCTGCTCCAGGATCTGCTGAGGAGTGCCCAGAGCCTGGCCCACGTGGAAGTAAGAGTACCTGAGAGCCTGTGCAGGTTCAGACAAAACGGTCAGCTCTTTCTCCTCTGCTATGGGAATAGCAAAAGTGGGAAGCTGGAATCCACCTGGGCAGAAGCTGGTCTCTTCCTGGGATCCCACTGGAGCAGGTCTGTCATCAGGTGGATGGCTTCGGGACTGGCGTTTGGGATCAGCGTCTTTAAGTTACTGGGAACACACTGAGGCCACCGGAAATTCATGGCACTGGCGAGCAGGTATCCGTCTGGCCAATCATTCTGAAAAGGGAGAGGAGACGATCAAACACACAACCTTTACACATTATGTCAAACTATGTGGAAAGGTCCGCTGGCGCTGGTGAAGCATATTTGCAGAGAAAGACATGGGGCCTTTAATTTATTCTCAGGAAGTCTGCATTAATTCAGCTAATGGTGCTCTCTTTAACTTTAACTCTTTCACATTAGCACTGTGTTCCTTTGCGTGTTCTGCATGAGTTACCTTCTTTGGCGTGCCCAAGACTTGGCAAATCTTGAATATGGTGTCTACTTCGCTGGAGCCTGGGAAGAGAGGTCTGAGGGTATAAAGCTCTGCCATGATGCAGCCAACAGCCCAGTGGTCTATGTGTGAACTGTAGGAAGTGGATCTGAGGAGCACCTCCGGGGCTCTGTACCTGTTAAAAATTACACCATAAGCACCATGGTTTTGGTCCATTACAAGAGAATACGTCCTCTGAAGAAAACTCACCATCTAGTGGACACGTAGTCAGTGTACGGCGGTCGAGACCTGATTTCTCTGGCGAGCCCAAAGTCTGCTATTTTCACCAGCTCTGGACCCATGCACAGGAGATTCTCTGGTTTCATGTCCCGATGGAAAAACCCTGAGAACAGAAAGTCTGGATGAGCACAAATAAGAAGTCTAGCACGAACAGACTGCAAACAATCTAATTTCACACCGTGCAGCTGTAAACAGACCTACCATGTTTATGAATGAATGCCAACCCCTGTAATATCTGAAACATAATATTTCTTACAGCGGATTCAGGAAACAAACGAGTCCTGTTTTGGGAAAAAAGAATGTGGACAGAAATTAATATAACAATAATAATAATTTAACATATTTATTTAGCAAGGTTTTTAAATAAATATTCCATCAACAACCATAATACACACCTGTCTTTCATTAGTTGATACAGGTTTTCCTTCATGTACTCAAATATGAAGTACAAGTGGTCATTTTCCCGTATCACCTCCTTGAGTTTGATGACGTTGGCATGATTTAATTTCTTTAGGGACTGAAAGAGCAAAGAAAATAATTTGGGTAAGATGAGACCAGTTTTCAAGAGAGAAATACATTAAAAAAAAAAAACCCAAAACAAAACAAAACATCTAATCATGCTTCAGGATACAGAGGTAACTGCAGCACATTCAAAAGCACAACCTACAGCAGTGAAACAACATGTCTGAGAGTGGCATGTGTAATAACAAATTATAGGTCTGGGTTAGAAGCTGCAACAATGGGAGAGTTCTTCTTGGATTTTAATTGGCAAACTGAATGTAATATAGTAGGGAGCAAAATTGGATATTCACTTTTCCCATGCACTGGGGGTCCATACAGGGTTTAACCATGCCAATTTTAATCAGGGAAAAAAAGCTCTTTCTCTGATAATGTGGTGTGGCATGCTATGAATGTAATATACACGGCAGGACTCTACAGGGCTGAAATGTTCTCTATGAGTCAATAAAGTCAAGCTTGGGGAAAAGAGGGGATGGGGGCCAGAGCTCAAAACCAACAGCACACAAGAATCACCTTCTACTCTGAGAGCTGGTGTGTGACTTTGAGCTGCGAGGACATTTACGCAGTGATAAAGTAAGACGGTATGAAAAGAGACAACAGAGCAGGTTCACTGAACAAACAAAATGATATATGCATAACCACAAACTGTCATCCACTCATTTTCAAAGTTGTGATAAATTGTTTTGAATTCAGGTTGGAAAAAAACTCCCAAGCAAACAAGTTTGCTTGATGGATACAGGGCTGCTCACTTAGCTGGGCTGCAAACATTCAATCAAAGTCACACGATCAGATCCTCACGTGTTTAGTAACATCTTTCATTTGGTTACAAAAGAAAAAAGTACCTCTACAGTGGTGGAATGTGTTTTGAAAGAAATAAGACAAATCTGCTGTAAAACTTCATCCTTGATCTTTTCAAAGCATGTGGATATGCTTGTTGTGTCAGCTTTTTTCTTTTCTTTTCAAAATGACACTTTAATGATTGCAAATAAATATGATGGAATTAAATATTTGACTGATCAGCCCCACAACATTCCTTTTGTCAAATATTTTTTAAGGTAATTAAAACAAACTCACCTTTACTTCACGGAGGTTCATGCATTCTTCCCATGAGTAGAATTTCCGTTTCATTCTGGAAACAAATTAAAAAAGAGAGAGAGAGAGAGAGAGAGAGAGAGAGAGAATTTCTTTTTTATTTTTTTGTGGTGGTGGGTGCACTTTAATAAGAATGCAGATCACTTTATAATGTCAGAAACTTCTTGATACTCACTTCTTAATTGCAACCAGCTCGCCTGACTCCAGGCTGCGGCCGAGGATAACCGAGCCATAGGTGCCATCCCCGAGCTGCTTGAGGGTGGTGTATCTATCCATTATGCGCGACCTTCCATTGCATCATCCTGGAGCAGATAATAATTGGTTTTAGACATGAAAATGAGTTTGGCCTCTACAAAGTACATCCAAAGTTTCCTTTGAGGACGCCAGTGGACGGTGGTCACAGATGGGGAATTGATGGACTTGCCTCCTTCCAGTGGAGAAGGTGAGAGCCATGGACAAAAAGTTACACTCGTAAGGTTGACCATAGAATTCAATCACACAGACTGATAAAGTATATTTTCTGAAACCCTTTGCTGATGTTGTAACCGTTAAGTTCGCATTAGACAGCCCCCTGCGTTTCAAACGCACCAAAAACAAAACAACACTAGCCAAAATGCTAACTGCTAGGAAACAGAAGAGCCAGAAAACTGCATGCACAGACAGTAAAAAAAAACAAAAAAAAAAAAATCAAGTTAATATCTTTTCGTGACGTGAAGTCCTCGATTCACTGCGCAGCTAACGCTAGGTGTACTGTCACTTCCGCGGTGTGTGCGCGAAGCTAATGCGTTAAGCTCAAAACCGTTTTACATCGTAATTCACGCTTAAGGGTTGTGGCGCTGCAAGATGTGTGGACAGCCGTCGTCATTATAAATGGAACCTTTACTGATCATGGGTTAAATTAAGCTACAACGACAACAACAAAAAATGATGTTAACAACCTCTTTATATGTCGATGGAACCAAAGGGATGGTTTTTTTTTTTATGCACGATGCACACACTTAATATAAAGCATTAGAAGCATTGCGTCAACACTTACCCATCTCATGTTACATTGACAACAACATGTGGCCGAGAACCCGGATTGATAGTTTGCCAATCATTTAACTGGATACTGAAAATAAACGTTAAACCGCACACGGAACATCGGACATAAATACATTCTCATCCAGACCCTGCCGTTCTGGAGCGCATCATAATCTCGCGTTGCTGGGTTAAAAAAAATAAATAAAAATCTACAAATCACAGCTGTGCCTCTTTGGCAAAGATGCAAACCGAGAGGAACAGGCAACCAAACCGGAAGTAGCCTCTATTGTACACGGACATATTTGGAAATTTCTATTTCCGACTCTTCCGAGGTAATCGGAATGCAGCGTACGGTCATATTTATCATTCAGTTCTGTAAACATGGTATTATTATGTATAATTCATAATGTTTTTGTTAATAACAGATGTTTTCGTGTGAAAACATCTAAAGATACACTAGGCGGAAGTGGGAGAGGCCGATTACTCTTGATTTGCTTTCTTCTCTCCTTACACTTGCGACCGTTGCAAAAGCAACGTGCCAAATTATGTTATTTACAACATACTGAAAACCTGTCAAACGCACGTAATGTTGACGATACAAGGACCTCCCTTTCTACTTTCTTTACCTTTTTGTTTTCTCGATGTATGTCTTTGTGTTCGTAATTATTTGTCACCTAAAAGTGACACTAGCTGCTCAACATACCGTTCTGTGACCTCATCCAGTTTGCTGAAGAAACCGGAAAACTGGCTTTTCTGCATTTTGCCACATTTATTAGTGCCGGGAAAAGAACAAAAGGTCGACGCGAGAAAATAATTTATCTGTTGTTTCAATGAGGTTGTTGGCAAATGTCCATGTAAACATGACCAGATATTATTTTTTATTAAAACCTAAACTAATGGCCAACATTATCAAATGTATTTACTTTTGTTTTGGCCACCATTACCTGGCTTTTAGGTCAGTAAAATGTTATATACTAAGATGCCTCACATCTCCAAAATCTTGTTACTGTTGTCAGTCAGAATGTGTCTTTCTCACTAAGGGTGGCTTGTCTAGTTCAGCTTTAATCTCAGACTTCTACAGAATTCTGTAGGTCCACCCCATCTGGTGTAGCAGTATATAAAACCAACCGAGTACTACAGGTAGCAGTAACTGCTGAAAAAATCGTGTGAAGATATTTTACAGTTAAAAAACCTTTGAAACAAAATTACTGTATTCTTGTTGGGTTATGTTTATTATGCGTTATTTAGTATTTTAAACACAAGGATCACTGGCGGAAGTAAAATATTACATTCCCGTAACCGTATTACTGCCTGTTGAGGGTAAAAATCACATGTTGCCCATCGTGTTTTAAGAACAAGGGTACATTTTCAGCTGGTTCACTCCAAGAAGAACCAGCTGATGCATGAAATAGGTTTTGGGATAAAGGCTGCTGCTTGATTGGTCGAGGCAAAGTTTGGAGACAGAATCTCCAGAGAAAGGCAAAATTGGAACAGGGATGTCCACAAATCACAAGCTGGGTACCCTGCAGCCAAACCAGCATCTTCACACCTAATGATTATAAGGCCAGGGAAATGTGAAGCTCTGGGGGTGTAACAAATATGCACAATGGTCCTCTTCAGGGCAAGTTAAAACAAATGGCAGACACGGTGCAATATTAATGCATAGATTATAGACACAAGAGTATGGAAATGTACATCTTGGCTACTCAGTAAATTCTATAAAATAACCAATTCCACATAAATCAGTACAAACAGTCCAATGTTAAATGGGCCCAGGCGGGCTTTGAACTCCAGACTCCTGGGTTATAGTCATGCAGACTAACCAGTCGACAAAAGGGATATCCCCTTAACCAAGTAGCCAGGGCACATGATCAATTTGAGGCGTTGTGACAGGACCCTCAACTGTCACATCTCTCCCCCTTTTTACAAGCACGTCCTTGTGCGCCGCAGAGGCTGCCACATAAAGAAAGAGCAGTGGTGGTGTGCAGGCGAGAACCTGTCTGAAGACAAGTCTAACCATTCCTGGCATTACTAGTCCATGCCTGAGCAACGTAACAATTTAACTGATCACCCCCAAACTACTTCTTAGTAAATCACATGTCCAGCCTATACCTTCCTGAGGTGGTCGTACACCAAAACATCATGTCTGAAGATGATGAGCAAACACAATTGAAAACAAAACACATTACCAATATAACCAAGAGTGCCCCACCCCCTAAAAAAATGCTTTCTGGAGAACTTGCGTTACCACTTTACCAAAGTGGAGAGGGCCCGGGCGGGCTTCGAACCCCAGACTAATAGTCATGCGTGCTAACCAGTCAGCCAAAGGGATATCCTTTTGTTGTTTCATTAACATCATTGACAGTTAATGAAAACATCAAAATCAAAAGAGCAGATAAAGAAAGAGCAGTGGTGGTGTGGGCCCGAGATCAGTACATCACAGAGGCCAAGCGTCAACAGGACAACCGTGAGTACTACCAGCCATCATCCTAAACTGAAAACAAGAGCTCAAAAATGAATCAGTAGGGATGTTTATACGTGCAAAAAATGAGATTTGGGTTTCACATAAAGGGCATGATGTCCTTTCAAAAGATTTTCACTTTCTGTGTGTTCTCTAAGTAGTTGAAGAATTTCGAGTACCTGCTTGCAGACTAACCATTCATGGCAACTAGTCCATGACTGAGCTATGAACTATTTAACTGATCTCACCCAAACGCACCCAAGCGCACACCTCAGGGCAGAGTCGGAGACGTTGATCACTTTCTTGTTTTGCTTTGTTGGCGCCAGGCTTTCGAATCGATGGCGCCAAATCTCCGAATCTAATACCGTGTTGTCTTCCGGGTAGTTTTGGTCGCGCAAACCAAGCAACACCACGTATCCCCACCACGGCTTCTAATAATGTTGAAAAATCAAGGCATCCACCAAACTGGCAGTGATTATCAATTGTCATAATACAAAATTCTGAAATCATTACAAAACTACACTTTAAAATTACACTAAACAATGTGGCGTATGCTGTTTTATAGTATGAGACAAAAAAGAAAGTGTTAGGAGACAGGGTTTTATTAAATAGTTTAACAGTTTTTGATTTGAGGGGCACTCAACACTACATATACAGAACTCGGCAAGTACAAGTTAAACAAACGCAACACAGAGATGCCACAAACAGACCCATAAAAATAGACACCTTTTAAAGAGGGTAGACTGCGAAGACACCAAAAGAAGTGTACACACTAAATCACGTGTCCAACCTATGCCTTCCTGAGGTGGTCGTACACCAAAACATCATGTCCGGAGATGATGAGCAAACACTATAAAATATTACCAATATAACCAAGAGTGCCCCACCCCCTTAAAAATGCTGTCTGGAGAACTTGCGTAACCACGTGACCGACTGTTATTAACTCCTGGGAGGCGGATCACGTCTTCGTACGTAAACAGCCTGTTTGCACCCTGCTGCTGGTACCTTCTTCATTACTCCGACACGCTTTCAGCGGACTAGTTCCCGTGTCTCTCCAGTCGGCAACATGTCGGCAGAGTTGAGAGCTCGCAAGTATGCCCGCTGTGTCGTCCGCTTCTCCGACCGTGAACTGTGAGCGCCAGAGCAGGCCGCGTGTGAAGTGCAAAGAAGAGCTGCTGCTGCTGATCGGGCTGCGATGGTGAGTGAAGATCAGCGCGAGAGCGAGAGCGAGAGCAGCGTGGCTGTCATTAGCCTGCTAGCCGCTTAGCTAGCCTACTTACTTCAGCTAAGCATTCACAGTTGACACTCGTCACTTCGCCTGTCGTGTCAGGACTTGAATGGCCCACATTTGGATTCATATATATATATATTTTTTAAATGCACAAAAACACAAACTGCTCAACACCGTACGGTTACTATTTGTTAGTTATTATTGCCCCCCCCTCCAGCCCCCTCCACTTCTTGTACATATTTCATGTGTGTACATGCTCCACGATATAGCTACCAAAGTGGATTAACGATAAACAAAGTATCGCTGGATCTTGCCATGCAATGACAATAAAGCTTCTTCGAAAATGACAACAACCGATGTGTGACCTAGTTTACACACACACACACACACACACACACAGTAGTCTTGAAGAGTATGTTGATTCGTGTGGCTTAAACCAGTTGCTGAGTTATCTTTAACAATATTATAACTCCATGTTAAAAAATAATTATTATAATTTATCATTCTGTTATTCTGCTGTCACCTTCTCAGGTAATTTCATATCTGTAAACCGTCAATAATAATTTTGAACCTGCAGGGTTTTTAATCGGTAATGAAGAACAAAAAAATACCATAACAAAGGTGTTTTTTTCTGAAACGCCCAAGCAAGCATTTCTTAAATTCAGTGTTGTTTGTTATTAGTTGTCATCAAAAGCCGTGCTGTGTGGAGAAAAAAAAAACAAAACCAGCCAGTTCTAGTGGCTAACGTATCTTGTTTGTGCACATTCTGAACAGTTTGGTTACTTTCCCTCCCCAAAGTTGTACTTTACTGGTATGTGTGCTGTAGCACCACCATCAGGACCATAAGCAGCACTCGCAGTCCGCAGTGAAAATTTGACAACACCTGTGTGCAAAAGTTAATTACTTTTTTAAGTACAGAAAAGCAGGTAAGACATTAAAAAAAAATGATAAAGAAAAGATAATATTAAAAGGAAATTGGTTGGTAAGAAGTCGATGTAGTGCTAAGTTCCTTTCAAAACAAATGAAAAATAAAGAAGTTAAAAACTGTGGGGTTGAAAGTCTTTACTGATCTATAAATGCATCTTCCTGCCCAGGCGAAAGAAAATGCAAATATACGAGATATGATGTCTAACGACGACGGTTCAGAGGAACAAAATGTTGGGGTAAGAAATCGCCTACAGTCATGAGTCACCATTATTAAAGAAAAAAAAAATCCAAATATGATTACTTTTCATACATATAACAAAAACAAATTTTTCCTTTGGTCATATTTATTGTTTGCTGTTTCTCTGCCGAGTATTTTCTGTTCACATTAAACTTTTTAAATGTGATAAAAGAAACTTGAGCATTAATGGCATTATCAATCTCTTGGTGTATTGCAGGTGCACCTCCAAGCGTTCAGAGTTCAGTGGATGGCTGATCTCAGACCGAGTTCTGGATCAGGAGGGACCAGTGACAAAGCGCTGCGAGCTAAAGGGCCAAAGCGAACTCCAGAAGTAACCAAGGAGGAAAGAGTAAGTTGCCAAACGCGTTCCTCTGGTTGTGTGGTTATGTTTTTGGTTTTTTTTGGTTGACAGTTGGCAGTCCCTTGTAATTTTTGGGACTTACCGTAAATGACTCTTGATATCTGCTGTCTCAGGCCACAGAGCTGTTCATGAGAGCCGTCCACGAGGAGCAAAATGGATCTTTTTATGAAGGTGTGTATGTTGGGTTTATTATCACCAATTTGAAAAAAAGAATTCTTGAAACTATCATAATAGGAATTTTGCTCTGCTTAAAGAGTGAGTTTTTAAAAAGCAATTTTAGCTGTTTTTGCATGAATTTTTTCCATTTGGCAAAATGTCATTATCACAGCCATGCATGTTTATACTGTGTAGCACAAATCATCAGCCACATGTGCATGAGGAGAAAAAAAAATACGGGTCACTACATCGCTCAGTCCTTCATCCTCAATTTAATACTTAAGTTTGCTTCTTTATTTCAGCTATCAAGTTCTATCGCATGGCTATGCAGCTTGTGCCTGACATTGAATTTAAAGTCAACTACAGCCACCCTTCTGACGCAGACGCCGATGGAGGGAAATAGTAAGCAGCTTCTTACATTTGGTTATCAGCGGACTGTAGTGTTGTAAATTGCTCACATTACTAAAGGGCCGCATTGGAAAGATAAGAGCCAACATATTTCCTTCCTGCTGTCCCAGTTCAGGATGTTTGTTTGGGAAACTGTGTTCAAACTTAAATTGACATTACAGACACAGCGGGAGTTGTTCGTTACCTCATAAAATCTGAATCGTCCTGTTTTAAAAGGTGAACAAAATAAAAAAGGTTTGTGACTTCTTGAACTGAGCACTGTTTTTTTTCTTAATAGCAGCCTCATGGACAGCGGCAGCGATGAAGTTGATGATCTCCACGCCTACTTGGAGCAGAAGCTCACTCTTGAAAGCGCCTTTCCAAAGATTTGCAATCCTGAGTTGGACTTGACTCGGGTGCACATTTCAGGTATTTTGTCTTAAATTTTTTTTTTTTTTTTGAGTTTTTATTTTAATTCACCATAAATATTCTTGCAGCCTTGCCAAGTGAGATCCTGATGTACATTTTCCGTTGGGTCATTTCGAGTGACCTGGACATGCGAGCCCTGGAGCAGCTCTCTTTGGTCTGCAGGGGTTTTTACATTTGTGCAAGGTCAGCAGCCCCCGTCTTGTGTTCCCGTGTAACAAATATGCTCTCCATGCGCGATGTAATGTCCCATAATCTGGGAATCACTCTCTCCTGCTTTCACCTGCGCAGGGAACCTGAGCTCTGGCATTCAGCCTGCGTTCGAGTGTGGGGGCGGAACTGCACTAATTTTGTACCCTTTAAATCCTGGAGGGACATGTTTCTACGACGGCCACGTGTCCGTTTCGATGGTAAACAAATGTTTTATTGATTGATTGATTGATTATGTGTCAGAGTTCATAAAACGAGCACCGTGCCACTTTATTTTTCCAATCCACAAAAGCGCCTGTTGCAGAATTTAACAAATCATGTTGATGCTGCTTTAGTCTGTTCACTGCTTGCTGAGCCAGAATAGAGTTTAATTCCTGCTGCAAATATTTATATATTTTACAATCCCAGGTGTCTACATCAGCAAGACATCGTACATGCGCGAAGGAGAGAAATCGCTGGATGGTTTCTACAGGGCCGTGCACCAGGTTGAGTACTACAGGTGCGCGTTTGATCGCCGCTGTTGTCGTAACTTTTGAGTTTTATAAGTGACAGTTGATGCTTCCCTCACAGGTACCTCCGGTTCTTCCCCGATGGCCAGGTGATCATGTTAACCACCCCCGAGGTCCCACTGGCTGTTGTTCACCGCCTGCGCTCCATGAATACCAGGTGCAGCGGATTTCTGAGTTGGAATGAAAAGGAAATGTTTCCTTTGTGTGGTGATCACAACAGGGTAGATATGTGCACAATGCTTTGATACAACTTTAACGATCCGACCCAAAATGCAAAATGCAAAAAAAAAAAAAGAAAGGGTCCGCTGCGTGTTTGGCGACACCTACTGGTAGAGATAACACACTGCTCTGTTGACGCTCCGGTCCGTGGCTTCATGTCGTCTCTGTTAAAAGATTTTTTCTTTAACGATCAAACTGTGATTCATTTTTGTTTCCACAGATTTGAGTCCGCTCTGTTTGGACATTATCGCCTGTCGCAGGAGACCGACGATCAAACCAAAGTCTTTGCTGTCGTCGGCAAGAAAAAGGATGAGGTAAGAACCAGTGCTGGGCATGCATGAATTATTGAGACTGGTGGTCGTCGTTCAGATAATGGGCTCGTCAGCCAGTGGTGATGTTGTGTGTGACGTGAACCGTTCTTTTTTTCCGTCATTGCTGTATTTAGGAAAACCTGATCTAAAAAAAGATTAAAATATTTTTTTTCGGTATGCATTTTCTTCTTTTTTTTTAGTGCGGTAGTGGCAACTTGTCTTTGAATTATTTGCACTGGGGAAAGGAGAGAAAAAAACTATCCAGGACTTAATTCTATCAAACAAGAAAGGCCTTTAAAAAGTGAACAAAGATAACCAGCTTGTTTCTGTATCGCTCCACTTGTTAACGTTGTCCCTTTTCTGTAGAAACAGGCCGAGATTCAAAGTAATCCGTTCTGCCGGCGGAACCCACAACCAGAGTCTGAGCGCACCTTCCACGTTGGATTTCACCTGCCCACCGGGGGGCGCAACAGTTTCAATAAACTCGTGTGGCTCCACCACTCCTGCCACATTACTTACAGGTGAACTGAAGACGCGAGCACCAACAAGAGCAGAGAAATGAGTTTCCTGTTGGTGTCGAATTAATTGTTTGTCCTTGTGATCCTTGTCAGGTTGACTGGAGAGACAGTTGTCACAGCCTTCGACCTGGACAGCATGTACACACCTTTTCACTTTGCACGTGTGAAGAGTTATACTGCCTCCTCAAAGCAGCCTCTGTGAGCTCTTGTGGAAGTCCAGGAAAGGTTCTTTACACCCCCCCCCCTCTCTTCCCCCCCGGGCTTTTTGGAGCTTTGCTGCAGATGGGCGACTTTAATCTTCAACGTGGTGTCAATGTACCAGACCCTCACTCTCTGAACCTGCAAGCATGTTCCGTTTCAGGTTTGCAATACTACTTATTTTCTGATTTCAGAAATGATTATAATCTGGTAGAAGCTAAATGTGATTAGCATTCTTTCCTTCCTGTCTGGGGCAGTGATTTAATGCTGTTTTTAATTTTAAGGTGCACTTTCTCCCTTGAATAAAGTCTTGGACTAAATATGTTCTTGTGTCTCTTTATTCTATTGTTTTTCTTTTTCAGATGAATGATTTGGATTGGGAAATGAACTCAAATGCAACATGTCTTGTTAGTGGGAAGTTGATGGAAACCCAATAAAATCAGAGATTTTTTAACAGCCTCTGTGATTGGACAGTATTTTCCCATCTGAGAACACATTGGGGAATAATCCTCGCATTACATTTTCTGGGAAGCAGGTGCATACAGAAGCAGGATTATCGGAGGGAGAAATTGCAAAGGTGAATTGGATTTGGATGAAATTATGTGTCGAAACAGAATACCCTCCACCCCCATTATAATCTGGACAAAATTACTATAAAATAACATTACTATACACTAGAGGTGGGAAAGACTGGACTGCAGTTCTTTTACAAGAGCTGGTTTGTCCTCCAGTCAATATATAAAGATGAATGCAACAGGAGGAGCAGCCCAAGTGTGAAGTCCTCAGTGTCCTGGTGGAATTGACAGCAACACCTCTGTTATTACAGACACCGTGTCTGACGTTCTGTGCTCTGGTTTGATCCTAAAAGCCGTGAACTGAACGTCACTTCTATTTGGTTGGCTTCCTTGCGCTGTCCTCTAGTAGGAGAGTGTTTTTTGGCAGGGTTTTTAAGATCACCATGCAAAGAAAGGTGAATAAACTGACTCCCTGCTGCTGTTTTTTGGGCACAAACTTTGACTCCCCCTCCTCTCTGGCCATGGTCCATGGTCAGTACATTATTTGCACAGCGGCCCTCACACTCGCTAGCAAAAGCTCACAAATGGCTGCTCTGTGCCCACCATTCCGACAGAAGCAGAGATCAGACAGAGCACGTGTGGTGAAGAGTCAGAAAAAAGAGGCGGTGAGAAGGAGTCCAGAGGAGGAAGAGGCGGACCCCTCCTGCCGGAAGTCATTAAATAGGATTGACTATAGCCTACTTTTTTTTCCCACTACTATTTTAACTTTGATTCATTTTGTTATATTTCTGCTGCTCAGTATTGACATATACATTTAAATTCCAAAATGTTTAGTTCAGACTTATGTTTTTGCGTTCATTCATTTATAGAGGAAAATAGTCAATCAACAGTAAAACAATCCATTTGAACCACCTGCTATCCTTAAACAAGTTGAGCTACATCCTCGGTGTCTGACTGCACTCAGGTCAGGTTTAGTTAGGCAACCCGTCATCCAATTACACACCAGCATAACCAGTCAACCAGCAAGTGTGTACGTGACACTCAAAGACAGTACACTGAGCATTCTACCTGCAGTGACAAAAACAAACTAAAAAAACATGTCTGGGCGGGGAAATAAAGTGTCGAAAGCCACCCTAAGGCTTCACCACAATTGCACCAAACAATCCAGACATGACACTGGGTCCTTGGTTTCGTTTACTGATAAGAATGGAACTAAATTACAGTGAATGGCAAAAATTCCACTACTCTGGCTCTAATCTTCACTGAGTTTGCAGAAGGCTGATATGATTGAGACGGTGAAAATGGTGAATGCAGGCGCTCTGCTGAGAATGATGCCTGCTTGCCTGCCAGAGAAAGCATCGAGAGCACCGACACGAATACAGACTGTCTTGCTGAAATAAGACTGTAAAAAAACAGATGAATAGATAAATGCGTGTGCAATAGTTTTGAACCAAGTTTAAAACTAGCGTATCTGTGATGACTATCATAAGTACATGGAAATGCCAATGGAAAGGAGCTATACACCTCACTTGCTCAAAGAGTATGTCAGGCTGTCACATAGCAAATGTTTCTCAGCCTTTTTAATTACAAGCCTAGAAACAGACTCGTTTGTTGGATGATGCGATTATCCTACAAGCAGCAGTGAGACGCCAGGGAAAACAAGGAGGCGAGCGGCGTGACAGTTTCAGTGCGGTTTTAATGTGTTACAGCACGTAAAGCTTGAGTTACAATATACAGTATGTAAACCCGGATTTACTCAGTGTAAAGAAAATATACAGTTGTTTGAACTGTTCATAATGTCTGTTGGGCTGCTCCCTTTTCATTTGATTTGTGTGAACTTGTAATGCAAACAACGCTGCCCTTCGGTATTTAAATTAAAGCCTTAATACCACTGCTGGATGTAATAATACGCAAAAAGAACGGACTTTTTTTTTTTTTTTAACTACATCACAGGCTTCTGCACGAGCAGAACTAATCTGTGGAGCGGTCTGACGATGATGATGATGATGATGCCTGCATGTTTGCTGACTGATATTTCCCTCCGAGTCGCACATGTACTTGCGTAACAAGTCGAGCTCGATCGGGAGTTCATGCCCTTCATGGACGTCCACCTTCAGGCGCCGCCGTAACTACGTTTTCAAGCATTTGAAAAATTCCTACTGAGAGCTTAGGGGATTGCATTCGTCTCCGCATGAAAGATCACATGAAGACTCATTCATGATGTGTTTCAGCGTGTGCCGAGTCAGCGATGCAGGAAGGAAAAAGAAAAAAAAACCCGCTAAGGAAATACAGGCGAGGCACAGAATCGGAGTGGGAATTCTGTTACTATGGGAGCTTATGGGTGTGACAAGAGCTACATTAGGAAATGCAGGCTGGTCTAGAAGGCACGCTGCTTGCGCATAGACTGCAAAAAAGTTTTACATTTCTTCAAAAATAATCTTTTGTTTCCACATTTTCATAAAATATCATGTTTCCACTGCTGATCATGCTGCAGTGGGCCCTCCGAGACGGCTTGACTCTCCACAAAAGTAACTTTTTACTGAATTCCTCCAAACGTTCAGCTAAAAATATACAGTATATTAATACAGCTGGCGTCATCTTGTTTAGTTCTAGTTGCGGCACATCCAAATACTGGATAGAGCTACACTCACTGCAGAACAGTTTTTTGGGGGGAGATAATAACCAAATAGGCCTCAAATATAAACGTGAAATGCGCTGCGGCACATCATGCTCTTTTTTTGGGGGGTAGGGGGGTTAAATTAGCGTCTGTTTAGCGTCCGTGCGACATCACGAGCAGGAGGTTGAGCCAAAGCAGCGTAGAGGATGTACGCTCTGGTTCCGCGCTGTGGAACGGCCGCACTATTTTATTTCAAATGGCCCTCAGGTTGGCCATGGAGAGGAGACGCAGGCTAACGCCGCCGTTTCTGTGAGCGGAACATCGAGTGCTGGTTGCCAAGACAAAGGGCTCTGGCTTCGGCTGGTGATTACGTGGGGGCAATATTGAGCAGTTGTATCCCTACAGCGACATTTTTTAACTAAAATACTTCAATACCGGGTGCAAGACCGTGTGCGCGGGCGCGCAGCCAAGGCCCCCTCCTGGCTGGACGTGGCTATGGCTTGTTTTCACCTCAAGAACGAAGACTATTCTAGATAAGAAAATAAATACACCTCTGAGCAGCATCATCCTATGCATAGAGTGAAACGCACGCAATGTTTTCGCCACGAGGTCAGTCCACCCTCAGCTTCTTGTGCGCGTGGTGTTCCGCCTTTGTGTGTCCGTTTGTTAAAAGAGACGAGCCGTTCCGGTGAGTGTCCTTTGCAGAAGCCCTGTGCTTCTTGTAGGTCTTGTGGGAGAGACAGAAAGAAAGATGATCCATCAGTATAAAAACTAACGTATCTTATTGTGTTGAACAAATGAGCGACAAAGCAGGTTTTGTATTTATGGATATTTTGATCTGTGTTTTATAGAAGTTTTTAAAGTGTTTTCCCAACTGTGCTCTTTGTTTATGTCTTATCTTAATTATTTATTTAGACCTTTTTTTAAATATTTATTTTATATTTTATATAAATAACACAATGCTCACAAGCATACAAACATATTTGTGAGACACGGTCATAGCACAGAAAGTTATTGCAGGTAGTGTATTTGCAATTTTTTAATTTTTTTATAATTTGCAAAATTATTAGGCAGCAGGTTTTACTTTAACTGCAGCCAAAAGGCGGCGTGTACAGTAGACAACAGCTTGAATACTGTAAATATTTGCCCACTACACCAAACTGCACATCTGGATTTACATTGACCAGACGAAAAACAACTAGACAGCCAATAGCAGGGTTATTTTTTTAATCTTCTAAGATTTATTTTTTTTCAACCAAATGAAATGAAATTGCAATGATAAATGTGCCATGTTTTTATATTTTTTGTGGGTTACATGAGCATTATATTGAAATGTTACATATTCCTTTGTGGCTTTCACAGAGCTCTGTGATAAAAAAGACTGATGTGGGAATTTGCGCTCCTTAAGTGGGTTGTGCTATTTTGGAACAAAAGGCCGCTCTTATCTTTAAAACTAGGTTAAAAAAAAAAAAAACAATACAATGAAGGAACCACTCACCTGTATGTAGAAATTGGAGAAGAAGAAAATGAGCGTGACCATGTAGCTTATTTGGAAGTAGAGCCATCCCATAGGGAAGCCACAGGGCCACAGGGCCGCCGACAGGGAATGTGAAATGTTCAAAAAGAACTGGACCTGTGAGCAAGCGACACACAGATGGAACAGAGCGAGAAGGTGACCGTGGCAGCATATAGAATTGTGATATTGATCCGGAGCCAGGAATAGAACCGTCTGCCATGTATCAAAGCTAAGAGAGAGAGCAAAGCCACTTCCGCAACATACTGCGTTTATGCCATTATTTTACCTTCTGTGATTACCAATGATTAGATTACACCCTTGGCAAGAGAATCATCTTATTTTATAAATTGTGATGTTTTATTTTGTAAGACAAAATATAGGCATGACACAAGGGAAGAGGAGGATGTGAGAATTTTTTCATCCTTCACTTTTACTCTCTATGTTTCAAGAGCTTCTGTCTCCAGCAGAACCGGAAAGACTATGTGCTAATGCACGAGTGTAATACAAGACATCTCCATGTGAAGGGGCGAGGGGGAAAAAACTATATGTTCTGCTTGATTCTGCAGAATATGATCAGCAGGACGTTGACGTCAGTGAAAACGGACTTTGTCGGCTGCTGGCTGCCTCGGGGAGGAGGAGGAGCTCAAAGTCAGTCTGCAGGCAGCAAGATGATTCGATTTGCTGGAGAAAAGCATTTTGAAATTGTGACAAACTAAAAGGCCAGTGCAGTTGGCTGTGCTCGGACAGATGAGTCACAGTCATTTGTCTGCCGCACCTATTAGCCTGGCTCTCAAAAAGGGTTTTGACCAGAGTGTATAACCATCCGCTGTGTAAATCCACGCCTCGTTTCCATTGCACGGTCATTTTTACGCCCCGACAATGACAAATGTAAATTAAAAACAAAAAAAAAAATCACACAGGTTTTGATTGAAACCTGCAGGGGGGAACCCACCAGTTGCAGCTGCGTGATGTGCTTCTTCCACCAGAGGTAGGGCCGCATGGACGGGATGGCTGAGAGGCCGTAGTACGAGTACATCACGACGTGGACGAAGCAGTTGAGAGAGGGGCCGAAGAAAGCTGAGCGGACGCAGAGCAAGAGGAGACACTGGTGATTGATCGTGGAAGGTGTTACATTCAGATGAAGAGCTGTAAAGAGATGTTTCCAACTGGAGTTTTTTATAAACTTCTCTGCTTAGTGCAAGTCAAAAGCCAAAGCTCATTGTTGGGAGCCATTAAGCGCCACGTTGAGCTCTCTGCGGGGCTGAAACGTGCCGTATCCAGGGCTGATGGCTTCAACAAGCCATCACCTGAATTATTCAGGGCGCCGCCGGGCCAAAACGGCCGCCGGCGCAAGGATCCGAGTCGCCGGAGGCCGACGTCGCACTTGAAAGGACTCACAGTGGCCGCAGGGTATCCAGTTCATGACGAACCACCAGATGTTGAGCATGCTGGCGTGGTGGTAGATGTGGAGGAAGGTGATCTGGTGATTGCTCTTCCTGAGTATGAAGAAGAAGGTGTCCATGAACTCGATGAGCTTGGAGAAGTAGTACCACCACAGGACGTTGGTGATCTGAGGGGAGGAGACGCAACAGGAGACAGTTTGAAAGAGACAAGAAGCCTTTGGGATACCCGACCACGACTGCACAGTTAGTCATCCGGGTGTGGCGAAGGACAAGCGGTGATAGAAAACAGATGAATGGATCGAGCTGTGTATGTGTGTGTGTGTGTGTGTGTGTATTTTACTCATTTATCACTAGAGAAGTGCAGCCTTCACAGCCTTGTTTTTTAACGACACTGTTGTCAGGGAGGATGCTTGGCAGCGTCCTGCAGACAGCGTTCCCACCCCATCTTCCATTTGGACTAATTGGACTGAAATGTCAAGGGTGGGCGAGCGCTCAATAATGGTAAAAAAAAAATGGAACGGGGAATCAATCTACAAATGGATTTTCAATACAAAACAAGCAAGATTCAGAAAGTCTTCAGTCAAAATTGTTTTCCATATACAGCCTGGAATAACAACTGCTCGAGTGTTCACCCTGGAATTTCAGTTTCAGACACAATGGTTTTTTTCAAAGCACTGTTACATTGTTGAGCCATTACGTGGTGTCGCCCCAGACCTCGAGCCCCCGAACTCTGTGGGGACGTTTGATGAGTCATCGTGACGCCGTGAGCCTGGTTCAAAATGACGCTCTGTTTCTAAAGCTGGTCTGCAGGGATTTGCAGGTGCTTGCCCACAGAAATGAGTCAAGAGATTAAAAAAAATAGAAAACGGAGTAACAGAAGGCTGACTCCTCATTTCAGGATGAAATGTTTCAAAACATCAATTTAAATTGAAACCAAACCCACCGGCAGTGTGAATAGAGTAGAGCGTGCAGGTGGCGTGAAGCCAACCTACCCTGTTATCCACGTCCTGTGGGCCGTGGGTTTTCTGGCAGTAGAAGTTGTAGCCACCGTGAGACACGGCTGCGACAAGCTGAGGAGGACAGATGAGTGGGGGAACAACGGTAAGAAGCCCCGAAAACGAGAAGGATGCAAAGTGAAAGTGAAATTCAAAACGCTGCAAGGCCGAGGCCAAGAAATACACACGCGTTCGTGCCTGTGAGCTGAGCGAGTCGACACAGCAAATGCACTGTGGAGCCGTGACGGATGTTCCACTCGGTGCGATTAGTACAAACAGTCCCAAATCTATCTCTTTGACTGACACATAAAGAGGCTCAAACGCTGACAGCTGCACTTGGCGCCGGTTCATCAAAATCAATACGGATCAGCTGATTGCGCCGAGTGCTGTAACACACTCGGCTGATTAACTTGCAGGGCTGCAGGGCTGCAGGGCTGCCACGTGCGTGCAGCCGACCGAGCCGGCCACCGACCGGTCACTCAGAGCCGCACCTGGACCGATCGAACTGATTGAAACCTTCCTGGGCTTCGATCGTTGCAGGAAGTCTGCTGCCCTGCCGCTATTGACGCAGGCTGTACTTTGGCTCACTTCAGATTGTGTTGACCTGGACGTCTGACGGGGGGGTGGGGTTCAGGGGGGCACTTGTCAGAGTACAGGGTTTAGCCGCATGCAAACACAAACATCCTGCTCGAGGCCGTTCACCGTTCAGGCGGGGAGCCATCAGATTGGAACCGCGATCGTCGTCGTGACGCTGCCACTTCTTTCTGCGGCGGCGGCGGCGGCGAAGAGGTCACTTCAATCCAATTCTGCTTGTTTAATCAACAGCAGTTTTCCTGCTAACGCTAGGAGGCTGCAAGGGCATTGTGAGGCCTGTCAGTGTACAGCTGTGTCCCGCTGGGTTGGGGATTACATCGTGTCTAGTGGCAGATTTTTTTTTTCCCCCTGCCCCTCATCGAGAGGCCTGCAGCCATGGGCAACCAGAGCTGCGAGCGACCCGCAGTATAAAGAAAATGTACTGGGTTCATGCCCATTTCTTCCCTCGCTGAAAACACAACACCATTTTGCATTTTCTTTCTACTTGCACCGTCAGATAGTTGCACTATTCTCCCACTGTTGAATCAAACTGAGGCAACCGTTATGTAATCAGCGACGGGCGATGGATTTATGATTTCATTTCACCCACAAGGGATTATTTTTCAATTTCTGAAAGTCACAGTACTAATTGAGAGGCCTCATGCTAAAAAAAAAAAGTCACCTTACACGTAACAATATGTGCCTGTCTGTCAGCTGCTTCTCCTGCTTTGTTTGCTACGCTTACCGGAAGATATCTGCTAAACGCTGTGCTGTGAGTCGTTCCTTTATGATGTCACAAAGGGCGGCAAATCCTCGCTTATTCAGTCCAGCAGGTGATGCGTCAGTTCCTTGGGAACGCTCTGCAGCTTCCACCGTTTTTGCCCCCTTCCAAACGAATGCGGAAGGTCCAACAAAGCAAAACTTTTCAGTACCTCTTTGAAGACATTGTGTCGTGTGGTTCTGGTTCGTTTCTAGCCTGCCGTGCCAACTGCCAAGTAGCAGGCACATCTCTGCGCGGCTACAATACGAGGGCCTGAGACCTCCGTTTACCTCGTAGAACATGTAGAAGGACAGCAGCGTGAGGCCCAGGTTGTAGATCATCATGGCACCTCGGCAGGAGTACGGCTGCCTGTGCTTCATGTACTTGGGCCCCATCCACACGATCAGGAGATAGAGGACTGTCAGCGCAAAGGTTGCTGGGTAATGGTCCAGCAGCAACCAGCCTCGCACCCGCTGATCTGGACACAAATGGAGGACGTGGTCAGACGTACATTTGAGGCTGTAATGGGATCTGGTGACCTAGGCGGAGTTGGCAGGGATTGTCTGTAATGGAGGAACTGGCCTTGATTTAAATAAGACACTCGAGAGTGACTTACCTCTGGGACCCAGCCATGACTCAAAGTGAGTATTGATCCTGTGATTAAAGGCCTCCATGTTTGACCTAAACAGCACAAAGACAAGTAACGAGGTCACATCCACAGTCACAGAAACAAAACCAGTAAATATTTTGAATTATTGAATTCGGACAAACGATTTGCAGCGTTATTTCTCATCGGGGTGGTTTCCAACTTCACTGTGAATGAATAACCTTCAGAATAAGATTCCCTTTCTGTTGTTTTGAAAGTATTACAAGCTTTAATCCTGTTGGTTTATTGGATTCAGGTTTGTACAGAATGGCCCAGTGAGCCCTGGAAGGCAGAATTTCTTTCAAAGACTTTGTATATGTTCTCGCTCCAGCTCGCCGATGTGTGAGGAAAAACTGTTTTGATCTGAGGACCTTTTGTCGGCGTTTCAAACTCTGTGCAAATTATACCCAGTGCCTGAATGGCAAAAGCTCAAAACAAATGCATCAGCTCAAACAGCTGGATCGTGTTTCCTTGGCAAACACGTTTGTAATTACACAGTTTTTCGTCCAAAACCTTCTCACAATAGCTTCACAATATTGTCACAGTGCTGGTAACGTTTAGGCACAATAAAATGAACAGAAATTTCAAATACTGCCACTGCCAAACAAAAATTCTCACAGCATCCATTGAATTTTCAGCACAAAGTGTTTCCCATCAGCAACATGAGTCACTCTGTTCTCTTTTCCCTGCACCATTTCTAAACTATATATTCCATTTGGGCCGATCACATCACGCTCTGCTGCTCGGCTGGACGCTCACCGCACCTGCATTTACAGCTGGAGAACACCTGACTCCGCTCTCCCTCGGCCGGAAATCATTCTTTTCATATACATCACTGTGACCTAGTGCTGTAAATAGCAAACGGCCACACACAACTAACTCTTGATGAGTCATAGTAAATAGCCTTGACGTTGGACCAGTTGGATGGACAAATGTGCAGGTATGTTTTAACTTTGCCCATCACCTTCCAAATATGAGAAAATGCCGTTTTAAATTGAAAGTACGATGAATAAATAAAGGATGAGGGTTACCATGCCATCTATATTAGCAAAACATCAATGTGTCTACAGAAATCTTAGAAAAAAACTAATTACAAAGTAATTTGAAAAAAAAACAAAAAAAAACCTCAAAAGCATCAGTGCGCATCCCACTTGGACCATTGCAGGTTGAAATTGCTTATTGCGATACGATGCGTTCATTCATAATCCCTGGTGAAAATCTGCCTCGTTCTGATCGGACCTAGTTTGATAATATCTATGTGCCGATTATCAGGCCTGCTTTAGACCGAAACATGGTAATCTGCAATGCCTTAGATTATAATGAAAGCCCACAACAGGGCAGCAGCACAAGTTCATGGAAATGCAAGAGAGTGTTTGTTAACCACAGAGAGCAGGACAATGAATTTGAGATAGATCAGATTGTTTGTATTGCTGGATTTCTTTTCTTTAATGAGGTTTAAGATAACTCAAGAGGTAAATTGGGCAATAGACAGAAACAGACAGACCTCAAGACAAACAAAATCTATAAGCAACCCTGACGTATTGCTTAATGAACACGTACAACACACATGTTCACAAAGATCAATGACCATAGGTGTAATACATAAATAAATATATAAATGCAACATAAGATTTACAGCCAAACACTTTCAAACAATTCCGCACATTTTGAGAACGAGTACATCGACATGTCAACGTTCCAGAGTTAATTCGACCGCACTCCAAAACTCACAGGTCGCCGTTAATGTGCTCCGAGGCCACGGCCGGGCGGCAGTTACGCACGGTTAAAGGCTCCTACACACTGAACGCGTCAAGCGCAGGGGGGGGGCGTCAGCGCAGCCATTCATTGTGTATGTGCGACGTCGGCGCAGGGAGCAGAGCGTCGCGCAAAGGTGGCGTTTGACGCCCGATTTTAAACATTTTTAAATCGAGCGTCAACGCGCTGTGACGACATCTTGGCGCGGCCAATAGGAGAGCAGCCGATTCTGAAAAAAGTGGCCAGACTCAGAGCGCCAGTTCGCAATAGAGCAGGAGTGAGAAAAAAGGAGAAAAAACACTTGTGTCTCGCAGTGTCCCAAGTGTTAAATCTGAAATGACGCCGAGCTCTGGGACTCGAGACTAGCTTAAAAAATATATATGTATCTGGTTGGCGACTCTGCTTGGTTTCGGCGCTCTGGCGTTCTCGTTAGCTCCGGTGCTCGTACTACGTGTGCATTAAGGTGGCACCGGAGGCTTGATTAACTGCGGAGGAGCGAAAACTCGTTGTGCCACCGTTTGCGCACAACAGCGCTCTCATCCTCCCGCTTGCTACTCAGTGTGTTGCTATCCATTTTGCCGGAAACTCGTGCAGTGTAGAGTATAAAATAAAATGTGAATCAACGCGATGATGTCCCGACCCAGCGTCAAGGCGTCAAACGCCACCCTTGCGCGACGCTCTGCTCCCTGCGCGGCCAGACGCGTCTGCAGAGCGTCAGCAGAGTCAGCAGAGTGTCCGCGTCGACGCAGTAAACGCAGCCACTAAAGTCAACGAGCAGGCTCACACCAGGCGCAGAGCGCCCGCGTTTCAGAAGCGTGCCAGAAACAGTAAAACGCGACCCGCTGGAAAACAGAACGCCAGAGTTTATTCTTTGACGCTTGCCGCGTTCCTCCTGCGTCAATCGCAGCAGGTAGGATCGTTTAGACAGGAAGTCAATGGTGTAAAAACACAGTGGATCCGGTTGATTTTCATCATAATACACAATGTGCTGGATTTTGTATTTATATGTGCTGTACTTTACTGTGAAACATCAACGTGACGCATCGGCTTCAACGCTGTCCAGGTCGGCTGTCAAAAACAGATTTCACTTTGAATCTCAAATATGATGAACAAAATGCATCTATACTTTAAATACCTGCATTTTTTTTCATGATGCCAGCAGTTCGCTTTTTATTATTATTATTATTATTATTATTATTATTATTATTATTATTATTATCATTAATTTATTTATTTTTTCCACACTGATACTTCGGGACACTGTTGGGACAGTGTCTCGAAGTATCAATGTTTTGTTTCATTGTTGTTTTCTTTAAATACACGCGAAAACTACCTGGGTTGTCGCGTGAAGCGATTGAGCCGCTGCGCGAGCCGCTCTGCTGACGCTTCTGGTGTAAAATAGGGGTCGAACGTACACAATGAATGGCTGCGCTGACGCCCCCCTGCGCTTGACGCGTTCAGTGCGTAGGAGCCTTTTAACAGTGGTAACAGCACACGTAACGGGACTGTTTCCATAGGGCACGCACGTGGAGAGGGGAAGCGCCTTCACACTCACCGGCTTTTGCCGACAAAGGCGGTTCCCTTAAATACGTTATCCTACATAATTGTTTTTAGTCGTACGTCGATATACAAAGACGTAAAAGTAGCTTTGCTAGGTGAAAATCTAAAGCGGATCGATCGCATCCCCGCTGCGCAGAGTTGGTCGCGCGAGCATCACCCGGGCCGGGAGCATCGCCCGAGCGGCGTGCTCTGCTCATCACGCGGAGCGATTTTGTTCCACGGCGAAAGCTTACCGGAAAAAAAAGTTCCACTGCCACCACCACCGGCCGGAGCTGAGGGAGAAATGAAGCCGAGCGCTTGCGCCCACTCGGTGGGACGATAACATACAGCTGTGCGCGCTCTCTCCCCACCCCCACCCCTACCTCCAACCCCGCCCTCTCTCTCCACCCATCCCTCCTCTCTCCCCTCCCCCTCCCCCTCCCCAACCCTACCTCACATCCCCGTGCCCCGATCTGCCGAGAGAAGACATGACGGCGGCGTTGGGCCACAATGGGCGGCCCTGTGGGTTGTCCGCGCGCACGGGGGAGGCGGGAAGCTGGCCGTGGGGTGAGCTCGCAGTCGCGCGGGGGTCACGCCCTGACATCAGCGTATGGCGTGAGATTCGGCGGCAACACGGTTTTCTGTAGATCATCAACAGACCAGGTCGCGTTTAAATGTGGAAATTTGGAGTTTTGACTTTTCTTCCACCGTGTCCACTTTAAATTGAAAAAAAAAAAAACTAGAAAAAAAAAAATATATATATATACCCCTTCCATTCGTGTCTTTGCCAACCCCATGTCTTTCTATATATTGAACCCTCTCATGACCCATAGGCCACCTGTATATATTTTAATTTTATGGCTGTAGAATTGTCAAAAAAAATGAGTGAGTCAGTGCGTTTACATGCAGATCTTAATCGGACTAAGCAATAATTCGGTTTTCTCGTCCAATCGGAGTTCTCACCTTGTCCCCGTATACATGCAGCTGAGAAATTCGAATTATTGACGGGAACATGTCCTCCTCCCAACACTAGGGGGTGGAGTGAGTCTTTTCAGCTGGTCAGCTGCTTTTGGTTGACATATTAAATCATTATATGTACTATAGTTCATAATGTACGTGTGACTTACTTTGCAGATAAGGTGTACCCTATTTCTTGTGCTCATGGTGATTTTAAAAGGCAGACAAGAACGTCGTTTGCTGTTGGAGGGCTACAACAACACAATGTCTTCGATGCTACGCTTTGTGCCGTCGCTACGGAACCGAAACTCTCGTTCTTGTTGGATGCGGGTTCTGAGCAGACTGGTGGGAGAGTTTGTGTACAGGTTTTGCGAAGGAATGGTGTCTTCAGTTATACACACGCTCATTAAAGTGCCGACCGTGGAGGAAGCTTGTGCCACTGCACGCCGTTTCCAGGAGAATAACAGCGAAATTACCAAAATAAAAACAAATCAGAAAAACATATTTTTGGTGTACTTTTATTTACAAAGTTAAAATTCTTCTAACTTACAAAGAATGTGAACGAAAAGGTAGAAATATAAATACGAACGAATACCTATTTGTTCAGGGGTGCGCAAAGCCAGAGCCCTGCATTTGCTGCGCTACCTTTTTAAAAAGGTCTCCGTTGCGCGTTATTTTAATATGTCCATCTCTTTTAGAAGAGAAAGCATCACCCCGGTCCCATCCTCTCTCCAAATGTGAGCATTCTTATTCGCGTTTGCCAGGTTGTTTCGCGCCGTCTGTTTTGTTAGGACGATGTAGTTCTGTGGTCATGAGTCGCGAGAGGGAGGCGTGACGCGTGCGCACTCGCATTGTCCAGTTAATCGTCCGACTAAGGCGTATACATGGCAGAGAAATTCGAAGTCCAATCGCATTATCTGGGTGTCTCAATTGGAGTTCTCCGATTTCAATCGGAGTTTTCAAACTCCGATCATAATCGGACTAAGGTGTTTACATGCACGTGAGTTCTCCGATCATAATCGGACTAAGGCAATAATTCGAATTTCTCTAGTGCCATGTAAACGCACTGAGTGTTTCAGACCCTTTTTTCCAGGATAACCTCAACTTTCAGTGTCTCATAGTTATTGTCAAGTGTCTTCTACAGTTGCATGGTTTTCCCACACTTCAAAGGGAAAGGACCCCACAATGTCACAGTCTCCAAGCCAACACTCTGCCCCTATTATCTTGATAGCCAACAATCTTCGCCATTGATCTGCACTGTCTTTATTAACCAGTCTCCCACGTTTCCCAGTTGCCACATTATCTGTTTTGCATCGCACCAGTGATCCAGCGCCTGTCTCCTCGTTGTACTCCTTCGTTCCCCGGTTGACCACAGCCCGTCTCCGACCCTGTCTCCGCCTCGTCCTCGGGCCGATTCCCCGGTAACGACCCTGCTCGGCTCTCCAGCGCCTGTCTCCTTGTTGTACTCCTTCGTTCCCCGGTTGACAACAGCCCGCCTCCGACCTTGCCCCCGCCTCGTCCTCGGACCGATTCCCCGGTAACGACCCTGCTCGACTACGTTCCTCGTCTGACCCGTCTGGATCCTGTCGCTGTTATCGACCTCCGCCCGTCCCCGATCTCGCCTGCCTCTCTCACCGCCGGCACTGGTTCTCGACCCTGGACTGCCCGACCTCCCTGTTTAAATAAACCTCTTAAATTGCATCAGTGGTTGTCGTGCATTTGAGTACACCAACACCTGACACACAACAGCACAGGAATTCACTCAATCCTTTTTTTATTCAACTGGTCATTAAGGATGGGTGCTGGTGAAAAACCTTGAAACACACAATAAACAACCAATGTAAATAAAATTCATATTTTCTGAAAACATTTCACGTGGTTCAAATTCTTGTAAATATATTAATCTCATTTTGAGTCAGTGAGTCAGTTCATGCTGACTCACTTGGAGGAGTTGGTGCGCAAGGCAAAAGCAGCGCATCAGAATTGGGACCGCTGAGCTCCACCTGCTGAAAGAGAAGACTTCAACTGCCGGATAAGAGAGCTCGAGGTCCAACTTCCCAAGCTGGTGTCACGCAAGGCTGCTTTTATCGAAGCATCAAGTTCGAGGACGGATCCTAGAAAAGGCTCCTTCTCAATCCACAGCTTAGCCCCGGTAGCGGCAATAAAGCTAAAAGCCACAGCCCTCTCAAAGTTTACCGGTAACCAGCGTGATTATTACAGATGGAGAAAGGAATGGGAGGCCCTGCAGAAGCAAGGTGAACCAACAGGCTCCAAAGAGGTGAAGAAATTTCAACTGCTTGACAGCCTTGACTAGAAAGTGGTCCGAGATCTACACCTGTCGTCATACAATTCAGCAGACGAGATCTTCAGAGTCTTGGAGAACCGGTTTGGCAACCAGGCTATCATTGCTCTTGAAATCATTGAGGAGCTACAAGCAACCCCACACGTTAGGAGCAGGCACCCAAGAAAAATCATGGAGCTCATCCAAACTTTTGAAAAGGCGCTCTATGATTTAGATGAACTGGGCAGTGCAGATGCCATAAACAATCCTCTGGTGACGAAATCCATCAAAAGCAAACTTCCAGAAATCCTTAAGAAAGATTGGCTCACCTATGCTGCTGACCAGGGAAATGCTGTTAATCATCACCGCCCGCTGCCTCTCCTAGCATGCTGACTTGCGAAGCCACCTCTTCAGACTGTCTGACTGTCTCCACAGTCAGCGCCAGTGTCAGGTCCTTTGTAAGCTGCAACTTTCGGGAGAGCTCCTTGTCGAGTATCCCAACGACGATTCGGTCGCGGATGTTCTCATCCCTGCTGGCGCCGAATTCGCAATGTTCCGAAAGTGTAAAATGATGGCTGTCATATACGGTACTTAGATACGCTTGCGCATATATTGGGTTCTTTACGGTAACCGTAAAGATCCCAATATATGCGCAAGCGTATCTAAGTACCGTATATGACATTATCCTTCAATTGTTCTCCCTGTTTAACTTATAATAAAAATAATGAAAAGCCAAGGGGAAAAAAAACATTTTCTGGTTTCTTAGTCTAGAATTGGACTTACATGGTAATAAAAACACACATAGGCATTCCTCAATTCCTAAATAGCCTGCTGTATCAGTCAAATCACTTTATTACAAAGGCACAATTTAACAGGGCATGAGAGGAGCTTTAAAACAAAGAAACAGAACAAAAACACAGTGACACATCATTTCAAATCAATCAAAAACCATAAAAACAGCATACAGCAAAACAGACAATGTATGAATAATTTATAAAGTGCTCGATTATGAAGTGCATGTCCTTTGGGAGTGCACGGGCTTAACTGGGTCACCGCTCATTGCGAAGGAGCTGGGGATGAAGGTCATCCTTCTCCACTGTGTCCTGCAGTCTGGGACAGGGGAGTTCTGCGTTTTGAGTGGAGCTGCTCAACCCTGGGTGGATGGTATGAAGTGATTTTTCTCAGGAATATATTTGGGACAGAGGTGTCAAACTCAAATCTACAGTGGCTAAAAATCTTCCTTAAGATGTAGCAGTGAATCTTTTTATATGGGCCCAAACAAGTTTTGCTTCAACCTGAATACAGAACAAACAAAGATTAATACTATACAATAAAAAACTTAATATTGCACACATGCAAAATTGAATTTCAAATTGAAAAAAAAACTCATCAAAATGAATCAAATGTAAATAGAAATCGTTTGCCTCTTTTATTTGCAGCCTTTTGATTTAAATTTCAACGGTGATCCTTTCCAATAAATTTAAAAATGCTAATAATAAATCTAAAGTAAAGTAAATTTAAAGTAACAACAATAAACCAATTAATCATATCCTTAAATGAACATCCTGTCCTGATTGAGCATAGCATTTTGAGATTTGTAGTATCAGCAGTACATGTGCTGTATAATACCAGTGGCCAGCTCGCTCGTGAGCCAAATGTAATTGCACTCCGGCCAGAGTTTGGCACCTATGATTTAGGAAGTCTTGCTCGTAGTTGCTTTTAAGCACTGCAGCACTCCGTCTGCTTTGCTTATATTGGAACCTCCAAAGGAATTTCACTATGACCAAAACACTTTAATCCTGTAGTCAAGTGAGGGAGTTTCCACGAACTCTTGCTCGGCCTGGTTGGTCAGCCGGCCGGGTTTGTTATGTAATGGCTGAGAGGGATGTTTCTGCTATAGTTTTAAGTGCCTGGGACTCCTCTGAGAATCTTGGACTGAGCACAAGGGATTATCTTCAGTTCTTGTTACATCAGTGGGTCCAGAGTCTGGGTTAAAAGTTGAGGTGTATTTGCCAAGGTGTTGTAACCTAGGTAGGCCAAATATTCGGCTGGAAACGCGAGCCACAAGCTGTGAGGAAATTGAAGGGCATCAGAACCAGCAACATGCAGCAGTGAGCATTTTTATTTAGATTACTCGAAATGCGTATTACTGCAATGATAGTGACGTTTATTATAATCTTGGTAATGATTGCTGTTCCTCACGGGTGCTGCAGATCTGTTCTAGTTCAAAGTAGTTTCTTTAAAAGCTGTAAAGCTGTAAATGTTATCTTTGAAAGCCAAAATACAGAGAAACACAATGTAAAATTAGAGCTTCTGGCTGAATAAATAAGCTGTCATTGTGCACGCTTGCATACAACTATGAGCATTTTAGTTTGAAGTCCTCTCCAGTGTACCATTGTAACAATCTCTCGTGGTGTCAATAGTCCAAGTCCCTGGAATCGTTTGGTAATTTCAACATGAGGATACATTCTCCCACCAGTTATCATCTTTCAGTCTCACGAGACTAACTGGCAACATCTACAGCTGTGGATTAATGTCACCATCTAGTGGGTGAAAATCTCCAGCCACATCTCACCATCAGTTTGACCAAAGCATTTTTAGAAATGTGTGGACTCTGTGTGTCACTGCAGTAAACTTTTACCTGTGTTTTTTATTTTTTTTAGCTGTCCTTATAGATTTAACAAATCAAAAATCCCAATCTCCAGCACTTTAGATCACTCTAAATTGCTTGAGAAGTCCAAGATCTAAAAATGTAAGCATGTGTGCGCACAGCTAAATAGAAGCCACATGTGAGTGAAGAACAGAAGGGCTTCGCTCTCACCACATGTTCATTATGGACTTTAAAACGTTTACCTTTATCATTCTTCAGCCATAACTGTGGCGCAAGATTATTAAGGTCATTGCCCTTGCAGTGATCCTCTCAGCGGTCTCACATTCTGCTTGACCCCTTGAATTCATTTTTGTAACATCACTACATTATAAAACTTAAAGGGGGGGAAGCAAACATCTATTGTCTCCCCATGTGCATCATGATGGAATGTTATAATTGATTTAAACGTTAACGTAATAGTGCTTGAGGTTTTTCATACAAGACTATTTCATAGAATTACCAGATGATTTTCATTATTTTATATTCTTTCATGATGCCGACTGCAGAGTTAGTACAATAAAAAGGTGGACGTAGACACATATATGAACGCAAATAAGGACAATTTATGGTGCTGACTTGGAGGCTCAATCTTTATGTTTTAGAAAAAAATACAATCTGTCCCATGTAGTGAAAAAAGTCCCACACAGTACCTAAAGAAATGGTGAGAAAACAGCTTTGCTGTAATATAGATTTACTTAAAGCAGCATCACATTGCAAACAATGGTTCACCACGTCCAACTGAATGCAAAACTACCTTCCGAGGTCCCGCTACAGTATAAAGCAATAAGCAAAGAATTCTGATAAAATGACAGAGAAAAGAGAAGACACACATCCAGTCCCCAGAACAGAGAAAAAGAAATAAAAAGTCTTTGATGTTAATGATTGGAAGAATATAAGTCAAGTATTTACAGGACACCAGATTAAAAGCATACTATTGTACAACTCTACATTTACATTCTCACGCAGATAAGGTTTGATTTCCAGAGAAAAATAAATACACGTCGGACACCTATTACACAACCCTCTGCGCACCTCAACCCTAATAAAGTATGTTTGTAATCATAAAAATCTGATACAGTATATATATATTTATGTATATATATACATACACACGCACACACGCAAACAGATTAGATGCAGGTGCTTTTTTTTTTTTACCTGCACTGTTCTTGTAAAACGTTTCTTTCTGAGCCATTATTTTGGTCTTTTTCTTTACAAATCAATCTTTGAAAGCGAACAATCTCATTTGAACTTGTTGATGGGGTTCCCGATAAGCTCGGGGCACTGCTCCTCGCCCCGCGCAATCCTGTCGCACTTCCTGAACAGGTCGTAGTTAATCTTGTCGGTCAGGACACTGTCCTGCTTGTACTGTGGGTGAGTGGCGACAAACTCCCTCATCCACTTGGCCATGGTCATCAGCTCGCCTAATTCAGGGCGACAAAATGAGGAGGTTACAACCCAAAGACGAAGCACGAGCAGGGAGGTTTTCTCGCTAAGGCAACAAAAAGAAGTCAATTTTACCAGAGGCACGTTTTTTGATGAGTTTCAGATAATTCAGAATGGTGCAGCGGGTGTCCACGTCCACCTCCATGTTTTCCAGATAGCAGTTCAGGATGGGGATTAGTCCTTGGAAGACTCCCTCCTGTGGATGACATTAGTATGACAGAGGAATGAAACCAGATGGAGTGTAGACAATGGGGTTGTGTACTGAGAAATACTCGACAGACGGAGACACAATCATTTGGTTTCACCTTTCCATTGATGATGTTGTCGATGCTCATCAGTGTGTACTCCTCGTTGCCACAGTCGGCCTCCAGGCCATTCTGGGCAGAAGTTGCGGCATCCAAGCCTGGGGTGCAACCTGTTGGTGCACAACACAGCAGCATTAGTGCCACCTATCTGCGGAGATCCTGATACCTGCCGAGACAATGCTGCACCTTTGGCTTCACCAACCTTTATAGATGTCCTTACGGAAGTAAAACATGCCTTCCTGGACAGCGTTTCTCTTCTGAGCCACCTTCATGTTCTCGTCAACCTTAAGGTGCACAGTGGGAATGTAAATGGGGAATTCTTTTGACTTTTGCTGTTGCTTGCACAAACTTAAAATGATGGTTATTTGACGGATCGAGACAGAGTGGCAGTTGTTGTTTTTTTTTTTTTACCTTTGACAAAGGGATGAGGAAGTCCAGTTTGTAGGATAGGATCACTCTGGTGAGCAGCACAACAAAGACGACGTACGCAGCGTTTTCAAAGTCAGTCAGTTGCACCTGGGAACAACAGAAAAAATAAATAAAGAGAAAGACACCTCTGTTTTTTTGTATATGTGCTGAAATATTATTCACAGATCAAAAATTGAATAAAATATTTACCTCCATGGGACGGAACTCGACTCTCCAGCCAATGTCGGAGTTTGGAGGTGGAGGTTTGAACCTCATTGTCTGCCAGTTTGTTGACTGCAGGTTCTGCAAAAAACCCAATAGTTATTTAAATGGATAAATAGATAAATACATTGTAAGCACTCTTCAGACGACGCTGTTTTCTTCCTTGATTTGCTCTCAGGAGTACCTCAAAGTGGTCCGACTCATTTTCATCATCCAAATGGATTTTCTCCTCAAACACAGAGAGTGGATCTCGGATGAAGAGGTGTGCAATGTGCTGTGCCATCAGCTTGTCAATTCCTGAGCAGAGGAAAGAGTAGGATTAGTCACCAGATCCCAGCAATATTATGGGCAACACTGACCAAGCAATGTTCTTATGCTGCATATAAGCTATCCAATTTTATTTTATGAATACCTGCATCGAGCAGCTGCTGGTAGATCTTGTCATCTATCGTCAGGTCGATGTCGTTGTACTTCTCACCACAGCAGGACAGGTAGCTGTCAATGGAATCGTATCTGGACTTGAAGATCCTGTACTTGTTGTTTTTCAGTGGCTGCAAAGAAATTATACATACATATCAATGATTGTTAACCATCATCTAATTTATTCCAAATGGTATATTCTGGATAGTGTGAGATAAGTTTGAGTCCATGAAAACCAGTTTGACAAATCATTCTTGTTACACCTTGCGCCTCTTACCAAGAGCCCACGTTCCTCCTGTGTTCTGTCGTCGACCGAGGCAGAGATAACTCCCCAACGGCAATCAATATCAGACACATAACCTCTGTAGAAGGGTGAGGCCGCACTCAGTGCCATCTACCGGGAGAAACAGACTTAGATTATCATTTCCGCAAATGGATTAAAGAGGAAAAAAAAAGTCAGAGATTTCCGATTTTTAACATTTATCAACGTTAATTTCCTGTACATTAGCACATTTAACTCTCAATTTTACTTTAGAAATATTGATTGAGGTGCAAGTTAAAATCTTGCATCATGACCGAATCAGAAGCCAGAGGGCTGTTTTGTTTTAATTATCAACTTACCACAATTGGGCAAAACGTAGCCAGCTGGTCATAAAGATATCTTGCCTCATCAATGCTGCATGCCTGGAATGTGACCTAACAGGGCATAAAACCGAGGCTAAAGTACATTTATAAATCACCAGGGACGCCATAAAATTGCAGCCAGACAAAATGAGGACAGTCCAGGTGAGCAGGTGAGCAGAAAAGTGAGTGGGTCAGTCTTCCCAGCGTACCTGCAGACAGCAGTTGCCCATGCCGAAGCCCATGGCGTCCATGTAGATGTGATCGGGCAGCGCCGCCCGCGCAGACTCGCCGTCGTCCTCGGGGAACACCTCCACGAACGGAGTCGGAGTGTGCTTGTCTTTAAAGACTGATTCAACAAAAATCAGTAGAATGTCAGCTTTGTGCAAACTGAGGCAAATGACATGCAATCTAATATCAAGTGCAGCTAAAGCCATGTATCCAAAGCTGTGTTTGAAGTCTAGGTGAAGGCAAATTCATGGATTTATTCTCCTTATTTTTTTTTAACTTGACAGTGGAAAATGCTGCCGTCTGTTTTGCACGACAGCTGACTGTGCGCGACTGAAGCAAACAAACCAGGCAACCTCATTTAACCGGCATTTGACAGATAATACAACACTGCCGCAACCTTTTATTGTGCTGCAAAACAAAAATGTGTCTCCACAGCAGTCCCGAAATCTTTCAGAAATTAGATGTTGTTCAGCGCTAAACAGCTGACAGCTGGAAGCAGACAGCCAGTAGTGTTGCTACTGCAAAAAGTGAACTCAATTATGAACAAAACATGAAAACACATGATGCCCCCGTTTCTTGCTTTTTCATTTCCTTCCTTCAGAACACAGGAGATGTGAAGAGCAACATGGATGTCTGAGTGCCTGTGGCCTTTTACTTACTCGGCACATTAATCGCTATTTTCTCGCCTCTTCTGTGACGAATGTTTCTCGTTAGCGTGCTGCAACACACGTACCGAAACACAAACACACACAAAGAACAAAGTATTAGAGGAAAACAGCATGAAGGAGTTGTCATTTACGCACATCAATTGTCGAGGTTCATTTTGTTGTCAATCAACTCGGTTATAGTCTTGGACAATTTTTGCTCATAGTCGGTCGATAATATGACATATACACTTTGATAAACTGTGCCATTGAAGGCAACATGACACACAAGAGGAGTGACCGTCAGGCAAACCTGAATCTCGGGTGTCTGTTGATGGCTTCATCGGGGAAAAACAGTGACTTTGACACGCCCTTCTCGACAGGGGTTGGCTTATACTCCGGTTTGGTGAAACCTGGGCAACCCAACCTGAACAGAAACAACTTGTTTTATTCCGTGTTCTAAAAATATTTGGTTAAAAAAAAAAAATCAACTATTTGAACATATGGAATTCAAGTTTTATAGGTTACATGTAAACTTTTTACACCAATTTTTATTGAAGCTCTAACACATACTACTACATCATATTTACTCTATGTAAGTTATTGCGAGCCTATAAAAACAAACAAACGCATTTATCTCTACAGACGAGCAATAAAAGAGGGATAAAAAACTGCCAGCATGCAGATGAGAGTACATTGGAAATGAGGTGATGGTGCACAGGGTTTGGTTCTGGTTGAGGACGGACGAGGCCTCCCGCCGTCTCTTCCCCATGTTGCCCTCCACGGTGTTGAACTCGGACATGGTCCCGCCGTACGGCTGCCCCGGAGTCCCTTCGATCATGTAGCTGCCGTACTCTGGTCTCCAGAGCGTCGGGTGGCTGCACACAGAGAATGTGTTGTGAGGGTGGGCCGCCGACAAAAGGCCTCAACCGGGAATGACACCGTGATCGCTGCAATTTTTTCTAAAACTGGGTCTCTCCGCTCGGAGAAAAAACAAAATATGGATCCTGCGTTGGTTGCGAGTTAGGAGCAGCAGCACTGGGAACACTGGTCACCCCCGCTGCCGCTTCCCCTGCGTGAAGAATTAGACGGGCGTCACCGCCGCAGGGAAAGCATAACATTCACGTCTGCCTGTGCAAACACATTCACATCGCCTGCAGAGAATTCCTGCCGTCAGATAAACGCTATAATGCTCTGAACTCACATTTATGCCCCGTTATCTCTGACAGAACAGATTTAACTATTTTATTTATTTTGAAAAGAGTTGCTTTTGGAGTGAGATGTTTGGCCAGCAAAAACACACATTTAATCACTTTGCAATTGCAGTGGGAATTAAATGATATGGAAAATTCAACAAAGGAACTCGGCTGACAAAGCTCAATAACCTCTGAGTTAACTTTATTAGAACTGTGACGAGAGAGTGCTGTGAAACCGGTCAAGTTTTTTGCATTCATAGTGACAGGAGGACAAATAAGAGGCAGCAAAAGCTCTTCTAATGATTGACTGTGTGTGTGAGAATACAAAGACTGAAACGGAAAAAAAGGAACTCTTTGCTGCCTGAAAACAAGCGTCTCCTCAGAGTGACAAAACTGGTTAATCACAACTTTCTGGTTCAGAAGCATAACTCCTTTGACTTTGTCAGATGCTAAAAAAAAAAATCATTCATTATCGTCCGTATACTGAAAATGCTTTCTCAACTCAAAATTTTCTCGAAATCGTGTAGCAGATTTGATCTAAATATATACATTTTTTTTATTTTAAAAATCTTGCCTTCATTAAATCTAACTGCAGTTTTTCAACTTAATTTCTGCCCAGTTACCAGATTTCTTCAGATTTCATTATATTTGAAAGAAGCCCTTCAATTCCCCCCGTCCTATCTTGTCTTTTCCATTTTTAGGTTGCTGTAAAGAACTGACTACAATTGACAGAATTTTCAACTACTCTGTCACAATTTCCTCCGTCGGTTGAGGGTATAAGAGCGTTGAAGAGGGCTGTGCATTCTCTGTCAAGTCATGCAGAGTTGAAGATCACCTGACTGACGACAGACTGACAATGCTGCATAGAATATGTTGAAAGGACACAACTGACGGCTGGCACAAACCTAAACAAAAAATGTGTGCAAATCCGGTGTTCAGTGCTATGAAACTTCAGTCATGCTATCTGCATCTTCATCACTATTTTGGTCTATGCAAGTAAAAGCCAATATAACCTCACTGGGCTACTTAAAACAAAGCTACTTGCGACGGGTCAGTAGGGCTGCAATTATTAGAGAGAAAATGGCCGATTGCAACATAATTTTTAAATCCAGAAACAAATATGAGCTGAAACTTTCCGTTATAACAGAAAGTCAACAGATCAATGCAAGTAGAGTTAAATGAACAAAAAAAAAAAGAACAACAAAAACAAAACAACAGAAAACAAAATCAGAAGGTGTGCTCAAAGTTAGGTATGGAATTTGAGGTGTGGCGCGTTCCGACTTGTCATCGTGATTAAGAAATTCACCATTGGTCTTATCTGCGGTGCAGTTCAAAGACTCATTTGTGAAACAGTCTTTGACCTAATCTATGTCTGCAACTAACTTTTGGCAAATTTCAAAAATTCGTGCAACTTGTAAGGCATATGGAAATGATTACTTACTTAGGATTTATTTTTTCTCCCTGATCTTGGAGGGTTTCCAAAACACGTGCACCGTCCAGAACCAGCCGAACCTTTTCATCCTTGTCATCGAGCTCCAACAGCATGTACTCAACCTAATGGGTAGACAAGCGAAGAAAGAAAGAAAGAAAAAAACAACCCATGGTCATTACACATCAATCCAGACCAAGCATGCCACATCATGCCCACCATCCTTCTCCTAATTGTTTACGTTCAAACCTGTCTTTTAAAGATCAGCCTTGGACAAGCATCAGTTCCAATTCATCAGCTATGTTTCCTTGGCTTTGACTCTGCTATTCTGTAATCCCCTGTCTGAAAGAGGGATTAAACTGTAACAACAGCATTCCACATTGCTCGAAATAAAAACTTTTCACTGAAGCCGCGGCACCCTGAGGTTCAGTGCAGGGCAAAGGCTCGAAATGCAAATCCAGACATGAGAGTGGGCAATAAACGTGCTCATACTCATATTAATTAAGGGTTTATTTTCTGTTCATTCAGATAACAGCTCTCTCTATATTACTGGATAGTTCAAACGCCTATAGGTCAACTCAGCATTTGCATTAAAAAAGAAAGAAAGAAAGAAACCACGTTACTTTGTTTTGCTTTAGAGAAACGAGCTATGTTGATACTCAAGCAAGTGCAAATGTTTCAGTGAAAAAAAGATCAGACCTGGCGGCACTTTGTATACGTGTCAGTCTATGCTGACTATGTACATTGTCCATGATGTGTAAGGTGGAAAATGCTGAAGACAGGGATCACGTGTGTGAACATTCTACTATAGCATTTCAAAACGTGACCTTTGTAGATGAACTCAGAAGTCCCTGTTTTCGAGAAGTGAGAGCATGAGGTTTAAACGACGTTGTGTCGCGCAATCACATGCACATCGCCACAGCATTCTCACCTCGTCGCCCCATTTCAACACGTCTTTCTGGCGATCCTTCAACTTGTTGTAGATGTTGAGGAACTGGATGATGCCGTGCTTCCTGATGTGGTCGGCATACTTCTTGGTTTCCTCCCAGTTGAGCGGCGAGCCCTGTGACAGTAAACCCATCGCGCTGACAGGCTGCAGGTGTGAATAAACGGGCGCTTTGCGGGGATGCTCGTCTCTCCAAAAGAGCTGCTTGCGCGCCGAGCCTCGCTCTAGCCACCGAACGTTACTTTACCGAGCCGGTGCGGAACTAGCATCAAGCTTCGGTGCAAGCAAACTGTGAAAACACAGATAAATGTATGTTTTTCTTTATGAAAAGTCCTCCTCACTGCTGACTGTTTCAATGGAAAGGCTTCTCGGTGTGGCAAAACCCAGACGGCAACCTTAACTGGGCATCCGGACTCAGCAGGGCCCTGATGATCAGCGGCTAATTTCTGGTTAGCTCGTTAAAGCACAGCCGAGAGCTGAACCGCTAACTTCCCCGGAAAGACCCCGAGACTTGCCCGGCCGGCTCTTCTCGTCCCTCGGCTCTCTGAACGGCCACGGGCTGAGCTTGGTCACACACACGGGTGTCTCAGGAACGGCAGCGAAATAAATGAGAGTGTAGCTGTTGTGACACTAGTGGCACTCACGCAGAGATGGAGAATGTTATACATATGTACGCCCTCCTGTCTTGACACACGTGACTCCGGCGGGCGGAGCGGAGGGCGGATGCACGTCACTATGACTCAGCGCTTTTGGCTTCTCGGCTCCTCCCATCGAGTTTTGCTGTGATGGTGCGTTCACGTGCTTTCGAAGAATCGATAATGTGTGCAGTTTTTCCCATATTTCAGTAAATAAATGTAACTAATTTGATACAATGAGTAATTGTATACATATGTAAGAAAGATATTTCATTTTTTTTCAAGTTTTTTAAAAGGTGGTATGTGCATGAGATACACAAAACGACGTACACATACGTTTAGTATATTGCCTTGCGTTAATGAATACCATGTAATATATAAAAAATATTGTCACAAAGATAAAAAAAAAAGAAAAAGAAAAAAGATGTAGAATATTACAGCAGGAGGGTGAACTAGATAGAATGTTTGCCATTCATGCAAGCTTGTTTCACATTATAGTTTTAGAAAAAAGGACCACAATTTTGTGGCTATACTATTCATGTGAGTGTCACTGATTGGTATTATTATGAAATGTCTTTCCACGTCACAATCCTCTTTTCATGTAAAAATGTCTTTAAAAATATATACTCAGATATCTACATTCATTTTTAAGGGTTAATTTGTTGCCACTGCTAACAATTTCTAAAACTAAAATGTTGCTCACCTGTGCATTAAAGTGGATGTAGACTGAACTGTGATTTCACTGACGGGCGGAAGTACTAGAAGGTTCTTGTGCAACCTTGTGTTGGCAAGATAAAAAACAAAACTGCTATAAAAAATTACACAACACACTTGGATGTGTTTGTAGTCATGACACAGCATGCCCCAATGGAGCGCTTTACTCGTGTGCATAGAAAGTTTTATAGGCCATCAAACTGTGTTAAAATCTCCTTCAAATAAGAAAAGTATATAGTACCCATAAAAAGGTCTTTATCATTTTGTTTCCCCCCTTAAATTATTTGTTCTCCTTTCATATAAAGAAACATTAGAGCTATTTTTACATCTGTGACCTCTCTCAAACACTTGAACCAAGGTTATATAAGGTTTGCTTCCAGGTCTCTTCCGCTGATTGTCATCGACCTGATGGATTCAGGAAGTGTGTCGGAAGGGCTACATCAGAGGCAACCTAGAGACATGAAGTCTAAGGGTATGAGAGGTAATATTTAAACCCATTTAAGACCAACTAAAATATCAAAACATGTAAAATGCAAAACCATTAAAAGCTGGCAGCGCATAATATGACAGTGCAGCTCTTTTTCCCCCAGTCTGCATTGACCCATATTTGCCACTGTAACTTATCCAAGGTTAGTGTGGACATAACTTGTGTGTTTGTGGTCCTCCATTAAACATGTGTTATATATACAGTATGTCTGACACTGTTCTTTGTAATTCTATCAAAGTGATTTAAAAAATGAGGACTAGTGCTGAGGCATTACTATATCAGACTCTCAAATATTGAAAGACAAAAACATTGTAAAAATATCTGTTGAGATTGATGCCAAATTAATCATTTCAGATTTTTACTAAATGCATCAAATTATGTGTGTTTAAGTTCCTGAAAATAGACAAACAGACTAAAATTCATGTTAATAAATAACCAGGCTCATAGTAGCTTGGACTTCACCTCTTTAATTTAAAAAGGATACAACTTAAAAGACATGAGCAGTCAAGGAACTTTTGAATTATGACAACCAGGAAAGCTCAGGCAAATAACGTCATTTGAAAATTATAGTTTTCTTTCTTGCAATATTTGTTGTCCATCACATCTAAAACCTTTCAACATTCATCATTCCAACATATTCCCAACAGAATTCTGATTGTCTTTATGTTGATTACACAACATACGACACAAGACTACCACAAACTGTACATGAGACACATGTAGAGACACTATTGTCATTCAGTGGTGTCTTAAAAAACTGATGGGCAGCACCCCGTACCACGTGGGAGGCTTCAACACTTATTCCTGCTCCAGCTCTTGGCCACCTCCTATTCTGTTCAAGTACCTGAGAATCACCGTAGCTAAAGGCATGATAAACAAGATAGTCATAATGACAACACAGTACATGTGTCCTTGGCAATAGGCTTAAAGGTCATTTCCAAGATTGATCTTGTGAACAGAATAATTTTGCTTTTTTTCCAGTTTGCTTTTTTGCTTTAATCAAACTAAATTAATTGGCCCCAAAAGGAAATCGTTGTCTTTTAAAACAAAATGAATTGCCTAGAACAATGTAAAACGTGAACTTTTAGGATGTCGACAAATTGAAAGTGAGTTATGGAGCTCTGCCCCAAGGATTGTAAAAATGTCTGAATTTTAAGTATTTTATATTCTAAAACTGGCATTTAATTAATTTTAAGTCATCTGTGATCCCCAATTGAACTGATCCTTGTAACAGAGAAAAAACGATCTAATGGAGCTAATGGAGATTATTTGAAGATTTATACAACAGATCAAGCTAAAGAGCTTAAGAGATGTAAACTACATTGTGTATGATCTATATACTGACTGGTGCAGAGGACACTGAACTAGCTCTGGACTCCCGAGTTTTCCGCGTTGGCATGGTGATGACGCAGCACGAAATGCCGACTGTCGCTTCCGGCAACTCGTCATCCTCAGTCCATTCATTCAGGTCGGGGTTGAACACCTGAATGCATTTCTTGTACTTCTTCTCACCCTCGTTCCAGCCTCCCAGGAGATACACCTTATTATTTGAAATGGAAATACCAGCCGTGCTCACTCCCGTGTGAAGAGGTGTGCAGTAGCTCCACTGCCGATTGTGAGGATTGTAAGACTCAACAGTGAGGACATCCACCCTTTCACCGCGGCCACCCAGCTGACTGCCACCGATGACGTAGGCCCGGTCTCCCACGGTGGCGGCGCAGTGCCACCCTCGAGGTGTGCTAAGGCTGCTCTTATCCTGCCAGGCGTCGGTGGAGGGGTCGTACGAGCACACGGCTCTGGAGTAGGCATTGTTGATGTAGCCTCCCGATACGAGGATTTTGCCGTCGATGACAGAGCTGGCGTGGCAGCAGCGAGGCACATCCATGGGGGCCTTCATCTGCCACTGGTTGGAGGAGGGCACGTAGCACTCCATGGAGGCCTGGACGCCATCTGCGTTACGACCACCGACGGCGAACAGCAGGCCGTTGAAGGTGTTGAGGCTGAAGTGAGTGCGCCTCTGGAGCATGTTGCTCAAATGAATCCAAGTGTTGAAGCGGGGATCATATCTAAAAAGTGTAAGAAGGAAGAGACTTGTGGTTATTTTCTGGTTCTCTCAAACAAAAGAGTAGAACAGATAATTCAAACGATAGGCTCTTACCTGCAGAAGTTGCTAACAGCATGTTTGGCCTGGTTCCTTGCATCATTCTGGTCCTCACCCCCTGCCACATACAGGAAGTTATCCAGGACCGCCACACACTGATTGAAGCTCTTTGCTGGCATTTCCGTCAACTTGTTCCACACGTTGTCGCCATCTCTGTAGAGTACATCTTTGCTGAGAGACTTCTCCGTCAAGGCTGGGCGCCCGCCAATGGTGAGTATCACCTTAAGGCCGCCGCGCACCTTTGTTCTGCGTGACTGCAGGATGTTCTGTTGGTATGGCAACAGATGGTAATTCATGGCGTCAACAAGGAGACGGTGGCACTCTGAGTCTTGCATCATTCTAGGCACACTCTGGACATGATTGACCAGGTCTTGGGCTGATATGGTGCCAAAACGGATGTGGGTTAGGAGATCTGCTGCGTACTTCAACCTCTTCTCATCAAAGTCCAACCACTTCATGGCGATCTGGAAGGCTGTGATCTCAGAGGGGAGGTGCAGGGAATCGTCTGTGAGGAAGTCACTGATTTGCTCATAGGTAAGCTTCAGGAACTGCTCCATCTCAGAAAACTCGATGAAATTCTCTCGCATGAACTTCTGAGCTGCCAGCTTGGTGTCCTTGAGGTCATAGGCATCAGCGATGTTGGCCACGTACATGCAGTTTTCTACACTCAGCTCTTGCATGAGAAAGTCGCTACACATTTTCACCAGGGTGTCAATCTGCAGCAGCATGGCTGCAGCAATAGTACTGCCAATGCTGTAGAGGGACAGGGTCAGCTTTCCAGAGTAAGCATACGTGATTGCTGTGGCCAGGCCAACTGGTGAAAGGTCATTCAGATCAATCTTCTGGAGGGTCGAGTCCTTCTTCAAGATGTTTCTAATGTATTCGCTGCAAGATGCCATGACGACTTTGTGGACATCAAATGACTTAGACTTGGTAGACACAGTGAGATCGCAGAGGAAATTATCCTGGCGCATGTTGCTCAATCCATCCAGCAGGTTTGGGGCATACACAGAATCAGTGACTTCAGTTGAGATGCAGCTGAAGCCGTTTCCTCCTTCAAACAGAGTGTTCAACCCATTGATCTTGTTTATCGGGCTGTCTTCAACCATTATCGTCATGTCATTTATGTCTCCTTTACTCTTTTTGGTCGTCTTGTTCTTCTTGGGTGCCATGGCTGTTGCAGCACAACACAGCCCAAACCTTCTGGGAAATATAAATAGTGTTGTCAAAAGTGCCAAAAAAGTGTTGTTGTTTTACATTTTCCCTACTTTGTTAACATTTGTATAATTTCATGATGTAAATGGTTGTTTGTAACACTTCTCTTCCCTGTATTGGATCCCAGTATTCCCTGTATTGAATCCTCCACACTTGGAATTGAATAAGGAATATTATTAAATATGAATCTATGCAAGCATTCTCCTTAAAAACTACACACCAACACCTTTGAAAATATGTGTACTACTAGGAAATGCAGGGGCATCTGAGTGTGTCAGCATGTGTCCCCTCTCTGCATCTGTCACAGTTTATCAGCAGCACATCCAGGAATAGCAAAGCTGGACGGCTCACCCATAGCGTTCCTTTTATAGACTGAGATATGAGCAGCAGGGCCCGCATGTCTGCTTTATAAGTTGGAATCAATTTTTTTGGGTCTTTTTAAGGATATTGTCCAATTGTCAAATAAATTTCGAAATTGACAGAAAAAAACTGAAAAATAAAGGTAATCTAGATCTCTGAGTGGTGTTAAATAGAACCAAGAGACATTTTTCAAATGTAAAATGACTGAGTGCATTGAAAATAATCAGTATTCAACTTACTTCAACAGAATCACTGTAAGATGACAGAAGTTCCACTTACCTGAGAAATGGAATTGAGGCTGGGGAAGAAGCAACTTGTTCCTCTAGTTACTTGAGAAGAAGAGACCAACAGTTACCCCTGCTGAAAAAAATGCATGCAGTTAACTCCTCCTCTTGGGGCAGTGAGTGCCAATCAAGTGTTGTGCAATGTAAGAGAGAACCTGGTACCCTCTGCCCCCCTCTTCCTCAGTACCCCTCCTCAAAGCATCCGACAATAGCCTCCAATCATTTGATGTCAACAAACTGCTTGCTCCAATCAAAAGGGCGTCTTCATAAATTTGAAGTGAAACTATTTTTTTTCACAATGTAACTGCCAAATCCTGTCCTCTTTTAATGGAATTAAAAGTTCAATCTGAATACTCGTAATACTCTTGCAGACGTTCAATTAAAAGTGAACTGAAGTTATTAACATAACCTAACTGCCACTAAAGATGAGCACATTGTTGGCGAATCGCTTGCTGAAAGTTAGAATTATTTATTTTTCTCTGCAAAATCTTTCGTGACACAAAAAACCCCTGTAATTGACCTTATATGAGTCATCACACTTTGAATGACAAATTCCCCTTTTTTTCTTGTACCTTTTTTGTCTGGTTAACAAGGCAGCATAATCATTATGTTTATGACTTTGGACAGACATCATTTTAAGTTAATTAAATGTCTAGACGTGAGCCTGGAAGTCATACAATACGTGTACACAGGGACGATAATTCCAAGAGAATAAATGTTGACAGTCTATCATCTTATTTGACGGACATTGGACACAGCACACGCACACGTATGACCCTGCCGTCGGATCCGCCCACTATAACAATGTCATCAAGAGGCGCGTGCTGCCCGGTGCGTGAGAGCGGCCGCACGTGAATCACCGCGATGGCCAACAAGTGCGATGTGGCGAAGAAAGTGATGCGGCTCAAACTTCAGCTCACGGACGAGGCAGAGTCTGCCACGGTAGAAACAAATCGTGTTCTTATTTTTTATACTTAGGCTGTGCACAAACGCGACTGGTGTAAGACACTGACATTTTCTATTAATTTCACATTATTCCACCACCTGTATGTCACGACACTCGTCTTCTTCATTACGCGCGCTCAGATCGCGTCGTTTCCGTCACTGGCATGTGCGCGCCGCTACGGCCGCCGCACAGTGGGCCTATTTGCGGCACCTCGTCGCAGGGGCCAGGCTGTTTTTAATGGGAGGTCCCACTGCGCTAAAATTGGCAACTCCTCCAGTTGTTCGTGCTCATGGCGGCTGTCCATCATCAGTGGAGGCCCAGACGCCCAGCACGCGTCATTTAGCCTCCTAAATCCAAATACTATATCCTGCTTTTTTATTTTATTTATTTATTTTTAAGTTGGTGCAGAATTTAAACTAAAGTAATAGAAACCTCACAGGCACAACCTGATTACCGCCGTCCTTTCTTCTTGTGTGGAGTGATTCTATCATTAGCCTTATATGGTCAAAGGAAGTGGGGGCTTCCATACATAGCTTCTGCTCTAAATGCGCAATCAGCAACTGCGGGCCTTCAAAGTCAACACTTCCTTATTTGGTTTGTCTCGTTTTTCCCCCACCTTTCATGCGTTTTTTTTATGGCTCTCAAACGGGCTCCCGAGTGTGTGTTGGAGGCCGCACTGTTCATGTGTGCACTCTCTTCCCAGGTTCTAAAAACTTTACATAAACTCAAGGATATGGATATCACAGTAGACATTCTTTCTGTGAGTCTGTTGCAAATTCTGAGATTTGTTTGCAAATTGTTGTTTTTCTTTAAGTCAAATGTTATTTTTTCACCTCTGCCTGCTTGTAATTTAGGAAACGGGCATTGGAAAAACTGTCAACTCGCTGCGTAGACATAAACAGGTGGGAGAATTTGCCAAGTTGCTTGTTAAAAGCTGGAAAAGTTTGATTCCAAAGCACTCTAGAAGGTGAATCATCTTCTTCTTCTTTGATTTTTACGATACAACGGGTTGCTCTAACTCTTAATGATTTTATTGTTACAGCCAAACAGAAGACGGGGATTTGTTGGAGAGGGAGTCAGTTAAAGACAAACTAAATGATAAAGATCGTCCTAGAAATGGAACTTTACCTACAGATGATTTAAACAGTAATCCAATAAAATGTCATAACTCTTTAGAGGATGAGCACTTTCAAGCATTAGATAGAAAACCTAGTTCAGAAAAACATAGTAAAGAGAGGAGTAGACATGGGTCTCACAATGACGGACATGAAAAATGTCATACAGAAAACAATCAAGGCTCTCAGCAAGTCTTGAAAAGCATTATCCAGGAAGATATAAATGAGGATTTGAGTGTGATTTCCATTGACAAAAACAGTGATCAGAGCAACAGAAAATTGGAAGATTGTGATGTTCTGTTCAGGAGCAGAAGCTCAGAAGAAAATGATCAGAAATCCAGGTCAGACTTTAAAGGAAAGACACAACACAGCCCTGATAGAAGAAAACTGGGGTCAGCCAAAGACCCGCGAAGGAAATCAAAAACATCAAAGTCATCAAAGGGAAGTTCAGAGTCTTTATCATTTGACTCCAGTGAAAAATATTCAAAAACCTTAAAACTGGTCAATGTCACAGATGACAGATCAGCTGGAAGACCAAAGAGTTCAGAGGCCCAAAACAAAAAAAGGAAGAAACGCAGTGGAGGGAAGCAATCTGTTTTGGAATTTGCACAGGAGTCTGACTGTATGGAAACTTCCAAACCAAAAAATAAAAGGGCCAAGACAAAGCATGAAGACAAGCAGACTGACTGTGACAGAGAGAAGCCATCTATGTCTTTTGAATCCTATTTAAACTATGATGAGAATGTTTCAAAGCGGAGAGAGAGATCTGCGGTGAAGAAATCCAAAAGAGCCATGAGAGACGGAAAAGATAGAGCACCATACATGAAAACCTTGAAGTCGTCTTTAATATCCAGTGCTGCCTCTGATAAACAGGTATGTTTGAAAATGACAAGGCTTTACATGCAGGTGATGATTAACTGACGCGCCTAACCTTTCGAATTGAGCCACTTTTAGGGTTCTGTCATGGATCTGATAAATATTCCATTACCTGCTGACCTCCTTCAGTGTGAAAGGTCATCTAATGCTGAGGCAAACAACTTTGAGAAGAAAGGTAAGTAGGAGGTCTCTGACAGATTCAGCTAAGCTTTGGCGTTTTATCTTCGCGTTTAACTTTTTTTGTTTCAAAGTTGAGAGGGAGCCTGGTTTCTGCGATGTCCCAGAAGAACCCGCTGTCTTTCCTGGGCAACGACTCAACAAGAAGATGCAAGTATACTCCGGAGCAAAGACTACCTCCCTCCCAACCATGATGTCTTTGCACCAGCAGTGTATCCGCACGCTGCAGAACAACATCAACCGTGAGTGATGAAAACAAGCTTTAGGATGCCATTGAGCCGTTGGATGGCTAGATTCATTCTCAGATGTATCTCCTCTCAGTGTTGTATGAAACTGGTGGCGTTCCCTTTGAAATCCTGGAGCCGGTCTTGGAGAGGTGCACGCCAGAGCAGCTCTTGCGCATCGAGGAGTACAACCCGGTAAGAAAGGAAATATACATTCAAATGTGCATAGTTAGCTGTAACTTTGCAGCACTTTAGTACCACCTGTTTGTCCACAGAGCAGATAAAATACAACTATAGTTATAAATTTTTTTTTAAATATTGTCGTTATGTGATTACGGTTTGGACTACAAAAGACATTTCCTGTTTTTAGGTTTGAAAGAAGGTAAATGAAGCCTGTTAAATTTGATCATATAAAACACAGCTTTGCTGTCTTCCTCCTTGAAACCCTTCATTATCCATAACACACATATTTTCAGTTTTATATTTGTCATCACGGACTGTAGTGGAGCAGTCTCGCGATTCATTCAAAACAAAACAGACCTACAGAAAAGAGCGTACTTAACACTGTATGGGGCATCCATAAGAAGCTCAAGTGGAGCTTCCTGCTATTAACGGATGCTTTGATCTACCCTGCAAATGTTTTGGAAGGGATGGGAAACAAGGCATCCGTGAAGCGATCTGACAGGGTGGAAAGAATGCACGACTGGGTGTGTTGATGCTTTCTCGAAAGGCGGCCAAGCAAAGTGAGGTAGAAAAAAAAGTGGAATTTTCTCTACTTTACACAATATGGGACGTGCCAGCCATCTAAACAGAGCAAGTTGAGTGGAACTTATGAGCTAAAGAGCAGCCAAATTAGTGCCAGAACCAGGGTTTGCCCTTAGGACATGCACCATCTTCTGCCACTCCATGGTTTATTGCTCAATTTGAGCATCCAAAAAAGTTACCAAAGGGCCATCTAATCCCTTTCGACAGGTCTATGAGTCGAATCAGTGAATCTCCCAAACAGATATCTGGTGTGAGAATCTAATTTTATCACTTATGTCAACATCGCAACTCATTTTCTGCTTCACAGCTGACAGAGCCGACAAACAATCGTAACCTTTTTCACTCTTGTCACCACTGACGGATCATGTCTTCAGATATGCCATTTGCACGCAGCACTTGCGCTCAGCTGTTAAATGCCTGTTCTGTCCCTGACCTCTGCCACTGAGCTGTGCTTTGTGTGAAGTGATATGTGGAAAAGTATCCAGGAGTCACAGTTCCGCTCTGCCACGTCTGGCACCGGTTAGCCAATAAGATGTCTGTAATGTTTAATTGAGCAGTTGAACTTTAGTTCTTGTGTCCTTGTTCTAAGGAGCCGTGAATGCAATTGATGAGCTTCACCGTCAGAGGCCAGAGGTCTGCATAAATTGTCATGAGAGAAGCTTGTTTGTATCTCCGCAGATCTACGTTGGAGTGACCGACCACTTGTGGGGAAAACACTGCAAGAGGGAATTCAAGGACTCCAGACTCCTTGAGTATGAATCATGGAAAGAGATGTATATCAGACTGTCAGAGGAGAGGGAAATGAAACTCCAAAGACTGACCAAAAGCATTGTCTCAGCACATTCGAACAAACCCAAAGGTACTGTGTTTTTCTTTTTGAATTGCGATTAAAAAAAAACAAAAAACAAAACGAAACAAAAACCTAAATAGAGCACCCTAATGATCTTCTTATACACTGCGACACATTCAGGCCGGCAGGTGAAGATGGCATTTATTCACACTGTTGCCAAGCCACCAAGAGATGTGCGAATTCAGCAGGAAATCCACGGGACTGCTGTTCAGCAGCCTCCACAAGGTCGATGCAGGTAGGATTCATGTAAATAATTTCAGCTAGGTTTGCCCAAGTATTACATTTCTTAGAGCAGGACTTGGGAGAACAACCTACATATCTGGTTTTTCCTGCTCTTTGACGAGCGTTCCCTATACAGAGAGATGAAACTTGTCAAGAATGAGCTTGGAGGGACAAAAAAACCCTCTGAGAACCAGAAAAACTGGTTGTATTCAACCCATTATTGTGTATATGGTATACAAATGATCCAGTATTATTTCTGTACTAGTGCCAAGCCTCCAAACAACAGGTTGAGGCCATTGTGTCCTGAGCCAAGCAGGTCCAATACTACCTCTCCAGCCTCAGGCAACACACAGGACCTCCGCAAAAAATCAAGTGAGTTGTAGATGTAATTTTATGTCATTAAAGCTTTCCAGGTCGGCCAAACTGACCATTTGTGGCAGTTACTTGGTGCTACAGGTCCCCGCAACACAATTGACTCTTTTGAAAGATCACAGTGAAGTAGCTGCTGTACAAACTTTAAATATTCAACACTGATGATTTGCATACTTTTCTTCCCTGTGTGTACAGGAGTTGCTCCAATGATGGCGAAGTCTTTAAAGGCATTCAAGAAACAGATGGGACGCAGATGAATGATTTACCTCATCATGATATATGTGCTTAATGCCCTCAGTTATCCATGACGTTTGGGAAATGGCAGCTATTGCTCACTTTGTTATTCAGGCTTGTTTGTCTAAAAATGTAATTGCCATTTTTTGCCTGCTTGGTAATTTCATTAATAAATCAACTATGAATTGAGCAAATGCACGGGATTTTTTTTTTTTTTTAAAGAGCGAAAAGGGTATTTATTTGTCCCACATTTTCAGAATGGCATCGCTCACTTGGTTAAAAATTGATATTTGGCTCCATCTAGAGGGCATTCTTTTTAACATGCATATTGGCTGCAAAAATCGATATCATTGTAACATACATAATTTAGGCCATATTTTTGACATTTCAAAATACCCCATCCTATAAAAAATATTTAGGAATCGTGAAAATCTGCAACTTTTGCCATCATATAGTAAATGCAGAAATTACCATGGTAGGGAAACTTTTCTACAGCAGATGTACTTGTTGAAGGCTCCCTATTACACCTGATTCTAAATGCTTTATTTGACGTCCAAGACTTGTATGATTACCTACCTAAAAATGCATGGGGCACAAAGACAATGACACATTAAGGTCTCTGTTCACAAAATACTCTTTTTGACTAAAGGCTGTTTTTGTGTGTGTGCAGTTGGGTAAGTTAGAACAAATTAAATACCTTTGCAAAGTTTGGCAGTTCATGTGTAAGTACCAACATACACATTAAAAAAATAATAATGCAACGAATCAAATGTGTGTACATTATAGCGGATAATACACCTGCTTCGCTGGTTTGCGCCATCGGGCCTGTCAATACAGACGACAAAGTCCATATCATAGGGGCCACAAGTCAAATATATTCCTATCATTCCCACCCGCCCACCCTCACTCACCCCGCCCCGGACTGTTGCCAGCCCTCTGTGCCCCATCATGGCGGCCCTGTGCGGGACGGGACCATCCAGAGGAGGGACCGGAGGGCGGAGCCGCCTGGGATGATGACGTAGATTGGAATGAGGGAGTGAATGTTCCGGGTCAGAAACTGGACCGGAGAGGAAATTAACTGCGGGACGACAGAGGGAGCGAGAGAGGGAGAGAGCGAGCGAGAGAGAGGGAGAGACGGAGAAAAACACCCACGAGAATGCGACCCTCTTCTCCATTGAGATGTGACCCGTGTTTACACGCCGAGGAGAGACTTTAAAACAGCGGCAGCGCTCCACCTGACACGAGGGCGAAGAAGGAAAAAAAAAAGGGCGCCCGACAAAACTATAACCAGAGGGGGGAGGCGAAGACATTTGAATAATTCCCATGGTCGTCGCGACGGAAGCAGCGTTTGCTCGGTAACGTCACCGCAACTTACCTACAACTCGGAGTTTCGGTGTCGGGCTGCCTCTTGCGCGTCGACTCGCTCGTGTCCCGCCGAGCGGTGCAATCTGTTGCATCCCACCGACGACGACGACTCCCCCGCCGCCGCCGCCGCCGCGTACCGCACTCCTCCAGCCCGCTGTTTGTTTACCGCACGGGGAAGCAGTTTTTATCCCCGGCCCTGCCTCCCTCCCTCCCCGTCATGTTTCACTGTATACCCTTGTGGCGGTGCAACCGTCATGTCGAGATGATCGATAAACGCCACTGCTCGCTGCTCTACGTGCCCGATGAGATCTACCGCTACGGACGGAGTTTGGAGGAACTGTTGCTGGACGCCAACCAGCTGCGAGACCTGCCCAAGGTGAGCACGCTTCCTTTTAGCTCGATTAGTATTGTTGTTTATTTCTAGTTCACGTTGTCTCGGTTTAGTAGTCGGAATGTGGCACTTGTCCCCCTCAGTTTAAAGTGTTGGTGACACTGAGCTGCTAACCTAAATGACATCCCGTGAGAGTCTTCCCGGTGGGGACTTTGAGGGGGATAATCATTACGCAAGATCAGCAAAGCAAGACCCCACACTGCCCACTAATGTGGACATGTGCACCTGCGACCTCAGAGTTTTTATTTTTATTTATTTAAATCGTGAAACTGTTAACGCTCTCCTGTGGCGATGGCGTGCTACTGCATTGAATACGCCAAACCTGTTTGGGCAGGTGGTTGCATGCTGAGGTCAGACATACCTGTGACCCCTTTGTCTTCAAACTCTGCTGTCAGCATGACGAGAGACAGGACTCCATGCAGGAAGCACAACATAGCCACTTTTTTTTTTTTTTTTTGAATACTATAGCTTGGTTCATTGGCATCTAGTTTATGAACGAAAGCCAGGACAAAAGGATGTACCTGTTGTTGTTTTTGTTGTCAGTCGTCAGTATTATTGGTAAAGGAAGCCATCATCTATTTTTGAGAAAAATATCAAATTAGCTGAATGATAAAGCCTCCACTTTGGAGTGATATTATGCAAAACAAAGTTTGACAAGTTAATAGAAGCAAAACCCAATAAAGTTTGACAGCAATGTTGGCATAAATGTCATAGTGAATATTTATCATGCGATCATTTTGTGTTTTTGCCGCATCTGACAATAATCTTAATTAATGATTCTTGAGGCAAAGTTTGTAATTTTATGACACCGACACCTTTAGTCTTCTGCCAAAAGCAGAAGACAAAGAGGCACGAGTTCTCATAACAAAGTTTTCAAAACATGGAGTTCAATGACCGCTTGGCAATCAGGACTGGAAAGAAACCTGAAACTGTTAATGACATTAAATGAAGATGATATATCACAGCTGGTACCAGACGTGGTCTGCAGTGGGGCATCAGCTGAGTCGTACCCCTCAAAATATCCCTGCTTTGCTGTGTTCCCGCCGGGACACAGCTGCTGGAATTTCACGCTTCCGCTCTGGCCAATTTTTGATTCCAGCATGTGCGGCAGGACAGAGATTTCGCCAATGCACCTTGTTTTTGTTTTTTTTTTCACAAGAACTGTGACACAGGGCAGATAAGCAAAGCAGAAAGTAGTGCCCAGAAGCTTTTACAGGAAATCCATTCATTTTCCGGTACAAAAGCACCATGTTTTGTCCTGCTTAGCTGGGCCGAGGGTATAGGAGTTTACAAATCCCACCAGATCTTGGACAGCGGTTGCATCACACATGGGGAAACTTCAGGGATAATCTTCTTTTTAATCTCAAACATGCTCACACTACAAGATTTAGAGAGAATGGCGCATCACACATGACAAGATAGTTCGGAAGATTACCGTGCCAGAAGGAGCTTGCGCCACCTTTCGTAACCAGCGTCTCTCGCGTTATACGTGTCTAAACAAAAAACTGAGGATAAGTGAGGCCCTACTTGTTGCGTGGAGAACAAGGGGAAACATTTTGGGGTTGCGTGAAATTTGGAAAGTCGACGTGAAGCCAAAGGTAGCCGCGTTGTGAACGTACGCCTCTGCCCTGGACTAGCGAGCTCACCACTGACCAGCTCCAAGAGTCCCTGATGTAATCGTCCCCATCGTTAATCCTAAATATCAAACATGTTTAATAATAGTCCAGGCGGCCCTGAAGACCGTGCAAGCTGCTCTCAAGGTTTATGACAGATCCGTAAAACCTCCTGTTAGACATTTCCCGTCCTTCGTCTCAATATGTAACTTGTTTTTTCGACACAGGTTCAATCCGAGCGGCCGACCCGTTGGTCGTCAGCGCCAACTGCATCGTTCGCTTCCAGTGAAACGAGTTTCTGGAAAGTTTTGTGTTTGTGTGTGCGCACGGTGATTCATTTTTGCAGAATGGGATGTTCTAGTGATTAACCAGCACCTGATTGCTGTTATATCAGCTTTGGCTGAGTTGCTCAGTAACGGTTTTTTTTATCATCTAATTTTTGGCATTCAACATGTCCAAACAAAAGTGAGGTGTTTTCCAGCGACCATTGGGTGAAAAGTGGAACATCTAGAGGCAAACAAAACAATGCAACACTTTAATATACTGTCACTCAGGGGCTCATCACGTCTACATAATGTCTGAACACTCTGTTGCGTCAGCTCTAAACAGGTTTGACTAAAATCACACTGATAGAGGCTTTTTGCTGAAAGGCATTTGCTCTTTGCCCACAGAAGCTTGTTTGTGTAATTGTAACGCTGTGGAAGCTTGGCGAGGGAGGGGTGGAGTCTTTCTCCTCAGGATCCCAGCACTCCAGATGAAGTGGCGTACAGGTGAAGGACTTTCACAGGTGTATTCCACCCGTGTCAGTTTGAATGTCAAGATTCAGAACCGACAAAGTGAATGAAAAGGCGGGCGGCTGGGGCTTTGCGGCATATTCTAGTCTCACTGGTAAACTGGTTTTGTTGTAAATGTCACTCCCAGTCACTGCGGTTCCAGTGTGACTCCAAGCAATTGGCAGTGTATTGGATTCAGGGCTGAACAGTGAATAGAACGAGGTTTAGTTTGCTTCTGGGATCATCTTGACCTTATGCTTGGTGGTGTCACGTTGGGTCAGATGTAAAGCTGATTGGATTAGGGACTATTTTGTGCCATTGTGCCTTTTCTTTTTCCCTCCGATCCAGCGTGATCGTTCAGGTAATAGTCCACGCACTTGGCTGAAGCCGGTGAAACAAAACGTTTGAGGAGGTTGAAAATATCAAGAGCGTCAAGGTCTGTGCATGACAACAGGACAAAAGACGGCAGAAAGGATATTTTTGCACTTGACGCGACAGATAAAGTGGGCATCCCCGCTTGGCTGTGTCACACTGCTCACTTTGTGCGCTGCAGAATCAGCTCAGGAACAGGTATTCTGACAGCAGACAAAGACAGCATTGTGTGTGCGTCTGTGTGTGTGTGGCTGTCGCCCCCACTTGTGCGTTTAGATGCTAGTGTTTTCCAATACGCACAATGAAGCGCTCACCCAAATTGTTGGGTACGTTCACGACGAAAAATAAAAACCAAAGCATCCGACTTCACATCTGACTGCCAGACACTTGGAAGTGACTCACGCCCGCTTTAGATCGCGACGGGCGCTTTTTAACGCGATCAGCGGGTGTTAAGGTGTTAACAAAATCGGAACATGATGCCCATGAATTGCTGTAAGGTCTTTGAGGGGGGAAAGGATCCTTTGCATGGCTGCAGGAGCTGTTTATTGCGCTCTCTGGCATGTAACTAACATCATCAATGCCCGCTGAGCGAGCCCATTAAATGCCCCAAGTGGATAAACCGTCCCATCAGTCCAGTTCAGTGCTCTCCGTTGCGGCCTCCTCACATTCGCCCAAGAGTTGCCCAACGCGGCCGACTGGCCGACCACTTATTTTTTTATTATTGACGCTGATGCAACAAAGCTCTGAGCAAACATAATTCAAGTCAATGATTTCAACCAAGCAGGCAGATAAAGACACGTACGAGGCGGTTTCTTTCTTTCTTTTCTTTTTTTCTCATGAAACGCCAAAGGTGTGTTTTAAAAGTAACAAGATGAGGCAGGTTCGGCAGATAGTTTCAATAGTTTAACCGTGAAGGGGAAAGAAAAAGGTGACCGAGTTGTGGAGCAAGTGGATTCAGTATTTTCACAACCTCATTCAATGTCCTGTTTCTCTTGGCACTCCTTCACTCTTGGTTCGTCTGATGTGCTGTGGGCCCATTAGTGAACAATAAGCGGCGCCTTTGTCTATTTGAAGTTGTCTTTTTTTACTGCCGGACCCCGGCGATGCGCAACCTCCGTCGCTCTGTAAATACAGCTGTAAATAATGGCCAGAAGGAAAACGGAGAGATATGCAGAAATCCACGACTGCCTGGCTCCCTGGCTTTTCTTTTTTTTAAACGCTGTCGCCTGTTTGTCCAGTTTGAAATGAATGCCGCTTCCACTGCACGCGGCCCCAGTCAAACTGTAACTCAGAGCCGCCGGTGCCCGCTTGAGCCACCGCTCCAGTATCTGTGTAGCGCACTCCTGATGTAAATGAGTTTGTCCTTTCTGAGGCATGTCGTAAACACTCGCCGGTTCCGTCTTCTTTTCTCCGAGACTGCAGTGGTTTCTGTTTTTAAACACAAGATGACAAGTAAAGTGAATATAATTAAGGCTCGGGCTGCCGTTTAAATCAAGCCACATGTGCTGTATAGATTTCCTTCAAGTCCTCTGCCTTTGGCCCCGGCTACTGCCACTGTATTTTTAGGTCGCCTGTCCGTCCTGGACAGTTTATCTCGGGAAAACCGAAAGTGCTTCATTGCATTTGAACCCGTTTCACTAGGACAAAGAAAAGCAAAACAAATCAGAACAAACAACACTGGTTTGACTGGTTGGTTGAAAGGTTAGGAGGTTGTTGTGACTCATTGAACTCATCCTCATCAGTTTGGTTGCAACACTGGGTTCCATGTCTCTGTTGCGCTCGGCAAGAAATCGTAAAAGTCCACCTTTAGCTTCTCTTGAGGGTGTGAGTCATTTCTTTGTGATGTCTCCTAAGTTGGTTAAAGCTCCTCCGGCCAGGTGTTCTCTCCATCTCTCTATTTGCTGAATTTGCCTTCCGACCGTTTTTTCTTTGTCCTCATCCAGACTTTTGAAAGGTTCAACAATGCTTCAGTATTTGCACAAGGCATAAACTGTGACTCTTTGTGGAGCGCTGTAGACAAAACAGCTCAACAGCTTCCCAAGATGAAAAATTAAAATGAAAACAGTGCGTCCAGCATTGGGCCGTTTGACACCCAGGCCAGGATTTTCATAAGATTGCACTGTTGGGAGGTGGTTTTTCAATCTAACTTTACTAGATTGATGTCCTGATGACACTCTTGGTTTGGTACCTATTTGCCTGTTCTCACTGCGTCACAGTGGATTTTCTCCAGCTGCTCCAGCTTCATCCCCACCGTCCAGAGACCTGCACACTGGGCTCACTGGTGACTCTGAATAGTCCGTAGGTGTGAGTGCGACTGCCGGACGGTTGTTTGTCTCTCTGTGGTGGCCGTTCAATGAACTGGTGACTTGTTCTGGGTGTAACACCGCCTTTGCCCCAAGACGAATGGAATAGACAACCTGCAAACATGAGTGCAGGATAAGAGCTGATGGAAATTGGATGGATTGATGCCAAATGACCGGGAGCTGAGAACATTTCTTCATGGTCATAGCCGAGAATAATCATCCATGTAACAAAAAAATGATTTTAATGGTGTTTGTTTAACAAAAAATGTAGCCATTTATTAAACTTTGGCTCCTTCAATTTCAACCATGTTGACAGTAAAACAAAGTGACACTTGTAGCAAGAGGCTGTTGCTGATTTTCTTTTCAGATTTTACTTTTTTTTTTATTAACGGATTATCTTGATATGCTGCACTCTTGAGATCCAAGGTTTTTCCCTAGTATTTTATCGTAGCAGGCTGCTTTGTTCAACTAAATATTGAAAATTATGTATATTGTGACACCTTCAAGCACATTGGATGAACTCAGAATGTCAGTATATTGTTTTTTCAGAACACCTCCAGTCAATCAAGAAAAGGTCACTGTAGTCTCTCATATTTAAGAGCTATAAGAGTGTTTTCCTCTTTCATACAGCTTTTTTATTCAGCCTTTCACTGACGAATGCGTAGGTTTGTGACTGTATTCTGCAGCACTATGCTAGAGTGTTGTTACAGTGCCTCATGCGTCAAATAATAGCCAAGTTTTTTTTTTTGCCTGCAAACATGAATGTGTGTGCTCGCTTGCAGAAGGTGCGCTACATATTGCGCGAACAGCGGCCGCCTGGTTGCAGGGACAAAGCATTCTGTGCTCTTGACACAGGAAGCTGTCGAGCGCTTGAGGTGTGTGAAGTGGTGCAGGCAGAGGTGCTTTGAATCACAGAACAGGAAGCTGCTTTTGAGCTGCCTGTGGGTCATGTGACCCACTGCTGCACTCTCTCCAAAACAAGAAAGTGCCGGTAGTTGATATAAAAACAACAACAACAACCTTTTCCCCTCATGACCATGACCACAGTGTGTTCAACAAGAAAGTCTTTTCATTGAATCTTGGTTGTTGGTTTTATTTTTTTTAATTTGTCTTTTACCACCATAAAAATAGTCAGCATACCTTTCCAACCAAGACACACGGCTTTGTGTGAGGAGTGTTTTTGACCTTCGCTGCAGTATTCTACAGGTTGACCTCCCACAGTCCCGTCCGGGTTGCCACTTGCTGTCTCATAACAAGTGCTGAAGGTGAAACTCCAAGATTCAAACATTGACTCGGGAGCCACAGGAATGGTTAATGTGTTCCCTGCTCGTCCTGCTTGGTTTTTTTCTTCCTCTTCTTCCTCAAACGTCACACAGGGCTAGTTGTGTGGGGCGTGGTGTGGGGTGACACCAACAAGAAGAACAGGTTTGCCGTCTGGGCGCTGAGACTGACTCACAGTGCGCGCTGAACATGATAAGGAAGCGCAAAGGAGAGTCGCATGCTAACCGGCCTTTGTTTGATGTTTTTTCTATTTGTCATCAGGGCGACGGGGTCAGGATGAAACCTGGAGCTGTCTTTATTTAGAGTGTATTTTTAGTTTCTCTTATGCTGCAATTAAGAAAAAAAAAATAAAAATCTGTTCCGTCTTGTCGTACTGACGGGTCTGTACAAGCCGAGCGTGGCGAAGGTATCAAGACAGCAATCTCTCCAATACTTTGGACTGAGTTGTCAGACTGGTGCTGCACCAGTCACTGTGAAAGTGAAGTTAAAGTGTTTTAGGATTGGGAGGCTCGGTCCCACAAGTCTGTTTGCTCGGCAAAGTGACGGATTAAAAGGCCGTTTGAATTGCCTTAAGATCTCTGGGTGGAGCCTTGACTTTTGGACTCTAAGCCTCTATTTATGATGCGCCGGATCTTTATTTGGATACGCCTCACAGCCAGCAGGAGAGCTCTTATTTATAAAGACACAAACAAATTGGAATGGTTCCATTTACGAGCTGTTGCTGATATTGACTCTCAGGATATTGATCTCGCAGCCCAGCAGCTGCATTTCAATTAAAATGTGGCTTGTGATCTTTTAAAGCTACTCAAACATCCTTAAATAAAACGGATACGCACAAGGCTACGGAGCTCGAAGCAACAGTACTAAATGCTGCAATCCATGGTCATGTTTTCAATTGCCTTTGCAATGACCATCCTGGTACTATGAATCACAACTCTTTTTTTTTTTTTTTCTTTTTAGATTAGATTCTTACCAATACTGAATTTGTGGAGCTTAAAAAAAATCATAATCAGCTGACATCTTTCAGTTTTTCATTTTTTATAGCACACATCTCCCTTTTTTATTTCCCTGCAAAGGCAAATTATATTATATATTTTTAGCATTGGCTTTACAGTTGTCTTACCTAGAGTAAGAGGGATTGTCTGACAGTTGCAACTGTGAGTCAAAGGGATGTTGATGTCTTAATTTAAACTGGAGATTCAAGATTCAAAGTGTTGATTCACATGCAGCATAGCAAAGAAACAAGCTTCCCTATCTTCATTTGCTGTCCACAGAATGCCAAGTAAGGGACAGAAAATTATGAGTAAACAAATAAGAAATTTTTTTTAATATATGGAAAAGTGTGCAAAATACAAAATCTACAACATAATATACAGAATGCAAAAACAACGCAACTGGAGGAGCACAATTTTGATGACCTGAAGCCTCCTTGACAGTTTTGGGTCTGTAGGTCGAGCAGCCGTTGCTCTTCTCTTGTAGGCGACAGGAAAAGAAACGATTTGTAAGCAGAACAAGTTACTAATTGTAGATGATGCCGCTTTTGTTTTGCCATTCAGCATAAATCCCCATCTCTTTCATTTTTTTTTTAAGGCAGTTTATAAAATACAATGTACTCTAACGTGTTGCACTTGCCAAACACACAGACCAGAAGACTTGGTCACCAAAGCCATTAAATCATAAATCTTTCAGCAGCTCAGTGCAAACATGAGCCACTGGTGCTGCAGGCTGCTGTACGAACCAGCGGCGGCAGGTTGTGTAAACCGCGCGGGTCAGAGCGGTGCGCCTCTTTTCTGCCCACTTCGCCGCCACACAGGTTGCATTCAGCCTGACCCTGTTTAAATGCCAAGTTCAGATGTGCACTTATGGTAATTGCTTCAGCCTTTTAAGTGCATGTAGCTGTTGGTTTGTCTTCGTGAAGGCAGGTCTTCGCGCCTCTGAGCGGCAAGTCGTACGCACGACCCGTCTTGTTTTATGAGTTCTTCCCGACTTTCTTCCCACATTCCTGAGCTAATTCCAAGTTTTCTCATTACACTTATTTACACCATTGGCCATAAAGTTGGAATCACTTTTTATCCAGACACAAACCTCTGTTTATTCCTAATTACATTTAACAGTGATCCCGTGCTGGTGCCGACCTGGTGCTACGATTGCATTACGTCCCAATTATCAAGCTGAAATGAAATAACGTTTTATAAAAAGACATTTTATTCCACCAGCACCAGCCTATATCTACTCCATTCTTCATCTCTGCCTGTTCTACGCAATGTTTTACACTGTCGCCCAAAAACCTCCATGCTAAATATACTTCAGCAGATGTTAGAACTGGGTTAGGCCCGCCCAAGTAACTTCTGTGTGTGGTGAGGCAGAGAGACACGGGCAGCAAGCGAATGAGAGAGGGGTGTGCAGCTCAAAATACTGAGTTATTGTGAATTTGGCAACACTAATGTGACAAATCACCATAAATAAATGAACCAATGAATAAAGATAAACAACAATGAACAACAGAAGGTCAGTTTACCACCCTGACTGCACTTCTTGTTCAGGTTTCGGTTTGTAGAAGGCAATGAACACACTGTGGGTAGAAACTGAGTGGTACTTTTGCCTTTGCAAGGACCTTGGACTGGGTTCTGATGGCTTCTAGCCTGGAACCAGGAGCCTCTTTTTGTGTGTATTTTTAATTGATTTTGTGGTTCTTTTCACCTTGCAGCCCTTTTTCCAGCTGGTGAAATTAAGAAAACTTGGCCTGAGCGACAACGAGATCCAGAGAATTCCACCAGAAATAGCCAACTTCATGCAGCTGGTAGAACTGGATGTCTCCCGAAATGGTAAATGAATCAAAGATTAACTGGCTTGGCTTTCAATTTGTAAAAAAGGTACAATTTTGTATTTTATTCTCAGTAGCAGTAAGAGAATGAACTTTTCATTTTGCTTGTGAAGATACTATTTGCATAAAAAAACAACAACAACAACTCCACACCACACTGACTGATTTATCACTCGCTAGCAATAAACCAGAAAAAATCAGCTTGAAAAGATGGCTTCTTAATTTCCCCAAGCTGTTTTCGCAGTTTGGAAAATTTCCCTTTAGCCACCCTGTTGAGGTTTGGCCGCAAACAGAGCAGACTGCTCACAGTTGTGTTAAATTAAATAAAAATAAACAAGGGTGAAATTTCCACACACACACACACTGCTGTTTGTGTTCAGTGTGAACTGTGTTAAAATGGCTTAGACGACAACAAGTGAATGCACCGTTGCCGTCAGAACGACACAGTCATCAGTTTAAGCTTAAATCAGACGTCACAAACGCAACATTTGGCACGCCTTGTTAACTCCTGCTGATTGCACCTTTTCAACTTGTCAAGTAAGAGCATCTTGTCGGTCCTTAGTCGGGGCGAGTCGGTGTTTTAACTTGTGTCTGTGTTTCTTGCAGATATTATGGAAATTCCAGAGAGCATTTCATACTGCAAAGATCTGCAAGTGGCAGATTTCAGTGGAAACCCTTTAACAAGGTACACGCACAATTCAACCGTCTGTTGTATTTAATGCTTTGGTGTCAGCACTTGAACTTTTAGTCTGAGCTATCAAGTCAATTTATCATAATTTCTTTGTGTATTACACTACTTTGTGTCTGACCTTGTATATCCTCATACAATTTCCAGGGTAATATTCTCATTTTGCATGCATTAGATATAATTGAATTTGATAAAAGAATTATGCTGTGCAAACTCCTCTCTCCTTGCCTCCTTCTTTTTCTCCTCCAGGCTACCTGACAGCTTCCCTGAGCTCCGGAATCTCACATGCCTTTCAATCAATGATATTTCATTACAAGTTCTGCCAGATAACATTGGGAAGTAAGTGCATGCACGCACGCACACCCACACACGCCATTCAGCATATGTGTGTTCATGACCTAGGACACACACGTGCTTGATTAAATTCTGATCATATCTTTAAGCGGCCGTGATCGAAGGTGATCATATCTGTGAAATTTATTCAGCATAATTGGACCCAGCGGTGGAATGTGCCAATGTAGCCTTTGCTAACATAGCCATTGACTTTGTGTGTATGAATTAATTGCTCTCATCAAATATATTTAGAACTTGTAATTAATTACTAATTAATTACTAATTAATTACTATTTTAATAGCAAATGTAAAGCTACGTTGATCCACCTCCTCCTCAGAGGAATAAATGCCATTCACATTACAAACACACACACACACACACACACGCACACACGCACAGTCGCAGTCATTGTGTTATGCATGGCTGCATTGTCTTTGTTCATGAAAGACTTGTTGTGAGATGCCACATAATGCGCTGCAGTGAACGGCCATGTCTGTCTGCCAACATTCATATTGGTATGAGCTCCCTCTCGCTGTTCAGTCCACCTATAATTAGGATTTAATAACAAAACTATTTTCCTTGGGCTCAAACGGCCACAAGGTTTGATTTAAGTGGAATTCTTAAAGGGGTACCTGTGCACAGACCCGCACAGGGACGGCATTAAAGGGACAAAATGAATGCAAACACAGACTCTGCTGGATTAGTTTTCCAATTAAAAGTTATGGAGCTGATCCGGCTGGTGAAAATGGAATTGGAATTTCATCCTCTGCTGGCACGTGAAAGTTGGAGAATACACAGTATTTTTTGCACTAGCAAACTGCTGAGACATTTGGCGCCAAACTAAATGCAGATTTGTTTCAACTTGCCACACAACCATGAATTAAGCATCACGACTGGGACGAACTACTGGGGAATCTATTTACAGTGTATGCCATCTAAGCTTTGTTTTTGAAGAAAACAACTGTTCCTAATGCCTCGTTAGTGGTCAGAGGTCAGGATGCAGACTTTTGAAACACATCTTTATTTCTGATGAAGATGTGAATTGATTGGTCCTAAATGCCAGGTTAAAGCCTTGACACGAACACTTGATTTGTGTTTCTGTATGTGCAAAATGTTACAATGAAATTTCTTTTTCTAATTTGTGATGTGACCTCTTGCAGTTTTGTATTTCCCCCCAAATACAAACCAAACACAAAAATCTACATTTTGTTCAGTTGCCTATAAAAAAAAATTCCTCGGTGTACTATTTTTTTTCATCTCCCATTTCTCTACCACGGCAACAGTTTCAAACCAAACGTGAAAAAAAAAAATCAGCTTTTTACTGCAGCAGTAACTGGTTTACATTAGCTCGGAGTCTCTCAACAAATCCACCTTAAGTTTGAGAGATCTTCCCAACACCGTTCAGCTCATGGCACGGCATGTGCTCCACACATGTGCCATATATGACTTGCATAACGCGCCGGCTGCTCTCTGTCAAGGGGGGAAAGGTAGTGATGGACTTGGGAGGGTGGATAAGATAAACAGTGACGGGATGGTTCCATGCTGTCAGTGGTTTATGTGCTGGGATTTTAAGAGATCTCTGAGTCACTATAGATTCAATATAGACTTTGCATTTTGACATGTATTCCTCTCTATCACTTCAATCATTACCTCAGTGCTCTGCCAGGGTTAATGTAAAACAAAAGACTGACAATTGAAGCGTGTTCTGACTGAATTTCAGGCCGGCGTTCAGACTGACTTGACTAAGTTAGGAGGCACATTAAACTGGAGAGTTGCAGTCTGTCTGCTCAGATTGCATTTGTAGACTCTTTGATTTGAAGTTGATCGAAATGAACGTGCACTTATTCAGTACGTATACACACTGTACCGCAGAGTCTCTAACAGTAGGAACAGTAACGCTGCACTTCAATCTGTGGTGCGTGAAACCTGCTGCTTCACATTCAGTGAACGCAACACTTGTTTATCTTACTGCGGTTTTGCGGCCTCGATAAGGGAGGCCCTAATCTGAAACCCTTCCCGTTCTGGCACATCATTTGCAAATCTTTTTATTCTGCACACTACAGTCTCACCGGTGTACAGGAAGCGTCATATGTCATAAAATAAATGAGAGTTCTGGATGTAAAAAAACAAAACAAATAAAGCAGAACAGCAGAAAATAGTTTCAGCGCATTTTTCGAGGCTTAAGCAATTCATTGTTCTCTTTGCCCTCTTTGCAGCCTTTCCAACTTGGCGTCGCTAGAACTGAGAGAAAATCTGCTGACATTCCTGCCGGAGTAAGTGTTCGCGAGCTGCACGATATGATATCTGTCCTCCACCGAGGTTATTGAGCGGCACTCAGTCTCTTTCCTGTCGTGTGTGTGTCACCCACAGGTCACTTTCTCTTCTACATAGACTTGAAGAACTCGACCTAGGAAACAATGAGCTGTACAGTCTGGTGAGCCGTTTGTCTGTCTGTGTTCGAGGAGACTTGTTTACTGCAAAACGAGCGAAGAGAGATGAAAAAAAACAACACATTTCCTGTTTCCGTGTTCCCGTATTGTCTGAGTGCTTCAGCATCCCCTGAGAACAGCTTTCACCTCTTATCACACAGATGGGCGGAGGACCATCTGCTTTGAACTCTAGGTTTTAAGTAGTAATCTTGCGCGAGCGGTCAAAGTGTCAACGATTTACTGACAGATCAGACGGTCAGGCTGCCAGGAAATGACTCTTTTTGGCTTTATCTTAAACTTTTTTTTGTTGCGCAAACGCACAGTCTGTATTTATGACGTTTTTGAAGAATAGCATTTGACACCTTCGTAAATTACAGCTTCTGTGGCGTAGTTGAGTGAAATTGTATCGGCAACAAACAACAGTAAATGGTTAGGAGGCAGAACAAGAGGGGAAGACGCACAGTCCGTTGTTTGAAAGGACATTACACACTTACAGCATATTTCATCTACATCATTCCCTGCAATTTATTTCCCTCTCCATCACAGCCAGAGTCGATAGGCAGTCTCGTCAGCCTGAAGGACATGTGGCTAGATGGAAACCAGTTGACTGAAATACCTTCAGTAAGTCAATCTAAGCATTTTTTGTTTATGTGGTTCACTTCCTTGATGTTATTTGATTTTTGCCATATTCAATAACACTTTTAGAGGCTTTTTTACGTGTTGTAATTCACTTGCTTACCACGAGTGTCGAACTGCAACTTTAGGAAATTGGCAACATGAAGAGCCTGTTGTGTCTGGACGTGTCTGAAAACAAACTGGAGAGGCTTCCAGAGGAGTTGGGCAACCTGCCTTTGCTCACCGACCTGCTGGTTTCTCAGAACATCATCGACGCTCTGCCAGAAAGCATCGGTAACTATGTCCATTCACTCTCATCCTGTCATCGCAATTCCACCTTTTTCATCTTCACAATTTCCGTCATCGACCGAAAAAAATATCCTGATTGATTCAACCTTTCTGTGTCTGCAGGAAAGCTTCGGAAGCTCTCGATATTGAAAGCGGATCAGAATCATCTGACTTTTCTTCCTGAGAGCATTGGGAACTGTGAAAGCCTCACTGAGCTCGTGCTCACCGAGAACCAGCTGCAGGTCGGTGTGCAACTGCAGTTTCATCTTTAAATCAAACTGAATGCCCAAAGTAAAATCCTTCTTGAAATACCTGCAGGCCGTTGCATTACAATATAAATTTGTCCTTATTGTTAACAAATCATTACATGTAAATATTGCAATGCACACATAGTTGCTGTAAAAGTGCAACAGTACATGGTACTTGTGAATATTGTGGGCGAATCTGTAATAACTATAAACCTAAACGAGATATTTATTTTACTCTCCAGATTATTTTTGTTTTTATAATATTTTTAAGCTTGATATATATAAAAACAGGCTGTTCACACTTTCTGTCTGCCGTTTCAGAACTTGCCTCGGAGCATCGGCAAGTTGAAGCGACTCTCCAACTTCAACTGCGATCGAAACCAGCTGACGTTGTTGCCTAAAGAGGTGAGCAGCCGGAATCAAAAGAAACGAGGTGCCTCCTGATGTAAAAACCCAGAAACGGGATCCCTGCGAGTTCCCTTCAGGAGCCACGGCTTTAATAAGCCTTTGCTTTGAAAGTGATGATGTCAGATTGACAAGGCTTATTGTTATGTAACGATCCCGTCCTCATTGGCTTAAACTGTCCGCTCCCTCGCTCCCTCTCGCTCGCCGGTTCGCATCTGGATCGACGGCGCTCCCACTTGCCGCGCTCGTTCGCTCTCCCCCGTCCCGTCTTCTGGCACGTTCGGCTTCGTCCTGAGAGTCTCCATTGTGCGAGTGTGACGTGTTTTTCCCAACCTCTTGTCTGGTGTAAGTGAGGGCAGTCCTGCTTTAAAGCTTCATCTGAAAGGTTCCTTTTGCACGTCGTGACAATGGCCCCTGTGTGTTAACGATGCAAAGACTGTAGTGTTCGGTGGGGTGGGGAGGGAAACACCAGTCGGGCCTGGAGGATGAATTTATGCCGAGGGTGTCATTGTTTTCACAAACAGCGTGCAGCATGACGTCCGCGGCAAACCCTAGCGCAGCCGCCGCCCATGTATTGATCCATGCTTTGTTCGGCATATTGACTGTTGCCCCAGTTTTATAGATTCCATTGATTGTTGATTAGTTGCTTAGAGCCCTTGTATGGAATTTGACTTCATCATCAGAGCAGAAATAACATTTTTGTTAGACATTCCGTGAAGGAGACCTAAATTCTGACTGCGCTGTATTAAACACAATTTTTGTTTTTTTTACCCTGTCAAGTTAAACTTTGCTTTTTTGACGTGATAACTCTCTGGAAAAGTGTCACACTCGTGCATGTGAGCAAGTGAAGAGATTAGAATTGCAGTTGGCCCTGGCCCATAAAGTTTCGTCCCTGTCTGGCTGCAAGGTCCTAATTGTTCCTAATTTTAGGTCCTGGCTGTCACAACACATTGACATTTAACTGCTCTGCCATCACCAATTCTGGGACAAAGTGCCCAAAAGCTGCTGATCTACTCCAGTCCTCTAGTCCTGATGCTGCTGAAACCTAAATGTGCACAGTTTTGTTTTTTTTTCCTTGACGTGCACCGTGAGTGACATCCAATCTCATCCTGCTGTCCTCTCTGTGTTGCAGATTGGCGGCTGCCGCGGCCTGAACGTTTTCTGCGTGCGGGAGAACAAGCTGGTGAAGATACCGTCGGAGCTCTCGCAGGCGACGGAACTGCACGTCTTTGATGTCTCCGGAAACAGGTTTGTTGTGCTGCCCACTCACTCATACAGAGCAAAAAGTCACCTTATCGGTGAGAAACAGCTTGTCCTCTAAAGTCACTCGAACGGTGAGGCGTAATGATGACAGTCCCCCCGATTAGCACACAGTGCACAGACTCTTCTCTCTGTGGAGAAAGGTCGCCTTGCTTTTTGCACTGCCAGTCAGAGTTTGTTTTGACTGCTGGAGATAAAACTAGAAAACTGCGGGCTGCCTTAGTGACACAGGATTGCTCATTGAAGTCTGGGGAGTGTACTCCCTCCTGCACTTGTTAGAGATAATGATCTTCACCAAAAACACAAGTGCAGACTGAAAGAAAAAAAAATGTATGTATATCTATGTGCACATATGTATGATATGATAACTATATATGCTTACATATATACGTATATGTACATGTATGTATATATATACACGTATATGTCCATATATATATACACATATACATATATACATTTATGTATATATGTACATATATATATATATATATATATATATATATATATATATATATATATATATATATATATATATATATATATATATATATATATATATATGTGTATATATATATATATGTGTGTATATATAAATTTGAATTACTCTGGCTCAACAGGATGGTGGATGTTGTCAGGTTCACTTTCCAGATCTTTCCATGGATCATGGAAATGGAAACAACCAGTTTAATTGCATCTGAATTGACAGTACATGACATTAACAGTCACATATGTCGCTGAGCTGTCAGTGGGGTTTAGAAAAGGGACATCTGGGATACAGCGGCCTGGGGATGACACAAAAAAACTGGAATGACACGACGTGTTATTTATGGCTGCGATTGGCCGTTCAATCTAATGCAAAACACGGATAATGCAAGTATAAAACATGAAGGTAAAGATAAAGGCCAGTAACGCTGCATTCTTCCCCCCGTCCCTCGCCAGGCTCACGCACTTGCCGATCTCACTGACCATGTTGCCGCTGAAGGCCCTGTGGATGTCGGAGAACCAGTCCCAACCTCTCCTCACCTTCCAGACGGACGTGGACCCGGACACGGGGGAGAAGGTGCTCACCTGCGTGCTGCTGCCTCAGCAGCCGAATGATACGGACAGAGGTGAGATATTCCCCAGAGGCTCTGGAGGGATGGAGGATCACTGATGGACTCCGCCGTGCGCGCTCCTCAGGTGGATGTTGTTTCTCTCACGCATGAGGGTCTCGATGGTGCTCCACTCCGTGACGTTTGAACCGTGTTCTTCATCAGTGGCTGCGATCTCTCTCTTCTTTTTTGATGACATTATCACATGATCTGCTCGGGGAAGCACACTATGTTCTGCTCCCTCTTCGTCCTCTCCCGCAGTTTCTGTCCATCTTTTTTTCCTGAGGTCCTGGTCTGTCATGCCTACGACAGACCGGGGCCTTTCCCGTCCCTTGAGGCCCTGCACGGTTATGTTTTTCAGAAATGCGGCGGATTGGGCAGCTAAAGAGGCTTAGCAGCGGCTGGCCTGCTGCCATTGAAAGCTCACCCAGCCGGGCTACACGGTGAAGCTAAGAGCAGAGTCTCTGTCGCGGGCCCTGATACTCCAGTTAATTGTCATTTTTTTTATCACCCACAAGCATTGCGCCGGTCTATATGTGGAGCGTTTTTGCACAACAAGTCCTTGTGCATATAGGTAATTATAGGCCGCTGGCTTTGTACGTGGCATTTGCTCCTATGACGGCAATGCGCCGTCTCTGTTGAGAGGCAAGATGCACTTATAAAGACGGGCTGAGGACAGATGAATGAGGCTGTGGCTGATGGAGGTTGGGGGTTGGGGCCAGCGTATCGCTGTAAGCCTGCGACTAAGCCGGGATTTGAAACTGTGATCGGGCAGTTTGAGGCTCCGGGTGATGTGAGAGCTCGCATTTCTCCTATTGGAAGCGAGCGCGGCGGCCACCTTGCTCGCAACTCTCCGGGGCGCTCGCAGTGTGCGCGAACTCAAATGTTGTCCTCTTTCCCCCTTTTTACCAAAATGCACTCAGGCTCTGATAATCTCGCCCGCTGCGGAGGGCTGGAGAGCCTGGTGAACGACATGGCGGACGACACGTGGGACAGCAAAGCCGTGAACAGGATCAGCGCCATTCACTTCCTGGACGACGGCGAGGACGACGACGATGAAAAGGTGAGAGTCACCGGCTCGACTTCTCCTGTTGCTTTCCTGCTGGAGTGAATCACAGCTGTGGAATTTTTCCCAGCAAGAGTCAGTGCCACCCACATCTGCCAGTGGCGCGGCTAAAAATGCAACAGAGACCAGGAACAATTGCAGCACCTTCCTTGGTTATGTTCATATTAATATTTGACTTCTTTTTTGTATTAGAAATGTCAGGGAATACAAATTTAATGAACTTTTACATAAAGAAAACACATTTAAACTCATCTTTCATTTGAGCTTCAATATAAAGCATAAAAGAGTATCCTCTGAATACGGTCGCAACATCAAGTTAGCAACACAATTTGTAATTTACCTTCAAAGTGACACAATATAATGTTGAAACGGCCCTTTTCTTTAGCTGCGTTCAGACTGCCAGCCAAAATCCAATTTTTTAGCCCATCCAGATTGAAACCGGATTTGAGAGAGAATCAGATTTGAATCAGATTCGCCTGCAGCCTTACATCTCCAGATGTCACTGACCGCACGTTGGGTCGAAATCCTCACAAACGTACCATTGTTGTGTCTCCTTCACGCAGGGAACACTACTGCGGCGGGCCACGCCTCACCCGGGCGAGCTGAAGACAATGAAGAAGGCGGTGGAGAACCTCCGCAACGACCTGAACGCTGCCAAAGGCCTGGACTCCAACAAAAACGAGGTCAATAACACTGCAGACCGAGTGACCACGTCCGTGTGACCGTTTACCTCAGAAATGTCTTTTTACCTCCTGTGTCCCGCTGTGTCATCCTGCACAAATCCCACTGCCCCGCCCACTTATTATTATTTTTTTCTTCCCCTTTATCCTCCAACCCCCAGTGTGGCCTCTCCTCTCGTCTATGAAACCTTGGGACGCCTGTGACCTCCACGTCCAGCCTTGTGTAGATTTTGCTTGACGGTCTGTTATCAGGGCTGCTGTGCCTTCCTCCTTTTTTTCAGTTCTTGTCCACGGCAATAATCTGCACAGATGCTCCTTTTAAAACAAACAAATTTTAAAGATCGATTTCTTTTTAAGATATAAAATGCCTCTTTTTAAAACTACACTAGCTAGTTGCACTATTCTGAGTCTTTATTATTATTATTATTATTATTATTATTATTATTATGGTCAGATCCTTTAGAAATGTATTATATATTTGTTCTATATTTTTAAAACACTGGGTAAATACCTGTTTTTACATTTTGGGGCAAACTTTAACTTAGATCTACTGAATAAGGATTATTGTATAGTCTCTTGTGAATATCGATACTTTTATACTTTTTGGCAGCTCAGATGTAAATACAAATGTATAGCAAATTTCTTAATCGGTTTCAGATTTTTAACTTCTTTTTTTCTTGGTACTTCTTTTTTTAATGAACAAAAACAGTCACAAATGTCTTATTGGATCAGTACACATCAATTGCGATTGGGTGAGTGGATGGCCTTGAATCTTCTCTAATCTCTAGATTTATTTTTTGGTGAAAATGTATTTGATTACGTTTCTTTGCATATAAATACTGCCATCTTTAGTTGCTCATCTGCAGAGTAGAAAGGCTCTTATTTAAATGTGCTATGCTGTACTTCTTTGCAGCATCTATCATATAGATGCCAAAACCAGTTTTTACATTCTCAAATAGTTTTCTTTCCCTTTAACTGACAGTACTGTATAATCACCAGAGTTTTCATGAGAGTGACGTTCAATTCAGAAGGCCGGCGTCCTTTTTAAATTGCAGTAAGACGTTCACTGTAACACACTTGCCAGTGTTTCTCAAATCTTCTTGGATGTGGTACATAATGACTTGCATTATCATTTTGTTTTTGAGCTGATTTGAAAGAAAGTGGACCTTAGGAATCGGTTCCAGTGTTGTTGTTGTTTTCACGTTTTTAATCAAACTGCACAAAATTTATCTCATGCAGGCATTGTGCCTTGAGATTTTGGTGACTTTTTTAACCACTGATCAATAAAAAACAAGTGCAACACTAAACATGTCTGCTTTTCATTCTAGATGAGACAGTTGGTTAGTGGAGTGCATCTAAATAAATCCAGGGCATTGAAGTGATGAGATGTATTTCCTGAACCTTCCACGGCTTGTTGTGTCTCTCCAGCAGTGCATGATGTGTCTCTGTTGTCTTGCCAGCATGTGCCACTTGTCTGAACCTGCATGTGATGCATGTTGTACTCAATTTACCAATCATGAATTTAAATAAGTAAAATTTTTTGATCATCATTGTATGTTTTGAATGAAAAATCAACTAAACAGAACACAAAATACTTGATGGTCAAACTGTAACATGCTTCTGACTTTGATGCCAGCAACATGTGCCTGAAAGGTTTAAATCATTCAGAAATACTTAGGCCTTGTTTGTCACATTCAATTTAAAGTCTGAAGTGAATTGACACAGCTTTCAAAAGTATAGTTTGTTTTTCGCTTGAGACTAAACTTTTTGTGGAAAAAGCTTTTGTGAGGCTTATTGCTCTAAATTGTGTTTACCGTGCACCCACTGCACCCACTGCTGTGCATCGCACACCCCAAACCATTAGACAGTGGCTTTTGACTCGCTGCCTTTCACACTCTGAAAATGCTCTTTATTTATAACCCGACCACTTGCACAAAAAGGGCACTTTCCTCTTCAGGCTTCAGTCCATCTCAGACAAACTTGTTGCTTGAGTGCAGAGTTTCAGATTTTATCGAAAGTTCAGTCATGTTTTTTACTGCATTTATTTTGAAGGATACCCTAATTGTATCAAATTGTTTTTGAATATTTAAACATTCTTACTTGCATCAAATTTAGACCTGGCATGTATATTTAAAACTGATCAGTTTGAACTTAAACTTCAATAAGTTACGCTGCTCCTGGAACGTTACATTCTTTTTATGAATGTGATACAAAGAATGTGATTTTGCTTTATTTTATTTTAAATTCAATGAATGAAAGATTGAACCACAACAATCCTTGACCAATATATTCACAGAATCCTTTTTTTCAATGCTAAATGCATCTTTAGTGAAACATTGCAATACTTTTTTTTTTTTTTTTATCTTTGAGGGCCTTGGAGGACCACAATATTGCCTTTTCTTCGGTTGATTTTCTTTTTTTTTTTTTTTTACACTTTTCAATGGAAGCTTTTTGAGTGAGACGAAAACAGTCTTGAAACATCTTACAAGCTTCTGAAGTCCAACCACTCTGAGTTCGATCTTTGAAACCAGCGTGCCACTGAGGACGGTGTTGCTTCAATTTGAAGTCATTTCCAATCTCTTTCCCTTCCCCAAATGAGAACCTCGTCTGCTGACAAAAGTTTCAGCAACAGGTGATGTCTTCTATCTCTAGGAGTCTAGTCATCCTCACACTAAAGCGTCCTCCTGGACCAGCAGTCAGAACTGGGCCTTTCCAGTCTTCAGCTGGCTGCTTAACAAAGAGCGCCAGCCCACGTCTACGGCGGCGGTGCCTCAAGCTAGCAACTATCACCCCAGTGTTTGCAGCCACCCCAACTCAGAGGAGGACGCAGGAGACGACAAGGAGCTGGAGGTGTGTTGTAAACCCAGTGTCTGTTTATCTCTCACTCTGCCACCGATGTTTTTTGCTGATGGGGGGCCAACTCAGAGGAAGCCGTAGGCGTCGGTCGCGCAGGAAAACACCAAACACCATTGTCTCTTTATCAGGACGACGGAGGCCAGCTGTCAGAGAGCGAAGCCTCGCCGTGTCAGTTCCTCCACCACACAGGCGAAAACAGCGAGGATGTGAAGTTCCAGCACCTCACAGCTCTTAACATCTGCACTGCCGCCCAGAAGGAGCCGCTCCATGATGCCAAGACCCCCTCGGCCGCTGAACACACCCCTCCCCAGGAGCCGGCCGTCTCCAGGGTGCCGCTCAGAGTAACTGCTCGCTGTCTCCAACATTTTCTTTTGCCACTGATGGTGGGGGGTGAATTGCTTGTCTGGCTTCTGCTCACGTCTTTGATTGCGCGCACACTTTCAGCTGCAGATCAAAGTGTCGGGCCAGAGGGGCAGTCTGGGGCTCAGCATTGCAGGCGGGAAAGGCTCGCTGCCGTACAAGAACCGTGACGAGGTGGGTGCCGGCCGGCCAGTCACTTGTCTGCCCAGCCGCATAGAGATGAGAGGCGCCCGCCGTGACACCTGCTGGTGATACATCTATCGCGAAAACCCCCATTTTCCTAATGTGTTTATGTCCGCGCAGGGCATTTTTATTTCCAGAGTCATTCAAGGTGGAGCATCGGAAAAGGCCGGAATCCACGTGGGAGACAGACTGCTGGAGGTAGAGGAGGAGATATTTATTCTATTGTTCTAATCCCTTTGGATGAAGGAAAATGATTGCAAATTTAACCAATAAAAAGTCCAAGATTACACCGATCTTTTAGATTTAAAACCCAGTGTTGCAAAATATAATTAATCAGTCCAATAAAAAAAAAAAAATGCTTGATTTTACCTTCTTGCTCAAACTGCTGTTGTGTTGGACCGTCTGTGTGTCTGCATTTTGACATGAGAAAATATAAACGCAGACTGCGCGCCTCTAATCAAGCAAGACTTGCTCTCCCTTCCTCCCGCTGATGCGGATGTGATCTTTTTCTGACCAAAGGAGGGCATCATTGGACCAGCAGAGGACGCTCAGCTGCAGCCTCCCTCAGACATGACAAATAGAGTGCAAATTAGCTTTAAACACTTTAAAACTGAAAATCACTCCTTACCTTCACACCCTGGCAACTCTAAGCCAATTAAAGCAACCCCGATCTTTCGCCTCCCGGAGAGAGCAGACTAGCTATTTTCAGAGATCCAAAGCGGCTCGGTCACCTCTGACCCCCGCCGCTACACTTTCCACCGGCCATAAATGCGGAAACGTGCCCGCTCTCCATCCAGGTCAACGGCCTCAACGTGCAGGGGGTGGCCCACCAAGAGGCGGTCAGCGCCCTGAGGAATGCCGGGAGCTGCATCAGATGACAGTGCTGAGGGACAGGACGTCTGACCCTGGCGGGCCTCAGGATCAGTGGGACGTGGCGGGACGACAGCTGTGCAGGCCCACGGTGGAGAGCCCGGAGGAGCGGCCGTCCAGGAAGATCGAGGCGGTGGTTTGCAACGGCAACGGCGTGGTGGGTGGTTCCTGAGAATCCCCGAGCAGAGAGGAAATCTCAAATTCCCTCATTGTTTTTGCTCTATGCCTCAAGTGCGTACGTGGGTTGGAAAAATTCAATGCTCCAAGTAGGAATTCACTCTTTTTTCTCTCTCCTTATGCAGCCAATGGGTTTTGGGAGTGAGCTGAAAAGGCCGTTTTCTGACCTGAAGGTGGAGGACTTTCTGCACAGGGAGAAACAAACAATGGCAGTAAGTCACTTTTTTCTTCTTTCATCTGTTATTTGTTGTATTAGTCAAAGAAAAAGCTCTGTACAAAGTAAAAAAAAGAAAAAAGAAGTTGTTTTATTTAACATCAACCTGCTTATCTTCCTCCTCCCTCCCCGATGTCCTTCCCTGACAATCATCGGACAGATTCCTCGGATCATTCTCACTCACCCCTCCACCTCGGATGAAGACGTGGAGCTCTTGACACACAGCCCTGGCACAGAGCCGCCCAACGCCTTTGACATTCCTGACAGATGTGTTTGCTTTGACAGCGCCTTCTACGCTCCGTGATAGCTGCACGCCGTCAGATAGCAAAAGACATTCATGCACAGATTCACCTCCTGTCTGGAATGCACGGCTCTTTCTACCATGGCTGAGAAGCCTGTTTCGTCTACTGGACTGAATTGCTGCTAATTCAATGTAACTGTACTGATGTCAGCTAAAAAAAAAAAGGAAAAAGGAAATACTTAAAGACTTTTATTTTTGTTACTTAAATTTCGCTTTTGCCTCTCCATCTATATAACAGCAAGAGATTTCGAGCGGATTTCCTTCCTTTCGCATAAAAACGAAATGTGGATTAATGTGAAATACGATTAGTTCAACAAATACGATTTGTTGAAATACGATTAGTTTGGCACACCGCAGGATGACGGCTACCTCCGCCTCACTCCACTGCGCTGGAAGTCATGGATGAGAGGAATAATTATCTCAGGAACCGATTTAACGCGAAGCCTTTAAAAGCACAAAGGTAGAACGTCTCGGGGCTCAGCAGGGATTCTGACAGTTCTGATCCAAGGATAAGCGCAAAACGACAATTTCTGCCTCATGTTATCTCACGACTCAGTCTCTGTTCATTTTTCACTTTTTCAATAAAGCGTAAATGTGCTCCTCAGATAGACTGTTGTTCTGTTCGTATTAACCACGTCAACAATGTTCCTCCAGTCAATCAGCCTGAGAGAAACCAGCCAAACGGAACACTGATTGCTGCAGGGTTTTGAACCCTGTTGCTCAAGTAATGCTGGTGTTGAATCGACAATTACTACTTTTCTTTTATCATTGATGTAAACATGTAAACATTATAGAATGGGTATAGAATAATGTAGGTTCAGAGAATGCTGCAAAAATTTCTCAGTGTTGCCATCTAAACAGGGATTATGCAATAGTGTTTCATATTTTCTGTGATTCACATTTGTGTTGCACATTGCATTTTCATGCAAAGCGGATTAGCACAGCAATTGTAATCTCACATTGATATCTTTTTTTTTTAAATCAAATGTTGCAAAATCAAGGGAATTCCACACAAAGCAGGCACAGTGTATTCATGTGTATTCATGCGCTTATTAATACTGTGCGTAGACTGTCAGCGTAAACGGCTTTGGGCTGGTGAAAGAAACCTCAAGGTCAAAAGAAATCTTGTATCCTCCTGATAAATGTATAATAATGAACAAAATGTGCTCTATTGACCATGATCAGAGCAAATTCAACATTAAACATTCAAAGCGTTTATTGTCATGTGCACAGTAAAGAAACTAGTTTCCCTATGCAATGGAATTCTTCATTTGCTGTCCACAGAATGCCGAATACAGGACTACGTATCGGAAAGAACGAGCAAATAACTCACAAAACAGCATATTCCTGCATTCTGAGTCCAGAATGTTCAAATCACCTCATTTTCACATGTCACTCTTCTGATGCTCAGACGTATCGGGGAGACCTCTTTGAAAAAAAGTTTCTCTGTGAGTCGCACAACTTTTTTGAAAGGACCGCCGCTGCTTTATGGCACTCATCAATAGTGGCACAGTTCAGTTATGTAACTCAATCGTTTTTATTGATTGATTTCTGATTTGGAACTCTGGCTTGTGTGCGCGCGCACACCAGATGCTGTGCCTGCTTTGATCACGCCTTTCTTGACGGCTGCATGAGCACAGAGTGCTGCTATTTTTCACACACACTGCAGATGAAAGCTGATGCCCCCCTGCGTCTCCCCTCCACCAGGTGCCCAATTGTTTTCCAGCTGTTTGTCTGAATGTGGAAAGACTATTTGACAGCATATCTTCTCTATTATCTGAATGACAAACATTTGTATGACAGTGGTAGATTCAGTCATTTGTACTGTTGGGGTGATTTAAAAAGATGCTGTAAATACCACAATATCAGACAGGGCTCAATATAATGTTTTCCTTTCAGCGAGACGCTTCATAGAAAATACAAAATTATCATTTTGTTGCAGAACTAGAAAACAACTCTTGTTTCATCGCTGTGCGGAATGCTAATGTACTGCAGAACACGGATAATGTGGAAGCCAGAAACTTTTTTGGCGTGTGCGCTGGATGAGCAACTACATTAAAATGAATGGGCTGCCATATTGGATCCTGAGGGCTGGCCCTCAGCGGATTGGTTTCGGCCCACTTGTTTACTGAGCGGGTCCTGATCGTGAGTGAATGCGGGACCCAGAATTATATTGGACACGGACAATGGGCACCCGCTAAATTCTAATTCCTAATTTTAGTTTATTTCTTTTTTAGTGTCACTGTTATTGTTGTCAATTATTATAATCGGTTTGTTAATAAATACCACAACTAACAATAGGATCCGTATTAGAAAGTAAGCTTAGGTTGGTTATTTGGGGAATATTTCAGGCACTTGGGGGCAGCTACAGCTTCAGAGGGGTCCTGATGCACCAAGGGGCTAATGCTGCTGTGCATATGTATTACAAGTGAGCGGAAGTGATGGAAAAGTAATGGCTATGAATGTATGCAAGTGTGCAATAGAGAAATGTGGCATTCAAATGCATGCATTGTGTGTATGTTGTATCCTTTCATGTGAATAGTGGCCTCGAGTGAAAGCCACCATGAGTGAAAGGGAATGAGTTGTGTATGCATGAGACATTGATATAGACGCCACCCAATGTACCGATGGCCTGCACAGTGCAGCCACGAGGCTAATGCTAGTGTGAGAATGTAGTATGGATTGAAAAGAATTGAAAGAGTTAAAACAACACAAGCACGCCTGGATACCGGACTTTCTCTCTAAGCGTGCAACGTGAACTCACCACAGAGACTTTCATGATATTAATCTGTGATGAGCGCAGAAACGGCCGGCCATTACCTAATGAAACATGACCCCTAATCAGCTTATCGCATCGCACGGGTGCCTCTCGGACTTGGCAGGATGCCAGAGAAGGTGCTGCTAAATCCAGGTCCTCGCAGGATGTGAGCGATCAAAGGCTGGGCCGGCGTTCTCCTCACTCTGCTGCATACCGCGAGGAATGTCTCTGCACTGTTGGCTGAGACGCACAGCTGGTCGCTGACAATTGATTCTTCTCATGTAGGTATCACAACACCTGAACATTCATTTTCATTTCTGTGAAAAGTTGCTCTTAAAATAGTCTACAGCAGTCACTGAAGTGAACATAGTGTTTAATCATCCAAATGCCAAAGGGTTAGAGTATACTGCTAATATAAATCGCACTCCATCAATTAATGACTCATTGCTGCAATAAATGATCCGCTGCTCCCAGGTGATGCCTGAGGATTGAGTCCTCTAAGCAGGGATGCACCTGAGTGTCTTGACTCTTGGTTCCCACTAAATCAGTGAGTCGGCCCCGAGCTTCTGGGAGAGTGCAGAGAGGCAGGTGGCAGTCGTGGTGAGTGCGTGTTTCTCTTGTCAACTGCCGCAGACAGACGAGGGGAGGAGGGAGGGAAGGGAGAGAGAGGAGGGAGGGAGGGAGGGCCGGGTGGAAATAGACTAGAACAGCTGTGACGGGAATGAAGAATGTAGTGTACTTAAAGGATTAGCATCCACTCCAGAGGTCTGCTTTCACTCACTGACATGCGGACGGTGCAGTGCAGTCAATGTGGCAGCAAACAAACAAGTCAATGCACGGAGTTCGAAGCCACCTGGTACCTCATTAGTGCCACCTTGCAGGGTCGGCTCCATCAGGAAACAGCCCACTCCCTGGCATGGGTTCAGAGACTGCATTTGAATTGAATTGAATTGAATTTATTTTTATTTTTTGTTTTTAAAAATTCCAGTGTTGAATCTGTGTCCTGCTTTTTTTTTCTTCTTCTGCTTTGGCCGGTTCCCTTCAGGTGCCTCCATCTGACTCCTGTCCTCTTCCCTCACACCTCCTAACCTCATGCCTTCTTTCACCGCATCCATAAATCTCCTCTCTGGTCCTCCTCCAGTTCTCCTGTGTGCCACTTCCAGCCTCAGCATCCTCTTACCACTGTGTTCTCTGTGCCTCCGCTCCACGTGTCAAAATCATCTCAGTCACCCCATCTTCAGTCTGTCCATCAAGAGAACCTCATCATTTGAATCTCTGCTCCCTCCAGCTCTGTCTCTTGTCTTTTCCTCAGTGCCACTGTTGCTGCTCTCAGCGCTGGATTTTTTCCCCCACCTTTCCTTTACATCCTTTTCTTCCTTTTCGACTAAGAGCCCGGCTTTTCAAACGCTGCCCTCTCCGCGGACCCTGAGAGAGAAAAGTTTTGATTTTCACCGTGGTAATTGCAACCTTTGCCAGTAGCAGTTGAGAAATTGTGGGTAAAAGATTCAGTCTCTATTTTTTTTTTTTTTTTTTTTTTTTGCAACGTCATGTCGATGCTCAGATCAGACTGGCAAAGTTGCACAATCTGTGTGATTTATGAAGACATAAATTATATAAAAAAAGGGTGTTGTTGCAGTGCCCGCTGCGGCATTACTGCTGGTGCCCAGCGGGCCGGCCGCCTGTCTGCGAGCTATTTGTGGCTATTATGTTTCTATAAAAGGAAAAGTGCATGGTGATACACACACACACACACACACACACACACACACACACACACACACACACACACACACACACACACACACACACACACACACACACACACACACACACACACACACACAGTACACCACGACAGCCGCCAGTAATTCCCTTTGAACTTCATGAGGCAGCCCGGGTGTTGTGGTTGTGTATACGACCACCTGAATATATTCTCTGCAACTTTGAAGTTTATTTATTTATTTATTTTTTTGTTACCCTGAAGCCTGGAAGCTGTCTACAACATCTTGTCCGGCTTGTCATCTGATGTAAGAATGGATGACATGCACAGGAGCCTGGGGAAGGTAAGATGTTTGATAACAGATATTGGAGAAGCGGTAATAGAAAATGGATGGAAAAAAAAGAAACCCTGTCCTCTCAGGAAAGATAGATATTTTCTTTGAGGCCATGATACTCTGATTTGCAAACTTGTCAGGAGTTCACTTAAAGTAATAATAATAAAAAAAAAAAACTCATGTAATGGTCCCTCAGCAAGCAGTTTACAAACAAACCGAGCTTTGCTTTACACCCTCCCGCCCAAAAAAGAAAATTAATATCTAGTGAGACCAACAAGACATTTTTTTTCAAATGAAATATTTATGATATTTTCAAATGTATGAGGCGTATCTATGTTTCATCACTTCACTCGCGCCTCCTTCGCTTCAATACGCATTTAATCAAGAGTGACGACTACGAAAATCCGTCATGATGTGATTGTGGATTACTCACGAGCACCTGCTCGTTAACACATAGGCATTAACAAGCTTGGGCTATCTTGTTAAGATATCATTGCAACACCCCGATTTCCCTTCATGCTTTGTGAGACTGTGCAATCATTTTGCTGTTTTGAGCTGACAGGTGTCGTCATAGCCATTCCTTTCTAAATTGCTTTGAAAATGTGTGCTAAAAACCCTCAGTTCTTCAAATCAGCTCTTTGTGGGGTCATACAGGGCATCTATACCTCCACCAGCCAGGTGTTCAGCCACCTCTTCTGGAGTCTGTGGTGAATGATAAGGATCTGAGAACGGCCATAAAGGAGGGGGGGGGGGTCGGGGGCTCTATCCTTCAAGGCATTAATTACAACACAATCTATTCTTGATTTTTGTTCCCATGTACACAGTTTGGCGTCATAACCTTTGTTTATCATTTGGAAAGATAACCCTGTGTGCAGTAGCAGCTGGCAGTGTGCTATATTTGCTCGTCCTATCTCCTCTGGAGGGAGGAGCTCAATGTTTGTCTGTAATTAAAGTCTTCATGTGAAACGCCCAAACTGTTTTCACTTCATGTGGCACAAAGTGGGCTGGGCGGTGTCCAACATCTGTAACACTGAGGTTTTGGAATTACTGCGGTAATGATGGGCGAGCGTTCATCAGTACGCATCTGCGTATGTGCACAGCGTGCTGAACACTGCTTGAATTAAATACATGTAAGGAACCATTAGAAGAACAGCATGGGGCTGTACGGCAGCCTTGCTCTCTGTGTCCCTGATATTGATTTCGCAATTGTGAACGGTAGTGTTGGGTGGTTGGATCATTTGAATCGCTGTGGAGAGTCAGTTATAGACTGTATATTATTTCTCTTATGTTAGATTTTAGATAGTGATTCTTTATCTTTTATTCATCTTCTTTTTGTCTGAATGGAAGGGAAGAAAAACAAATGACAATAAGGATCTTGAATCAATGCGAAGCATATTTGTGAGCGTCCCTTTAATGAGCTCCTCTGAGGGTGGTCCAACACAGGAAATGATTAAGTGCTGCCTGTTTTCAGACTCTGGGAAGGGTCTGACATGCCGCAAGAAATAGTTGAGAGGCGACGTGTAGCACAGTGAACCTGGCCTGAGTGGAAAGGCGATCTGTGAGGACGGCATGACCCCCAGCACAGTTACATGAGGAACAGGTCTCCACTTGGCAAGTAGGAAATGCTCGCTTTACCCTTTCACAGTGTAAAATTACTCTGCTTTGACAACGGGAGACATGCAGACTAGCTTGCATGAGAGCATAAACACATAAACAAGTCTGACTGGAGGCGGGCGGTTATTTTAGTTGAGGCATTTGTTCTGAGTCTTGTTGGCAGCTTACTACAGACTCTGCTGCAGGTTAGTCTTAAATTTACACCATCTAAAGAAGAGGTGAACTTACTGAGGCGTAACAAAGAACACAGCGTTTGCTAGATCCTTGAGATAATTGTGCATAAAAAAAGTATAAAACACAACGCCAATGTGATTTATGGAGCAAAATTAGTTAATCAGGACTGTAATCGATAGTCCCAAACAAAACACAAATCTATTTGTGTCGCTGGGGCTCAGTCCTGAATCAAACCAACTAAACTTGCGAGTGAAGATGAGTCACTCTTGTTCTCAAATGGAATATTCTAAATTCTACTGTTCTTTGAATATATATTTCATGTTTTACATTTTTGCACCAACTGGAAATATCCTCAACTTAGACTTTCAAGGCAGTATAAAATTTGGAAGGTTACATCAAAAATGTGTTTTAACCTATTTAGTTGTCTTATAATGGATGGATTTCAAATTTTTGCCCTTCGCTATTAGGGCCTGTAAGAAAGTGGACAATAAAATGTCCTGTCCAGAAGAGCAGCCTTGGCATGACGTGAGAACAGTCCCTCTCTTCCCTCAACTCTTTGATAGTTTTAACATTTGCAGGCTGACAAATACAAGTATTTTCTTTTTTTTTTAAATCACTATTACAAAAAAATAGTGGCAAACTAAATGTGGCAAAAACAGGAAGAGAAAAAAAATGAAATACAACATGAAACAGAACTGGCTGCCGACCCTAGTAAACAAACCATCTAACATCGATCAAAGCAATGGAATGCCAGCTATTGCACAGATATCTTTTAAATGGGGAGAAAAGAAAACAACCTGACTTCACTGAGAAGGAGCACAGAGTAGAAAAATGTGAGCATGGAAGCTACAATCGCACTTTGTCTGGAGACATTTGTTGATACGAGTTATGTTAACTTTGATCCTGCATGGCTTTACTACAACACGGCTTGAGGCATAACCGCCTTTCGCTCACTTCGGCGGCGTCTTTTGTTGTCTTTGTCCTTTGTCGGTGGGAAACATGCTGAGTCTTCACTGATGCCCAGCGGGCCCCTTCGCCATCCGTGGCTGACTCAGTAAGCCTCGCCATAGGCGCTCATGCTGAGTTACGAAGGCTTATTGTGACATGTCGTTAAGGGCACAAGATGAGGTTCATTCAAAGATGCATTAAGCTGGGACGTGAACTTTGGCCGTCCTAAACGAAGGGCGCCCAAATGGCCGTCCACTGAACCTCACCCACCAAACCTCCCGCCACTTCATTATGAGACCACGGCACTGTGTTTCATGCTTCCTGCCCAGGTCACGTGGTAGCGCCAGTGGACTTGAATTAATGGTATGTTAATTCTGTGCACGTCCCTGCTTGATGTTAAACCTTGAAATGTTAAACCACCACCTTTAAGATTAGGATTGAGGAAGGACCTCACCTCATTGACGGATAACCATGGTTTCACTTGTCATTGACATGACGGAGAGACCGCTGCAGCGGGACCTTTCTTATAACAGACTAATTATGGCCGCACAGTCCCAATTAGTATTTTCTGCAACCGTAACTTATTCAAATTCTTTGGAATGTTTAATGAGAGAAAAAGGTCAAATTAATAATGAAACTGTTAAAATGGGAAAATTTACATTTCTTCATTTTTTTGGGAAACATTTATTCACATCTGGAGTAGATGTTTATTTCTGGGATGACAGCTTGATCACATTAATATGTGAAGTAGAGGTGGTGTTAAAAACTGCAATTTATTCATGTATTTATTTATATAGTTTATTCTGTGGTTTTGTACTTTCCACACGCTTTGTACTTTGGAGTTTGGTGCAGGGATTGGATTGATGATTTTCATACAGGACATCTGTTGTGCTCAGACATCATCTTGTGTTGCACCAACTTGATAAATTCAAGCTTCTCGTCAAATTCAAGTTCCTCGAATATGATTGCACCAGCATGATTGGTGTGTAAAACCTCCATGTACATAAACAACATGTGGAACCCGTGCGTGTACAGCAGTGAAGTCATGTTTGAGTCAGCTATAGAGAGAGAGTGCAATCAGCAGGCTAGGCTGCCACATAAAACACAATCAAAACACACTATTTGTCGTGACTATATATAGCCAGAAGCAGACAAATACATTTTATATTGCGTGTGATGCCACAATGCAACCCGCTGGGCTGTTACGACATCTGTTCAGGCTGGAAAACCTCATTTCACGTAAGGAGAAAGGAGAAAAATAAGAAAGAAACGTATGAATGAAACCCTCAGACGCTCCCCCTGCAGTTTCAATGGGTCAAATGGGAGCTATACATTAGAAAGGACCCTGACTCTTCACCAAAGCTGTGCTTTTTTAGAGCTTTGTAGCAAAGGCGATAATAAAACCATTCATTGGGTAAATGACACCTCCAAAGTGATGGGTACGCACAAGGACGGACAGTGATGCAACCTTTACAGACTGCAGGGATTAGATGATGCTCGAAGAAAAGCAATACGGATTCCGTTTACTAAGAGCCGCTGTCGATGAAAGCAGGACAGAGCTACGAGAAACAAACGCAACATACAAGCACTATATGCTGCGCTGTAAAAGTTCTATCATTGTTGTGGGGGAAACAAAAATCTGTGTGCGTACAAATGCAGTTGACTGAAGTGGAGTGAAGACAGTTATCAGCCTGGCTTTACTTTCTTTTCTGCCAGCCTCTCCACTGAGAGGGATCGCGCTGGGGCTGACTCACTGAGACAAGATATTTTTTCACCTCATATTAAATCGCAAGGAGTTGGATTTAGTTTGGTTTAGTTAGTTTTTTATAAAAGTTGTTTTGACAAAGGTTTTTTTTGCCATTAACTTAATCCTCTGTATATATGTGAGGTTATGGAGACAACGGGGGCTTTTGGGAGAACAAATACACGCTAACCAAAGCCCGAAATAATTGACACCAGAGAGACACACGTCGTCCTTGTTAGGACGAGAGACTGAAGTGACATAATTTACATGAATATCAAGGCTTTGAACTACAGGTTGCTAAACGGACTGCCCTCTGTGAGTGTAATGATGTGTCATTAGCACTGAGTTTTCCCTCTCAACCTGAATTTTGAAGTGGAGGGCTTGAGCTTAATGAGGAAGCTGCGTTTCCAAAGTGATCTTATGGTTTTAGTTTAAAGAGTGATTCTGAAAATACTAACATCATTTTCTTATAGTAAATAACAATACTAGTTATTTACAATAATAGTTAACAATAACAATAACAATAACAATTCATATTTGGCTGATTTGATTTTTCAATTTCTTCCCCCACCAGGTTTCCATAGGTTTACCTCCAAAACCTTTTATTTTCTCATTTGTGCCGGTGGTGAAGAAATTGCCGAATGAAAGCACCATGACCGAGGAGGGGAGATCTGGAACGCAGATAGGACACTCTAACAAGGTATAGAGCTGCACATGACCTGGGGATTAATGAATGATTACATCACCAAGTGAATTAATCAATTTTGTGATTATTAAAACGTGTGACTCTCACATGTTTGGGTCAGTGGGCAGAAATGAATGTTTGATGGTTGGAAAAAAAATTGCAAAGGGAAAAAAAATACCATTATCAGTGCCTTTCAATGAAGAGAAGTATGTCATAATTGCATGTAAGGATCTTGTAATTATGACTCCTAATTACATTGGAAGACGGTCAGTATTTAACAGTATTTAACAGATGAGATCTGCATTGTGCTGCCATACTGGTCCCAGATCAGAAGTATTAAATTACTGTCATTAATTCTGAGCGTGACACTTTTCATTTTACCATGTAATTAATGTGATTGGAGGGAGGGCGATCGTGTTAGCTGACACGCATAAGCTTTCAATTATCGTTTGTGCGGCCGTCTACGTAAACACATCCATATAAACACATGCAAAAATATTCAGAATCACTCTGGTTAAAGCACAGATAAACATTTGTTCACATGACTTTAAGACACTTTCAGTATTGACTACACATGCAAAAATGTGATATTGAACGTATTAATGAGTAATAATAATGAACAAATAGTGAAACAGGTCAGATTGAGGCATAAATAGAATGAAAATTTTGCTTTCATTTTGAAATAAAGCTAGGGAAAGCTGATTGGCATCAGGAACACCATGCAGCATGAAGGACTTCATTAACTACTCAATTAATTCACTGAGGGAGAACAAGGTGAATCAAAATGAGGCAGCACGTTGAGGCACATTGATCTGACACTGATTAAACAACAAAACAACTTGCGTTTCCTAAAGGATATGAAAGTGTTTGTTGATTTCATTGCAACCTTCAACTCAATGAAGGTGAACATTTTGTTGCAGCGTTCTTTCACCTCCGCTCCTCTCTCTTTTTATGAATGGATTGCAATTAAAGAAAGTCATTTCAGATTGGTTAAATATGCTGATGACTTGGCCTTAGTTGGCCTGGTACAGAAGGATGACTCCTCTGACGAGGCTTCCTATTTAGCCTACGCTAAAGCTCTTAAATCATGGTGCCCAGCTAGCCCTCTGGAAATCAATGTGTCTGAAACAAAGGAGTTGGTTATCTGCACAAAGCCAAAGAAAAGAAATACCAGAGAAAAGCCAATTTCTCTGGTGAAGTGAGACGTAGTGAGAATTTCTGCTCAGGGCCACCAACAGGTGTCACGCTTATCCGTGTTCAAAACTCCAAAAAGGATCCACCCTGTTCCCTTTGCTCACTGGCAAAATGGCAAATAAACCAATTTGTAGCCTTTTCTTTAGTCAAACCCACAAAGCCTTGAAAAATAATGAAGCCTTCACATTACACTGATAAATTCAGAGAAAGGCAAGACCTTGTGGAGGTGGGAGTCACACAGGAGCAATGTTGCAGCGGGAAGATGTGGGCGATAATGCAACCTGTTGAAAGGAATAAACCAACCGGGCTAATTTAAAATGGCTCTGCTCAGGCTGCCCACTCACTTTTGCTTTGCCATACCATCATACTTGGATCCATATCCGACAAAGGCCACAGGTGTTGACCCACATCACAATTAAAAAGGATTCCCTTTAATCCCAATGGAAAACGAATTAGAGTGTGAATGCCTTGTTCGATAACTGTATTTTTCATACCTCTATACCTCATATAAGAAAACTTACACTAAAAATGTTTTATAGATCAGTAGTATTCACTCATCTTTATGGTAACAAAATGCAATGTAAAGTATCGCAAGGAGCGAGATTGTCCATATTGCCTTCTAGCAAAATATACTTTTCAGAGTTATGTATCTTAACACACTAGATATAGTCAGAAAATTAACTTTTGCAACCTCTATGACCTTTTCAAACATCTTCAGAGCACACGTCCCTTTGAACTGATGACAGGGAAGCTCTTCTTGAGACAATTGAACAAATAGAGATGCAACACCAGCTACAGAAGTTCAAATAACACAAATTTTAGTGGATACAACTGAAGGTCATGCACCAGGGATCAGTTAATAACACGGTATTACATCATCCAATTATTTCTCTTTTCAAGACAAGTAATGGGCTACATCCATAAATCATTAAAACGCACAGATGTCAGATGTTACTCAATAATCTTAAAACTCCTTCAGATGTAGGTGTCTCATCTGCCAATTTAGCTGGTGTCAATCAGACCTTCTGAAGCCTAAAAAATAATTAGTTACAGCTGAAGAAAAAATGTTTTTTGTACTTTGTTTAAAGCAAAGAAGGATAATAAAAAAAACTTCACAGAATCACACACAGCTGTAATTCCCCACAATCATTTTCTATTCTGACTGAAGTCGAAACCTCGGCGTGCATAAACTGCATGTGTCAAGCTGATTTGGACCCCTGAAGCTGTGGAAAGGGTTAATATGGTATTGGATGTTCCTCCAGCAGCACATCACAGCGGCACCACGGCTCTGTGTGCTGCGGGACAACTGGCTGCCGCTGCCGTCTGCAGCGGGCCCGCTGCTGGCTGCCTCCATGAGACTTCAAAGGTCCACTCTTCAGGGGGTGACACCATTCCTTCCCTCGCTTTTCCCACTGCTATTACCTAAAGGAGCGGCAGCCCTTCAAGTTCTAAACAGCAATATGAGACCGCACAGCTGGAGAAACCAGCGGTGCACCGTTGCGGTTTTGCATATACAGAGAGGATTACTTCTTCATGCATGTGCATCTCGGTGAATAATTCTTGACCGCGTCTTCATGTGAACTTCATTTCCACTTCATTAGTTGTTTATTTCTGTGCCTTTCTTCTCCGTATTTCTTTTCTGATTGTTTCTTTCTACTCTCGCCGCAGAAAAACAACACAAGAACACCAGCAACAACAAAAGTACAATTTTAAAGTTTTATCTTTATTAGTTTGTAGATTAGTTTAGTGGTAAAGTATAATAGCAATGCCAAATACACTTGCATGTGATATACATTGATGCAGATTACATTTAATGTGTATTTGTATATAAGTATATATAGGACATATACCCAGCAGACTAAATTATTTTCTTAATTTAAAGAAGTCTGAATGATATCTATCTATCTATCTATCTATCTATCTATCTATCTATCTATCTATCTATCTATCTATCTATCTATCTATCTATCTATCTATCTATCTATCTATCTATCTATCTATCTATCTATCAGTGAGACCAAACTCTTACTAGTCAGCAGCTGTTACTACATTTGCACATGAACAATCAGAATATAAAGATTACTTGTGAGTGAGTCAGAGAGAAGCTCATTAATCCACCGCCGGGAATTACTCAGCCCACATTAATGTCCAATTTGAAAGAGGATTATAGGTATCCCCTTGTTTCCCTCCCCGTCCACGTTTTACAAGGGAGTTCTCAAGTGGTTGTCATCAATTTGTATTCTGAGTAGCCACAGTAATTGATGTGGTGTGTTCCGACAATATGCGCACCATTTATCCCACTTAAGTGTGTTCTCCATTCAAACTGGGCGGGTTCTTTTACATTTCCATCTGGCCTCATGTGCGTTTTTCAAGCCTTTTCAAAGGGAGCAAAGTTAGTAGCAGATGCTTAGGAGTCAGTGAAAAGGGTCGTAGGGGTGGATACTATCATCCAGAAAATTCTTTTTAGCGCTTAGAAAAGCTAATGCTTCCAAAGACTCTCATAGCATAGCCTCTGTTAGACCTTTATTTTTCATTACAGACACAAAATAAACAAAGGTGTTTTGGGCCTTTCACTTGTGGACCATGTTATTGGTACCGATGTGTAAAAAAACCCAAAGAATTAATGAGAGATAAAATTCTTCACTAACTTCACTTACACTCTATGGTGCACGTTTTGTGTCATTTCCCATAACAGCTGTATAGTGTATCAATTTATTATTATTTGAAACACATTTTAATATCTTGTTGTTACAGAAAGCTGGCACCACTGACATGGTGCCAAGTGACGCACTGTTCATGTGATCTATGTTCAAAGCTGATGGCTGATGATGCTGCTGCAATAAGCTGCTATTAAAGTTAAATATAGTTCCCAGATTAGGTTCAGCTCTGGCAGCCTTTCATGAAAAGGAAGCAGCACAGTGGATAACATTTCAAAAATACAGGGAAATGGGCAGATGTGTGCTTGTGTGTGTATAAAATATATATAATATTTGCATCACATATACAAAGATTTATGCTATGCATGCTCGGAGTCATGCATGTCAAAAGCACTTAGTGTTGAGGCTGCACTTTGATTTAACCATGTTACAATGTAATGTTCCCTCAAACTGTGTTTACACTGTGTTTAATGTGCTTCACACTATATAGGTATTGGTCTGTGCCCATGTTTGGATTTGGCCTTATAATCCTGTTCCATAGAATTTTGTCATCTACATAATCAAGACGGAACATTTAATAAGCAGATATTTGGTCTATTTAACTTCAATAATCAAAGCAAGTAACAAACCCGGGGCCATACGATTTAGTGGGTATTTAGCAGATTACATGCATTAATTAATGCGATTATGATTTGCTGTAGGAGGATTCTGGAATCGTTTGGCGCTACAGGCTTCCTAAATCAAGGCTCAGTTTTATCACTGTTCCTTTTCCTCGTAGCAGACAGGGATGCTGCATTCAAAAACCATCCCAGGCCAGTTTTGCTTGGTACAGAAGAAATAGTTTCACCAACCCTGATCAGTTTTGTGTTGTTCATTTTGTGTTATAGAAAGAAGTTCTCTATTTAATTGTCGGACACACTGACACTGAATCGATTTTGGTGCAGGAGTCGCCAGAGATACGGGCTGGGTGATAGCCAGGGTTCTTGATGCATGTGCTTAAAATGAAACCTCTTGAGTGAGATGGTCTGTTCTGGAGAAAAGACTCCAGGGCTTTCTTGTAATTCTTAAAATAACCTGCAACACATTTATATTTGGGCTCACAAGTGACCTCTTGTGGCCGTAAGTCAGGTCGCTGTAACCTTTAAGATGACAAAAAGAAGGCGTGACAGTGATTTAACCAATGAGAAGAAATATTTAGCGCCACGGTCATCTAAGAAAAAAAAAAAAAAATTACTGCAATGACCATAATGTGACGATGAGCATATTGGAGGAAACCTTGGGGACATATCACACCCGCCCCCTTCCTCCCCCCCTCCCCCAGCACTGCAGTAGCAGGACATGTGTGCGCACATGTGATTTATATGTGTGGCGCATGTGGCCTAGCACACCCCCCTGAGCTCAGACACGCCGGCCCGAGGTTTTCTCATGTTTCACTCGCTCGAGTTCCTCCTAAACATTGGCTCGGTTTCCCCCCCCTGTCAGAGCGAGGCTGCGTCCCGCGAGGGCACGACGGGGGAAACCATGTCGGCCGGCGCCACGTTCCGACTGGAGAAAGTCTTCATCAAGGACTCGGCGGAGGGAGCAGCAGGGGACACAATGGAGGCCAGGGGGAAGAATCATGTAAGTACAATGTGAGCGCTGCCACTGTCACATGGAGTCGCTGTATGGAACACATGACAAAACAAATATGATTGCATGTCTCTGTCCACGTGTCTCTGTCTGTCTACGCTACTTTAAGAGCATTAGGAAAAAGTTTGCATTGAGTAAAGTCATAAAACCCTTTTTTCAATGAATGACAAGTAGATATTTGTTTGTCTACTTCTAATGTAAATCAGATTATGTCCATAAATCCACGGCATCTCATGCAAATGTATCTTCTTCTCATTCAGTTCTCATCCAGTAACGCAGTGATTATTGTCAATCCTAATCAGTGTTGGCGAGTAGGGGAGTAATCTATTACTGAGTAATCCACTACTGTAATTAAACTGCTTTTTGAGTAATGGAGTAATGTAACTAGATTACTGTGGCAAAACTGGTAATTGTATCATAATTACTTTGTCAAGTAACGATTTTGTTATTTTTCCAAAATCTTCTAATCATTTTAACAATATGGGCTGTGCAAAAGGCACCAGTGCTGTTCAGTGAGTTTGTTCTGTGAAATGTGCAGTTTGTGTTCAGTGAGGAAACATTCATCCATGTTAAGAGGTCAGAGGCAATATTTGGAACTGCAAAATTTGCACTTTCATAAAGTTCATTCCAAAGCACTGAGCAACTGTGACTTTATCTTATTTAACTATTAAACTAAAGTATTTAACTAAAGTAATTAGTAAAGTAATTAGTAATTAATCACTTATGAAACAAAGTAGTTAAAGAAGTAATTAGATTACTTTATCACAGAGTAATCAGTAATCAGTAGTTGCATTACTTTTATGGAGTAATCTCAGCAACACTGAATCTAATAATGGCCAAACATGTGTTTCAGCTGCATCTTGAGAGCCGCCTGCCAGCTGAAGCCTCCCCTCCAGCGGGTGTCCGGCCTGCGAGCCCTCTCCGCTGCGTCCCTGCTGGGAAGACCGCCTCCGCAGGCGCGGCCGGTGGCCAACACGGGGGCGCCGGACTCTGCAAGGTTAGCTCGGGTCGCCGCGCGTCGGAAGAAGACCGGAGCAGCCCGGCTGACTCCGTCGACCTGTGGCCTCCGCTGGCCTCGTCCAGGGAGTCCATCCTGTCGGAGAGCTGGGACGTGAAAGACGGGGGGTGGTCCGCTGCGGGGGCTTCCTCGCTCAGCCGCACCGTCTCTCCCTGCTCGTCTGTTCTCTCAGGTGTCTTCTCCCCGGCTGTCGTCCGGGTCAAGAGGCACTTCCTGGAGCCCGGCTCCAGCCTCATTCACACCCCCTGCTTCTCCTCCTGCGAGAGCCTGGCCTCCCCCTCCTCCTCTGCCACCGCCTGCCCTCAGTCGCCCCCTCCGCCGCAGCCGCCGCACCGACGCCGCCCCCCCCTCACCCGACTCTCCCTCCTCACCGCCATCCTAAGAAAAGGCCGCCTGCCCGTCCTGTCCTCGGCCCTGCAGAGGCCTTACACCCCCTGCTGGCCGATGAGCCCCGTCACCCTGTCCTTCTGCAACGCCTGCTCGGCCGCCTCCAGCGTGGCGTCCATCCCTCTGGAGCTTTCTTCCCGCTTCCCCTCGACGGTGTCTGTGGACGGTCAGAGCCACAGTCACAGGGAGCCCGACGGGTGCGCCGGTGCCACTCCGGCCGAGGCCCCGGTCAAAAGGTGCTCGGAGCAGGTTCGCTCCAGCGGGACGGCGTACCCGCCCTGGGAGCGGGCTCTTTCCCCTCCGCCGCCACCCGCATCAACTTCACGGTTCACGTGCGCCTCCCCGCCCCCGAAAAGAGACTTGATAGCCTCGGCGAACCTCCCGTACGGCCCCCGCGCGCCCAAGCCAAGCGACACCTACGCCTGGCCGAGGGGCCGGCCGGATAACGAAGACGGAACACTCGCGTCCCGGACCTCCCAACGCACGACTGAGCACGGAATGAGCCCTCGGGGGAGTCGCCCGTCGAGCTCGACGCTGTCGAGGCTACACCAGCTCTCGCTGCAGCTCAGAACTCCACCTCGCTCCCCTCCGCCGCTTCAGCCCGCGCACCCGTCCGCGCGTGAAGAAACAGGATCACCTTTGCCCCCTCCGCAAGTTGTCGCAGGCAGGTACCGGCCGGAGCCGAGCCGCCCCGGAGCCGTCTCCCCCGCGGTATCGCAGGGTCTCCACAGAGCCCGGCAGTTCTCTCCCGCCCGCTACGCCTCCCCCGTCGCCTCCCCCGGCTGGCTGTCGCCCACCAGCGCCTCCCCGACGCCCACGCCCTCCCCGCTGCCTCCGTACCGACACGCCAGCCCGTGCCCCTCCCCCCTGTCCATGCGCTCCACGCCCTCCCCCCGTCCGGGGAGTGGAATATCAGACTACAGTGACGGGGAGGGTAAAAAAAGAAAGGTAGCCGCCGGCCTGCCTGCTGCATGCACGCCCCATTTGAACTAAGGATGCCGTTTCCCCCGTGACACGCGGCTCCCCGTCAGCGGCTGTATGAAGTCGTTCTCAGATCTGATTGTCCGTGCAAAGCGTGTTGAAGTTGTTCCGGGAGTTTGGTTTTGCAGAGACGTGGCATGTTTAGAATTCAGATGGGTTTTTCAGTGACGAGCCACGAGGGATTCTTCCATAAACCACTCGGGGTTTTGCGGAAGGATCTGTGTCACATGGATCTCTGTCACATTTAATACCCTCCAGCATTAGAATAAATAGATGCAGAGTTGCTAAAAGAATCTGGTTTGTAGGCCAGATGTGGAGCTGCTGTGACGTCGCCAAGGACAGACTTCCAGAACTGCGTATGCCCACACAACCCCCTCTCCCAACTCCTCCTCTCCTTCTTTAGCCCTGCAAACTTTCCGGGGAGCTGACCGACACGTTGGAGACGCACATTATTGGCGGAAGAACATTGTTAGAGTGAATTTTACATCACACGGGGGTCGTTAATATTGCACACGCATGGAAATATGAGTTGACGTGAGACGTCTGAGCTCTGCTAACAGTGCATGACTGTGCTTGATAACAATCTCTGGCCGTACCTGTGATTAATTGCTTTTTAATTTCGATTGTGCCTTTAATTCACACTTTGTTTCTGCCAAAATTTGCTCCTAGACGCACAAGATCAAATCAAGCTACAAGTCCCTGGCTGCGATCCCCACCAACACCCTTCTGTTGGATCAGCAGGTAAGATAATTACCTCAGTCCAATCCCGCCACTCTCTCCTGGCGTGTGATTGAAGTAATTGACGCGGGTTTGCCGCAGGTAATGATGGCTTCAATAATTACAGTCTGAGCACAATAATTGGTAATGAAACGCACAAGGACTCAGGATTTGATTTCCCCACTCACCCATGGAATGAAAAGTGGAAATAAAATAAATAAAGATGAGCAGGACGTCCTTTTCACAGAAAAGGGAAAGGCTACTCACAATGCAGCCCGTGTGGGATGCAGGGTAATGAAAGAAGGGAGTCCGACTGCTCAGGATGCATGACGGAGGTTTTGCCTGTTGCTGCGGTCGAGACCTGAACCCCCTTCTCACTCTGCGCTGCGTTCGCAGGCGATCGACGAGCAGGTGGAGAGAGGCCTGAGTGATGCGGCGGCCGGAGGTGCGGCAGACACTCACGCCGAGGTATTCATGCAGTCGAGTCGACGCCATTGTTTTGCATAGCTCTTTCCTCAGCTGTTGACACCGCAGACCAATTAGAGCAAAACATGTCACGCTACACACAGATGTGCTCGCCCGCCGAGCTCCGGCAGCAATCGGAGGAACTTTACGCCGTCATCGACGACGTGCTGGCCAGCTCCACCCCGACCGTAAGTTCAGGAAAATAATATCAGATGTTTGGAAGCAAAAAAAAAAAATAATTGTGAAGTGGATGGAATCATTTCATTGTTATCCATACATGTATGTATATGTATTCTATGTATTTCTAGACTTCTAGATCGCAGCAGTCGTCCAGAACGTCGACCCCAACTGTGGGTTTGCCGGTGAGTTGTGTGTCTTTGACGGTTTGTGACGCACTGTGCAGCGAGTTCATGAAGAAGAGAATTTCTTTCCTTTCTGTTATTTGCTAGCCGGGCAAGTCACTTTGCCAACAGAAAAAAAAACAATTTAAAAAGTCCTGATAAAAGTATAAAGGAGAAAACAAGACTGAGTGGAGTGAGGCCACCAATGTAATTGGCTTTTTGAAGCTCTGCGGCGCGCCCGCCCCCATATTATTAAAGTTAAGTGTATAGAAGGTCTTCTGCTTCAGAAGGGCCTGCTTGTGGATCCGCCGGACATAAAAAGCACAACTGGCTACCTTTATGAAATCATTAGTGACTACATTATTTATTTATTTATTTTTAACAATCCAACAGTCAGAAGTTGAGTGCAGTTCTCTCAACTAACTTTTGACATCTCTCTGCAAAAGGAACAAATTCAGTTCATCCAAAACTTCCCAAAATCCAAATCGGCGGCACATCATTACGGTGTTAATATATTCACTTTAAAACAGCAATACGGAAGAACAGCGTGCACTTGAGACAAAAAAAACAGCTTTGGATTCACCATTTGTCGCGAACACGGTGACACAGAGAGCAGGACTGATTAAAGCAACCAGACAAGAATAATGGATTTAACAAGGTGGCTGGATTGTGTCTGTAAAAGCTGAATCACCAGTTGTTTTATGAAAATGTCTTTCACTCTTTTCATCTGAACCAGATTCTTAAAATGTTGCTTGCCAAGTGGAACGATAATTACATTGTCTGAAGCTTTTTGTAATTTCTAATGTTGTAATTTGGATGTCTTATACCTGGCCATTACAGTATTAATGCCAAGCTTTGAAAGCTCTGCCATTGTGTCGAGGCTTTTTTTTTTCTTCCACGGACAAGCTGTGCTGACATTTTTTTTTTTTTGGTCAATGATTAAATACAGCCGAAATGAAAAGCAAGAACCCGCCACAGTAATTATCAGGCTCTGTTGCCGGTTTTTAAAGAAAGATAAACTGGAAATGAGATAAAAGTGAATTCTTTTGAACGACCAGAAGTAGTAATAAAAGGAACCCTGTTTATTCATCAAAGGGGGTTTCATGTGCGGATTTGCAGAGAACTGAGTGATCGCTTGTGCAGGGTTGTATCGCCGCAAAATATGATTGGACCCCTGTGCACGAGACTGGATTTTAAGTTCAGCTTGTCACGAGTGCACTGACAGAAATACATACCTTCCGTGTTGGGGAGGGGCAAATACAATCACTCAAAAGTAACAAATTAAAATGAAACTGCACAAAATTCATTCTTTGAATGTCTATGTCAGGTCAAGTGGGGATTTCTGTTCCGGTTGTTGCATACTTCAATTACTGGATGAGCCATTTTGGGATTTGTTTCCCCCCCTGTTTTCCTGCTAGACGAAGCTTGTGCAAATGTTGTCCCATGGCAGCCTTGCTATTTCTCTTTCAGCAGAACAACGTGTCGTGTCTGAAATCCTTGGGCCGTGAAACCAAATACGTGAGTACCAGTCAGATGGCTTCGTCAGCTGGATTACAGATGGATCTCAGCCTCCCAGCAGTGCTCCTGTTTACAGGATCTGTTTTGGAAAGCTAGAATCATCTATGTATCAATAAATGCTGGTGCTTTTGTACAGATGGAACATGAAATTGTACACCCGTGCATTTAATCCTGTGTGTTTTTGGATTATAAAATATCACTTTTTTGACAGGAACTAAGCATTGGTTCCTATTATTCTCCCATGTTATTCATTAAGGCGTCCTGCTCCAGCTTGCAGCCATCTACCCGTGTGGAAAGAAGCCTTTTGGGGCCTAAAAAGGTATGTGGTTTATTAATATTCTGGGCATGTGCTTCAACATAAATAATGCCAGCCGCTTTAGAAAATGCTGCTTATTAGTACAATTCCTTTTCCTGTCACTTCCTGTATTTTCTCCGTGCAGACGAAGCCCGGGGTTATTCGCCCAATGACGGCTATTCCAACCCTGAGGGTGGAGGATGAGGATGAGTACTACCGGAATCCCTTCAGGTTATGTGACAAGGAAACCTTCAGGGGAGGCAAAAAGGTACCCCGGCTTGCTTTATTTCATGCTGTTGTGTAGTTCTGTGTGCGCTGAGGATTTTAATTGACATCGAACTTGCAAAAATACAGGATGTAATAACAATAGTAATAATAATAATAATAGTAATAATAATAATAATAATAATAATAATAGAGTGGATTTCAACCGCATTTCAAACACTCTCAAGATCATAGTAAAACAGTACAAAAAAGTTTTGTACAAAAAAACAACAAAACATTATAAAAAAGAAAGGCATCCTAAGAAACAAAAGATAAAAGACTCACCCCACAGTGTGTGTGCAGCAGCCAGGTAAGTTATGTGAGTTTGAATAGACTGGTCTTGAGTTTCGATTCAAAGACCACCCTGCTACATCAAAGAGAGCGAGAGGAAAACGCACATTGAGGGGCGAGGACATCGACCGCCTCGGAAGAGTACTGGAGGATTTTGGAATCAATGCAGACCTCGAGGAATAAGCAGTGATGTTGTGAGAGGAAAGGTTTTGGTTGTGATCCAGGCTGCAGAGTTCTGGAATGTTCCAAGACACTGATGACCGTACTAAAGACAGAGTCTTGTCTTGTATTAGACCCATTTAATTTTGCTCCACTCTGCTTTAAGCTTGAACTTTTAATCTCAACTTTTTCAGAGAGAATTCATTTTTTAAATTCAACAATACTCAGGATGTCGGGGTAACAGTCCTGACCCATCAGTTCAGGTGCTCCCCAGGGCTGCGTCACTTCACCACTATACTTTACACTTAATACTGTAATACTGGGCTGCCAAGCTGAGAGGGAACTTTTACCCTTTGGCGCCACATGAAGCATAATATCAAACTGAATCACTTCTGATGCCAAAAGACACTGAATTGTCTTTTTTATACGCACAAAACACAAAAAAATGCAATTTGTGCATAGATGGGCTGTTTTTTTTTCATGTTACTGCACTTAAACAGGAACTTCAGATTATCATTGTGACATCTCCTCAGGCCTTTTTAATGTGGGCGAGGCATTACTGCATGAGAATCAGTAGCCACCCTCCCCGCTAGCTGTTATAAGGTGGAGCAGGTAGCTAGGGGAGGAGGAAGAGAGCCAGAGCAGCCTCTTTACAGCCTGTACAGCGCAAACTAGATTTTTTTTTTGACCAAACAAACCTTCTTTTATTGTTTAAAATATTAATTTATGCCACCCTCATTTTAAATACTGATAAGAATGAATGAGCTTTGCTCGGCTTTCAAATTGAATGTTTCACCACTGCTCTATGAGATCGAAAACTATTAAAAGATTTGAATGAAAATACACATATCGGACAAGGTTCATTCTCATTTTAAATCTAAGTCGAGGTGTTTACTGCAGTTGACCAAGGTTGTGAAATTTGGTTATTCTGTGTTTTCTAAAGCTATTATGCCGCCGCTGTTTAATGAAAGGGAAGCATTCAGGTTTCTGAGCTCTGTAGAGGAATTACATTCAAATTAGAGTAGGGTTAACATATCCACAAACATCATTCACATCAAGAGCCAAGACTTGGAGTCAAACTGTGCAATCGAGGGCAAAGGCTGCCATTTCAATATTTTGTTGCTCCTGTGCATTGCTGCTGTTCGAGTGTGTTATTGTCAATACAAAAGCCTTTAATGATAGTTTGCCTCATTAGAATTCAGGCTAAAGCTTACCTGCAGACCACGTTCACCACGTTAGCGCAACATGGCAGCGCTTAAGCTGTGAACCGATGATAGTGAGTTACAAACCCCGGCCTCCATGCCCGCACCTCCTGCGTGAGCTGCCCGATCAAAGAGTAGAGACGTCCACGTACAAAAACATCATCAGACTGAAGAGACTTCTCCTGCATATTTACACGGAAGCTATGCCGAAAACAGACTAGTGACCCTGCTGTGAAGTCAAGAAGGGATTGCTCTCACAGATTCGCTTGATGGTGTTCCAGCCGCTTCTTCCTGCAACAGTAATACAGCCGATCCGGGCTCTCTGTCTGTACCATCTTTGGGACCGGAGCAGGCTGTTGTGTTTCATAGGTGGACATGACCCATTTGTTTGGACTTGTTTGCAGTCACTCCAAATGAGATGAGCACTCGACCACTGCTCTCATTTTCTCATTTCTTTGTTCTCTTTCTGATATTTTTACAGTCTGTCTGGAACGGCTGCCTTATCAGCCTTATCAGTCAGTGCTGCCAAACCACGATTCTCTCAGCCTTGTGTGAAATTCTTTGGAAATGTGATTGCGTGTCACATTCCCAAAGAATTTCACAAGGCAAAGTATCAGTGCACACGCTGCAGATGAGGAACTTTGAGATCATTCAATATTCTTCATCCTCTTTTCTTTCTTTCTTTTAACACTCTTCAAACATGTTGGAAACCTTTGATTTGAAATTTGTAAGTGAAGCTCAGGTGTAAGACATTGGCCAACATCTCCTCTGTTTAAATGACACATCCAATTCTACCATTGTGTTCACAGGATTTAAAAAGTGATTAGGGGAAGGGTGAGTGAGTCAGTGATGGATTAAAGTTAAGGTTAAACAGACAACGGTGAGAGAACAGAATTCTGGTCGAGAAAGTGCACAGGTTCGTCCCTGAAGGTCTCAAGCACAACGGCTGCAGACAAAAGGAACTCTGTCAGCTCCGAACTCTGTCTCGCCTAAATGAGCAAGTGATGAAACTATGTTTTCCGCAGGAATCCTAGTGTGTGAACAACTTAACCTGTGCTGGCTAATACTTGTTTTCTGATGTGCCAACAGATCTCAATATCGTTCTCGTACGACATGTGCTGTCATGGTAAAAATCACAAAACCACTAAAAGTCCTCGCCTGTCAATGGAATTTAATGTACTGAAATGAATTACTGGCGAGCACGCGAGTGTTGCTAAAGCACCAAAGGCATTTAATGTAAGTAATAAAATCACATAATTAGAAAATCACTCATGCATTTCGTACCCCATTAGGTTGCCATAGCTCCATGCTATTCTGCATTATGGTATTGTAGTTTTGCCAGCATGTACTTTTTTTTCATCCTGTTGGAAAACTTTACTGCTGCCATAGAACATACACATACCACAGCTGTTCCTGAAATGATAGAGTGCTGCAGTGCTACAATTAAGGCATTTTCTGAGTGCAGCAATTAAACATGTACAATATTTGCACTTATCGTGTACTATATCAATAATTCAAAAGCTTTGGCTTCACTCCATACAGCCACAGGTACAATGATGATGGTCCTTTGAGCCTCGCCGCTCTCCGTTGTAGAGCGCGTCCACCTTTCGGCCTTGATGCTTTAATTGATCACACATTGTGTAAAAATGAATACGACTGAACAGGAGTGTCGCCACAGCACAACTTTCCATCGCCTGCTTATCCTGTCTATTCAGATACGAGTAATTGTTTTATAGTATGACTTTACAATGGCAGAACAAGAAATTTCTTGTTTGTCTCGTTGCAACATGAGAGGAGGTGCGACATTGGGAAAATGTACTTGCCAGGCCTCTCGTCAACAGCATCATACATTTTTTATTTTCCAAGAAATAATTAGCAGCAGCTCCTCTGATGCACAGCTCTTCGTCAGCTCATTTTCTTGTCTGTCTTGGTGGAATGTTTACCTTTGCGTTTTGCTGTGTGCTGTATGTGTGGGAAAACCACTGGGTTGCGACTCACACAATTAGCGTGCGCCATCCTCATCATAGCTTTGATTCAGCGCAGCCAGCGCACGGCGAGGTGATGGGAGCGTCTAATTAAACTTGAATCAGGGCCATGGTATTTTTTTTCCCACCACTGTTGACAATTTCTTGTCTGGAGAAGCATGCATAGGCTTTTCACTGGCTCATGATGATCAGCAAACTTCGGGAGAATGTTGTGAGAATGAGAATTCTTTTTGAGTACCTTTTTTGTATTTTGTTCCTCATATGTGTGTGTGTGTATACACATATTAACATTCTATTTATTGAATATATTCAAGGAAAGGTGTGAAACTAATCAGATAAGTTTGGTACATCTCTCTACTTCTCTCAACTTGCACTATCTTATGTTACTTAATATTGTTCTGTCAAAAAAACTAAAAAAACAAAAACAAAATCTGACCCAACTGTTTTCTCAGACTCTGGCCTCGGTGCATTCTCAGTGTCACAAAAGCTGACAAAGGTCCCTCGATGAGCTGCCTCGGCCTTATTTGACCTTACTCACTGAACAAGCAAACAGAGTTGGCGTAGCGCTGCTGCGCCTTTGTGGGATTAGTCACAGTGGGCTGGCCGTCTCAAATCACATCTGCTGATGCACGCTGCAACGTTGCGTCGGCATCAGCGAGAAGTCGGAACTTGTCCAGAACTCTTCCCTGTTCCTAAAAAAAAACCTGGGCTTAGACGGCTTGCTTACTAACACAGTGGCAAAAAGATAATTGCCACTTGTGACCTGGCTGTTTCCCCATCGTCATGTCTGCCTTCATAGCGCTACCCTGGAGATGGTCACTGTAGCTTAGGCCCAAGGTCTGGCTTAATCGTCACCTCTGGTGGTGGCAGATTGGAGAAGACATCTGTGCGGCCGTGCTGTTCCTGTGCCTGACAGAGCAGCGGCAAAGTGGAATAAAGGTGCTATGAAGCCACGTCAACAGGGGCCATAAATGCAACTGAGACGTGTGCTCGGTGCTGATATGATCACACCCTTATTTTTAAATGCATATAAACCCATGCAGTTGGAATGATAATCATATCTTTCGACACAGTCCTACCCTCATTTCTGCACCAATAATCACTTTTGATCAGGTGCAGCGATGCATACCAATTACTCAGGTGAAATGAATTCAATCAACAGTGTATATTGGCATCATAAGGGTAAATTGAGTCACAAAGGACTCATTTTGTCCATTCTGTGAAGTCACACCCACCTGCTAACGGACTGTATAATAAAAAGCCCTTAAGGCACTAGAGCCGAAGCACCTGCATTTATGGTCTGGTGTCACCATATTAATATGCTATTGAAGGGCTTATTTTGATCAACGTTACACTGCTTATTCAAACTTTGTTGAAACAAAAATCCCACTATTTCAGTAAAACTGAGTGACAATTTTCATGTGTTTTCTTGGAACATTTTCATTTCATCCAGATCGCTTTTGCACATTGATTTACACTTCAAATGACTCTCTCAACGGAACCTTTCTGTCTGCAGTCGTTTGAATTGCATATTGCATTAGGGGGTGGGTGTGATGCTACGCTGTATAGGCTTATCTTACTCTCTCTCTGTCTCTCCCTCTAAACATACACACACACACACACACATACATTTGTGTAAGTATATTATCAAGACTTGTAATATAATTAAAAATTGTACAGGCGAGTGGATTAATATGTAGCCACTATATCAACTGTTTTCCTACTAACCATAAATTAATAGCATCCAGTGTTGAAAACAGATGCCTCACAATGTCTATATGCTGCTGCTCATTCATGCTCATTTATTTCTACCACTTTTTTTTAAAGGAGAAAAAAATGATATCAACTTCTCTTTTCAGCAGTGCCCTCAGGCTGCCCACACATTTTCCGCTACATTTGAACTTGCTGGGAAAAAAAGAAGAAATAAAAATAGCCATTCGTTTTTTTTCATGTGTCTGCCAGAATGGTTATTGGATGTTCGGATCTTTGTCGCTGAACCACACTGAGTGGTTCACCGGTGAATCAGCGGAGGATGAGATTAATGAGAATATGTCTATGTATATGTTTACGTGCAGTGCATCTCTTGATACAAATTTGGGAAAATCATTGGTAATCAAAAGGTGAAAATTGCTTGGAAATGACTTACTGAAATGTCTAACATTTCAATACAGCCTCCAGATGAGTCGGAGCTATAAAGTTGAAGATGGTTAGAATGTAAACAAATTACTGAAATTATATGAATACTTACCATTAACTTGATAATAATACAGATTGACGTTTGAGTGCAACACTTTCTAAATTAGTCATTTTTAATGCTGTTGCTTGCCAGCAGTGTCAGAGAGTTACTTAAATATGCCTGCCCCGGAAATGGGGAAAAAAAAAGACCAAATTATCAGCAGGTGGCTGCAGTCAGCCCATAACCCAAAAAGATAATTGCCACTTGTGATTAAATATAAATATTCATTGCATTGCAAAACCCTGCACAGCCCCGGGGAACGATAATGAGGCAATTTGACCATCAGCTGATATTTTTCGCAAATGTCAGATCAGATCAGATCATCTGTATGGTTTATATCATAATGAGTCACTGAGCTTTATAGGGAGGGTACGTGTCCTTCAAGGCTTAGAGGAATGAAAAAAAAAAAAAATAAATCTTGCATACGTGATATAAAAACATCAGTGACATAAAAATGTATTTGAGAATACAGAATATAATGAGGGCAGCAGTGTTGCTTTGGCTGCAAGTGTTATCTCATCAACACAGCTTCAGGTTCCCCTCTGACACTCAAAACTTGAGTTTTCATGTTGTATCTATTTGGATGGCTAGTTTGATATGATGTGATACATGTCTTGCTGCCGTTTACAAATCCAAACATTTTCCTGGACCTCATTTGTCATTTTCCCTTTTTCTTTTTCCCTCAGGTGGACTCAGACGGAGCGTCACACTATCAAAGGCTCAGAGAGGAGTGGAAAGCTGACAGGAGTCCACACTCAGTGTTTGACCTGCAGATAACAGAGCCCAGCGACCGCCGCAGTCCCGTCTCCACGTCTTTCAGCCCCCCCTAGGGCCGGACAGGAACTATGCAGACTTTGGTCTGGAGGATTTGCATTGCTGTGGTTGCCAACTTTAAACTTTTTCAGATCTCCTGTAAATTATCTTTTAAGACACTTTCTGAATAGAAAAAACACACACTGTGTATAAATAACTAAACGCATATTTATGCATTGTGCCGACATGCATTAAATGGGTGAGGGTTATTTTTGCTATATGAACTTTAGCAAGTTTTACCATGCAGCCGCTGTCTAGCTAACATACGTTGCTGCTTGCTATGGCAATGGAGTTTGAGAACGAATCAGTGCGGCGTAAAAAATGGTCATATGAAGGGAAGACGTGACGAGTGAGAGCCAGTCTATCTGGTTTTACATAGAGGAACTCCAGCTCACCGCCAATTATTACTTCACTCAGCAGAAAAGTTGATGCCGATCAGTTCTAACAAGTCAGACACGAGTGCAGGTGAAGTCATCGCGGCTGCTAGGCTTCAGCTCAAATGGGCTCGCCCACAGTCTGAGCGCTGCTGGGTACTCGGCTTAACGTCGACATGAGGCAGGTCGAGGCCAGTCGAGGCCAGTTAGTGGAATTTTGAAGGTATACGCTCAGTACGCTCACATTTTTGTCTCTGTCGGAGGCGGCGCATTCATAAAGCAATGTCTTCCTTGACACTTTTGATCTTTCTTCTTGAGGTGAACAACAGGAGATTTTTGTCAGACATTGAGGCCTCCTCTTCTGTAGGGTCCAAAAAAGAGAGAGGGACTGTAAGGGTCCGACTGGTTGGGTAGCGCAAGATTTTGAGTGAAAGATCCCTGCAACACAACACTGCAACATTTGTTGTCCGTTGTTAAGGTATTAGAACCATCGTCACAGCCATTCTAGCAATGGAAGAAGCAATTCTAATGTTGACACATTATTGAAAAATTGCCTCATTTACAGGCTGTAAGTTTAACGACAACCCCTCCTGGAGCATATTCACACAGTTGTAATGGCCCCTGACAATGAAAGTAAAATTGTCTTTTTCCATTTATTTCTGTACAGCCGGCACAGAAAAAAAAGAAGTAAAGATTTACAGTTGGTGTTTCTGTACAGTTGGGGATGAACAAGACACTGCTTGACATGCAATTTCTTTTTGACAGATTAAATGGCGGGGAAGCAATGAATGACAAGCAGCAATCACTGCATGCGACCATGAAACCTTTTTTAGCAGTATAAAAATATCCAACAGTGAAAGACAAATGCATGGCTGGGAGCACATACAACGCTCCTAACTGCCTCAGCTGGCTGATTATGTTCAGTGGCCGCAGTACAGGAAGCATGAAAACCATGCAATCTGCGCCTGTTATTCAGCCTAGATAGACTGGAAAACTTCTAAATAGTTCAGATGATGGTGATGTTTGTGAGAAAATGCTTAATAAAAAAAATGGGGGAAAAATTGCCACGTGTTATTAATTGTTTGTAACACAGTGCAGTATTTTTGTTGCAGGAAGGTCTGCTGATCATACGCGTTTGATTAGAACCTCCTCCATCTCTCAGAGTCGAACCTGCTGAGGCAACTGATGCCCTCGCAGCATCAGGTAAGCACCTGTGGCTCATGAGAGAGTCAGCCCAGAGTCAAAGTCAAGAATGGTGAAGCACATCGAAGTATAGTTTGGCCAAATTGCGTTGCCCTCGAACTCAGCAGGTTCACGGGGCTACAGGTTTGTGGCTGGTAATTAAAAGGAGCATGCCGGTATGGAAAATCACTGCGGTATTTGTTGTTCCTTAACAATACAAAACACAGAGTGACATGCCACAACATCAGTCGACTGTGTAACGCCACTCCCACTTGGCTTTGGCCAGAGTTCAGCTGAACATTGTGGCACAATCTTAGCTTATGAAGCTGGTTCTGTCTGGTGTTACACCTACTGGTAATTAACAACAACAAAACAAAAGTTACCCTACCCTCTGGCCCTACCCTGATTGGAATATTCCCAGTAAGTAAAGATGGTTCAATTAGGTAAAAATTATAATAATAAAAAAAAAATCTGTTGAATGTTTTCTACAGTCTTTTCCTGATGAGTATTTTATATGATGGTCTATGAATGTTCGTAATCATTTGTAACAACTTATAACGAGGTTCATAAAAGATTATAAATTGAATTTGTGACTGAATGTTATTGGCTCATCATTCATAATGTTGTATACCTCCGTATCAATGAGCTGTTATCCCATTGCAGAAGTTTAGTATTCATTATATCTTGCGGCGTGTTACAGCAGTTCAATCTCTAGTTTGTATTTATATGTTGTTATAGCATGTCAGACAAAACTTGCACTGTTTGACACTCTGCCATGAAGGTTAAAAACATTGTAAATGATTATCTAAAAAACACTATATATCTTTCACTTAAACCATTTATGAACCTTGTTTAAAACTTGTACTGTGATATTGAACATTAATAACACGCTTTAAAAGGAATGATAAATCTGTCAACATAATCACTTCAATGTTTTGGTTAGAATCACAACCCCATCAGATCAGTGAATTGTAAGTCATTCTTATCCTTGCTCACACAACCAGACGACATGGAGAAAACAAGAAAGCGTAAATGACATCAAAACCCTACAGGTGGGCTGATTCTTGCTCTTCCAGGCTGTCCGTCAGGCTGTGTGACCCGCCGGTTTGCCAGGTCTTCTCGACTTGGACTGTTGAGTGTCAACAACTCTCTGCAGACTGAGCACATCAAGCAGAAATCAATAGACATGTTGGCAGTCTGCCGCTTGCTTTGGAACCCTTTCACGGAATCTTGCACAGAAAAAAAAAAACCAAGCACACAGATCGTTGATTGTTGTTGCTGAGGTCAATTAAAAGGTTTGGCAGCATTTCTTGTGCATGTTTGCTCATATAACCTTTAGAAAGGTGACTTCTCCCAACAGAGTTTATCTCCAAGATAAACATTTGTTGACTCTCCTTCCTAAAGTGATATCATAAAGCTCTGCTGAGCTCTCGAAGCTCTGGGGAGCATTTTTTTTTTTTTTTTTTTCAAGAATAGTGCCTCCAAAAATTAGACTGCATCAAATGTTTGGTGTCACACCAGAGTGGAATATTTGCTAGCAACATTTATAGTAATTATTGTTAGTATTGTGGCAAGATGCTTTGGAATGAAGCAGCATATTGGCAAGGGGCTCTGGTTTAAGGTTAGATTTAGGGTTAATAGAATTTTTATCAAAGCTGATATGTTTGCCATGTTTGTGAAAAGGCCCTTAGTTTAGTTAAGTTAAGTTTGATGAAGTACTAACCTTTTCAATGACCCTGCACTTCCAATCCATTTATACCTTGTTTTTATTTTATTTTTTTTGTCATGAAACATCCTTGACTTAATGAGAAAACCACTGAATGAATAATTTGCTCGGTCAGTATGAATTTATCAAGTGGGGATCTGGGATCTGGGGAGTGACGAGCTGTGACCAACCTAACCAAATGTAACTCTAGAGAGATAGATCGATAGATAGATGGATGGCAATGATGATTTCAATAACATAAAGAGCACCATCATATTGGTTTAAGACACTGCCAGTGAAAATACACAGAATGATGACATTGTGGCTGCTTACAAAAATGATAATTTTTTGTTTTTCTAAATGTGTACAATTTATATAAAACATCTTTTCAACCAAACATGATAGTGTGAGAGATAAATCATCGTTGACAGTGCCCAAAGAGTAGCTCACCCATAGCTTTGATGAATCACAGGTGGCTGTTTTGGTCAGTACGATGTCAGATGGTGAACCAATTACCTGATGATCTAAAACCAACACATTTCTTCTTCAGTTCACATCTATACATCCCGGGAACTCATGTGCGGTTTGTGGATTCATATGAGTTCTGTTTGCTCTTCCGGTCTGTCAGGACACACTGTGGGGCTTAATAAGAGGCTGAAAGTCAGGAAGGGTCAAGGGAGGTAATAAATAGCCTCAGGACTTCCGTCCTATGCCTTTCAAGTCAGATTGACAGTCCGTGAGTGTCATTCTGATCTTCTCTCCTGGCAAGCTGACTCACGCATGATGCCACAAAACTGGAACCATGCAGACCTTCCCAGAATCAACAACAAAGCAAAAGGCAGCAAGAATGTGCAAGGAATCCAAGAATGAGCAAACAGTTGCGAGGGGAAAAAAAAAAAAGCAGTGCAAGATGCAAGATGTGGCCCAGTCAGTCGATGACAGCAAAGGAAAAAAGGTCCTTGATTGGCTGTCAGCAGCATTTTTTCAACCTCTCTCTCCTGTGATGTTGCAGCTGTGTTTGCCAGCTGCCCCTCGCACAGATAATAGACCTCAACACAGCGGCACAATGTATGACGTCTTCGCGAGGTGATTAAATTGGCTTCTCCTATGCTGTGCCCTTGAAGTATCTTCTGAGGTCAGAAAACTTTTTTTTAAAAGAATGGAAAAGAAGAAAATCTTCTTGAAAAGGAAGGTGGCACAATTGTGCACATAAGAAATTGTACTGCATCGAGATTGCAAATGGATTGCCAAAAACTTCCGGAGCACTTTTCAATGTGATGCAAAATGTCTCTGAATGAAAGTCTGCTCCTATGTTATGAGTGTTGTGGGTCTTTTTCTTCCCGCTCTGAGTTTCCTGCTTTGCTGTTGTTTTTTTTTTCTCGTTTTTGTTTCTGCGGTTCAGTCGCCACCAGTTATTACTTACATCCCACTACAAAAGGTGGTTCAAACGTGGTGGCAGGATGTTGTTCAGCAGCGTAGGTGGCTTGTGTGCACTGTGTTGGAATGAGAGTGTGAGTGACAGATCCGCTTCCAACACTCCATAAAGTGAATGTCACCTGCTTAGTCACTGAGACCTCTGTTGTGGCCATTTTAAGGCCTTTAACCAGGACATGAACCTGGTCATCATCCTTACAAAAGCCAGGGGAGCTTTCATGGAAGGATTCCCCCCCGTTACTAATAAACGTGGCTTCAAGTTGGACAAATGAACAAACCCTTTAACTGGATGCTGGAGAGACCAATGAAAGGACAGAAGGAGAAGTTTTTCTCTCTTTTCCTCTAGCCAATACTGCACTCCTATACTGACCTGTTGGGATTGTTTCTTTTAAATATAATTATCAGCTAAACTCTGTGTACCTCTCTGCCCATGACATAACATCTATAAAGGAAACCAGAACTGTTTCACCTTCCTCTCATTCCACTTTGCCGCTCCCAGTAGTGGTAATTAATGCCAAAACAAATCGAAACTTGGCTCATTACATTACTTGTCACAGGAAATCTTTGAAGTTTGTAGCCTTTGACCACAGAACCTGTTTATCTATTTCAATAATCAGCCACTGCTTGTTATTGCTGATTCTAAATGTGCAGTGTTGCTGTGCATACTGTAAAATACACTATATTGTGTTGTTTTATACTTGCTGTGACATTGTAATTGTTTGTGATTATGGATGTATTCAAGTTTTTGTTTGAATTTTATCTTGAGTCTTTTTTTCTCAAACTTGACCGGGTTGTTGTTGTAAACTGGAACAGTTTAAACCAATGGCTTAAAACAATAATTTTCTCTGTGAAAGAAAATAAATATTGTGGAATCTGAAGATATAAAGTGAACTTATTGTGAAAGAAAATTTGTCTTGTGTTAAAACAACTGCAACAAAACAACATGTACACAATCAGCTTAAAACACAGACATGCATGACAATCCAAATCAATATTATAGGTACTTCAAAATGTCTAAGTGTTGCATAATTGTCTTTTGCACAGGAATTATTGCACGTGATTTTAAACAAAGTGGCATATGGTACAAACAGGAAATGCAATAAAATGAATAAAATAAACTCAAAACCTTAAACATTCAGGTTAAAAAATACTAGATTATTAGATCAATAGATTATTAAATGTAATCTAAAAACCAAGGTAAAAGAGACATAGAAAAAATTATATAGTAAGTAAGAAGCGGTGCCTGCTACTCAGTCGGTCTGCTGTGATTGTTGCTGTATGGATGTGGAGACAAATGACTTAAGTTTAAAAAAAACAACAAACAACAATTTCTCACAAATCTGCAGGCTCTGAAATGTTTGCCTGATGGTTAGAATGAGAGTGCATATTCAGAGCGTAGGATCATGTGTACCTGCTGCAGAACGTTCGAGTTATAGATTAATTGAAGAGTTGGCTGACCTTTGTGCCCTATAGTTTTCATTGCGGGTTGTTTTTGTGTGTTTTTTTTTTTTTTAACAAAAGTTGCAACTTAGTTGTTTTTTCTGGAGAGTTCAGCCATGTCATATCTGATTAAGCTTTCTTTCTAGTCTTCAAGTCATCTGATGAGCGTGCTTATCTATAATTCAAGCTTGAGGATTTTTATTCAGTGTGTCGGTAGGGTTGCGCAAGGTTACAGCATGGTGTTTTTCGAAGGCTTTTTTCAACAATAATAAATCGCATTGTAGTTTTTAAGTAATTATAGGCTGCAAATTTGTGCAGCAAAGATACAAACTTTTGCCCCTTTCTGATAAGAGACAGCACAAGATAAAAGGCAGAACCAGGCAGCGAACATGCAGTATAAACAGCATCCAAAATAGATTCTGTCTGTGAGTGAAATGAGAAGTAACATTTCACGGAACTCAATCTGATACACACGAAAGACCACTGCCGCACAGAGTCATTTCACTGTTAACTGTCTGTGACACATTCTGAATCCAAACTGGGAGCGCTTGATCTTTATTTTGTTAGGTTCAAATATTTTGTTTTGAGTGGCAGTTCATATATAAACATAAAAGCGTGTTCAACAGTCAGAGAGGTGAAACTAAGCATGAAGAAAGTAGAGCTCCAATCAATACAATCTCCCAGCATTGGCTTTCCAAGGTCATTTTGCCTTTTCATGCCCTAGCACTGAGTTGACTTGTGAATTATTAATCGTTTTACATCTTGTCATGAAACTATTCCCCACAGTCTGAGGATAGAGTTTGCAAAATATACAGTGCACTCCACAATTTAGACACCAGGAAACAAATGCAAGGTACAGTGCAGCTGCCAGGTCAGCGCTGATGCTTTCAACAACAACGTGGACGTTCCAGTAACAGTGAATGCCAAAGTCTTCATCAAGAAGGCATACATTGTTTGTTAACATTCAAGGGTGCCGGCTGCCTGGGACTGTGCATTGTTAACCCTGAAGCCGTTTGCCCTCTCAACATATTAATGTGAGGTCAAACACCATCATTTCAAACTGTAAGTTTTAGCTCCCTACGCTCAGTGAATAATTGCAGCGGCTGCAGTGAACAAGGCAGCCTCCGCAATATTGTTGTTACAGCCAGAACAGTTTATGTTTAGTCTTTGCTGTTGTTGTTGTTCGCAGGCCAGGGGACGATTCAGAGCCAGAGGATCTATACCAGGGGTGGGCTAGAAGATAGGAGCAGTCAGATATCAGTATGGATTACATTTCATCGTGCAAGACTTGCAATTTAAGATACACACGTATATAAAAACACACACATACACAATATTGTCCATCAACAACAGTAGTTGTTGCCAATATAAGGGTAAATGTAGATGTATTAAATGTTGTTTCAATGAATTTCTATGTTCTGCCCTGTGGTCTTTTACATGGTCATCAAAATATCGTCATTTTTATTAACACCATTTCCATTTTGCCCTCAAGCATGCGCACTGGTGGGCATTTGGGAATGTGGTATTTACTTGATTAAATATGTATGCTCCCCATCCTATACCTTAGAAACACACACACTCTCTCTCTCTCTCTCCCTCTCCTCTCACACACACACACACACACACACACACACACGCAAAGGAAATGTTAGAACTCATCTGAGTGGTGTTTGATTTTTTTTGCAAGGGGCAAGGTCTGCACATCATCTCAGCTGTCTGATCTGTGCACGAAATGTTTAAGAGTGTGTGTGTGTGTGTGTTCGGGGGGCAAGTGATTGTAGATATAGTGACGAGAAGTTTGGATGAAGGATACAGACAGAGGCAGATGATTGGTTGTTGCGACACCGTTGAAAAAAGATGTTGGATGGCGTCGCAATGGAACGGGCCAGACCATGTAGATGATGTACCAGAGATGCAATATCATCAGAGGATCCTGACCAGGCTGCAGCTCAGTGCCCCCGTGTGCCAATATTTACACAACTTCCTTCTATGTCACCTGTCTGCCTTCCGCTCTTTGTCAACTTGTACTGAAGCCTGCCTGTCTCTTTCCAGATGAAATACGACACCCAACAAATTAGTCTTATGTGTGTGTGTGTGTGTGTGTGTGTGTGTGTGTGTGTTCCGCATGCTTGTTAACATTATCTACTGAAAAGCCCTGCGGCTTCACCGAGACAGGCTTCATTTCCCTTGGTTACTCGCGCGATCGTCCATTAAAAATGGCAAGAGATGAAGCGCGGTGGCTGAACCGTGGGACTGATTCTCTTATTCAGTGTCATCGCGCCAGCTTCCCTTTTACTCTGCTACTTTTATAAACACTTGACGAACACAAAACTGCAAAACAAGCGTGTCAGCATGACGCAACGTCCAACTGGTTTGATTGCTCTCGATGTTGTTTTAGTGTTTGCCGTCACACCGGAGTCGTTGAAGTGTGTTTCTGTTGTTTTTAACACAAGGACAATCAAACTTGTGTCCTGTAGTAAGTAAGTAAACCGGAGTGGTCAAAACGTCTTGAAAAGGGTCACCGTTAGATGCTTTCAGCTGAGCCGCAAATCTGGACGTTTGGACGCCGACGACGTGCATTTTGACCACTTCGAGGCCGAGGATTGAAAAAAAGAAGAAAAAAAAAAAGAAGCCTGTTACCTCTTCACAAAGACGCGCTCAAACCTATTTTTGAATTGCCCGTAGCGCATCGAATGTTGTCAACAGCTGTTTAATCCTTTGACTTTCCAATGTTTGACATCAAGCTATTGGGTCATTTAAGTTCACGCAAACCCATTATTACGCGGGCAACCAATACAGATACCATCAATCAGCGTGTTTTATAAAGTGGTTGAACAAGCCCAGCGATGACAGAACGTGCCCCTCAGCTGTAATTTGCATCTGCTTGCCCTCTCTGATGTCAACTTTGACACGGCCGTGCTCGGCTGCTCATCATTTAGCCCTCTCCATTTTCAGACGGTGCCCCCGATGACAGCAGCGACGGCGTCGGCGATGTAAATCTATGCAAATTGAAAGTAATTGTGCCCCTCCAACTCGTAGTTCGGCTTGTTTGCCGTTCACGGAAGCATCAGAGCAAGTTTCCAAACTCCCCCCCCACCTCCTCAACAACTCCGTTTCTCGCCTGTGCGCAAATATTGACAATTGCCTCATCACGAGGCGACGTGTCACTTGTTTTTACTTGTGAGACGACAACAGCCTGAGGATGTGACGAGGACGGAGCGGAGGGGCCCCGCGGATCGAGTGTCACTCAGCTCCGAGACCCCGGAGGAAAAGGATCCCTGTGATTTCCCTCCGTCACCTAATCCCAAATTCAAGACGCGACTCCACAATGAGGTGGAGATCTTGTTCTCTGCGGGCTTTGGTGGGAGAAGCAACGTGAAACTTCCAGGGGTGTTTCCACTGCAGTGAAGGTGAGAAGTAGACGTGCGAAGAGCGCGTCAATCTGCACGGTTGAATGCCGCTATTGTGTGAAGTTCGCCTCCTGTGAATTGTGACCGTTGCCCGCTGAGGAATTAATAAAGTTTATCTTATCTTAGTTTATTATTAATGGACTATTCATATCAAAGAAAGAGTGGAAAAACACCGGCATTCAATAAGATGGAATAAAATGTCTATTAGTGTAAATGTGATTTATCTTATTAAAAGTGTTGAATACAATCGGGATTTAATTTCCTGGCTAACAATGATTCCTGAAAGAAATGACATTTCACTTGTCCCTAACATTCATTGAGGGGAAGAATAGTTTTAATTACTGAAAGTGACTAACTCTGCTCTTTATAAACATTTCAAAACAAATTAATTTTTTGACATACTTTTCAGGCATATGAAATGAGTTAAATGTCAATTATTGAAATATTTTTAGGTGTAAATTAATTAACTTTTAATTAAATCTTTTCGCCCCAAAGTTGTCTTTCTGCTTTGCCAAACTATATATATAGTGCTAAATAAAAAACATCTTTGTTATAGTTTGGCTGTTTTTTTTTGTTTTTGTTTTTTTTTTTAATACAAATGCAAATGATGATTCTGTGCCTTTGGCCATGCAAGATTGACTTCATGCAAAGGACTTTGATGTACCTCCATCCCAATAAAATCAGGTTTTGTTTTAATTCTGGAAATTTCTCCCTGCCTCTGAAGACATTTCTCATCAAATCATCATCAGACCAATAGTTACTTTGCAAACAGCCTGAGGTGGTTCATCTCCTGTCCCTTCTTGCCAGCAGCTATTTAGGAGCTGCTGCCGAGCAGATATGCAGGTGTGTTTGTGTGTGCCTCTGTGCACGTTGGCCTTTGCCGCAGCCAGTCAGAGGTCCTCTGTATTTGGAGCTGCTAGATGTGCACTGAGGCTGCATGTGGAGATTTACCACACTGTGTTGCTCTCCTAGGATGAAAGATTTTCTTTACAACCAGAAGGTGTGGTCACAATCGCTCTAGACTGAGTGATATTTACTGATTAACACTTCTGAGGCTGTAATCATGGATAATGCAAACTGGTATTGAAAACACACGCGCGCACACGCACAGTTCAGCTTTTTATTACTCCTTATCATTGATGTTTACTGGAAAACAGACAGGAGGAAAGAAATGTCCTTCTTCATGTTAGTGGTGTTTTGTCAATTAAATTGGATTGGATGCTACGACCAGGAGAGCGCCCCCAACCCCTCCCAAAAAAATCTTTCAACCCGGACTTAACATTTTCCTTCTTTTGTGTGTATTTGTGATTAGCAGTATGTTTACCAAAGGTCCTCAAACTGATGCAGTAAATGTCTTCACCGGTAGCTCACTGTTGCAGTATAGCTCAGGTGCGTCTCTGAGTGTGAAGAAAAGGCTGATGACCTGTTAACCCTGTTAGGGTTACAAAGACGCATTTCTAAAGCACGAGGAGCAATAAAATCAGCAACTTATATGAATGTCAAAGGAAACCTTTCATTTTAAAAACAGCATGAATGTTCAGCAAAGTCGGATGCATGCTAATAGAGTCAAGATCCAGTTTCCAGTCACAGCCTGGCTGAAACTCACCTGCAGTTTCTCCTCGAGAACAATTTGACATGTTGTTGTTGCACTGCACCAAGTCCAAACAAAGACTTCAGTTCTCAACATTTGTTTGCATAACTGTATGTGAATCTTGGAAGTTGACGCTTTTGTGCCTTCATTACCATATTGTTTGACATGTGATTGACCAGACAGCGTGGTCAATATTGACAGCGTAAACTCATTGAATCACAGTTTAATCCACAAATACTCACACAGACACAATTTTCACAAAAATAAGTCTACATTAGTCCCTTCAAATATTGAAGTGGTTTCAACTAATAATGTGTCTGAATTGGAGGGTGGCTAGAGGGGGTTTAGGTTAGAAAAAAACCCCACTACCATTGGAAACGCTAACTCTGACCTCGTGAGAGTGTGAGGCCCTCGGGGAATTGTTTCTCCAGTTGCAGTAGAATTAGTGCTCGCATATTCCCTGCGCATGAATACAGAGGCAACGTAATGAGACCAACTCCAGGGAGAATTAATGAGAATGAACTACAGTGGGTAAATAGCAGAAAATGCTGCTTACGTATATTCATGAAGTCAGACTTGATTTGGTTCACATGTGCGTGTAAACAGAATGGGGAATTAGCCAATCTTGATAAATACCACTATTGACTTCCTATTAATTTCAGTCAACGCAAATCCTTTTTCCAAGACGTGACGACACGTCACGTCACAACACGCCGCGTCACCGCGGTTTTTCCTGACAGCTCCTCACTGTGAACCCGCGCTCGCTGTCTCGGCTATTCGTCAGAGTGAACTTTGTCCACAAAAGGTAGAAGCAGGCGTAGGAGGTGGGGGAGGAGGAGGCGGAGGGAGGAGGAGGAGGAGAAGTAGGGGAGTGGCCTCTAAAACAGGTTCATGGCCCAGACCATTTTGCATGTTCAAACTGGAAACTGGAAATCCACACCCTCTACCTGCAGACTCTCCCGGCTCGCGCTGCTCCTCCAGTCCGCACACTGACATGAAGTGAACACACATAAATCTGAGGGGGATATTCTGTGAGCAGCCGCGGCGAGGATTCCAAATATCCATGTAAGTGATTGCTGTTGAGGACAAAATTCCAGAGTTTTTTTTTCTTTTCTTTTGCTTTATCTTTTCTGTCAGAGCTCAGAGCACCTTTTGGTTTTGAACAAATTTGGTTGAACAGCCAAGAATAACTGGAAATAAATGTAGCCTTTGCACAAGGCTGTGATGAGAGCGGTTGAATTTGCTGTTGCCTCTACAGCTCATTTCAATGTTTACCAACGGGACAACGGCAGAGTCCATAGGGTAGTCAATAAATGTACCTGATTCAAGAGGGGAAGGTACAGCTGGACGGCTGTTGAATTTACAGCGCTGCATTCTTCTTCCTAGCTGTGGCTCACGTTAGTTGGATATTCAGAACAACACACTCACTTGATTGTTACTACCAGTAATCATGTGCTTGATTCAAAATAAGTGCGTGCAGCTCTGTGTTTACAGGGACTGTAAACACAGAGCCGGAACAAACCCGGCCAACCTCCTTCTCCTCACCACTGCATTCTAATTTTTAGGAGCTCTGTCTCACCCCACCTCAACTTTCGGCTCTTTTGCCCCTTGGCGATGTGATCAGACACTGGGCTTTTTAAAGGTGAAATACCCTCTGAGGAAAAAGCTAATGACTAGCTGAACTTTGTAATTTTGGCTAGCAAGTTACCTGGAACATCAAATTGTGGTCTTGTTTTTCATGTTAAAATTTTGAAAACAGAAAGGCCTCTCATTATCTCTTGTCTCTATGTAGTTACTGAGTAGTTTAGGAGAAACCTTACCATGCTTTTATCATCCATATGACATGATCAGATTCTACACATTGCGGACACACTGAGCCACATTATTCATGTATTCTCAAGGTGTTTGTTGTAATCTGCCAAGGAGTTTGTCATTCCGTGGGAACTGCATGTTGGTGACTCATTCAACGCATCATAGTTTCTGTTCAGCGGTTATGTCACGAGTCGATCACTTTGCACAGTTTTTAAAGCCTCTTTAGTTTATAGATTGTGTGCGCTGTTGACAGGAAAAGCGTCCGTACTTTGTAGTTACATGTCTCATATTATGTAACCCATAATCCATTTAGCTTTTGTTTAAATGCCAGCTTCCATTTTGCTGTTGGTCCAAGTTGTTTGTTTATTAAATTAAAATGAGACACTAATATTAAAAAATTAAAAGAATCAAAACCAAAACATGGGACAAATAAAATGTAAAAAGAAGAAACAAATTGCTATTTCTGTTCATGAGGTTGTAAAGGGAATCAACATGCTTATCGAGCCCCACCCCTAGTATATACAATAAAGATATTTGCCCTTGTCTACTACACTGAGTTACACTAGCCTGGACAAGAGGCAGCTCCAGTGACGTCTCCTAACGTCTGTTCCCCTGTTCTCTCAGGACAGCCACACTGTGATCACCCGTGCCATGGATTCCTCGGAGCTCTCGTTGTTGTCGTCTCTAAGGGATGACTTCAAATCGGAGGACTACGTCCAGCCTCACTACAAAGAGGCTTACCGCCTGGCCATCGACCGCCTGCTCGACAGGGGCAGGGAAAGTTACCAGGAGTTCTTGAAAGAGGAGCGCTTGGGAAGCTTCCTCTCAGACCAAGAGCTCCTCTTCATCAGCGAAAATGCCGAGCAGCTGCCTCCTCAAGACCAGGCGGAGGAGACCACGTGTCCGCCCGACAGCCACTCATCCTCCGGGACGTACTGGCCCCTCGACTCGGACACGGACGCACCGGATTTGGACTTGGGGTGGCCGCAATTCAGGCACGACACGCTGCAGACAAACATAGATCTGCTGTTTCACCCACCGAGACAGAACAATCACACCATCAAGGAGGTGGTGCGCAAGAACATCCAGGAGGCCAGACAGGTGAGCTGCAATGCCAGAGTGAAAGACACAATCAGTCTTTTTTGCACAACAGCAAGTTGGCCCCGACGTTCTCTGCTGGGTGTAATTCATGTCGAACAAAAGGGATTTCACCGCAGCAGCTTTCCTCCTCAGGGCAATTTTCAGTTAAGGAGTGTCAGCTCGGGCTGCTGGAGACACAATCCGGTTTGGCAACTTAAAAACAAACCCTCCCTGGCAGTCCATTATACAGTTGCATCCTTTTCACAGCGCGTTCCGGTGCATTTTAGGATTGTGTCATCATGACTCATAGGCCACCTCTGTGGCTCAGAATTGTTCACAGTTGGCATTTTGTTTTGTAGCAACACCGCTGTACTGCTACTACTACTGATTATGGAATCATCAGAGACAGACAACTCCTTTTTTTTTCTAAATAAATGAACCAATGAGAGTTGGAGCACTGGAGGGCAGTTTTACCTCACTGTACATTACTTTGTCCTTCTCAAAGAGAGATATATTTATAACATTTCTTGTTAAAAACAGTGGACAAATTGCCTTTAAAGGGCCAGTGTGTAAAATGTTTGCTTGATTTATGATTTTTATATTGGGAAAAACTTAGCGTCCTGCCAATAAATACATTAATAAAAATGCATACTTGCAGTACAATAAAAGAAAACTTGGTTTTCATCCCCTTAGAATGGTTCTCATAAATGTAAGAATATACATCGAGCTATGGTCTTGCTCCTAGCTAGCTGCCATCTTGCACCTTTTAAGGAAGCCCGCCTGACGTGCCCTACATATGAACACACTGCTAGGTGGGCTTCCTTAAATACTGGACTTCCTCAAATATTTTACACACTGGACCTTTAAGTGAAATTGTTGATTGTTGGTTGAGCGAGCAGTCTTTAAGTACACGACAAGAAGCCCTACAGCGGTGCATTGCAGTGACTGATGATGATTTACTTGCCTTCTCCACACAGGTCATTTCCATTGTGATGGACACGTTCACAGACGTTGACATATTCAAAGAAGTGGTGGACGCGTCCTTCCGAGGCGTCCCGGTGTACATCCTGCTGGATGAGCTGAATCTAAAAAGTTTCCTGGCAATGGCTGAAAGTCAGGACATTAAAATTCAACAACTGAGGGTAGGTTTGAGACCTGAGCGACTGATTTTTTCAATTTCGATCACAAACGAATGGCTTCCATCCATTCTCTATTGTTGCTCACACCGCAGTCAAGGTCACGCAGCGCTGCTGGATCTGAATTAAAACACTTTTGCTGAGTGTGTGCCGACAGTTTCATCCTTGGAAAAAAAAAAAGAGTGTAAACTATACAAAAGATCATCTCAGCTGAATGGACCCAGTTCGCACAGTTTGACCCCTTCTGCTGGAATGGCTGATTGGTCACATTCATCTTGAATTTGATGTCTGTCCTATAACTCCAAATGGACAAGTGCACTTCTGAAAAGTTTGCAGGATGTAATTTAGTGAAAAAAAAGCCTTTTGCCTGAGAAAACAGTACAAATGATCAAATATGCAACAATTTGTCTCTGCTGTGATTCTCCATGATAGACCCGCTTTCTTTGTTTGGTTAACTCAACCTCATTGTAAGTTTTTCTTTTTGGGTTACTTTCATGCATGTGGTGAAAGTAAGCTGGGTGTTTTGGGTCTTGTTAAAAACATAGTAAAGGCAGGTGACATTCCTCTTTGTAGCCAGCAGTCAGGTGAGAGTGGTTGTTGCTGGTGGTGAGCAAACAAAAACACCGCGCCAGAAATAGTTGCAGAAACTCTAGACTTGGTTGGAATTTTTCAGATAGTACCATATACTGTGTGTGTGTGTGTGTGTGTGTGTGTGTGTGTGTGTGTGTGTGTATTCCACAGACAATTATCTTTGCACTCAGCAGGTGCAGCTTCAGAAGTCCTATATAATTCCCATGTGCAGATCTAAATGTTAAATAGTTTTTTTCCCCACCATGCTTCACACTGGTGATGCAGCCTCACTCCACTTCATTATCCCAGAAAATCACTGATCTCAACCAAACCTGGGAGCGGTGTATCTGTGGCTTTTGATGGCTGATTTACAGGAACGTGTATTTTAGCAGAAGCTCTTTTGAAGGTGGAGCAATTAAAAGTAGAAAGATAGGGACTTTTGTTACTGCTCTGGAAGGCTAGACACATAACATTACTTCAAAACACTGGCAAAAATGAATCATGCATAATATTGGCACCTTTATGCTAATCAGTTGGATGCAAAGAAAATATGTTTTTTTGTGGGGGTGGATTTGAAATATTTAGTCATATGCTGACTCATGGTTTTCGCTGTTATTACCATGAGAACATGTGATCTGTCAGCAGCAAAATCAACCGATCAGCTGAACAAACCCAACAAGGCAATTGTTTGCACAGCCCTTTGTCCATTTGCCACAGCATTTCTTTCTGCAACAGTGATACTAATGTGTTTTACCAACATCTTTCTTTCTTCTTTTTTTCTTGCGACCACAGAACATGCGTGTGCGCACGGCTAAAGGTCAGCCGTACGTCTGCAGAACAGGGGCCAAATTTCACGGAGCGATGCTACAGAGGTTTCTTTTAGTCGACTGTCACACAGCGATTTACGGCTCATACAGGTAAAAGTTGCAGCACAAAAGAAGCGGTGACCGCAGCCACTGAGGTGTGAACTATATGCATTCAAAGCGCTACATTTGGTGTCATTCTATGAAATTGCTGCTGTAATGACCTTTTGATGCCTTATGGAGCATTCTGCAACATTATGAAGGGGATAAAAGTTTTTTTTTTCTAACGAAGGGTACAGGCTATTCAGAAAAAAGACAATAAATCCAAACACACAAGAGAACACAATAAGAAGCGCTTCAGAACAGATGAATAAAAAAACAGCAAAAAAGTATTGCTTACTTTTTTGATATTGTTTGTGAAAATAAACTGAGAAACAACATTAAAAATGCAAAATACATCCATACACTCATTTTGGATTGTTATACAAATTTTGTGTAGACTTATTCAGATCCGTCCTCGTTATTATATTATTTTTTTTCATCAACTATCACCTGAACTCACAGGATTGAACTATGTTCCATTATTCATTTGATGCAATTTAATCTACAAGAAAATGTAATTGATATGTATTTAACTGGTGCGCAGCTTGATAAAAATGCTTCTTTACCTAATTACACTATTGTTGCACAGTTCATGTTTTTGCCCAGTGAAAAATAAATTACAGCGGCTGTTGATTAATGTCATTAACCGTTTCAACATGTTTCGTCTTTGCAGCTTCACTTGGTCATGTGAAAAGATCAATCTGAGCATGGTGCAGGTCATCACTGGACATCTGGTCAAGTCCTACGATGAAGAGTTTCGGACACTCTATGCACGTTCCAGTGTGCCAGCTGAGCTGTGCCCGGTGGAGAGCTCCTTCCAGCAGATCCTACCAAAGTCTTATTCAGGTCAAAAGATTGAGCGGAAGGATCAGTTAAGGCACAGCCTGGACACCGTGTACAGAAAGACCTGCGAGAGGACTTTAGGCACGACAAGAAACTTCCAGGAGCAGATTCTTGAAGAGGAACTCAATGGACTTGGGCCCCTGGTGAAGAACAGCATCAGCGGTCATAAACACATGCCTCACTTTCAGTCAGCAGAGGCAGGAAACTTCTTAAAAAGACACAGCTATGCTGGGGAGAGGCATGAAGTTGGTATACCAGAGAACATCTGGCCGAGGGCAAGTAACTGGAATATCTCAAGAGAAACAGGAAATCAGCGGAAGGACAATTATTTGCATACTCCGCCAGGAAACAGGGGCCAACAGCTACGCAAGTCTTGGAACTGTAATGACAAGCTGCCGACAATAGAGAAAACATCCAGTTCCTTCATGCGCACATTAAGGATTGAGTCTTACCTCCAAAACACCGACAGCCCAGTTGGAGACTCCACTGATTATTTGGACCAGTTTGAACCTGTGGACAAAGCCAGCACCTTCATGCAGGGACGGCTGCGGTCTTCCCTTGCGTTCAAATCCACCATACAAGAGCAAGTGGAGCTGAATAGAAACATAATCAACTCCCCCACCGTTCAGAACTCTTTGGCACAAACCAACGCACCCGTGCAGTACTCGTCCATGCAGTGGAATTCTAAAACGCCCGCTGAAAATCGAATGAGCAAGGAAGAATTCATGTTCAAAAGGCAGAGTCTGCAGATCATGGATGACAGCTCGAACAATGCAACAAACCCCGGGCCGGGCAGGAACTTCTACAACCCTGCGTACGCTAGCCTTGGCAGAAATAAAAGTGGACACATGATCAAAAACTCTGACAATCCGATGGACAGCTGGCACAAAAGGCACAGTGTGGCAGATCCCAGATCGAATGGTGAGTACACGCACGAGTCCTCCAGCCATATGTATGGAGCTTTTGCAAGAGCAAACAGAAGGACAGCCGAGAAGAGTGACCAGATTGGAGGATTTGGGTCACTTCAAAATGAGGATCACAGATCTGTCTCTCAATGTGATGTCAACACCTTCATGGGCAACAAGAGCCAAAATTCCTCAATTTGGCAGGAGACACCTTCCAGAACTGTGTCAGCAGCAGCTCTGCATGTGAACAACAAGGATCTGCCCGAGAAAGGCAGCAGCGTGAGCTCTCGCCTTTTCATGAAGAAAAGTTCCCAGAAAATAAAGACTTTCCTGAACATACATGACAAAAAGGAGGATGCACCCACAGTTATGAAAACACAAAGCGTGAAGTCGAGTGGCAGCACGGCCACCTTGACAGGGGACGATAGGAACGACTTTGAGTACGAGCAAGGGGAAGTCTGTCGTGGAACATCCAGGGCTGACAGGTTCTCGTCGGAGCGCCAGAGGAACCAACTTGAAGACTACAGTTTCAAACATTCCAAACCTCGGCATGACGCTGGAGGTCTGAGCAGCGACCTCTGTGCTGAGAGTCGTCATCATAGCACCTATGAGCCTATTTACTCCGCTGTCAAGAAGGACTCCGTACGCACAAGGTATAACTCTTACGATAAATCTAAAGACATTCCCAATGGTGAGGCAGCTATTGAACACCACATTACCCGAGCTGCACGAGGACACCATGAAAATAAATTGGAAAAATTCTTTCACAGAATGGGGAATCTCTTGTATAAGAACAAGGAGCACAGCAGCAAATAGCTTGCTGAAGCAAATGCAGTCCAGATTCCTTGTAAAGCATACTTGATCAGGAAGGTGAATGTTTTCCTCATATCTGTTGAAATGGTTTTAAATGTTTTTTGACCCCAGCTTATTTCATTGTCTGGATACACTGGCACAAAAACATTTATAGATGAGGATGTTTTGTAACCTTGGTGTGAGTACTCTAAGTACCTCTGAACCGTCCTTACTGCACGACTTAGGCATTAGCACTAACTGTCATTTGCCAAAGTTGCAGACTCAGGAGGTAATTCATGCCTGTGTCAGGATGTCGCATATAGACATAAGTTATGGCCGGTGCACTCGTGCCAAAGGGAGGACATTAAAGATTCCAACACTGGGTAAGCTAACCACTGGACCAAATAAAAGAAAACACACAACCACAAAGCAACAATAATGACAAATAAAACATCATTTCAGCGACTTTCTCTTCGTGCTTCTGTTTAGAACAGGGATTTTATGAACATTGCTAGGTCATAACTTCAGAACCATTGTGTTGACAATATGAGAAATGTCAACATTATAGTCACCATTTTGCAGACTCCTTTAACCTAGTTTGCTAATGATCTAAATTATGTCATTGTTCATGAATACATTCACTTGCTGATTTTTGGACCCAACGAAAAAAAGAAGAAAAATTGGGAAGTAATATTTTTTCACAAGTTGATTTATCACAAATTTTGCCTCAAACTCTGCTTCATTCAGCTTGGTGCTATGCAACATGGTGGTGCTGTGGTTAACTCTGTTGCCTGGTAGCAACAAGATCCTGGGCTCAGCTCCAGTGCGTGGAGGGTTGTTCTGTATTATGTTTGCATTTCTTTCATGTATCCCAGGCTTATTGTTCAGTCATTCAGTCAGTGTCTTTGACTGAATGCGCAAAATTCAAAATAAAAAACAACAACAACAACTGCACAATGGCTTGACAGCGTGTGTCGAGAGAGAGAGTGGGTAAAATGCAGGCAGCATTTTTTTTTTTACTGTTTGTTACTGTATATGTATTTACAAATAAAGTGTCATCCACTGCTACTTATTTTCTTCTTCAGCCTTGAATAAATGCTGTGCATGACTTTCCTGAAATACTTTCAATATGGATTTATTATATGCATGCAAGGAGGATGTGCTCTGCAGTTTATAATAATATAATAAGCAGGGAATGAACATGTACCTAAAAATTTAAATTTAAAAGTCTACACACAAAACACCTGCTTGTGTCCAGTCCATTAATGTTCAAAAACATTACAAAAATATCACACTTAGGGCCTTTTTAGCACAGAGAATGGATTTATATCTTTCTTTTAAACAGACATAGGTTTCTCCCACCTTTTGACATGTGTCAGAAAGAAAGCCACTTTCTGAGGAAGGCGGAAGTTCCGCCGGAACATGTCAAAAACCTATCTATTTAAAAGACATAATGAACACAACTGATCATGCACAGAGAATGTTCCAGTTCCATAGGGTGACGTCTGTTCAAAGACCATCCTGCAGACCGTCTCTCTTGTCATTCAACATCCTGGAAGAAGCTATGCGCCAGCCCCGGGGCTCTGGCCTGCAATGCTTTTGTTGGCTTGTAAGGCTACATAGAAGGAGGGTGCACAGACAGACGGAGTCAAAGAGAATCTTAAAGGCTCTGCTGATACAGAATTGATGATAATCCTCAAATAGCGCTCGACAACGCGGAGTAGGAAAGCTCATGCCTTTGCATATGTTGAGCATTCAGCCACGTCAAAAATGATGCAGGCTAATACGAGATGACGCCTGAAGCCGACTTGTTTGGCCCTTCCGTCTGCTGATTCTCATCCCACAGTTAATTTAAAGCCGTCCTGCCTGATTATCAGGGTTGTTTGTCACCACCACCACTACGAGTTGAGCAATTTGAAAATAACCAAGTACTAATAGGTCTGTTCAGCAATGTGTATGTATTTAAGACTCTTTTGAATAAATGTTTGGTCTCATCAGCCGCTGAGTTCCCATGCATGTCTTTGAATTCACCATTGCAAACAGTCTTTTTACAACCCTGTCTGGAGAAAATGTTACATTTACATTTAGGGAGTTTCAGGAGTTTTCAAAGACACACTTGGATTTAAACCATTGAGTTGCTCAATAAAATCTTCAGGGCAGTCAAATATTATGATTTCATTTTATTTTTTTTTAAAGAAAAAAGTAGAATGGTCTTGAAAGGGCATGGGAAGAAAAAAGATAATCTCTTTGATCATCATAATGAGTCGATCAGCTTGGCCTTTTTGTCTCGCTTGCTTCCACACTAAACATTTTAATGAGTGTTTAAAGGGGATTTTAATAGGATGAAATTTGGTTCTTGCTCCACGATCTTTTTTGAACGGTGCACCCCATCGTCAGTCGCAAACAAACAAAACAAAAAAGCTTGTTTTGTTTGGAGCTTAAGCAAACTAAGACAAAAGTTGTAGGGAGCAAGCGCAACCTTAGTTGTCAGATAGCAAAAATATTTTGAAGCTGCGTTCTTTTTAAATTATATACCTCACACCCTACATTAAGATGAACAGCACCTCCACTAGACAAACTAATTTTGTGAGAATCAGAGAGAATCCTTCAGTAAACTGTCTCACTTGAGCGACACAGATATTCCTCCTAACATCATTTTATTAAATGAACTTTCTAAAAAATAGCTACAGCTATGCATATAATGTATTTTTTTGCACTTCAGTAAACAGGAATTCTGTTACATCTCACTGTCTGTGTCATTTTTGAGCTGACAATGTAATTGCCACACATCGTGTTAGGACAAGTAGGCTCGAGTGTGTGCATGAAGACCGCTTGAGGCAACTTGTCAGATTGAAAGTCCCAACAGCCCCTCGAACAGAAACAAATCAATATGCCCACCCCTGCGTTGTCACTTGAAAACTGTGCGTGGCCAAACTCTGTCTTCATGGCTGCTCTGTTTTTGGACTCAGGCCGGCCGCGTCGATAAATTATGTGTCTGGGAATCAGCCAGTTGCCTCATGGTGCTTGATTGTTGGGACTGCTTGTAGTGAATTGCGATGTGGAAATTACAGTGCCGTGTCCCCTGCAAACTCCCCTTGCAGTAGTAGACCAGATAATTGGTGATGTTAAACAAAAGACGTCCCCTATCTATAAGTGCTCCAGCTCGGATTGCAATCTTGCGCTCATCACACAATGTGGCTGTGGACATTTTGGTGAGGACAACAACAAGCTCGTCTCTCCGCCTTCTCATATCGGACTCAGCTACACTAGCAGCATTCAGCAACACTCATTAACATGCAGCTTGTTTTCAAAAAGGTGTGTGTGTGTGTGTGTGTGTGTGTGTGCTTGCGGGTTTGTTTCCAATTGGTCACATAATTGCATAGCTGCTGTTCCTCAGCCAAGAAAAGCGACATTTAACGTCACAGTAAAAGTTAAAACTGGGACGGCAGACAGACAGACAGACAGACAGACAGACAGACCATCTTTGTCCGCATACTTAATAGTGCAATCTAGCATGACAGGATTTTTCACTCTGAAGACAAACATGAACATATTGCGGTTTGTGTCCAATTCTCAGCTTTCTGCCTTGAAGTTTTGACAGTTGGGACATTCTTTGCCTTCTTCCTTTGTTTGAACTGCATCCCAAAGCAACATTTCAGCCTTGTAAACAGGCTTTTGGGTTTGTTTCCTTTCCATCTATTCTCCCGCAATCGATTTGGGTGATTCTGGTGTTTTGAGCAAGATTTATACACAAACAAGACCAAGGAGGACCAAAGTCATGACAGCTAATCCGTCCTTTTTTTTCTTCAAGAAAAAAATACTTGTGACATCCCCTGTAAAATCCCCTGTTGTGTCCGCCAATAATGGTCATTTAAATGACATGAAGAGCCGGGCCAGTTGTCAGCAGGTCGCTACATTGACAGTCATGCAACATCTCAACCTATGCAGGGAGGGTGTGAAAACAAGTGGGCATCAGAAATCCAGGAGAACAGTCAAACTTGCCTTTACTAGATGGATTTGCCTCAGCTGATTTCTGCTTTTAGGGTCATTCGGAAAGCATTGATATGAATAAAACATAATATTGAAAATAACATTTGGGGCTATAATGCCCAAATAAGTTGCTTGACTCCATATATCCATCCTGTGATGGACTCTCCAGCCATTCCCACCTCACACAGATGTGGGCTTGCAGAAAGCTAAACCTCCCCCCGCAACCCTGGATTTAATAAACGGTGGCAGGTAACACGTCATCGGACCAAGTATGTACTGCTGCTGTGAATTAATGCGGTCAAGTTCTCTCTTGCGTGAACACGATTAATAGGTGACGGCATTCGACTGCCTGAATTATGGTGTCTCTTTGAGTGAGTTCTAATCCTTATGAACGCATTGTTATGGCTGTCTGCTACTGTACTTGGGAGATGCACATAACGGTGTGCAATTTTCAGTCGACAGTCACTGGGCGATGTTACATTCCCGTTGACATGTTCAAAGGAGAGCTTATTTGCATATTTATAATCATCTTTAAATCCTGGATGCAGCAGAAAAGCCATTCTCCTCGTTCTTTGACAAAAATGTGTGACTTTAAAATTGACATGCAATTATTTTTTTGATGTGTTATTCTATTAGGCTGAGCCAAACGGCCATTTGGAAACATGTATCTGATCTTATGTGTTGAAGATTTATTTTTCATGACGAAATAAACACGCAAGAGATTATCACGGAACAGAGAGCAGGGCGCAATTCTCAGTCCGTGAGGCTTTTTGATTCCGCAGGATTACTGGTTGCCAGTCAATTTGGGACAAGCTGCTTCAGTTAACTATCTTTGTCAGATGGTGTGATAAAGTGATAACATCGCTCTGCAAGATGTTGGAATGAGGGTGAATGGCACAGTGAGATAAATCAATAAATCAGCTGTCTTCGGGCGAAGGAAGGGTGACACCCTGGACAAGTCGCCAGTTCATCGCAGGGCCACATAGAAACAGACAACCATTCACACTCACATGCACACCTACGGACAATTTAGAATGTTCAATTGACCTCACATGCATGTTTTTGGACTGTGGGAGGAAGCCGGAGAACCCGGAGAGAACCCACGCAGACACGGGGAGAACATGCAAACTCCACACAGAAAGGTCCCAGGCCCGGGCCCCGGAATCGAACCCACGACCTTCTTGCTGTGAGGCAGCAGCGCTAACCACTGCGCCACCGTGTCGCCCTGTACCTGGACTATGTACCCTAAATAAATAAAAAAAAACACACCACGATAAATCTCACACCTGAAAACAAAGCATATATATATATATGTATATATATATATATATATATATATATATATATATATATATATATATATATATATATATGTATATATATATATATATGTATCTATACATATTTGATGGATATAAATGTTTATTGATTGATTTATGTTTTCAAGACCCCAACCAGAAGCGGCGTCCATTGTTACACCGCTGATTCTCTCTGCAATGCGGATCTTTCACCTTGAGGGCATCCACTGACAAGTTTTCAGGTAGGTTTTTGAGGGTAGGCCTCATTTCTCAGTCAACATGCATTCTTAAAGGTTGCAACAGGTCACAATTAGTGCGATCAGCAAAACTTTTTTTTTGCATCGAGAAGTGAGCAAATGTTGGGCATGTTAAAAAGTTAACAACTTTTACCATAACATTTCTTTTTAGCTTTTGTTATTAAGTTAATTTGAAAACCCATTTTAAACATTTAAAAGCAGAATGTTAGCCTTATTTATTGCAATGTTACTGAAGAGCATTTTGCAGTTGCCCTCAGTGAATCTGTCCCCTTAACCACAGTGTCAGGACAGAAGAATAATTGCAGCAGTGGGTTCAAAGGTGCAACGCAACGTTATTTAGGACTAACAAAGACCCACTGAGACACCGAAGGCTTGAGGTCACAAAGGTTCTGGCAAACATCTTGTCGTATACGCACAAAGAATCCTAATGACTTGTGGGACATCGAAACCCATTGCAACTTATTAGCCGTAGGGCATTTTCTAGTGGTAAGCTGGTGACTAGTGGTCTGAGGGCCCAATGGGAGCAAAAAAAAAAAAAAAACTTACTTAGTGGTGACTACCAGAGATGAGGTAGAAAATAATTATTACAAGAGCATGAAGACAACTGAGTTGGTCTTTGAATGAGCGACATCATAAATTATGAATGTGTGCTACCTAGAGGGCAATTCCTAGTTGAGCAGTCAGAAGGCGGCTTCCGCTGATCACATCCAAACTCTTTTCTCTATGAGCGATTACAGAGCCTGACTTTCTTTTATTTCACAGCGAGTACCCCCCCCCCTTCCCACTCCAGACACACACACACCCCACCCCCGCTCTAATCATGTAAACCCCTTGTTTCTTGTGTCCTCAGCAATTGTTCAGAGCCATCTACAGAGATATTCAACATTATAGACCTTGTGTTATAGTTTTCTCTTGGCCAGGTCATGCAATTTGACCATGTGACTGACATATAGTTTATGCAACGGTCTCAAGTGGACCCTTGAGCTAGCACCCAGTCTATATTTGGGGGCTTATGGAGCCCTGCGCAGAAGTCAAATTGAGACATGACCACAGCTCTGCGTAGGGCCGCTTTGGCTCATTTACATCAGTGTTGAGCCTTAGCAGTGTCACAACCTTGAGCTGAATGGTGCATACATGCACTATAATGAAGTAATTTGCCAACTGATTTGCCATGTCAGAGCTGAATGAAAGCACGGGCCTCTGAGACATGTTCAGGCTGGAGTGATGCATACATTGTTCTTCATAACAAACAGATTGAGAAAGATCTTTGGCGAGAAGAGATCTCGGTCAGACCTCACAACTTCATCAGTTTGGTGTTTTTTTTGTTGGTGAAAACAGGGATTTGGTTTGGGCGTTTGCAAAGAATGGAAAATGAATGCAAGGTCTCTCAAAGGTAGCGATGCAATTTGTGTGCATGCTCTTATTTATGGTGTTGTGAACATCATGGCACCGTAGGTCACGTCCTCGCAATCTAAATTTCACTCTCTTGTCATTGCAGGAGTGCAAGGAATTTGAGGCCAAGTATGGGGGCATTTTCACTGATTAGTCCACTAGGAATGAAAATGAATGGAATGAATAGACCAATCAAAAGTCTTGACAAAGAATTCTTCACCAACCTGCCTTCTTGTACATAAGGCACTTGGAGGAATGGAAAACATTTTTAACCAACCGGGTGAGTGGTGAGGACACTATGGTCACCTGATTACTGCTCACAACTTCATTGCAAAATAATTAACAAGGGGAGGGTTTCATTTTCTCAAGTGCAGTGTGTGCATTCAGGCATATTGTGGTAAGGTGTGGGCCTAGTTCTCTCTCTCTCTCTCTCTCTCTGTGTGTGTGTGTGTGTGTGTGTGTGTGAGAGAGCGCGCGACTGAGAGAGGAGCGCGTTATCGTTGCGCCGCAGCGCGCAACATCTGCCGAGCAGCGCGGCGGCGGCGGAGGACACACGCGCATTGGCAGCGACTCGTCTGGAACCCCGAGCAGCAGCAGCAGCAGCAGCAGCCAGGATGTCTGGGATCGCAGGCAATTTGGACTGCGAAGAGTGTTTGTCTTCCTCGCACGTGGCCAACAGCGGGGAGTTGCGCGTGCACTCCGCCGTGGACGAGGACGAGGAACTTCTCCGCTACATCTGGACGGAGTACCTGCACCCCAAGCAGTACGAGTGGGTCCTCATCGTGGCTTACATCATCGTCTTCTTCGTCTCACTCATCGGAAACTCGCTGGGTGAGGTGAAAACAAAACAAAACAGAGAAGAGAAGAAAAAAGCCCGCAGTGACGAATTGACGTGCTTGCGTAATCGCCAATATGCAAATTGGAACCCCGAGCAACTTTTGTTATGCGGGCAAAAGTGCAAACAAGTGCTGTGTGGAATGACGTGTGCCAAGGGTGAAGCAGCGGCGGGGAAGGTTGTTAGTCGCAGCGTGCGTCTGATGCTTCCGCTGATCACGAGCGAACCCCCGCAGAGCGCGTTTGAAGTTTCAGATTAGACATGATGGAATCATTTATGTCTCAGCGGGAGTTCTGCAAAAGCTTCAAAGATCAGATCATTGGCTACATGTATTGTCTCCCTCCGCCCCCCTCCCCCCCCCCCACCCCAACATGCTTACAGTATGTCATTTATTTACAATATGAGGCGTGGGGCAAAATCACAGCACAGCGGTCTTCTCTCGCTGTGAACCAATTACTAACATCTGTTTTAATTTAGTAGCACTGGGGGGGCTGCACCTTTCTCTTTTGCTTCAATCTGAGAAGTTAATCTGCCTTGTGTCTTGCTCATATTACTTTAAAAAAAAAGTCATGCTTATTTATCTCAGTTTGTTTTCTTTGACTTTAGCCTCCATTCATAATCAACGAGTCGATAATAATTTCCTTCTCAGCAGTAGAGTAGACGTATTTGTTCAACCCAAGATCACATTCAGTCTTATTATTCACTCGTATTATTGACTTTTCTTGATTCTTAACACTCGAATCTCTGTACAGGGCCAAGTCAAGGTTTCAGTCAATCAATTTAATCCATCAAAAACAAGAATTCTTTGATAAATTCAGTACAAAAATGATCAAATTCCTTCTGCAGAGTTCAGTTTGATGTAATTTAATTTAAACTTTTTAGGATTAATGGCCAGATGTAGACATTCTTTGGTGGCTATGTTTCAAGAAGTTGTGATATTTGAACTAATGATAATAATAATAATAATAACAACAACAACAACAACAACAACAACAACAATAATAATAATAATAATAATAATAATAATCACAATCATAATCATAATTATAATAATAATAATAATTTGAGTTGGATAAAAGATTTTCTCTTTATTACTGAAGTTGCTCCAGCTATTGAACTGACTTGAACATTCTTTCACATTAAATTAATATTGAAAAGGGGTTTCACAAGTACGTGCACACGAGAAAGAGACACTGACTTGCTGCTTGTGGAATGTGTAATATTTCCACACACAAGAAGGTGAAATTGCAGTAACAATTTATTCAACACTTTATTCAAACTGCCCCTCTTTAGTGGTAAATTCACCTGATGCTTGAGAGTAGAAATGGAGGGGAAATGTTACAAACCTTGCCTGTTAAGCCAGTCAGGTTTTAAATGCTCTGACCTTGGCGGGACAGGACAGCTGACTAAGATGGCTTCAATCAGTGTGGATGGTAACCAATAGTAACCAGCTGTAATGACCATGGGCTAAAAAAAGGACAGAGGGCAAACCTCAGTGCGGACTCTCACACACACGCTGACAGCCTGTGGCAGGAACCTGTAAGGATATTGGCCACTAGGTGGCATAGAGGCCCTTAAATCACGGTCAACAACGTGCTACTACTGCTCTCCATCCAGATAACTCTGTTCTTTTCAACATCAACCTCGCTGGTCCATAGAAGGAAACAACATATCAACATATCTACGTATAGCCTATTGATGTACCTGTTCATTTATATGCATTTTACTTCTTTCTAGACAAATGAACAGATGAATAAGAAGAGGGTTACAGGTGGCAATAAACTAGATGCACAATAGTTCAATGCCAATTAGATATTGTCCTCAATGAAGAAACTTCTCAAATCAGTTTGTTAATGACTTATGAATAATTATGAGAAACCCCCATACAAAAATTCAGAAACCGAACTTACGGAAAAAGCCAAAACAAATTTGTAATGATATAAAACTAATTAGAAAAACTAAATTAAAGAAGATGAATATTGGCCATGTGGAGTTTGAAGCTTTACACTGAGGACTCAGCGCTTCCTCGACTGGATAATGAAATGAGGGCCAGTATAATTGTTCATGTGATGCAGTGTTTCCATACACAGCGGGATGCCATATGATGGTACTTTTTTTTCCCCTCACGGTTGCATGGTGAGTCTGCATTGTTAGAGAGCATTAGTTGTCATGACAATGGAGTCTGAACATTAGCCAAAATAAAAAAAGCCTTTTAAAATGTATATCCTATTTGTAAGGCAAGCACAATGACTTTTCTGCCATTCATTCAAGAACACTGTCTTCACTGTTAAAACCATTTATTGCAACAGATAGTTAACAGTCCCAGCCAACATATCCACGCGGGCTGGCCGCCAAGTAGGCTCGGCAACTAGCCAAATTGGGTTTGGCCAAATATGGTTGATGTATTGGCTAAATAGGTAGAGCACCTCCACCTGGTGTGGGCAAGCGTTTGGTTGGGACTCGGCCCCGAAGGTTCCGCTCCAAAAAGCTCATCAATCAATGGCCCAGGTTCGCAAATAGGATTTCCCTCAAAGGATCTCTACATTATTCACAGAACACAACACGACACCTTCAATGCCGCAAAACACCCTAAAAGAAAGAGAAAACAGAAGCAGCAGAGAGAAGTGGAAGAGGGCTCTTTCTTTCCAGGATTACAACAACGAAATGGAAGCAACTGAAGAGCTGTTTCAGACTCGGACTGAGCAGGGGAATGCTTTTGCGGTGGTGGCGGCAACGTGTGTGCAGCAATGTTGAAAGGGACATCAGTGTGGCAGCTTGGATTGAAATTGCGGGAGTGTGGAAGAATGATTACGATTGGGTAGAGAGCTGATTACAGCTCGGGCTTGTGATTTCGGTGTCATGCATGAACTGACGTTAAGCTTCAAACGTTATGAGAAAACAAAAATTCACTTCTCTTCATATTATTACCTCTACTGACTGACTGGCGGACTGACAGTAATCATCAATGTAATAAAATTGCTATTGTCGGCAGATTGTGGACAAGTATCTGTATGCATTATGATACCGTTAATACTTAGAACAGGGAATAAAACAACCACAAATTCCATTTTGTTGAGTTATCAAAACAGAACAGCCCAGGTCCTTTAAATCTCAAAAAAAAAAAAAACTGTACAACAAAACTGTGAGCGTCAAAATTGATGTTGCATCAAATTCAACAGATTATTCAGAGAGCGGATGGCCCACGAGCAGAGATGAAGCTGTCGTTGGGCCAGTTAATGTGGCTCTTGAAGGCGTGTCCACCTCCAGCTGCAGAGCAGCGGGTGAAGCATGTGGCGTCCGGGGTGAGAGGGTTCTTGGATGGCCCTCTCTGCTGCTCTGCCCTTGGCAGACAGCGGGGGCTGGCCGTGTCAGGGTGGGAGGAAGACGAAGGAGGCATCCTGTCATCTTCTCCTCAGTGCACGGTGTGGCAGGCATTATTTGTCTCGCATTGACTTCCCAGACACGTGCGCATGCTGAATGTGGGTCAGGGAGCAGCTTTCAAGCTGGCAAAGGGAAAGGTGCAACAATTTAAGTTTGTCAAGTAAAAGAAAACATTGTTGTTTCAGTCTGAAGAAACATCCAAATAATTCACTTGTTTATTCTTCCTTTTGCGGGAAAATTCTAACATATACAGACAAGGACAGATTTTTTTTTCCCTGAGCCAGCTGCTGTCAATAGAAGCTCAAGGCTTCTATTTCTGCACCGGTGATGGCATCCAGCAACGTGCCATATCTACCCACCCACCTGAGTGGTTTGTTAGACGGTTGCCAGAGGGAAGAAGATTGGCTTACAGTGGTTTCACTTCTTGATACGTACTTACATACGTACACATATACAGAACCAGTTGGATGATGCATATTTGCAGAACTGAGCACAGTGCTCGGGGCCAGGAAGATGCACAAAATTTAGACATTCATAGAAATAATTTCTACTCTTTGAAAGGCAGCCCAGAGCCAGGAATTATTTTTTTTTCTGCACTTGGCAAGCTGGAATTGCGGTGTCCTTGCCTGGAAGTGATTCCTTAAGCATGATTAAATATGCACAAGTCAACTCCTGTTACATGTAAAAGCAGAAGAAGGAGGCCTGAGGGCATTTGACAGGTGAATCTGAATTGGAAATGTTGTGGATTCCAGATGACAGCGTCTAGGATTTCTTATTTAGTGAGTCTGAGAATGACATGTTGAATGTTAATTGCATGTATTTAACTTTCTCTGAATATTTTGCCAGCAGAAACTGAGATATAGACATTTCTTTAAGTGAATTTCAAATCAAACTCAGCGGATGGCAGAATTTCGGTGCTGCTCGGCTCTAATTAATCTACACAACAGTGATAAATAATTTTTTACCTTCCCAGTCCACAGGTGTTCATTCATTACGTATCTCTGCCAGTTTGCTTTGCAGTGTGGAAAAACCGACACATGCGCACCGTGACCAACTATTTCATCGTGAATCTCTCTCTGGCGGACGTGCTGGTGACCATCATCTGCCTGCCGGCCAGCCTCGTGGTGGACATCACGGAGACGTGGTTCTTTGGACAGACCCTCTGCAAAGTTGTGCCTTACCTACAGGTAGGACTTTTACCGTTTATGTCTGATTCTCAAATCTTGAAACTAGCAGGGCAAAAAAGGATCCATGAATGCAAGACGAGACCCTCCTTCTTATAAATAAAGTATGTTTTCACCCAGGAGATCAAATAAGAAAAAAACAAGTGACCAGTGTGAATCTATACCTCAGCGTCTGCCTCAGTCGGACAGGTGCCGATAAAGATGTACAAATCTTAAAATGTTCGGATGAAACATTTTTGTTCCGCATAGCAAAACATCCAGCCAGTAATGATGCTCACTGGCAACTAAGTAAACCACCAGACTTGACATAGATTCCTAGTTAATGATAAGACTTGCTGCTCTTTGATGAGAATCAAATCTTTTGCTGCGTTATTTTCAAAGAGTTTTGAAAAGAGCTTTTTTTTGTTGTTGTTTTTTCTTTCTCTTTTTTTGTTTGCCTCCACCCCCATATATTCCCCTGGGCACCTATCTTGTTTGTTTTTTTTTGTTTTGTTTTGTTTTTTTGTTTTTTTAAGTGGCAGGAACCACAGCAAGATGGAATCAGCCATGCATTACATTATGCATACATACAGTACATGCAGTATGAATGTATAATTTTACAATGTATGCTTCTGAGTCTCAGGACTGATTGGTAAAAAAAGAGGAGCAAGCGGGATTGGATCAGGTGGTAGTTGAGTCAGAACAGGCTGGCTAAATGAAATGAACTGTTCCCAACTTGAACACCTTTGTTCTTTGAAAAGCCATTTGATATACACTGGAGTGCTGATGTACTTGGAATGCAGTCCATGTAGCACTGGCTTAGACAGCTGATAGCTTCCCACTAGGTAATATTAAAATAATTTTTAAATTAAATTAAAATATGCAATGTTCCTATTTCATTATTTCCTATTAATGTTTATGCAGGGGCCACAGAGAAAGTCTGACGCAAGCAGAATTGCAAATTTAACACATCCGAAATTAAGAAAGGAGACTGCATTCCTGAACTGAATCCCTCAGTGGACTCCCAAAACTAAAGTTGACTCAATTACAAAAGTTAGATTGTTATTCAGTCATAACATATTCAAAATATGTTACAGGTCCTTTTTTTCTTTTTCTTTTTTAAATATTTGACTAGCTGGCTCAGGGAGCTGACCTTCACCGAAGAGGATGTTGATCTCCTCTAGTGGTGTGTCATCATCCAGCTGAGCACACACGCAAAAGACATGACGAGTTGTGTACCGTCAGTCGCCTTTCATGCCGCTGACATCATCGAGGTCCATATTTTAGTATGTAGGGGTTCAGCGTGCTTGTGGGTTTCGTTGAATTTCTCCACTGAAATTGGAGATGACGCAAACTGAAGTGGAATCAGGGCATCTCCTGTGCAGGAAGTTTATCAGGCGTCAGCAGGCAACACCTCATCTGGGTCCAATCAAATTCATCTGGAAATGAAATTGGCTACACACACACACACACACACACACACACACACACACACACACACACACACACACACACACACACACACACACACACACACACACACAGATAAACCAAGTAACACATTTTGCATGTATTTGTAAGATACCATACGGACACATGTGTCACATGACCTCTGTTCTGGAATCACTGGATGTATTTTGGCTCACTGAATGAAAGTTGAACTTCCTGTATTGTAAAAGCAACCACTATATTTTGGAGAATACACTGCCATTACAATTTGCATTGAGCATCAGACTATAACACTACCTGTGAACTACATTTTAAGAACACACGAGGGGAATTGTCATAGAAAGGAAACTTAATGAGCTGTCAAAACAGATTTGCTTCATTGCAGGAGTGTTATAGCGTTGCATTCTACATTTGTGAGTGTAAAGTGAAATGCCTGGACAATGCAGCATACAGTGTTCTTGATGCAAACAACAGTCTTTCTGTGTCCTTTTTGTGTCGTACTTCGATCAGCAAACGATGTACCAAAGATCAGATTGTATGTAGTGTCATGCATAAAAACTTCCAACAATGGTTTCTGCAAGGGCAGATTTAAAACGGACATTTTTGCAGCTGCCAGGCTGTTTAACAATGTTCCATTTTGCTCTTGTGCAGCCGAACCTTCAAAACAGTGGCAGTGTCAATTAATCGAGTGTACTTATGAGTCACAGCCGCAACAGAAGGTTAAACAAGAGTTCAAAGGTTAATTATTAACGGATAAACACTTTTATCCGTGATTCATTCTCTCTGCTTGTTTTCCTCCATAGACCATCTCAGTCTCCGTGTCGGTGCTGACACTGAGTTGCATCGCCCTGGACCGCTGGTACGCCATCTGTCACCCTCTGATGTTCAAGAGCACGGCCAAGAGGGCTCGCAAGAGCATCGTCATCATATGGATCGTGTCGTGTGTCATCATGATCCCTCAAGCCATCGTGATGGAGTGCAGCAGCCTGCTGCCCGAGCTGACCAACAAGACCAGGCTGTTCACCGTGTGCGACGAGCACTGGGGAGGTTGGTTTCCACACCACTGCAAGTTTGCGAGTTGGACCGACACCGGCGACTGAAAGGGAAAGCTTTCCAATTGAATGCTGAGGTTTGAAAGTCGAGGGTGGAATTTCAAGATCGCGTGGCCGAAGTGGCTGGTGATTTATATTAAAATAATGGGGGCTGGCCTCACTTTCCATAAGTGCTGATAAGGGGCGAGTAATTTATCAGTTTTAATGAAGTTCAGATAAAACATCGATGGCATCCAAAGGATAACCTTGGTGAGGTTTTGCATGTGGTAGCTCACAGTGAACGAGGCAGGAAGGTACAAAGGATTGATTAATGTAAACTTTAAAAGCCACATGTTATACCTATTTTTCATTCTCTCTCTATCTTCATCTTTCACTGACTGCGGTGGCGTATCCTCTCGCAGTCTAAGACCTCTACAGATCTCTATACTAGGCCTTCATTTCTTCTTTATGCGACAGCTAATGGACCATCTACATGTCTGGGAGGGGAGAGCAACAACTCGGCAACAAAAATGTCACAGTGACCTTCATGCTTTCACATATACTCTCTAAAAACTGGAGAAGCAAGAAATATATCTATGAATATATCTAAACACCCTTCATAGTTTTAGCCCACGAAAAAAAAAAAGAAAAAAGGACTCAATAATACTGTAAGGTCACTTTTTCTTAGAATGAGAAGAATACAGTCCCCAACAGGCATGTCAGTCTTTGAATGAGGTCACGTGCTGAGCATTGCGGGGCATCTGGCGTCTACAGAAGTGTGAAGGGCAGATGCTTTTCTTGCCTCTGCAGTCCTCAACCAGAAGAGCAAATTGTCACGGGCGATTTAACGGTTTAACCGTTCCTACATGGGCTGCAAACACTTCCACGGTCCGCCAACGAGCAAATAGAAAGTTATTTCTGGAGGATGGGCTGTTTTTGGAAGCACGGCAGTCCTTCTGCGCTGCGCGGGATTCTGCCTCCATGAAGAGAACAAGTGCTTTTCCTCTGGCAAAAAAACCCCACAAAAAAACCCCCGCGATCCTAGTTAATGTAAAGCTTACAATCTGAAAAGGTTACATTGTCTTCTCTCTCAGGGTTTACTCCTGACTTGAACATCAAATGGGTCTCACTGGGTGTGTTGCGCTGGAAGGTTTCAGTGCAATTCACACACCATGATAGGTGTTGTCTCGAATGTCCTGTGACTAACAGCCGCAAGTCTCCTCTGCAGCATTTTAATAGCTTATCGACTGTTGCAGCCATGGCTATTATTTTCTTACCAAATTAAAGTTAATGCTTAATTTAAATTGAAAAAACGTGTTTTAGGGTGGAGGAGCTGCAAAGTGATGCGCTTGTGTTCTGTTTGTCCCAATCATTCAATGTGAGGATGATTCAAAGGGTTACGGCTGGAAGAAACGCTGAATCAAAGTCTTAGTGTTTCCTCAGTGTTGTCCAGATGTCGCATTCTCCTCCATCCTAGTGGAGGGATGAAATCATTACCTGCTGATTCAGAAATAATTCCTTTGTATGTGAGCCACACAACTTACATACGCGATGCATCTAAGAAGGTGACTGCACGCTATTGACTGAGATATTGCAATGTTAGATCTAATGTGTCTTTACATCTGCGCTCTATACATTATTGCTGTATTGTTGTAATGCACACCAGCGCCGCTGAAGGAGAAGAGGCACGTGTAGTAGTAGTAGTCGTAGAATATCTTAGAATTCTAACAGTAAAACATTTTAAAGGGTTCAGCAGCTGCATCGCTAAAATACTTTTTAAAATATAAAGATAAAACCACCCTTCACAATCACTTCCCATTGACCTGTTGCCAGAGAGATTTGCGGGATTTAAGAAATCCTCTAGATTTTCATGTTAGCCACGTTCAACTTGATCATAAATTCTCAATATTCATAATTTTGTTTAGTTGTTCAATACTAGAAAAATCTAATTATCAATCTACATCTAATACTTATGAAATTGTGTTGTATTTGCAGGTATAATTTTTAAGTATTTTTATATTTGCTAGACTTATAATATGCGCCAAACAAAAACTGTGTGATCGTCAGCTGACGTGAGATTTCAGCTTAAGTGTTTAACAGTTTGGGTTTTTGTCTCGTGGCTCTCTCTGTAAACTTTTATTTCAAATGGCTAAAATGTCGGCCTTTCAGGCTGGGACTTCATTTCTTATGACGCTACAATGGCCACACTGATTGCCTGGCACAGGTGTGATGCATGTGCCAAATGATTGGCCTTTCACCCAGTACTCAGACCTTTTGTGAACCTTTCAGAATCAGACTCAGAATCAGCTTTATTGACCAAGTTTGTTCATGCCAAAGAGTGAATTTGACTCTGGTTTGTCTCTGTTCTCTGTATGTAGGTTTAAGTTACTAACAAAAAGACAGTAAATAAAATGTACAACTCGCTGGTGGAATCAAAAATATATACAAGAATACATTAAATGTATGTATATATATATATACGTATATATATATATATAAATATATATATATATATATATATATATATATATATATACATTAACATATACAACATATACCTATACATAAAACATATACAAGTCTACATACATACTGTAACAAGAAAAAGAAAAAAGAAACATAGGTGCAGCAGTGTGAAGTAGAACATGGTTGTTGAAAATGTAGCGCAGTATAAACAGTATGAACAGGTGAACAGGACATGATGGGTTATTGCACAGTGATTACTCTGAGTCTCTGTGAATGATGAGGGTTCATCAGAGCAGCAGCCTGGGGGAAGAAACTGCCTCTGTGTCTGGTGGTTTTGGCATACAGTAGGGGAGGTTAGTCCCAGCTATCCTCTCCTGATGAAGGTCTACGACCGAAAAATTGAAAGAGATATTTTCATGCATTGGAATATGTGCAACTTCATCAAAATGCGCCACTGAGGACCACAGCTGCACCTCCTATTTTGTTGCATTGTGTACTTTTTTTCTAAAATGTCATCCATCTCTTTTATTAATGTCCACAACCTGTTTATTTTCTCAACAGCTGAGATCTACCCTAAGGTCTACCACATCTGTTTCTTCATCGCCACGTACTGCGCGCCGCTGTGTCTCATGGTGCTCGCGTACATCCAGATATGTCACAAGTTGTGGTTCCAACAGGTCCGCAACGGCTCAACTCTATGCAAATACAAGTGCCTGTACCTGTTGAGTTCCATACCACTTATTAATATATGCACATATTTCATGAACCAGATACCTGGGAGCACGTCGGTGCTGCAGAGGAAGTGGAGATCCATGGAGTGCCCGGCTCAGGCTCCGGGCCTGGCTGAGCCTGCGAGGGTCCGGGCGAGTACAGCATGCGCCGAGATCAAGCAGGTCCGGGCTCGCCGCAAGACAGCCCGGATGCTAATGGTGGTTCTCTTTGTCTTCGCCCTGTGTTACCTGCCAATCAGCGTGCTCAATGTCATGAAAAGGTAATCTCCCCTGGGGCCACGCTGCATCCGGGATCAAAAGCCTTGAAACAGCTCTGCTCAGCGCACTCAAACGAACCGGGCTTGAAATGTCCCGAAGCTTTATCTCATACAGGCTTTTTTTTTGTCTCCCATATGCTGCATTATTTATCCAACATGGGCGTCGTCCGCTTTCTGCTGTCTGATTCTCAATGAATCAGCTGCGGTGTTTTATTCCCTTTGACAGTGCACTATCACAGTTGACTGTTCTGCTTACCTGCAGAGTCTTCGGGACGTTTAAGAACACGACTGACAGAGAGACGGTGTACGCCTGGTTTACCTTCTCACACTGGCTCATTTACGCCAACAGTGCGGCAAATCCCATCATCTATAATTTCCTCAGTGGTAAGTCTGCAGCCTTCTAAGCGTGCATGTTTGAAATTGTATGCACTGGACTGTTGTGCGTAAAGCATCACGTTTCAATTTATATCAAATCTAATATTAGTTACCCTGCAGTCAGTGGCTCTGCACTAGCTCCAGTTACGCATGAACTAAAAACCTGAATGAAAATAAAAAACAAATGTCATGTAGCTGTGTTTCAAGCACATTAGCAATCTGGCTAATTCTTTATCGTGAGATCTGAAAGTTAACGTCTGCCATTTCTTTTCTTTGTGGTTGTGTCTCTCTGCAGGGAAGTTTCGCGGGGAGTTTAAAGCAGCGTTTTCATGCCACTGTTGCGGCCAAGAGCAGAATCAAACGAAGAGGGTGCAGGTCCGGACGAGCATTGACAGCCGGAAATCGCTGTCAACCCAAGTGGTCAACATGGACAATGTGTCACGCATATCAGATCAGGTGGTGTAGTTTCACATTGTAAGGTCGCATCTTCAAACTTTGAAATGCCTGAACAGAGAATGTAACTGAAAAGAATTTTACCTGATCACAAAGACACTTTATAAAACCGAAGAGCTTTAGGGATTCAAACATTTCCAGAAGGAAACTTATTCATTTTTTATTTTTTTTATTTTTTTTTTAAAGCAAACATGACTTAAATTGCACATTTGTGCTTCTCTTGATTGCGAATCAGGACACAGATTTGTGAAGGGGTTGGAGGAAGCAGCGACTGAGCCTGGCCCCGTGTCCAACGGTCACTGTTTTTATGCTTGAAGCCAACAGAGACGGACCCATTTTTAAACCGAAGCACTGAGTTTGTGTCATGGAATTGCTGTTACAATGGTCCAAGCCTTTTTACTCCAGTTCCACATGCAGTGTCCAGCGCATATGCAAATAAGCAAAGAGATTGTTTTGTATGGGATGTACAGTTGGTTGTGCAAGCCACAAATGAGAAGAATGAGGCCATCCATCAGAGCCACAAACCTCGTATTAAAGTAATGTTCAAACGGTATTTGGTCGGATTGTTCACAGCGGTGTTAAATCTTCTGAAAGGGCAAACAGCCCTTAAATTCCACAAGTGTTCCATCAAAATAAAAAAAAGTCAGCGATTCATGCAATTAAGAGACCACCAATATGACCGAAACCCAAGAGGTATTCCCGAAAGCGGGTTTAACAAACTCTGAGCTTAATCCTGAACTCTAAATTGACTCAGCGGAAATAGAAAACTGTGGGGTTTTGCTTCAAGAACAGCAGATTTATTTATGGCTTCGCTTTTCAAGTTTTTTTCCTCTTACCTTCACATGTTTCCTCAGCAGTGTCACGAGATGGTATGCGTGACGCGTCTTATCAGCTGGTGTTACGCGTACCATCTCACTTCTGAGGACATGTAACATGTAACATGTAAAACATGAAAGGTAAGAGGAAAAAAACCCTTGTCTTCCGAAAAGAAAAGCGAAGCTATGAAGAACGAAGACATAATGAACATAATCGCTTTAGCAGATTTATTTATGTATTTTATTTATTTATTTATTTATTCGTTCATTCATTTATAATTTTCAATTTTCAGTGTGGTTAATGGAAGGTCCTAATAATGTGAACTTTTCATCTTGGATTGCATATTGTCGTATCAAAGGTATCTCAGGGCATTTTGACGTAGGGCAGGTTTACTGGCGCACCCCTCTAAAAAGCCACTTGTTCCCTCTGCAAGCAAGGCCAACTGATAAACTGCTTACATGACTGTAGATGATGATGGATGGTTACTATGGCAGATGCACAATTGGAAGCGCTCTGTACTACTGTAATACCAAACCTGAAGTCCAATGTGGAACAAAGAAGCAGCTAAAAAATAAAAAGCAGTTCAGGCAGATGAAGTTCTGCAGACTTTAAATCGAACTGTGATTTAATGTCAATCTTAGCTATATGCTGTTGTCAGTTAAAGTTATATCACATGAAAATGAATCATTCAGGAAAAAAAGGTCAAGACCTTTTGTTTTATTGCTGCACGCAAGCGTGCAGTACGGCTTGAATGAATAGCTAGCATTCACAGGCTCTGTTTCCACGGTGACTGACTCAGCATGGCAAAGGTCTCTGTCTGCGCAGAAAACATCTCATCATCTCAGGGTTTACATACTCAGAGTTTTCACAAAAAACACTTTCTGGAATACCACTTTGTATTGCACAAAGATTCTTTTTGTTATCATTTATTGGACACCGTCTTTGTGCAATTTGTTCCTTATGTATTGTAACAATGGTCCAGTGGAATTTGCCTGGATATGATTTTAATTGTCTTTGATTAGGCATGTATGGTTCTCCTTTCTGCACGTCACTTGACTTTGTTTTTGATTCGGGTCATCATTGATCAATGTGTTCAATGTTCTTAGAAAATATTTTTTGTGAAAGGAATTTTGTCAAAATTATGTTAATTATGTTAAAATTATTCTTGCCATCAATTTCCTTGAGTGACCTACTGTGTCCATCAAGATGATGTAAATGATGTCACTTGTTCCTAAATGAATAAAAAGAAGTGATAATTATTCACTATGTATACTTCAAGGATGTGGCTCATCTCATGACAACTCTTCATTTCGCACAATAATTCCATTGCACTCAATTACCACCATAGCCAATGCTGTGATTTTCTTTTTTCATGCATGGCTATTATTAGGCGCACCTGCACATTTGTGAATTATCCTTCCCCAACATGTTACACTGTACCTTTTAATTTGCTTAGTGTGAATATATCTCTGGTGCTCAAACCTCTCAAGATCCTTCAGTAACGTTTTGTCAGAGATTTATCGAGACAAAACACAAGGGATTGGAGGCCTCTTCCAAAGCCATTTAGATAAAAACAATAAAATGACCGAAGTGCATAAACGCTGACGCAAGCACTGCGCACGACAGCTGCATTAACTCGACAAGAAGTAGAAGAAGCAGCTAATGTGTCACATGCAAAACAAGAAATGAGATCTGCGCTCTCGAGGGGCAAATTCTGAAGTGGTGTCGCAGCGTTCATGCCTCTCCTTGGGTTTCACAACATTTTCTTTTTTTTAATGGAAATCCTATGGCTGTCATTCGTGGTCATTTTCAATAAAAACTGTGTTTACAAATCAAAACTTGCTCGTGTTCAGATTAGTAGGAGACAAAAATAAACGTTGACACTAATGATTTCTTGCAATCTTCTCCTCCAGAGGTTTTGCACGATGCTGCTGTGAAATCCTGCCACTTTAGTTCTAGCGTTTATAGTTACATATAGGTTAGTATCGGACAGGTAGGATGACGCCCTCTGTTGGCTGATGGCTCTATTGAGGACTGTGTCCCAGATGTGTCGCAGCACAGCGCCCTCGTCATCATGTATCTTGTTTCAACCTTTACCTCCTCCCTTATCCAAGGACAGCAGCTAATGTTTCCATAATGGACTTTCCAAGATGTGGTTCTCGTGGTCCGAGGTGGCTGGAGACTACATTTTTTTTCTCTTTACTTTGCTTTGTGTTTAGTTGTACACCGACAGGATCTAGTTTCTCATCCAGTAGGTCATCAACCAACCTGATGTATAGATCAGCTGACAAGAATCACAGCAGCATCATGTGACCCTTCTGCACATAACTGAGGACGCAGCTGCCCACCAGGCACCAGCGTGTATTGATTGGCGGTGCTTCGTGCACAGTGTTATGTAGCGTTTTGGTAATTTTTGCTGTGCTCAAAAAGTTGAATTGACTTCATTTTGTGTTGTTTTCTGTCATCGTTGACTCAGCATGTCCAAATGTATTTCATACAAAGTGAATAAATTTACTGCATTTGTTAAGTTTCTGTTCTGCCTGACTGTGTTTTTCTGGTGAACCCACAAGCTGCACACATTTTAAGAACAAAATTGCATTGTGTTTTGATGATGATGGCAGCAATATGATGGCGTACTTTCACGAATGTGTGTACTTTTTTTTTGTATGTACATGACTATTTTTGTGTATACGTGGCTAAACCTACAGGGGGAAACCTTGTCTTCGAAGCAAAACACTCAAAAATAGAAACCTGTCAATTCTGCAAAAAAATCTCTGGCTGTGGTTCCGCCACAGTAGTTATGCCAAATGTTGCATGAAATCATAGCTGTCCCCTTTTAACTTCCCCACCTTTAAGCCTGAAAACCCCAAAGGTTGCCACTAGACCCAGGGTAAAAATAAAAATCAGCTAATCCTGCCAAAAACTGTTGCTGATTTGTTTCTGCTTCTTCAGAAATCCCAACTCATCGCTGTCCCCAGTGGGATAGCGATATTCGCTCATTTTATTTGATTGTGTCACAGTGACACCTTTTACTACATGCACCAGAGAAACAGATACAGGGTTTGCAGAGCTGAATGATGCATCTTTATTCTGTGTTTGGTATTTAAGAAAATCCATTTATTTATACTTTCGTCAATAAAGTTGACATTTTAGTTTTTGGACACAACTGTGTGTATATTCCTATTTAAAAGCATCAGTAATAACATCTGACCAAGTGCAACCGTCACATTATATGTTCCATTAATCCAGGTGAAACAAATTCATGCATATGTTTGACTTTTTGAGCAACAGTGTGTCAATGCATCTCCCAATCACAAGTATAAAGTACTGATTACAAGGCGTGAACAACAAGCTGTTTTTGTGCCTCGTGTTTGGCGTCATTTAAAGCATCCTGTGAGCAGTTGAGCTTCCAGTTAATCTCTTACGTCCTGTTGACTGTGGGAGGTGTGTTCGGGGGCGTCAGTGTGTTGTGCTGTGACCGCGGGGACAGATAAGCCTCAGGATAGCCTCCACCGTCACCTCCTCGCGAGCTCTGCAGCAGCCGCCATGCTTGCGATCCATCTGGAAATTGCCGTCATACTTGGTGAGTTCAGCCTGGCTGTGAAATTGCAAACTTTTCACAGGTTTTCCTCTTTCATGTGGGTTAGCTTCTGCCAAAATCTGTCACGAGAGTCCAACGCTTTAATACAACTGATGATAAACGTGCCTTTTTAAAATTTTTGACACCAATCATCTGTCAATGTTTGTTGGTTGTGCACTGTGCAACGGGGGATTGTACGCCCACTTGACGATAAGGTCCACTGTTTGACTCTATCTGTGTTTCAGGGATTGTTATTCCTCACATGCTCAGCGTCGGCGCGCCATCCCCTTCCCCCGACTGCTTGGCTGCTGTTGATGACTGCCTGTCAAATTTATGCAAGAGCCAACAGGCAATTTACAGTGCTGTCTGCGGAGGTGAAGATAACGTCCATACACTATACTTAGTGCTGGGCACTGGGGACACGGCGTAATCCTCCTGGTGGAACTATAAAAGCAATGATTGTATTTCCTTTGGAGGCTCAGGACACGAAGCCATTCAATTTGATTACACCCGGGTGCTACATGCCTCAAACGCAATAACTGAGGCAAGAGCCTGGAGCAAAGCATATGTAAGCGATAAAGAGTCATGATAAATATGGCCCTCAGTTCTGAGTCTCAGTTCTGTGCTGATATTACGCTAAATGTAAACATCATCACTAAAGACCAGACGTTTGCCGCTATTGAAAGTCCTGTAACTTTGTGTGTGTGTGTGTGTTTGTGTGTGTGTGTGTTGTCTAGATGAGGATTGCCAGATCAAAGGAGGGTTGAACGCCTGTAACTTGACCGTCCGAACCACGCTGGAGCGACGCTGCGTGTGTAACTGGGAGGAGGAGCAGTGCGGCTCCAAGCAGGCGCTGGCCACACAATGCCACCGGCAGACAGGTGCACTACTCCCGAGATTGGCATTTAAATATGAAAATAACACTTCTGTTTACCAAAGGCAACCCCGTTGTATCACTAGAACAAACCCCATTGTGCTCCGGATTGCCTGTCACGGGCGACAGGTGTTCTCTTTAAAGCGTGTTTCCATTTGTTTATTTATTTTACAGCAGCCTTGCAGAAGAGAAGCGCGGCGACGCACTGGCAGACAAGCACCTTAATAGACTACGGTAAATTGCCTCCTGTTCGCGCCACGTTTGATCACGTCAACAGACGCAGCCGCCTGATGCAATCTGTCACGCAGTTCACGACGGCACTGGCTCCTGCTTGGACCGCCTGACGGTCTGCGTTGGCGACGCCGTCTGCAACAGGTACCTGGTGCCCGTCCTGCAGGCGTGCACGGCGAGGCCCTGCGACGAAGGCCGCTGCCGCCAAGCCACCGCCCAGTTCTACGGCAGCATGCCGCGCGGCGTGGCGGAGATGCTGGTCATGTGTGAGTGCGAGGCGTCCGATCAGAGCTGCGCACAAATGAGGAGGGCGCTGCACGGCGGCGCGTGCGGCGACGAGGCCTGGACCTGCCAGAATTCAGTCGTCCGGTGTGCGGAGGAGGCGAGCTGCAGGTGAGCCGACCCGCAGGATTGTGTGACGCGACGCTGGCGCAATGAGTTTGACATTAAAAATGTATGGAGTGAAAATCAATTTCGCACTAGGAGGTTGGCTGAGGTGTTCGGTTGCCTTTGGCCATGCTTGCATTCACAGTTGAGGCCAGAGGGCATCATCGTTGGCAACTCTGCAGTAAGAAAATTAGTAGCTATGGGCTGTCTCATTTTTTTCTTTTCTTTATTGAAAAGTAAGTAGTAATAAAATCATGTTTTCCGGCAAAGAGTGATATGAAACAGGGTAATAATCATGACAATTGGTAATAGAAACATAATAACACTAAAAAACACAGAGGGTACACAAAGATTTTTTTTATAAAACAGTTCATAAATTCATTAGAGATGTATTAAGAGGTAGAGCGGGTTGTCCAATGACCGAAAGGTTGGCGGTTCAAATCCTGCTCCATCCTAGTCCGTCGTTGTGTCCTTGGGCAAGACACTTATAACCCTGAATTGCTCCTCATGGGGCTAGGCAGCGCCTTGCATGGCAGCAGCCACCCATTGGTGTATGCATGTGTGTGTGAATGGGTGAATGAGAGGCCTTTGTAAAGCGCTTTGGGGTACTGTGAAGGTGCTGGAAAAGCGCTATATACTGTAAGTGCAGGCCATTTAAACATTGGTTTAGTTTTTTTTTCTTTGTTTTTTTTTCTGTGATCTAGATCAACATTTTATTTGCCATTTGTGCATGCACACATAGGAACTGCTTTTGCGGTCATTCAAGGACTCATATAAAAACATTTTTTAAATGACAACACACAACGCTGTCTGTTACATAAAATAAGAAACAGACAAAGAAGCAGCACAGCAGCACGGCAGTAAGATGCTAAAAAGTTCCTGTAGCTGTTTGAAAAAGAAAAGAAAAGGAAAAATCACATTCAGAGACAACAATACGCTGCGTGAAAAACGGTGCTCTGCTCTCCGCACAGCCATCAGTGTGTGACCAGAGGTAATAATCTTGGTCATCACTGTCTCATTAAGTCCCTGTATTAAATATAGAAAACACATGTTGGAATGAATGACAGCGTAATGGCTTGTAATGATGAGGTGTCTATTTGAAGGGGTGCCGCGTATATTCAGGCATGTTTACTGTGAAATGATTAGACCGGAACGCTGCTGCAACAACAAGCAACTAGGCAACCACGTTCTCATCCAGTAAAGCTGATGAGAAAATTTGTTTCCCTCTTGTCCTGCCAGAGAAATATTAAAACATTTCCAAACCAAGTGCTGGAGCTTTGAAGAGGACGAGCTGTGCAGTCAGACTGACTTCAGTCAGGATGGATGTCTCGAACTGATGGACCCGGGGCTCCTTCTCGGCGACGAGCCTGAATGTAAAAAGGCTTTTCTGGCCACTCTGGGCACAGTGCTTCACCATCCATGTTCCTGCAACGGCGTGCACAATGATCACGTGCTGACCTGCAGCAGGATTCACGACGTGCTTCACAACAGGTCACTGTTAAGTGAGTATGGCTTAAATCTGGGAAACGCTAACAAACAAAAAAGTGTACATCCAATGGGAAGAGACACATTCGGGGCAGTTTACTGTGTTTCATGTGTATTCCAGTGATGCCTTGGCAGAGCAGCAGTGGACCTCTGAAACCTCCGAAAATGGACGAATCTGGACAAAATATCACGTGGCCCCACAGTAAATTTCCAGGTGGGTTTAGTGTAAGATCTTCCTCGCCTATGAAAGGGCGTTTTAATGGTTTCATCGGTTCACGTTTCTACCTCTTTTGGTCCTTTTCAGATTACCTCCTGTACGCTTTTGCCAGCGTGCTACTGGTTGGTGTCATCGTATTAATGCCTCTGGCTCTGGTCTGTAAAATATGGTGAGGAAACCGACGTTACAGGAATACCAAGCACGTCTTTGATTCTTGATGGTAACTGTCGTGCTTTTCTTCACGCAGGTTGATGAAAAGAAGAAATGAGAAAATGTTTCATCCGCTGCAGAAAAGCAACTGTGTTGTTATTCTCTGATGGTCTTTGATGAAATGTATGCCAAATATAAAGTTGTGTTCCCATGGCGAGATCTACCGTGATGCCTCTTATTCATATGGCGATGTAACAGTCAGCCTCGAGTGCAGCTTCATTTGAATAGCTGGTAAAACAAAATTTTGCTCTTATTGTGTTTGGTCTCCTTACCTCAGGGACTGGTGTGTGTTTGGTCTTTGTTCTTGCATTGGATGTTTTGCACCTTAGAAGAAGCTCAACAAATTGTCTTGTATCTTATATCCAGTGACTATAAAGTAATCTTATCTTGTAGCATTTTTCAATATGAAAAAACTTAATGAGTGTTTAAAAAAAATGGACTTTAGGAAACCATTGGTATAAAATGGGGGACGGGAGGGGATCCTTGTGCAGTATTGGTCAAAGGCTTTGCGTCTAACCTCACACGTGTCATGCTAAATTGAGCTATTAATCATTGTAAGGCAGCCCTGCAGTCACCGCCAGGTTTGAATTGACTTCATGTTGTTTGTCACTGTGGCAAAATTGTTTTTTTTTTGTTTTTTTTTAATGTTTATTGATGTTCACAGCTTCTGTCAAGGAGAGTTCAGGTCGGTGCAACCGTGTAGTTCACAAAACGCAAAGAATCCATGTGGATGTGATGCTAGAGTTTCAATCAAAAATAAAATAAATGAAAGAAAAGAAAATATGTTGCCTCTGCAGCTTGTGTAATTGAAATATCTGATATGAAACGGGAGGGTAACAGGTGCATGCTGAGATGAGAGTGATTTTTATATATTTTCTTATTCAAGAATACTTGAAATACTTCAAACAGCAATAAGAACTCACCTTTCCAAACCTATCTTTTCCAGAGTGACAGGATAATAAAAATCATCTAGTGACATTTATTTATATTATTTTAAGCTTGTATTGGGTTAATAGTGTATTGCAAAACATATTCACATTTCCTTGGCATGTTGACATTTTTTTAAGCTTATATTGCAGTTTTTTTTCCTCCAATATAATGATCTTTTCTGATCTGTAAAAAATAGTCCTTGGCCACTTTGCCATGAAACCCTCATCAGGGTCTGATGCTGCCAATGACCTTCAGAAGTAGCATTAGCGAAACGAAGCCCACCTGTGTTCAATCAAAGTGTCATGCTTTGTCTGTATGTACACACCTTTTGTAAAAAAAAAAAAAAAAAAAGAAAGAAAGAAAAAAAAGTCCACAGTACAGTAGGTGGCGGCAACGCACCAATGAAATAATTGGCGTCAAAAATAAAGAAGGGGGAAACCATCACTCACCAAACAAACAGAACACCATGAAGAGTAAAGTCAGTACAATGTTGTTGAGATCGCAAACCTGAACTCACTGCCTGGAAAAGGAAAGCTTTTATCAGAGCGGTAAATGAGACTAAAATTAAACGAGGGTGTAAAGGGCCACACAGATGGAGACAAAATTTGTGTTGAAGTTTCTTTAAAATAAATAATAAAAGTTTTTTTTTTTTTCCTCGAGTGACCTGTATGTGTGAACCGGAAACTATTCACCTGCGCCGCTTAAGTTTGTTCTAGTAGCCTCGTAGTTCACAGCTGTCAAGACACCCAGCAGGTGAAAAATACCTCGCTTGGATCTGCTGCTTTATTGTCGCCTCGCACTCAATTCACACATTGTTTGTACCTCGTCGTTTTGTCGGAAGGAAGGACTCCGTGTTTAATGTTTGCATTCCTTGGAGAGCGCGGCGAGGTATGTTGATATGACCACATGTTTACAAATTTTAGAGTTGCGATTTTATTTTATTTGATAAATATTTGTGAACCGTTCGCTTGCGCAGACACGTTTGTGTAATGTTGCTTTTTTTTTTTTCAAATTTATTGCAGTTTTCACGGTTCTGTGGAGAGTGGATTAATAAAGGAAACTCGACACACCAGTCGAGACCCTCAATGGTTTAACCCGGGGACTGCTACAAAGGGAAACCCTGCGGCTGCAGTATCATGCTGTGAAAATGTTGTTCAGCAGCAGAGATGGCTGCCCCTGAGTTGACTCTGGGCTGGACAGTCACCTCCCACCAGCTGCAGGACAATGGCCACAAATGCACCGCCAAAATGACAGCAAGACTCGGCCGGTTCGATGAGACACATTTAACTGTGCTGGAGTGACCCAGTTCAAGTCCGACTGAGAATCTGTGGTCGGACTTGCACATCAAGCCATCCATTTTGAAGGAGGCGGAACAGTTGTGCCTTGAGGAACTGGCAAAAAGCCCACTGACTGGATGTGGCAAACTCACAGAGATGCTTCTGAAGTGACTTGCAGCTATATTTCACTGCAGAAGACGGCTCTGCAAAGTATTGACTTCATGGAGGTGAGTAAATATGTACTTAAAAGTTTTCTATTATTTTGACCTATTTGCTTGAAATACACACACGCATGCATATTTTTGCAAGACAGCATAGGATGACATAAACAAAACAATACATTAAAGTACCCACTCTCAGAGGACAGTGTAATCATTATTTGTCTGCTTAAAAGCTCACATCACACAAGGTTGTCACTACCTTTACATATTTCCAGCCTACTGAAACAAACAACAAATAATAAAGAAAATGAAAAAAGACGCAGAATTGCGGCAGGGCTCAAACAGTAGTGTTTCCATTCCTGCATATAAAACATTGGAAAATCCCCCAGTCTGTGTTTGTGCTAATAAGTTTGAAACAGCGCCGTTTGAAGTGATGCTGAAAGTCTGTGCATTTTAATATTTCATCCCACAAAAAAGCTACCGCCTGGTAGGTGTGAAAGCACAAGAGCGGGAATTAAAAAAACAAAAAACAAACCCAAAACAAAAGAAAACAAAGAGTTCACTGATGTGTTGTCAAGACGTCTTGGCTGGGAGGGTGCAGCTTCACTTGCAGCCACAACCGCAACAACTGAGATTGAACCTTTACACCAGGCATGGGAGGATCATCCCGACGCCGTTTTCTCTGAACTCTTGTTGTTCTCCTCTTTTATCTGTCTGTGTACTTCCGCACCGTGCTTCTCCAGATTGAGTCTTTAAGCCTTTTGAAACCTCCGCGATCAATGGGTAAATTTTCAGCCCTCTTTGAGGGGGGGCTCTCAGAGGACTTGTTGTCACTCTCCAAGGTCTCAGCCCGCCTTTCGAGTTTCCTTTTAGTTCCAGCGCGGCCCTGACATCTGCGCCATGCATTTTCCACCCACGGGATGATGCTCTCACTGGCTTTACCTTGAGATGTTCCACTTAAAGAAAAAAAAAATAAACCACTCTTTTATTATAAATGATGATCATTGTAGATCTTTTTAAACCTTTTACACTGTCTAGAAGATTTTACGCAACATGTCACGCAGCTGACTCACAGCAGGGGGTGCACCCTGGACCTGGTTATATCATATGGCCTGTCCATTGGTGCGCCCTCTGTTGTGGACTTGGCTGTATCTGACCACTTTTGTGTGTGTTTTACAATCACCAGTTTTGAGGAAGTGCTACCTAACTTCTGAGGTGGCTGCAAAGTTTATCCAGATTTTCCAGAGCACTCCTGCAGAAATTTTCCCAGCACCCTGCGATTTTATCACCGATATAGTCTGAGCAACAGATTAAAGTCAACGCTGGAATTAGTGGCTCCACTATGGTGGCCAACAAGGGCCAACAAGGGCCAACAAGGGCCAAACACAACACAATTGCCTTAGATGGCAAAAACAGCAGTAGGTATGGAAACGATGCAAATCCACACACACAAGACAAAACAAGGTACAAAAAAAAGATTGTGGTGCAAATGAAAAAAAATTAAAAAAAAACACGCTGCAAGACATAAAAACATACTTAATCATCAAATGCGCTGCGAACAGAGAGTCGATGCAGAACACAACAGATGCAAACCAAGAAGCCTCTTGCCTGCCTGGGCTCGGGTGGTCCTAGTGGTGGCGCCCCCTGCAGGTATGGACCATCACTCCTCTCGGTGTGCGTGGACCCCATTAGTAGCTCAACGACAGTCTGTGTGTGGGTTCATGGGTGTGTCTGTGTGCATGTGTGTGAGTGTGGAAGTGTTTGTGTGCCCTTTGTATTTGTGAGTGTGGGAGGGCTGGGTTTTGTTTTAAATTTCTTTTTTCTTTCTCTCTGTTCAGGTTTTCTTTCTTTGTTGTGAGGCACTTTGAACTGCTCTTTGTATGGAAAGTGCCATACAACTAAAGTTTGAAGTTTGATCTTCACTGTATTTCAGGTTTTGTGACGTAAATTTTGGAGAGTCCCAATTGTACTGCAAGGCATATTTGTGTGGTTTTCTATTCATGATGAAAGACTGTTGTGTGTTGACAATTAATTTCTGCAAAGTGCCCAGTTTTCTCCCGTTCTTCATTCACTAAGCAGCCTCTTGCCTTTCCCATGATGCTCTGTGTCTTTTCCCATTCTGGCATAGTAATTTTCTCTCATTTCATACTGGGAGCACACATCATTTCCACAGCAATTAGCTAAGATTCCAGGGGTCCTTGCCATAACGACTTGAACTCAATCATTTTCTCGCCTTTATCGTTCTCCCTTTATCCTCACATCTTCTTGAAGATTACATATGTGAATCCATCAGCATTTTATTGTTTGTCGTCATACATGGAATTTACTTGCTTCAGAAAAGAAAAATACCATTAAAAATTCACAATCTAATTCTAAATACATTAATTTCCTTGGAAAAACAAAAAGCACACAGTAGGATTTTATGGGAGAAATTGACATTTTACATTAACACTGGACACCCAACCAGAAGATATCAAGAGCGAGAGATTGAGTAGGCAATACAATAATACAGAGGCACTTTGCTCATCAATCTACAGGCAACCCTTATGGTGAAAATAGATTAAATGGTATTCATAATTTTCTGCAATTTTACAATTTCAATGTAGCAGACGTCTATAGCGACGTACAACACAAGCACTTACGAAGGGAAAATTGAAGTGACCTTTTTGCAGTTTTTGTATTCCTTATTAATGTTATTATAATTATTGGCTGTTAGTTATTCCTTGCATGAAATAAACTGAACACAGTTGAACATCTCAGAGCTGCGCAGCATTAAATGTGATTGTCCCTCTGGCCAAGAATAAAGATTGTAGGAGTTTAAAAGTGGATGATTAAGTTCAGATTTAACAGATTACAAAATGCATAATTTATCAATTCATTCATATTCTTCTTTATCTACATTAACAGACTAGTGAATTTAAATTTGGCTTTAAATATATTGCACAAACACGGGCAGCTAAATATATGCCGCATGCAACCAAATGCATTTGAAAAAATATAAACTGATTCCCTCCAGTTCCAACTTGGATGAACAAGAACAAAGACCTTGTATCCTTGTAAGAGCGGATTTCGAGACCACAATAAACAATGACAAACCAAACCATATCCGACATGATGTTACAGGCAACAAATCTGAAGGCAGCAGCAGCAGGGGCAGCATTTTTTTTTTTTTTTAAAGGGAAGTCAGAACATCAGGCTATTATCTCCTCGCAGCAGAACCTCACAGCTTCTTGCCTCTCGCCCGGGCAACCTTGGAGTTTGTGGAGCGGTCGAGAGCAGTGCAAATGAAATCACCAGCCTCCATCACTTTGGCAAGACTCACACCCTGGAACAAAAGCAAAAAAGGGGAGAAAAATATTATACACATAAACTCTAACAGACACATATAGCTAGTGTGCATAAAAGATATATATATATATGTAAGATGATATATAATTATACATAATCATATAATCTAATTATAATAACAATAAAATTAATAGATGTAATATATTAAAATGTGTATTAAAATGAAAATTATATTATATCTTACATATTACATAATATTATAGAGAATATAACATGATATATAGGATGACATGTATACATTTCTATATCCGTATACATTTGTATATATGTATATATATATGTGTATATGTGTGTGTGTATATATGTATATATATATATATATATATATATGTGTGTGTGTGTGTGTGTGTGTATATATATTAATAGCTAGCTTAAAAATAAGCTGCAGTGGCAGCATTTTGCCAGCAGGGGTAGGGATTGTTAAATAAATTGTGTCTTGGCTTCATTGGGGCCCTTTTTTTTCCTGCACTGTGGGCTTTCTGCATGATGCGTAAAACCACTGTGAGCGGCCACCTAACATTCAGCGTAGAGGGAACCGTTGACGCAGACGGTGGGCGAGTTGGGTCGAGCCTGCGGGGGATGCACTGAGTGAAGACCGCTTACGGTTTCGATGCCCATGCCGTGGAGCATGTAGACAACATCCTCCGTGGAGACGTTGCCGGATGAACCCGGAGCGTACGGGCAACCTCCCAGGCCTGCTACCGCAGAGTCCACCACGCGCACCCCCATCTGCCAATAATAAACACACAGCGGTGACATTCAGGTCCTCGCATGCAGGTGAAATTCCGGGAAACAAAGGTCCTTGTGTTTGCCGGATTGTTCCTGCGGTCATGTTTTACAGCTGGGCGAGGAGGACTGCGGGTCTGCGTCCGGAAGATGAGTGGGCACCGAGCGTTCCGCGATATGGCTTCGTCATCCTCTTTGTCAGCCCTGAAACCACGGTTGCCGCCGCGAAATTATGGCCCTGTTCATACCAGAGGAAGACCGCCGAGATAAACTTGTCATGTGTTTCTGATTCTCCTGTTACTCGCCGTTCTTTCTCTGCGGCGCCACTTGGCGTGCCCCAGCAGGCGGACGTTCATCTTCTTGTTGTTCATGTACTCGACCCCAAGGCTTTGAGGAAGTGTGTCTCTATTGACTCGGTCAACAGGATGTTGAAACCATTTACACCTGCTTAAAAATGTTTGTGCTTTTTTTTTTTTTTTTTAGCTGACTGCAATAAAAACATCATGATAAAGCAACCAGAAAGCATGCACGCAGCTCACAAAGGTAGACCACTTCACCGTAACAATAACAATTGTTAACTTCGATTCCGCTTAATGAACAACCCCATTGTGCTTTTCCTGGAACACTTGGCGGAACCGGGCGGTTGTTCTTGTTATTTAGTCCACCTGTGTTTTTTTTCCCCGCTGTGCCAAGTCGTAACGCCCGCTGAGAAACGTAAACGCGACTATTATAATTTGTCCTTGTTTCCCCAAGTGTTTTCAGCTGCTGTTTCAAAAATTAAAGTCAGTCGTCGGGAAGCTTACCAAGCATCCTAAAAATGCTGTTCATTTAGGTTTTTTTTTCTTCTTCTTGGCTTTTGAAGTGGAACCTGAGACATTTTAAAGAATTAGTATCAGGGATTATCATGGACGAAGGTCTGAGGATGTTTTCCATATGTCCCTGGGAACATGCTGGGAATATTAAAGACCTTTTCCAGCCTTCATAGCTGAGCCAGATGTCAAAGGAGAGGATCCCATAGTGAGACAAAATTAACACACTGATCCTCTCGGTGACATTGGGTCACAGAGGACTTTTTACGCGTTAGCAAGTCCGGCAAGCTAAATCAAAAGAATCTCTGTGACCTTTCTTTTAACAGTACTACTAATTGGTTGCGTGTTGTTTTTTGTTTTTTTCTGACCCCCCCACCAGTAGACATGAGCCTGCGTTTTTCAGTGGCTGCCTGAGTGAGCTGTAATTGCTGTTTGTTTTGGCAAAAGAAAGAGCAGGAGGTGGAGTGGAAGGAGGAGAGAGATTGACTCCGGTGTGTGTGCGCGCTGCACGAAATTTCCAGACCTTCGTTAAAGCCAGAGCAGGATATTGCACCAGGCAGAACTTTTTTCTCTCTTTCTCTCTCTGTTGTTGTATAAACACCGAGATGTAATCTAGCAGGCCAATCCTCTCACTTTCAGCTGCTAACCGCGCAGCCGCAGGGGTCTTTCGGCATCGTGTTTCTGACGGGGAACAAAACGGAGCGTTGAGGCAGCCGGAGATCTGGATCCTCTGGACGATAATCGCGCAGGAACCCGGCGGTCAGGAGCTCCGGCCTGCCAGCGCTCAGCTAGGCCCGTGCCGCCCCAGAAACCAGATGTGCACTCGCCGTTATAAAGGCATATTCAGCGAGCTGCGGCCGTGGAAAAACAATGAATTCCTGGGTAAAGACACGGTGCGTTTTCAAAATTGCACGATCCGGGATAAGCTTATTGACATTTTACACCCCGAGTGGACAAGGCCGAAGACGGACGTGCACTCCTCGCGGTTTCACAGTCGCGTCACAGAGGGGAAGGAGAGAGAGAGGGGCCATTCATCGGAGGATGTGGACGCCATGTTTTACCCCCGGCTATAAACTGGAACGCTGACAGAAGCTGTCACAGGTCCGCTGCTGACACATATATCACCTCTTTCCAAGAACACATAAATAAGCATTGCGGAGTAAAGGCCAGTGTATGGGAGGGTGGCTTTCAAGTCAAAGCAAACAGCGAGGGAGTAAAACGCGTTTCTTCCGTATTTTGTTGATGGTTGAGAGTTTGGGACCGTAAATTTGAGTTATTCAGCGTTTTCTAGCGACCTTGGTCTTTGTTTGCTGAGAAAAATGCAGGAATACATCGAAAAGTGCCAATGTCAGGTGTCTCTGTTGTCAGGGAAGAAAACAATCAATCAAACTATGTTTATCTTAAGTTAAATAATTAGTTTTTTGTTTTTGACATATTAGATATTTTTTAATTATTGATAATAAATTAGTGTATGCTCAAACTCACACTTAATCTGTATTCATCACATTAATATTATTAAGATGACTATTGTTTTAACTTGTTGACTTAATTGCACAGAATATTCAAACTTGATTGAAGCATTTTACCGATAAGACTGAAGACTGATGTCACTGAACAGGGAGAACCAACAGGTTCTACTGTATTCCTCAGCCACACAATACAGCCAAATAAAGGCAGAGGATAAACAATTTTCCCTGCCAAGCCTGTGAAATTTAAGTCCGCAGATTTTTTTTTTCTTTTGTGACCTGCCAGGAGCAGGTTAGTAACAAAGTCCCCCAGACCGCCTGGAAAAAAAGAGAAAAGGGTACAAAGACTGAGGAATGTCTTTATCGGGAACAAAAGAGGTGACTCGGGGCTGACAGGGCCGGGGGAATTCATTTCTCTCCCGGTTGGTGGTGTGGACCTCTGGCACACAGAAATGAAATGCTATGATTAAACAAAAACAAAAAAATCATTTTCATCTTGTTTACAAGTGTGCAGAGGGTAGGCTTTCACTCCTGCCTGCTCGTTTTCCAATACAATCACCCATGCAACTGCTGTGTAATACTGAAAAATCGAAAATGAAACTAGAAACTGCACCGTTTTTCCATCGCCCACCGTGATGATTATTGCATTAATCAGCAACAATGCAGGAATTTCTTAACGCCGCCCCTGAGGGGGAGTAGCTGTGAGTGCAATGTAAGGTGTGATGACACGTCGTCTTTGCTGAGGAGGAACTGAAACTGAGGTGTCAATCACACCACAATAGCAAAACCATCAAAGTTATTGATGCTTTGATTGACCCACATGTCTAACACAATGTCACGAACAGGGTAGACATGAAATAACCATTAAAAAAAAATCAGCCTTAGAATCAATTCGTTATCCTGTTCATCCTCCTTTTTCTTTGCAAAGGCAAAAACACTTTCTGGTTTGATACACATCTGGTTGGCTGCTGAACACACACACACACACACACACACACACACACACACACACACACACACACACACACACAAATGGTTGTTGATAAGGATAGCTGAAGCGAACAAGGCCAGACTTCAAATTAAGCTCCTTCATTTTTCACAGATCTTCAACTAATTCATAAATTACAATTTTTATAAAGAGAAAAATGGCCCCATGGGATTTCTGGTCATATAATACTATCTTTTAGTGTTCTGTTTCGCATTAGTTTTTACAACACAATCGCTTAATAGGTGCTAGAGCAGAAAAAACATGACGGCCGGCCTCTGCGTGACCCGTCGAATCCCGTTGTATAAAAAGAAATATAATATTGGCGGTTTATTTGCAAATGACGCAAAAGCAGAAGACGGGCAATTTTCCAGGGGGCGGCTAATTGCGGGCGCTCGGCAAAATGGCTGCAAGTCAGGTGCGCGGGGTCCGGCGCCATTCATCGCATGTCGCTCGGCGGCGAATGAAAGGATCATTTTCCGCCGGCTCTTAAGCGCGGCATTGTCGGAGGGTTCAACGGCCGAGTGACAGATGAGTTGGAAGCCCCTCTGCCGCACCCCCAACAACCCCACCTCCACCCCCCAGGGGCCTTTCCATCCACCTCGCTCTCGCTGGCTTTGTCCACCGGACACCCAATAGGTGAGCCTTTGTGCTCGCTCACACACACACACACACACACACACACACACACACACACACACACACCCAACCCCTCACATCTGTTGACCCGCCCAGCAACCCTCCACCCTCCCACCACCACCAACCCCACCAAAATAGCTTCTTCCTGTGCAGTGACAATGCGCCGCAGAGATCTGATACAGCCGTATCCGCGTTACCTCTGCTTTATGTCAGCCGGCCGCTCGTTCCCGCCGCGCGCTTTTCATGTTGGCGAGCTCTCTAGAAATGAACGTTGTCCGTGTAACCGTCTGGGAGGGTTTTCCATTTTCGCTACTGTGCTTGTGTGCTGCTTGCGACTGGAGTGACACACAGGAAATATCTCACGCTCATTTTTCTCCCAAACGGTCAGTGTAGTACGGAGGCGTATTAAGCGCATTTACCATAGTAAAAACAAAGAACGGCTCAGAATAACATTTTTACGTGATCATTTTCACGTTTTTACGAGATAAATTCAATTTATTTCGTTAAAATGAAAGGTTCAGCGTCGCATAATTACATAAATAAGTTTCACGTTTTTAATTGATAATTTTTACGTTATTTCATAACTAATATATAACTAAGAAATTTAAGCTAAACAAAATAAGTACGATGGCTCGTTTGCGTGATTTGATTAAATTATACTTTAGCTGTGGTTTGAGACATGGTGAGATGCTAAACTTACTGAGCACCGCCGATGACATTAACATTTGTATGCATACTTTGAGAAAGATTTTGAAATGCATCGAAAACCACATTTTGAGCCTTGGCGAAGTAGCAGGAACTTGATGGGACACATGCCAGTTCAGTTGGAGGCTCTTGTACAGTTCCTTTGCTGGCCTCGTTTCGTAAAAATGTGAAACTTTCACGTAATTACGTGATACTGAGCCCCCTTTTTTTCCAGTATGGCAGCAATACACTTCCGTCGTTTAGTGAGTCATGTTTCTTTGCAGGGAAGGATTTTAAGGTCATGTTTCTTAACGTCCCTCTTCCTTGTTGACGGATCGCTCTTGAACTCTATACGCGTTTGTTTTGTGCTTGCCTCAACTCCTGTCAGACAGAGGACGCATTCATGAACGGGCCTCATTGTCGCTGCGTCCCGTAGCGGCCGCAGGTGCATGGCGAGCGTCATGGGAATTTGGACGGACACTGACTTTGTTTTTGTGTTTTTAGACTCCCGCTGACGGTATCTGTTGCACGCGGGTGGACTAGCCCTGGTGGTTTTTGAGAAATACTTACAATAATTACAATAGATGAGCACAGCTTGTTTTATCAGTATGTATTCTTGGAACACCGCTGATCTTGAATGACTGGAGAACTAATGGGCTGGAAAAAGACCTAGATGAAATTTTAATTGGCGTTTGCTTTCCAGTGGAACAGGCGGTTGTGTTTTTTTTTTGTGTGTGCTCTGTGAAAATGAAGAAAACATATACAGTATGTCTGAGAGCCTAGAGCAGCATGTGTCTATTCACAGTGGAGATGGAGAAGCTTTGCACATGGTCTCGTGGTCGGAATTTTGATTTAAAGCCCCAGAAAAGTTGTGTGATCTCGACAATGTTGAGATATCCTGGTACAAGAATGGCCACCTCGACTTCATTCCTCCACATCTGCTTCTTTCTCCTCATGTCATCGCAGCTTAAAAGCATTGATTTATTCAGAGGCCAGGCTTGTGTCCATAATAGACATGTGGTTCTGCGCAAGAGAGCTTTTATTAATGATAAATAGGAGGATGTGCATGTGAAGGAGGCAGGCGCCCAGAGAAACTCCCTCTGAGCCCAGAGAGCAGTTTTGAAGCGATCGAACATTCAGGGATGTTAAAGATGAAATGAGCTGGCACAGATGTTTTCAGCACGTTTGGCTTTTAATTAGCTTGCCAGTTTTTGAGAGGCCAACACAGGAAAAGAGAAGAGAGTGCCGAAGATAGTCACAATAAGTTCACAATCCTCCCAGTAGAGAACTGCAACACGCTGACGCTCCTTTTCTCGCTCAACCTTCCTCCTGTCTACAGTAACTTTATCACCACTGTAACAAGTAATCATCAGCAAAGTGCTCTTTCAGTTGATGCAGCTTTGCTAAATGTTCCGCAACTGGCTTGGAATCAAATCCTTACTCTGTAAGCCCGAGTCGGTAGCTGCTTACCTGCAGCGCAGTCAGGATGTTGGCCAGCGCTTGTCCGTACGTGTCGTGGCAATGCACCGCTAGCGCACTGGCGGGCACCTCCTTCATCACGCTTTGCAGCATCTTGCACATGGAGCCCGGGGTACCGATGCCGATGGTGTCGCCCAAGGAAATCTCGCAGCAGCCCATTTCGTACAGTCTTTTCGCCACCTGCGGCGCAACACCACACGCACCACAAAGGGTCTGTCAGCAGAACAGACTCAGGAGTGAGGCTGCAGGATTCTGTTTTTTGTCTCACCTCAGCAACTTTGGAAGGTTCAACCTGTCCCTCGTAGGGGCAGCCCAGAACACAAGAGACATACCTGTTAGAAGACATAGTCATAAGTTTGGAAAACAAGTTGACTGTTTAATGTAGCAGTAGGTCCTAGTGGCAAATGGGTATTCCTTATTATATCTCATAATGTTATCATGACTATACAGTTTGTGATGTATAATTATGTTTCTCTTTTTTTCTTTTTACATTGGAAGAAGAGATTTTTGAGATTTTGGCAACGACAAATAGAAATGTGGACATTTTTGGAAATTCTGGCCTATTGTTAATGGTCTAGATCTTGATTCATTGCTATTGGTAAGAGTTTATTGCATTGCAGCTCCAACTTGTCATATCATCTAAAAGATTGATAACAGTCGTTGTGGCATTGACAGTAGACAGTAATTCATCTGAGTGTGATTCATTGATGATCTGGATTCAAACAGACCCCGGGGGACCATCTGGTTGTCTAATATTACGTTAGCTTTTCTCATGTTTCTGCTTCATTGAGAGGCGCAGAAGTATTTTCCACGTTTCGTCATTTCTGAAGTGTTGGTGTAGGCGGCAGTTAAAACATCAGAGAACTCACCCTCGCACCGGAATCTGCCGCTCTTTGGCCGCGCTAATGACTTCCTCGAACCGAAGCATGCTGTCATCAATAGAGCAGTTTATGTTTCTTTTACTGAAGGTTTCAGACGCCGACCCAAACACTGCCACCTCGGTAGCACCAGCTGCAACCTTAAAAAGGGATTTTAAAAAAACACCTTGCAGGATCAGCTTGGCTCACACTTACCTCAGTCCAGGATTTATACAACACAAAAATAAGCATGTGACAAGCGCAGGTGGATGTCTGTGGATTACAGCGGAGAGGCTGAATTGGAAATCACATCTTACAGCATCGTGGAAGCCTTGGATGTTTGGTGTCAGAACAGGATACTGCACATGAGGGACTCTGTGGATTCCTCGGAGTACATCGGTGTGGTCTGCCATCTACATGAAGTGATGATATACGATGTTTAAAAAAAGGCTTTTATCATCTCGCTGCACAGAGGGACAGCAAAGACATACATTACATTTCTTGGTACGAGGTCTTGGACATGTTCAAACATTGTAAGAAAACAATAGTGAAATTTATGACAGAGGATGAAATGGCAACAATCTATTAAGAAATAAAAAAATGCTTCTCTACAGCATGTGTGAGCACACAGCTGTGTCAGAGGCAAAGTTTTTTTTTTTTCTTCTTTTTCTTTCTCGGTGCGCTTGCAGCGCGGAAAGAAAGACTAATAAATCACTCGGCACTCTTGGGTTTGCACAAGGGGAGCGTTATTACCTGAGGTACCCACTTTGAAGAGACAAAGCTGGTGGCCTCGACCGCTGGCAGGCCCGTTCCTGAAAGCATGTCTATCAGCTGGATTTTCACCCCTGTCGGGACAATTTCCTAGGAAGCAGTGAAAATGAAACACACACGTTCTGGACTTGATGCCCTCCCAAGAAAAAGTGGTGCGTCCAATGTAGTGATTTTTCCAACATTTAGCTGGCGAATTTTTGGAATCGACGACTCCAAAAACACAAATGTCAAGTAAACAAAATGACATTTAAAGCAGAGGAGGGGTGCCATAAGGAATTAATCAAGGAGAGACGGGCAGTGGAGTAAAGTTAGGCCAAAGGCGGTGTCATCTCTCCTATTCAATTTCAAAGGAAATGTGAAACATATGTTCTTGTCAATTATGGCCGACAACCTGCGTATGCTCTGCATTGATTTATGTAGGAAAAAGCCCTGAAACAAATGGGATTTTTTCAAAGCCAGGACGCACAGGGGTGAGACGCGTGACTGCCTACCATCTCATTCTGAAGTCCATCCCTTGGTCCAACTTCCACTATTTTTACAAACTTTGGGTACTCATGCCCCGTAGAGGTCTGCAGAACATGTGAAGGGGGAGGTGGGGAGTGGGAGAGAGAAAGACCAGAGAGCGATGATAGTCAACAGGACGCTGAACACAAGCCGTATGTCACGCCTTTGGCATTGAGCGCTCCAGGACATGCTGTTTGTAACGTGGCCATCTGTCTACTTCAAAGACCGGACAAAACCAGAGAAATGAGGCGTACAGCTGTTATTGCATAAGGACGGGACGTCAGGTGATGTGTCAGGAAGTAACAAATTAGTTAGAAGGTGAAAGGGAACCCCATGACAACAAAATATGGGGAATGTATCAAGTCGGAATTTTAAGGATGATCGACTGAGAGTATTTGATTCTGTCAACTTCTTTCAAACTAAAACACCAGAGCCACTTGTCAAATGTTGACTAACCAACTGTGTTTATTCGTGGCAAGTGGTTGAATGAGTAACAGCTCCTTTTGCTGTTTACCAAACAAGTCTGAGACCTTTCACGAAAAAAATAAGAAACTAAGCATTCATATTGCTGTTTTTTTCTGTGTGTGAATTGTATTTCAATATAGTTGCAGCACTGCTGTAGGAGAATTATTTGACCTTCTCCGGAGCCTAGCTGGCTAACATCTCTATAGAAAGAACCGCTATGAGTTGAGCTGTTTGGAGGGAAACCAGCCGCCAAAGGAGCATTTGCATTTTATTGGAAAGCAGCAGCGGAGTCACAATATATCCTTGCAAGCCACTGTTGGAAAACAACACCCAATGTTGTGTGAAAGCAGAGCAGGATTTGACTAGAAGTGACCAATTATATAAGCAGTATGAAGCCTCGGCTGTCAGCAGGTCCTGGCTTGCTGTGCAGCCTCTCTGCCATGGGAGAGTCATGTGGCAGAGCATGTGCTGCAAATTAGAAACAAGGAAAACAACGCCCACCTTCTCCTCCAGCGGCCAGCGCCTCAGCCATGGGTAGTCTTGCAGCAGTTGCTCATAGCTCAGGCAGTGCTTCACCGTGCCGGGGACGTTACCCATCCGAAATGCCGGCCTTCAGCTCGCTGTCCTTTCCCCCCGCGTCCCTACGACCTCACCGCTGCAGGCGCTACGGAAAATTAGAGCGTCTGACCAATTTCGCTAATGCCGGCCTGGACGGCGGAGGGCCCCGGCTGCATGAGGAGGCAGGCAGCCGCAGAGGATGGCTGTAGATGGAGGAGGAATCAGCGGGTTGCCATGGCAGCGACATCCCTGCGAGGGGAGGGCATCAAAGCGAGAGCGGGACAGGGAGGCGGAGACTGAGAGGGAGAGGGACTGCTCTTTAGCTGAGCGGCAAATAGAGTTGCTCACAAGATTAGTGCTGCACGTTAAACTGTAAAATCCTTTTGTAGAGAGCTGTGTCAAAATACAATAACTGCCCCTATGGCAAATACATGACAGAACCATATAAAGGATCGGATTTTATGGTTAAATTGAATCCAAATTAACTATTTTCAAACGTAAGATGGTCTCTTTTTGCTATGGTGGATTTTTCACAGGTCTTAAAAGTCCAATATTATTGAAAATTTTCTTTGTGTTTTCCATCTCACTGATTGTCAGCCTGGCAGTAAATTCTCCAGCGATGAGAAAAGCCCACAGTTCACTTCTTTTGCCTGGTCCACTTTTCACAAAGTGAGTGCCTAAACAAACAGTTGCGGTAATGGGCCCTTTGTGATGTCACATAGATACTGATACCTCAGCCTGGATAATGACAGACCCAGCCACCAGCCTGCCCTTTGAGACCACCTTGTTTTTCTGACCTTCAGATGGGAAGTCTTAAAAAGCAGGAAGCTGTAAACACAGGGTTTAGTGCGTGCGTGTGTGTGTGTGTGTGTGCATGCATTTTATTTTATAGTTTTTTATTTGGATAAATGATTGTGTTACGCTGCTCCAGTAGGCTCTGTAATATAAAAGGAAAAAAAAATAGAAAATGGATACAGTATGGGACCTTCAGTTCAACAAGTAGACTGGACCCACAATCAGGTCCCCAGTGAGAATCCAAGGCTTCGGGGAAATAGTCTGCTTTGATTTGATCTCCTGTGACCTGAACAGTTTGAGGGGTTTCCACTGCCAGGCGTGACACTGCTGCCAATGTCAACTGCATGGTGTAATAAAATCCCTTGTTAAGCCAGGGCAACATTTACCAGAGAAAGAGCCATTCTTCTGAGCCCAGATGTTAACAATAGAGGGGCTTAATGAAGTCCCAGCATTCAACCATCTCACCACGCTAAACTGCCCGGCGATGAGAGACCCCTATTACTCTCCCGGGGGAGGAGGGCGACTCATATGATCGGCCCTGGAAGAAAAAAAAAAGTCTTTTTGTGGCAGACTTCAAGGTTGATGTCTATCACTTGCCACCACCACCCGACCCCCTCACCCCACCCCACCCCGACCCCCCCAAAAAATCTAAAATATCATTTGGCCCTTTGCCAGTGCCGGTACTGCTCCTCAGCCTCCCACTAACACAGCAGAAATTTGGGCATAAGAGTAGAAATATGTCTATTTTTTATCAGGATTTGTTTTTTTAAATATACTTAATTATACTGTAATTCAAGCCAGATCAGTGCTGAAACAGCTGGAAAAAAGTGCCAGGGACGTTTCTGGTTCCCCAAGAGCGTTCACCTGTTGGAGTTTCATGGTGTTGGCACATTGTTTCAGATAAGTTTGATCATTGTTACCCAATTAAACTATAATATTTTATGGATAAATTGTGACACTTACACACGCCGCCTTATTTATTTATTCATTTATTTATTTATTTATTTATTTCTTAATTAATGTTAACCTCAGTAGCGCAAACCAGCATGCATTTTCTTTTCAATGCATTTTGCATACAGATATGGCATATCGTGACCAAAAGCATCTGCGGCCTTTTTAAAACGTATGCGGAAGCTGTCATGTTGCGGCTTGCCTTTAAGGGGAAGAGCCGACATTTCGCTTCGGGATAGTTGCGTCTGATATGTGGCATTACAGAATTTCATATTTAAAGGTTGGATGTCTCTCTGGCTGGCATTTATTAAAAATAAAAAAATCTCAATATGCCAACAGCATATGCTGAATACAAATTTGTCTTAATTGACACTCTGGAAAAGGGCTACGTGGCAATATGTGTGAATGTGGTCAGTTTGCATGTGTAAATGAGGAAAATGGATATACACCGTGAGAGGAAAACAATCTCTGTGTTTGACTTTGTAATCCCTCTCCGGAGATCCATATATTTTCCAGGGAATCTTTTTATTTCTCAAATTATTCAATAGAAATCAAATGGTACAAATGCCACAACATGTTTCTGTGTTGTATGCTGCATATTTGTAGAGGGATTGCTTTTTTGTTTTTGCCGTGCAGGAAGAAACAGATATACAGACCTTTATGCGGAGCAGCTTTCTGCTTGGCACGAAAGAGGCTTTAAGCTCCCAGACATTTACTGAAAACAGAGTGGAATCGGAAAAGGAAAAAGGAATAAAACAGGATCCAGATTAAATCCGTCTTCACCCTCCATCCGTCTTCAATTTATACAGTGTGGATTCAACTGAACTGTAACAACGCGAGTCATGATGTGGAGTCCAAAGCGCGTCAGTGGTGTCACCGTGAAAACCAGGAATCACGACGCGCGCGCTCTCGAACCAGAACAAGACAGAGGGCTTTGTTGGATCAAATGCTGGAACTATTACAAACAACTCCACAGAAACTGCTAGAAGGCGCCGGATTCAGGCTGAGACAGCTCAGCCGCAGAATGAGCAAAGTACCGATAAATATAGACAAAAACATGTTGATGTAATTATAATGGTGGGGGAAAAAAAGCAAAGAATCATTTTTCTCTTGATCAGATCTTTACATAAATGGGAGCCTGAATTGCAGTCACTCCCTTCTTACTCCCTTCTTATATAAGTGGCAAATCTGGTAAAAAAAAGTCAGAAAAAGCCGCTGATGGCTGATCTGTCACACTTTGCCTGCACGAGATCGCTTGACTGCCGGCTGCCGATTTAGAAAGAAAAACAAAAATCAAATTTTTCCGACTGGGAATGATGGCAGAATGATAATCAGTCGCCTTCTTTCATTGTTTCATGTCTTCATCCACTTATCTAGTCAGTCACAATCTTTAATCTCTTCCTCACACAGACTGTTATTACCAGCGCCACAGCCGTCTGTTGCATATATAACAGGTAGAGATTAATTTGAGCGGTATGCAAATAACAGTGACCCCCACTTTTACCACGTGTCCCGACCGCAACTGCAAATACCCTGTTTTCTGTCGAGGCACTTAATGTCTTTTCCTCTCAAGCCTTTATTTGTAATGAATCCAGGAAGTAAATATAAACAGTGATGCGGTTTTCTTCGAGGAAGGGCAGAAGTGTTTCAAGGGGCCGTTCAAGGCAAGCATCTCCGTTGCCAGTGCACTCACCTCAGTTTGTTGATACAAATAGTTAGTGAGGCCTGATGTGGACGTAAAACCACTGGGGGATGATGGGAATGCTCTATTTTTGAGGATGTGGGATTTTTTGTTATCAACTTGGCAGTAATCAGTGACAGAAGATTGACCAAGACAATCAAATTCACACATGTTGTTGTCTTTTAACAAGGAAAGGAAAGCTCCAATTCGAATATTATTTCAATATATATATTCACATATTTATATTTGGAACTTTATTACACCAAAATAACAAACCAGCAGGCTTTAATTAAAAAAAAATCTCCTTTTTAAAGTGGACTCCTTTCCGTTTAATCTTTGTTCTTTCTGTTCACAACTAATCGTTTACCTTCTGCGGATCATAGCGTCCTTGGCTTGTTTTAAACGTGCCTCGTTTTGGCGGCGCACTATAAAAAAAAAGAAGAGTGGTTTTAAAAGCTCTGTGTGACTCAGCTAAACAGCGTGATTAATAGCAGGAAGAGGACGTACTTGGCCTGTGAAACAGGTTCACATCCAGCGCATCTGCTTTGTTTTTCATTAATGTCCTTTAATGTTGCCTGTTTTTTCTCTTTTTCTTTGCAAGTTGTACTTTAAATGGATGACGGTGAATGACAAACATGCCAGAGAATTACGGGGCGGACATTTGTTAGCATTTATTATCAGACTTTTTCGCTCTGAAATGATCTCAGAGCGCTTTTAAGAATGTATGTAAAGTAGAAGCGCAGGATTGAAAATCTGCTCTTTGATGCGGAACAAGGCCCCAGTTCATCTTCTGTAACGTAAGCGGAGAAACAGAAAACTACATTTGATGAAGAAATTCAGTTGACTTTCCAAATGTAGAAAAAAAAACAAAAAAGAAAACCCACTGTAACACGCCGACAGTGTTCTAATGCGCAGGTGCCACCTCTAATGGTAATGGGAACTGACAGCAGCGCTCACAGGCAGCCTGTTGTAACCCGGAGACCCTCTCTTTCTCTTTACCAGCGCAAATGTGAATAAAAGGCAAGTGCGTCTCTGCGCTGCCCCAGCGTTCGCTTGGCCCTGCAGCCTTGTCATACCAAACAGCATGTAAAAATGTGACCCATATGGTCGCCCCCTTTTTTTTTTTTTTTTTTTTTTTTTTTTGCAAGAGGGACTGATTGAGCTGCGTGGAAAGTCGCTGGCCACCCACGCAACACAAATAAGGAGAACCATATGCGGGGAGATGAATTAGGTAAACTGCACAACATTTTTATTAGATACAATTTCACTCGCCTTGTGGACGGACTGCAAGGTGACACTCTGAAAACAAACGCTGAGCCTCGGGGAGAAAAAAAAAAAGAAGAACTCTGGTTAACACACGGGTGCGTCGACGAAGGGCGGAATTACCAAAACCAAATGAACAATAACCGTCGTGTTTTCTGGTCGTATAATTGTGATTAAAATAAGCTTTGTGTCAATCATGTAACGGCTAGCTGAGCGCATTAAGGCTATTCGAGGTTAGATGGCACGCAGCATACACTAAACTGTACGCAACGCTTCTGAACTCCAGTCTAAACGCTGCTCAGACTGAACAAATGTTTAGTTCCATAGTTTGCGGTCTGTATAAAAATCCAGCCCATTTTATTTCATGGACTGTTGACATTTGACTTTGGTCATAAACACAAAAGCAGTCACCCGCATTGCTTGTTTACAAAATGAATAACAAGTCAAAATGCTGAAAATGCGGCGCAAACAAACCGCTTGGGGAAAAGAAAAACCTGTAAAAGCCGTGTGGTGGTTTGGGAAACCACAAAGAGCGTTTCTCTGTTTTTAATGAGCAGGAAACTGTTGAGTACTACCATGGAACTATTCAGAGTGGTTTGGGTGTTTGTCCGCAGAGCAAAAAACAAAATGCAGGGGGGGGGGGTCAACATGCAAAACATCTAAACCATTTGTGCTGCATGTTTTGCACCGTTGCCAGTGAGCTGCAAGTCATTACACAACTTATTTTTAATCTTTGAACTCTATAAATTATTTAACGAGGTTGAGAAGGGCAGGATGTCTTCGAGGACGTCTCTGAGTGGCCCGTCGCACGAACCTCTCCGGCGGTGGTCCGACAGCCACATGTCAGCGGTGCTTTTTTTGCTTTTGTTTTGTTTTGTTTCTGCAGCTTTCAACAATGAACTTCCTGCCCAGAGATGGTTTGGTCCAGATAAAGATGACCGGCATCATTAAGCACTTTTTCAACGTTCAGTGTTGCAGCTTGTCCTGACTTGCAAGAAGCGGATCTCTCACTGAAAGGGCGGTCGGCGTGGGGGGGATAAAGGAAATAAGTGTATTTGGGCTGGAAAAAAATATGGCAACACACCCTGATATTATATAACCGCTTGTAGAAAAACTAACAGTGTGTTGTGACGCACTCTAAACCCCAGAGAGCGATGCAAGACTTATCCACGGGAGACCCCTCGCCCAAAGTAAACTGCCGCGGCTAGAGGCCGTTTCCCTACGCGTTTCCCAAGTGGCTATTAGAGTTAACGCTGATCTGATGAATGTCAAGCCACTTGTGACTCACCGCTGCACCGCTCCCTGACAGAGAGGGTCTCAGAGGAGAAGGGGGCCGCTGCAATAATCTGCCCTGAGTGCGACAATTGTTCTGCCGTCCTTTCATGCGGTCAGAAGGTCCCTGCCGAGAGAGAGAGACGGAGAGAGAGCCGCGCAGTTTTGCAGGACCTGCCCGCCGAGGGCTAATGCAATTAGAAAAAAAAAAAGAGTGAGAAATGTGGCAGAGTTGGAAGGAGCCCACGATATTAAACAGTAGACGGGATTGTGAAGTGCGAGGCGTAATCATGCCAGGCAACAGGCCGCAGGAATGCAAATCAGCCCCCCGAGCCAAGAGTTAAGTTAGCAGGTGGCCTCTCCCCATTCACCGAATGTCAACACTCCTTTTAGATGGAGCCCACATAACATCTGGACAGGCCAGCCACTGCTTTTAATTAAGTGAAATACAGTCACTCAATGTTCTGCCATGTCAGTGCAAAAAAAAGAAGAAGAAGAAGAAGAAAAAAAATGTTATAAAAGAGGAAGGGCGAGGGCGGAGGGGAGAGTGCGCAACAGTACATATCCTGTGCTCAGCGGTCAACACAGTTGTGTAAATAAATATTAATCCTTGACCTAATACCCAGATCTTCCAGCCCATTGAAAATACCTGCCCGGCCAGAGCACTTCTAGTTGGCTCTGGGGCGTGTTCGCTGAACAGTGGCTCCACTCAGCGAACGCGACGCGATTGGTTTGCCGACTCGCGTTTATGGGATTCGCCGAGCTTGAGGGAATAAGCGGTCGGCCACATTGAAATCAAATTACTTTCAAAGGCAAACAGATGAGTGGAGCCTTTTTATTTACGTACAATGCGTAGAAGGTATAAAAATGATGCAGCCTTTCCAAGTTTAGAGGCCTCAGGGTTTGTCGGTCCGGTTTAGTTTATATCCTGTTTTACTTTGACAGTCTTGCCTTGTTTACTTCCTCCCCTTGTTCCCTTCCCTTCCTGCGAGATTGTCTTCTGTGTTTTCACCTGTGTGTCGTATTTCACCCGCCTACTTGTGTATTCAAGCCACGCCTCCCTTCTCCTTGTTGCCAGTCTGTCTCATCCTCCCAGTGAGCAGCTGTCTTTTCCTTTCCTCCTTTGCATCGTTTTTCTTTGTGTTTTCGTGTTTTCAGTGAGCTTCCCCTTGCCGTTTGGTATCTCCGCCGTGTTTCGCTGGGCAGGTTAAATAACTCCGACACTGAGCAGAGGCTTCGGATGAAAGGTGTGCTGCAGGATACGTTCCTGAGACCCAGATCTTTGGGATGCCACATAGGGCACAGAACCCTTTGGTGAGAACATTCCCCTGCCAGGTGTGATGTCTTTCGTTCACTTTGTTATTGTCTTCTTCTGAGCATGTGGGAGGTCCCAGGCAACAAGCATTTGTCTTTTTCTGGAGGCTGCCTACAATCAGCTGTTAAGATCAATGCTATTGTTGAGCCGGAAAAAAAAAAATATATATATATATTTCAGACGAGAACCTTTAAGACTCAAGAAAAACAAAACCGCTTTTACCTGTTGCACTGTACCACTAACATTACCAATCCCCCCCAAAACATGTCAACACACTCCATGTTTGGACCTGCAGTTTATATCATACTTGTCAAACATTTACAAAGCTGGGACGACAGCGAGGGGAAAAACTGTGTAAAACATCCGCGGAGCCCCAAACAGCGGCGCAAAACGACAAGCCGGATTAGCGAAGGTGGAGCACGAGGACTCGCAGCTGGAGGAGGCAGCAAGCACAAATATTGAGCGCACAACATGTGCACAGTTCGGGATGATGAACGGGCTCGAGACGGGAAGATTCTTTTCAAGTTTACATTTATTTAAACATAAACACTCTACATGGAGACACGCTTTTACAAAAACATGAGCTAGAATGACGAGAATGTTTCTCACAAGGTTTGAAGAAAGTTTCATTTCGTGGATAAAGGTTTCATTTTGGTGGGGGTAAAGCTGGCCAAGGCAAGGTTAAAAAAAAAAAATAATAGAAAGAATCAGTGCTGACAGGCAGTGACAGCTTGAAAAGAGCTTTCGGCAGTTACATTCATTATTTCCCAAGTGAACCACTAAGATTCACAAAATTTCCGACAGTCTGTTCAAGTCGTGATGTTTTTGCTGACAGCACCGCCTTGTATGTTCTGCTCACTTGTTGTGCTGGAATTTCTGATATGACGTGGCGTTGTGTCTGCCACACACTCCTGACGACAAAAGAAACGCTTACAAAAGTTGAACTTAAATACATATTTGTATTTACACTTACTTCTACATCTCAATGTGCTTTTATCATGGCGGGGTAAAAAAAGACGAGCACACGGGGGAAGCTAAAATCTGTATCGTGATGACTCCAGTGATTAGTCAAATTATAAAAGTTATACAGGTAACAATGGGAGATAAAGTGTGTGTGTGTGTGTGTGTGTGTGTGTGTGTGTGTGTGTGTGCCAAATTGACAGAACATTTGAATAACTGGCTTAAAGTCAACATGTTGTACTTACCATTTAAATATCACAATATTCAGTGCTATTTATTTAAAAAAAAATAAATTAGATGATAAAAACTTTATATACATAATACTGTACATCACATCTCGCCTGCAGTAGACCAGTTTTCCAGCGATTCCCACACCAGACAGCATTAAAAATGAACTTCCCCCACCAATGGCTACTAATGGCAACCGCACGACCTCACCACCATGTTTCTGTACTTCTTGAGGATAACGTTTGAGCTGTCGTCAAAGTAAAGCACGGATATTGCGTTGAGCTTGGTCGGCGCGCAACACGGCTTTGGCACATTGTCAGGAAACATTAAATGGACCTGCGAACGAGACGGCAAAGTAGCTTTGAAGAATTGTCCCCTGGCTGGGTTTGGGAACGAATATTTGCTGGTAGCTCATAAGCAATGGCATAGGAAATGTTGTCATCACACTTACCAGGGTTTGCACAATTGCGTGATTTGTGGCATTCATGTGAGCGTTGAGTGGGAAGGAGCATTCTCCGTCGCAGTAGAAAGCCGCATAGCCCTCAGGTGCAATGATCCAGTCCTGCGGGCAGAAAATAAGGTCCTTTCAGCCTATGAGATGATGTTACGATTTCCGCCTGTCGCCTGGACAATAAAATATCAATAAAACGGAAATAGCTGCTCGCTGTTTCATTCGCGTCAGTGAAATGAAACCCTTTCGTCTTACCTGCCAGCCCAAATCTCGGAAGCTGACGTAAAGTTCATGCTTCTTGCAGGCCTGCTTCTGTTCGCTGGCGTTGTAATCTGAGGGGAGGATTAGTGAGACAATGGACAAAACAGACAACGGTTCACAAAGGAAAACTTTAGTGAGTGCGAGAGACCGTTTTACTCTGCATGTTTTTTTTTTTTGTTGGATAAAAAAAAAAAGACCAAAAGGCAGATTTTTCAAATTTAAAAAAAAACAACAACCAATATTTTTAGGTCTTAATCCCTTCAAGTGTTTGTATAAATAAACCCAACAGTATATAAGATAACAAAATATATACAACAATAATATTAATAGTAACACCATATATATATTTTTTCTTACTTATTTGAACTTCTGGCCAGAAAAACCCCAACTTGTTGATGTAACACTGCTGTGGGCCATTAAGACCAATGGATGAACGTAATGGCAAAAAAAAAAAAACTTCTCTCATTGTTAGAGAATCTGCACCACTGCAACCATTGCATTCGCGCTTACCTCCACTTTTTGGGACCCTCGATGACTCTTGTTGATTGGTCGACTTGTTGCGATTGTGGTTCTTCTTCTTCCCGCCGGCCGCTCTGACGGAGCGGAGCAACACCCCGCTGGCCTTGAAGAAGGCGACCAAGAAGGGCTGTTTGGACTGAGGCCCTGTCCTCCCAATGATTCCCGCAGACTTAGTATTGATGCTACGTCCTTTAAAGAAAACAAGGGGTAAATTAAAAAAATAATAATTTTCAGACTGTAGTCAGATGTGATCTAAAGTCCACGAGCTACACGAGAACCGTTTTTATTGCTTTTTTTTGACTCTGGACGCAGAGAATGGAACACGCAAGTTGCAGAGAAGTAACTTAAAGCAGACATCTTGGATCTTCTCAGGAGATGAACTTCCTGACCTTTTTCTAACTTCCACAGAGTCTGACAAAGGTCTGGGGAACAAATGTCAAGTTTATTGAAAGAAGGAGAAAAAGGGTTCCACTTGCCGTCTAAGGTCTCCACGCAGAGCTGCAGGCCCAGGTTCTGCTGCGGGTTCATCACCCAGTGGTTACTGGTGGCCGTGATGTCAAACACCAGCCAGCCGCCGTTAGACGCTTGGACCTTTTTGGATCCAAGCAGGAAGGTCTCAGCATCTCTAAAAGGAACAAAAAAAACCCAGTCCATTTCTAAACCATTCCAGTCCACTGTTGTAAATGTTCCTGTTTAAACAGCTCGCATGCACTGCCAGTTAGCGGGATTTGAAGCAATTTCTCGGTTTGAAGATCGCGTTCGTTCATCCATTTGGCCAGCGACGTTGAAACAAATGTGGTGCCGCTGCACAAGTGATAAATGGCAGACCCTTAGCATGTTGCGCTCTCGAACAAATGAAAACTGCCTGTGCACCTTTAATGATACATTGTTGCAATGGGACAGAAAAGAGAAACCACATGCTTCTTCAAGGGCATTTAGACTCGATCCAAGATATCTCAGCCAGTTTGGAGTTAGAGCAGATAAACGAGGTATCGTTGACTGATCACACATGGACGCTTGAGCCTAAACTTCTTTCTTTTTTTAATTCGTTTTTTGATTCATCTCCTTTAATGTGCTTCAGCCTGAGCAGCGGGGCACTTAAAAGGCTTAACATTCAAAACCGGTTATTTGGTGAGTAATAGTCATTTTGTCATCTCGGTCTTCCATCTCCGGAGCTGCAGATAAAAGTGGAGCAGCGCTGATACCACAAAGAAGCTGTAACTCGTAATCAAGTCCAGAGCCGTGTTGTGAAAACATGGACCAAGTTGTTTTTTTCTGTTGTTTTTTTGGGGGGTTGGGGCTGTTTCGTTGGCGAAACATGTTCAGGAGTTATGAATCATGTATATCAGCCCCTTGTATTTTCAACATGGGCCTGACATAAGGCATAAATCAACCTTAAGTTGAAAAAGGCCTGCCTCACAATTTGCATTGGAGCCCTTTCAAGTGGCTGATTGAAGAAGGCAGCGCCTGTTGAGTGTTCTGTTCCGTGGTTACACGGTGCTGGTCAGGGGACCCAGAATTCCAATGTGGAAATATTTCTGTTTATCACAGGTGTAAAACTTTGCCAAAGTGTTGACCAATTGCAATGACGTTTGACAAATTATATCTTGCTTGCCATCTTGTTTTTTTTTTAAAAAAGGGCTTCTATCCTGTGATAGTTCACACTGTGTAGGGACAAAACCCATTATTTTTTCATCTTTGTCAGGATGAAATGTTTGGTCAACACCTTATTGCTGTGATTACTGTATGGAAAACAAGCTGAAGGTGGTGGACAGCGTAAGCAGACTGTGTTTTCCAACAAATTATGCTCACATGCCAACATTTCTCATTAGGATTTTAAATTCTGCAACTTAAGTTCAGCCCCGGTTGTGGTGTTGATTTTAGCGGAGAGGCAGGAAGTCAGCCTGGTGTCCAGTTTTAGGACTTTACAGGTGCCCTGTGGAGTTTCTTTTGCCACTGCAGTGCTGTAGAATTATGAAGCAATGTGTTTTTCAAGAGGTCCTTGTTTTTGTTAGTACCTTTATCGGCCCGTGTGCAGAACGAGGGCAGTTCTCCCTGAGCGGCACTTAAGAGGCAGTAAAGCACAATAAATGTTTCAATGTGTCAGCAAGGCACATTACTACTGGAAAGCTGCTCATGAGGAAACTTATGTATACAATGTGAGGTTAAAGAGTGAGTGCGCTCCTTGGCAAAACAGAAGAAAAAAAAATTCCATCCGGTCACCTAACACAGTCGAAAAACTTTTAAAACTTTTCTCTCTTTTTATTGAACGTGATTTCTGGCTCTATTTAAATAGTTCTAGAAGATATATATATATATATATATTTTTTTTAAATAATTGTTACTTTATCTTTTTTTAAGCTGCTGAATGAAATGGACAGCTCCAAACAGGATGTTGTTGTATTGATAAGATAAATTTCTGTCAGAAAAGTCTCAGATCATCCAGAAAAATCTGTTGCTCAAATTGAGGTGCAATGCACTAAGTGTGAGCACAGTGCGTTCTTTCTCACTGATCCCATAAAATATTAGTTCTTACAAATTGAGAAAGTGTTCTCACCCAACGTTGGCCTAATTCTTCCCTTTAAAATGAACCAGAAACAGTAGCTTTAACATTAGTGCTCTGCTGAAAATTGTTTAATAATCCAGTTTTGTTTGGAGGGTTCACTCCCAACGGGAAGAAGCAAATCTCACTTGTAAAGGCTTCACTTACGCACGACGTCCCCCATGAAAACTTGTTTGAAAACTGAAACTGAACAGTTTCCTCCTTTAAGATGGCAGAGTCCATTGACTGAGACCTTTCTTCAAAGCCCCGGAGGGCCATAATCTCCCCTTCCATCACCCGCACACATTTCTGACAAACAAATAGGGGCCCTCTCTTAAAGTAGACCCTGGGTGTATCATGCCATGTCATGGTTTCAAACTTCCGGAATATTGTTCAGTCAGACAGGTGGCGGGTGTTGCCGCGGCCACGGCGGCGAGCCCTCACGCTTTCAGCCGGGACGAGGAGTGATAACCGAGTGACCGGCCAACTCGCTAATGGACTTCCCTTTATCCGAGAACTATATTTATAAGGCGGACAAAGTGCGAATGAAGGACAGCAGAGTCGCAGATAGCCCAGTGTTCTCAGTGAGCGGAAAGTTCCAACCCTTGCAAGAAATCACAGCAGCCTTTTTTTTTTTTTTTTTTAAATTGTCCATGATAACCGCACAGCATCAAACATTTGGTTGAGATTTGGCCTCATCCTGGTGAAGTCATGGATCCCATTTTTTCCCCCCGTGCATCAGTTTGCAATTTGGAGAATCTCTGGTGTCTGTTTTGTGTTTCACAGTACTTAAAATAACTAGAAACAAACTGGGTGCAGGTCCTGCGGCTACATTCCTGTTTTTTTCCCCTTCTTGTGTGTGATTTTGATTCCTCTGAGACTGACCAGCGACAAAGGCCAGATTTCCTTACATAAGAGAGTCACCGTTTAATCTCAAGAGTCTCATGGCTTTCATCACTCGTTCAAGATGTATTGAGATACAATAAATTCAGCAATATTATTTAAGCGTCGTTTTTATTAAAAGAAAATCTGAATTTGATTGAGGCTTTGCAGGGAAGCGGACGAAACAGGAAATTTGTCAGAGGATGTCAGGGTTACCGGACCAAGTGAATTGACAAGCGGTAGTGTTTAACCGCCATTACAATAATTATCTCTTCAATAATGATGAAATTCTGGGTGTTGATATTTTTATGGATCTAAAGCAGGTATTGCTAAAGCACCTTTCAATGTGACTCTTCTCATGGTTGGTTTCAGCTGTTCAGGCACTCACTTGTTCTGATATTCCTTGATGACTTGATATATGGAGACTTTCAGAGTGACATTGTCGAAGCGGGACGGGCTGCGGTCCTTGTAGATCCTGAACTCGGCGGCAGTCACCGCCTCCCCGTCCGGAATCTGAGTCAGGTCGAAGCGGAACTCCTTGTAGTGTCTCCGCTGGTGAGAGAAATCCTTGTCCTTCTCCACTGTGGAGAGACGTAAATTCACGATTGATTTTTTCGTTTTTCACTGGCAGCGAGGCTGATCAAGAAAAAGCATGACTTCATCTCCTGCGTGTTGTTTGAAAAGGGAAAATACGGCCGCGTTAACGGACAGAGTGGGAGTGATTTATCGCGTCGCGCCGCGCATTCCCGGCCCAATCCAAACATTTTGACTCCCAACAAAAGCACTTTCCAGTTCATTAAATCAGTCAACTGAATACAGGTAGCAAGTTCCCAGACAGGCCCTCTACTGTGTGCCTAACTGCATTCTGTGGCCGTGATGAATGGGCTGTCAGTTAAGAAAAACAGGCTGATTTCAATTAAAGACACTTTCGTCTGCCCCTCAAGTGAGGGGAAAGAACAGACAGGAATCTTCGACGTCATGCAAGCATCGACTCTGACCTCATTTCTGACCCTGTGCTCACCTCCTGCAGGCTTTTCATATAAGCACTTGAAGCGTTCACTAACCCCTGACCTTTTCAAAACTTTGAACATTTTTGTTGAAAGGAGGAAAATAATTACATTTGTTATTAAGCCAATCACATTTTAAAATCAATAGCTCTTAACAGATATTTTCATTTCACACAGGAAAAAAAATGTTTTCTTATTAGTAAAAAAAAAAAGAAAGCTAATTCTGGCAGATACAACCAAATCCTCAACGAGTAAATAACATCAACATTCCGAAAGAAGGCGAACGCGACTGATGTGTTGCCCGGTGGCTCTGAGCCTCTCGTCACACCCGCGGCGATATCATGCAGCGCATTTCCCTGATATTTTATCAAGAGTGAGGGCCTGCGGTTACTTAGCACAAACAGGTCAGAGGTCGGGTCAGCCTCTCAGAGCGTCTTCCATTATATTGGCGGAAGGCAGTAATGCAAAGCAGAAATGCCACAGAGAGAGCAGGACATTTCATTTTCAAGTGGGTGAAGCTTTAATCAGTTCAACCAGGGAGCCGAGTCAAAAGATTATATGTTAAAAAAAAAAAAGAAATCACGAGTGCACTCCTTCCTCGTCACTTTAAGAGATGTCAATTCAAAAAGTATCTTTTTTTTTAACAAGGCCAATGTATGAATGTTATTGAATTGCGAGAAATTCAACGCCGGCGTTCATAAAAACAGCCAAAGCTGGTGGCTGCGTCCCGGCGTACTGTAATAGAGACAGAGCCCCATTGAACACTTCGCTGACAGTCACCAGAACGAGAGCGAGACAGTGTACATGCCCTTGTGTCGCGCTAAGTGGAAACAGATGGGCGCAGGCCAAGGTGAGGGATTACTCTCCCAGCCCGGGCAGCTCCACACAAACTCACGTTTCGCTTGGTTTTCTGCGCTACGCACACAGAACACGGCGCGAGCCTTGACATTCTAACATCCGCCTCGCAAAACCACCGCTTCATTGAAATTCCTGCAAAGCTCTTTTTTCTAATCGGCCTCAGTCAGGCCGTTCCCCTCAACAAATTAAGATGCTGCAGATTTTGCAGAATGGAGTTGCTGCCTCCTCCTGCAGACGGAGGTTTTTTTTTTTTTTTTTACGATACGCAGACACCCGTCAGCCTCACCAGCCCTTCAAACAACAGGAAATAATTCAGACCAATTTTCCTCAAGGTCAGACAGTCATCTGATAAGCCCCTCTGAACTGCAGGGTCAAGGGTCGCGGCTACTGAACAAACAGTCATTCCACACATTGGCTCCCCTTCTAATGGCAAAAAGTGCTCAAATTGATAAGGTCAAAACTTTAGAGGGGTCTAAGTCTAATAAGGGCGAAATCTTTGACACGGAGCTGAAGCTGCTGCAAGGCTCGGAGGCCACGATGGTGACGGACCAAATGTGTCCACATTTCTGCATTCAGAGGCCGGGGAGAAACTGCTAATTAGTGCATTTCAATTCAGCTCAGATATGGCTCGCTGTCATGTTCCAGACGGTGGCTCGGGTTCTTTGAATAAAATCCATGTGAGCCGTTTTATTTTAGCACCAACCCGGATCTATTAAATATTTAAAGGATTCATAGCAGCTCTTAATTGATCCAAAGATTTTTTAATTTTTTTCTGCATTCATGAGCCGAAATTCGATTATAAAATGCAGTGTTTTAATGCGGATTCCCGGTAAAATGTGAAGCAAATTAAGAGAGACACGAGCGCAGATTGTGTCATTATCGGCCTTGCACCTTCACACGCAGATATTCCAGTTCCATTAAATGTGTAAATTTAAAAAAGAAAAGAAAAAGAAGAAAAATCCGCGAGGGGCGAATTTGCGGCTTCAAACAAAACTCACCGAGGTTCACAAAACTCATCACCATGTCGGCGTCGTTGAGAAAGTTGGTGTCGTGCGCTGAGGTGAGCGCGGAGCTCTGGCTCAGCAGAGGGGCCGCTCGATACGGCTGCGCCACCCGGGAGTATCCGGCGTGCGGCGGGCTGTAGTAACTTTTCCTGGGGTTCCCTTGAGCCTTGGCACCGACGCCCTTCCCCGCGCCGCGCTGCACGCCCCCCTCCTCCTCCTCCTCGTCCAAGGCCATGGCGTTGTACAGGTCGAGCATGAAGAGCGGCGCGGAGGACGCCTGCTTGCCGGGCGCGAAGGGCCTCGGACGGTGCGGCAAGCCCAGGATGGAGAGGATCTCCCTCTGGATCTCCCTGCGTTCGTGATTGCGCAACCGCCTGTAAATAAAGCTGGAGTGCACATGGTTGTCGCCCATGCCGCACTGGGCGCACGACAGAAAGCTCAAGCAGCTCCACGCCAGTCCGAGGACGGCGCGGCTCAGAGGTGTAAGCGCCGTCATCTCGGCCAAAAACCCAGTTTCACGGAGGCTGGAGTTAAACTACATCGCACGCGCGAGGAGGAGCAGTGGGGTCGCCTCTGTCTCTCGCCGGCGCGAACTCATTCCCGGTGCATTGATAAGGATCGCGCACCGCAAGCGTTTATTGGTTAATTTCACCAGGCTGCAGGAAAAGTCCGCTCTCCCGCGCGTAAAAAAAGTTCCTCCGGTGCTCCAGCCTCCACCAGGGTTCATCCAGAGTGTCCTCTCGCTCGCGCGCGCGCGCCCAAGTACTTATGGAGATGTGACACCGTCCCTCACCTTAATTCTTCGTGATGCGCGGACGAGTAGCTACGCCCCAGACCGTCCAAGTATGATCAGCAGGAGTTTCCCCAACCCTGTTCATGAAAAATGAAACCGTGTCCAATGCGCACGAACGTCTCTTCACCGGTTTTTTTTTTTTTTTTACATTTCCTCCCCTAAACTTGAGAGTGCAGTGGCTGCCGCTTGCCCTCCGAGTCCCATCCCACACTGGACTCCCGTGTTTTTGCATCCACCTCCAGCGGCTGCAATAAAACTTCGGCAGCTCCCATGATGAATGTGGTGGCTCCCGAGTGTAAAAGGAGACACTTGAAATCCGAGAGCCCCGTCTTAACGAGTGAAAGAGTCATGACAGAGCCCTTTAATCACCTCAACTTATTCAGGTCTACCCGTTTGTGGGAAGCCTTCCAGCAGGAGCATCTTGGGTGTTTGCATGCCTTGTTGCTTTAATAAAACAAACCTTTTCACCAAGTAAATAAATTGTGTTCCAACTGGCTGGAAAGCAGACAAGTTACCACCTACTTCACTTACAATGTCAGAGATGCAGACTTGTATTTTAGCATTGGCTTGTAAACAAGTGATTTCATTTTTGAAACTTGTTGAATCCGATTATTCCATCATGGAATAATCGGATTCAACAGGTTTCTATATAAAGCGCGCAAAAACGAAGCAGCCGCCGAACCTCGGGTTGCCATGGACCAGGGAAGTTACCACACAGCGCCATCTAGTGTGCAAAGCTGCACCGCTTTATTCATTTATTTATTCTATTGAAGTAGTTTTGCTCGCCGCCCAACACACACTGATGGTCCTGAAGTCAGATAGCGAATTCAATACACAGAGATTAGATAGATGGATGGATGGATTGACAGATAGACAGACAGATAGATAGATAGATAGATAGATAGATAGATAGATAGATAGTGTAGAGTTTCCATTACTTGCTTGACTGTTTGTTTTTTTATGTCCGTCATATTTATTAATATGTCTATTCATTGGTGCACTGTGTGATGTTGCATACTTTTGGTTCAGTCTTTCAGTGTGAACTTTTGTTTAGTCTCTTTTTTTTTTTTAGACTCTCAGTTTCAAGCTCCAACTCTTTTAGGTGCCGATCTCTCACAGAACTCCCACACTTCTGACTGATCCCCGTACAGATGTCTGAGCTTGATAGAGTTGCCCTCAAGCATTGATGCTACTTCTTGAGAGGGCACTACTTTTGGTTTAACCTGAAGTTACCTGGCTAACCCCTAATCCTGCTGTTCTGATGTTCTCAAAAGATGAAAGCGTGAAACAAAGTTCTCAAGGATATTTTATTTCTATTTTAAAAAAGAGAGAGATTCAGACAAAAGAAAAAGATCTATGACAGAATGGAAAAAAAAATTACAAACGCTCCTCTACGACATGTCATTGCTGCATACAGTTACAAAACTTTTATAAATAACAATAAAATGCCAGATACAGTAATGAAAGGTGAGCTTTTGGAATGTTAGTAAGTAAAAATGAACTTTTTGTTTCTTCTCATTCTGGTTTCTTACACATTTAAGAAAAGCATAATTGTATTCGCCAAAATATAAATATTCTTTTAAAGATTCAAGTGTTTAAGTAGCTGTGAGTTTTGGGAGCAGCTCAGGGATCAAATATAAAACCTCACATCTTTGATTGAATCGGCCCAAATAAAAATAATCACATTGAATTTTGCATGCTCGTCAGACGTGCATGGGAGGAACAGCTCGCACCATCAGGGGGCAGTATGATCAAAATGAATCGGCTATGTTATGTTGAGTTTCAAAAATGCTCAGACCTAATCCACTTAACTGGCTTGAAACCCTCCAGCAAGTTCAAAAAGAAGTAAGTGATCCTTGCAAAGGAATTAGGCTGCAATGTGTCTCTCATTTGTTTAGGCTAATTAATATTTATTGTGTCATATTTCAATTTAATTGTCAAATATCCACTTTAATTTTATAGTTCATGTCATATAATAAGTTTAGGGGAATTGACATGAGTGTGTTTCACATTTTCACGATTTATAAAAATAAAATAAAATAAACAAACGTCATCAGACTACAGGGATGATTAATTCGCCAACAAAATGATATACAAAATGAATTGCAGCCCTTGAATGGGTCCATCTTGTTTCCACAAGAGCGCAGAAGACACATGAATGAGATCTTCCTGAGAATGTCTGTTTGCTCTGCATCTGCTCCGGACTGACACCTGCAGTCAGGGCTGCATTGCATCAATAGCTCGGCCCTTTGCTGTAAGGGTTCCGCCTCATTATGCTGCCGTAACACATGGACGGGTCACACACCCCGGGCTGACCGGGGATGCCGGGGTTACCGCTTTTACCCTCAGCTCCGTTATGACCAGGAGGTCCTGGCTTCCCAGGAGGTCCTGCCCTGCTGTACCCAGGGGGGCCAGGCGGGCCTGATGGGAGAAACAGATGAGAAACGGCACGCAGTGTGACCGGGGTGACATTGAATATCACCGACCTGTTAGCATCGCACGTCTTTCTACAAGTAAACCCACCTTGATGCCCAGGTGGCCCCTGCTCTCCAGTCGTCGACCGACCGGGGTTCCCGTTCTCGCCCTTTATCCCAGGCTCTCCTGCAGAAACATTCACTTCGCTGAAGTATCGGCGCAATAAAGCTTTGCTAAAACCCCATTAAGGTTTTACCTTTCAGTCCATTGGCACCGCGGCGCCCCAGGTGGCCCGGCTGCCCCTGAGGACCAACCATTCCAGGAAGACCTCTTGGCCCTTGAGGCCCATTTAGACCCGGGGGGCCAGGAGAGCCAGGTTGGCTTTGACACTTGGTACAGCTACTCTGCTGGTTACCAAGCAACAATGACGGCCCTTCCACTGGGACCACGACAATAAAAGAGGCTTTCAGACCAGGGTTGGAAATGCATATAATGTGCCCTGTACATTACTATGCTGATACTCACTGTGAAGAATCTCTCTGCAGATTTGTCTGATGTGACTGTCTGAGATTTCACTGGCCTGGAACAAGAGTGCAGTGCTTTTCAGTGGAAAGACTCTCTACAGTACAGTGTCCCATTTAAATGACAACATGAAGAACTAGATGTTTTGCACACATACAGACATCCCAGCAGGTCCCGGTGGGCCTGGTAGACCTTGCTCCCCTGTCAGTCCCCGGCCTCCAAGTGGGCCTGACTGGCCAGGATGTCCAGGTCGTCCCATCTGACCCTCTTGACCTCTCTGTCCTGGTTCCCCTGTTGACCCTTTCTGGCGAAAACACCACCTCAGCGTTAGCAAAGCACGACAAGCCAGGGTGGAGCTACAGTGGCTTATTCACTGAGCTGAACATACCTCCCCTCTCAGTCCCATTAGACCAGCTGAGCCCTGTCAATCAAAGTCAGGAGAGCATTTTATAGAAGTGGCCGACTCAGGAAAAAGACATTGGACAAAAAAAAAAAAAAAAACAGTAAAATGTTTTAATGCCCTTAGAATAATGCCTCAAAGACAAGACATTTGATTGAAATTTTATTCTGGTACCTTAAGTATTGAAACATTCCACGAGTTCAGTAAGTGGGAAATTTTCTTTTTCTAAAAAGGGATTTTGTTAGTTTCCAAAATAAATGTTTTATAAGTGGCCACACGGTGGTGCTCTCCGCGTTAAAAAAAAAAAAAAAAAAAAAAACTATTGCCACTGTTCTCCAGGATCCGCGGATTTTTTGGGGAAAAAAAGTTCTTGTAGTGAACTGATGGTGAACGTTTAAGGTAGATGTGCATCACAAAAAAGAGAGCAAATATGAGAAACTCACCCGCTCACCGGGTCGACCAGAATCTCCTTTTTCACCTTTGATCCCCTGGCGAGAATTATTGAGAAAACGTCATGAATGCATGAATGCATAAATGCCTCAGCGCTTGTTGATGGTACAGAAAGTTTACCTACATGAAATCATTGTAACAGCAATATTAACCTATATTTACGCGGCCACTACCTCATTTATTGACAACTCAGTTCTGCACAGTAGGTTTGACTGTATGAGGATAATCATTTCCTGGTCGGTTAAGTTACAGTCACATCTTCCCAAACAACATTATGTTATTTAATAATTATGTTTTTCCACAGCCATAATTATCGTGGCAAATTCAAATTGAAAATGCAATTTTGGCACCTTACGTACAGCGACCAAAGGATGTCTAATTGAATTTCACAATGTAATAGAAAAATGATTGCCCTTGGACTTAATCTGTGTTTCCATTCATTCATTCATTCAACCTCATCCAGTGGCAATGACTATTTAGACGTGGCCATCTCTTATAACTGGATTGCTTGCGTACAGTTGATGGTACTAGTTCAAGTCTGTCTGGGATCCTACCATGTCTCCTCTCTGTCCTTGATTTCCACTTTGTCCCTGATAGAAACAAAAAAGAGCAGTTTGTGTTCATTTCGCTTTTTAAAAAAAGTAAGTCAACAGTACATATTGCTGTCATACATCATGTTCTAGATAGACAAGCTGACTTTCTTGTGCCAGTTAAATAATATATTTGATGGGTATGAAAGAAAACTAGCAGCAGCGACAGTGACACTAGTCATGGAAAAAAAATCACCTGATAATGCAGTCTTACCTTGCTGCCTTTGAAGCCTGGCATGCCTGGGTGTCCTGGCTGACCTTCTCCTCCTGGCTCCCCCTGACGCCCCTGGAGTGTTATTCAGTTTGGTCATACATTATCCCACATTATACGTGTTTTTTTTTTTTTCTTCATCCGGGCATCACAATCTTGGTCTCTAGTTGACTGTTTTATCAGAAACATACCACAGCTCCTGGTTTTCCTTGTATACCTGGACTTCCAGCATCTCCTTTATTCCCCTTTTTTTTAAAAAAAAAGAAAGAAGAAAAAACATGTCACGTAATATATATCTCTGGTTAGTGTTCGATGAAGCAATTTTCTCATTATGGCCATGCAGCCTGTGTGTCTAGTTGTACGCTTTTCTTTCCATTTGAAGAAACTAGCGTGCTGGTCTATAGCTGCTGTGGCATATACCAACACATTTTGGCTTGTTAAAGGAAGACTGCATGGCTAATTAAAACAATAGCCAGTGTTTTCATTAGACGGAGGGTCCAAGCTGGAGGAGGCCAAACCACTTAAAACTCTGCTGAAATTCCTCTGGCGAAAGCAGCAATGTCTGATCAGCGCTTAAATTAGCTCCGCTGGCGTAGCCAAGACGATGTTGTTCGTGCTAAAGTGTGTCTTTAAAAAGAAAAAATGGCTACGGCAGATTTCTGTGCATATGAATCAGAAAGCGACTTTCTAAGCACTGAGGCGAGTTGTGGGCCAGTTGGGTCAGCTGTCTATGGATTTATACAAAAAATAAGTTTACCTTGGGTCCAGCTGGTCCACTTAAACCAGGAGCACCAGGTAAACCCATGTCACCCTGGGAAGAAAAATACATTTTTTTAATGGTAATTCAGATTGAGGCATGCTTCAAATGTGAGTAGAATGCAGAGGACTGCATACATGTGGTCCTGATGATCCTTTGACGCCTTTGGATCCATGCAAACCAGGCTCCCCCTATAAATGACACATTCGAAATGAAAATAAACTGCAAAAACCAGTAGCCCATGATTTGTGCTCTGTTTATTTTATATTTTTTTCACTCACTTTTTGTCCAGGAATGCCTGCAAGTCCTGGCAACCCAGGCATTCCCTGAAAATGAAGACGCAGAGCAAATGATCACGTGACCGTGGATTGTTTCGAGTTGTTTGACAAGCGTTTCAAATATGATTAGGCTGCTGCCGCTGCGAACAATCATGGGAAAGCTCAAAAAAAAAAATTTTGATTTAACCTCACGCCAGTCATTACCGCATATTACAGCGCTCGCCGCTCAAACTGCGCTGAGCAACAGCCGAAAAACCATAAACAAATAATGTTACATATTAAATGTTTATGTGGTTCAGCGCATGCAGCAAAACTAACTTGGAACGCCAATTAATGTTTTGTTTTTCGACCCTCGGAGATAAACGCTCGCAGATGCTGAGTGTTGCTCTTTTTTTTTTTTCACAGCATCTTGAACTTTGAGTTCAGTGCACAAAGTAGACAAATCATACTGTCAGACAGAGTGAGAGCAATATTAGTCGAACTTAAAGCCACCCAGGCTCTCGGGCTGTCTGCTTTAAAGTGCTCCATACATCTGATTATTCTGAACTCCAGCAGAGAGACAGAGAGACAGAGAGACAGAGAGAGAGAGTCTGCCTCCTCGGCGTCGACCCCGACTCTGACTCTCCTCTGGTGGAAAATGGCTCGCGGCCTTGTGGAGCAACTGACTCATCCTGAGTAGAGCCATCGCGAAGAAAGAAAAAGAAAAAAAAAAAACTCCTCTTGGACGGCTCTCCACAATCATGATCGTCGGGGCGACAGCCCAGTTAAAAGATTTTCTTCGCCAGAACACAACAGTATTCCCCCGATGAGTGACTTCCCGCGCCAGAGCAGAGCCGGAGCCGGCACGTTGCATAACGGGTTATCCTGGGATGAACAACAGGGGAAATACCCCTCGTTTACTGCCTGCAGAGGGGGGATGCTTTTTTTTTCTTTTTTTTACTGCTGACAGTACATAAACATACTGCAGTTTTACAGGGGTAAGAAAAACTCATTTGCAGTGTTTGCTTATTTAATGCCGCTGCTTATTTGCTTGCTTCATGCCGTCCACAACTTGGCGAAAAGGATCCACGCGGCGGGAATGTCGGGGGTTTACGTTCGGAAGGTCGTCGCTGGTTCAGGGAACTTGCACGGCAGTGTGTTTCAGGCTAAACTTAAAAGCGGCTGAAAATAATGCGTCAATTTCCGAGGAGGGAAAAGTTGTGAGACAACAAGCTAAAAACAGCTATAGACGGTCGGCTGGCGCAGTGAGTAATGTCTCTTTGAATGGCTTACAGGATGCCCTTCCCTTCCATCAGCACCAGGAATACCACTGGCCCCAGCGTCGCCCTGCGCTCATTGAAAAAAAAAAGAGAGAGAGAGAAAAAAGCACAAAGATGCTGTTAAAAATAACGATGCTACACATGTTTCTTCTTTCAAAACTGAAACAATATGTCATAATATTTTAACGATTTCTAAGAAGCTTCAACCTGCCTGAAGCCAAAGAAAAGCACTGAAATGGATCCAAAATGGAAGAGCGCAGTGCTGTGCGATATTTCACAGCCACTTTCGAGTCTCATTGTCCTGTCCTACGGGAGATATACGGCGTCGTGCAGTGTGACAGTGTGTCAGAGCAAACGCACCTTTAAACCAGGTGTCCCTGGCAGGCCGGCGCCTCCGTCTCTCCCAGGCGCGCCCTGAAACCGGAGAACGTTACTTCACACATGATTGAGTTTGCGCCCTCTCGCCATGATGTCGAAACCTACGGGTTTTCCCGGATATCCGTGTGGCCCGTCAGGTCCTGCGCTTCCTTTCGCTCCCTGCAAATGTCATTATCATTATCGTCAATTGTCATCCAGTGAGATTTGTTATATATTTTTTCATGTCACATTCTGAGGCCCAGTTGTTATTTTAGAGAAGGCAGCCGGCTGCCTTACCGATGGACCAGCTTTTCCTGGTAATCCCACTGTTCCTGCAGGTCCTGCTGAGCCCTAACAGAAGAGAAAAGATCAACAAGAACAATATTGCTTTTTCTTCGAAACAGACTGAGGCAATTTTTTCGCTGCACTTTGACAGGCAGTTCTTTATGCATTTCACTGGATGGAATGGGCAGACAAAAAATGCAAAAAAATAGAAGCACATACACGCAAAGCGACTTCATCCAACAGCATGATTTTTTTTTCAATCCTGCACTGGTGAGCTGACTTTATAACAATAATAAATGGACACTGAGGGGATTGATGCAAAGATGTTTAAACAGTTTAGGTTGATGTTTCCAGCAGCCGTTTCCTGTTAATCCGATGGCTGATTACATAAAGTCATGGCCTACTGTTCTTTTTATGTCTCAGTGTTTTGACTATCATTACAACCCCTTAACCTTCCGCCCCAACCCACGTGAATCAAAAGGTGTTACGGGTTTTATGCCGTGTTAACACATTTTTCACACGCCGTCTGGAGGTATGACACAAAGGATTATGGGTGATTTTCTCTACCTTCTCTCCTGGATTTCCAGGCACTCCTGGCGATCCAGGCAAACCCCTTTGACCCTGGAAGAACATAATCCCACAGTGTTACTAGCGTTTTTGATTACAAATGTATTAGCCTTGCAGCATGTTGAATAAATGTATGGCTTTGTACCGAAGCACCGGGTCTCCCCTGTTCGCCTTTGTAGCCATCAGGACCACGGGGTCCCTATAGAAGCAACAGCGAAGTTATCCATGAATCATTTCTTTGTACTGAAATTTAATTTAATCCAAATTGTTTAATTGTTTATACTTCTTCTCCGGGGGAGCCTGGCTGCCCTGGGATTCCTCTGGCACCAGGGGTTCCCTTGAAAGCCGAGGGGAGAGTCACAGAAGACACAGATTTTGGATGAGCATATTAATCAGGATGCACAGAAAAAGTCGTAAATCACCTCACGGCATGGGATCACAGTTGGAAGCTTTTCACAGAATCCTTACAGTAAACTGATGACACAGTAAGAGATGTTTGTCACCACCGAGTGTGATGTCAAAACCACATGTTGACGTTCTGAACTAGGCTTGCACAGAATTCTCGAGCACAAATGCTGATGCCATACATCCAAGTTGTTTTTAATTGGTGCTGCCTCGCGCGTGCTGTTCGTGTTCTGTATGTTTGCATATGGAACTATGTAGTACTCACAGGCTTACCATCAGCACCAGCAGGTCCAGGCTGACCAGGTTTGCCAGGATTTCCCACTTCTCCCTGAACAAAGAGCAATAAGATATAATAATGTTATAATTAACTATATATATATATGCCCCAAATTCTCCCCAAGTCTGAATATCACCATGTTAAAACACTTAGACTGGCTGCTGTCTAAACACGCCATGTGACTAAATAAGCTTGTATATTTAGTGTACAATGCTCTGGAGAGGTCGTAGGATTATAGGAAAACATCTGCCAACCAGAAAATGGTCCAGACATTTTGGATCAATTAGTAAATGCAGTAAAAGACAGGGTGTTCTTATAAAGACAAACATGCCTAAACCCACGCAGATTTTATAAACAGCAAGGTTTGTTGCTAAGGCAACATATTTTCCAGTAAAGGCTTTAATGATGCGGATGGCGCTGCAATTATTTGGTGATACCCTGTGATCAATAAAGGCAGGGGCAGATGTTTCATTTCCTGTTTTGCTTGTTTTCCATCCCAACCACTGTGTTTATTAGGCAGTCAGTCTGTTTCACTTAAGAGGTACAGTAGAGGACAGAGAAAAGATGCAGCAAACATAACCTCACGATGGCAGCAACAAAGCAAAGCATCCAGTAACATAGTAAAAGTCAAGGAAGAACTACTGAAAGACAGAAGATGATTTATTTGACCTTCAGTCCTTGGAGTCCAGGAGGTCCTGGAGGACAAACGCAAGGTTCCTCAGTAGGTTCAATATAATCAGGACTGTTGGAACACTACGGCAAACGAAAAAAAATAGTAAATCAGACATCAGTTAAATCAGTGCATATGGATACAATTATTATATATGACATCTTCAGCATTAAAAAAACTAATGTACCTTGCAACAAATAATCATTTATTATTATTTTATGAGTCCTAGCAAATATACAGCTGAGTGTGAAGAAGGTTTTTCATATTTTACCATCAGCTGTATGGTAGAAACAGACTTCTGTTTTCAAATCATATGGCGTGAGATTTTAAAGGCATGCAGGGCCTAGAGTCTAGAAATTCCACTGGTAAAATTGATGGCTGGATTTTGACATTCATTTGCAAATAAATCAGAAAAACTGGAACTTAAACGGAATGGGGGAACTTGGCAAGTTAACATATGGTGGTTTGTATCTTGTCCCCGTCTGATATTTATCGCCATAAGTCTTTTCCACAAAATAATAATTTGGCTCTAGTTTTACGGTTGTAGCACTTTCTCAGCAGATTGTAAAAGTAGCCACTTTTTCACAAACAGTGCAGAGGCAACTGACAAAAAATAGACAGCGTCAGAATGTTTGAGGCCGATCCATGGGTCCTCCTCCAACAGATGTCTTTACGCCCGATTGAATGTGACTGAAATAGAATGTTGTGAGTTTATATTTTCACTACTGAATAATCCAAGAGTGTGTTCTGATTAAACTGAACGCAATAATCGTTTTATGCCATGCAATAAACGCAGAGGATTTTAAGTGAGGATGACAACGCGCAGATGCACTTCAGCACAGAAACAGATGTATTGGACAAGGTGAAAGGCTGGCAGAGTGAAATTTCATTTTTAGACTACAAAATTAAAAGAGTGCAGAGCAAAGCAAGATTTTGTACTTACGACTCCTGGTATTTCACATGCAGTTTCTCGGTTACTTTGCTCGGGGTCACAATAAATTCTGAGTTTCTGTAATTCAAACTGAACACAACAGGGAGGGAAAAAAAAAGAAAACGATCAAAACACCACATCTGCAGACGATGTGAGAAGAAAACAAGCACAACAGGGTCTCTCCACTGAAAAGACTTCTGAGAGATTGTGTGGAAATGCCAGCATTTCATTGCCTTTTCTATTCACATTTGTCACACACAAAAAAGATATTTCCATTCAATGTAAGTATTTTTTTGAGTTGCTCAGGCCTTTTTTTTTACTGTGCTTGTTTGCACTCCATCACTGACCATCATTATGGCCATATCAACACAGCACAAACCCCATGTCTGAGGTATTGTTTTTTTTAATGGTCAGACAATGTCATTATTTCTTAATAAAAAAAAAGTGTTTAGGGTGATAATTGGAATAAAGCACAAAATGCAGTTCAATTATGATGTATCACACTGTGTTGCAAAATATGCCAGTTGAGACGAATAAAACGTAGAATTGCTGCCATCCGCATGGACAAAATGGCGGCGTTCTCCAGTATTCAGGAAGGTTCATATGTTGCAGTAATTGGCGGTGCTGCACTTTGTGATAGTATTTATTACTTCTCGTCAAGTTGGTATCTGGGACCCAGACAAAACAAGCCCTTCATTAAAATAGGACCGTGTAAGTTGACCAACTTTATAGACTTACTGGCACTGTTGTTTCCTTGCTGACATATTTTCCAACTTGCGTTTTCCCATTGATGAAAATCCCAACCGGGGGCTGTAATGGTAGGGTTTCAACTACCAGGTCATCGATGTAGAGCGTGACGTCCTCCTCCGTGACCAGCAGCCGCACCTGGTGCCATTTCTGGTCAAACACCTTATCGTAGTAAAACAGAGAACATAAAAGATTCAATTCATAACATCTATGGAAATAACAATATAGAATATCTCTCTTGTGTTTATTCTTTGAATCGTCTGTGTAAGTTTATATGAATCAGGTGGTTGAGTCAGAGTAAACATGGCACTCGAGGAAAAACCCTGACAGTTGAGTGACACCACAGACTGTAATCCATCTGTGCCAAAGGAGGTTTTTGTGTCGTCTCTCCATGGATTACTTTATTAAGAGTAATGGATTTTGTCTGAAAGAGCAATGTCGTCATCAATTTAACTAAGCCAGTAGCTCTTGAAATCTTGCAGATTCTTGCAGAAAAAGTGCATTGACAGGATGACAGACTCAATCTTCAATCATTCGAGGAAACTGACTTTAGTTTAGTTATTTTAAAATGCACCTTGTTTTTTGTTCATTTTGTAAATTTTGTACTAAATTTGAAAGGAAAATAGTTTTTCCAATCAACTTTGAAAGTCATTTAAGGGATTTTCCCTGTGCAAATATTTTCCATTGTCTGTCTTCCAAGAGCATGAGGATTATTCCTCTTAGATTTATGAAAAAAAAAAAGGCTTGTCTGGAACATAATAATGTATAAGTGCACGTGGCCATTGATGTAGACATGAACCTAAATGACGAAACCTTATTTTCTTAGACTGAAAAGTCGGAATCAAGAAACAGAACACTTCATTGGTCAGTTTGATTCGAAACACTTTACCCTTGATGTCTGTTGTGAAAATGTCACAGTTTGCGTTCCACTTGGTGAGTTATTAGTTGTGGTAAACATGATGGTGCGGTCCAGGCCATTCAAACTAACAGCCATTTGGGGTCTCCCATCCCGTGTCTGTATTCTCCACAAATCCCACTCCTCTATCGCCACAGATCCTTTATACCTCATGGTGGCCACAAAGACGTAGGAGGGCGGCAGCCCATCTGGAAAAAGTGTCCTGTGTGGCAGAAATGCAACGGTCAGCCAACCTGTGCATGTGCAGCCGCAGACGCAGGTGGAAGAGGTGGGATGGTTTACCGTGTTGTAGCACTCAAGTCCAGACGAGATGTCACCTCGTAAGCCCTGGTGCCGGAAAACGTGCCTTGTGTCTTCTTTGCCTTTTTGGCCAAATTCAAATGCAGGAGAATGTCAAAACCCTTCTCGTCTCTGGAGTCAATGGAAATTTTTGCTGGACAGACGGTCTCTACAATTGACAGGAAAAGAGAGAGTCGTGGAAGTCATAAAGGACATAACACAACAGAGAAGGTTACAAAAATGGGACCTGAAGTAAACACTGGTATGATGATCCTTGCGTTAAGCGAGGAGGTGCAAAGAGATGAGATGTCGAGATCAAGTTTACCTTCACATAATTTCTGCCTAATGACTTGGATGATCCGGGAAATTGCCTTGTAGTCCTCGACAGAGAAGACATACTTGGAAAATGGCTTGTTCGCAATGTCCCTCAACTGTGCCTCCTCTGTTGCGGACCCCACACCAATTGCAAACAAAATCACTCCCTTTTTCCTTGCTGCCTCCGCAGCCCTCAAAACCTCATCTTGGGACTTCCCATCGGTGAGAACCACGGCAATTCTGGAAACGCCCGACGGGCCACGCTCAGAGAGGCCAAAGAGGCGGTCGGTAGCGTAACTAATAGCCGTTCCTGTGTTCGTGTTCCCCCCCATGTACTCAATGGACTCCATTGCTTTGATGAGGTCTCTAATGGAGTAATGCTTTCCCAGGGGAATCTCCACAATGGGGTTGTCACTGTACTGGACCACTCCAACCTGTGTGAACTTCTGCCCGATGTTGAAGCCCATTGTGATATTGACAAGCCACCTTTTGATAAGCTCAAAGTTGGTGTCCTCAACACTCCACGAGCCATCTAGTATGAAGACCAAATCGCTTGGCGCAGTCCTACAACCTAAAAAAGAAAGGAAATACATAGTTAACTCTAAAAAGCAAGATTTTTTTTTCAGCAAACCATGTTCGCTACGCAATCACTGTGGCACTTTATGCATTCGGCAGTTTTTACAAGCACAACATGTAAGAAAATGAAGACAGAAGAACTCTTACTTCTTAAGTCTTCATCTTGAGCGGCACTAAACAAATGGACAAGCATGAAGCACAGGCATCCTAAGACACAATGCATGGATGCCCCTTTGGAACCCATTATGCAGCAGAACCAAGTTCCAGTTGATACACCTACAAGGAAATGGAAACAAACATGCTTGGTATTGGAAAGGGAAAAAGAAGAAGAGATGAACAATGCAAGCATTAGTCACTTATGCTTCCCGTGTTATTCTTGCCTTGATACAAAAGAGTGTTCACAGACAACAATTCATTCCTCAGTTGTTTCCATTACTAAAGGTTTTGGCTGTCTGGGTTGTAGCTTGTTTATTGATCGCGTGGAACCAACACTACAAAGATTTAATTGATTTGTGGTGTTACTGACCATTTCTTGCCTGTTTCTAGCAGACTGTTTTTATCCGCCTACCACCAAGCCTACAAATACTTTTGTGTAGATTTCCAGAGTTCTATTTATTTCCCCTCTTCCACTGCAGTCCATCAAAGCCTCACCTACAACACTGTCACGAGGCCCTGTTGGAGTTACCAAATAAACATTACGCCAAAATCCCTGACACAAATTTTTCCTCTGGGCTTGTCAGCTGTTTCCTCTAATCTGCTGCCATTCGCCCATCTCTGCCCGCCATTGGCCCAAATACAACACCTCTGCCAAACATGGAACACTTTTCCTTCCCTCGCGGCTGCAACCACGTGTGATCGCTCCTTTTCCTTCTACAGATGAAGTATTTTTAAGAATTTGCCATCTCGTGCTGCGAAAGCACTTACCGTAGTTATGTCATCAGGTGTACAAATGTTGAACTGAGATTATTTTTCAAGCTGGTACATATGGGGAACTAATGCTTTACAGGGGATGGAAACTAAACAGTTTGTGCATTAGATAATTTCATTTTGCTGTGATTCTACAGTTTTCTAATTCACCCACTTGGACGCACTGTGGCTTTGCCCTGTAGCTAATTTACACAGCAGATAGACAGCATCTGTATTACTACTACTATTATTACTACTACAATAACTGTTTTACTGCCCGAGACACTTCATTCTATATGTGCTAGATAGGCTAATTTAGAACTTTGACACCTTCACTACCTTGGGAGGCAGAGAATTAATGTTTGGACCCAATATCCACCAAACTTCCTATAAAACTTGGCTTTAACTTTTAGCATAATGTCGTCATAGCTGAAGACTTGCTAAAACACACAAAGGCTATTTTATGCGGTCTCAATAAATTCCAAGATGTGCTGCTATTAAGATCTGTGAAAAGTCAAGGCAAGTGCAACACACAACAACATCACTTGCATACCTATGAGCACCACAAAAAGCATTCAGCATCATTCAGTTTTCAAATGCTGATGGAGAAGCAGAGGGATGGGATGAAGAGAGCTGTGTCTCAGCATTGTGACTGCAAATGAGCAGAGAGCTGTCATTTTTAAAAATGTATGGATAATATGCATCAGTGGCTGCTCTATTTCAGTCTATTTTCTTGACGTGACATGACACGTGACATTATGAAACTGCTGAAGTCCTGAAAGGAAGCCAGTTTAAATGAAGACCAGACATGTTGGATACAATCTACTAAGCAGGACTTGTGGAAGGAATTTTATAGAACAGAGCTAATCAAACACCCCTTTTTATAGCCACTTCTAAATGCAACATGTGAATGTCAACACGACAGTGGCTAGGATATCACCCTTGGCCCCCCGAATGCTTTTACTGCATTGCTTCCAAAGCGGGGTCACGCTCTTTAACATGACTGCCTTTTTCCACCGTGTAAACTCAGTAACACAACTTTAGGGAGGGACAAAACTGCACAAGTCGTGCCGGCAGGCTTCCTCTGAAGTTTTTTTTTCCCACTAGGAAGCTGGAGGAAGTTGTTGGAAAACCCACTCGCTGGCACGTTTCAGCGTTTCAGCATGATTTTCCCTTGATTGACTTTCACCCGGCGGAGTTCGCCTGCTCCTCTGCCTGGAGTCACATGTGATTCATTTGCACCGTCAGACAGTGAAACCCAAGCTGCCGCCCGGCGACCAAACAGATGTTGTCATGATGGGGGAAAGGCAACCCTCGACCAGAGGGAATGAAGCAAAGCACTGCAGTACGCATGCCGCGGCATGATGCATTCTGCTGGAAAGCATGCAGCTGAATAAACAGGTGCACTCGTAGCGCAGGTTAATGCAAGACTGACTGTTGGTAGACGTTTTGATGATGTGTTCTCAGGCTGCGTTGATCAGAAGCTCTGGGTCGCACAAATATTAAACAAGACTTCTGTTTTTCAGCCTTTGGCTGGCTGCGCTGTTTCATGAAATATATTTGTTATCACATTTTTTCTTGCAGCAAAGCTCCCACGCAGATAACATTTCACCCGTCGAGGTTCGCCAGCTGTGAGCCATGACTCAGGATTTAACCACATTATCTGTCTGCATGTTCTGCTGTCCGCTCGACTAGCGGCCATGCGTGACGTTTCTCGCCTTGCAAGTGCATTTTTAGAATCATTTGAGCTTAGGGTGAAAGGGAGAGCAACGACGCGGCACACTTTCACTCGGTCGAGCAGTTGCTGCAAAAAAAAAAAAAAAAAAAAAAAATGGCAAAAGGCAAGCCGATTCCATTCCAGAAACTACGTATGGACAGTTACCAAGATCAGCAGAATTAATCACTGCCAGATTCTGCGAGCGTCAAGAGTGAGCCGACGACCGTCTATTGTTCTCATGAGAAATCGCTTTAACAAATCCACTTTAAAAGGTCATGTAAACGGTTAATTCACAAATACGTACCAGACAACATGTTACTTTAACTTAACTTCCTCATGCTGTTGGAAATGAAGCAATTGTTGCATTTAAACTCTGACATCTGTACAAATACACGCATTGCCGGGCTCTGCATTGCTATCTGCTGCACAGGCACCATAAATTTGAAAAAGAATTTCTTTCGTTATAGCCAGGAAAAATACAGAGATGATTCCAGTCTGTCTTTTTTTGCAGTGCAGCAGCATAAACAAGGGAGTGATAAGTAATGTCACAATGTCTTCAATATGCAGCACAGCCTCTTCTCCAATAATAAATGAATACACAACATTATATGTTAATATAATCTAGTAATATGCACAATAACAACAAATAAAAGTCAGTAAAACCAGGCCAAAAGTGAAAAAGATCAAAAGCTGCACTGGAAAAAGAATTGTGCTGATATACAGTACATATAGCAATCAAGAGATTAAGTTACTGCAAAGACAAATCTTAAAATTTAAAATGCTACTAAAATATGTAGGTCAGGCTCTAAACTTTGCATTAAATGAACAAATATTACCAGTTTACATCCAGCTTCTTGTGCAAACTCCCATAAATCCTCCTGCTGAGCGCCACTGATGAATATTGTTCGCAGCCTTCGGTTTACAGAGAATGAATTTAGGGAGAAGCCCACATGTTTTCCTGCTCATTGAAAGCCTGCCCTTTCCAGCAACGCTCCTCTGTTTCTGTCCTCTCCACCCCCCCACCACCAGCACCACCAGCACCACCACTCTCCTTTTACTGGCATGCAGCCACCCATGGGTGGAAAGAGAAGCTGATAAGAAGAGCAGCGAAGTAGACAGCCCATCTTTGACGGCGCAGAGGGGAAAATAATAGTAATAACCGCAGCATGAATTACAAATGTTGAGGATTTGGATCATGTGTGAACTCCAGGGGGGCATTTCTGAGGAACAGAACATTTTCTGGAGGCAGAACAGACTCCAGATCAGCCAAGATGTTTCAGTAGTGACGTACAGCAAACTGTCTGCTGCTGCCAGCGTGATGAGTGGTTATCTGTTACTGTACTTGCTTCCCTGAAAAAGCCAATTATGTTGCACAAATCAGCAGTGGACGGTGTGCAAACAGTTTCTGTTTTGTTGCCCAAAACAGGGTTGAGAGAGTTGCTGGACTTTAAGAATTAAAATCTGTTTCTGCAGAAATGACGCATGCCACCACCAAGGACCATTGTGCTAATTACAAAACTGCAAATATAATCCACTTTGTTTTAACATTGATAAAGTGTGATAGTACATTTGCCAATCAATACTAAACAATCCCTAAAATGTAAACAATATAGAAAAATAGTGCATAAGAGATTAATCGCTCTAGCTACACGCGGTTATTCTCATTTTACGTAATCAAATCTTTGCATGAGCCTCGGCTCTAATTAAAAGACCAGTTCCCCCTCCTATAAATTTAATATACATATTTTCCCTTTGAACTAATATTGGTATTTATCCAACAGCATTATTTGGGTGCAGGATATTGAGTTTGGCAGATACTGACGGCAAAGCCAGCAGTCTTTTTTCAAACATAATATAACTTGATGGCACTTTGCGCAGCGTGGGCTTTAAAACATTAAAGAGACTCACAAAAACTCCACGGCAAGCCTTTAATACTCAGCGTTTCCTCTCGAAACTACGCCACATTAGTGCAAATCCGGAAAGGCACGCCGGCGATCACGAAAGGCTTGCGCTAATGATGGGGTGTGATGTAAACGTTAATGGAATCGCCACAGACTCGCTGTAACACAATCAGGTGAGCTCGGTTTGGTCATCACAAATGCGTCCACAAGACGATGCTCATTTACTTCCTCACAGTGATACAGAGAGAAAATGACTGCTTTGTCCTGCTCACATTTATCTGATTGATCCCCGCGACTTTAATTACTGGAAAGAAACATTGGAACGGAGAGTTTATTTATTTGTCTATTTCGCTCACCACATGGCCATTACATTGGTTGAAAAGCAGACATTCCAGTCACACAAGGCAGTCGCAGCAAAATTAATGTGGGTGTATGTATGGGTGAGTGGAAGCACTTCGAGCAGTAAAACCTGACTAAATCAGCGTCAGATACAGCAGACAGCTGTTGCATCTGGATCATCTGGCAATCACCCGGGCTTCAAATGGAATGAAACAATGAATCAATTTAAAGACTAAGCCTTTAACTCGATGTCAACTGAGCACGTCTCCACATCCAGACTACACACTGCTGCTACTCCTGTAAATATCCCCGTTTAAGCCTTAATTGGCATCAAGAGTTGCTGGAAATTAATGACGGAAGTCGTTTTGCGACTTTTCCAAACTTCTTTCAGCATTCATAGAGGAAACAGACAGATTATAGATCACTTAGCTCAACTGAAAAGCTCTATTTTCGCGATAATATTGCACACAAAAGGCCTTTTCAGTCAGTGAGATGATGGAATTCAATTTAGGTTGTTTGTTAAATCACCTAAACGTTCAGTTTGTGCAAACTGACTTACAAAATTCTGCAAAAGACTATTAAATCTTATTGTTGTAATTAGCTGGTTGCCAGATCCTGCTGCCTTTGGAACAGCAAAAAAAGAAAAAGAAAAAACCTTTTTAAAAAACCTCTGATTCAGTGCCATCGCTTTTAAGCTGTAACCACGCTGGATAGTCTTAATTAGTTCACATGAACAGGGCCGCATTTATCATAGCCTGGTTGGTTTGCCACAGAGATAAATAGCGGGCAAGAGGTTGAGCCCAGAGAGAACATTTGGGGGATAATCGTGGATTAGTAATAGTTTCCATGACACAAGTTGCCACAGCATCCAGAGCGAGTATGGCACACATGATGCTGCAGTAGCAGAGAGGGGGAGATGAGAGACTTACTCGTGACTAAGGGGCTTCCAGAGAAACAGCGAAGGGCCCTTAGAGACACTTGGGAAGAGCCTGTTGTTCAAAACGTCATAAAGCACAGAGCAGAGTTTGAATTCCTGTCTGTGTTGCTGCAAAGCTGCAGCCTTTCCTGACATTAACACCATCACAAAGCAGGGAAATGCCTGTATGAATCAGACAGAGGGGGAACCTCACAAGCGATTCACGATTTCACTTGACTATTGACTATTTTAGAATTTTTTTTTTTTTTTTTTTTCTTCAGTTGGAAAGTCCACACAGTCTGGGAATGAATCAGTGCTATGTTGTCGAGAAGCAATGTTGCAACAACATCTGTTGAGCCATCTTGTTGGAAACACTGCTGTTTATTCTCATCTCTACAGCAACTTATTAAAATAAGAAAGCACAGGTTGTGGGTCGTTAAGTTCTCTATTTGTCGCCACATTAGTCCTTGGGTATCTGATTAAACACACTTGCAATGTGCACTAATGAGGTGTTTATAATGTGTGAGGGAGACAAAACATTAGAAAGTCATTCTGCTAATGAACCAATGCACGTGTGACTTATAGTGGATTTTGGACATAAAAAAACGTCAGAGAGTGTGAAAGTGACTTTTTTACTGGAAATGCAGAACACCTGAAAGACTTGTCACACTTCCCAAGACTTCTGGAAAAAATGCTATTTATTGTAAGACAATTAGACTGAAACTGCTTTCAAAATCAACCTGTTTACTTGGTTTTGGTTGTCACTTTCAGTGATGAGTAATTTTAAGCAGCTGATTTGATGAGATTTTAATTCTGAGATCCAAAGTAATTACTTGAAATATGAGTTAAACAGTCAATGGGACGAGAGGTAAAAGCCGCCAATAAGAGCCAGTGAACAGATCTGAATGTGTCATTTTAAATGTGATTTTTTTTAATTTCCTTTTTATTTCCTTATTAAGGTGTTTTTAATATTGTTGTCAATATGAGCAGTTAACCAGATAGACATGAAATATATGCTGTGGTTAAGAGACGTTCCATCTGACAGGTTGGGTTTCTACAGTGTGTCAATGTTAAAGAATATATTGTAAACATGAGATTAAATAGAAATTTACATAGTGATCTTAAAAGAGCCGTTAATGTATTTATGTTAGAAAAGCACAAATCTTTAAAGACGATTCAGTTCCATTCAAATAATAGTTTTAACTTTTTTATACAAATATATTTTGTTGCTTGTCGAGCACCTTGCTACTACATCCCTCGGCATAACTTCAGAAACAGACTGCTACCTGTTTCAGCTGAGATTCATATTTACATGAAAACTGAAATTTATTCCAACAATCACATATGAACAATAAAGAGCCCCCTTTTGAGAACAGTATTTATTTTTCCTCTATGGGCGACTCCTCTGCCTCCGCTGTGCTGGCTGAGGGTTCCCGCTGGTGCCGCCATTATCCTGAGCACAGCCAGAAGTGAGGCACACCCCCGGAGGTCCTCTGAGACCCGCGTGGCCCCTGCGTCCTGCCCGACCCGTATGGCCCCTCTCGCCTGGCTGGCCTGGCTGCCCATTGAAGGCTCTTCCTGGACGTCCAGGCTGACCTGTTATACAGGTAACAATGGTAATTGCTTCAACAGTTACACCTTGTCCACACAGAGATTAAGAAGGCTTTCATCGTAGGAAGGTTTTCCGTAAACACGGCATTGTGTCAAAATGATGTTTGTTCAAAGAAATCGCTGCAGTATACATGCCGGGCCTGTGAGTGGAGCTGTCACGCAGCCATAGAAACACACCAAAAACAGCAAAGAAAACATGGAACGTGCTCTTAAACTCTCACAATGGAAGTAAACACAAGTAGATGTTGGTGGCAAATATGAACGCAGGGGCAGGAAAGGAGACGTCAGTGTGGATTGACAGTGAGGTAGTATTTCAATAGTGGCATTGTAATCCGCTGTAGTCACTGTTGTTGGCAGGTTTAGCTCATGCGGGTTAAGGTAGAGCAATGGTGTTTCAGAAAAGAGCGCATGGATCGCTAACATGGATATGCAAGGGTGGCATTAAGAGAGTTGATCTCTGTGGAACCTGCTTTCCCAGAAAAATAATAACAACAACAACAACAACAAAAACTTTGGCAGATACCCCTTGGCCCAAGATTTACAATGTGCACAAGCTTAGACGGATTGTAATCTACAGGTGTTCATAAGTTGATTTACCAATTGGTCCCTGGTCTCCGGTGTAACCTGACAGGCCGTTACCCTTGGCACCTTTGTCACCTTGTTCCCCTGTGTCACCTGCAAGCCAGGCAGAGACAAAAACACGACCGTTTTAGCAAGACAGACAAATTCGAGCACCCCCACAGCCCATCACATCACTCCGCTGGTGTTAATCGCAGACCATGTGTTCCTGAGGTCACCGATAAAGTATTGTTAAAAACACCCTGTAAATATTCTCTGATTTCATTGGCACTTGGCACGAGTGTGTGGCCCCAGTGTGACATCACACAGACCTTCAAGCGTTCACACCTTGGAGTCAGTGTGTTTGTGTGAAAGTTCTTATTGTGCCGTACAGTGTTTGATTCAGCGGTTTCACACTGTGTAGTAACACATTGTCAAATCATTCAGCATTTACTTGTTTTATTCTCTGCCGGTTCTCACGGCTTTATAGATAACTTGCAAATTAGCATTTCACACGTAAATCTGATGGATTTCCATCAATGTCCTCCAATGCAGCTTTGACATTTTTAACTAAAAGTCAATTGTGAAAAGGTCTGAGGGAAACAAAATGGAATATGATGGAATATGGAATAGACAAACTGGCTGTTCCAAGCGTTATGACACTGTTGCTTCATAACTGTTGGAATTTTAAAGCAATTGCTGGTTCGACAGCCAAACCGAACAGCCTTGGGTGCTGTCTGAATATATGGCCTTCATCAGCTCTGTGTTCACTGCCTGTTGTCTTCCAGTGGCCAGAACCGTCAGTCCCTCTAGTTTTGTTTTGTTTTGTTATTTATGAGAAAGCCATATAAAGGAGCAACGGCATCATCTCGTAGTGTTAACACACCTGCTTCCCCTTGACCGCCTGGTTCTCCGTCTTCACCGTAAAATCCTGGGGCTCCCTCTTCCCCTTCAGCGCCGTCATACCCTGGGTCACCCTGGTATCATGATCAAGAAGACAGATAATTGATGTGTTCAGTACTCGGTATCAGTCTCTATTTATTTTCTTCACTTATTCCCATAGAACACCTGCTTGTTGCTTTTGTCACTTGAAATCAAACTTCACAACATTGGGCGTGCTAATTATAATCTAATATAGTGGAATATTTTGGTAAATCTGCGGCTTTAAGAGCATTTATCTCTTAAATGCGAATGGATACTACATTGTGTAATAATGTGGAAAAGGCTTTCCAATCCAAGGAACAGCCTCACTGGACTCCATATTTGTCCGCATCAAGAAGTGGAAATTATAATTTTTTCATTCCGAGCTATTCGGCCAAACTCTCCATCTCCACAGTCCAGTCGGGACCCACACTGTGTGTTTGCATTTTGCTCAGGCAGGAGGAAAAGGAGACAAACAAGGCTCGGAGAACAGGTCTCGGGCACATGTCACACCTGAAGCGACCCAAAACCAACTCACAGGAGGTCCAGGGGGCCCTTTCTTTCCAGGGGGGCCAGGGGCCCCCATGGGCACGTCCCCGTAGAGAGGACACACCGCGGCGCACGTCCTCTTCACTGAGTTGGCAAAGGTGGACAGCTGCTCGCGGAAGACTTTCTTACAAACTTCGATCACGTGTTGAGCGGGGAGGCTGGGTCCCTGTGGAAACAAGGGTTACATCATTACCACTTCCATCACTGGAAGTGCCTCAACGACAGGACATGTAATCCGGAATATTCCAAGACAGGACATGCCAGAGCAATGGCTGCCTTGGGAGAAAATGCACTGAACAGATGAAGCCATCACTGATAGTTTAGCACACTGGACGTGCATGTCAGTCAGAGTGGTGCAAATTCTTACTGAAGATGTAAATAAAAGCAGTTGTTTACTTATGTACAGCTGTGTAACTTTTATGAAAGGCTCTCTACTTACTGTCGGACCTGGAGGTCCCTGGAAGCCATCAGGGCCCCCTTCACCTTGGACGCCCTTGATCCCCACAGGACCTGTACTTCCAGCTGGGCCTGCTGAGCCTCGCTTCCCTCGTCTCCCCTGAGGACCTTGCTCACCTTGGTCTCCAACCTCACAGGACAGTCAACAACATTAGCCGCTCAGGACTCAGAGGAGGCCAGAATCGATGAGTGACAAACGCAACAGCAACGTGATTAGATTTTTTTTTTTTTTTTTTTTAGGAGTTCAATGATGGTCCATAACTTCTCGCAACTCACCAGTCCTTTTGGGCCCTTGACTCCTTTTGCTCCCTTTAAAAAAACAAAAAAGAACAAAGTTGTGTTGTTGAATTGAAAACAAGTTGACGCCACAATGAAGTGCAGTTGGTATTAAACATGTGTGCAGTACCTGTGCCCCGCTGACTCCTTGGATTCCCTGGATTCCTGTGTCACCCTGCACAAGGCAAACACGAGCGTAAATATTTTTGGAGATTGCAAATATCTGACATCAAAGAATTTCTTTTGTTTAAGTCTACATGCTGTGATCAGTCGATGTTTATAGTGAAGAACGTTGATTCAAGTCATTTAAGTTTTACATTTTGCAAGATCTGGGCTTGTTTGCTGAATCTCTCAGGCGTCTTAATGCTGTACATTTATATGCAGATTTCTGCTTTTTAGCTTTTCGGCACATTTGTGGTTCACTTCAAACTTGACATAAAACATTTAAATATTGACTTGGAATGGATACTAGAGGGGGATGTATCACCTTGGGTCCCGGTTTTCCAGGCACACCTACGTGTCCCTGTAAAAAGATATAGACATAGTTTGATGTTTGGAGGAAAACGTTTGTAGGAGTGGAGAAAAATTCATCTGGCGGACTTACAGTAGGTCCCGGTGGGCCGATAAATCCAGGCCTGCCTGGCTTCCCTGCAGAACCTTTGTAACCTCTTGGGCCCTCGAGAGTAAAACATTTATTAAACCAACCTAAGGGACTGCAATGTTCTTTGTTGTTCCCCTTTGACATGGCAAACTACTTGATGTACGGAATGTATTATCCTCTTGACTTGAGTGTGAACTGGTGACTTACAGTCTTGCCTTGGGGACCCATTTCTCCTGGTGGCCCAAGGGAACCCTTTGCTCCCTTTAAAAGACACCAACCAAAACAGAGTTATCAGCCAAGAACAACTACGATCCGTTCCATTCGTTTATTTACGACGCAAACAACATCAGCGAGTTACCTGTGGTCCTCTTGGTCCCACTTTTCCGCTGAGACCTTGGAGTCCTTGATAAGCCTGGAAGTAGCACATGCCACTTAATAATAACTATAAAGCACTTTGCTTTGACAAGTCCTCATTAAGTTGTCATTATCTGCATAAATAATACCTCTATTCCTGGATCGCCATCTCTGCCTGGCAGGCCTGGATCTCCAATTATGCCCTATGGAAAGACTCCCATTAGTGTAACACAGACAAATGACCCTCAGAGTGATAAACGTGGAGTCAATTAGCAGTAAATCATTCACCTTTGGACCAAGAGTGCCAACTTTGCCCAAGGGTCCTGGGCTCCCCTAGTTAGCAGACAACAAATAGATCAATTCAAAAACAAATGAAAGAATCACTCAATATTTCTGATGTTTAAATACAGGTTTTGTGGTACATACAGGCATCCCCTTTGCTCCCGGGACTCCTCTCTCTCCAGAATTGCCCACAATGCCCTGTGTCAAATCATCATCAGTGACTCCAAATGAAGCATGACGATCTTAAGCAGTTCATCGTTCTGGTCACAACTCATTCAGAGTCAGACCACATTTATTGACAATGTTTATGGAGACGGCACATAACTTCAAACCATCACTGCAGCTCAGTGGCTTTCCGCGGTCACATCAAAGGATTTTCTTTCTTTTTAATGTTCCAGTGTTATTTTTGAGCACAGGGAGGAACGCCAGCAGTAACCCACCTGCTTCCCTCTGGGACCCTCACGCCCGACCACTCCAGCTGTCCCCTTTTCACCCTAGAAATAAAAGCGTGTCAGTTTCTAAGCGCCAAATGAAGATGGCAGTATAGTTCAGGAAGGCAGGAGGTATGGATACCTTGACTCCTTGAAATCCCAATATTCCTTCATATCCCATCTCACCTTTGGCGCCCTTGGAGGAGGCCGTAATGTTAGTCAGGCACCGAAGGCACAAAATGCTCAGCAACCTGTGCGAAGGCTAACTCACAACTTCTCCTTGTTCCCCAGTTTCTCCAATTCCTCCAGGTGGACCACGAACACCCTTTAATTAGTCAGAAAGATCTCACTTAATTGCCTGTAAAGCTGCACAGCTGCTTTGAAATACGCCATTCTTCCATCCATTTCTCTGGCCGCTTCTCCTGCACCCACCAATGTTTCCCCTGGTGGCTGCTTGCTATTTTCTAATTAAACAGATGCTGTTAAAAATCTTGTCTCAGGGGGTGCTTACCTTGTAGCCTGCTGCTCCCTTTAATCCCTTCAGCCCTTTAGGACTTCTGTCTCCCTGTCAACAAATCAACTCATTAATTGGGATTAGTAACACTTCAAGGCAGCGAGGTGGTAAATCTGAGTGAGACAAATTACCACTTGGCCTCGGAGTCCTCTCATTCCTTTCTCTCCTTTGATTCCTTGCTCTCCCTGAGGTTGGACGCGTGTGAGATTCCGTCAATGCACTTTGACGACGGGTGAATCCTGATATAATGAGGCAAATCTCACCTTCGGGCCAGGTTCGCCAATGACGCCGTAGTCCCCCGTGTTGCCTCTGATCCCCTGCAAGACAAGTTAGACTCAATCCGCTGCACAGTGATGGAGCTGCTTGTCTCCAAGTCCTGTTTCACAAACAGGTCATAACATGTAAAAGTAATGACTTGTTGCGGTCACAGACTCCCAACCACCACCTCGACATGGTAGCCCAAACAGAGAGCTGATTTATGGCAAAACCGATGATAACTAAAAATTAATGTTTTTAAAGGGATGTTTCCACATGTTTTATGTTGACACTGCCAGATCACCAGACCCGAGCAGTCGGTGCATAAACTAAAGGAAAATAAATGGCGATTGATATTTTAGCTCCATTTATCGTGCATTGACAAAATGTATTTTCAGGGATTATTTGCGAAAACTGCATTTATTACTCGAATTACAGATCATGCAGCAAAGGTATTTGTGGACAAGTGAAGCAACTTCAGAATCAATTCACCACATGATTGCTTTCTGATTGCTAGACATGAGAATTGGGTCAGTATGAAAGTCTGAAACAAGTGGTTCTTTTACATAAATACATCCCACAGTTAGGAAGTAATAATTTTAGGATAAAGACTGGAAAAATATTATGAAGCTCTATCCCAATCAGATGTTTCCAGACTCAGACAAAATCTACACTTTGCGGTATATCGGAAAGCTTGGGTGCAGTTCTTGTTTTGTTTTGTGTGTGTTTTTTCCCCTTTGACCTGGTTGGCATTTTGTTTTGCCCTTTGCTTCCTCCCTCGCATTATACTAACCTTTCTCCTGATGGACAGCCGTGTCAAACGTTTTAGCACAAAATTCCCTGAATGTCAAAATGTTCCCTGAGCATCAGCTGTTAAAATTACATGCTTAAACTGGGATAATTGGAGTATAAAATGGGAGGCCTGCTGTAAATGTCACCTCAGTCACATCAGCGGAGAGAACAAGCCAACATTCAGCAGATTTAGGGAAACATTGGTCATAAAAAAAAAAAAAAAATACAACGCAACGTCCGGAGTTGCTTGCACAGATGTTGACTTCCTTGGTAGTCGCAGGAAAAGTGTTTTCCAGTAGGCTGTTTTTCATTAAGTCAACAAACAGATTAAACGGGGGCCGGGATGCCTTTGTGGAGTCGGTTTATTTGACACTGCAGCGCGAGCTGAGTCAGGGAAGCAGAGGTTAACCTCGGATATGGCCGGCAGCGTGGCCAAAGGCATGGCCGTGAACTTTACAGCGTGTCTGAGGTGCATATAGCTCCAGCAGACAAAGGACCACCCACCACCTGAGATGGGACACTTCATATATACGTGTGCCAGGAAATGCCCTCCTCGAATGCAAGCGGGGGAGGAGATAAACATGTTGGGGCTCGGTGATTCACAAGCTGGACGCAGTTCAGAACGCCCGCCGACGGGGTTACACAAGACAGATGTTTACTCCAGATGAGCTGCAGCTGCAATTTGGGGGATCGTGTAGCCCCGCGCAGATCTGGGAATGTGCAATCGGCACGGTTGATCGAGCGGGGAGCACCTCTTCTGCCGCTGCCGCCACTGAACACGTGTGCTCCAAATCTTCAGATCTGCTCCTACACAAACTGCAAGGCACCGAGGATATTAACAAGTCTTAAAGTGTCAATTATCCCGGAAACTCTCTGAGGAAAGCGAGTGCGACTCCCCCGCAAATTCTCTCAAGTCTGCAGCAGCAGCAGCTGTTTAACGGAGTGTTTATTCTAATCTTCAAAACTTCAGTTTCTTTTTCACGACGTGGTCTCCCCACTGTGGACTTGATCGCGCTGAACGCAGCCAACATCCACACGCAGGGACAGCTCTCGCTCAACTGTGCAGTTTCTAGCGTGTGGGTGGGAGTTTTTAAACTCCCGGCCCAGTTTCTCCCTACATAGAAAACTTAATCCGCTTTAAATCCTTGCGGTCCTTTCCTACTTTGAGTGATTCTGCAACTGCAGGGTGACATTTGGGGATTGGCCTGGGGTTTATCTTGGCTCCCTCGCTCATCCTTTGTAAAACTGACAGGAGTTTTCAAAGACTGTAAGGAGCGCCTATGTTTACCATCAACCATAAGATGTCTGTTTCCTTCCTGCTGGGTCTCAGTTGTACGGCTGTTGCCATACTCATCATCTTTTCTGATGACAGCCCAAGGCTTCACAATGTTCCTCGCTGCTTTAACCACTTAATGCGCTGCAATCAAATCAAGCTATCGTTCAGCCTAGCTAATGTGTGATCAGAATGAGTAAGAGAGGCATATTCTACAGGGTTATTTTTTTATTATTTTTTTACCAAGTTTCCTTGTCTTGCTGGTTCCCCAGGCTCTCCAGGAAGCCCTCTGTGACCCTGCAGAAGAATAAACACATATTATTAATGCTTATCCTGTCTAATTGCCATGTTTACACCATGCAGGTTGTTCACCTTCGGCCCCGGAGGTCCCTGAACGCCAGGTTGTCCGTGCATGCATTTGCAAGATGGTTTTCCAGCTGTTAGGCCAATCTCAGCGTACCCTCCGCACTGCCACCGACCCAAAGGGAAGACAAGGGTTGGACAAGCAAGCGCATACTGTAAATATTCCTGAGCACAAAGGTAAGGCCATGGCAAATGGGAACGGACTCACCACACCAGAGAGCTCGCAGCAGCCCTCTGAGTAGGCCTTCTCAGGATCGCAGGACAACTCCATCTGCTGGAGGTCCACCTGGAGAGAGACAGAGAACCAGATCTACTACAACAGCGTACAACACAGGCTGAAATATTGCTCGACAAAAGCTGCCAACGTACAGACACAGAGCGATCTCCGACGGCCCGCTTGACGATGGAAGTGTAGCCTCTGCGGATGACCGGCCTCGGCTCATCCAGGGACTCCACGCTGACCTCCTCGCAGTCTATCAGCAGCTTCACGCCGCTGTCCTTCACGCTCAAGGCCAACTTGTGCCAGTCTCCGTCAAACAGCTTCTCCACGCCGGAGAAGGTCCTGAGCATTTGGCTCCCGCGAGGGCTGGTGTAGAAGAAGTCCAAAGAGCGAGTGTCGGCCTGGAAACGCAGGCCCACCTGCTCCTGACCCCGCAGGTCGCTGACCTGCCACAGGTCCCAGGGTCTCTTGGCCGTTTCTTTGGTTATCTTAAATGTAGCGATGACGGAGTAGTCGCTCGGAAGCCCATCTGGATACACATCGCTGTGGAGGGACAGTGAGGTGCATGTGGTAGGAGGCTTTATCATCTGTCGGTCAACATTTAAAGGCTATTGTGGAAGAAGTTGTACTTGAAATATAAATTAAAATGTTATGCTTTTATTACAGATGAGCCACTGCAACTGAAAACTTTGTCGGTTTTTTTTTACTTAAACAGTTTAACACAGTTTAAGACAAGGCTGCACTTTGTGTCTATAGTACCTAATAGATACCACTGTCATTTTTTTTTTTCCCCTCTTCACAAGTGTTTTACACCTATGGTGCTAATCCCCTTCACAAACTTTGCATGAAAAACACCCTAACATACGCTTTTAACTTGACTAAAATGTTCCTGCCTCCCTGGAGAGACTAATGCTGTACCTCATGGATCTTCGCAGATGGATTGACGGGTTCACACGGAAGGCCACAGCTTCAGGTTCAGAGCCGGCGACTCTCCTCACTCCCTTGGACTCAGACACGCGGAACTCCTCCAGCAGATCAAAATCTCACGGCGCAGACACAAAGGTTTGTTAGGCATTACATTGACTCATTGTCACTGGGGGGGTGCACTGTGTTTTATCCGACGTCAGCGCTGACATCACTGATTTTCAAAAATGGCCGAATTCCTTTTTGCCATTTATAATGTCATCTCAACAATGCACAATGAGGTCATTCATTAAGCCCATTAGCATGATGAGGCTGTTTATGTTTTCAAGGCTGGTTTTGGCCACTGGATTCTGAACTCTGCACGCGTTCTGGCTGAGGCTAAATGAGATCAGCATGCAGGTGGTGTTGTCTGAAAACATAACATGCATGAATGACAAATGATTAAAGGTAAATATTTCAACCTCCTGCTAAGTTTTTTGTAAAGAAAAAAAAGAAAAACCTGCTGTGAGCTAATAAAAACTGTACTTTGGACATTCAGCAGAATGTACCATACTTAAAATGCCACAGTTTTCACTCAGTCCGCTGACTGTGAGTTGTATATAGCAACAGATGCAAAGCTTCCAATATTCAACATTCATATTCATAAACTAAATCGTGGCCTCTGTGATCGCCTGGTGGCTGTTTACATTGAAATCTTAATAAATCGCACACATTCAAGTCAGTTATCAAACAAACAAACTCAATACAGCACACAAAAGTACAATGACTTTGTTTAAGGCTGTGCAAACAGAGAAAATTATTCATTTCAAATTTTTCTGAATAGAAGCTTGATTTGCTTAATTCCACCGCCGCTAAACATTGTTGGTGTATCTTTTTTTTTCACATAGACTTGTTCACTTGTTCACTAACTCATTTTTGACAATGCAAATATTTGTTTGATCAAATGAAAAGATTAATCAATGAAAAAATGATCGATATCTGCTGCTCTATTAGGTCACTACCAGCAGGGTGCAAAGTACTGGGTCGACTGCTTTGAGAAAGTGAGCGACCAAATACTGCCATCTGCTGGTCAAAACGGATTACATGTAGCGCTATATGTAAAAAGTCATTATGAAATAATTCATGATCAATGAATAGACGTCGACTCCATTTAAGTCAATTTATAAAATATGTATCATAGATATTCCATATAGAATTAATTCAAAGCCAAAATACATCATGACAGCTTATGAGCATTTGGGTGAGTTGGTTTTGACCATACTCGGTTTTGTGTAATCAGGGAATTAAAAAAGAGCCAGTGCATGTGATCATCCACCAAAATACTATGAAGCAAAAAGAAAGAAAGAAAAGAAAATATGTCTTGTTTTTTAAACTTACGTGGCAAGTTTTGACATTGCGTTAGTCCTGAGATGGCAAGGACGGCAGCAAACACCAGCAGGGCACGGTTCACTGGCATTTTCAAATGTTTGAAGTCAGAGGCAATTAGTGCCTGTGGTGCAAATCAAAAGACAAGAAAACCAAAGGTTTAGTAACTTTTTTTCTCTCTTTTTTTTGGCTGGTAGGTCTTCTTGGGTAGAACAGAAGTCAAAACTTCCTAGACAGAAGCAGAAAACTGGAAATGTACAGAAATGAAAAGAATAATATTCCCACATGCACAAACATGTTAATATTTTGACACTAACACATGCATTAATTGTTTATTTTTATTTCGACAGAATGAATATAATTTTACTTCTCATAGGTATAAACTGACATAATATTGAATCAAATTTAACAGCTACAGTTATTTAAGTGTGACTCCACTTTGAATTGGAAACAGGTAATATCACAACCCCGTCACAACTATCATTTGCCATTTATAAAGCTACTGTAAATAAAAGCAGTGTTTAGATTTCACACAAACAAAATACATAAACAAAATAAACTGAGTGGAAATAGTTCAGAAAGACATCATTACTCACATATTCTAGATGTAAAATCCTAAGGCTCCTGCAGGTGGTTGTCCACTTCCCGATGAGAGGATATATTCCGCTCTAAAGTGCCATCCCGAGGCCAGTGAACAGGAGAACCATTCAACCGAGAAGCTCTGGGTCTCAGAGGAGCCTGACCCCTGAGCTCCACTACACCACTGACCTCCAGAGGATCTGTCTCCTCTCATAGGCCAGTTGCACCTTACACCACCGAGAGTCCAGCAGGGAACTGGGCCATCCTACAAGAGGAATGAGGAGGAAAAGGCCCAAAATATGTTTTTCGGTGAGCTAAATTGGCAAAGAAGGTAACGGCTGTGTCAAAAGACCTGTTCAGCGTGGCCCTCAAAGGTTATGGTTATTTCACTGAGAAGAAGCTGCTCCTCTTAGCCGAGGCACTCGGGTAAAGATCACGTTTTGCTTCAACAGGTAGCCACCGCGTATGTTCATCCAAGACTCTTTTATTTTACGCTTCACTGAGAGCAAGATGCAGTATGTCACAGCCAAACACAAGATGCTCTGCAAACATTCCACTCAGAGGAGGCCACACCCTCAGTCAAGACCAGCTCACAGCATCCAGTCAGCATGCCAACGAGGAGAAGCTGCAGGGGAAAGGGAATGAGCCACGGATACAGTTGGCAAATGTTCCTCAGATAGAGCAGACTGCAGGCGTTCTGCAGAATTATGAAATATGCATAATGTTGTTGTTGTTGTTTTAAAGCTGACCATTTTTCTGTGCGTGTGTGTGTGTGTACACAAATGCTAGCTTTGATTCATTTGTGAAATTCTAGATCAAGAATCTCGTTTTCTCCTTCACTCTTTTATGTATTTATTTAGAATGATCCATCCATCCAACCAACCAACCATTTTTTCTCTATCTCCTGCACTCAGGGTTGTGTGTGTCTGCTGGAGCTCATTCCAGCTGTCATAGGCAGAGTACAGCCTGGACAAGTTCATCACAGATAGAAAGACACATCGATAGACAAACGACAATTCGCGCTCACACACACACACCTACTGACACTTCAGAGTTTCCAATTCGCCTGAGAGAACCCACACAGATAGGAGCACGTCATGTCTTTTGAGCAGAACAAGAGTAGACTGAGAAGTGAAGAGGGCCCAGGCTCCCGGGTAATAGTCATGCTAACCAGTCGTAGCCAGGGCACGCGATCAATTGGAGGCATAGTGACGTGACCCTCAACTGTCACAATACAAACACGTTGTCCATTGTTTTTGTACTTTGCTGTTTACACCTGCTGTCCCTGCTTTCCATCGTCATCTCTCGGTCTCCATCTAGCGACAGAACAGTGGAAGTGCAGTGTTCGCAGTTGTAAATATTTGAAGCGGTGTCTACCTTGTTTTGGGGGTAATGCTTGTGGGTAACGCCTTTGTTTTAGTCCCTAGACATCATCAATATATGAATAGAGTAGAATATATATATATATATATATTTTTTTTTAAATAATGACATATGTCTATTCGTATGGGGGATTTTGAGTGTAATGAGCAAGGACACCAAGTGGTCACGGGTAATGGGCATTAGGAACAGTCATGCAAATTGATTTTGTTTTGATATGTTCTTTGTTATTGTATGGTGTCATTTTTCTGTTTGTTCTGTGTTATTATTATAAAGTGCTATGAACTACCCCAACAGAAACCAATAGAGGGAAGGAATGTGAAGAGAGGGAAGTGACAACATGGTGGTGGAGAGAGTCCTTTGAGGAGACAGTCAGCTGACGTGGATCATTACCCTTGAGGAAAGGAATATACCTTTATTTCACTGACCAGGAGGATCCAGGTGCATCAGGCCCAGATGGGAAGCCACTTGAGGAAGGTAAGAGCCGGTATGAGCACCTCGGGCCTAAGCGAAACTTTTATACCCTTTGCATTGAACCCAGCAGGATAGCTCATTGGGTTTAGACTGCTTACTATGGTGCGGGAGACTTGGGTTCAAATCCCGGTTGAGGCAAGTTAAATGTACCTATGTGTGTTTGAGGTAGTTATATGCCTCTCCGACATCAAGAGGGGTGGATAGCTCAGTGGGTAAGACTGCTGACTATCATATCGCCACCCTATTAAAATAATGGCCTATGTCATTTTTTTGACGAAAATGAGTTTTTGGCTTAAATCATCTCTTGATAATGCTGGCCACAAACCTCAATTTGACAAGCACCATGGATTAGCAAAGCAAAGAATAAAAAAATAACAATATGAAAAATGAATGACGAGAGGCAAGTTTGTGGTCGACACCAGACTCTGGTGTTTTTCTGCAAGCAGGTTTATTACAAAGTAATGTTACAGTAACAATTTCAGCTCTACCGAAATGAACCATACATTGACATAGATGCACAGAGAATGTCTAAATGTAGTGACAAGTCTTTAAGGTTGATGCACACACTGGTGTGAAGTGCTCAAACATAACAGGGGCTGCGGCTGCACAACAAACAAACAAACAAACAAACAACAAACCAACGGACATTAGAAGCTTCATGGTTACAAGGTTGCTTTCCTTAAATAGTGTTAGTCAAAGGTTTCTGCAGTGCTCGTTGGGGTTTATACTACAGTATATTGCATTGCCCTTTAAATGCATGTTGGCAGTATATCATAGCACTTGAATAAATAATGGTAGTGCCTCACATGGTACCAGAATGAATTGCTTTGTCCAAACATGAGCAAACATAAGCTACAGTACATTCAGTAACTCACAGCGTGTTGCCCTTCATTAGTGTGAAGAAATGTTAGTCCGACTAACGACGCGACTTCCTAGTCTCCGACAAGCAGATTTTGCATTATTAAAATAAAATACAATAAAAACAATATGACATTTTTTTTCTTTTTACAAAAAAATAAATACATTAAAAACAAATACACAAGGCCATTAACGCTCCATTCTCACATAATATTAAACCAGATCGCCTCTCAACAGAATATTTTACATCTCCGCTACTATTTAAATAACACTACAACATTTGCAGTCCTTTTTTTTTTTTTTTTTTTTAAGTTAGGTATCTCCAGTGTCCGTTACGTGTTTGACGATGCAACTAGGCTCCTTCGGGGTCGGTTGCGTTCAAGGCCACTTACTATCGCTTGGATCCCTTGGCCAGTTTGCTCGTGGGAGTGCTTCGTCTCTGCGGCGTGGGGATCTTGGAGGGCTTCCCTCCGTGCTGGCGGGACGCGGAGCGCGGCGTGCCGCGAGCCGAGTCGCCCACCGTCTCCGACGCGTCCGAGCACACGGACTGGATGTCGGAGATGTCGAAGTCGGAGGCGTCGCTGCCTCTCCGGCTGCTCCCCCTGCTGCCAGCTTTGCTCCCGGGGCGGCTGGAGTTTCTTCTCGACTCTGCAAACCACGCGGGGACACTGCTCAGTGGATGGGATGTATAGTAACGTGCACAGGTTGCAAGCGTACTGATATTCTGTACTGAAGTAAAAGTACGGATAAAAAAAAAAAAACACTCTGGTAGAAGTAAACGTAATGATTCAACTCCTTTACTTAAGTAAAATGTACAAAAGTAAATATGTTTTTTTAATTATCATGAATGAAACAATTCATTTGCTGCTAATTTTGCAAAACTGGAAAAGTTGTGACAGAAAAATTTGGACTGAACTGACTGAGCATCTGGATGATTTATAACAGTTTTGTTCCTCTCAATACTATAGTTTTTTTGTTTCTTTTTCAACTGCAGCACAACCAAACAGAAATCAGTGATAGTTTTGACCTGTGAGCTGTAATTAGATGTTTATTTAGTTTTAATAATAACAAATTGTCTTCATTCTTACCTTTTTTTTCTCTGTACTGAAAACGTACTGAACAGTGACTCTAAAGCCAAGGGACTCTAAAATAATGGCCCTTTTAAAATATCATCAACCTTTGCATTGAACTACACAGCAGCATAATTAAACTAGTTCCACTTCAAGCAGTAAGTACTTTGATAATAATAAATATTAAGTGAATTTAAGAATTTGTATCTTTTAAACACAAAAGTAATGAGCATGCTTTCTCTAATGTAAGGAGTAGAAAGTACAAATATTTGTGTATTGGGAGTACAATAAATTGATATAGAGTTAAAAGTCATCATAAGAAGAAATACAGGTATCTGTATACTGTACTACAGGTATATGTACTGATACCTGAAAAATTAAATGAGTAAAAAAAAAAAAAAAAACTTGAGCACAGTAACAAAGTATTTGTATTTGTACACACATTAGAAATGTTGTCCTGCAACCATATTAAGTTTAGAAGTTTTTTTTAATTTTTGAATCAGAATTAAGGATTGAGGTTGAAAATGACCAAAGGCCTTGCTGCTGGAACTGTTTATTGTAACATGTATTTCCAGCCACTCTTCAACAAGGGCTAATTCACAGCTAAAGAAGCTGCAGATCTCTTTGGAGACACAAATGCAGCCTATGTTCAGAATCAGATAAGAAGTGCTCCAGATGTTGCTCCTCACTCACCGCCAAACGTTTGTGTTCGAGCTTTGAGGACAGCGGCGCTGATCAAGGTTCCCTCTTCCCCGGACTGGAAACCTTTGCCCGATAAATACCCAGGAAGACGCAGCTTGCTGCCTTGAACCGGCGTACCCTGCAAGACACACAGCTCCACTTTACCCTCCTCACTCACTCACTGACCTATTGTAGCGCTTGAAAACCAGTTAGCGGCAGAGTGCGACTGAAATGCTGTTAGTCTTTGAACTTTCTAAAAAAAAAAAAGAAGCATGTGGTTATTAATATTCAAACGATCATGCATGCATGTGTGAAATGAAGTGGCATGAGACGAGTGAGAAGCCGGAAAAGTCCAATATTCAGCCCATTAGTAGTCAAAGAGAAGCTTTAAGACCCAAATGAAATGTCAAACAAAGCAAACTGTTTTGCCAGAATCAATTATTAAATGATTTGATTAATTCTTCCATTAACTGTGAATCAGAGACATAGAAAACAGCCCCACTCTAGACTGTTACACGTGTTCAACACGTTTTGGTAACTGAGTTTTGAGTTTCACTTGGGTCCCAAATGTAAGAACATCCCACGTCTTATTCTGCAAACGACGATACCTCTGAGGATGAACCTTGGCTCCCGAAGGAGTCTGACGATTTAAGAGGGGTGGAGGGTTTGCTGTTTGCAAGCCAGGGCTTATCATAATTTCGGGTAATGTGTTGTTGATTCTGAGGAACAATGGCAAGTCATGATAAAAAGGCAAAAAAAAAACCAAAACAGACATGGATTCACAAATGGCAACTTAGGAGAATCACTAGATGTAAAGAAAAAAAAAAAAGGATGTAATCAAACAGTGTAGAGTTGAACTGTGGGAGAGGAGACACAATGGGCGTGAAACGGCCGACCGATGGGCGGGCGAGAGGAGCCGCTCACCTTGGCCGTGGTGGTGGTGGCTGGATGAACCAGGCAGCTCTGACTGGAGGTGGATCTGTTGGGGGAGGCTCCTCTGGACGAGGGCCGCGACCTCCGACCTCGGTAGCGGAAGCTGGCCATCACCTGAGTGGTTCCCTCCGGGAGGATGAACTTCTCCCGCAGCTCCATGTTGGTCCTGCCTTTAGCTGAGGAGCAGCACACCAGGTCAGTGTTATTAATAAGAAGGTAAAGATTTCACATAGCTGACGCTGTTTCTCACATTTGGTCTGGATTTCAAAGTCACATTTTCCTTCAAACAAATCCTGGAAACTGTGACAGAACGTGGTGCTTAAAGGGAGAAAATAGTCATTTTCTGATTCCAAAGCTAACCTAATTTTCATTTTAAATTGCGTACCATCCAAAATTTCCAAAATTTGATTTTGACAATTTAGAAGCAGTGGGTTCAACGGTGATACTGTGTCTATTTTATCTGTAAATAGCATCACATTCCCCAGCTAGTTCCAGGACTTTCTACATGAGTAATGTGGAAAAAGGAGCAGTGAGACTGACATGATGAAATCATGGTCAGATAGAGGAAAAATAAAGGACATCTATGCAAAATAAATAAATAAATAAACTCGGCCTGCAAATGAAAACTAAACAAACCACCAGAGCAGCTATTGGATACGCAGCTGCAGGATAAACTCACGGGTTTTTCAAAGGGCAACGCGCCTGTTACTGTACGAATCTCACAACCAATCTGAAATACTCTCATACTACATTAAGCAAATTAGACTTCATGAAATGGGCCAAACCAGACGGACCCCGTGCCTGTTGTTCACACAAACAAACTGGTTAACATGCATCTTTTGTTCAAGTTCGGAATTGCAGCGCCCCCTACCACTCGCCTGCCAGTTGAATTACCTCTCTCTGCTTTGAGTACTACTCGTAATTGCAACCAATTACATTTGCAAATTAATCCTCAGTACACTGCTCATGGATGATGCTAGACTTCATCAGGTGTTCATCTCGTCAACTGGTTTTTTTCTATTACTTGTTTGATAGTCCAGCAAATCTGGAAACCACTGCAAAATAAGCTCTCTTTCATGCAGAGAAAGCAAAATAAAAGCTGCTGACCTGGCCCTCGAGGGCCATGACAGTGCCTGAGAAAAACCCCAGTAGGTGGTGTGACTCACAAAAAAAAAAAACACACACACACACACACACAAGACGCATGCATGGAAAGCAGCTGTCGCTCGGTGACCGTGACTGACGTGAGACGTTGACTCATTCACGAATGAGCGCGCACGCACACACACACACCCAGGCGGCGCAGTCAGTGGCGCACACACCAACGCAAGCGGCACACGCTCGGATGTGCAGACACACATACCACAGGTGGGTTCATGGAGCATGGTGAGAAAGTTTGAGATTTGCCAACCTATGGGAGACTGAGTAATCGAAGAGTTTGATTCCGAGCGCAACATTTTGCTGCCGTGGTGATGGACTTAGAAGGAGCGAAACCGTTTTCAGCAGGAGGGAAGTTTAGCAAAGGAGGGGGAGGAAGAAAAGGAAATTGATAGTTAATACAGAGGATGAAAGAAACAAGTAGGGCACATTGAGCTTTTGCTTGATTCAAAACTAAAGCTAAAGTTTATTGCAGTTGGATGGTAACCAAATATTCAAAAAAAAGAGGCTGAAATCAAAAAATGATTCATGATTTTAGGATAGTGACTAATTAACCTAATTTTGAAATTTAAATGCCCCAAATCTTTTGTCAATACAAATGTAGCAAGTTAAACACATGTAACAAATAAAATCCAAAAGGGAATTTTTTTTTTTTTAACAGAATTTGGTCTAAAAAAGAAGTCTTTATACTTACTGAACTGACCTACGTCACCTTGCATTGTGGGTTTAAATGTTCTAAGGTATAAATTCAACCATAAAAATCTTACCATCCATTGAAAACGTTAGACTAAAAATACCTGCATACCCTGGTATAAAGGCACCTACTCACAATCAGCAGTCAAAAATTGATAGATATTAAAAATCACATCGATCTGCACCTTAGCCAATAAGCTTTTAGATAATAATAAATAAATATTTCTAAATTTAAGATTTCTTCTCGGACAAACCAAGGTGCTGAGCGCAGCGATTTCTCATGGCCAACTTGCTGAACTCACCTCGGCAGGGGTCATTCTTCACCAGAAACTCATCCAGCGCCATCCAGCCTCCGCCCACCCGCACCATCACGGTGCTGCGCAAAATCCGCACCAGCCGAAGCTGCTGAGAGTCTCCGAACTGCGGAGGAGGGAGGAAAACACAGGGGGCGTGTCAGAAAAGCTTTGCACGAGAGGCCAGTGGCTGCTGTGCAACAATGGAAATCAAAATGGTCTGAATAATCAAATGTATTCCAATCAGTTTGCCTGCTGAATTAAACAAATGTATATATAGAGATAGACAATCATGCAAAAAGAATGAATCGATGTAATAGAAATTATTTGGTCTGAATAGGAATGATTTCCGTTTCATGTTGCACAGATTTACACATGGATTATGACACAAAATTTTAAGACACACAAATCACACGACAGTCAATCCAACTGGTGAGAGTGAGTGTTGGATGTGGTTGACCCTCTTTTCTAGTGTTTGACACACTGTTTAGTTTTTCTATGCCCAGTTTCTATATATACAGTACTCTAAAAAACTAAAAAACAAAAACAACTGTCGTGGAAAAACGGCTGGAATTTTTGTCATAAAAAACTTGAATATTGTAATTGCTACAATTAAAAACATTAAACTACTTGGTTTGCAGTTCAAACAACACTTTTACTAAATCTACAGATTTAAATGGGGAGACATCTATATTTAAAAAAAATATAAATATATTTTGAAGCACAGTGTGGATTCAAATCTCTGAGCTTCTGATGACAAGTTTTTCTGACATTTCTACTAATTGAAAGTAACCTAAGAAATAACCTGAAAGCACCACTGGGCAGCAGTAGTGTGCATTCATTTTACTCTCCCATCAACCCTTCACATCCAAAGGAGTGCCCACTGCCCAGCGTGTTAGCATGTTAGTGGATGTGAACGGCGTCTCCGAGCTGATGGGAGAAGTGAAGTCGGACCAGTTGGATGTGACGGCGAGCGTTAGCACGACGACGACGACACACACAGATCACACGGGACGATCACAACCGCATGCTTTCTGTCGAGGACAAATAGTCTCACACCATGATCGAGCGGACAAACAGCGATCTTTCCCACAATCTGACACTGTGTTGCACTTTCTACAGCTACAACTCCAAGTAGCAGAAGAGGAGGAGGAGGATGCATTGACACTTGATGCGGATCCGAATGCAGCTATCGGCTTCGATGACACATGAGGGATGGGGTCCAATCAGCTCTGTCTAATCCACCACAGTGTGACACGCAGACATGACCAAACAAGATGAGCCTCCGCTGAAGTGCCCGCTGTTTCGTCTTTTTATCTATGAGTCTCGCCGAAACATTAACAATCCCGCACTCCAAATGATTAACTGAATGGTTTCAATGCCACTGGTGATTTAAGTGATCAAAAATACATTAAAGGTGATGATGATCTGGAGGAAAAAAGAGGCACAAGACACATCTTAAGAATAACCATTTACCAGAATACAGCTTTCCAAAACTGCAACGTGTAGGTGGGGGGTAAGATTTTGACTGTCCCTGTTTGCTATTGTCTCATCGCCGATTAAGGAGTCATGTAAGCAGTGAACCAGACCGAACTGTCAAAAGAATTATTTCAATTCAATTGTTGTGACAAAGACAAAACTACTTCACACTGTATACCAACACTGATTCCCCTGTACCCTCATACTGGCATGTCCCATCATTAACCTTAACAAGCTCAAGGAAGCATATGAGGCATATAAACTGCAGCATGCAACAGGTCAGTTAACTCAAACAGATTTTTTTTTTTTTTAAAGGGCAATTAACATCATCAGAATAAACCAATTCAGAAAGTCTATTATTGTCAGTTACACAAAACAAATGCCAGCCAGTATTGAAGTAATTCACTCCCAAGATACTGAAGCACCATAATGGAAGCACACAGAAAGCATTATCGTCCAGACTGCCCAGCAGATGCAGTTATGTCTGCGGACCAATAGGAGCTATGGGCTGAAGTGACACAATCGCTTTAAAAAAAGTATTTTCTGAAACTCAAAAGCAGAGGAATCTGTAAATTTCCTCCTTTTTTCATTGGTTAAAACTAAATCGACAAAGAAATGTTTAAAAAAAATCAAACATTTTTTTCCAGATTTTTCATGTCTGATAATTTCTGCTTCTGAGTTTCATCAGCCAGAAGTCTGGACAGAGAGTGTTAAAAGGACAGCCAGCATGGTAAAATGATAAAAGCTTTTGTATGCCACAAAACAAAAAAGGTTATAAACAGAGTAGAACTTCCATATGTACCTGGTTTCCAAGGTAGAACTGGTGATGTAAAGAACAATGAAAGCAGAGAAGGTTAGAGTTGATGCACTTCATGGAGCTGTCTTGCACACACTGACATACCTACCTCCCAGAGGGGTTCTCACATGAAATCAAGCCTTTGTTATATATTTTTTGAATAATTTGCGCTGTGTTTACTGGGGAAAAAACAACTATTAACATTGTCTGCGCTAACAAAGTGCTCACCCGGTACTTGTTGGCACCAATTTGCTCCACTTGGAATCGTTTTGGACATTTGCACTTTGCTACTTGGCGCGTCACCTGAAAATAAACAGTGCATGTCACCTCATCGCTCTTGCAGACATGTTATTCTATTTATGCATTCCTAGTTTGATGCTTCATGTTACCTCATCTTCAATTTTATCAGCGTCTGTGAGCGGTTTGTAGGCGTCCTTGTTGGGATGAAGCGCGGCCACAAACTCGTAGTAGTCGATGTAGCCGTCGCCGTCCCTGTCGAATATGTCCGCCACGGCGCTCATCTCCAGTCGGCTGGTGGGGAATTCTGTCAAACGGCACAGTTGTGTTCAGAAATGAAGTCTTAGTGGGTGGGGTTGCGGCTTAGAGGTGAGAGCCAGGCGCTCACTGGAGGAGAGGATTCCTTCGATGAACTCCTGCCGGGTCACTTTGCCGTCTTGGTCCTTGTCGATGCGGCGGAAGAAGTCCATGACGCGGGACTTCTTGTGGTTCATCCAGCGCATGTAGCGCTTCCTCCACACGTCGAAGTCGAAGTTGGCAAATTCTTTCAACTGCAACGAGGGGAAAAAAAGAAGAAAAAAAAAGGCTATGAGCAACTCTAGACGCACACGCGCACTGATGCTGATGAGAAGCGTTTCTGCGTTGTTGCGACCTCTTCCAGCCTGTCGAGGGCGTCGTTGAGCTTCCTCCTCCTGTCCAAAGCCAGCAGCCACACGTGCTGCCACTTGGTCACCAGCAGGTTGACCCGGGGGTTCTTGGTCTCGATGGGGGCCTGGGTCGCCGCCGCGTACATGGTCTGCGTGGGGGAACGCTTTCCTGCGGGGCGAGAGACAAACGCTTTCATCATCCCGGCCGGCAGAATGGCACTGGGGTGACATCACTCCAGGTGCAGCAGCAGAGCAGCGAGGAGGATGTGACTCAGCGAGCGGGCCAGATGGCTGGGGTCACGCCCCGGCCGAGGGGGCCCTTTGTGTGGAAAACACGTACTTCCGTGTCTTCCTTTGCCCAGCACTGGGATCTGAGAGTGGCTCTGGGATTCCACGGCGGCCTTGCGCTTGTGCGTCTTGGTGATCTTGTCGACATCGGGCTGCTTCCTGGTCATTTCCTCCATGAAGGCCTGTGGCAGCACGGGACAAGGAGGACTTTCAGTTTTTGCACCGTGCACTGCAGACCCGTCCAGCAGCGGCGACCAAAGATGATGTGAAATTTAACTCGCTAACAACGACAATATGGCTGCGTTCAGACTGCAGGTGAATCTGATTCAAATCTGATTCCTCCTCAAATCCGATTTTTAGGGCTGACTGTCCACACTGTTTTTAGCATTATTGACCCATCTGACAGGTTGCTGTAGCAACGACGTTGGAGAGGAGGCGTCGTCCAGCGCGTTTTGTGTATGACGTTGTATAATTGCAACAGCAGCAAAAACTAAATCGACCTGTTGAGATACATGCCTGACACTGAGACAAATGCAATTTGAAACTATCTCCCGAAGGTGGTTTCAATCTGTTTGAATCTGTTTAGATCTCTTTGTGATGTCACAAAGGACACTAATACTTCTCAGTCTGGAAGGAAGCGTTGGTTTTAAGCAGAAGACTGCAAACAGAGGGCTAAACCTGCTGGTGGATTATTGGCTATTAATCCAGAATGACAGCTGAATATGTGCGATGGTCCCATCGCTGCAGCTGCTTGGCTTGCCTGGTGCTCGGCGATGAGGCCTTTGACCTCGTCGATCTCCTGCGGCAGCACCTCCTTGTCCTTGTCGTCCAGGTTGCTCTCGGCCCACTGGAGCCACGTCAGCAGGTTCTCCAGCAGCTCCTGGGTGCTCAGCAGCTCGGTGAGCGCCGCCGCCAGCCGCTGCTGGTGCTGCCTGGCCCAGGCCTGCACCTGTGAACACACCAGTGGCACACTGTCTGTGTAAAACAGCTTCAATTTTTCTTCTTTTTTTTTTATATATGCACGCTTTGCAAAAGTGACTCAGCCGCTGCAGTTGGAGGATTCGGCACCGGGTTATTAATCGATACCTGCGGTCACGGCAACAGTCACGCTGTGAACTGACCTCCTCAAAGCGGGCTTTAATGATGGTGTTCCAGTGTTTGACGGTGGTGATGGAGTCTGGATGGCTGTTGGTCAGGATATCCTCGCCCATGCTGATGGCTTTATTCAGAGCCCCTCGCTTCTCCTCCAGTTTCTTCATGAACTCCTTGAAAAAGCCACAACGGAAAAAGATTTGAGGTTTGGAAAAAAAAAAATACAAATAAGAAAGGAAACTTGCAAATGAGGCATTGTTTTCCCAAAAGTTTATTTCAATGCTGAAAGGAGGCCGATGAGAAAGAGATGAAATTAGTTTTAACATCGACGGTGTGACATTTTGCCTAATCTAATTATTCACAACAACATCAAAGAGCGTGAAAACAGACCCGACGAAGTTTCAGCTGAAAAGAATAAATCTGTGGTCGCTGCTGTCAGGATGACAAACGTTTGCCTTTCTCACCTTGTGCTGCTCAATAAGCGTCTGAAGAGCCTCCTCGTCGTCGGGCAGGCTGCCGTGGAAACGCAGACTCTGCTCGGCCTCCGCCAGCCACTCCAGCAGGATGTGGACGGTGGAGTGGAACTCCTCCGCCTGCAGGCAAGAGGGGGCACAGACCATCAGTCGGCGTCGCTCCGCCGCCTCGCAATGATAGGGTGAGAGGATGGGGGAGGGGCTGTACCTGAGACAGGGCCTGCTCCAGGCGTGTCTGCTTGGACACGGACAGGTTGCACACGGTCTCCCAGCGGGTGCTCAGCTCCTGCATCTGCACCTTCACCCACGTCGAGTCGTCGTGGCTGCTATCGGTCAGCTCCCGCGCCGAGCGCTTGAGCGCCTGGACGCTCACCGTTCGCTTGCCCAGCTCCTTCTGGAAAACCTGCGGCCGTCGGGGAAACAGCGTCAACTCAGGGTGATTGTATACCTGTTGTTCTACTCAAAGCAAAATTTTAAGATGAGTTAGTGCAGTAGGAATAAAAATAGTTATCAACAACATATATAGTAGATAGATTTGTTTCAAGACATTTTTGCTGAAGCAAAAACTTGTGATCACAGACAATAAGAGAGTAAAGAAAGTAAGAAAAACTGTTTTTTCTTACTTTCCACTAAAGCAGATCAACATCACCTCATTGGCTGCAATGTTTTTATGTTGTTTTTCTTACCTTGTGGCTGTCTATGAGGTTGAGGACCAGGTCTATGTCTCCGTGCACCGGCTGGTCCTCGGCCAGCTGAGGCTCCACTCTGTAGAGCCAGTCGATCAGAGCCTGCAGGGCGTCCGTGAACTGTCCGGAGAACAACAGCGCCTCCTCCAGCTTGTTTTGCCTGCACGGGAGCGAAGGAATCAATCGACGGCGGCCGGCTGGGGATTGGGGTTGATGGGGGTGATGGGGGTGGCTCCCCACTTACCTCTCGACCGACTTGCCGCACACAGTGTCCCATCTGTCCCTCAGCTCGCTCAGCATGTCGTCCAGCTTCTGCTTGTCGTCCTGGAGGCTGGTCTTGTCTTTCAGCGCCCGCCCTGTTCGACTGGTGGTGTCGTACACCGAGTGCTTGCTGCCCAGAGCCTTTTGGAACTCCTGTCAATCACAAGACGTCAACACATTGAGCTCTTCTTCTGCTTTTCATGACAGGCAGAGTGAGGGTAAACCAAGAAACGGTGTCCAAATTCAACAACCGCAGCGACACGTTGAGATTAGAGGTACAGCATCCTAAAGCAAGGTCACCCCCTAATGGTTCATCCAGGGATTATGGTTAGGATTAGAACAGCATCCCCAAAAATATTGCAAAACAACAAAGGGAAGAGAGGAGTACTTAAAAAAAAAAAGTATAAACACAACAACTGTATTGTGCAGTAAATTCAAACAAAGCAGTTTTCATTCATAATCATCCCTGACATTCCTGCCGGCAAACTGAACAAAATTTGATGTTATCTTATGAATCAAAAGAAAAGGGGGGGGGGCGTTTCACTGTTGCAGTATAAAAATAAATGTATTGTTCTTTCAAAGAGAAATGTGTAGAAGTAGTATTTTTATTTCACTAGATGGACTGAAGTTTACTTAGTAGAAATACAGAATAAAGATGATTTTATTAAATCAGTTCTGGAAGTTTTTCTTCTTTTTTGATTTTGGCTTTGTTTGGCGTCTTATTTGACCATGTGATCGCTGATGAGTTGAATGATCATTTCTCTTTAGCAAGTCGAGAGCAAAAAAGAGGGCGCAAAAAAGGAGATTTCTCTAAAAAAGAAAAAAAAACAGATCTAGACACAGTTTCAAATTAATATGATAATGAAAAAACACTTCATGGTCAAATCTTCCAAACTGCGCACGCAAGTGAAAGATTTTGCATCTGATAAATGAATAAAGCGTACTAAGACAAACGAGAGGAACATGATATTGTGGAAATAAAGTTTTAATCACCTTGTGCTGCGTCAGCTGCGTCTTGATTTTATCCGGCTCGTTGGCAATTTCCACTTCTGAGTCCAGGTTCCTCTCGGATTCGTCCAACCACTCCATGAGTTTATTCCAAGACTCGTGGAACTGACGAGTGACAAGAAACAAACCCGGTGACCAGCAGTCCAACGGCAGAGCGAGAGCCGGTACGCACTCGGGTTGTAAGGAAGAGGAAAAAAGTCTGACAATGTGATAAAAAGGACTTTATGTTTCCTTGTTTTCCGGTTTTATCTCCGCAGCAGAAACCTTTTCTAACAGATATTACAAAACAAAACCAGAGCCGCACCTGCTTGGCTCTCTTCCTGGCATCATCCAACTGCCGCCCGCGCTCCACCGAGCGCTGCACCAGCTTCTCCCAGCGGCCCTGCACGCTGAGCAGCAGGTTCTTGATCAGCACCACGTCCTGCTTCTGGCTGAAATACTTCAGGTGCGTCCCCGTCTTGTCCAGCTCGATGATGTGGTCCCTGTGAGAGTTCACCTCCGTCACAAACACCTGGGTGAGGACGAGCGGAATCAGGAGTTAAAACGATGAGGGCAAAAGCTAGCGCTGCTAACGAGCGACTGAGACAACAACAAGGAAAACATTTTCAGCGGGATGCGGATATTTTCCCAGCATCCCGGCCAACCACCACCGCGGCAGCAGCTTGCAAAACAATCACACGGGCCGAACAGAAAGTCATCCGTCGAGCGGTGCTTCGTCACCTTGTGCTCATCGATCTGAAACATGATGGTCTCCAGGATGAGGGAGGCGGGGGAGACCATGTTGAGCGTCTGCTCGGCCTGGGTCAGCCAGTTGATGAAGTCCTGCAGCGAGTTGTGGAAATCGGTGGCCTGCGTCAGCGCCTCCTCCAGCTTGACCTGCGAGACGGACGCCGAGGAGAAAACCATCAGTGGGCGTTCGGGGGAAAAAAAACAAAAAAAAAAAACAGGAAAAAAAAAAACAAAGCGAGCGGTTGCCACAACACTGGATAAAGATGGAAGGTGACATCAGCCGTGCCAGACGCGACCTCTGTTTACAGCGAGGAAGTTCACATCTCTGGAGAGGCTGACTGCGGGGAGGCAGTAACGAGCTTTTAATCGAATGAGTCAAACATCCACCGCTGAATTTTTTTTTTTTTTTCCAGCCTGCGACGTGGTCTCGTCGCATGACTCCCGAGCCCCGGCTCATTTTCAAAGAGGCATTGCAAACCCCCGAGGCGCTGGACGGCTCGTCAATGAGTTTCTCTGAGAGCGAACGTGGGGGCTGCAGTGAACGATGCGGCTTCATTATAAAAACACACGTTTCTGCTGTCACACAGGAGCAGGCTGGGAGTCACCAGCACAGCAGAGCTCAGCTGAGCTCAGCAGAGCTCGGCAGGGCTCAGGCCTGCAGTACAGTTTTATATACTATGAAGAAACACAAATCAAGTTAGAAAAGGAACATAAAACGCTCCTTTGATAATAAAACTAAATAACCCGGAAGAAAATTCCCCAAAATGAAAATGACACCAGAGACTGAGGAGTCTTTATTTTGGCTCACTGAGTCGGTCTTTTAGCTCCGCTAGCTGAAGCAGACGTTCACTCTCCTGCTATGATCTACTGCACGGCCACATCCTGTGCGTCCCTGCCAGCGCAGTGACCCTACACCCTTCATTATCAGCACTTGGGGATTAGAGGCTTACAAGTGCAGAGTCATGGCTCAAAGTGTGTGTTAGCAGTCTCTCTCTCTCTGGCTCTCTCTGGGACGTGAATCACAGAAACACCACCGTCCTCGCTCGCATACCTTTCTCTCAGCCGACTTCCCCCGCACCGATTCCCACTTGTCCTTCAGGTTGGCCAGGTCCTGCTCCGTGTTGCTGTCGGGGCCCTCTGGCATCACGGCGAGGAGCTGCTGGCCCTTGTTCTGCAGCTCCTGGTAGAGCTCCTCCTTGGCCTCCAAGACTGAACACAGCTCCTGCAAGGAGCAGCAGCAACGCTCTCGTTAGAGGAAGCAGGTCACGGTGCTGCTCAAGCTGGAGCGCGAGTTTGTAATGTTGACGCTGAGTCAGGGAGGGAAGGTGCTTCATGTTGGGAGCGGGTTAAAAGAATAGTTGGAAACAACTTGAGTCTATAAAAGTCTGCAAGTCTTTACATTTTCATCTTTCAACACTCCCTTCAAAAGTCTTTAGCCTTGAATTTTAAATCAAGGCAAAAGACTTTTTAAAAGTGACTTTTATTAAATCAAATTTATCTTACACTGTACGATGTTTTTTCTTGTTCTATTACTATTTTAATAACTTTGTTTTTAATTTCTGTTTATAATGATTCTGTTATTACTATTCAATAACTTTGCCTTTTATTTCTGTTTTACCGATTGCTTTTACTGCCTGTGTTGTGCTGTATGTTTTGCCTTCTTGTTCCTGTTTCTGTACAAGCATTTTGAATTACCTTGTGTCTGAAAATGTGCTATACAAATAAACTTGCCTTGAGTTCAATTTAACAGTGGTAGGCCGTCAGTGCTGGCCGAAAGCTTCTTTTTTTTTTTTGGTACATATGTAAATTCAATTATTATTCATAGTCTGCTCTGTTTATGTTGTGTTATATCCACTTGATTGTACTGCTTACATTGTTGTATATTATGGGAGAGTTTATTGGACAAACTTAGCGTACTTTTGCTGGACTTAATTAAAACATTGTTGGCTACTCTCTTAAAATTGCCTTTTATTTTGTAAGTTTTGACAACATCCACGATCTTTGTTTCCTACCCTTAAGTCTGAATGCAAACTCATTGATTTGAAATGCTCTGAAGTGTTGCTCAACTGCCCTACTTTAGGGTGATGTTAAGTGAGATTCTGAATGGATTCTCAAGTGGTGCCCTAGTGGTATTACAAGGTGTATTAATTTAGATGGGACTAAGTACGGCGTCACTGAAGGCCCACCACAGCATCTTAGGGACCATCCCTCACAACAAGCAAACCCTTGTTGCCAGACTTTCACTGGTATCTCTATTAAAGCAGAGGGAGGGGGTGAAACAAAAGAAGGGAAACACTGCGGGATTCATTTCAGGCCAACATGCTTGAATCAATTAGAAACACTTTAAAAGAGTTTTTTGTGCCGCTGACTCGGGCTGGCGGGGTTGAGTGCGGTGCATTTTGCAGTGTCATTTAATTTTTCACACTTGGGCTAAAACATAGGCAGGACTTCTGCGTAAAGCCAGCCATCTGCATGCCAGGGCCTTTCATATTGTCACAACACACACATACCAGATGGGCGTTAAGCTGCTCCCGGGCCGTGTCTGGTAAGCCTCCCACGGCCTTTGATGCCAACAGCTGACGTTCTGTGTCTTTCAGCCACTGCTGCATATCTTCTATCTCGCCATGGAAACCTTGTGCCTGCAACACAATGCGACCCCAGTCACTCATTGTTAGCGACCCCGCGGCTCAGGGGCGGAGGACCTTGGAGCGGCGCTGAGCTCCAGCTTTTGGATTCATTTAGTCATTTTTTTGCGACAACTGTTTAAAAATCAACTGCACTCTTTTTACTTTAATCAAATCAGTCCAGCCCCATAAAAATAAGCAAAAATTATTATTTGACTGGGAGGAGGCGAGACCTGGAGCAGAGCGCTCTCCAGCTTCTGCTTCCTCTTTGCCGTCTTCTCCAGGATGGTCTTCCACCGCTGGTTCAGGTTCTCCAGTTTGCCCTGCAGGTTGGAAGCCTCCTCGCCAGCGCTGGACTCCACCAGGTCGTTCCCGGCCTTGTTGACCGTCTCCACCGTCGCCTCGTGAGCCAAAACGTCATTCTGGAGAACCTGAAGATGCGATTCAGGCCAAACCAATACAAGGTGTTAGCGCAAAAAGAGCAGGAACGGAGAAGCCGCCTCCTCGCAGATCTCCTGGTGGTCTCACGTGATGCTTGGCGAGTTCGATCTCGATGGCCTTGGGGTCTCCGCCGGCCTTCTTCTGCTCGCCGAGCAGCTCCTCCGTGTGGCTCATCCAGGCCAGCAGCTCGTCCAGTGCGTGCTGGAACTGGCCCAGAGCTAGAAGGCCTCGCTCCAGTTTGTGCTGGATTAATGACAGATTAAATCCATTAGATATTGAGATGGTGAGGGTGACAGCATTTGCGCTAGATAAGAGGCCAGAGCGATAACGTGCTGTTTATGCCACATGGAGATGTGCGTCACTGCAGTCAAACAAATGTCTGTCAGCAAAGACGGTTTTTATGTGCCATATCATACCATTTTCTAGCTCTTTATTTTTATTTAGCTTAGTTTCTGGTGGTCTTGCATCATTAGAAAAACCAAGCAAAATCAAATGTATTCCCATTTGCAGCCTCCGGCAAAAATGCTCAGCTTTAGTTGGTGCTTTGTGGGGCCTCATAAGAGTGTAGAGGGGTTAGACTACAGTCTCAGAGGTGTAACAAACAACTCAAATATATGTGGTTGCACTTCAAAAAGGTGAAAACCAAAGAAACAAATGAACTTTTCTCAATTCTGGTGAAATCTTGAACCATCCAGAAACACCAAACAACAAAGCCTTTGTATTATATTATACACTCAATCTATATTTTTTATTCCCTTTTCTGACCTGTCTACCGATGATTTTTTCGTCCAGGTTGTTCCAGAGCATCTTCAGCTCCGACATGGGCTCCTGGATGGCGCAGCGGTCGGCCTCCTCCGCCACCTTCTTCAGCAGGAGTCCCGCCTGGTGGTTGAGGCGCTCCATCTCTATCTGCAGCTGGTACGCCTCGCCTTTAAACTCCTGGGAGACGCGAGCACAGAGACACACCGGGGTAGCCGCCCAATCAATAGAAAGGACAATACAACTGGTCCAGGTGAGGTGCGGCCATTCAGGACCAGAACTGACTCATTGTGCAGCAAAGACAAAGGGGTTTTCTCTTGGAAGCCGGAGCTTTTATCTCCAGTGCAGAAGCAGCCAACCGGGGCAGCTGATGCAAAGAAACAGCTGGTATAACATGTAGACGTCATTTACTGAGCCGCTTTTAACATGACCATTTCAAAAGAAACAAAACCTTTGACTGTACCTTGAGCTCCACAATCTGCTGCTTGACAGTTTCTAGGTCGGTGCCAACGGGCGACATGGAATCCAGTTTGCCCTCCAGAATGTCCACCCAGTCAAACATGCCCTGCGTTACGAGGAGGGAGAACCAGCGTTACTCGGAGGCGACACGGCTCAGCGTGCAGGAAGTCGGGTTTCACACTCGGCATCAACATAACGCAGGCGGCCTTTTACAAGTCCGTGGAAGTGAAGCAGCCATGCGGCTGCCTTTGCCTTTTCTAGAAGAGCCCAGTGCACGCCAAAATGCAGCCAAACATAGCCTGGTTCCGGAGCTGGTGTTTATTGTTCCAAATTTAACGGGGCTCTCTTAAAAATGTTGTATCACTTCAATCAAGCGCAGTAAAAAAAAACATGGCAACCTGCGGTTTCCTCTGACGGGCCTCACAAACCTCACAGACTCACTCACGTTGCCTTCAACTTTCAACGCTTGCTCAGCTCTGGATTTACCAAATATATTATGTACTATCAACTCTGGAAAAAAAATAAGATGTGGCCAAGTGCAATGAGGTTCTTCAAAAGTCCACCACAAAAGAAACAGACATCGGCCACGTCTCAGTCATTCACTTCACATTATCTCCAAATACCTGCATGCCGTCCTGGAACTGTACGGCGGCCTGCATGGCCTCCTCCAGCCTCTCCACTCTTTCTCTCCAGCTCTTGTTGAGGTTCTCCCACGCCAAATTCACCTGGCGGGACGAGGACGTTGCAAATATTTTTTCCGAATTAGTCACAAGCTGAAAAAAAAACCAACCTGCAACTGAGGAGTAAAAGGACAGAGAAGACAGGCTACCTCATCGATACTCTTCTTGATGAAGGGTTTATCAGGTTCGCCACATGCAGTCATGAGCTCTGCGCCCTGGTTCTGAACGGCATCGAGCTCCTCCTGCAGCCCATCAATCTCCTCTTTAAATCCCTGCAGACGGCAACAAAGAATCCAGTTTAAATCAAAGACGTCATTGTTTTTGGATTTATTTTTTATTTCATTTTATTTTGGCTCTTCTGAATCTGCCCGACCTCCACAAACTCCTGCTGCTGCTTGACGACGGACGGGTCGACCCCGGGTTTCTCCAGCTCCCTCAGCAGGTCCTGGCTGTCTTTGATGGTGGCGATGAGGGCGCAGTGGTCACACCAGAACTTGTCTGCCAGGTCCATGACGTCCAGCAGCTTGGCCTCTCGCTCCTCCTGTAAGGCCTGGATGTCGCTCCAGAGGAACACCATCTGGTCCAGTTTGTCTTGCACAGCTTCCGGGAGAGAGAGCGGCAACAGGGAGGAAATTTTAAAAAGTGCAGGAGAAGATTTGCAATGAGTTACATTACTGGGTAAAAAAGCGCAACTAAATTACAGTTACTTGTGGAATTATCCATGATTAGAATTTTAATTACATCTATCAATTTGTACATAAAAGGTTGGGTTTTATGCTTGATAATTCTATTTTAGTTGCTTTGCATGGTTCTCTCGTGCACTGGCTTGATGACACCAGCGCCGTCCTTTACTGTTTCCCTCCTCAGATGAAAGTTTGATACTGTTCTGATTTGTTTTCCTGCCAGGTTCGGAAATTCAGCGTTCTACCAATGTTAGATGTTGATCTGGCATTGTCTTGACACTAAGCTGCAGTCACCACAGTTTTATTTCAAGATTGTTATCAGCAAAAGAGAAAGCACACACAAGGCATAGACTTATATTTGAAAAGTGTGCAAAAATGTAGACAGTTGCATTTTCAATGCTGCTTAAATGTTAAATTGTTGGTTTAGCAGGCAAATGTTAAAGAGATGTAACACATTTTGCTCATTGAAAAGACTGTAGATGATGCTGCCCTGATTTTGTATCTCAGAATGATCTCACAGTCAAAAGAGTTACTTGGGTTTGACCTTGTTATGACTGTTATTTTAGTTTTTTTTGTGACATTTAACACTGTCAGGTCTAAACAGTTAAGAACGTTTATTCAAAATTTAGAAAAGCAATCAAAATGTAATCAAATGTAATGAGTCACATTAGTTTGATAAAGTAAAGTAAATAGTTAGACTGCTATTACGCTTTCAGTAGGGTCACTTGTAATTGTAACCAATTACATTTGCAATGTAATCTTCCCAACACTGGTAAAGACGAATGTGCATAATAAATGACCTCCCGTTGTCTATTTTTTTTTTTATCAAATAATTTGCTTGGCTCGCTCGTGCAATAGAGCCCATCGCTCCATTACTGGCCGAGCCCTTCCGCTCCGGATTTGATTAAACAACGCAGGGAGAGAATCTGCAATCTGATTAGACAGAGGGGGCGGGTTCGACGTCACGCGGCGTACCTTTGGCAGACACGTCCCTGTCGGCCCCTTCGGAGCGAGCGATCATCTCCTCGCCCCGCTGCTTCAGGGTCTCGTACGAGGGCTGCAGCTTCTCCAGCTCCACCGACACCGACTTGTTTTCGGCCAGCTGCTCCTTGATCTTCTCCACCTCCACCGAGATGGACGGGGGCTGCCGCAGGCGCTCTGCGATCCGCTCCAGGGACTCCAGCATGGGGTCGATTTTATCGTGGAACTGTCGGACGGCGAGAACATTGTGAGCCCGGCTCAGACGTGTTTTAGGGATCCGCCTCCATAATAGGAATCAGGCGCGGGAACGCAAAGAGCTGGGAGACGTTTATCTTTTCATTTGAAAGCTTTGACTACACCGATTAGTTTTAGATAAATGCTGGAATGTCGACAATGAAACAGACGATTTGCGTGTTTCTAAGATGATATCACTGCAATGGAGATGAGTGTTTTTTTGTACCTGGGTGGACTTGGAGATAGCCTCATCCAGAGTAGCTGCCCTCTGCTTGACGTCGGCCTTGAGTTTGGCGTAACGCTGGTCCGACGCCGTGTACTTCTCCCTTATCGGCTCCCCCTCCACCGGGCTGAGCTCCAGCAACTGGGGTCCGGTCTTGTTCATCTTGTCAATGTGCGGCTTGTGCTCGGCAATCAGCTCCCGCATTTGCTGCAGAGGAGGTGACACGTTCAGTATTTTTTTTCTGCCGTCGTCACAGGTGTAAGAGATCCTTCCACTTTGATTCTCACCCTGAGCTCCTCTTGCTGCTGCCTGAGCGCCTCGTACTCGATGGCCGGCGGAGGCAGCTGGCCGAAGGTGGCCACTGTCTCCTGGAGCCACGGCCACATCTCCTCGTAGGTCTCCCAGAACTGAACGGCCAGCGACTGGGCGCGCTCCAGCTGCAGGCAGCGCTCCGAGTTCAGCTGGCTGACCACGCCGTACCTGTCCAGCAGCGTCTGAGTCCTGGCCTGAAATTCACCCCCCAGAAAAGACCTTTTAACTCGTGCTTAAAAGCCTGTTAAGTCTGCATTCTAAATTGATAAAAAGAAGAAAAAAAAATCACCAGAATGATTTCTTTCTCTTCAGCACTTTTGCTGTTGATGAGAGCTTTCCCCGTTTTCACAATGTCGTCCACAGCATCTTTGTGCCTCATGATGTCCATGGAGAAAACCTGCAAAAACCGGTGGAGTGAGTTTGAATTTTTTCAAAAGAGATCCCAGTGTTTACTGTACTCTGTTGAAATGGTGGCCTCTGTATACACACACACACACACACACACACACACAATATGACAGGCTAACCTTCTGTGCTTGGAGCTGGGCTGTGGTTTGTTCCTGCTCCAGCCTGATCTCGCCCATCGACAGCAATTTCCTCTCGGCTTCACACAGCCAAGCCAGTTCGGAGTCGGCAGCCTCTTCAAACTGGTAACGGACAGAAACCGTTTAGCTTTTTTTTAAACTGGCAAACTCAGGTTAAGGCGCAGACGCTGCACGGCAGAGCTCAGGCGGCTCACCTGCTGCGACCTCTGCAGGTCGGCGTCGATCCGCTCCACCTGCTGCGTGACGCCGTCGCAGACGGCCTTGTAGCGCTCGCCGTCCTCCGTCACCAGCTTGTCCAGAGCCTCGCGGGCGTGCCAGGGGATCAGATCCAGGAGGGAGCCGCTCAACTCGTTCAGCTTGTCCACCGCGGGCTTCTGCTCCTTGGCCTCTTTCAACAAGGCCTGGACGAGATTACAGGCCGCAAAAGAAAGCACCGAAATTAGGGATGATGAAACAGCTCGGCGAGCTTCAGGGCCACTTTAACTTATTGGTGTTTACGTCTCTCAAAAGGGGACGAAATTACCCTCTGTCTGCTTTGTGCGCGCAGGAGCTGCTCGCCCACCGGCTCCCGATCGGCGAACGCCCGGACCTCCGACTCGGCGCCCTCCAGCCAGGCGCTCAGCTCCTCGTGGGTGTGCTGGAGCTTCCTGGAGAGGCTCAAAACCTGCTCCAGCTTCTTCAGGACGCAGTCGCTGATGGAGCTGATCTCAGCATACTTTGTTTTGATCCCGTCCAACTTGCCTTGGATAACTATCACCTCGTCGCCTGCAAATGAAGGGAGATGAGTAGATTCGGGGGGGGATCCGCCTGACTCGGCTCAACGCGCAGGACTGGTAATCATGTCCGCGACATCTAGCAGCAGCTCTGCCAGTAATGAAGATGTAACGATGTTTTGGTCTGCACATGTCATAACAGATTACGACAAATTATATAGCGCGCAGCTGGTTATGAACACACAACAAGCTTATGGAGGTTTATTTCTAGGAGCCGGCACTGCTCCGGCCCGGGAAGGCAGGAATACAGGGAGACGGTTCTAAACATTTTGCTAAAGCATTTTGAACTTTTTTATAGTTTTTTTTTACGGTCATCAAAGACATGAAACGGCCAACCAGGAAATACAGATCACAGATGAGTACTGAAAGTAAGTTAAGTTTGCTTTATTTAGAATTTTTTAGTTTGAATCAAACATCTATACCAACCGTGTAAAAAGACTTTTGCTGAGTAAAGTTTGAAATCTCATGTTGCCCATCAGAGGTACAAAAGGGTTTTTTTGTAACAAAAAATAAATAAATAAATAAATAAAAAAAAGTGAGACATGCCTGTCGTTTGCTTCAGAAGCTCCATCCCGTTAGCGATGGCTTGGTCGACATTCTTCTTCCTCAACTCAATATCGTCCTGCAGGGCCTAAGACAAAACAGAGCCTTACAGAGACGCACAGCGGCAGGTGGCGACAGGTTTTCCACTTTCAGGCGACACACAAATTACTCAAAGTAACAGAAATGTGATGGCGGCAAATTAAAGGGGGAAAAATGAAGAGAAACGTAAATGCTCGGCCTGAGGAGGAGTGTGTGTACCCGCTGCTCTGTCAGCTGCTTTTCCAGAACGTCTATTTTGTGGTCCTCCACGGACACCTCACTCAGCCTGGCGTGCACCTCGCTCAGCCAGTTCATGAGGGCCACCTCGTCCTCGCCAAACAGCTGGGCGTTGGCCAACGCTTGCTGCAACATCTCGGCCTTCCTCCTGCACCGCTCCTGCAGCTCGATGTAACCGGCCTGGACGGCGTCCAGCTTGGACTGGATGAACTCCTTGTCGTCCACCGAGCTCACGCTCCTGAGCATCTGACCCAGGCTGACAGCCTGGAACAGGTCTTTGCTGTGGTTCATTATCTCCTCCTCTAAGACCTGAACCGTGGCGGCGGGGTGGGGAGGAGGTGGGGTGGGTGTGGAAGTGCGAGTGGCACCAACAGAAAACACACAAAAACGTAAAGAAAACAGAACATAAACGAACAGAACAATGGAAAAAGAATAGCGGACACTTAAAATGAAAATCAATGATGAACGTAAATTAAAATGTTAAATGGTGGACGTGCAGGAGTAAAACCAACTGAAAGAAAAAAAACACAAACAAACATGGCTGTTACCTTGTGCTGAGAGATCTGCTCTTCCAGCTTTGACGTCTCGGTGCCGATGGGTTCCGAGTGGACCAGGTGCTTCTCGGTGGCCGTGAGCCACTCGCTCAGCGGTTCTAGGGTTTCATGGAACTGCTGAGTGACCACCAGGATGCTCTCCAGTTGCTTGTGCCTGACACATTGATGTAAACAGTGTCACAGGATTTAGGAGGGACGAGCACTCCTGGATGGAGCGCGGAGGGAAAGTTGAATCGGAGCAGGAGCTTCTGAAAACCGAGGTCTGATCGGAAAATGTTAGCGGCAGTGTGAAGGCTGGGTCCTACTTCTCCGCTGCTCGATAGAATGGAAAGCAGACGGATTGAAACGTGGACTGATTTATTTTAGGGAGGTTTATTTTAATAGCTTATAAAGCTATTCGAAACCAAACAGAGAAGCCTCCGAGATGACTGAACACATAAAAATGGAAGCAGAATCATCTGACTGGGTAGTTTTTTTGCGCAGTTCAAGAGTGCTAGAGTGACGTCGTGTGGTTTGGCACAGATACTGGGCCCTTGGGAACTAAGCTAAGCTAGCTGGGCGCTTGTTTCTTGCAGGAGAGAAGACACACACTTGGGATTTACAGCCTTGATTATGACACATTTCTGATGTACACAGGTCAAATTTACAAGAACTAAACATGCTCTGACTTTCTATGGCTCATATCATATTTGTAACTCAAACATTATGGGCCACATATCAAGTTACAGGTGTTTATACGGACCTGTTTTCCGCCTTCTTCAGCAGGGCGTCCCACCTCTGCCCGAGGCATTCAATCTCTTTTGCCACCTTCTCCTTATCCACAGACTCTGCCAGTTCAGCGACCTTCCCTCCCTCTTTTTTTATCAGCTCCACCGTCGGCCGCCGGTCATCCAGCAGTCTCTGCAAGAGCTGTCAGAGCCACACAAAGGAGCAAAAGTTATTGGGTGCCTTCAACGCGCGCTCACTACGAGCGTTGCTCGGAGATGAAAAACAGTAAATCTAAAAGGCACAAATTAAGCGTCCGTAAAACTCGGGGCTTTGTGAACCACACTCGAGTTCAACAATAGATGTCAATTACACGAGATGAATGGCAGCGTCCTAAACAGATGTGGGTTTTTCTTGTGATGAGGCGGAATAATTGGAGTAAAACCACTGGTGTTTTTTTTTACGTCCCTGTTTTTACACTTGCAGCCATGTGTTTGTACTAAAACGACACTTACTTTCTGCTCTTGTATTTGTGCCTTGACCACTTTAAACTCTGCCGACGGTGGTTTTTGATTGGCCACCAGCTCCTCAGTGTCAGTCAGCCAGCTGAGCAGCGACTCCAGCGCGTCCTGGAACCTCCCACAATGCAGCAGGGCTTCGTGCAGTTGGGCCGAGCGCTCTGCGATCTGCAATGCACACGGTCGTCGTCAGTGACTCAATGGAGGATTACACACGAAAGAAGAAATCACAGTGAATCAAAGTGGAAAGATGAGAGAGTTTTTTTAAAAATAATAATATAATAACCTTCTTATTGAGGGTATTCCACTTTGTGTTGACCTCCTCCAGGTCGTCCTCAAGCTTCTTGGTGTCGGCGCCTTTGGCTGCTGTTTGGATCAGACCCTGGCCGAGGGAGTTGATGTCTTGAAGCTGCACCTGCAACGGATCAATGTCTTCTTTCTGGAAAGCCTGAAAACAGACAACAGAGCAAATAAGTCAAACAAAATTCATACAACTATGCAATTTTCGTATCGACACATAAAATAAAACAACAAATTAAAGTTGGAAATGTGTTTTTGTAAGAAATATGAGATATATGTCTTCCCAATAACATACTTCTTTACCAGATATTATTTTGAGTGCTTATGTGAGAAGTGTTCAAGATGCAATGCAGTGCCTGCAGTCTGGAATGTGTGTGTGTGCAACACTGGACACCATATTAGTGACATAGAGGAAGTGGCATAAGGAGGTTAAAATGCTAGTTAGCCTAAGTATCCACTGGCTATGCGCATTTTAATTGGGTATTTACGCCAAGATGTGTGTGTTGTTTATGTGTAATAAATGCTTGTTGGTGTTTAGCCACTATAAAAGTAGTAGTGGAAGAAAAAGCAGTTAAAAAAAATCCCTGTCACTTCACTTGCAAGTGGAAACCAGTAGCAATATCAGTGTCTACTGAGAAGAACTTAGAACAATTAGGACGACAATATCAACGCATAGATCATGGAGACTTTTGAGCGTCCGCAGCCGAAAATCAAGTTTCCACAAAATCCCAAAAGCCTAATAGATATGCACAACTGTCAACCAAGTCAGTCAAAGTCGCCCAAGACAATCAAACAAAACTGCCCACAATCACACACAGATTTGTAATCATCAACTCGTTTCACTCTTCACATCATCAGATATGTGATCAACCGAGGGGCAAAGGTATAGAATATTATTTCAGGGCACCTGCGGGGAGTTATAACCCGTTTCTGGACCAACAGTGATGGCATTCAGCAAGGCTTCTATCTCGCGACGGTCTGCCTGCTGGAAGGCCTCGAAGCTCTCCGGCAGGCAGGCCTCCACCGAGCGCAGGAACTCCTCCAGCTCCTCCATGCTGAACTCCGGCGCCCCCCCTCGCTGCGCCGCGTATGGCTGCTGCGTCAGCGCGGGCAGAGTCACACACTTCCCGTAGGTCTCCGGCTGTGTCACCACCACGCTGACCAACTCGCAGCTGCCAGGGCGCGACGCGTCCTCCTGCAGCTCGGCCGTGGACAGCTCATCATAGTCCTTCAACGTCCGGGAACGCCACTCGTTCTGAGTGGACCTCGCGGACAGCCTCCCCATGGAGTGTTTGTACTCCCCGTTCCTCACGCCGTCCATGGCCTTCAGATCCAGAGAACCCGACTGCGTGCGCTGGGGCTCCCTGACCAGGCTGCTGCTGCGGCAGAAGGAGCGCTCGTCCCTCGCCGGGGAGAAGGGGAAGTCCTCCTGGCCGGAGCTGAGCGACCTGCCCGTCCTCAGCTCCCCGGACATGTGCATGGCCTCGGAGGACGACAGGCTCCTGGTGCCGCGGCCCGCCCGCCTGCTCGCCCTGTGGACGTGCCGTTCCCTGTCCGCGGTGGGGCTGTACAGGCCGGAGTCGTCCTCCGAGGTCAGCGAGCTGGTGACGCTCAGCCCCCTGCGGCCGTCCACCAGGCCGGCCCGATCCACGCTGCCCGAGCCGAACATCCCCGTCGCCGGCGCGAAGGTTCGCCACGAGCGGCGGTGGTGCGGCTGCTCCTTCCTGTCGCCGCCCTGGAGGCGGGCCGGGCAGCGCCGTGTCGCTGACCCTGGCGGCGTGGCCGTTGAGTCGGCGGAGCCCGTCGAACGCCGCCGCCCGCTCGTCCAGCGTGGCAGCGGGCTTGCTGCGGGCGCGGAGCTCGAAGGAGCTGGAGGCGGACAGGGCGCCATTTCCGCACAGGCCGCTGAGGTCCAGCGTGCGGTGGGCGTAAGGCAAGGTGCCCGCCAGGTGGCGGGAAGACAGGCTGCCCTTGGAGCTGGAGTCGATCTGCTCGTTGAGGCGGACGGTGTCATAGATGGACCTCTGGGGCACGTAGCAGTCGTCAATGTTCAGGTCCTCCTCCTCCCCAGCCTTCCCCACACAGGAAGGGTTTTGTCTGAGGCAGTCGGGTTTGCTCAGCGGCTTGCCCATGCTAAGGCGGCCGTCACAACTCCTCGTGACAAAGGGACGGATTTAGACAAGGAGGGGGAATCCTTTGAGGCGTCTGCGGGTTAAGTGCAAAGCGAGTCATCTAAAAAAAAACAAGCAAGCGGAAATAAAGTGCAGAATAATCCCTGTGCAAGTTCCCATCGATGGAAAACCTACATGTAACAGTAAACTGTCTTTCAATATAAAATGCCTAGTTACAATTTTGAGTCTCAAGCTTGAGAGAAAACAAAGATTTTAAATAATAAAAACGTCTACAAAGTTGAAATCATCCTTTTCCAAAGAAATATTCCCAAAAGTGCAGAGACTGAGATGCGGCTTCCCGCTACAACCAGAACAAACTTCCAGTCAATGAAAACACTCCATCGCGCTAAAAATATCCCCTCCGAGCTCTCGCTCGTGTATTGCCAAAAACTTTAATCTCCTTCACTCCAGTACAAAATGCCTCCTTCTTTTCCATGAAAAATCTCCCGGAAAACATCCACGCGGGATCAAGGAAATCCTTCAGGGCAACATATCCATCCACGGACAAAAATCCCGGCAGCCTTGCGCACTGAGAGAGAGAGAGAAAAAAGAAAAAACTGCCGGCGGTGTCTCCGAAGGGCTGGTACTCCTGGATAAACAAAAAAAAGAGCCTGTCCTTTCTCTCTCATTGCTGCCTCGCAATGACAGACACCCTACTGGCAGAGTCTTTCAAGCCCCGCCCCCGCTCATTATTCAGACAACATCTGCCACAACTCCATTTGTGCTCTGAGCCACTCCGGCACATGTTGATTGGTGGACACATGACCTGTTTTTTTTTTCTCTCTCTCTCTCTCTCTCTCTCTCTCTCTCTCTCTCTCTCTCTCTCTCTCTCTCTCTCTCTCTCTCTCTCTCTCTCTCCCTCTCCCTCCCTCTGTCTCTCTCTCTCTCTCTCTCTACCACTTTCTAATTCCCCCTTATGTCAGCACGGCCCATATGACTTCACTTCTAAGCCATCCTCTGCGTTCTGACACAATCGGACCCCCTTTAAAGACTGAGGGAACAGGGAGTGGAAGTGAAATACACACCCGCTTTACTACTTTTGCTTTATGAAAAGAAAAAAAAAAAAAACTCAGCATCAGCAAATCCAACTTGGGTGACATCGCGCTCTTGAAATAGAAACACGGTTTTACTTTTTCATCCCTTTGTCCTTTTTTTTTTTTTGTTTGTTTCCTACCTTTGTGTGAACGGTTGCTGTGGACCCTGCAGATATTCCTAATTACTGTGGAATGCCGAGGGAGGCACAGGTCCCAGGTAATTTAACACCCACGGCTCTGCCAAGTGCACGGAGGCACTTTTTTTTTTTTGTCCGTGTGAGTAAGAGGAAGGGCAAGGAAGGAGGGATGAGAGGTAATGAAAGAACTTATTTTTCCCCCCACACATTGTCTGAGTCGCGCAACCTCAGCGAGGAGCTGAACATTCCCGACCTCTTTGTCCCGTCCTGCACGCACGAGGGGGGACGGAAACAGGAGGCTGGCAGAGATAAATAAGCAGTTGGGATCTAGTGGGATCTAGTGGGATCTCGCTTATGGACCTTCATTTAGTAAGCTCTCAATTGAAAAATATTCCCGCAGGATCTTTTGTCTCCTCTGTCCCGTTAACACTGGGACTTTCTGCAAGTGTTCTTGCTACATTCTATTTTTTTAAATCATGTATTTGAGCCTCTGAAAATGTAAAAGCATTTTTACACGGTTAACACGGGTGGAAAATATGAGCAAAATTAAAACATTTCTCCGCTTTCCAGATAATCAAACTAAAAACCTAACAAGGCAACACCCACAGTGATTCAATTAGGAGGCAAAACACAGAAACTTTTCGCTGCGGGATTTCGGTGTCATTGTCTGGCTTCTCCTGAGGAATGCTGGAACACTTGAGACGTAGGTCTGCGTTGGACACAAAGACTAGTAACCTTGTATGAATAGGAGAGCCAACATAATACTCCACGCTTAATCTTCCTGCATAGAAACTTGGCCCCGTAGCAGTTTCATGTTTCCCTCTGAGAGGAGTGCATCACCGGTGTGTGGCGGTGAGTAAGCGGCACCGCGAGGTCCGTGTCACACTTGTTTTCCTCTGCAGCCTCAACCAAACACGTTTTTTTTTTTTTTTTTCCCGCTGAGGCGTGATTCAGCGGGTAAGAAATTCCTCCCTCGTTTTTCACGCGGCGCTGATGTAACGTCTGAGCGGTGGGACTCCCACGCCAAGATCCCCCAGCCCCCCCATTTGGCCCGTCATCGGGGCTGAGTCACCAAGAGTTGCCATCGTCAAAGGTGCACGGAGGAGACGGACACTCTGCAGTCGCACTCCCGCAAGAGCCCTCGTGAATAGCGGGGCCGTAAACACATGAAGTCAGAGGGCGCCGCGTTCGAAAACCTGACCTAAAATGGTAACAGAGTCAAGGCCAAGTGGCGTCTTTCTCTGTTTATTTCTGCCCCCGCCGGCTGCCAACAGCCTGCTCACGTCCCGCAAACGAGAGCCAAGGTTGGACAGAACGCAGCGCCGTCGATCGAGAAGCAACAATTCTCATGCGGATGCGGTGCAGGTGAGCGCTGAGGCTGTTACTGTACCAGCTGCTGGCTCAGACCGCTGGTGGGACTGAGAAGGAAAAAAAATCAGAGATGTGAGTCATTCACATCTCTGATAGTGAGCCGACCGCTAAACCCAAGTGGACCTCCTCCACACCAGTGTTGTTGGGATTACTCCATAAAAGTAATCCAACTACTGATTACTCCTTAGAAAAGTAATCTAATTACTTCTTTAACTACTTTGTTTCATAAGTAATAATAATTACTTATTACAAATTACTTTAGTTAAAAAAAAAGATAAAGTAACAGTTGCTCAGTGCTTTGGAATGAATTTTACTAAAGTGCAAAATTTTGCCATTGCAAATATTGCCTCTGCCCTCTCAACATGAATGAATGTTTGCCTTCTGAACACAAACCGCACATTTCACAGAACAAACTCATGTACAGCACTGGTGCCTTTTGCACAGCCCATAGTTAAAATCATCTGCAACATTGCTGTTTTTGGTTGTTTTTCTAAATTTCAGAAATTTTTTTCACACATTAAACATCAGTGACGGACTCGTTACTTGATAACGTAATTATGATATAATTATCAGTTTTGCCACAGTAATCCTGTTATAACTGCGTTATTTAAAAAGCAGTTTAATTACAGTAGTGGGTTACTTTAATAGATTACTCGCCAACACGGCTGTAAACACACAACCCGTCTTCACCCCGGTACCTTCATCCTTCTAACTCTGATGGTGGGGGAGGGGTCGGGGGTTCTAGTGCAGCACCCCCTCAAATGAATCAAAAATCCCCTTGACCCACATCTCCGAGGGGATCTGTGTCACTCGCATGTACGCATCTGTTTACACCGGCCCATTCTAATGCTTTTCTAATGCCATAAATGAAGTGTTTTATAAATTTGCAAATCTAGGTTAATCTTCCGGAGAACTCCGCAGGAATTCACAGGCTTTTAAAAGTGCTATGTATCCATCTGCAAATCTTGCTAATGGCTCTTCTCAAATGTGCGTGCGCACACACACACACACACACACACACACTCACACACACACACACACACACACACACACACACACACAAAACTGTCACATGATCTGAATACAGACCATTGGCACAATTAGTAAGCTGAGCATTTTTCCCCCAGTTTTTACATGATGCAAATGAAAACTATAAAGCTAATTTAAATGAAATAGGGCAAGACAAAATGTCTTTTTAGCATTAGCATTAAATAGTAAAATCATGTTTGCTACAAACCCTCCTCCCCAGCAAACAGTCCAATTAACACCAGGCTGCTTTAAGGTTAAATCATCAGATGTAAAAGACCAACAATATCAGTTACAGATCAGGATGCAGGGCCGTCCCCCCCATGATTGGAGTCACTGAACCCAGTGACGCCCTGCTGGTGACCACCTGGCCGTGACGGTCCAGCCCCTCCCTCCAGCACCATCAACACATATGGGCCGCAGCTCTTTTGTTCGACGCAGATGCCCTTAATGAGGAAGCCGTCCCCAGAGGATTGAGCCGGGGCCGAGAGAAGGGGTTGCTTGTGTCTTTGTGGGCAGACGCAGTGTGTGGAACAGAAAAGCCTCTGCGTTTCAAATATACTGTGATGAAAAAAATCTAAATCAGCTCTCCAGTTTTTGATTCATGCGGAGCGACAAGAGCGGAAGTGTGCTTCTTAGACAGCCGGCATGCCAATAAAGAAAAGGCTTGGGGTCAATAGCTCTAGTCTAAATTCCCCCCAACCACATCAAATACACATCATATTTTTCTCTCCATTTCCAAATGTCTTAACATTTCATTCATTCATTCATCTTCTATACCCGCTTATTCCAATTCAGGGTCACGGGATGTCTTAACATCTAACAGTGAAATCCATTGCACCCATGGAAATCCAACAGGCCTGTTCTATCACAACACTGACAAAACATTATCCATCAACTGTTTCATCTTTTGAAAGTACCAAAAATTGCTGTATACATATACATGTATATATACATATATATATGTACATAAAATTAAAGAAGAAATTACATACTATTTAGAAAATTACATTGATATTTAGTTTTGTCACTGATAAATACTGCACATAGGGGAAAAATGTCCAAAAGAGGGAAACCTGAAAAAGTTCACAGTCTCCAACCATCTGATCTGAAGAGGACCTGATGCTGGTGCTGATAACAGCTTACCCTGATTTCCACTTGCATCACTGTACAATCCAGCTTGACTGTTTTTTTCCCATTCCTACCACACTGCTCCTCGATATCCACGGGCTAAGATGAACACTGGCAAGTAAAAAAAAAAAGTCAAAATACAGCATAACGTACCTTAAAGGCCTCCAGCTGCTGGTTGATGAGGTCGGTCTCCATGCCGACGGCCTCCTGGGACGCCTCCCTGGTCACGGCGCAGCCAAGCCGCTCGCCCACGTGGCCCATCTTCTTGCACACATCCTCCAGCCTGGACAGGGTGGCTTGCACCTGCGCCTCCCTGCCTCTGGCCCGGTCCAGCAGCTTCCCGCACTGCTTGCTCAGGGCGTCGGCGTCCCTCTTCAGGCCCAGCAGGTCGGGCGACGCCTCCGTCTCCGCCATCTTCCGGCACCGCTCGCCGGCGTCTGCCGCGTCGGCCGCCAGCTCCTGCAGCCTCGCCGTGAGGCCCTCCACGTCGGCCCGCTGCTGCCTGAGCGCGGCCACGGTGAGACCCGCGGGGGCCATGCTGTCCAGCTCATCGTCCAGCTCGGTGAAGCGGCCGAACATCTCGCGGATGGCGTTCTGGAACTGGCCGATGCCCTGCAGCTTCCCCTCCAGTGCCGCGCACGCGTCCTCCAGCCTCCCATTCAGCGCACCGTGCTCCTTCTCCAAGTCATCGGCCTGCAGCAGGAGGTCGGTCGCACCATCGGCTTCGGGTGCCTCCACCACCAGGTCCTTGGCCAGGCTCTTCATGTGCTCCACCTGGCTGTGCATGGCCTCCAGGCTCTTCTGCTGGGCCTTCATGTTGCTCAGGTTCTTGCCGCTGTGGCCCTGCACCCCCTGCGACTCGTAGGCGTCTGCCTGCTTCCTGGCCCCTTCCAGCTGACCTTTGGCCTCTCTGTAGGCATCGTTAAACTCCTTGACTGAGTGCGAGATCTTCTCCAGATGCTCCTTTTTGCTCTGCAGGGCTTCCGCCACGCCGTCCACCCTTTCGATGATGCCCGCTTTCTCCTCCCTGACGGCCTCGGTGTCGGCGTTGGCCACCTCCAGGAGGCCGTCCGCCACCGCGCTGAGCTGCTCCACCAGGCCGCGGTGCTTGTCCACGTCCTTCTGCAGAGCTTTCACCTGAGAAATGGAGGCCTCCACCACGACCGGGTCAACAGCGAGCCTCACTCTGCCCTCGCCCGCCTCGCAATCTTGTATCCAGGAGTTGAGCTTCTCAGCGTGTTCCCGATACTTGACAGATCTCTGCAGGGCGGCCTTGAGCTTGTCAGCCTGTTCAGCAGAGCTCCGCTTCACTTCCTCCCAGTTGGAGGTCAGCGAGGTCAGCTGCCCCTGGAGCGCCACCTTCTCTGCGCCGTCCGTGTTCTGCAGGAGCGTCTCCCCTTCGGCCATGATCTTGCCGTAAGCCTCCTCCTGCTCCCCAAGAGCCTTCTGGAGCTTGCCGTGCTCCTCCAGGGTCTGCTGCAGCGTGTCGGCATTGGCAGATATGGACTGGGGCTTGAACTGGTCCTGGACCTTCTCACTCAGCCACGACTGGAAGTCTTTGGAGGTCTGATGGAACTGCTGCGAGCTGGCAAAGGTGGAGTTGAGCTGCTCGATCCGTTTGGCTGCAACACATAAAACGCGGCAATTAGCGATTCAAACAAACTGCAAACAAGCTCTTTCATCCAGATGTACAGAACAAAAACGCCCGCCTGAGTTAACACAAATGGCATTTCCTGCCAAAGCTTTGCGACGTTACTCAATTGGATCAAGTTAAAAGTCGAACCTGCTTTCTCTTCCAGCTGTTTGAAGGGCTTGTTGACGCTCTCCAGCTGCCTGGCTAGGTCCGCCTTGAGGTAATCCTCGGTCACCATGGCCGCGAGCTCGCCGTTGATGACCTCAGCTTCCTTGAGCTTCTTCCTCTCCTCTCTCAGCTGGCCCGAGATGCCGTGCACCTCCTCCAGCTGCTTCCTGACGGCGTCGGGCTGGGCGCTGTGGCCCTGGTGGTCGCTGAGCTGGCTCTCCAGCTGGCCGACGGTCTGACTCAGGGTCCTCAACAAACCCTGGAACTGGCCCGTCTTCACCACCGCCTGGTCGATGAGGCCGTCGCGCTGGTCCAGCTGCCCCGTGAGGCCCTGCCATTTCTGGGTAACGGCCGAGAGCTGCTCCCTCACCAGCTTCCCACTCGTGGGGTCTTGGTTGCCTGAGCTGAGGATGGCGGAGGCGGCGTCCTCGAGTTGTTCATACTGGCTTTTACGGCTCTTGAATTCGTTCTGGAGGATCTGGAGATCGAAAACAAAATGGAGATGAAGATTTGGAAGATCTGAAAAAAGCTCCAGTCAGTAGGCGGCTCTCGTCTTGTCACGTCTCGTCTCGTCTCACCTGAACTTGCTGCTTCTGCATCTTCAGCATGTTGGGGTCTATGGAGAGTGGTCCGAGCACACTCATCATCAGCTCCTTTTCTGAAAGCCACTGGCCCAGCTGCAGCTCAGTCGTTTTGAAGATGTCCAGATTCTTGTTAGACTCCTCCAGGTGCTGCTTCCTCTCTTCCACTGAGCCGCTGATGTCGGCCCAGGCAGCGTCTGACGTAGGGAAAGAACAATCGCACCAGGCCGCATTAGTCAGCGCCTTTCTGATCCAGCCTCCTACCGTTTTCCACTCACAAACCCCCAGCTGAGCCGGACCTGGCACGACAAATGTGTTAATTTCGCTGGCGAGGCCGAGCGTCTATATAAAAACAGTGGGTAGATAACAACAGTGTAAAAGCAGGTGCTTTTTTCCACAGGGGTGTGATGGTGATGATGGAGAGAATTCTCATCAAAGAAATGGGACAAGACAGATCCGGTGAAGTCATCTACCTATTTCTGCAAGCATCTGCTTCCATTTTGCTGCCTCAGGGGAGTTGGGATGAGTCTTGATCAGGTTGATGAGTTTCTCTCTGAGGCTCTGGAGCTGCTCACGTTTCTCTTTCATGCCTTCCTCAAACGCCTTGACGGATGAAAAAAGATTATACACTCATTATTTATACACTCATTTATTCCTCATTTATTATTTTGGACCCTGTGGTGTGTAAATGAAAGTGTCATATGACCATATCGTTCAGAGCAGAATCAGCAGATGATTATGCTTGAAAGAGTTTCTTTGATGAGCGCCAGGGGGAAGTTTTGTACCTTCTGCGCCTCCAATTGTGTTTTGACAGAGTCTTTCTCTGAGGCAGCCTTGTTCCAGGTGGCCGCCGTCTTTTTCATCTCCCTCAGCCAGGCCATCATATCATCCGTCTCATTTTTGGCAGCTCTGAACTCGTCGCCAGAGCTCCTCAGCTCCGATTCTCTGCTCCTCAGCTTCTCCCCAAGGCTCTCGTATCCGTCGTTGACATGTGACATGTTCTGCTGGATTACCATCAACTCTGAGGACAACAAGTCACTTGTGTGAGTTCCCTTCATCACGTGCCCACGACATTATTATAGCATCCGTCGACACATTTACATTCAGCGGCCTCGTAAAACAATATGCTCAGAGAAGGAGTGAGAAATGTTTGGCTCCACTAAAATTAGAACTCTTGGCACGGGTGGGAGTGATCCATGTGGTTTACAGGAAGGAATCACATGACATCATCAAATGAAACAATCCGTTGCAACAGCCAATAATTTGAGCAGATAATGGCGAATCTTTTTCTTTTAGTACAGACGTGACATTCTCAGCGAGGGAAAGATCAGATTTGGAAATTTGAGTTTAAAAGAATAGAGAAAAAAGAACAGCATCAGAAGAATTGTTGGCTTTTAAACCCAAAGACCTTTTTAAAAAGCTGTTCCTTGCATCACAACAGTTCTTTGAGACGTTAAAAGGGTCCCTGCACACAGCAAACACTCCACAACCGCAAAGTCCCGCAGCAGAACCTGCATCCAGAGTTTTCATATTACCTTTATTGGTTAGGTAGATGTGAGTCGCCGGACCACCACCATTAGTAAGAGCTGATGCAAAGACATGAGACAAAAAAAGCTTGTGTAAATAAATGACAGGCAAGGTTGTCCGCGTCTGGGAGAGTTGATCTCTACGTGTTAGTGGTTACAGAGTGCAAAGAAGAGTCTCCAAACGCCATGCTTCAAGTCCTGACGGGCGGCGGACACGTTCATTGTTACCTGACTTTTGTTTAGTCTTGCTCTTGGCAGGGGACGTGAGGAAGGTGATGATTCTGCACAGCTCGGATCCTTTGCCGTTCAGCTCTTGGACGTCGGGCCCCTTGGACGTCCATTCTTCCACTAATCCCTGAGGATACACAGAGTGAAGAACGAACAAGGAAAGTGAATGATTTTCACACTAGAATCTAGTCCTTTTATTTTTAAGTTGTTGCTGCTGTTGGCAGAGGACGCAGACTGGGTTCATGCGTAGTTCAAGGAGGGAAGAACTCAGACAAGTTAAACCCTGTTACATGTTATCCTCTGGAAAACACAGACGTAGCACAAGAGGCAGGAATCTTTCCGCCCCGGCGCTTTGAGCTCTGCGGAGGATTTTTAATCAACGTTCCGACTCACAGAGACAATCTGCAGGTCTCTTTCCAGACTCTTCACGCTGCTGTTCGGCTGAACGGCCGGCACTTTTTCGCCGGTCTCCTCCAGCCACTTGGTGAGGGCACCGGCGGCACGTCTGAACTCTCCCATCTGGTCCTGACAAGAAGACACCTCCTCTTCCCTGTGGAGTGGGACAGTTAGACGTAGTTCACATCCATCCAGGATTTTCCAGCAAGATTTAGATAAAGAGAGAATACTTTGGAGTGCCAGCTTATTTATACAGAAGCATATTGCTGTCATACTAAAGAAAGAAAAAAGGTTTCAGTATCACGTAATTACAAGATAATTTTCACGTTTTTACAAGAAACCATCACATCATTTTGTGACAGTGAAAAGCTCAGTATCACGTAATTGTGTGCAAAGTTTTACGTTTTTACTAGATAATTCTAACCTTTGAAAATCTAACCTACTGAGCCTTTCAAATGATAACATGATAGTTTCATGTAATAATGTGAAAATTATCATGTAAAAATGTGATAACTGTCACATAAAAACAAATCTTTCACAGAATTATGTGATGCCGAGCACTTTTTTTTCCAGCATGGCAGCAATATGATTCCATTATCTTCCCCCTCGCCCGTCCCCACTCACTTTTCCTTGACGTTGTTCTGGAAGGTGTTGAAGCTGTTTGAGAGGTTTTCCATCTTGCTCTGGATCTGAGCTCTGTTCGCGTCAGGGCTCATTTCAGACAGCTCCTTGGTCAGAGCCTGAAGAGTCTCCAAGTCGGCGGCGTGTTCGGCCATCTCAGCTTTCGTGTTCTGCGGCGCAATTATAGAATTAAGGCGTTCGCTGCGGTACAAAATGGTTTCCACTCATATTGGAAACGTGGCTGACGCCGCGGACGCACGCAGATCTCACCTGCATCAGCTGTGACAGCTCGTCGAACGTCTTCCCCGGACCGTCCGTCTCGTGGAGGTCCTGCGAACGCCTGGCGACGAACTGCTGGACTTTATCCGACACCTCCTCAAACCGCTCCACCTTCTCCTTCAGCTGCTCCAGGTGGGAAACCTTCTGCTTGTGCTTCTCACAGGCGTCGGAGAAGCGCTGGGAGAGAGCGCCCATGGTGGACTGCAGCAGCGCGGCCGCAGACGGATCGGCCGTCTCGGCGAACTTCTCCACCTTGGCCCTCATGGCCGAGATGCTGCTCTGGCGGCTCGCTATGTCCTGCTCCAGCGCCTTTGAGACAGCACAGAAAGACTTTCAGCGACTATTTTCCACCTCTGACGGCGTGTGACGGATAAGGGGGTGGGGGACGCACCGCTTCCTTGCTGAGGAGACCCCCGATGGACACGGAGTCCAGGGGGATCTGGCCTTTCTCCTTCACGCTGGCCTCGACGCCCGCCATCCATCCCATCATTTCATCCAGGCCATCTTGGACGCTCATGGAGCGGGTCAGGGTGATCTGCAGCTTCTCATTGCGGTCGCTCACAGACTTGGACAGGTTGTCGTAGCGCTCCACGATGTCATCTGCCATGGAAACGGAAGAGACGCAGTGAGATCGGGAAACAGAGCCAGCGACCTGACCTCGACCGGCGTGACAGACGCTGCTCGAGAGCGAGACCAACATTTTTAAGCCGCATGGGGTTCGTTTGGTATTTATGAGCTATAAAAATATAGACAGTTTTAGTCACAAGCCAAAAAACCACTTACAAGGGGAGGCTCCAAATGTCCTATTTTAAAATTTAAGGATGGTGTTCATATTAGAAAAGAAAGGGCGGAGAATGCCTTCTGATCCTACTTGTTAAAAAAAAATAGTTGCAGTGTGGTCAGATTTATTAAAGTCAATTGTGAAAACAGGCTCTCACAGTGACAGGTAACAGGTGTTTTTTTTGTAACTCTAGTCTGTCTCATGATCAACTTGATTGACTGATTGACGACTCACCCACTGACTCCTGGATCTCATCGGCGTTGCTCAGAAGATCTCCTTCACACGCTATCAGGGACTCGGCTGTTTTGCGCAGCGCATCGATACCCGTCTGACGTCCCGTCATCTGTCCTAACAGGCCCTGTGAATCAACGAGTAACCACTCAGTCAGATACTGGGGGCTATTATCATCATCATCATCATCGACATCAACGATGCTTCAGCCTCTATCTTAGCTGTACAGTGCCGTGTGCAGGATGGATAACAAAAACAGAGGGTTGATAGATGATGATGATGACGACGATGCGAGCAAATGTCTGGATCCAGCCTGTGGAAACACTGAGTCATCCCTCTGATATAGCAACATGTTTGCTTCAGCCGATAACTTTATGAAAGGGGATTAGGGCTCTCTGCAGCCGTGTGTAATCAAAGCCCGCAGCAGAGCCCCACTCGCTCGCTCGCTTCGGCCCACAGGCGCCTCTTATCTGGACATATCAGCGGTGCAAGTCACTACCTCCTCACGGAGAAATGTTGGGAGTTCAGCGCGGCCAAAAAAACGTTCCTATCCTCCCTCGGCAGAGCTACAGCTGCGAGTGCCCAGGGCGAAATTATTCACGTTAGATTTACGGCGGGAGCTAAAAATAGCTGCAATCTCACCAAAGTCTGAGGGGGAAACACTGTATATGGTCACGCCGCTGTGTCACCACGTGTTGCGTCTCGAAAAAGAACAAGCTATTTTTACCTCTGCTCCGTGGGTCATTTGTCAACGTCAATATGATGAAAACACTTGCGTTGATGAATAAGGGCCTCGGAGAAATATGTGAGTTTGGGGTTTTGTGAGGCTAGCGCTAAGGTGGCTAAGGTGGATGCTAGCAGCAGCCTAGCTTGCCTTGGTGTCCTCCAGCTGCGTCTGCAGCGTCTGCGGGTCGGCCGCGATGGCCTCCGACTGCTGCTTCCTCGCCTCGTCCTCGGAGCTGTGGAGCCACTTCAGCAGACCGGCGCTGCACTCGTCGTACTTCTTGTATTTGTCCACCACGTCTTTGAGGTTGTTGCCGAGCTGGTTGCACTGAAACAAAGGAAAATGAAAATTATAAAGCAGACATGCTTAATTTTCAGGAAGTTGCACAGGTGTGAGATATACAATTATGAGATATTAGCTAGGAACCATATTAATAATTTTGTTTTTTTTGCAAAGGTCCCTATGATGGTGTTTTGTCATCCTGATATTTATCTCTGGCCTGTCAGTGAAGTCCTCAGAAAAAAGAAAAATCCATTCTTTACTTCTTTTGTAAAGTAAGTGCTTTACATTCAAAGGCTTTGGAAATCTGCCTTTTGTGATGTCACAAAGGGTACTAATACCACACTTTTACCTGCCACAGATTAATGACAGAACCCACAAGCAGATTTTTTGTCCAGTCGACTGAGCCAACACATTCTTTCCTTCTCTTTCGAGCGTGGAACAAAGCTTCAGTTATAGCAGGAAGCTGAAGTGTTTGTTGTCGTTTTGTTTGTTTTTTAAAATATGCTGATTTTGATCACTGATTGTGCAAACCTGCTCCTCACACTGGGGTGACAATGAAGAACTGAATCTGAGTAATAACGGAGGACCTTGAAAGCTTTACAATGCATCCATCTAGTGGCAAAAGATGGTGTTGCAGAAGGTGTGGAGAACAGCTCTATGGAATCATTTGGATTTTCTGCCACTCTTTTTTTTTTCCTTCTTTAAGTTACAATATATTTAGTCCTTGGTTTCAGTACATTAAGCTGTACAGTGACCATTGTTCATTGTTATTAATTCATTATTATAAATCATTATTAATTGATTGATTGTTTTAAAAATATTGGGATTTTCTCCTGTGCCTGGACCGAACGCGCTGCACTTTGTCTGTGTATTAAAAACACTTCATAAACAAATTGCTCTGACACATACATACCTGTGAGTGCAGCACTTTGTATCTGTTTGCTGCGGAATCCAATTTCTCCTTGACGGCAGCACAGGTCCCTGAAGTATCCACGTGCAGCTGAGCGTTCTTGGCAGCAGCGTCTGCCATGCCACAGGCTTTGGCCACGTCCAGCACCTTCTGACCCGAGATGGTGATGAAGCGAAGGTCCCCTTTGTGGGAGATCACGTCCTCCGAGAAGCTTTTCTGACGCTGGAGCTTGTCGGTGAGGATGTTGAGGGAGTCTACTGGGGCTCCGAGCTCCTCTCTCTGGCCCTTGGCCTGCTCCAACCAGGTCTCAAACTCTTCACAGTCGTCCTGGAACTTCTTGAGCTCCTCCTGGACACACTGCACCTGCTTCATCTGCTGCTCGGCCTGCGTCAGCGAGGCCTCGTACCGTCCCTTCAGCTCCTGGATGTTCTTCTGCAGCTTCTCCTTCTCCTCTGGGGACAGAACGTTGGTCTGTTTGTCCAGCAGGGCCTGAGCCGACTGGGTGGCCATGATCAAGTCTTGCTGCTGGGAGAGGATCTCCTGGTGACGGGCCTGTTGGGGACGCAACACCCATGGACACAGCATATTAGCTTTAAAAAATTATTTTAACACTGTAATTTGTTTTCTCTGAGCTGTGGTCTTAAACTTTTTTTGGATGAGTGCATGCATTGGCCTGAAAAAGCTATTGTATATCAACATCACAAACAAAATAAAAAAAAAATATTTGAAAGTATCTTTTATGTGCTATTTCTGATAAATAATTTGTAATAAATAATTAATTAAAAAAATCAAAATTAAATGACAACTTCTGGCACAAAATTTTTCAATTATTAATGGAAATGTTTGTAACATTAAAAAAAATCAATTCAGCACAGTCATTTTACATTTCTTTGGGACTTTGGTCTTCAGTGACTGACATTGTGCTACATCTTTCCATATAAAATTACCAGCTTGTTAAAAGTCTTTTCTGTTTCCATGTATTTGTACAGTGCAGACTGGAGTGTCTCTTCACTTTACCTTGACCCTGTCGTACTGCTTATCCAGGTCAAGGGAAGTGTCGTTCTCGCTGCCAAGACCTCCGTCGGTGTTCTGCATAGAGTTTCCATTGGCATCGTCGTCCTCACTTATCAGTCCCCTGGCCGGCGTTTCCTCCGGAAGGTTTCCGTTCTCTTGGCTCAGGCGGTCAGCTGGATCCGGACCAATCGTGTTTTCGTTTCCGATGTTGGATATCCAGTCCAGGAGACCTTCAATTTTGTTCTTGCTCTCTTCGAGCCGTTCAACAGCTGCAGCCTAGAAAGACACAACAGATTACACGTTAAAAATAAAAGCAGTGGTGAAGACAACACATTTGTTGACAGTTTTGCTGGAACAAATGACCTCACTTCTCATCCCCTCTCCATCTTACCTTCTCACTTTCCTTCTTAATGGTCGTCGTAACAACTTTCTCCAGATCCTTCCTGGACTCTTCCACCCTCTGGTCAATCAGCTTCCCTTTGCTCTGCGCCGTCTCCAGCCTGCTCTCCAGCATGGCAATCTGATCCTGAGACAGCTTGCTCCGGTTCTCCTCCAGAAACTTTTTAGTACTTACGATGACCTCATGTAAGGCATTGGCGTTGGTCAAGACGTCTTTCTGCAGAGCCTTGGGGTCAGACGGGCAAAAGTCAATGAGACAAGGAAGTGAAGCTGCTTGATTTCAACCAATAGTAATAACAAAACAAAAGTTTTGCTCTGAGCAGATGATCTCAAACCTGGTGCTCCTCCTGGTACTGCTGCAGATCTGTGACACTTTCCGCATTATCCACCTGCTGCTGATGACCAATCAGATGATTCTCAGTTGAGGTGAGGTTATCACACACTTCCTCCAGCTTTTCCACAAACTCCTGCTGCTTTTCCAGCAAAGACTGTTAGAGAAAATACATAGAAATAAAAGGGTAAATGTCAATTTTCAAGACAAATCTTACAGTTACACTTAATAATGTTAGTTGAAAGACAGATCCTAGACTCAAAGCAGCCAACTTAATAATATAACACTGAACGCACATGACGACATCATGCAAAGTCTGTCTTGTTCCCTTTATCTAGTAACTCGGTATGCTGTAAACATGCTTTGTTTGGGGGTCATAAAGACAAGGGGACATTATATCTGGTGCTAAAGGTTGTGCAACAGCTCCAAGACAAGAGAGAGGATGCAAACTGTCCACTGTTAAATGTCGACTGGTTTCTTTAAAGGCCTGGAAGACAACAAAACGTTAGTGTGAAGGAGAGCTCAAGCACATGGACATGCAGTTAATGTAGCCCATCAGCAGAATCTTGTCGTTTTGTGGACTTTTTCGTGGACCTTCTCCTGGTTTTCCCTCTGTCTGGTGTCCAGCAGCCTATAGAGGGCGCTCCTTTGGGCAGCGAGGCCCTCCGTCTGGTCCCTCAACGCTCGCTGAGCGCTGTTGAGGAACTTGAGGAGGTAGCTGCTCTGAGTGGGGCTCAGAAACTGCGCGTGCTCGGAGATAAAGCACTGGATGTCAAACGTGACATCCTCCAACTTTGGCCTGACATCTTTTTGCAGGATGTTTTCCGTTTCCTTGAATGAAATACAAAATAAGAACGTGGGAAATAGTTTAAAATGCTTCTGTAATTGTTCTCTAAAAACAATTATTTTTGTGCTTTACACTCACCTCATTCTGCTTTATCAGATTTTTCAGCGCATCCACATCGCATGTGCTCAAGTCCAGGTCGCTCATTTCACAGCTGCTGGGGATCAGACTTGCCAGCGCCTTCAGATCACTGAGATGTTTTTGGTATGTTGACTCCAGATTGATCTAAAATAAAATAGAAAACATTAAGAGCTGAAAGAGCCACAGCATCAGTCTTTAATGATATTGGCGGTAGGCACTGACCCGTCCGGATTCTATAGCTTGAACAAGTGAGCGGCTCCTCTCTGTGCACATTTGGGTAACAGCGGCGAAACTGGGCTCTAATTCCAAATACATGGCGGCCAAATCCTGGTGGATTTGCTCCGGGATGCCTTCGCTTTTAGAGTTCAACAGCTGTTTTGATTTCTCCATGTCAGCAGTGAGAGCGCTGCCCAGTCTGGAGAGCTGAGACTCCAACACCTGGGTCAACAGGGGATGAACAGAGAAACACAAGTTCAGACGATACTGTTCAGCAAGCATCTGCGATGCTGGTTGCCCTGCGAGTGACAGGGAGTCTCAGAAGCTCGTTTCTGACCTGACACTCCTCTGTTTGGATCTGCAACTCCTCCATGCTGTCCCCTATGGGCGTCTGGTTCAGAAGGTCTTTCCTCAGATCATCTAAAATGTCGCCATGGTCCTGCAGCCTCCCAACACACTCCAAATAATCCTGCACGGTGAACTGATGAGAGAGGAAACACAGAACTTAATAAATACAGTTGCGGAGTTAAAAATGAGAGGTAGAGATTGTAACTCAACATCAAACTCACCTTCTTCTTTACCCGCGTGACCACACCTGATGCGGTGGGTGACTGAGGAGGACCAGCGGCAGAGTGACAGAGCTCCTCTTCTGTCTGTCTGTCATCTTCTTCCTCCTGGATGATGTCCAGGGTGTGTCGATGCTGCTCCTCCTGGGCCGGACCGCCCAGAGCGGCGCTGAGGCTCTCCATCACCTCCTGCAGCATGGACAGGTCTTGGCTGGAGGAGACCGTCTTGAGAACCCGCAGGAGCTGCAGCTGAATGTTTGGCGCATTAGAATGCTCTTCCTCATCTGCGACTCCGTCTTCCCGCATCAGCGGCCCGAAGTTGAGGAAGTTTTGCTCCAGCAGGTCGGCATCAGGGTCCTGACTGCGGCTCTCGATGGGCTCGTGAGTCTGCGCGTGGCCTTTGTCGTGGCTACACTCCTCCGTGCTCCCAGGGTCATGTTCCTTTTGCAAGTCAATGGCGTTAACTCCTTCTGGTGTTTGGCTCACAGCATCAGAAAGCTCCGGCAGAGCTACAAGGGAAGCGTCAGACATGTTGCGGCTTACTGGTAGGACATGAGACACATCAGTCTGATAGGAAACTGTCTGGAGATGCTCAGCATCATCTGCAGGTAATTGCTGGTCAGCTAGTGAAGCATCGGATCCATATCTTATAATGGATTCTGACTGCTCTGAGCTCATCTGCATTGCTGTGCTGTCTGTAAAAGGGCTTTGCTCATCCCTTGTTGCTCTATTTTCAGACAAAGTCACAGGCTCCATGTTGACAGGGATGTTTAAACTGTTTTCATGTTGTGTCTCAGGGAAAACACCTCCTGTGGCCAACTCAATATTGGCCACAGTGCCACGCTGAGAGCCTGTCAGATCCTCATCTGCCAGCGCTGCTTCAGGGGCCTCTCTGGTGTTACTGAGCTCTGAATCTTCTGCATGTGTGTCACCTTTGTCATGGCTACAGGCCTTTGAAGGTCGTGGAGGAGCTGTGAAGGAATCTGTGCTTCCGGTGTTGTGTTCTTTTTGCAAAACAATGATGTCATCTCCCACTGGTGTTTGGTTTGTAGGATCAGGTAGTTTTGGCAGTGCTGGAGGGGAGGTGTCAGATACGATGCAGCTCTCTGGCGGGACATTGTGCACATCAGTCTGATTGGAAACTGTCTGGAGATGCTCAGAATCATCTGAGGGTGAGTGATGGTCAGCTGGTGAAGCATCAGCTTTGAATCTCAGCCCCGCATTGGAATCTGACTGCTCTGTCTCCACTGCTTCCCTCTCTCTAAAAGCATTTTGCTCATCCCTTGTTGCTGTAATTTCAGATAAAGAGACAGACTTCATGTCAGTGGGGATGTTTGAGCTGTTTTCATGTTGCCTCTGAGGGGAAACATTCCCTGTGCCAAACTCTACTTCAGCCATAGCATTACGCTGCAACCCTGTCAAATCATCACCCTTGTTGTAGCTACACGCCTCTGAAGGCCCTGGAGGAGCTGTGAAGGGATCAGCACTTCCAGTGTCGTGTTCCTTTTGCAAAACACTGATGTTTACTCCCTCCGGTGTTTGGTACACAGCATCAAAAATGTTCGGCAGAGCTACAGGGGAAGCATCAGACATGTTGCAGCTTCCCGGCAGGACATGAGACACATCGGTCTGATTGGAAACTGTCTGGAGATGTTCAAAATCATCTGCAGGTAACTGCTGGTCAGCTGGTGAAGCATCAGCTCCAAATCTTACAATGGGTTCTGGCTTCTCTGAGCTCGTCTCCACTGCTGTCCTGTCTGTGAAAGTGTTTTGCTCATCTCTTGTTGCAGTGTTTTCAGATAAAGTGGCAGATTTCATGTCAGTGGGGATGTTTAAACTGTTTTCATGTTGCCTCTGAGGGGAAACATCTCCTTTGGCTAACTCTACATCAGCCATAGCATCGCGTTGCAAGCCCGTCAAATCATCACCCTTGTCATAGCTACACGCCTCTGAAAGTCCTGCAGACGCTGTGAAGGGATCTGCACTTTCAGTGACGTGTTCCTTCTGCAAAACACTGGCGTTAACCCCTCGTGGTGTTTGGTTCACAGCATCAGAAAGCTCTGGTAGAGCAGGAGGGGAAATATCAGACATGATGCAGCTTCCCGGCACGACACAAGACACATCGGTCTGATAGGAAACTGCCTGGAGATGCTCAGAGTCGTCTGCAGGTAACTGCTGGTCAGTTGGTGAAGCCTCAGCTTCATCTCTAAGGCCCACCATGTATTCCGACTGCTTTGAGCTCGTCTTCACTGCTGTCCTGTTAGTGAGAGTCTTTTGCTCGTCCCGTGTTGCTGTATTTCCAGACAAAGAGACAGGCTCCATGTCGCAGGTAATGTTTAAACTGTTTTCATTTTGCCTTTCGGGAGAAACGGTGAGACCATGCTGCAAACCTGTCGAATTGTCACTTTTGTTGTGGCTACATGACTCTGGAGATCCTGGAGGAGCTGTGAAGGAATCAGCATTCCCAGTGTTGTTTTCCTTTAGCAACTCACTGGTTTTAACTCCTTCTTGTGTTTGGTTCACAGCATCAGAAAGCTCTGATAGAGCAGGAGGAGAAATGTCAGGCATGATGCAGTTGCCTGGTAGGACATGAGACACATCAGTCTGATCGGAAACTGTCTGGAGATGCTCAGAATCCTCTGCAGGTAACTGCTGGTCAGCTGGTGAAGCATAAGCTCCAAATCTTACACTGGATTCTGGCTGCTCTGAGCTTGCCTGCGCTGCTGTCCTCTCTGTAAAATTGTTTTGCTCATCCATTGTTGCTCTATTTCCAGACAAAGACACAGGCTCCATGTCAGTGGGGATGTTTAAAGTGTTTTCATGTTGCCTCTTAGGGGAAACATCTCCTGTGGCCAACTCAATATTGGCCATAGCACCATGCTGTGAGTGTGTCAGATCCTCATCCGCCAGCGCTGCTTCGGGAGCCTCTCTGGTGTTACTGAGCTCTGAATCATCTGCATGTGAATATGCAGTCTGTGTGTCACCTTTGTTGTGGATACACTCGATTGAAGATCGTGGAGGAGCTGTGAAGGGATCTGCGCTTCTGGTGTCGTGTTCCTTTTGCAAAACACTGGCGTTAACTCCTTCTGGTGTTTGGCTCACAGCATCAGAAAGCTCCGGCAGAGCTACAAGGGAAGCGTCAGACATGTTGCGGCTTACTGGTAGGACATGAGACACATCAGTCTGATAGGAAACTGTCTGGAGATGCTCAGCATCATCTGCAGGTAATTGCTGGTCAGCTGGTGAAGCATCGGATCCATATCTTATAATGGATTCTGACTGCTCTGAGCTCATCTGCATTGCTGTGCTGTCTGTAAAAGGGCTTTGCTCATCCCTTGTTGCTCTATTTTCAGACAAAGTCACAGGCTCCATGTTGACAGGGATGTTTAAACTGTTTTCATGTTGTGTCTCAGGGAAAACACCTCCTGTGGCCAACTCAATATTGGCCACAGTGCCACGCTGAGAGCCTGTCAGATCCTCATCTGCCAGCGCTGCTTCAGGGGCCTCTCTGGTGTTACTGAGCTCTGAATCTTCTGCATGTGTGTCACCTTTGTCATGGCTAGAAACTTTTGAAGGTCGCGGAGGAGCTGTGAAGGAGTCAGTGCCTCCAGTGTCAGGTTCCTTTTGCAAAACAATGCCATCATCTCCCTCTGGTGTTTGGTTTGCAGGATCAGGTAGTTTTGGCAGTGCTGGAGGGAAGGTGTCAGACACGACCCAGCTCTCTGGCGGGACATTGTGCTCAGAATTATCTAAGGGTGAGTGATGGTCAGCTGGTGAAGCATCAGCTTTGAATCTCAGCCCCGCAATGGATTCTAACTGCTGTGAACTCGTCTCCACTGCTTCCCTCTCTCTAAATGCATTTTGCTCATCCCTTGTTGCTGTATTTCCAGATAAAGAGACAGACTTCATGTCAGTGGGGAGGTTTGAACTGTTTTCATGTTGCCTCTGTGGGCAAACGTCCCCTGTGCCCAACTCTACATCAGCCATAGCATTACGCTGGAAGCCCGTTGAATCATCACCCTTGTTGTAGCTAGACGCCTCTGAAGGCCCTGGAGGAGCTGTGAAGGGATCTGTGTTTCCAGTGTTATGTTCCTTTTGCAAAACACTGGCGTTAAGCCACTCTGGTGTTTGGTTCACAGCATCAGAAACCTCTGGCAGAGCGGCAGGGAGAGAATCAGACATAATGCAGCTGCCCGGCAGCTCTGAGCTCGCCTGCAATGCATTCCTGTCTGTAAAATTGTTTTGCTCGTCCCTTGTTGCCCCATTTCCAGACAAAGAGACAGGCTCCATGTCGACAGGGATGTTTTCAGTGTTTTCATGTTGCCCCACAGGTGTCTGATAGGGAAGTGTTTGAAGATGTTCAGAATCATCAGCAGGTAACTGCTGGTCAGCTGGAGAAGCATCAGCTCCAAATCTCACCACCCCAATGGATTCCGACTCCTCTGAGCTCGTCTCAACTGCTTCCCTGTCTCTGAGGGCATTTTGCCGATTCAATGGCTCCATGTCGACAAGGATGTTTAAACTGTTTTCATGTTGCTTCTCAAGGGAAACATCTCCTGTGCCCAACTCTACATCAGCCAAAGCTACACGCTGTGACCCTGTCAGATCCTCATCCACCAGCGCTGCTTCAGGAGCCTCTCTGGTGTTAATGAGCTCTGAATCTTCTGCATGTGTGTCACCTTTGTCATGGCTACAGGACTTTGAAGGTCGCGGAGGAGCTGTGAAGGAATCAGTGCCTCCAGTGTCAGGTTCCTTTTGCAAAACAATGCCGTCATCTCCCTCTGGTGTTTGGTTTGCAGGATCAGGTAGTTTTGGGGAGGTGTCAGACACGACGCAGCTCTCTGGAAGGACATTGTGCACATCAGTCTGATGGGAGACTGTCTGGAGATGCTCAGAATCATCCAAGGGTAAGTGATGGTCAGCTGATGAAGCATCAGCTCCAAATCTCACACCCCTAATGGATTCTAACTGCTCTGAGCTCGTCTCAACTGCTTCCCTGCCTGTAAGAGAGTTTTGCTCATCTCTTGTTGCTGTATTTCCAGATGAAGAGACAGACTTCATGTCAGTGGGGATGTTTAAGCTGTTTTCATGTTGCCTCTCAGGGGAAACATTGCCAGTGCCCAACTCTACCTCAGCTACAGCACTACGGTGAGAGCCTGTCGGATCCTCGTCCACCAGCATTGCCTCTCTGGTGTTACTGAGCTCTGAAACTCCTGCATGAGGACAGCCAGGATTTAATTTTTTCCCTGTTGTGACTTCATCCATAGCAGTGCGCGGCTCTAGGAGGCTCTCACCAGGCAGCACGTTCCAGCCGGCCTCATTGTCACTTCCTGATTCTAGCCCTGGAGCGTACCGAAGTGATATATCCCTGTTTGTTTCCCCGTTGCCATAGCCACCGTCATCCCCGCCAGCCGGGATCATTGCGTCCCCAAGCGCGGCGGATGTGTAATCTGGACGCGGGGCCGGCTGGCTGTTCGCTGCATTTCTCCCGGACAGCACATTGTGATGCGATGAGGCCACGTCTGACTGGGTCCCGCTGAGCCCCCCTGCGGTGAAAAACTCATCAGCGGTGGCGGGGGGAGCATCAGATGTGACGCTGCTGGCAGAGGTGGAAAACAGAGCCTGGCTCTCTCTCTCTAGATCAGCCCCATCACGAGAAGTACTTCCTATCCAAACACTGTAAACTTCCGCATCGTCGGGCTCACGCGAGTCCTCATCCGTCACCCGACTCCACAGGGGCGGCGACGCCATCGCCGACTGGTGGTAACAGCGCAGATATTCCTCCACATGCCCACTCCCTCCACCGCCGACCACCTCGTCCGTCAGGTCGAGCTCCACGACGGTGACCTCTCTCTCGGTGGACTGCTGAGCGTTTTCATCGCCGTCAATGTAAACTATGCTGAAGTCCTCGTCCTCGAAATCGAAGGAGTCGCGGTCGGCATCGGGGGGGAAGGCTCCCGACGGCCCCCGAGGGTCGAAGGCGACGTCGCCGTCGTCCTCCACCACGCCGTACTCCAGCGACTCGCTGATGCTGATGGTGCAGCCGGACCTCGACACGCTCTGCCGCTTCGTCATGCTGAGGGTGAAAGTCGAGGAGCCGAACCCGTCGAGCGCCGCCTGCTTCAGCATCGAGATCATTTCCTCCTCGTCGCTCTCGAGGGGCTCTCGGCAGTCCGGGTGCGATCCGAACAATTTGAGCGCCGACCTCCCGCCTGCAGGGCTGCTTCTGCTGCCGAGAGACGCCTTCAGGGCAGAGCGTGCGACAGACTCTTCCTCCATCTGAGCATTCGGAGGCACGAGGCCCAGCTTATTATCATCGCCTTCTTCCAGGTCTGAGTGCAAGAAGTCTGCTTCGAAGTCATCCGGATCTCCTGAGTTCTGGAAAATGGCGTCAGGGTCGAAGTAGGGGAGGGTTTGTTTGTCAGGCGTCCCTGGCGAACGTTCCGACGACACTGGTGTGTGAACTTGCAAATTGCTCCCGTAAAGTCCCTCCATTGGTTCACCCGGCATCCAGTTTTTGTTTCTGTGACAGGTAGTTTCCTCCAATGCGTCTATGTCAATGTCATCATCTGCAAAACTCCCCGTGACAGGACGCTGGGTTGCAGCCCTGTCGCCGCTTGAATGTGTTTTTTCGTGGAAACTTATTCCTCCGTTTACAGAGGAAGCAAAGTGATGATTGTGTCCCCTCGACTCCTCCAGCTCCTCCTCTATGTGCAGCGGCATCTCCAAGTCCTCCGACTCCGACACACGGCCGACGCTCCCGGTCCAAGAGGTCACCACCTTCTCGCCGGGATCCTCGAGGAAGATTTTCAACATTTTACTCAGCTGCTTATCAAGGATGAGGACCCGGTTTCCCGCTTTGGGGTCCGTGTAGCTGTTGATCATCAGGTGGGAGATGAACAACAGCTTGGACTCCGTGGCGCTTGGGACCTCATCAACTTGAAGGCAATCCGCGGCATGAAAGCAGCCGTCGACCATAAGCTTTTTGTACATGAGCCAGGACGAGAACTTGTCATTCAGGAGGTCGACGTCGGGGAGATCTTCTGGGATCTCCACGGACCTCAGGACGTCGGCCGTGTACCGGTCGATCAAACCCTGCTGAACGGCTTCGCTCACACCTAGCACCTCTGAATATTCTGGGATGTAAAAGGCTTCTATTCTCCACCACTTGCTGGTTACGGTGCTGGAGGACTCGCTGGTAGAGCTTTGCATTTGGTCGTCCTGGAATGAGGAGGAGCGTGATTGGGCTTCACCAGCGGGAGGCACCACGAGTCCGATGAAGTGCTGCTGATTTTGAAACACAGTTAAGGTGCTGCTGGAGTTCATCAGGTCGCACTGAACGGCTGCATCCACCACCAGCGACTTCCCGCCATCGATCAAAACATCCATACTGTTTCCATACCGTCCTTGCCGTGGGTCACATCCACCCACGTCCAACTGAGCTCCTGAACGCCTCGTCAAAGCCTCCTGATCACCATCCTGACCTGACCTGAGAGTGTGAACATCCCTCTCTGCTGTCAGCGACTTACTCCTGCTGAGGCACTTTATTATGAGACTATTGACTTCACGAGGTTCATCTTCCCACTCTGAAGGTGACACGTCCCCTTGACCCTCTTCTTGACCCCGGAGGATCTCTTGGTAGTCTGACTCGGGTATTAAACCCAGCTGAAGAGCTCTGTCCAGGGTCAGGGTTTCCCCCGTGTAGGACACCTCCAGTCCATCGCCCACTTGCTTCACCTCTATCACCTTGATGATCGGTTCTTGACGTGCGCCTCCCCCTTCTTCCGAGGAGACGTGTGAACTCTGGATGCACTTTCTGGATTTATTAGGCTCTGGCGAGCGACGCAGCGAGGATCCCAAAAGCAGTTCTTGTTTGTAAAGATCGTGAGAGTCTGAACAGAGATGCAGCTGGTCGGTGTTGACAGAGTGTGTATCACCAGGTACGGGAACAATCGAGCCACAAGAGGCTCTATCACTCCATCCGTTGACAGATTTAGCATCCTGAAGAAACAGAAACAGAAAATGACTGAACATGTCAGTGTAAAATAAATCTGTATTTCCATGCCGGCTATCAAATTTGAATTGAAGCGCCATAGAGTGGATTGACAGGTTTACTCACCCACCGTGCAAAAAACGGACAAGTTAGAACACGGTGTGCACGAGTGCAAGGCTGCACCGGGGGGGTTGCAACAGGAGAATGACGGCTAAAACACTGAAAGCTATCATGCATCTGGGAGCGCAGTATCTGGCATCTTGCAAATAGAAGGTTAGTCACATCATATGTGGGAGGGAAAAGCTCAAGTTTCATCCATATTAAAAAACACAGTTTCTTTGTTTGTTTGAAATATTGCCATGTCAGATTAGGGCAGGGCACAGCAAAGCATGTTTACAGCATACTTGAGTTGTGAATATATCATGTGTTTGAATTTGCTCTAAGACAAATACGCTGGCTGCAAAAGACAACTCATTACACAGGAGAAGAAATTGGTTAGTCATGCATCCGGTCCAACAGGTGGCACTGTTTTCTAATTGATGTGTCAAACGCTCAACAGGTGCCCCAACCTCCTCTGCAGCTGTGGTCTGATCCGAGCAGTGCTGGGAGAGTTCACTGTAGGCCTGAGTCAGAGCCGCCAGCTGCTCCTGGGCTTTCTCTCTTTCCTCTTCTGTCATCCTAGGAGAAATATATATATGACTCAGACTGAAGACGTGAATCTCAGAAAGTCTTTTGCATGTCAGCGACAGCAGCTTGACTCACTTTTCACTGTGCTTGTTGAGCATCATTTGCGTGGCCCTCAGAGCTTCTGCAATCTGTTCCTTCTTAGTGACCATTTCTTCCACTGACACCTGGCAAGAAGAAAAAAGAACATCAGAAAATAGAGAACATTTCAAAAATTTTCAGAACATTTTTGTTCCTATTTTTTATTTTTTATTTTTTACATTTAATTGGTGGACACCACTGATCTTACCTGCGGCTTTTGGGAAGTGTCAGTGTTGGCGTTGCTATCTTTCACTTTATTCCCATGATTGTTTGAAGCCTTTTGCACATTGGACATCCAGTGCAAAAGTTTGCTGACTTTATCACCGTGCTCTCTCTTCTCCTCGTCTACAGATCTCTGTAAATAAAACACATAGACACATTTGGGGAAAAAATATTTTGGGTGGAAAAGGTTGGAGTGGCGATGCAATAACAACGTTGGTGTATCTTAAACAGATTTGTCACCTCTTCATCTTCCGTTCTCTTCAGTGTTTCGCTGGCAAACTTCACATACTGTGTGATGAGTGTGACTAGAGCAGTGTAGCGGGTCCGCAGGTCCATAAACTACGTGGAAACAAAACAAGCATTTCAATGATGTGCACATCCATTCCATCCATACAGATTGTAACACATATTTCTTTTGTTTTTTTTACCTCTTGCTGAATGGCGTCAGAGGAGCTCTGCATCCTCCGTTTCTTCAGTGGGGATTTGTGTTGGGAGTCAATCATGGCTCTGTAGGTCATCAGCTGCAATTCATAGTCCTAAAAAGGGGATTCGCAGGCTTAAAGTTATTTCTGTCATCCGAATGCAGCACATACAAGTTTCTCTTAATCCATTTCCAAGTTATGACGTAATTTAGTGGGAAATAAATGAGTTCACCTTGATGGAGGAGGAGTACTGCTCTGAGAGCTTCTGACATTCATCAATGCTGCTCTGCTTTTGTTCAATTTCAGCAACCAGGACCTGATAAAAAAAATGGAGATAAATACTATTTCACAGATCTATGGGGTAAGCTCTGTATCTGTGACAGCAAATATGACATGACTTCACTTCCAACCTTCTGTTTGTTCAGCAGCTCAGCCAGAGCTTTGCTGTCTTCTGGTTTGTTTTCTTGCGCCTTGAGCTGCGCCGCTTCCATTTCTCTGACCCATTCATCCAGACTGCTGTACGAGTCTCGGTAGTGCTGCAGGGATTTACTGATACCGTCCAGGTCCCGAAGCCTGGAGAGTTTTTTAAATCAGTTCAAGTCTTGCAAACACAAGAACTTGTTTTTCTTAAACAAATATTGCGAGTCACGCGGCGACTGGGAACCAACCTGTTGTCGATCTGGGAGTGGATGTTGAGCCAGCGCTCACTCAGCTGGTCGGCTCTCTCCTTGTGCCAGTCCAGGTCAAAGTCCCGCTCGTTGTGCACCTTGAACATGCGCTCGCTGATGGCCCGTGCCGTCTTCAGCTCGTCGTCCATGTCGCGGAACACCTCCTGCTTCTCGTGCGTCTCCGTCTGCCACTGCTGCAGTTCAAGGCAGGGCAAATAGTAAATAGATGAAAAAAATATAAATACTAGGTCTGTCAGTCGATTAAAATTTTTAATCAGGATTAATCACATTCACATACTGAGTTAACTCACGATCAATCGCAAATTAAGTGCACATTTTTAAATTTTTTACCCTGCTCTATATGTAACTTAAGATATCAAAGAAGATATCGAATTAATTATTGCGTTAATTAGGGCGTTAACTTTGACAATCCTAATAAATGCAAATAAATATATAGAACTATATATATAGACAACCTTTAGCGTCAATATGACGGCCTCAATGGACTTGGGGTCGGAGGTCATGGCGTCTTCCTCGTACAGTTTGGATTCGTAGCTCTTCACCAGCGCCTCCGCGCTCTGGCTGTGCTTCACCACTAAGCTCACCGTCTTCAGCCTGCGATACAAAGGGGAGCACGTCATCCTCAAGGGCCGCGACTCTCAAAGCTGCCGGACGCTCGGACGAGCCGACTTACTTGTCCATGTAAATGGACGACATGGAGTAGACTTGACTCATGCTCTGCACCAGGACGGTGAGCTCGGAGGACAGCGTCGGCACCGACGGGGAGCCCTCGGCCTGCCGGAGGAAAAGCTCGCACTTCTCCTTCAGGGCGTCGAGGTTCTCCTTCAGTTGGTTCAGCTCTGCCGTCTTCCTCTGCGACAAGGCGCGAGGACGCGTCAGGAGTCACGTAAAAACAGCCACTCTGCGTGGCAAGCCAGAGGGTCACACGCTACCTCGTGCTCCGCGATGCGCTGCAGACTCTGCTCCAGGTCGTCCCTCTCCAGCGGTGTGCGGATCTGCCTGATCAAGTGCTCCTCGTGGGCCTCCAGGTGCATTCGGAAGTTGCGCAGTTCGGAGATGTAGTTGTTGTACACCGACTCCTCGTGTTCCTCTGTTTGTCAGGAAGACATTTTATCGTCAAACACATGAGACCTTCAAACGAGACGCTGACCAACCAAGAGTTTATTTTGTAAAACAGTAGTTTTCATAATACACCTGTAAATGGCATTGTTTCCCCAGTGCGGGGAAACTAGTAGCACTTCTGCAAATAAAATAACAGCACGTTGCCATATAAAGTCACAGGAGGATGAGGTCCTATGCGTGTAAATCCCTTCCTGTTTGGTTTACCTTTCTTCCTACAAACACTCCTCGCATAGCTAGGATCACCGCGCAGTAAATCACAGACTTTTCCTCTCATGCGGTTGGAAAAAAAACAACATAATTCCAAAAGGCATTAACTTCAGGCTTAGAGGGTTTTAAGAAGCCATGTGTTTCCCACATGCTGGCGGTGTTTAATTGAAAGGGCGGCGGGAGGAGGGAGGAGGGGGTCTGTTTCACCTCTCTCTGCCGACTCCAGCAGCTGCTGGTAGAAGTCCTTGCAGGCCATGACGTCGCTCTCCAGCTGGACAGAGTCAGCCACCGTGAACACCTCGGACTCCTCGCTGTCCTCGAGGAACTCGTCGAAGTGGGACTGCAGGTTGCTCAGCACTTGCTGGTGCTCACCAGGTAGCATGGTCTTTATCTGCGGCGGTTAGAGGGGAAGACACAGAAATTTTGAACTTGGTGCAATTGAAGGAAGGGGAGTTTGTTCATTTGGTTTGACTAAGCATTTAGATTGGACTTCGTCAAGCGCAGCAAATACTGGAACAGTCACAATGCCTATTATTTTGGTTGGTTTCCTGTATACAATTGTATTCACACTTCCAGCGAACTGAACTAGGGTGCAATTAGAAGCGAATCGAGACCCCCAATTTATGGTTCAGCAGGGTTTGTTTGGTTGGTTGGCATCAGGATTTGAATGAGGGTTCACACCAGTGCAAACCGTACATTCCAACAATACACTCCAAATGGTCTATACTGAATTAATATTACCTGCCCCCAGATGGCGTGATCAGCAATATTAACAATCAAAGTACAACATCACACACACACACACACACACAACACACACACACACACACATACCGAGGCCACGTTCCAATTCCGTATGGCCCGTATGTCTGCCATTAGATAATGCCAGGATGTGACGCTCTTCATGTTGATGTGGGACTGGTGCCACAGCGACAGGACATTCTGGTACAACTGTTCAGTTCTGCGGGACAAAGCGGAGCAGTGGAGAGACGAATTAGCCCCCTTTTCCCAAAAAGGACGATGGCACGACATGAATCCCAGCGTCTCACCTTGTCGCCGTGTCAACGGCCTCTTTGTTTGGCGGTGGAACGGTGAAACACACTGAGGGGACCATGGCCTCGTTCCCGGCCGTGTTGATGACCTTCCACTTGGCCCGGTGAGAGTTACTGGCCAACATGCACTCGTCATCTTTAGAAATGGTGATCTGAGAGAGTTGCGGGGGAGAGGTCAGTTGCGGGTTTTACCTCGAGGCAACGGAGATACACTGAGACGCGAGGCAACGTGCGTACCTCTATTTGACGGTAGTCGCAGATGGCTTTCACAGGGATGGAGGATCTCAGAGGGCTGTCTGGGTTTCTGGGCGTGAGCTGCACAATGTTCTTGGCTGTGCCCACAAGGCCAGCCACAGTGCTGCAGTACTGCAGGAGCTGCTCCTTCTCATCCTGAGGCCAAATAAACAATTAATTTGCATGAGAAACACACATAAACACGGACATACACATACACAGCCACAGACACGTTTTGTGTGTGTGTGTGTGTGTGTGTGTGTGTGTGTGTGTGTGTTTCGATCCATATATATTAAGGCTGTCAAATAATTTATTTTTTTAATTGAGATTAATCTCTGACTTTACGTAGTTAACCACGATTAATCATATTTTGATTTGCATGTTTCCAATTTCTGTTACTTTGCCTTTCAATGCAGTTTTCATGTCCATATTTAATGTAAAGCAGCTCTTGTCGGAGCGGCTTAATTTGGAACCAAACGAACACAAAGAGAGGATTTCCCTTTTTGATCTTTTGTGTTCTTATTTCTCTTAAAACAGTGCATCTAGATGCACAATTGTTCCCCACGACGGTAAAGTGTACGACAGGTAAAAGCATTCACTTGCCACCCGCTTTGCAATTGCTTTTGTGTAGTTTCATCTGCTGGTCTGCGGCGAGTCCCTTGTTTAAACCAGGTGAGGTGTGAATTGCACAAAATAAGCTAACAGCACAGCTAACGTTAGCAGGATGCAGTATCGGAACACAGCGCTATGGCTTGAGGACCTGACTACTTGTCGATGGAAGGGACAAAACGCCTGCGAGCTCACCATGGACTCCTGGATGAGATCCTCCAGTCGGTGCAGGCTGCTGGTCTGGTCGCAGCTGTACTTCCTCTGAATGGAATCTCGCAGGTTCTTAAGGTAGTCCATGGATTCTTTGGCGTCGCTAAAAAACTGTTCGGAGCAACAAAAACGTATAATCGGATATAAAATAAAACAACGACCGAAGTTAGCGTTAAAATCTGCTGGAAAAGCGGGAAGTGTCGAGCGCACACCTCAAAATAAAGAGCGTTCTCCTTCAGATGCTGCTCCACGCAGGAGCACAGCTGCAAAATCCAGCTCCACTGCGTCTGCATGGCAGCTCTGTAAGCCTGCAAGAGAGACAAAAAGGCACGGCTCTGACTAATTTGAGCAAGTCGCTGAATATAAAGTTGATGCAGCCGCATCCAGTGTCTGTTGTAATGCTGGGCGAAAACAAAGGGACGTACTTCAATAGTGGGTCTGGCTGGGTGGTTCTTTATCAGGCGCTCTGCTTCCTCCTGCACAGACTTAATCACCTCCTTCTTTTCATCCAGCTCCATCGCCAGTTCCTGTTGGAGAGACACGCAGCTAACACCGAGCCAGGAGGCCAAAAACAGCAAGTACTTCACAGGCGGCGGCAGAGTTCAACAGCAAACTCACAGCGTGGTACTCCCGTTTCTTCGAGATGCCGCTGTTGCGGTCGCTCCAGTCGAAGGCCACCTCCTCCTCCTCCTTCTCGTTCAGCCAGATGAGCTCCTGAGTCGCCTGCGACACAAAGTCGTACAGGCTGTCCAGGTGGCTCTGACGCTCACTCGAGGAGCTCTGAAAAGTGGGAAAGTAATCGGAAAAAATCAGAAAATTGGGGAAAAGCTAATGTATTTATGCACGATTTGTGATTATGGAGAGCTGTCATACCAGGAGCGCCTCGTACTGCTTCTCCAGTTTGTTCAGTTTGTCTGAATAAGTTAGTTTTAGAGGTAAATTCATCTGGATCTGAAAGAAGCAGAGGTATTAGAGAAAGAATAGCAACACTGAGCACTGTGGCACGAGTGTGAGGGATTCTTTTCACCTCGCTGAGTTTGGCATCTTTGAGACTCATCTGAAACTCTTCGATGGCTCTGTTAACACCCTTGTGGTTCTCTAAATGCATCTCCACGCTTGGCAAATCAGAGCCCCACTCTGAGCGATCCAGCTGCAACTGCGATCAAAGACAATCACGGCTGAACGCACTGCGCAGTCTTCGAAAAGCTCCTTGCCTTTACACACAAACAAGCCGTGACCAGGGCGTACCTGCATCTCCTCCACCCAGCTGAGGAGCTCCTGGATGAACCTCATGTTCACCTCCTCTTCGGTCATGTTGGGCTCGGCCACCGACGACTTGGTCGGGGGCTTGCGAAGCTGCGAGTGCTTCAGGTGCCTGAGGCTGCTCGGGTCCATGCCGCCGCTGCCCATGTAGCTCTGGACCGAGGCGGGCTGCAGACCTGGATTCAAGGCGGGGTTCAGGGACGGGGTGAGGCACGGCGTGAGGCTGGAGGTGAACGTGGAGCCGGGGGTGCTCAGCGCACCCGGGGTGAGCGTCGGCGTGAGGTCCGGGGTCAGGCTCGTGCTGATGTTCTGGGAGAAGCCGGAGTTGAGGCTCTGCGTGATGCCCGAGATCATCATTTTGGTCTGTTCAGTGGTCAGGGTGCGACCTTTGTTGTACACCGACGAACACTCGGCCCTCAGGGCCAAGAGGTCGTCTCGGAGTTTCGACACCCTGCGTGCAAGGAGAGCTCGTTCAAGGCGACGTCAAATCAAGTGGACTGGTCCTTTTATAAAAATGATTTGCACTGTACCTTTGGACGAGCTGATCAGCAAAGGGGAATTTCCCGTCCAAGAGAATCTGGAGGTCGACCACTTGTTGCCTGAGGATGTTCTCACACTCCAGAAGGTAACCTGCGATCTCGGCCTCGTTGAGGAACTGAATTCCAGACTCGAGGCGCTTTGCGTCCTGTGCAGAAGGAGGCCGACGGGACAAAACAGACTTAAACTCTCGAGAGGTTACACGCTCAATCAATGCATGTCAGAACAGAAAGCATAACAAACTGACCGACTGCAGGGCGGTTCGTGCCAGAGCCAGCTTGTCCTCCCCATTGACACAGTCCCGCTGCACCCTGTTCGCGATTTGTTGCAACATCTCAAGCCTAAAAAAACAGATGGGGGGTTGGGAAAGTTTGCAGCTGTTTAGATTGATGAACATTCAATCTCCTACACATGGATTCATAGATCGAATCCTCATAATGTCAGCTGCAGAGCCAATAATTGCACCCTGCGATATGTTGATGTTAGCGGGGCTTTGGACAAAATAACAACTGCAAGAGTTTTGTTTTCCCCCAACACCATGTATCAGCACTGTTTACATAGCATAAAGGCGCAAAATGGAGACATGAGCCAGTGTAAACAGCTGTCAACGGAAACCACACAAGTTTAGAAGGCGACGTCAGAGTTTACACAGCAGCAGGATAAACTGCAGCCACACACTGATGCTCACAGCTCCCAGTGTGCTTACAGGTCAACTGAAGACTTTGATTTGACTGATTTTAATGCTATAATCCTCCTTTTCATACAGGTCAACTCAACGCGTTGTGTATTTTTTCGGTCAAATAGCACCATCTATTGGTTTGTCTTGTGCATATTCCAACCTCTACATCCTGTTTGACCAGATGTTATTTATTGATGGGTCGTCAGGCAGTGTTTTTTTAATAGATCTGTTTGACTTCCTGTTGAAGATTAGATACCAAAACATGGGGGTGGGGGCCAATGAAATGTAAGTCAAGCATGAACATCATAAATATTAAAGGCTGTTTTTGAAAAAAAAAAAAGGAGGGCGGGGGGGGATCAACAACATGTTTTTAATGGGTGTAATCTTGGAAAGCATTTTCACCAGAGCACTAAAGATCTGAAGTGTTGGGCTTGTGCATTTGCAACACGATGCCGGGCACTTATCTCGAACCAGTCGGCACGACAGCAGAGATGAAGGATAACCTTTTGCTGACTCATCTGGAGGATTTGCTCATCTATTTAAAGACTATAAGAAAAGTGCTCATCATGGAGCAAACAAAAGAAATGGCCTCAGCGGATCTGGAAGTTTCTTCATATCTGCTAATAATTGAAATTTGGCTGACAAGGACACTTTGAGAATTTTCAAAAGATACACATAATAGACCTCTCATCCCGATTCTATCACATTGAGCCAACCTATTAATGCACAACGTGCTGCGTGGCTTCTCATACCTTTCCACCTCAGGCCTCAGACTCTTCTCCCTCTCCAGCATGGCGACTATTAATTTGCCCCATTCCTTCTCGATGTCGTTGGGGTGATGACCAGGGGGTAACTGGATGCGTCCAAACTCTATCCACATCTGCCAAAAGTTGTTGTACACGTTACGGCTGAATGGTGAATAAAAAAACGCAAAACTGAAACACGCCACGCGCTCACTGATGCACGTGCATACCTCCAGCATTTTATAGAGGTTTTTGATTTTCGTCTTCTCGTTCTCCTTCAGCGGGATGTCGTGTTCTTTAAACTGCAGATACTGCGTGTAAAGTGCCTGCAAAAGAGAGAAAAAGGTGATTTTTTTTTTTTTTTACCCACGACTGTCAGACCTAACCAACCGAACCAGATGCAATAAAGCGCTCTCGCAAATGAAAGCTATCGACTCCTCGCAGGAAATGAATGCTGCAGCTCGTCTCCGTGAATCAATATCAGTTAGGGTCTCAATTACAGCAGGAACACTCTGAACGCGGGGCCGTCTGAGGGAGACGCTCATCCCTCACCTCACTCGCGCCATATACTGAATACGAGCACTTTGCGAAATGAGGGGCGGCCGGGTTTATCACACTGACGCAAAAACCAGGTTAGCGCTCACTTGTTAAAATCATCAGTACCTTGAGTTCAGGAGGGTTGTTCGGGAATGATCTATCTGACATTATGGCTACATTGTGTTTGATCCACTGGCTGAGGTATTTGATCATGTTCTGGTACTCCACCCACTTGATATCCACATCCTGTCCAGGAAAAACAAAACATAAAAAACAGGCCATCAGCAAATGACGCAGTTATAAGACTGGGTGGGGAGGAAGCTGAGCTGGTGCCTTCACTCACGTTGGGACTGACTCCATCAACACCATCTGGTACTTTGGGGAAGGCGTCGTACAGCGTGGAGACGTATGTGATGACTGACTTTTCATCTGGGGACTGAACGTCCACATCTAGTGAGGGAAATACAGCCATTAAAAAAAATCATTCGGGGGCATTGATCTGACCTCCAGCTTGCAAAAAGTGTTAATAAGACAGTTACTGAGATGTAGTGCGAGCACAAATCTCACCCTCTGGGTCCAAGAGTCGGCCCACTCCCAGCTGCTCCGCTACTGCAAACGCTTGCTCCAAATTCGAGCGGTTGGTTTGCGTTGACACGCGGGTCATGTCGACCATGTCGGGCCTGCGATGGGCAGAAAGAGAGAGCAGGGAGGAAGGAGGCATATTAATAAACGCGCGGTCCGTGAAAGTCTCCAACAGCTTTATGTGGCGTTTTCGTACCTGTATCTATGAATGATGGCATTGAATAACCTCCCGTCCCTCCAGGAGGTGGTGAAGTTGTCGCACCGTACGCCCACGTAGCCGTCTGTGATCTGCTTGGACCAGAACAGCAGCCTCTCCTTGGCTGTCATGTCCTGGGACTCCCCCGTGACGTGGATGTCCGAGATCTGTCCGGCAGAGACACACAACATTTTCATCCCAAATGCAGCGGGAATAAAGTGTGTTATTTTGTGCCGCAGACAACCGCCAAGTGGCAGCATTAGAAGAAGGAGGCAAACTGGGAACTTTGAGCGCTAGGCTGAGGATCAGGCGGTCGTTCGTCACAGCACAACTTGACTTTAGTGCCAGTCAGTGGCAGGAATCAATGTCAGGTACTGTGTTTAACATCTTCAGTCAAAAGATTTTTATTGATTTTAAGGCAATGTACGACAGCATATCTTCAATTTAGGTAAAAGGTCTTTTGTCAAAGAAAAATGAAGAACCTCTGCAATAGAAAGTAAAGTGAACTCAGTGCAAAAAACAACCTTGTTTTAAAATATAACACATGACAAATGTAGCACAACAAAACAACATCCAATAATATTGCATAATGTTGACCTTTTGGTTTAAGTGTTAGTGGGTAAAAAGTGTCCTTATCTACTCCAACTGGGCTTTAAACTTGTAAACTGACAATAGGTTAGAAGTGTCAAAGTTGTGTAATAAACATATTATGAAAAGACTTGACATTACACAGAAGTTGCCTCAGGCTAATTATAGTTTGGGGTAAAACCTATCTCCTTTGTGTGTGAAGTCAACTTAAAAAGAAACGTAATGGCCAAGAGTAGATTTTCAAATAGGGGGGAAAAGTTCACCTTAATTCTCAAAAAAACCAACCAAAAAAAACACACATTGCAATTACTATGACGCAAAGAAAAGAAAGGTTAAGACGTAGGTTCAACAAGCCAGCAGCCACAACAAACTCTGGTTAATGTTTGTCTTGAATCCCAAACTAAAATATGGAGAAACGCCACACAAAGGAATGCCGAAATGTCGAAAAGTCAGAAATCTAAAGGCAAACAAGAGTGTTTCTTCATCATTGCCAAAACAGGCTGTTTCCTTCCTTCAAAATGGGCCTTTTTCTCATTTTTCTGTTTGCTTACTTTGCAACCATCCAACCAAGATACTTCACAAATCCTGACAAACTGTGAGTGACCCTGACATGGCTGGAAAACAACAAGCTTACACAAAAACTGTGGATGATCGTCGCTGAAAATAAAAACAACAACATAAAATTGAACAAGCAACAAAACCTAGAAAAGTGAAAACTCAACACTTGATGCAGGACCACAGCGACTTTGTCAACGATGACAACTAGTGAGAAAAAAGAAAACACTCTTCTCTTATTTGTCACTAACAGTTGACTCTTCTTTCGCAACCCATCCAATAAAACATCATCTTCATCATTTTACCACTCTGTGTCGTACACTGACACACACCCTGCAGCCATGACTCATAATATTTAAATATGACAAGGAAATTTGTTTAACATTAATTTCCCCCTTACAGCTGCATGTTTGCATCTTTTTTGCGTGACACTTGAATCCCAGTTGAGATGATACGAAACCAGAGTGAATCCCCCCCGGCCTGCCCGTGTTGCATCACACCTTGGACGTCTATAAATATTGTGCCATCGTTTTTTTTTTTTTTTACCTTGCGTGGGGTTGAATCGCACTTGGCAGGAGCAGCGGGATGTTCTAGGTAACCAGAGCAGACAGAGGCCCGTCGTCTCCTCCTCCTCCTGCTGCTGCGAGCCTGAGAGCCCCATATAATCTTGGCGAACGCGTCCTCGCCGCCCGACGCGCCGTCGCCCCTCAGGGTGCGCAGCGTGTGCTCCACCGCTCCGAAGCTGACCGCCCTCCGAAGCTGCCGCCGCAGCAGCTTCCTGGCGAGCAGGCCATCCCTGGCCGCCCCAAAGGCCGCGTGGGTGCCGTGGAGCTTCTCTTCCAGGGAGCCGCCCCCATCCCGCTCGGCATGGAGCTTCCCAGGCCGGAACGCCGACCCCTCAGCGGGGGGGTCCTCGTGGGGATCCAAAACTGGGGCTTCGCCGACATTGTCGCCCTCGCTGTGGATTCTCCACCCGGCAGAAGGTGCCGTCACCTCGGACGGTTCACCCTGCCCTCCTCCGGACTCCTCCGCAGTCCTTCCAGGCCCTTCGCTGTCGCCGCCGGCCACGATTCCGGTCAACGTCGGGGGTTCAAGGCGCTGAAGATCCCAAGACTTCCTCTTCTTCCGTTGGAAGTAGCGGCGACCTTTGAGCTCCCTGGATCCAGGCTTCAGCGGGGCTTTCTTGGGGTCGACGTAGCATTCCTCCTTGGGGCCTCGGACGCAGCCGCAGATGTTTCCCATGGCTGACAGTCAGGCGCTCCCTCGCCCATCGACGGAGCTGAAGCTCCTAAACGGAAGCAGCAGCGGCGGCTCTCAGGCAGAGAATCCAGCGAGATCCACTTGGTGTGAAGAGCCACAGACAGTCATCGCCGACTCTGTGTCCCGCTCGCTGTGAGAGGCGGCAGACAACGCGGCAGCCAGAGCTGAAACTCCACTCAGGGCAGAGTTGACTTTTCCTTTCATTAACTCGCTGTGACTCGCTCGCTCGCTCTCTCGCTCTCTCCCTCCCTCCCTCTCCTACTCTACGTGACTCCCTCGCTCGCACGCTCCCTCTCGGATCTTTCCCCCCATGACGCTGGAATCCTCACTGACCTTTGAAACGTTTCCCTCGCTGCGCTAATCCAACACCGAATGCCATAAACGCGGCAGCACAGACGTGGCTCACGTGCTGCCGGAACTCTCAGCTGCGAGAGGAAAAAAAAGAAAAGAAAAGAAAAAAAAAACACTTGTGGACAGACCTGTTCCAGACCGGCAAGTCTGAGTCGTCTGCACTGCGAGCGTGCACACGTCACTGCCGCTTCTCCCGACACCGGAGCCTGTAATAAGGGTTGAGGGGAGGACGAGGCACAGCCACCTATTATGCCGCGAGAGAATTTTGGCTCAGCAAGTTTTGGCTGCGCAGACCAGCCGGACAGAAACGGCTTTGACAAACAAGGACAGCGTGGGTCAATGAGAGCGAATCCGAGCTTTAACGGGGCCTATTAATCAAGCCGGGGGTACAATAGGGGAGCCAGAGGTGGAGCTTAAGTCCAATGGTTTATACAAACACTATTATCTGTGCAGATCCCCTCCACCGCAGCTCACAAAGGGCCAAACACACCGACTAGGAAGTGATTCATCGCGTGAAAGCCTTACAAGAACTGTAAAAGGACAGCGGGCTGGCTGGCGGGAGCGGGCCGCCGCTGTGAGGGAATCTGTTAGCGACTTTTATCACCGGAGCGGGGGGTAGAAAGAGAGAAAGAGGCTGCAGGTGGAAGACTGCAGCTAAAAATAAGAGCGAGCTGCTGTGAGCTGTGAGGGTTACAATAGTCAAACGCCACTGAGGTTTCCCCTCAAGGGTAAAGTCACCTGACCGCCCACACGGCTCAACCCACACACACGACTTCAGCCACTTGCGGTCAACAGGTCACACTTCTAAACACTGGTTTGCACTCAACGCTGCATGACAGAGAGTTTGGACAAAGAAAAGATGTGAAATCAAGGCGGACATAAGACAACAGGAATTCACACCGACACCATGTGGTTTATTTCCATTAGACGCTATTGAATCTTCGCCCACTTAGCCCTATAAAACTGTCCCCAGTCCTTTTCCCTTCCCTGACAGCTGGAGAAGCAGCAGGAAGCAGTTACCAAACAAATCTTTCTGTTAATCGCACTGATAAAAATTCCCTGTCCAGAAATTTGTGTATGTACAAAAAACACAAGACACACAAAAAACACAACTAAGTATGTACAAAACACAACTGTAGATGTGAATGTGATTACACATTCAAATAAATAGAACAATGCATATCACATTTACCATATGACGACGGATTAACCAGTCTTATGCTTCATTCATATTAGCACAAAGGTTTTATATGCAGCACGATAGAGCACGTCTGGTACAGACACAGGCTCGCTCGACCGAGAGCTACTCCACACAGTGCTGATAACAGAGGCATTGTCACAAATAACAAACAGATACGATTTGTTTTAAAGATGCAAGCAACACAAATAATGAAATCTGCTACACAGACGAGCTACAGTGAGATACGGTGTGTGTGTAAACAAGCGTCAGCAGTGAAAGCAGCCGTGAGGAAGAGAGCCGACGTAAAACGCCAGAGAAAAAAAAACACACACACACACACACACACACACACACACACACACAAAACAGTGTGTGCACTCACAGTTTATGACAAATCACAAAAACACGAAAACAATGTACATCCCAAAACACAGCTGTTAGACAGAACCTGGCAACCACAAACAAAGTTTTGCATAAATAAGCATTAAAACTAACCCAAATGTTCTGTCCAAACAAGGCCGTTTGTGGTAGATTCAATATGTGCATATTCAGTATGTAGCATGCTGTTTGTCTCGATATATACAGACACATATATATTTACGTACATATATACATAATACTCAACTTATATTTACACCTTTGTCAAAGGGCAATGATCTTGCCCTTTGACAAAAAGGTGAGTCACATAAGTGCTCAAAATATTACAAGGTATGATATTACAAAGGATAGAGAAGCTGTTTAACTGTACAGCTCTTGCAGGTTATTCCAGATTTGATACCAGATCTGATTACATGTGTATTTAAGCACCAGCGCATTAATGAATGCTTCCACTGATTTGGGCTTACAGGCCACAAACACAAAAGGAAAAGTAAACTGGGATCACATTTCATTTCCAAACACTACCCAAACACAAAGCCGTTCTCACGCCTCATTACACTGTATTCAAACATAAAATGAACCCAAAGACAGACATGACCTGAGGTTTGGTCATTTACGCTCTGAGAAAATCTGGGAAAATTCTCGGCGACCATGAAATCTTGTTTGTGCTAAACAACTTTGACACCTTGTGATCAAAAGTAGAACCATCAACACGAGGAGTGTCATAAGAAGTATTAATCTGGGCGGTTTTGGCAAATAATTACTATAATTACAGCTCCAAACTATTGTGAATTTCTCAGGGCAAAAGAATAAGCAACTGCTCTAGAAACGAGGTTCATAATAGAGACACAGCGTGAGCAGTGACATCAGTTTTATCAGTCTTCAATAATTAATAACCAGCAATAAAAGGCAACAAATCAGGTGACAATAACAGGTGTGAATGCGTGACACGAATTTCACCACTTCAAACACTTCAATCAAAGCACTGACCTGAAAGTGCAAAATGATTGTCCAGATTAATCCCAGGGTCAGCTTGGGGTTCCCGTCTGTGATGTCATCGTTCCTGATATTTACAAGTTTGACCTGTGTCCAGAAAGCAAGAAACAAACGTTCCGCATTAAAAAATCTCAAACATTGCTTTTGACTTTAATTTTGCTGAAATCACGCACAAAGTGAGGTTCTGTTTTGTTTCGTTTTGTTTTTTATGTGCACGCCTGCTACTAGATACGCGCCACAAGGTGGCAGAATAGTCATTAAATCATGCAGGCAACAGTAATGGGGGCATCCTGGGGGGAAACGGCTTCTTGCCTCCAATTAAAGGCTTAAAACCTGCACATGCTGTTTCCTTAATCACATCACTGTCAATCGCGTTGATTCATTAGGGCACCGGGATTTTCATTTTATATTTCAGGGCCACACATCCTTGAATGTGCCTCGCAGTTGTCTCGTGCCGTCTGAGACAATGCAACTCATTTTCCAGCATCTTTTTTGAAGCCCCTTTGTCTGAGTCTTACGTCACATCTGGCTGCAGCTCAGCGGGGCTGCGCTCCTCATCCCCATCCTCGGCTGAATGCTAGGGTGGGGGAGGGGACAGGCGGAGGGCAGTGAGACCGTCAAAAAAAAAAAAAAAAAAAAAAGAAAAGAAAAACCACATACACACACAAACCCCGCTGGTGGCATTCACAGTCAAACGCCGCCTTTGTTATCAGAGGCGACTGGGCGGCGATTGACAAAAGAAGAAGAATGGAAAGTTCCACGGGTCCAAGTCCACGCTGCGTGGCGCCGCGCCTGGCCAATTACAAAGTGTCTCTGTATTTGTGTCTGCCCAAAGCGCAGTGGGTCATGCACGTAGCTTAGCGGCGTGAAAATAAACACAAGCATGATGTAATTGCATGTATAACCGGGTGGTAAACCTGCTTGGTTGTCCGTTTTATCTTATGTCGTTTTCAGGCGGCAGCCTATCGCTAGTCACGGATTTCGTATATATTCGTATATATTTTTCTTTACACACGAGTATGAAAAATGTGTTCACCGAGTCGTGAGGATTTAAAGTAAAGCCAGTATGGCTGTCACGAGGTGGGGTGAAACGTTAAACATCCAGGTGTGCGTTACCCACGAGCATGAATGCTAAAACGGCTAATCACGGAAGCTACGCGTGACTCTGAATGTTACACATTAAGAGCATAATATTTCAATTAAAGGTGACTGTCTCGAACGGATCAAGCATCTCAGCAAGTGATTTAATCCAGTCAGTGTAAGTTATTTTCTTTTATTAATTGAAATTTCTTTCCAGGTTGTATGATATTGTTGGTTTTTGAGTGTCTTTTTTTGTGTTTGTCAATCTCCAGCCATTGCCGTATTTTTTGGTGGAATTTATTTTATATATAGTTTTATTACTCTTGAAGGCATTTTTTTCTTTTTTGTTACCTGCTATTAAACCACCTAAAAGACACACACCTGTTCACTAATTTTTTTTGTACGCTGGTGCATGCAATTTCTGCCAGCCACACATGTTCATATTCAAGTGTAAGGGGGAGGAGTCTGTCCCTTTTTGACATTTTTATCTAGACTCTGACTTCATCCGCCTGTGGAAAATACAGCGATCTGGGCGAAAATGTGTTCCGCTCCTCCGCCGATGGAAACTGTGAGAAGAGGCAGAGCTTGAGCGTGTGACCGGAAGGATCCGTACCTGCCGCCTCTTTAAATAATCCAGTGCGATCTGTACATTCTGGAGCCTGTGGAAGCGCATCCGCCCTCTTTCCCGAGGCTGTGGACACAGAGAGGGAGGGAGATGCAGTGAGGGAGACGCACCGGTCTGCTCGGCGTGCAAAGACAAAATCAAACGTGATCGTTAGCGTGTGGACACAGGACATGCTTCCATGTTCTTACCAATTCACCCGTCGGAGGACAGACTTACACAAACAGGGCCTGCCTTTCCTTCAATCTCTGCAAATCCACTCCAAATCTACAACATCCGTTTCTCTATCAGTGACAACCAACCGAGCAAACCCTGTAGACACACACCCTAGCAGCTGGAAGCAAGCAGATTTAAAAACGTTGCTTGGCTTGAGCTGCCAAACAGTTTCAGAGTGAATGATCTAATTCTAATAAAGTAGCATCTTGCGCGCGGGGGGTCAGTGGGGAGCCACAGCGTGAGGAAATGAAATGGAAAATGCGTTGAGGCCGCGGTGCAGCGGGGAGATTTGCTCAGCCACGATTCCTTCTTGATTAAAGCTTAAGGGGGAATTTTGCCTGTCTTAATATTGAAGCGCAACGGCAGCTTTGACCCGGTGAATCTCATTCACCTATGGAGCCTTCTTTGGGAGATGAAAATAGCAGGAGAAAGGGGACCTAAAAGCAGCAGATGCAAAATGTCCTGGTGCTCATGAATGTTCAGTGCTGTGTGACGGTTCAGCCGATGGGCAAAGCTGTTGGAATGGCTAAGCTGACCCAAGTTCTGCAGCCAACAGCATTGGATGTCGTCTGCTCCACCTGTCTGCCAAGTATATTGAATTTAATGTGCCTTTGCATGGTCACAGTGCCACAGTCACCTTTTTATGTCACTTGCATATTCAAACATAGGATTTAAAAATCAAAACACGCAGGTGCTCATTAGGTTTATCAGAACGCAAAAAAAAAGATTTGTGGGTTACGTTCAACCAAAAGCAAGTGAGCTCATCATTTAAAGTGGCAAAATTTGATCATGGAAGGACAAACACAAGAGGTGAATCAACTTTGTGAGCATTCGTACGTTGGAATTGTTCTAAACGTCTGTTAACTGTCAACAACACGCCCTGAATTAGTGTGTTAGAAAGGTCCTAAGGTGTGTGGGGGCAAGGGGGGTGAGCCACACGTACCCCCTTATCATCATCATCACCATCATCCACCGTGTCTCCATGCTGCTCAACCGCGCATGCCGCTGTCCCACTCACCAACCGCAATGTCTTCAGCAAATCGCGCTCCCTCGGCTTAGCACCCCGAATAAAAGGCCACACATAGGGGGAGGAGAGAAAGGAAGACATGGACACACACACATAGATGGCGGCCAAAATCAAAGGAAGTTAGACAATGGACAGCAAATAAATGAACAGTTAAAGAGAGTGGAGGACAGTGTGAGGATGGAAGTTAGCGCCACTGAGGAGGAAGTCGCTGCTGAGACTCCTCGCGCAGGAAACACATGCAGTTTGACGACAGTGGAGCACATCAGGGTATAATGACGTGAGGGAGTGGAAACCTAATCGAATTACCTTATAAAATTCCATAAATAAAGTCATTAAACAGAATGAAATGCTTCATAATTCACTGCTTCAAGCTGAAACCTCCCACAACACAGACCTCATTTGACAGCTCATCTCTCACGTTATCCAATAGAAAAAACTTTCATTTATAATCAAAGAAATAAGGATGTCGCTTTGTTCTAATGAGAGTCAATGTTTAGGATTATCATCATTATTCTTATTTAACTGTTTCATTTGTCGGTTACGTTGCCACCTAACCTAAAATTAAATGATCTGCATTTTTCTTCTCGTGTTAAGCCTGGTATGTGACAATTTATATTCAGACAGAACTCAGCCTTGTCCTCTATCTTTAGCAATAATGTGTGTGTGGTGTAGCAATGACAAGCATTGCTCTCCATCTGGAGTTCAAGATTTGTCATGAATATAATATAATTTTAATGTTTCAGAAAGTGATTGAATTTTAAAGGTAATTGATTTTGCTCTTTCCATGTTTGGACCCTTACTCTCTGTCCATTGCTGCTTTCATTTATAGATATTGTGTCCTGTAATGTGCTGTTTAATTTTTGTATCACTGTTAGACTGTTAAAAAGGATGGAGTGTTAGGTCAAACTTCGTTAAAAGGATGATTGTAGCGCAGTGCTCGGGGCCATGACCATCACAGGCCAGTGGCTTGCCAGCAGTGGTAAATCATAACTTAAAATAGGATTTCAAAAAAGGTATATGGTTCACATAGTTTGAACTGCATGCTTTGTTTCCAGACATTAGAAAAAATCCAAGTCTTTGAATCGTGTTGAAATCTTTTAATTGGACCTATTTTTCCACAACAGTCAATAAAGTGCAGGATGGATGGCTTTTACAAAGGAATTAAATAAATAAAGCTGAAAAGAACAAGTGATCCTGATTCATAGTCTACTCTATGCAAGCTACACAGCCAACACGCAGTTGTTTTGAATGGGTTGTGCAATGGTATTGCTTGCAGCTACAGAGATTACAGTTTTGAAAGCAAACTCTATGGAAACAAACATAAATTTACATCCAAAATAAGGCTATGTTCAAGACAACTCAGGAACACAGGACAAACCCCGTCCCGCATCGAAATCAAAATGGGACGCACCATTTCAGATACGGGACAGTTCTGCATTTTAGGGGAAGGTTGGCAACTCTAGTTGATTGCTAGCTGCAAAAGGCTCCACAAGAGAGAACTAGTTGGGTTTTTTGGCGTAATATGTCTTTACAATGTGATGATGATTGTTTTATTGGAAACTGTAAATAACTGTTTTTTACGCAACACTAAACATAATTACCAACTGTACAGTCTCATCGAAAACCCTAAGTGGACAACAACACTCAAACAAACAACAAAGGACGTGGCTTGTTTACCATTAAATCCCATGATTCTCTGCTAAGTCAGCCACATGGAAAAAAAGAAATAAACTTTTATGACCCTTCTAATTGTGTCTTATGATGTCCTGTGCGCTTTCATATTGAAGTCTGTTTATCATAGCAACGGCTCTGACGCGCAAATCCCAACACTTGCCTTGTTTCTGCACTTGCGCAGATTAAATTTGTCTATTAAATCTCCGCAAAACCCTGAAAAAGAACATCACGCGAACTCACCAGTGTGTCTCCAGACAAAACCTCCAGCAGAGTGATCAGGTTATGTCCATCTCGCAGGTCTTCGTACAGGTCATTTATGTGCTTTCGTACCTGAAGGGAAAAGAGAACAAAAAACAAAAAACAAAAGCAAAAAAAACAGAATTTAAACCCTATACTTCATGAAATCTGTCACTGACTTTGTTTCGCTATTAAGGGCAACACTTTTATTATATAAATGTTTTGTCTTATTTATACATGATATAATTTCATACATCCAGGTATAACAATTGACATTGGAACTGCACAGAGTCAATGGCCTGCGCCGGGACATTGCTGCGACACCTCATCAGGGGACTTCAGGGACAGCTCCGGTACGATGATTTCTCCTTCCTGCAGGACTGCTGCCCCTTCCTGTCCTACATACCGCACCCCTGAAATCACGCTGCTGACCGTTGACCTGCTTTCACACAGGGCTTTCGGCACTGTAATCCCCGATTGCAGCCACAGCTGCGGAGCCAAAATAGACCTGCACCCTTGTGCTATTGGGTCGGCGAAGCAAATCCTTGACTGTGACTCTGCACTTTTGAGTCGTCGTGGCCGACCCCCCCTGCTGGCATCTGGTTGTTAAAATGTGAAGCAAAATGCCACTAATTGAGCCCATTCAGGTCTAACGTTGTTAAACGTAGGTTGGGCTATTTCCTCCTTCTCACAGGTAGATGCAACATTTAGAGAGTGTGCCTCTCGAGAAATAGCACTCCCTGGAGGCAGAGCAGGAGTCTGCAGGGCCTCCAGAGGCCTGAAGAAAATTTCACGCTTGAAATGCTAAATGCATCTTGGAAAACAATGATTAAAAACAATGTTATGGATGACTAGTCATTTAACAAACAGGAGGCCCAAAGGTCCAAGGATGATGATGATGAAAGTGCATAATAACTTCAGCCATATGGTTGTGGTGGAGGAGGAGGGGCCCACCAGCTATGAGTGAAATGGCTTGCTTGATGCAGCTGTGTTGGCAGCAGTGTTACCAACTGCTGTCACACTTGTTCACATCCTTATTATGCATCGGACAAAAACTTAAAAGGGACAACATGCCGCTCAAATTCATTGAATATTTCCTATAAGCCCTGATGGTGAAAGTGTCGTGTGACTGAAGTGTGAAACTGAACAGTGCAGAACCAAATGATGTAGATGGTCGCAGCCCATCAGCAGCGGGGTATTTTTGGCATTTTCGAATTATGCACAACAGAAAAAGGTGTGTGTGTGTGTGTGTGTGTGTGTGTGTGTGTGTGTGTGTGTGTGTGTGTTCTAAGATATGAATGAGCCAAAGAGGCTTGTGAGGGAACATGTGCTTTAGCTTGGCTTTTGAGCTCGCTCATAGATTTGCCTTCGTGTCCCACAGAGAGAAAAAATAATCTACTTTTAGTCAACATATAAAACAGATTATAGCAAAGAGGAGGCAAAGCTTACTTCAACCATGACAGTGTCAATTCTCCAAACAGTTCTGCATGAACACTGCAGTGGGAGCCAAATAAAGTGGGCCATCATATGTGAATCTGATTTATTTTTTAAGAGGCATGTTAGAAGAAACGTGCCAGCACTCGCCTGGCGGTGTCTGAAATGTTTCATTAAATTACACTCCAGCCCAGTTGGTGACTCAACGCAACTGTGGTAAAACAGCAAATGTCATGCTAAGTGATGTTTGGCTTGATTAACATCAGAGGCCAAGCAAGTCAGGACCCAACGCAGAGGTGGTAATTGTTATTGCTGCCAGTACTTTTCTAATTATTTTAACCGATGGAAAAATGGATCACTGACTGTTTCAATGACAAAAAAAACTTGAGCACACAGGGTTCAGCTATTATTAACATGCATACTAATGAGATTTTTGGGTCTGCTGTGACATGCAGGAATGCTAAATTTAACATTAGAGTGCAGGGGAAATAGATAAAAAAGAAGGGAGTGACTGCCGTGCATTTGTTCCTACCTTCATGAGATGCTGATTTATCCATTTTGTAAACGTCTTCTTTTGCACTCTGTCTCTTTCATCTGTGGAGGAGAAAATAAACATGGCACTTAGTCTTAATCACAAGCAGCTGGATTACACAACAAGACTTTTTGTGGGGAAATGTTACTGGATGTGTCATATTCTGCTTTCGTAGCCGCTTCTACCTTCTGGCTACATTATACCAAAAATTGGGCTTTGAAGCATGGCACACTTAAGTCTTCTAGCTGGGATTTTTTTTTTGGCTTTCTTTTCCCACAGAAAAACATGCTGTTATGAGACTGTCAAGTAGGAAAGTAGGGACACACCAGGACCTCAAAACTTCCAGTGGCCTGAAACAAAAGCATCCATTTAGCAGAGGCTGGAATTCATCACAGTCTCCTACGTGCTTTCAGCCGCTTCATGTTTTTGTTTACAGTCACCATGGAGAGGAGACTTTCTGCAGCCAGCGGCGCATTGCAAAACCTGGGCGAAGTAGCGACGCAACTACAAAGCAAACCGATTCAGTCCCTTTACGACTCAATTCATTGAACTGTGGAGTCGCCCGAACGTGTACGGCTGGGTTTTCTCCTCGACATGATAAACAGCTTCAGAAGAACCTCAGGCAGCGTCAGAGCAGGACTCAAGCCAGCCGCCACAGCCGTGACTCACAGACTCTGCTTCCACGTGTCTCCATCAGCGAGACACAACTCGCCGACGTGATCCTTGCAAAAGACCAAAAGCTCTCATATTGCAAAACAATATAGGATTTGCTAAGAACAAGCACGTCTCCACCTTCTGATGATCCAGAGCACAGAAAAAGAATTGCTCAAGGCTACCGCCAATAAGACGCAAACATGGCCGTGAGCGATCTGCCGCGAAGGAAAGGAATACTGACCCATGCAGCACATTAAGGTGACAAGGTGAGCTCTGTGCTGCCTCTCGGTCTCCCGCAAGCTCAACATCCTCCCAGCCGGTTCCCGAGTGTCATCCAGGCAGGCCGATGCCATGAGGACAAGGGGCTAAAGAGGCAGCGACGCTCTCCCTTCTTCCTGCCTGCCTGCCCGCTGATCTGCCTCTGGGGCAGCCGCTACTCGCTCTCTCATCAGGCAACCAAAACGAGTCCTGTCAGGTTTTCCAGGGCTGCTCTCGCTATTTTGACTGTGGCGGGGACCGAGCGGCAGCACCCGACACGAGAAAATCAGAGGGAAGAATGAGAGGGCAGCCTGGGGAAAATGTCTCAGACTCCAAATTAGGATGAAGCCGCGATGGCGGGGCTGTTATTTCAGAGCAATGTTATCGTATTTCACAATGACGGGATAAGTCCCTTTTATTATTATTATTATTTTTTTTTTTTCGGAAAGCTGAAGAAAGTTGGAGGACCAACGTTGCAGGGTGTCAATGTTTTCTCCCCTGCACAGCTGTAGAGACTCACCACTGCATAGTTTACATGAGCAGGAAGAGCAGAAAGCCAAGCCGGGGAAAGAATTGTCAGCAGGGATTTTAATGACATAACATTGAAAACATTGAACTACTAAGGGGCCATCTTTGAACTCAGGTCTTTAATGACAAGTTAATGTTCTTTCCTTAGGGGTAAGGCAGGGTACTCTGTATTATGCACAGTAAATGTACAATAATCGAGAAAAATATAGGATAAATTGTCTGTTGTAGACCCACAAATTACAGCAATGCTTAAATACTTGAGACATTTTATTCATTGGCATCAAAGCTACAGTGGCCAAACCAATAAATACAGTCTGTCAGGATATATGGTGCACTTTAAGATCTCTCTGGCACTGCTCTTCTTCTTAAATTCAGTTCATCTATAAATAGTGCATGAGGGGGAAAACTGCAGAGAATTGGAAAGTGGGTTGATCCGAGAATTACTTCACACGAGGCTTTGTGCATCCACAGACAATCCAGCCCTGAACACCTCAGTAAGGCATTATTCCATTGGACGAAAGTCCAGCTATCGCTGACGGTCATCGCAGCAGTGAGACATTTACCGGCAGGGCTGCTGTGTCACTGCTGCTGCGAGGGCCCTTGGTGCTGCCGCCGCCGAGAGATAAAGAGAGGGCGGCGCAGTGCGAGACACTAATTTGGCTCATATCTGAGCTTTTTGCTTTCAAAAATGTTTTGACCGTCTCTCGAGCAAACCATTAGCACGGATTGGCTGGGCGCGCATTCCTGGAAGCCCTCCAGCCCATGAGTGAATGGGCATCGGAACAAGCACTAATCCAACCGCTGATACGAAGAGTGCGCCTCACACAGACACACACACACTCAGCACACTTGGGTCACGAGCCGCTGTCAGAGAGCGCAGGCCGCATTAATAGAAACAGAGCCAAAGGAGAGAGAAGGGAAGCAGGAGGAAGATCCAAAGTTGCCACATCACAGGTTGTGCTGCTTTCCCCAAAAATGAAGGAGTGTTGAACAGAGTGGTGCCCTCTTGAGGCTCCTTTGGGAATGAGGAAAAAGCTTCAGTTTCCTTTAAGTATGCATTAGTTTAGCGGCAAAACAGCAGAGGTACAAATTAGTATCAAGCATAGAATGAACAATCTTTAAAAAAAATAAAAATAAATAAGACTCAGAAACTCACCAAACATGATTTTGCATTTTGATACAGTGGACTTAATGTTAATTAAATTTTTGGAGGGGGGGTACTGTATAAGAGAAGTACAGAAGCAAACACATGGTCCCTCAGGAGCACCAGCTGAATGTCCAAATGGCCAGGTAGCCTGATATGTTTGCATTGTTACATATTTTGCATTCTTATTATTAACCTCACCTTCATGATGTTGCTATTCTAATGATTAGCTGTTCTTGTTTTTAAGCCCTCTGCAGGACAGTTCCTCCATTTGGAAGAATTAAAATGCTTATTTCATATAAAACCAAATTTATAAATAATATTGTATTTCCACAACATGCTACTCCTGATGACAGTCATTAGGCTGCGATTATGATATACCCCTAATTTAAGCAGGAAAGAAAAACCTGACTGGGTTTGATAATCTCTTTTCCAGGAGTGTCCCTGCCAAGGCGGGCGGCAGCGCAGCAGCCTGACATGATTACAAACATAAGGTAGAATTACACATTAGAAAAACAGCAAATTCAATACCGACTGCCACAAAAGAAGATAAACCAGGCAGAAAACGCAGTCGGACATCTATTTCTCCAAATCATTAAGCACTCTTAAAACTGTCCAACAAAACCAATTGTTAAGGTTTAGGGTCTTTCAGTGTCTCAATTTCAAAAAAAAAAAGAAAAAAGAAAAAAATCTGCTTGTACCTTTCTAATTTTTGTATCTAGACGAAAAACGGATCATTGGTTGTTTTACTGACGCTTGCTTGCGTAAAACATTGTCAGTGAATTATTGAAAAACCTTCTGAACTGGGAAAGCTTTTAATCTGATAACCTGTCACAAGTAAATCTACATAGTGCCCATGGTTTCATATGATTATCTTAAATCAATTCAGACTGGCCGTCATTCTTCAAAATTGAAACCTGAGGACATTCAAAGCTCCCTCCTCGGAAAATAGTCGTTGAAGCCTTTTCCATCATAAAGGCAGGAAGTTGGCAGGTACTTAAGTACTGATTACTAGCCCAGCGTGCCCTCCTCTGTCGTAGTTCAAGCGTGGGAGCACGTCGCTAATTTTAACAAAGCACTGAATGGCCAGATTTGTAAGAGTCACAGAGGCCAACCGACTGTTTGAGTTGGTAACATTCAAACAGACGGCGGCGGGGTTGCGCCGACACTTATTTGTAGACCGACCTCAGCAGAGCACATGTGCATTTCTATTAATAGCAGCGGGCGGCCAAGCTGCCCTCACTCCCCCCCCGCACCTTCAAAACAGCATGAACTGCGCCACTTGGGCGAAGTCTGTCATTTCTCTGAACGCAACACAACACAACATGACGTAAGCACACGCACGCAGAGGATGAAGTCAACTCTTCAGGTCGAAGTGGACCCGAAGTGTCTTCATTAATTCCTTTCCATATTTGTGAGTGTGATTTCTCCTTAGTAAGGGTGTTCTGATGTTTTTGGTGTTGCAAGACTTTTGCTGGATACATTTACCTGTTAGAATGATCAAGGTTTGAGAACCGAGTTGCCCAATTCTGTAGTTCAATAATAAACAGCACATCCAATTTTATGGCCCATTTTTTTTAAAAGATGTAAACGGGACTGTGCACACTGACTGCACATGACTCCGTAAATGAGAGAAAAAATACATAGTGAAAAAAATAAGTAGTTTTCCTGTGTGGCCCAGGGAGCTGGTGACACCCGCTGGCATGTCGTTACATCAGGATGCCGAAAATATCTGCACATTCCAAGCACAGTGAAAAAGGCCTAGCAATCAAAATTCAGCCGGTGTAATCCTCTTGACCTCGTATGGGAGGCGAATCAAAACAGACATAATGACGGCGCTGAAAAGCACTCGAACCCGCCGGCTGGTGACAGGGACTCGCTAAACATTCTCGCTCGACTGCTCCTCCTCCTTTCACAGCTCTTGGTGTGTCACAACCAGCTTAGTGTGCTTGGCCATATGCATCATGGACTTTGTCTTTTGGTAACCTACAGCCACCAAGTTGTGCTGTGCAGAGTGGTGGGCATTTCCATGTCTAGGTTGCAGTTTGTCCAATGCTATTTAAAGGGGTCCTATCATTCACATTACTAGATTTCAAAGAAGAATTTTGCTGGTCTACTTCCAACAATAAACATAGTTTGCTTTGGTCCCCCTCCCCTACCTGTTCCATGCGTGGCTCCGCCTTGGAACAGCCCACTCCCCTGTGATTGGCCAGCAGCTCACTGCTAGTGCAAGCTAGGGGGCAAGACAGCTAGTAACTCATGCAGAGAAATCTCACCCAAAAACGTCTGCAGAGGCGTTACTATGATAATCAGTTCGATGTCTTACATAGTGAGGCCCCAGAATCCCCCACATAGCTGTTTTGGTATAGTAATACAAAAAAACATGCCATCTAAAAATGTGTAAGTTTTATTATTTACACTTGGGGTGTTAGCTAGCATGCCAGTAACCCAAATTGATTTATCTTTAAATATATATATTTTTTTAAAAAGGTAAAGTTGTTTTTTGATAATTGGACCCCTAAAACATTACAACTTTAATACGAAAAGAAAAGAAAACATTATTAAAGACCAACAATGACACATGAATGTTGAATACAAAAAAAGTCAACAATAACATTAGCATGCCGCTAACATAGAAACTAAATGAAACTGAAAGGTGAAATAAAGTCAAGCTTCATGGGCAACAGGTTTTCCTTAAATTATGAACAAGTAAAGAAAATGTAAAGTTTGAACAAAAGTGGGACCACTGTCAGGCTGCACGAGTTAGCAAAAACTTAAGATGTACTTTCCAGCAGCCTTAACTAACCATAAAAGTTCTCCTCTGGCTCGCACTGTTTGCTTGTCTTTTGCTCATAGTTTTGTGGCTCTTTTGGTGTTAAAATGTTTTCTGTAGATGATTCAAGAGGACCAGAGGAGTAATGACTCAGCACAAAATGAACAGCTTCCTTTGGTGTCCTCATAACCACTTCAGAAACTTGTTATTTGCACAGGTGGCTATAGAAAATAAAATAGGTGACAATGAGGGGGCGATGCTAAAACACATTTTTGTCATTCTTACTCAGTGAGAAAACGACAATCAGTCAGTGAGACGTCTCAGAGGGGCAGGGCAGCATCTGAGCTATGTGTCTGGAAACAGAGCAGTCATTGAGACAGGCTGCCAAGCAGCTCTTCCAGTCCAGCCCTTCCACACGGTTTATCATGTTCGCTCCACTGTTTGGACTTAAACAATGCGCAATCTCAGAACATCAACGGGGAAGATCAAAGAGGACGTTTCAGGCTGACTAAACTTCAGATTGGGGCTGTGAGGTAATAGCTACAACACAGTCCAAAAAGCACAAAAGTCAGAGGAGCTACTGAGAGGTGGCGTGACTTCTGATTTGGAACGAGTTCTTTCGTGTGTGAGGGGGTAGCCGATCAGATCTGGCATCAGATGAGGACGAGTGGCAAACACTGCGGAGGAAGTAGTCACGCAGCAAGGTCAGACAAAGAAACATACATGAGATTTGCAGTTTGATGCACAGGCATCAGAGAACCGATACTGACTGGCTTTAAGAGGACTATGTAGGCTCTAAGGTTTAATAAACTAACATTATCGACACAAAAAATATCAACTTACATTGTGACTAAATCAACAAAGCCTGGTTCGTAATTATTAGCCAACTCCTACTATAATACCACCGGGGGTCGCTGTGATTTATGGCTGATCAGGTCAAAATGTTGGAGAAAAGGAAACTTTAAAACAAATCAGTGTGGCTTCAAGAGTGAAGTCTCAGCATGGAGGTCAGTCAGATGACACAGCAAGCACAGCTGTTGACACTTTGACTCTGGCCCATATGTGTAACAGCTGCAGCTTTGACATTCAAGTCAGTATTTGCACACGTGATCAAATCAGTTTCTTCTCCTGACTCTTACCGAGAATTTCCTTAAAAAAAATGTGTTGCAGTTACAAAACTGTGACTCAAGATTGATCGGGAAAGATAAACACACATTTAACAGCTGTTCCATGTTAAACGGAAAGTTCCGCGTTCATCACAGTCTTGGTTTACTACCAATATCCCAATCAGAAAAACCTGAGATGCGTCACTTGGTATTGCGGAACAAACAGATCGTCTAGTACAATAATTAAATTATTAAGAAAAAGAAGCAAGCAGAAAGAGACAAAAAAAAATACACACAAGTGACTTAATTAATTTTCCAGGGTGATCTGATTATAATCACAGTTTTCTAACAAATGTTTCTGATGCTGTTTTAATTCAAGATGGGAAAAAAACGCAAGTATGGAACAATGGAAAAGTAAACGCGTTTCCTCCTGCTGGCATGGGAAAGCTTCCCAGCATCTGCTGCATTGGAGAGAGAAGGGTGGAACTGCTGGGGTGAGTCAGGGCTGGGACTGCAACTCACAGGATGAGCTCATGTAAGGGAAACCAAGCAAATCTGTGGAATGAGTTTCAGTCGTGCTGGACTTCCCATCACCATGACAGCTATAAAAATACTGCACGGAGCACAACAGTGAAGTGCCGGTAGAAATATTTCGTTTTGATAAGGGCAGAAGGGTGGCTGTCTTAAAGTTAGTTCATATGTTCATGTACAAAAATAATAATCCAGAGAAACACGTGTATCTCTTTAGAATATATTTCTGTTCTACGTATTTATCTTTGCCTTTTTTTTTTAACATTTGACAGAATAAAATAGAGACTGCCGCTACATATTGGCGAAGCAGAGAAAAAGCTCTCTGGAAGCTCAGCTGGTTTGGATTTCACCATTTTAAATGCGCTTTATTGATTTACCGGAGTGAAGGGCTTGGCCGCATTAGTGGCATGACGCTGCGCGAGTGAATGCTGGGAATCGACGGCGGAGAATTTGACATTTTTGAGATTTTCTTTGCCCTTAACATAAATTCTTTTGGCGACACCACTCCACATTATTGCCAGTAGAACTCAATGGGAAGCACAGCAGAAATAGAAAATATTCCTCTTCAATTCCCAACGAACACATCTTGATGTGCTGAATTTGGCCAATCATCGTCCTGTAAAATGAAACCACAGGCTAGCACAGCTCAACAACATTCTGTTTTTTTCCCCTGCATGATACTGCTATCTACAATGTCCAGCTGTGTGTGCACAATATACAGGAAGGAATGCTAATCTGCCGGCTAGAGACCACTTTCACAGCGTGCGGCTTCCAGAAGTGAGAATAAAAGCTAGTGAAGGAGTGTCGCTTCCATCAAGTTGACACATGAGCAGGTCCTCGGAACTTGGATGCTGCTCTGGCAAAATTAACAAAGTGTCTTTTGTACGGTAGCAGACAGTCTCCATGGAGGATTGCTCTTCTGTGTGTGTGTGTGTGTGTGGGCCACTAGGCCATTTGAATGTGATGAGTGGGCTGCCGACATGGAGTAGAGGGGTTGGGCTGGGCACGGCTCGCTACGGACAAAGGCAGTGACTGTGCAAAAAGACAGAGCGCTCTTCCACTCATCTGTCGTCTACTATGAAAAAAATATATATAACTGAAGAGGCAAATAGTATTAATTATGCATTTCCTTAGTGTCTGCGGTGAGCCCTGAGGAAATATGAGGTCATAATGCAGGACAGTGCTGACTCTGAGGCATAAAGAGACAGCGACAGACAGACCACACCCTCCTGAAGCACACAACGTGCAGGGATCCTAAACGTAATCTTTAAATAAACAAATCTAACTGAGTCAGTAGTTCAGTATCAGGTTACACTGATTGACATTTCATGTCATTTGACGAATTGATTGGAGAATTGATGTTCTTTAAGGAAAATGCTATTTCTAATGTTTGATTAGTAAGTATAAGTACGTACAATAAAATTTAAAAGTGTCTTCCTTCAGCGCACAGGTCTCGTAGATCTATAAAGAGTCGAGCAGAGGTCCTGGTAGCACCATATTTATTCCATATTTTACCATAAATCAAATAAATAAGATTTACTAAATATAGAATCAATCAATCTCTGGACAATGCAGGAAGTAATGGGGGCAGGGGAGGGGCATCCTGAGTATGTATCTCCCCATCCTGAAAATTAATTTCCACTGCATTGCAAGCAGTGTTGTTTCCCATGTCATTTGGATTCAACTTAACGAACGCACTGCATTCAAAGTCCAATGCAGCCGTCTGTGCGAAAAAAAACCCAAAAACAAATCAACAGCAAGCAGAGCAGAGTGTTTTCCGCATGCCTAATCCATTAAGTCAGTTGCGGTGTCAGAGGATAATCAACTGTTGGGAAAACTCTTAACGGCCCCTACACGCTGAAGCCCGACCAAGCAGGATCTGCAGGAAGAGCATAATTACACACAGTCACGGCCCAGCGCTATTAGTGCCGTGCTGTATGTGTCTGAGAAAGCGTGTTTTTAACTCACTCCTCAAGTTCGCAGCCTTTTGTGGAGCCCGCGTTGAGTTTCAGCCCGACCCATAGGAACCGATCTATTCACTGTATTATTAGCTCCAATACCTAATTAGGGAGCCATTCTATCATCTGGGGCTGTAAAAACTTTGTGTGCCCATGTCAGCACTGGTTGTTCCTGCTGAGTCATCAGGAAAAAAAAATCCTACTTAGAAAAAAAAAAAAATCATCATGAAGCATTTCATTGATTTGAGGTTGCCCAGTAAGACGGGTGCATCACTCAAACTAAAGAAAGTCATTTTTATCCTTTGTCTTGACCTTAAAGTTCCTATATCATATAGAATGTAAGGCCTTTTTATTCTGCAGTTAGCAACCCTGAATGACTTGTTTGGAAGGGGGCAAAAAACATTCCACCTCTGAGGTGGAACCAGAAGGCAGTGTTGTCACTAACCTGGAAGATGTGTAAGTGTGGAATCAGCCCCTTTGTGAGTGCTCATAGGGGCTGATTCCACAAAAACATGTTTTGGCAAATATGTAAAGCAGAACAAACGAAATAAGTGCAGGATGGACTTTTCGCTCTTCAGTTTAGAGAAACATTATTAATCTAAAAAGTTGACCAAGTGAACGCTGCACAACGTGAGGCCTTTAATGAAAATACTCTCAGTGGTTGTCAGATCAGTATGAGATTCAAACAGGCCACTGTCCACACAATCAGGATGCAGGACAACAAGAACTTCCGCAGTAAACATAGAAACACTAAAAAGTGACCATCGTTTTATTAGAGTGAAACAAAGACCTGATCTGTTTCTAAGTTTCTAGCTGCCTCACTTGTTGCTACATTCACTGACTGTTTGGTTGTGTTTCTTTGGTTACTGTTGATCACCCTGCTATGAAAATGCTTCCCTTTCATACTCAAAGCATCACATGGAGAAGCTTGAGGCTGTGACTGATAGAATCAAGTCCAAACAAGACCTAAAATAAAGGTACTAAGTTTCCCTGGAAAAGGAAATAAGCAAAAAAAAAGAGGCAAATTTGTTAATTTGACTTTGTTGTGTACAATGAGAACAGAAAAGTGAGAGGAGGTATAATGTGAATATTAGTATTCCCTTGTAGTTTACAATGAATATCATATGTTTAATAGAATTCACCTTTCTGAGGCATGTAAAATCTTTTTGATTTTATTCTCAAATGAAGACAAGCCACAAAATTTTCCAAGAAAAATGACTTTCTCTCACTTGGGGTAGCTGTTTTTATTTCTGAACTGACCATTTTTTAGGCAAAAAAAAAAAATCCCTATCTGTCCAACCTTGTTTAAAAGTCACTACCTATTGTCAATGAGAAAACAGATGCAAACAAAGCAGTCAGAAACACGGTTGTGGTTGTGTTTGTTATAGGTAATAATTATCCCAGTGCATGCTGTCGGGTTGGCAGGATTATACAATAACTACAGACTTATGAGCAGCCAAATATAGTCAAAATCAAAATCAAATTTTACACCCTTTTGCATTTAGTAGTTAATTCGGTCCAAAACAGTTGGACGGCGCAATGGGTGAACCTACCACAACACATCTGCATCAACTCTGAAATTTGTTGTTTCAGAAATAATGTAAGTATGTATAATGTCTTACCCTTCCACGTAGGAATCATTGCTCATGGAACCACAGGTGAGGTGTCAAATCACCCACACACAAAAAAATGATTTAATATAACATCCAAAAACTAATCTGGTCCAGGCTGACGGTGAAAAAATAAGTAATCTCATTGTGTGTCACAGCTCTACTGCCTGCAGTCAACAGCTACAGCTTCCTAATGATGCTGCATCATATGATCCCATTGGAAACCAATCAGGGCTTCTAAGACATGCGCCACAGCTGAGTGGCCTGCTCGACTCCCCCAGCAGCCTCTTCCACAGCCTGCACAGTGCACAACACTTGCTGTTTTCACTTTTTGGTCCTCGTGCAGGGAGGAAAGAGTTAAAGGCGCCGCTGTCAGTTTGAATTCTGCTGCACAGGACTGGCCCGGGGACTGCACGTGTAGCTGGCTGTCAGAGGGACAATGAACAACATAGATCTCTTATGTGTGATGGGTTGGCTTAAATTAATGAGAGTAGCCGGAAAGGAGCAGCTACATGGAGTGACATGAGCGATGATCTCACCAGCGTCTCAGCCTGCCTTGTCATTGTCCTCCCTGCCCTGCAATACCACACTCAGTACATTAGCACCCATTAAGTCCATGATATTCCTATGACTGATCGGCCTAAAATATAACGCTCTCCATCCATCTATTTTCCACGGCTTCAAAAACACCTCCTTATTTAGACTCCATAATTTGACATGTTAATATTAGATAAACACACAAATGATGTGATTTGAAATTATTCCTAGATATATCTGTACTAAACAGCTTCCATAAAAAAGACAGAAGAAACATTCAGGCCACTATTTCAAAACTAAACTAAACTAAACAATCAACAACAACAAAAACCTACAACCTACAACAGTATCATCCTTCACGACGACTAAAATTCGTACTAAATATGATGTAATGCAGGAAATATTCCCACTTTTCCACTGCAGGCGGCCAGTGGGAGAAGGGGACAGGAGAGGAGGAGGGGGCGCACTGGCTGACATTTATTGAACTGTCAGGCAGCAGTCACACCGTTGTTCCGCCGTCCGTAACACCTAGGAACAACAACAACGCGAAAAACCGCCGCTGACACTACCTTTGTATTTTTCCAGGACGTCCTCGTACGCCTGTAGGTATTCCAGTTCGTCGGAGAGCACATTTCCCTGCGCTGCGTACTGAGCCATGACCCGGACTGCGCCGACTGGACATTCACGAGAGGTGGACAGGGACACCACCAAGCGAGTGTGTCCGCGCCGTGGTCGTGCATGCGAGTGTGTCTGGGTGTGCGCGCGCGCGCCCGCGTGTATGCGTTAGATGGGCGTTTATGCGCGTGTGTATGTGCCGTGCACTCAAGAGTGATCGGCGCTGTTGTTGCGCCGAAGGAAACGCCCTACAGCCCGCCCCCTGTCTGCACTCTGACCAATCGGCGACACTTCCTGTCCGGGCTTGACCGGGCTAATGGGCGGGGCTGCCCGACTGCTTGCACTGATTTAAAACTCTGTCCTGAGTGTTTAAAAAATATATATAAATAAATGACGGCATACTATTTGCAGCTGTGGGTGAAATCTTAAGCCAGACGCCGAACGAATAGGTCACTTTTACAGGCTAATAATGAACTAAACTTCTCTCTAGCAGCAGCCCCTAGCACAGGGAACTTTATTTTATCAAGGTCCAGGTGCACACACACACACACACACACACACACACACACACACACACACACACACACACACACACACACACACACACACACACACACACACACTTTCCAGTCAACCACTAGGTGGTTTACCCAGGTGGTGTTACGACAATCAAAAGTGAGTTGCAAGTAAGGGTGGAAGTCGTTTTGCCCCAGGCATGCATGACAGACACTTCTTAACGTAGACCAGCGTCAGTGAGTAGTGGCAACCACTCATTAAATATGTCATCACTGTCGTTTAATTTAAGAAAAAAAATGTACAACGGTTTAAAATGCTACCAAATATTATACAAATATAAATATACAACTGCTGCTACAAATTCTGCTTCAACATGTAGCAATCAATATAACTCATATCGATTATTTTAAATATTGACTTTGAAATAATAATAATAATAATAATAATAATAATAATAATAATAATAATAATAATAATAATATACAACTGGCTGTTTAATTTGAGGTTGGAATACCATCATATCCAGCCACACCAAACGCCCACCACTACCATTTGTGTGAGACCCCTCCATATGCACCAGATGTTCCACAAAAACAAAAACAGCCACAAAGCGCCCCTTGCACTGACAGCATCGGGGCCTGCATCTATCAGATCGCCGTCTCCCTTCCCGTTAAAAAGAAAAAGCTCCATCCCACAACCGGACAACAAGGAGACTGACTGCTCCTCACCTGCGATCCTGAGCACGGCTCTCTCCGCGGGGTCCAGCACGGACCCTCCGTGGATTTTCCTCTTGGATCGCTCATGTCTCGGCAGGTTCCAGGGCAAAGTGTCCCCGGGAGCCGGCGATGCCGAGCCGGATTTGTAGCTGTAATCATCGTCGTCTGAGAAATCCGCCGAGGAGGACATGGAGCCGTGCAGGGAAGGGTTCCCCGAACTGGAGCTCTGTGAGACAAAAGGGGGGAAGAAAAGGGGGGATGAAGAAAAGAAAAATGGGGAAGGTCTTTTCTTCTCCAAGCGGAATAACGCGTCGCGATTGGGCTGTATCGGGTCAACGTGCGGAACGTGAGCGCATTTTTCTAAGGTGCGAGGACGCCCAGTGACACGATCAGTCACCTCCCAAAAATCGATAACAATAAAAACACCGAACACCGAAAAAAAAAAATCCAAACCAATGTGAAATCAATAGTATCTGGCTCCCCCGCCAGGTCAACAGTAAGACTTACCACTGTATACATGGCGGAGACTTGTCAGATGGTGGAGACACAAAAAACCCAAAACAAAACAAAAAGAAGCAATCCTGTTAGCCTCCACCCTTCAGTCACACGTTTCGTGAGTCATTATCCTAAGGTGCCACGCCCTTGGAGGGATGCTCCGGCCACCGGCTGGTCCCTCCACAGCCGGGCGCTGAGGATGGTGAGGTGGGTGATGTCTGATCTCCGGAGGACTGCGGGGATGGTGCTGCTGCTGCTGCTGCTGCTGCTGCTGCTGCTGCTGCTGCTGTGAGCTGCCGAGGCAGAGCAGAGCCGTGATGGGAGCACAGAGTGCATGTGTCCTCCGCGTCACCGCCGATGCAGCCAACAAACAGCAGACAGGCTCCGCGGGCACTATAGTGACGGCGGTGTTAGAGCGCCATCCTCATCCCCATCCCCATCCACACACAGTCAAAAAAAATGAAAAGGAGGGGGGAAAAAAAGGTGCTGGGTGGCAACAAACGGGTACGTGAAAAAGCAGGAGCGCGGATGCGTATTACAGTAGATCCGCTGAGAGGGACTTTGGACCCCATTACATAAGCGTCTACTATGCAGCCACACAGAGTGCAGCTGAGCTAATTACCTGGGAGGGCGCAGAACGCAAAAATGGGGGTTGCACTTGATTTAATAAGGCTTAAGAGGGGTTATGTGTAAACCCAGGCGAGCCCTTCAGACCAGAACAATATGAGCGGAATTTATTCTCCTATAGTTCTCATACTACTGCCGCCAAAAAAAAAAAGACTTATAGTGTGCTTGTAAAAGAATAGAACAGAATGATGCTGCAATTTCCTCCTCACATGACACACCTGATATTGTGTAACAGAACAAATCCAGGAAAACGCACTGTGACTGGGAGGGAGAGGGTGAGGTGCACAATGCCTTCATGAGCAGATTCAGGGAGAGTTCAAGACCAAACCACACATCTTAAGTTTACTGTATTCATCCCCTAGGGGAAATTAGTTTCCCATCCTATTTGGTAACCTTAGAAGCCGTGGGCTGTGGGTGTGGTTCAGTCAGGAGTCTGGGGGCCTTAGTAATGAGGGTGGGAACAAGCCACTTTTCCCAACAAAATCTGCTGCTGGCCCAGGGATTCAAACCGACAACCTTCCAATTATAAGCTTGCTTGTCCAACTTCTAGGCCACCGGTGCCCCTGTGAGTCAATATTGTCCCATTTCTCTCTGAGCACCTGGAGTAAAGTCACGAAAAGGAACGATCATCGAATAAACAGAGCTCGTGGCAGTGTTAAGTCAAAATAGTTTCCGATCTTAAAATAGCTGCATTTGTGATGATTTGATTCAAAACGTGTTTTGGTGTCTAGTCTGCTGAGGTTTTTTTAAGCATGCTAAAAATAAAAATCGTCTCTTCATGGCTGTTTCACTTTTCATCAGTTTTTGTTTTTGTTTTTTTTGGTCCATTCTAGTGCTGCTACGAAAAGACAAAAGATGAATCTTGATGAAGACTTGATGCTAATCATTGGTAAATACAGCCCAGTTGATGTAGTGTTGATTCATTCTTGTGTAAAAGGTTAAAAACTGAACAAGAATTATATTCTAAAAGATAAAAATAAACTTGAGGGACTACAGTTCCACTTCCCCAACATAGACGAGGCAAGGATTTTTTTTTTGTTTTTTTTTTTGTTTTTTTTACTAAATGCACAAAGTGCTGTTGCTGTCTGAAAATGGGCATGTGGGCTAATTTGCATATTTGCTTGCTTTCTAATGAATTATAATTGTAACCTCTGAACCAAACGTCAGCATCTAAAATGCTCATCAGTAGTTACACGGCTCAGGTCACGGTTCATTACAGACTTTATCAAATGGAAAAAAAAGCACACATTTGTTTTTTCTTTGTTTTACCCAAACGGTGCTGCTATCCATTATTCATTTTGTACAGTTCCATGTAGGTTATGCATGCAAATATTATCATGAATGATGGATGGGGATTGCTGTCTCTACAAATTTGCATATTTAAAATCTGCTGCCTGTTTACAGCACTAATTGGGGCGGTCATGTCTGCATTTATTTTCTCGTGACAAGAATCATCATTAGGGTTTAAGATTTGGAGTATGCGGAAGCTCTTTAAATATATAAAATACAAATTATCAGAGCAAAAACAATGGAAGGCAGAGAGTTGTTTTCAGGTTTCGTATCTCCCCTGAGATCCTGAATGATTAAAACAGACATTAAGTTGGCTTGTACCACTGACATCCAGTAAATAAAGCTAGAAAATGCATTTCTACATCTTCATTGTATAAAACAATTCTAAACAGATGGCTGACTAGCAAAGCCACGCCCGATCACAACAAAGTTTCATACGTCAATAATAATATTTCAACCTGCTCTATTATATTCCATACTTGCTCTGAACCAGACGTTAGACCTGGGACCTAAAGACGATAAAGATGTCCTGTTTTGTCGTTGAGCTGTACGAAATGGTCAAAGGTTTTAGAACAAAATTATTGAATCACATGTTACAACACCAACATGTTCACATGAGTTGATAACATGCAGGATGTTCACTGGCATCAGTCACACTGACAACAAAACCTTCCTTGAAACACGCTGGGCCCAAGCACATAATACAAAACGATTTTGTAGAGGTGGGAACTAGAGGGATGAACCACAGGGATCCATTGTGGTTTATTTTCCACCAAGTCTTTCCAGCTGGGGCCATGTGTTCCTCCAGCCCTGCTCTCCTGTGTCAGAGGCTCTCTTCCAGGAAGAAACAGATCGATATATGGGTCAGGTGTCATGCTGTCTGTCTCCTCACTTGCCTTTTGAACAGCCTTATCTTAAACTGATAAAAAAAATAAAAATTGATGGGTGGAGAGAATTCTTCAGTTTGGACACTGTGTAGTTGGTCAATTCACAGGCTAAGCCAGAAGTAGAAAAGAAAATCCAGAGTGCAAAGACTGTTTTGAGTCAACAAGGATTTGAGCCTTAGATCCGCATTCAGACACGTATTATATTTCCAAGCCAGCTTTTGAAATTGTTAACAGATGGGATGAAAAACATCATACTTATTATATTAACTTAAATGGCAATGGAGCATTATTATGTTAGACAAACACACTTCATGGTGTTAAATCCAAAGTAAATTATTTAAAGGGCAGGCTAGAAAACTTAAGTCAAGAATATGCAAAATATTGTCTTGTATTTGTTAATTTTCACAGCAAGAGTGTTTCCCAAATATTATGAATTAATTCAAGGAATTGTTTTGGAGAAAAACCCCATAGAAAATAGTAATAAACTTGACTTGTAAAATAAACTTGAGAGAAAATATATGCCAAATCTTCTTCGTAAGGAACAAATCAGGGTTTTAAGGGTCAGCTCGGCAAGCTATCAATAGCTCAGGGAGAGCTACTGAGAGAGCTTGAGAGACACCAGAGACAATGCTAGTTGTATGTCAGTCCCATGGCAACCTGTGATACATTGCAGTGTTTAACCAAATTCTTGCCAAAGCCATGCAGTCAAGAGCACATAAATTGATAAAGTCAGTAAAATATGCGACTACAGATTCTGTGCTATCTCAGTAGCAATGCCCCGCCTCACTGTTGGTTCTGTATTTCCTCTTCATCTTCCTTGGTGGTCGCTGCAGTAGTGATGATGCAGTAGTTCTTTTCAGTATGCCATGGTCTCAAAATATCCCTTTAATAATCTAGCTTCAATATTAAAAAGCTCAAATATCAAAAATTGAGTTTTTGTGTAAAGGCAAAGACACTGACTATGAAACCATTTTGATCCATATGCCAGCTCATAAACAACTTAACATACCTTCAGCAGGGAAAAGCACAGAAAACAGAAGAATGTCATCTCCATTTAGAGGAGTGTTTTCAGCGTGTTACTGAACCTTTTGCCAGTTGCAAGGACACATGACGTCAGTGTAGAGGTGAGTAAGCACCAAACAGCATCAGCATTACTCATGGTCACAGTGAAGTGGGTACCTACGGGTTTGCGTGTAGGCGTGACTTGGACAGACTGATAAAATTCTGGCAGGACTCTCTTCTTCACTTTACGTTTTCTCAGACCGGCAGCAGATTCTGGTTCGCTCTCAGGGATCTCAGTCAGGATGGGCTTCTCCTCCGTCACTCGCGCATGCACGCTCCTCCTTGCATGACGAGGACTGTGCCTGAAGCCCTGGGAAACATGAACAATAGTCAAGCTGGCAACAAGCAGACTATATCGAGACAAGTGAAACATCAGTAATGGTGCCACAATCTGGGGTTTGTCAAACAATGTGGGTACGTCTGTCACATAACTTAGATTACCATTAGATGAGTGTGAGAAATAATTCAGCCACTAGCAGACACTACAGACCAAAAGCTAAATCTTTCTTCTGTGCCTCTGTAAGTTCAAGGTTAAAGTGATTCTGTATTGCTAGACGTGAAGGCAATCCCATTCAACAAGGATTGTTAGCCTGTGCCATGCTGTTGATTCCCAGGTATTACATTTGCTGACAGGACACAGACATCATTATCTGCACTTCAGTCAAATAATATTTGAAATAAAAGCACTTGTCTAAACGTCATTGTTTTTTAAACAAACTGAGCATAAACCACTTCAACGCTCAGTGTTTCAACGTTTAAATTGTAAAAGACGGAAGCCTGCTTTAATAGGTTCCTCAAGCATCTGCAGCCTGATTTCAATGATGTGTCTTTTGCCACGTACTGAACACGTCTTATCCAGGTGAGTCACTTTTCGTGATGCTCAGACATAGCACTGACAGGCCAATTAATGAAGCCTAACGTTCCGTTTATTTTGGTGGTACCAAAACGTGTCGTCTTACTTTGAAAGTAAAGTGCGTAAAACGGAAACAGGTTTATTGGGGCTGTGCTTGACGCATTGAGGCAGCAAACCGTGACGGTTTCTCATCATAGCCTCTTTATTATTATAAAACACATCGAATATCCGATGGCTAGATCACACCCTACTTCATCCCTCGCAATGCGTGGATACGCTGCCGAGCCGTCTGAAGGAAAGTGCGCGATCACCGAGACCTACATTATTTATTGAGAGCACATGCGCACTGCGCACATCTCCATCCTTAAAATAGTCCTGCAGCTCCGTCAAAATCCACAGAAAAACGGCTTTTGATTGAAGCATTTCTCGCAACGGGGGAACAATTACACGGTTTGACGTGTTCATTTCCAGCTGTTTCTCTTGCCATTGCAGATGAAGTGACTTATACACATAATGGAAAAAGTTCATCCTACCTCAGATCGAAAATGATGCGATCGCAGACCAACTATGAGAAAGAAAAAAGAATGAACGTCACAATCGGATCGGATTATTTTGATTTCTTAAATTCAACAGTATGGCGTGTCAAAGACAATCTATGGGTGTAAAACTCAAGCTGCGTATGATTTCAATAGAGCATCACAATGGATGCACCTGGCAACTAAATACAAATGTATTTTATACCCCTTCAGTCATTGCAGATCGAGTCAAAGATTATGTGTATGACGACATGAAATCATGACATCGGCAGATCCAACACATAACATGCGTTGTACAGGCGCTATACTCACCGCGGCACTTGGTGCGTCCGGAGAGCACTGATTTTATTGGATGCTTTCCATCACGGATCCGCCGATGCCAGCAGCAAAGGAACAAAATCGTGGCAATGGTTCCGAGTAAGAGGAGCAACAGCAGCAGCACCCACTGGATACTGTAGGGCCTGAGCAGGACCAGAAACGCCGCAGCGATCATCCTAAAGACGCGATGTAGGACGGAGCGGGCAGCCCTCGGACCGCTGGATCCTCTCCTGCGGTTATGTTCGATGGGAGCTCAAGACGTACGAACGGCAGCGGTTGACACGCACGCAACGGAGCATAGTGCGGCATGTCGCGTAGAGAGAGCAGGTTCAAAGTGAAGGCGCCACGCTATCGATGTCATTATTGTGGAGCACAACGCATGACTCAGCAAAGGCGCAAGTTGGATTCATTTATTTATTTATCCCCCCCCCACCCCCACACACACACACGAGCAGGGAGAGTCAGCAGATTCACCGGAGCTTCGCATGTATAATCTGCTGCAGAGACGGCCGGGCTGCCCAAAAGGATCATGATGTAATACCAATAACAAAAGTATTAGGACTATACGTATGCGGAAAAGGCCCGCAGTCTGCTCGTTTGAGATGCAATGAATCCGTGATCCGTTTATATCCTTGCAATTCTGCAACTATAAATCTATAATTAAGTGAACTTTGCTGTCAAGTCTGATCTTCCCCAGCCTGGAGGCTGTGCAGAGGTCATAAAATGAGTGAGAGGCTGGATGTGCACAGACACTTTTAGGGAGAAAACCCAGACAAGTACTCTAATGATAATCCACCATGGGTTATGTAACTTTGTGGATATTCTGCCATGTTTAGGGCATTTTGTGTCAGTCAAATGAGGAACAGGAAGCAAAGAGAGTGAGGAAAATATAGTTTATTCATCATACTGCCATTTAGAGACTAAACAAAAAAGCCTAGAGATATTACATGAATATATGCAATATATGCAGTAATGACAGCGAAATGTACACATCAACATACCACTTTTGTGGCGTTAATATTTCACATGATGTGATGCAAATAATGTATTTATCAAGTCTTATGATCATATTATTGTGATAAACTAGAGGTTAAATTACACAGATAGTTGATATAGAATTAACCTTCTTTTAACCATCTGAGCGTATGGCTTTTGCTGTGATGCAAGGATAAAATCATCAAACCCCAGATAGGTCAACATTCTGGCCAACAGTAGATATGGATGATATTGGTCATGGAGACCATGTTTGCTATTATCAAATGAAAAGCCAACAGTCATTTATTAGTGTCATTGTGCAGCTAAAACACGTTTGTTTTCTGTTCTGTTAAGGTTTTATTAGATCCATGTAAATGTTACACACTGGCCCTTTCACTGTATTTAAAAGCCACTTTTTATTTTAAACGATAAGACGTTAAAAATGAACATATTTAAATCAGTCTTACAGCAGAATGTGTATAGGAATTGCTCGCATTTTATTAAAATTAACGTGGTCTGGAGCATTTCCGTGTCGATATATTCGTACATTCCATTCCAAACAGAGAAACAACTTTGTGCAGACAAGTCTTCAGAAGAATAAATTACATAGCACCGAATCTGAACTAAACAAAAATTGGAGCGTTCCGCAATGACAATTTGTGACTTTGGTAACATATATTGTTGTCATATTTCCTCTCATAACGTAAACATTTTCCACGTGGGGAAGTAGAGTGCCACGCCCTCGCGGTAGGCTGCACATGCTAAGCATGTAAAATAAAGGCATTGTCCGGGAAATGAGACCTCATCTCGAACTACCCCTGGCAAAATGAAATCTGCTTAATAGAAAACGTGTTCTCAAAAAATGTCTTTGCAGCTTCGCGAAGGGCTCCAGACAATGCTTCAGACAAAGAAGTAGTGTTACCGTTTTTTGTTTTACCGTTAGGTTTGCTAAACAATCGTTAACTCCGTCCGCACGGAACACTCTTTAGAGCAAAGGAAGCGCTTCAATTTCCCGTGACGTCACGCAACCGACTTGCTTGCTAGTAGCCCCTCGTTCGTAGCTGCTAGCCGCAGCCTTTGACATCTGAAGCCCATCTCTGAAAACAGGCTGGCAGCAGGTACTGTAGGGAGAACTTGTATCTCTGCTCGTTTGCATTATACGTAGAAACAAACTGGCGGCCCATCGCGACCATAAGCGTTAGCTCACTTACTTACCAGACTTTTAGGGAGGCTTTGCATTGCAGTAGCTAAGTTGAGCATCCGCTGTAAGACTTCGCTGGGCATAACGTTTATAAAGGACTATAGCGGTGATACGAACAGAAGCACTCAATCAGGTGTGCATGTAAAGAGTTCACCTGACAGTATTTGTACTGATCAGTGCTAACTAGCTAGTTCCCATAAGCGCGAAATCTCTGTCTACCTAACTTGCTCCTCGTGCTAAACTTCCTAGTTGCTCAGTGCTGCCGCGTGTGGCCAAATGTTTATACGGCAACAACAACATCGACCTTTGTAATTCAGCCTCCACCCATGCATGTACATCCATGCGTCCACCTTTCTGCGGCAGCAGAAGCAACGGCTTTAGCTGCCCCGTTATGGAGATGAAGATGCTAATCTGATTTAATAATCTTAATCTAATCCATCAAATTGAATACCAAAATATGGGATGGCAATGACGAAATGACACTTGTCAGTTGGACGGGCGATGACTTTTGTACACCACTTAATGCTGACACAAATTTTTAATATGCCGGCTCTAGTTTTAAAAGTAACTATTTTATATTTTTCAGATAAATGTCTTCACCCCAATCAGACGATGATGATGTTGAAGACGTGGAGTTTGTATCAGTAAGACACATTTGCGCATCAGTCACATTAAAGGTCAATCGTTCCAAAAACACCCAATATGTTTTCAGTTGCTTACCTTTTGCTTTGGCTGTAGGAGGGCCCCACCAGACCCGTACTGGAGTGCATTGACCTGCGGAGCGGCGACGAGGATGAGGGTTGTTCATCAGCAGCTGGCACAGTGAGTGGTGGTCTTCTTCAACGAGCGAGCGAGCCAGTGAGACTGATCAGTTATCTTGTAACTTCTAGAATAATTCATTCTTAATGCCTTTAATTCTCTCACAGCTGGATGATGAGATTGCCTGCCAAAAAAAGCGCGTTGAGTCCACACTGGACAGGTTGGCTCAACGGGTTGCCATGGAAAAAAAGGAGAGGGCTCAGAAATGTAGGGCTTTCAAGGTGAGGCAACTTGGGTATTAGACTTTCTTTAATTCTCGTGTTCAATGCCCTACACCAAGCTGTCTACCTCTGCAGCATGGTGTTATATTTATCTCTCTGAACACACAATAAAGATATTACACATTTTTTTTGAAAGAGGTGTGTATATTTTCTCGATTTTAATCAGTGATTTTTCAATGTAATCACTGATTTGTTTCATGAGTACACTCCAAACACTATAATTGCAAACTTCTAAGTGCCGCTTTGTGTTATTTAAATGCTATTTAAATAGACCTAATCAGTGCAAGGCAGTGCATCGTATATGTTAAATTGTCCTAAGACAAGCTTGAACCTCTGGAGCACGAATAAGCTGTAACAGCAAACAGCTTCTGTAAACTCAGCAACAGTGCCACCCTGTGGACAGATTAAAATCGACCTCACACAGAACCCAATGGTTTTTCTTTTTTTTTCATTTTGCCCAGCCCTTAAAACTCTCAGATCTGTTGTATACTAGATGGGATGACCAGTATTTCCCCGCCGTTCTTCTTGATTCCTTTCAGGAAAAGCAGATTCTACAAAAGGCTCACGGGCAGCGGGAGCTTGCATTTAATTCGGCAAATGGGGTTAATCTGGAGGCAAAGCGTTGTGTGGATATGTGGTTGAAGATGCCAGGTAAGCTCAGAATCAAAATACAAAACATCCTTCCTCATACTATAAGATTGTCATTTTATTGTGTTTTTTTTTCAAGGATTTGCTAGGATTTAATCAAGACAGAGCTCTTTTCAGCTGCGTTATTGCGACTGTGGTCCTTGTTCCAGGTATTAAACCTGGAGGCCTCCATAGTGGTTCCAGGAAAAGACAGAGACCAGATGCTTTCCCGATGAGCACTGCGGCCAGACGCACTTGTCCAGTGATTAACTGTGGCCGAGTTTATGACAACGCATCCCTTCTTGATGGGCACTTAAAACGGTACTCCTCCCTCTCTAGTTCAGCTGCGTCACACTTCTGTTTTTCTTTTTAAACACAAATGTTGCAGTGAAACGTCTCATCTGTAGGTTCGACCACTCGCCTTGCGACCCCACCATCCACCTGAAAGGATGCCCCGCAGAGCTGTTTGCCTGCCCTGCATGTGCTCTGCACTTTGAGACCAAGGAAAAGTGGAGGAGACATCTGGAGTTCAAGGTTGCTGTCCGCCTTTCTCTATGAATTATCAATAGTTTCAGAGTTTAAAAAGAAGCACGCGTTAAATGAAGTTGTTCCCACCAGGTGTCTTCGTCTTCCCCTGATGGGCACAGCGCCACCCTGAGGTATCAGCGCATCGTGTGCTTTGCCTGTCCTGCCTGCTACCTCTTCTTCAACCTCCGGGATGAGTGTCTGCAGCACATGTCAGCCAAAAACCATTTCACCGTCTCACTTCCGATGGCTGGTAAGCTTTAATAATTAACGTAGCAGGCGTGCCACAACCCTGCACATTCCAATCTAAACAAACAGAGAAGTAAGTGAGTGTGTGTGTGTGTGTTTTCTGCTATTCCTTTAATCCAGAAACCAAAGTAAGACCGCTTCCGGTTCCCATCCCGCAGTCGGTGAAGAATCGTTTGGTCACTCTGTGCAAGGACGTCGCTTTCAATGTCCGCTGCTCCATATGTCACAAAGTGTTGACTTCGCACCAGACAGCTCAGGCTCATTTTAAGTAGGTTTCCTCCTGATGCTTTACACTAACTGCCAGCATCTCTACAGTTTAGCATCTCTAAACGTCTCATTTACTTTTGTCCCGCTTGTCTGCTGCTGTGAAGCGTGCACTGCAGACAGGGCTGTGCTGTGGCCAAGGCCGACAAAACGGTGGTTCAAGTCATGGAGCAGCTGCAGGTGTGGGGCCAGTGCTCCGTCTGCTGTAAGCTCTTCCCCGGGCGGGCTGAAATCGAGAAGCACACGGAATCGACCCAGCACCAGGTGGAGGTCAACAAAACCATGGAGAAAGCACTTTTGCAGCACTGCAGGTTCTCTGAAAGCCAACCCGCGGAGCGAGGCGGCGAGAGGGGGCTGAAAAGGCAGAGTGCCGACCTTGACGCGCCTCTTCAGAGCGAAAGCAGGAACCACTGTGACGAATCGAGGCCGCGTCCACGCCGTCCGGGCGCCGGCCGCACCGTCACCGCCTGGCTGTGCGAGTGCGGCCTGCGGTTCTCGCAGGAGGCGGCCGCCAGCAAGCACCTGCTGGACGCCAACCAGATCTTCCACCGGTGCGGCGTGTGCGGCAAACTGATGGGCGAGTCGTCCATCACGCGGCTGCACATGAGCCGCTTCCACGGCGGCGCCCACCTCTCCAACTTCCTCTTCCACTGCCGCCGCTGCGACGTGGAGATGCCGCGGCGCGAGGACATCCTGTCGCACGTGTCCGAGGCGCACGCCGGCCACACCTACTTCACCGAGCGGGAGCTGCCCGTGGAGGCGGAGCCCGACGCCAAGCCGTCCACCAGCGGGCGGCGGCCGCCGTCCGCGCCCCAGCCCCCCCGCCGCCCCCCCGCCGCCGGAGCGGACCACGTGGATGTGCAGGATGTGCGAGGAGCTCTTCGACTCGGAGGAGGAGGTGGAGCGGCACTGCGGCGACGTCGGCGCCCACAGCTTCCAGAGGTTCATGTGCGGCCACTGCCCCCAGAAGTTCTTCAAGGAGTCGACGGTGCGCCGGCACTGCGCCAACGAGCACGGCGGCCAGACCAAGAGTTTCTACTACTGTGGCCTCTGCGACAGCATGCAGTTCGACTCGGAGGGCGAGTTCGCCGAGCACTACAAGAGAATCCACGCCAGGGACTACTGCCGCACCAGCGACGGCGGCCCGACGGAGGTGGAGGTGGTGGCGGCGGCGAGCGACCCGTGCCCGTGCATGGCGTCAGAGAAGAGCCAGGAGGAGGCCAAAGCCACGTACACGCGGTGCATGCGGCAGCTCGCCAGCGAGGGGAAGTGCCAGTACCTGTGCGCGCCCTGCGGCGTGTCGGCGCCCTCCTACGCCCAGATCAAGACCCACGTCCACACCAAGCACCCGGCGCTCAACCTGGACACAACCTTCGACATCCAGTGCAGGGCCTGCCCGCAGAGTTTCGACGCCGTGCCCACCTTCCACCAGCACTACCACCGCCAGCACTGCGCGCTGGAGCCGTGCGCCAGCTCCAGAGGAGACGCGGCGGCAGAGCACGACGATATGGAAGTGCTCGACGCTACGGAGATCAAACCAGAAGTTAATGGTAGGTTATTTTAGTTTTGTTTGTTGACCTCCAGGAGGCATCTAATTTTGTCTTCCATACCCTTTCAGAGATTGACGATGAATCACTGGTGGAGTATTTGAACATGGAGCAGCCCCACAGAGAGAACGACGCACAGGAAGGTAGGCAGAGAATGATGCAGAACCTCTGAGAAACACCAACCATGTTGGGTTAACAGATCAGCACGTCAAAAAAAAACTCCTTCACTGTTTGCTGTTTCACAGGTGGATCTGACGACGTCATGTCCATGAGCGCTGAAGACGAGAGTGAATCAGCAGGTCAGACATCACGATCAAACGTGATTTGCAGAAACAAAATGTCAAAACACTGAGATTTTTAATATTTTCATTTGCTTTCCAGTCTAAGGGCACATATATACAGTTTGAATTTGAATTCATTGCAGTCAACTGTATGATCTCGAACTAATCTTGTGCTTTTGCTTTGTTTTTTCACAGATTTGGAAGAAGCTCTTAAAAGAAGTCTGCTTGAGTTTTAAGAGCTCAATTACATTGTTTTGTTGGAACACAAAGTTCACCTGTCACGTTTATTTCAGATTTTGGTTTTCACAAATAAATATATTGCCGGTTTCTTTTGCTTTGTTTCTGTCAATTTTAAATTTTAAGAATCTAATAATTTCAGAGAATAAAATTGCCTTCCATCTCATTGTATTGTCAAAAAAAAGGACAGGTTTCACTTACCCAGGACCAGCTTCACTATTCAAATTGATTGTGAGGCTGTGAAGCTGACTTCAGGTCGGCAAGGTGGGCAACACAAGGTCAGAGAAGGTCAGGAAGTTGTGTTTGTCGGTATGATGGCCAACTGAACGTGCTGCAAATGGCCACGCACTGTAAAAAGAAATGCTGCAAAAACCACTCAAATATATAAAACACCTGCCACAGAAAAAAAACAGTGCAATTACAGCAATTATGCAAAAGCAGATACATACAAATGCAAAACAAAGATTTTACAAATACCTAAAAAACGAAATCCCAAATGTGCCAATTTGCACCATTTACCAAGCTAGCCTCCACAGTGCAAAAGGGACAGTTGTATGACACAGACTGAAGAAACGGACAAACATCTCAGCTGTGGTAGACACTGCTGCAAAAAAACCCTAAGGATTGGCCAACTAAAGTAAGAAAATGAGGTAGCAGTCATTAAGTTTGGCTTTATAACCACACAGAAAAAATATATCAATATGTTAGGTGATAGTATTCTTATTATAAACAAATGTGGCAATTACTGAATAGCAATAGAAAATAAAAGTAAGAAAAAACATTCTTTCATTGTCATTTCAGTCCCCAGTCAGAAGCTATTTGGGGGCTATGGCGTGGGAAAATGTCCAAAAACTGACAAAAATCAGTCTGATCATGGGGTCAATACGTATTCTACTTTTTGGAAAAAAAACAAACCATGATTTATTTATTAATTTATGGGTCTTTTCTGGAGTTTCAAAGGTGTCCCAAAATGAAGAAGTCAATTTAGGCTACTTCAAAAGTATCCCAAAAATGAAGAGGTCAATTTAGTATCCCAAAATGTGTCACTCCAAGCCATCTAATATGGAATGTGTGTTGTTTGATATTGGTCAACAGTGGACCACAAAAAGGATTGTATGATCTAGATAACTCAAAAGATAGAAAAGTGTAGACAAAGTTGAATATATTATGTTATTGATTTATATTATCTGAAAAATGTCCCCACTTTTTGTTTTTGGTCCGCTGTTGGTGAATGTGTAACTAAAAGTTCAATGGATCTCCAGGAAACATTTTTAATCCCTCTGTTTACTTTGACTAGTTCTGTTTTGTTCACTTGGCGGCTGTGAGGTGGTCTCAGATGGCAGAGTCAACACCTCGCTGGGGGTTTTGTTACTTATCTAGGAGAGGTATCAAGTGATGTACTGTGCTCACTTTGTGACATCACAAAGGCCTGATTTCCTAAATTGCTGAAAAGTGGAACAAGAAAGAGAGTTGGACAACTTTTTCTTTTTGTTAGGCGAGTTTAGAGATTATACATGAGCAAAGTGAGTGTTGCAGAAATTGAACTGAATTTGTATGTTTTGGTTTAACACAATACGTGTTGTCTAATGAGCTTTATGTAAAGGATTATCGCGTTGTCTCTACATTGACGTTTTAACTCGAGTGGTCTAAACGGTGATTGCTTGCATTTTGCCCCGACTGCAACAGGATCGGCCATTCAAAGACGATGCGTTACGTATGATTTATTGAAACAAAACCAGACACCTGAACAGCTTTGGTTAAATACAAAAACCTGGCGCTTAACTAGGATTCCTCCACTCAGAGGTAGTGTATGCACATCCCATCCTGTATCTTGTGACACAGTCCAATGTGAAAAGCAGCGCTTCGTACTGGATTCGTGTGTGGAAAGAACTCTGAATCATGCATCATTGAAAAACTATCAAGTGTAAACCTAATCATTTAATAGAAATCACAGTGAATGTAGTTATTTTCAGCCCTTCGGGTTGTCAGGATCAAACCGTCCAAAACGAATTCAGGATGCGTTTTGTTTTGGCGACTCCCCCCGCCGGCAGCCGTTGGCTTGCTCCAGTTTTTTGCTGTCCATGAGCTTGATGTTTTTCTCGGCGTTCTCAACGTTCCTCAGCAGCGTCTCCAGCCTCCGCTTGATGTTCTTCTGGTCCTCCAGAGCGCAGCTGATCACGATGGCCTGGAACTTCTGGTCGATGGGGACGGGCGCCACCTCGGTCACGCAGGCGGCGTGCAGGGCGAGCAGCTTCTGCCTGGCGCTGTCCATGTTGTCCATCAACTTCTTCAGCACCTCGTCTATGATGGATGTGGCCTTGTGCAAGGCCTCCTCCTGCTGGGGGTTCCTGACCGTGCCCACAGAGATCTCCACGGTCAGCGTGCGGCCCATGAGACGCTCTGCCGTCAGCTCCAGCTCCTCTCTCTCCCCTGGGAAGGAGACAAGGACAAGGACGGCGATGGCGCATATTTCAAGACACAAGAGTTGATGTGTTGTCCTCTCCACACAAAAGCAGGTCAGTCGTGTCCCTGCAGGAATCTAAAAATGTGTTTGAAAATCTAACGAGGAAGGGAGGCATCAGAACGCACAGTAAAGACCCCACTTGTGTCAAGTTTATATTTCAAGGAGAAATTCAGAAGTACCTCAGTTTCAATGCCAGTTCACACACACACTAGCTCCCCTTTAATTTTTCCCATTAGCATAGTTGCTTGTGAATCAGCGGATAATTTTACAAACACTGTTTGTTGGTGTGAGGATTTAAAACTTTTTTTTTTAGGGCTCCTTATTAAAAAAAACTCTATAAACCTCTCCAGAAAACAGACATGGAGGGTGGAGTGAATGCCTGACTGACGCCCTATGTGTCATCATAAACAGCTGCTTTCCAGAGCTGTGTGTTTTCGCGCACTGTCTGAAAAGCCAGGCAAACAACACTAGTAAAGGACGGATATCTTTTGTGAATGGGGAGTTATTTGATCAGCCAGAGACATAATAAAGACAATGTTTCAGAATATGGGTCCTTATTTTTGATAAAATTGTTTCACATGTGACCTGCTGCCAAAAGGATGAAGACACTACTGACGTTGGCCAGGACAAGCCTGCTTTGATTTCCCTGGTGTCAGAACTGTAAACACGGTGGGGCAACAGTCCCTTTTTAGTCTCCAACCCGATAATGAATGGTCGACCTGCCCCACATTGGTGCAACTCAATAGCCTTTGTGGAGTACCTCATGTGCACTTTTATCTGTGTGACTATCATCAAGTCACCAACAGTGTGTCAATTTAAATAAATAAATACAGAAATAAAAACTTGTCAGAAACACAAAGCATAGATGTTTAATCGTTTGAAGGACATCAAAGTCAAAGCAGAATGTAGTACAAAGTGTCCGTCGATGAGGTCTGGACCCGTGGGTGAATGATCTCATGTTCAACTTCTCTGTTTTTGGGTGGGGTACAAAACCTTTTCCCATAAGTGCTTTTTCCCCCCCCTCAAAAACACCAGCCCAGTGCAAAAACATGACCTCATGAGATAACACTCTGTGTGTGTGTGTGTGTGTGTGTGTGTGTGTGTGGGTAGACAGAGAGAGAGGGACGCTCCAGAGATGTGGAGGTGTCGGCGAGTGGCCTCACCAGCGCAGACGCTTCGCATTTCCTGCCCGCTCTGAATGGACTGAATCATTTCCAGGATGCACTCCCTTTCCTGCTCCATGGCCGACGCTGCGTCCCGCAAAGCCTCCACCCTACCGGGGAAAGTAAATTAATTAAATAATCAATTAATCATACAATGAAAAATAAATAAACACCGGCTTTACGCGCGCTTCTGCTGTGGAACCATTCACATCGCGTGCAATGAGTCACGCTGCACCGTTATGAAGGAAAATAAAACGCGAGCAGGCGGCGCAGCAAGTGCACGCGCCGCGGCCTGCTCCAAGACACCGCACCTCACTTCCAGCTGATCCAAACTCTCCAGGAGTCGTCCGGAGCGGTCCGCCATGGACAGGCTCCTGCTGAACTTGGCGGTGGTCGCCTCCGTCATTCGGGCTTGTATTTTGGCCTGAGCCATGCCGGGCAGTGACGGTAGGGTCGCCGGGTGGACTTTTACGATCGGCTCGGGCAGGAGAGACGCGTCCGCGCGGCGGTGGAGCTGAGCCGGAGTGAGAGAGCGCCGCTGCTCCTGGGAGAACATTTCCAAACATGGGCTGTGACTTCCTTCCCTCTTCCCCCAAGGAAGCCTCCAGAGGAGACCAGAACGCCAGGGTGTCAATGTGTGGTCCGCGGACCAACCCGAGGCCCCTTCAGAGTAAACGTTTTCATTGTAAACCTACATGTGTCTGCAGACTCCTTTACGTTTTTTGTTTGTTTGTTTATTTCACACCTAGCCAACATATGCGCGCGCTTTAAATGAGATGTAATTTAAAAAACGCGAAAGGCCTCGCATCACTATTCTTTTTGTTTTTGAGGTAGTTTCAAATTTGCTCTTAATTTATAATGTACTTTGATCGTTGAAGAAAACAATACATACAAATTTGTTTTGTTTTTCTATTTTACCATGTTGATATAAAGGTATCCTAATGGTTTTGTAGTCACCTATAAAATTTGTCCAAATTCTGTCCTAGGTTTGCACAAAATGATCAAAAGAACACAAAACACCTAAAATGTCAGATGTTCGATGATGTATCAATCTTAAATATTAAAAGTTTACGTATTGGCGATACTGAACCTGTATTCTGCATTTACTTGGTATGGGTTATCGGTATAACATGCAGTATCGCACACCTCTAGCTCATACAGCTAAGGGTAAATCACAAAAAGAAACAAGGTTGAACACAAGTGGTTCTTTTCCAAAATCTCTGTGACTGAAATCAGTACGTGTGGATGACACAGGAGGGGAGGACTGACTGGAGGCTGTGTGTTTTCAGAAGGAAAAGCTTTTCAAACGGAACTTTGCACTTCAAAATGACACACTAAATACAAGAGCAACAAAAAAAAAAAAAAAAGTTAAAACTTTTATTGATGCCAGACTACCATCGACGCTCCCAATGCGCAAACCGGGTGCTCAGTTGTGTGGCACATCTCAAGTCGCGATACATTATTTAGCTAGTAAACATAAACTCCAACAGATTGTTTTCGTCGTGAGCATTCATAGGTTGGTAGGTCTACATGAATGTGCCAAACTGATTAATGGAGCCACTGTGGGCGCGTGGAAACTAGAGTAACAGGTACAATATTACAACACCTGAGTGATAGCACATAAGTATGGTCAGTTTTAAGTCATGGTACTGTAAGATTATATGCCATCTTTCATTATAAAGTGCACTAACTTCAATCAGTCAAAGAAGCAAAATAAACAATGTTACAAATGAGAGAAAATGATGAGTATTTACAGGTTTACTGTGCAAGTGATTTTAAACATAAACCACAAGAGATTTAGAAGTTTAAACAGTGTAAACATGGCAATGTGGGGAAAAGGCAATGTGGTGTAGCAACCATGTTTGGATATTCAATGTAGGAAAAATAAATGTTTGCATGCAGGTTTCTTAGACATTGGTTAAAAAAAACAAACCAGTTGCTTCAGAATGTTTTTAAAAAAAAAAACAGGATTCTAGGAAGGAGTCTTGGAAAAAGAAATTGAAAAACAAAATGTGCATCCCCCGTTCATGTGAAATATTTATGCTGGAAATGATGAATCTAACGTTCAACTGGAGATTTAAGACTTCACATCACCAAATGTTTGTGCTTGCAAAACCACCTTTCTAATAACAACATTACGTTACTTGAAGTGTGAATCTGCTCGCAAGAAATTCGATTTTCGTGTTTGTTTGTTTTTTTTTTTAAGTACCTGAAAGTGTTGGGAAGAAAGTCATTTTTCTTGCATATTCAGGCGCACACAAGTGAATTAACTTGTTCTGGTGATTAGATTAAAAAAAACCAAGACGTACCGCAGGGACACACCACTGAGCAGCAATCTTCAGTCTCTACGACTGTATCGTAAAACTTCTTTTTTCCCCTCCAACTAAAAAAAAAGAACGTTGGTAAGAACATAAATCAAAAATCCCAAAAAAAAACGAACCATTGTAACTACTTTGAAGTCTTGAAAAATGTGGAAACAATGCAGTGAAAATTGAGGACACAGACACAGAACCCCCCCGCCCCCCTCTGAGGCTCATATAGGTCAACTTCAAAGTGTTAGTAACGGAGTACCTGTAAAGGAACTATGGGAGGCGCAGAGTACGATTGGTTTCCATCTTTGCACATCACAATGCGGCTGTGATGGTCTTTGATTTGTTTAGTAGAAAGCAGGAGTGTGTGAATACAAATAGAGGGCTGTTTAATAGTCTTAATATTATCTACTAACCTATCATATACACAATCAGTGTCTTGATTCACTACAGCTCAAAAAGAGCACATTTTGGCACCGGGTCAACACTGCTGTGACTTGTACAAAAATACTTTCTCCACAGAGAATCACCTCTGGATTTGTGAGCGCTGTGTGCAGGGTAGTCAATAGAGTTGAAACCATATTATTTCCTGTCCAAAAATATGGTGCAAAATAATCCGCAAATCATCCGCAACTGAATTTGTGGCTCGAGCTGCTGCTTTTACTTAAGGCAATGACCACGTGGAGCAGACGTCGAGCTCGGATGACTGATGGGGGCGGGTGGCTTATAGGGACGGCTCACTTCAGACTGAGCATCGAATTATTACTGCAGTAACACGTTGGGTTTCCCAGTTGGAAGAAGCTTTGGTCTGTCAATGTGGTCGATCTAAATCTCACAAACTCAGTCAGTCGTTAGGGTCGATTTCAGAAAAGGCTGCAGCTCCCGAAAGGATTTTTACTCTTCTTGGTCCTTTGCTTGTTGGGTCGCAAAGTGATGACTTCCCTGCCGTTGCTGGGGCTCTGGTTGCAGATGTTACTGCTTGCGGTGTTAAATACTCCTTTTTGGAAAAGACGAAAACAAGACAAAACAATGCAATTAATGAGAAATGAACGGACACACTAAACTGCATTCAAGTGGAGGACGAGTCCGCACCTATTTTATTGCTTGTTGTGTGGACGACTTCGGTCTCCTCGGCCGTTTGCTGTTTGAGTTTCTGAAGATACTTGTCAGCCAAGTACTTAAAAACTAAAAAGAGAACCAGTGGAAGTGTCAGCAAAGTTTAGACAAAAAGTGCACAGCCTTAAAATAGAGCAGTCTACTTTTTTCACACATGCACTTTTTTGTTTGTGAGCCCTGTCGAGGAATTTCTGTCACCATCTGGGACAGACAAAGTATTCTGTTCTATTCTGTTCTATTCTATCATGTTGGCTTTTACAGTAACTCACCCTCGTTGACGTTGAGGTCCTCTTTCACTGAAGCTCGATAAAACCTCAGCTTCAGCCTTTTGGCCAAAGCTTCTGCCTCCTCGCTGTAACGTGACCACAGAACATGTCTTGATTATTGTCTTTGCATTCAACGTCAGGGCTTTTTTTTGCAAAAAGAAAGTGGAACCCACTTCTTTACGACCGTCTCTTCCAGCAGGTCAATTTTGTTCTGCACTAGAACTGTGGGGATATCTCCGACCTCGGCCTCAACCTTCTCCTTCCAGCTGTCGATGGCCTGAAATGAATCCCTGTCCGTGGTGGAGAAGACTAACACGCACGCTTGGGCTCCTGGAATGCAAGACGCGAGTGGCAAAAGGTCACATTTTCGCAGTTATTTCACCATGTCACAATTCAAAAGTAAGAAAAAGGGGAAAAAGACAGCAAGCTGATGCTCTTAAAACCTTCAACCAAACTTGATTTCAGCTGTGTGTGTGTGTGTCAACAAAAGGCTGCGCTGACTTTACAATAAAATCTATGCAGTAAAAGTGAACCCTGGAGGTGGCGGCAGGGGTGGGGGTCAGCGGCACGAGGCAGCTGGGTTATATTTGTCCCCAGGGGAGAGGTCTTACCGCGGTAGTAGGCCTTGGTTATAGCATCAAACTCCTCCTGGCCCGCGGTGTCCCACAGCATGAGCCGCACCTCCTCGTCATTCACGCTACAGAAAAGATAACTGCTGGTTACTTCCCGGAACAGTCAAGATTTGTTACACAGAACATCACTGTTGTTTGTGAATTTCCAGCAAAACAAAGACTAGAGAGGTTTGCACCAAAAGTACATTAGGAAATAATTCCAGCTCGAAATGATTTCCCCTCCTCAACAATACATTTTAAATTGCTAAGCCCATTGGAAGAAATACTCTGGACTCTTGTTACAGAAAATACGTGTTTTTCCTAGAGCAGCAAAAAGGATACTGATTATTAATAATACAAACAAGGACCTTTTATTTTCAGCAGCAGCTAGCTGTGCCATTTAAGCCACTTATCCAAGTCTCTTACGCAATCTGCCTCTCCAGGAAGTCCACTCCGATGGTCTTCTTATAGTCCTTGGTGAAGACACCCTTGCAGTAGCGCTGGATCATGCTCGACTTGCCCACCGCCCCGTTTCCCACCACGACCACCTTGATGGCCACTTCCATGTCCTCCTCCAACATGGTGGCAAGATCAAAATCAGGCCGATTCCGTCAAATCCGCTCAGCCTGGTCGGTTTTGGCGAAGCGATACGGACTCATAGACCACCTGAAACCGCCAAGCGAACAGACAGTCACTGGGCCGCACATGGTCACTGACCGCATGGAAATCGCTATTCTCTTGTGTGTATGTAAAAACAAAGACAACATGATTAGTGAACTTTGCAATCGGGCTTGTAGAGTTGACAAAAAAAATCAAATAATATGCCATCTGTCGGTGATGAAACACTGAATGTGCCTTTAATCTTTTTCATTTCAAAGACATATTTGTCCACTAATAATTATTTGTACAACTGCTTTCAATTGTTTTATTTGTGGCAGTGAGCAAACAAAAGGATTTAGCAGTTGAAAACTATTTCTACAAAGTTACTACTTTAAAGCTTTAAAATGGTGCAATAATAATATTAATAAAGTAAACCACTTCTTGTTTTTAGGTAATCCACAGATAAAATCTGAGCACCAAGGAAACTAGAGCTCAGATCTCATGAAGCCATGTTTGAACCACAAACATCCACAATTGTAAACCACAAATTTATTCTCCAAATTAATCAATCACTAACTGAGCTGTTTTTGACAAGTGGTAGGCCAGCAATATCTCCTTAATTCTTTTTTTTTGTCAACAAGTCATTTTATTTTGACATTGCCATTTTTTGGTTTGCTAAACTTACGTGATTGATGAGCATTTAAAAAAAGACTGAAATCATAGTTGCAAGACTGGAACTGTCCACATTGAAGTCATTTCAAGCTGTTACTTGATCCGCACAACAGCGACATGTGTTTATTCTTCCATTAACACAGAGATCATCACACTCCACATAGCAACTAGCATGCTGTTCCCAGTCAGAGTGTGTGTGTGTGTGTGTGTGTGTGTGTGTCAGTGCAATGCTAAACAACATATTGTGGGAAAGCTGTTTCATACACACACTGACAACCTGCTGTGAGACTGTGATGTCCAACAGCCGGTCTGGACTGCTGTTAAGCAATATGTGTAGCAGTAGATGACTATTATTCATTAGCCATAGATAAGTTTGACAAGACAGACTTTGTTCCAACACACAGGGAAAAACTGGCACAGAAAGAGCCAGCAACAGCAGCCAGCTTTCTCTGGTTGGGGGATAAAAATAAATGTTGTGAAGTTGATGATCACACTTGTGTTAATCACAAACCCAAAGACACTGATTTGCTGAGCATGTTAGTCTGGTGTGGTGCACCTTTCTAATTCCATTCAAGTTAGGACAAAATCTTAATGAGGGCGGATTATAAACTAGAACACATTCTGATGACACAACTAATAGGGAATTAAATTTCTGTTACATTAGGAATAATCTAGCAATGATTAACAGCAAGTATGGCTTTTCAAGGAATTTATAAGACATGAAAGTGTTGCATTGTAGAAAATAAGATGTATATTTACAACATTCATATTCTGTGATTCATCATATAAAAGACAGGAACCAACAGATTCATCCTGAAAGGAAATCCTAAAATAAAAATAAAAATGGAAAGAGAACAACTCAGCAGACTATGCTAAGAATTAACAATTTACCTCAGACGTTACAACTAATAGGACTAAGAGTTCTTACTATTAATCTTATGGAAGGGCCTATCAGAGGACATTGTCCAAAAAATGTGAGAACACCCTGTATTTTAGACTTTGACTTCTTAAGACATGTTTCAATTGCTGAATTATCTTTATTTACTTTATCCCTGTGACAGATGTGACCTGCTGAACAGCTGGCAGGGGGTTCCTCAGGTGTCAGACAGCTGCAGGTACCATAACTGCATAACAGCTGACTGGACTTAACTATGCTCAAAAAAACGTTGACAGATTCTCACCTTTAAACGACGGTGTTCTGGTTCACGACGTATCTTCCAAAGTGCAAAACCAAGTCACTGACCTACAGTGGCATGCCTTAAGAAGTGTCCGTGTTGGTCTTGGTGGCAGGAGGGAGACAGCGGCGACTCAGCTGCTACGGCGTTTTAGCTAAGGCTAGCCGCTTTTTACAGAGGAGGGAACCGTGCTCTCCGCCCGTTTGGGATTTTCTCGCCAGTGGCTACAGCGAGTGAATGTGCCCTGCTTCAACACGGAAGGCACACTTCAATCACGGCTGACAACTACGAATTAAACAAATGCGTTTAAGGAAGAAAATGCACTGTTTTCTGCCCCCGAGCCTGCTTGCCGCATCTCAGCCAGCTAAAGGCTACGCATGATAGCTGTACGGGCGGCTGGCTAGAGGGCTAATGCTTGTTGCTAGGCAGCAGACCAAAGAGTGCATGAAGCAAGATACGTAACGTTCTCTCCGGCCTCCGTTCGTCTTCTGCGTACAGAGTCTTCCACTTTTTATTATTTTTATTTTTATTTTAGCGTCAGAACATATTTCTGCATGATTTACTTATATTATCTCTTCAAAGTAAGAGTAAACATACTTTTAAATGAGGAAAATCACAATTTGAACTAATTCATTCACAGCCTTACCAGCACAAAATATGTAAAACCTGATTGTTTGGTAAAATGAACTCCTGTATCAGTTTTCCTCCACATATTGTATGTACTTTAAATAAAGCGATGACTTGAATAGTTAGGAAACCGTGTATTTCTGCATTCGAGAGTTTCGAGTGTGTTCGACCCACCACTGGTCGTCTTTGGTGCTCTCTTGTTTGCAGGGGGAGAAAGAATTGAAGGCATGCAGCCTGTAGTGCACCTCAACAAGAAAAGGGGTGGGGGAAATACAGTTTTCGGGCGATTTGAATTTGATTGATTTTAGTGTCTCTAATATTCAATAAATTTAACATGGACATAGCACCAGCAACTGTATAACCAGAGTAAACTTGTATCGCTTCATGGGTCAGCAAACCGCTTTGGTGCATTTGATTTGTCGTAAGGAATGTCCCGCACGTTGTCTCCCCATCCCCATCTCCTTAAACGTTTTTACAAAAGAACTACTTTTAGGGCACATTTCTTGAACTCTGTCTTTTTACTTTTACATACACACAGTATAAAACTTTTTTTTATGTAGAAGTTATTAAAATTTGTAACAAAAAACGTTTAACCGGGTAAGGAGGAAAACCAAACAGGCGCTCACTGGCCATGCCAGTGTTTCTCTTCCGGGTTTGGCTGAAAACGTCATCATTTACCCGCGTTTGTTGAACAGCCCACTTTGTTTGGCGGGATTGAGACCCAAAGAAGCTTCGCTGTCAACTAATCGGTAAAGTATCGACACTTTTATAATTCTAAACACACGGTCGCCACTTGATATAGAGCCATTAGATGCTGCTTCTGGCAGATGGGTAGTTTGCAGTACGTTAGCTACAGTAGCGTCGTTTCAACATACAGTATAGTAGTGCACGGGTGTCTGTTTGGATTGCTGAAGCCGTTTTCTCACCATATAACAAACGTGTTTCACATCGTTATATTTTTTTTTTTTTTTTTTTTTTGGAGGGGGGGGTTTGATGGGGTGGTGGTGGTGGTGGTGGTGGTCTATACAAATAAATGATATAAAGACAACTATATGTGCAACTACGATAGGTCTTGTGTTGACAAAAATGAGCCGTCAGCTGTCATGCCAGGCCGAGCAAGTTGAGCAACACAAATGACGAAGTTGTTATCAGTTGAAAGTCGGAATTCTGCAGTACCTCTTAACCCAGATTCCCGTAACAGTAATTTCCAAAGAATAACTGTAGTCAGTGTCAATTATTAATTGGAGAAAAGTTTTGCGGATGCATTATGAATATAATACCAGCACATTGGTACATTTGTTGAAGTCTTGGTCTGATTACCAATATTTGTAGTAGTAGTAATAATAATGTGTTTATTCATGTATATAGGCACCATGGAGTTTACCGGCCGGAGAAGGAAGCTGAACCCCAACTCTAAGACAGAGATCTATGGACATGCCTTGCAGTTCTATGGGCAGCCTCCTCTGGAGAACATCTCCCTCAGTGAATTTGAAATGTTTGCTGTGGACAGACTGAAAAGTGAGATGCTGGTTCATCATACCACTCTGTTACAATGAACGCAACAACAAACGTAATCAAAACATTGTGATCCCAGCATACACCTTAAAGGCCCTGGATTGTTATTATTTTATTGTAACTCCATTCCATTTGCTCCAAGGACAGCAGAGATCTGCAAACTGAGAAATAGAATTAAGGATTCAAGCCAGAGGGAAAATATATTTCTTTGATTATAGGGTGTAATGTGTTTGATCAAATATGTGTGTGTTATATGAGTGTTTTAATTATTATTATTTTTTGCCTCTGCAGTGTTGAAGACGGTTGAGAATGTGGGAGTGAGCTATGTGAAACTCTCGGAGCCGTACAAAAAGAAATTGGACCACGAGTCCAAAAACCTCAATCTTCCCTACAGACCGGAGAGTGTGAGTCTTTTTTTAACCAGCCAGGTTTAAATGTGTTGTTAACGCTAAATACACATTTGGGCAATAAACCTTTTCTAATCTCTTGTTGAAGTTTACGCCATTTGCCTCTCCAACGTCACCTCTAGTTTTCCTGAAGGAAATCCTACGTTAATGAACTAAGATAAAACCATTATATCAAACTTGTCAAACCTTGTCGACGCATCTTTAGGATGAAAGAAAATCTCAGACTGGGCCGAGCGAACAAGACAAACGTAGGAAGGACCACATCTCCCACTTCATCCTCAGACTTGCCTACTGCCAGACGTAAGTGCATAACGTATGCGAGCGTTTGTTTTTTCCAGTGAGACAGTATTTAAATGTGCCGCTGTAATTGGCGCTCTTTTTGTGTTGAAGGGAGGACCTCAGGCGCTGGTTCATACAGCAGGAAGTGGATCTCTTCCGTTATCGCTTCAACAACCTGCTAGCAAAAGAGAAGCTTGAATTCCTCCACAGAAACCATCTGCAATATGACTCTGTAAGTTTATAAACTTTGTTTCTTTTACTGAGCTAAATATCTGTTGTTGTTTTTTTTAAATGAATTTTTAGACTTACATAAATTGTAAATGGACATTTTTCTTAACATTTTCATCATTTTATAGCCGATCAAAGATTGAAATTTTCAATCGTTATTGTTCAGCATGTATTTTTTTGTATATACACTAGGTGGAGCTATTTGACAGCTTGACACAACTATCAAGGCTCAAAAATATTTTTTTCCCCTTTTCTAAGGAGGTCTTTTTTTTTAAATTTTTCATATTAAAGTAACATCCACAATTTTCATCACTTTATTAGAGCGTTCATTCTCTTTGTTTTAAGGCCCAGTGTATGCGGCCCAATGGCGTGTCTGCAACTAAATCTTAGGGAGGCAGATTGCAACAAGCAGTTGTATAGAATGGCAACCAACATTTTTCATAAATCGCACCAGTTTATGTTTCCTGCAAAGTTTTAGTACATCTACAAACATTTTAGTATCACACCTGGTTTGAAAATTTATTTTGAAATTAAATTGTTCTATATATATATATATATATATATATATATATATATAGTAGATTGTTTGCTCACTAGTTAATATAGTAATAGCATTTTTTTTTTTTTTGCTTAACGCAAGCACATCTGGACCTTGTGCAAGCTGACATCTGTCACTACCGGTGGGGGCACTATTAATCTGTTTGACCTTTTGGGCCATAGTCCAAAACCTTTCCAAGGTTTTTAATAAAATTGTGCTCATGAAAAAACTTTTGATCAACGTGGAGATCATCTGATAAATGCTCTCCAGTGGCAATGAATGTCAGCCTTCACTGAATTAGTCGCGACAGTGACGCCGCAGCTTCACAATGAGATTCATCCGCTTCATCAATAACTTTCAGATTAGCCTGGAGGAGAAGAGGTCTCTGCAAGACAAGCTCGTCAGCTCCAGTTACGCCGTCAGCGGAATTACTGTGGAGGATCACGACTTCTACAAAGTAAGTGACTCACTCAGAGTGTCAGACGCTTATTTTCCCCCCCATTTCCCCCCTTTTTTCATGTTTGGTATTATTCTGTGGTGTCAGTTTCTCATGGAAGCTGTCGGTCAAGATCGGTTTTTATTCTGAGTGTCATAACTTTGATAAAATAAGACTTGCATGTTTTTTTTTTTTTTTTTTAAATCCTAACAGACATGCGCCTACTTTAAATCCCCTCGCTGTGCTGTATTTTTTGGGCTCCAATGATGCAATGAAAATACTTAAGCAACTTTTAGCATTTAGCTTTTAGCAACCAACCCCAAATCTAAAACCCTGGTGATGCCATTTTCTTCTTCCTGTATGCATATTGGTTGTGCTGCACATGCAAGGAAAAAAAGATAAAAAATAGGAAATCCAGTGAGAAATATTTTCCCCCAAGATAATGAAACACATACCATGTAGCTCATAATTGTCTGACCTGCCCTCATTTTGTCTGAAATGTCTGATCATTACTTCTCTACATTGTGCAGCAGTAAAGAAAACACCTTGAAGCACAATATAGTCGCAGCTCTTGTGAAGCAATAAAATGTCTTTCTTTCAAACTTGCTTAAGCTCTTGGTTAGGAAGGCAGTTTCTCGACTCAGAAACACACAATCTCCCTCATAATGTGACACACATACATAATCCTTCCCTGCATGAGAGGATCAATAATCTGCAATTTAGTCAAACTGCAGAAAAACCATCACTGGTGTCCCTAATTACGTACTTCACTTCTCTTCCTTTGGGGGGTGAGACACACAGGTTGTCTCATCATGCAAAATGAGTGGGTAAACACAGTCCCTGAGCCACTCTGAATCCACCTCGCAGAGAGGTTGTGCGATTTTGGGCAGCACAGTGAAATAAATGAATCCGACTATTAAGCATTTCTGCTAAGCGTAAAAAAAAACGTTCCTGCTGGATTCTGCTGTAAGAACTGTTGCATTGGTGAAGGCTATAGAGCAGGGGTCACCGACATGGTGCCTGCGGGCAAGGACCACACGAAGTTGTGCAGGCTGTAGCACAACTCCTTGAGCTGCTTCTAAAATTCGATTTCATCCAGCCTGGTTAAGTCATTGCTGATGATTATTGAGAACTCACTAGCGTGAGCATTGTTTTTACATAGATCAGTATCATTAATAATAACATATGACTAAAGGCTCAACTGGGAAAATGTGTTATTTAAGGAGAGTGTGGCAAACTGGTTGCCCTTCAAATGACTCAGTACCAATGAAGTAGCTCTCAGGTTCAAAAAAGTTGGTGACCCTGCGATACATAGATCAGAGAGGGACAAACTTCTTGACTGGTGAGCCACAATGGGTTCTGAAATTTGACCGAGAACCAGGAGCAGATGGATGGAGTGTTTTGGTGACCCACCTCAGAGGAGGAAAAAACACAGCATGGGATATGCAGAAAATGTGCTTCAATGTCAATTGAAAATGAACAAAAGCAAAATTACAACAAAATATCTCTTTGTTGAAGTGATTCTTTAAACCTTGAATGCAGGCAGGGAAAATAAAACGAGAAGGTTTATTAATATAGTTTCAAGTTCGGCGGGGCGGATTTAAAAGCTTAACGGGCCGCGTATGGCCCCCGGCCTTAGTTTTCCCGTGCCTGGTATGGAGTTTTTCAGCTAAAGAACTGAATAATAAAAAAAGATTTCTTTTCATTTTGCCAATTGTTTTATTTTAATCCCAAAGGTTCCGTTTCAAGACGCGCTGGATCTGGTGAGAACCAGGAAGGTGTACCTCAAGGCGGGCTACGTCTACATCCCTCACCAGGACATCGTCACCATAGTCCTCAACGACTTCCGCACCAGGCTTTCCAAAGCGCTCGCTGTAAGTGCTGACAAAAATGCGACTCGTCTCCAAGTGTTCTATTATTTTAGATCGCAAGGCGACGGTTGGTTGGGTATGAAATGCGAGAGAGAGAGAGAGAGAGAGAGAGAGAGAGAGATGAATCCAGGACATGACCAGTTCTTGCCAACAAGCTCACCACCGCCTCCTCACGCGTGCACTCACTAGCGTATTAATACGTTTCCATCCGCACGGCACGCGCGGTTGCGTCAGACACATTTGTTACCGATTGCAACCAGCGCTTCCTCCAGAGGCCCCCGGGGGGAGCCGAAGCGGTCCAGGTTTTATACGAGGGGAATAAGTATGACACGGGATGTCTGGAGGGGGAAGAAGCACCGTGTGTGAACAAGCTGGCGTCGCCCCTGCAGGCGCCATGGGTTTTTTAAAACGGCCGTGAAAGTCAAGTGTTGCAGGGCGCTAAATTAGCATGCCTTTGTGTGAATTCCCTGTGGAACATAAAACATGACATTTTTGGAACCCGCGGCGGTCTCGGCTGAGGATGCGAGGAGACAGCCACAGGTCAATTACTGCACGTGCTCATGCAGGGTGCAGGCCAGGCCACAGGCGCATGCAAAGTTTAGTTGGGGAAGGGACTTCTTTGACTGAGGTGGAAAATATTTATCATGCAACTCAATTCTGAGCTTCATCAGTGTTGTTGCCCTGATTACAATCTGACACTTGTGTTAACTTTACACAGATTTAGATTAGTGTTATTAAAGGTCCAGCACAATGGGAACAATAATCACCAGACTGTGATTCGTGCATGATTAATTATCAAGAAAAGAATCTGTAGATCTCCAGATTATAGCCTATTTAACCATCTGTTTAAAACCTTTACCTACACACCACATATAACCACCTGGTTGGCTGGGCTGGAAGAGGCAGCTGTTCCCCTTGTGACATCACAAAGGCTCTGTTTCCAGAACGGCAAAAGTAGTAAAGGTGGCTTTGACTAATTTCAACAACAATAATAATAATAAAACATTTCTTTTTTAAACTAAAGACCAGACTGACTCGTTGAGAGCGTTCTGGTTCTGCTGGGTCCATCTCCTCCAAATGAGAAAAGAATGCCAGCTCTTATGTTGCCATTTTGCCATGTTTCCCATTTTCTGGTCGTTATCTGAACCACTAACAGTGGCATTTAAACATTTACTTGTTTTTTTTCCTTGTAACCAATTGACTATAGTTGAGAATTATATGTTCATATGGCCATGTTCCTTCTTTGACAATGGCATACATTTGCCCATAACATGTCATCAAAACTCGTATTGTTGTGGTTGTGCAGACAGTGAGAAGAGGACATCACTGCTACCAAGAAGAGTTTTATCCATATCTTTTTAGCCAGTATAGTAGAAGTTGGAACTTAATAGGGCTAAACACACATAAAGTTGAATAAATTTGAAAATGTCAAAGATTGAAATGAGATTTTTCACTGGAATGTGTTGACTTGACTGGAAACAAAGCGGATGATTCCACTGTTGAAAGTCTGTGTGTCGCTTCACGTTCGCTTGACTGATTCACCTCTGATTGTTTTGCACTGACGCTGCTCACCTGTTTGACCGGCGGCGATCGCGCCCTCCTCCCTCTGTCCCTGTGCAGCTGACGGCTCGCTCTCTCCCGGCTGTGCAATCTGATGAACGGCTCCAGCCGCTGCTCAACCACCTCAGGTAAGAAGGCGTATTGATTGCCGCCGTGCCAAAGCTCTGCTGATAGAAAAGGTGATTCAGCGTGATTGATCTGGGGGGCGGTGAAACAAATAAATGATAAACAAAAACAAAAATCACGACCTCACCGAGCGGACCGGAGCAGATGTTGCTTCAGAGTGCGGCGTCTGGCCCAGGCGTGTGCAGTGTCAGCTGGAAGTGTCGGTGGAGATGCTCAGTCTTGGAGTAATTAGGACTGTGCGACGTGCCGGTGACTCGTCAACGCTGCCAGTTGGATTTTCCACTGGTGGGAGTTTGTTTCTTTACCTTTTAAAATAGCCTCGGGTTTGTGGAAGAATGAGCTGTCATGGAGAAAGTGACAGTTTAAATAAAGTTGTAAAATACTTGATGTTGCCCAAGGTTGTTTGAGGCATTTGGGCAATTTAATTTTCTAGGCAATTTTGGTCAAAGGCCCCGTAATGTAGCAATGTAGCATAATGTATGTATTGATCAACCAAAAATAACAAGTCTATTAGCCCTGTGTTTGCAGCCAACTTCCAAAAGGTTTGGTGATGTCTGAAAGATGTACAGTCTAGAGATGCATAATGTTTAAAAAATGTAGGTGCAGGGAATTTTGCATAATATCTGACCTGAGCTTTTTCTAAAGCATACTACTACTTTTTTTTTTGCCAATTTTCTTCACATGATGTTACCTTTCACTATTTTAGAGTTTTCACAAAAACTTCCCATGAGTGTTTCCATTAAAAGCCCCCAAAACAGACCTGCAGACCTTCATGGTCGACTCCTCAACACGAAAGTTAGCGGTGACAGCTAACGCAGGGCAGCGGCGGCGCAAAAGGTCAAACAGTGTCTCATTGTTGAGCAAACATTTATTTGGAGGCTCTGGAGAGCAGCTGAGAGTGTTTTTGTGTTGTCTTTGTAAATGCCACAGAGAAGAGTTTGTGGATGGATTAGTGGGTTGGTTGTTGAGATTAGTCGGCAGTTCTGCCTCTGTTGTGCAGTTAAACAATGCTTTCAAAGTCATATACCAAAAAAAAAAAAAAAAAAATACTGAGTGGACTCAGACGAGCTCGGCACCATATTCAAACTCATCAAAACATATTCATTTGAATAAACACATGCACAGACTAACAAATTCTCTGACCATCTTGTCTTTTAGTCATGCCTACGTGGGGCAGGATTACAGCATCCAGAAGAACGTCGGCAAAATCTCCTTGGAACAAATCGATTCAGTGAGTTCCTCAGACTGACGTGTCTTGCAATAATGATTACTGTAATAAAACGTCGAAGCGGCAGAACTTAAGCGGGAGATCAGTTTCACTCAAAAGCCGTTTGAGGCCAGAAAAATGTAGAATTTGGAAAAACTCAACTCAACTCAACAACTTGGTCAGAATAGTTGTGGAGCCGCAGGCGGCGCTCACCTCTCCTCCTCGCTTCTCCTCCGTCAGCTATCCGGGAAGTCCTTCCCGCTCTGCATGAGGCAGCTCCACCAGAGCCTGAGGGAGAACCACCACCTGCGGCACGGCGGCCGCATGCAGTACGGCCTCTTCCTCAAGGGCATCGGCCTCTCGCTGGAGCAGGCCCTGCAGTTCTGGAGGTCCGAGTTCATACGGGGGAAGATGGACGCGGACAAGGTAACCAAAGCTACCGTCGAGCCGAGACGGCAATCTGCAAACCCACCCGTAGTTAAATGTGTAATTACAGTGTAACAAGCCATTCTGGCGTGCACAGTTGTGTAGTCGAAGCTTCACTTTTGCCAGCGAACTCCTCTGTGGCTGCAGCGGGACATTACTCTGGTTCGACAGTATGTCCTGCTCCTCCGTTTGACCTGCTCATACAGTAACCGAGTCAATTCATCACATCTTTCAATAAGGGTAGTTTGACCTCAGCATATTGGAAGGATGAAACTGCAGCACAGAAGTTTGGGGTATCGGGCTTTGGATGAAATTTCAGCTTGTACCTCAAGTGCACTATAATCTTTACAGGTGAATTTGTGAATGCATTGGTTCAGTGTTTCAGTACTATTGCAGAACATGGTGGTTTCTGACAATAACAAGGTGATTAAGCCCAAAAGTCACAAACATGAGTGTCCAATCCACGAACCAATAGTTTGATAGAATCGACAGTCCTCTTCATTACGTTCATCACAAGAGCAAAACATGCTCCTACTAGCATCACCTTCTTGCACTTTCCATAAATCAAATATCCTTCACTTTTTGTTAGAAGTGAATGCTTAAAAAATAAATATTCAGCGTAAAATATCTTAATAATATGCATTACTGGTTGATTTAGTGTTTTCCAGGACCAAGTTCCATCCACAAATGTTCATGACTGCCGATATGATAGTTTCCCACAAACAACCCGTTGAAAACATGACCCCGCCGCCGAAAGCGAACTCCTGCAGTTGCGGTGTATAATTGTAAAACCTAACCCGGCGATCCCACCAGCTACCTCACTTAAAACTTCCCCGTCCAGCCCTCTGCACGGCTGCACTCCATTCTCTGGACCTATTGCGACTGCACTCTTTCCATAACTATTGCCTGCACCGGGGAGGTGATGCTTTCACTGCGGCGGCCATTCAACGGCATGATACAAAAACTAGTGGAATGGTGAACCGGTGGAGCGGCGAGGCACCGGCAGACAAAGAACCCATTTAGGTTTTGGATCCAATCCAGAGGTCCGGTCAGACCCAGGAAATATTTGAAATGGCCGAAATACTCGATGGAGTGTGTTTGAGTCAATTTCTTTGAAACGACTTTGTGTGCCTCTTTGTCAGATTCACTTCCCTGGTGTTTTCTCAAAATAATGTTTCTAGCCTTGCAATGAACTTCCCAGAAATGAGAAAAGTACACCCTTCTTTTACTCGCTACACTCTTTTTTTTTTTCTTTTAAAAAGTTCTGGCTTTACAGCGTTGGTGGTTGTTTGTCTGTCTGGTTTATGTCTCCTTCCAAACAGGTGGAAGCTCCTGCAAAGCTGGAAGCTAAAACCAACAGCGGGTTAAATATGCCATTTTTCTATACTGGCTGTTTGATATTTTAGGGGACAGGTTTGCCTCACTCTCTGTCTCGAATGCAAAATAAAGATGTGAAAACTGAAAATGGGTAAAATATGGGACATCATGATATGGGTTCCAGTTGCTAAGTAACAGAACATTTACTGGAAAAGTAAATACATGCCATTACGTATATGGGTGCTTACTTTTTTGCTACTCAAATGTACATTGCCATAATGGTTCCATTTCCATCGTTCTTTTTTTTTTGTTTTTTTTGCCGTTGAGATGTTTCAGCGCCTGTTTTTTTCTTCCTGTATGATTACGAAGGTACACAAGATTCATGCAGCCCCCCCCCTCCCTGAGGCCGCTCTATTCCCATGCAAAGCAACATGTCCTGTACTTTTTTCCCCCCATAGCGGAGGCGGCAGTATGTTGCTGACGGGATCTCCGGCCCTCACATTGATGTATGTGTTAAGTCGCTGACCGAACGCTGTGGCTGCAAAAGTAAAAAAACAAACAAAAAAAAAAGGCGCATTCATTAGTATTCGACGAGCGAGGGGTGGATGCTGCGAGGAAGGCCTGGAGCGAGAGGCGATGCAATATTAGGCCGGAGGTGGAGAGGGGAATTGATCAAATCGGCCCCACACAGAAGTTGGCCCATTCTTCTCGGGGCGTGTTAATTGCAAGCACAGCGTAGTGCTGGATGTTAACCGCCAAGTGGAGCCGCTTCAGAAGTGCCCGACTTTGGTTTCATCACTGTAAACTGCTGACTTTTAGACTTCCCATGTTACCATCCAAACTGTTTGACTGGTGGGGCCACAATGGGTTTGAAAATTTGACAGAGGGGCCGGACCAGGAGCAGATGGATGGAGTGTTTTGGTGACCCACCTCATAGGAAAAAAAAGTATGCATGAGGGACATGTAGAAAACATGATGGAGCTTTAATGTCTCTTCAAAGTGAAGCTAGCAAAGTTGCAACAAAACATGTGTTTAGCTCTTTATTGAAATGGCTCTTAAAACACTGAAAATGGATGAAAATACAGCTATTTTATGACTTATTGACTACTAATATCATTTCTTCAAGTTCGGCAGGCCGGATTAAAAAGCTTAACGGACTGCATATGGCTCCCGGGCCGTAGTTTGCCCAGGCCTGGTTTAGGGGGTGGTTCCCACACTGAACAGGTTCAGTGATGATACTTGGTATTAAACTTGGGTCAAGTATGTTTTCATTATTATTATTATTATTATTATTGTTGTTGTTCAGCCAATCAAGACACAAATGAACCAGAAAGTAGAATCTTTTCTTTAACATTTAGGATCACAACAAAAAGACTTTCTAACGGCTAAATGTCTTGGCCAGCACAGGTCAGGCCTGTCACCATCATGAATTTTAGTTGGATGGCATTTACCACATAGCAGAAAAAAAGGTTTAGAGAGTTGTTAATCCTACCAAATGCTGGCAGTCTACTTTTCTCAGTCACTTAGCATTTTGTGAGCAGAGAGTGCAGAGTCACGTTTTCATTTTCACCCGCGTTTGTCAAGGCCAGGGACATCCCCCTGACTTTAATGCATTATGCAATATGCTACAATACCATTTGATCTGGCAAAGTCAAATCTCATGCATTATTTCGAGAGTTAGATAGTCATCCGCTTTTGGGAGACTTGCACGCTGCGTTGTGCTCCAATAAAACAGGATGCGGAGCTGAAATTCAGACGTCATTACCTGCAACGCTTGGACGGATGCTACTTCCTCGAGGGTTTTGTCACAAAGTTGCAAGGAGCCAAACTCAAAAGCCGAAAGAGAAATGAATAAATGGACTCGTCTCACCCCGCTGGTGCTAAATGCTTCCTGGTGTCGGTGCTTTTGCAGCAGATTAGCGTCAGTGTCTTTGGGATTAAGCATTTCTTATTCTCCTCCTTTGCCTTTTTGCAGTTTAACATTCTGCCCGCGCACAGAGAGCACATGACCTTTACAGAGCGGCCGCCTCCGCCTCTTCATCCTCCTCCTCCTCATCCCTCGTTTTTTCCTCCTGCAACATCAAACTCCCTAAGTTGTGTTCGCTTGCAGTGTTTTGTCGCCCTATTGTTTACAGCTTCTGAAACGGCCCCTTCGTGCCGCTGCAGAAGTGTTTTACTGGTGTTACATGCGAGGGAGGAAGCGCAGCTACAGGCGTATCAGTCACCGCGGACTCCTCAGCCTAAGAAGCAGTGCCAAGTTAGCGCGCTCGCACACACACACACACACACCCGCACTCATAATCCCTTTGATTGTGTCCTATTTCGCCGTCTCCGTTGCCTCAGGTTTTTGTGAATGTGTCCTCCGCTGTGGCGGAATATTAGTGATGTAGCCCCACGAGCCGCGACGTGCGCCCGGCGAGAGCCGCCGCTCTGCTTCTTTAATGCCTCCTTTGTGCGTCTGTTCACACTCTGACTTTTGGGTATTTATTTATTTATTTCCCCCCCTTTCGAGTTCCTCCGTTTGGAGGTCAGCTGTATTAGAGAGCATCCAGGATTATCTGAAGTGCAGGCTGTCGGAAGCGAGTCGGCGGACAGAATGAAGCCGCGGAGAAAAGGAACACGAGGGTCCTGCGTTTGACGAGTTTAGAAGAAAAATGGGGCACGCTGCAGGGGAGGGGGGGGGTGCATTGTGTTTTGTAGCGTCAGATTGCTGGGGGGAGGGGTGTGTGAATAATGTCTGGAGAAGACGGGTGTATGTTTTATGAAAAAGGGAACAGCTGAAGCACTTTTCTCCCTTTTCTCTTCAGTATGGCCGCACAACACCGTGGAAAGTAAAGTCGTCGACAGTGGCGGTTGGATTAACACAGTTTTAATATTTGTTGCATTAGCATGATGGCAACTTTTCGCGTCCACTTGCTAGCTACACTGTTACTCCTTTTTTAGTGAGGCATTGGTCATTGCAAATGAACATGGAATAACGTTAATCCTATCCAAACGAAGGCCCCACACTTGTAGCATTGCATTGAGGTGTGTTGCATTGAAGTATGCTAGCAAGGTTCTGTGTTTGCGTGCTTGTTTGTATCTCCGTCACCCCTTCGTCCACCTGCTTAAATGACGCCCTGTTTGAGTCGGAAGCACATCCATAAGATTGTCATTTGAAACTTCTGCAGAATTAGCGTCAGATTTACAATCTTTAGAGGAGAATTATTGGCCACTTAAAATCGCTGTCGCCCTTTGTCACCATGGCAAGCTGAAGAGTTTTATCGCTACGCTGATGAGTTATGACGGCCTCCGTCACGGTGATCGTGATCCGCTGCCGCGGAAGCGCGCCCGCGTGTGTGTTTTATGAAGCGGTGGACGTCCTGCCAGTCATCTTTTATCGGCCGTTCGTATAAAATGGGTTCACAAAGAAGACGAGGCAGAATGACCCCCTCGCTTCCCCCCGCTTCCCATCAAACAGAAGAGTGAAGGTGAGTCTTCTGCTTCTGACGAAAGTGAAGGGAGGGTTTTGCGGCGGTCCAGCGCTGAAAAGTTGAGCGCCATCTGTCCTTGACTTTGATGCTTTCATCTCTGAGTTCCCACGTAAGGGCTTCTGATTGTTAGAACAGGGGTTGAAATTCAAGCCATGTTGCAGTATGGTCGTTTTTTTCTGTATCTGCAGAATATAACCTATTTAGCCTTGTGCTGACAGGCTCCCACAAAAACGCTCTCTGCTAGCATCCTTCTATAACAGGTTGTTTAGCTCAGAAAAATAATTAAATATATATAAAAACATAAATGATGGACTTTATTCCATTTCTGTTGACATTGACAAATTTGTGTCATGATAAAGGTCAGGTGTAGCAAATTCTTTAATTGACCATTGGTAACAATACGTTTTCCCCCAAAAAAAGTACAATATTTTTGAATGTGCAAGTTTCAATGATCACTAGTGAAGCTAGCAGGCAGGATGAGGTGATAATACAAAGTCAATTTGAGGTTAGTGTGACATGTCGGCTTTCACACGACTATGAGTTGAAGGCCTCCTGGACTCTGCCTTCAACAACAGCCAGACAGAACTAGGATTGGATGAACCTGATTAGATTTTTTTTTCTTGGCCATGAAAAAGCAATGTCCCTGACGAATTTGTAAAACTGAAAACTTAAGCAGGAGAAATATTATCACGACGTTGCAACTCGTACGCTACTGAAGACGTACGAGTTCATTTAACTTCCTGGAAAGGATTAATAAAGTCCATCTAATCTAAAGACGAGGTTCACATGGAAACATTACGCACTTTTGCTTTCAATGAAGCAGCTGCACTTTTTCTCAGCGGCAAGACAGGATTGAGAGGTGTCGGATTTGATTCAAAGTGTAACCACATGATTTAAATCTAATGGACAAGAGCATCCGCTTGTTGCGCGAGCTAGTTAGGTTTGGATTGAAAGCCCTCTGGAGGAGTGAGGGGCAAAAGTGATGAGACGCCTCGGTTGTCACATCACAATTCAGCCGCCGCTCACGGTTTCCCTCTAATGACTCCAATATTTCTTCGGGGGGGGGAGCAGGCCATCAGCTGTTTGCGTGACGTACGTCTCCCCACCCTCACCTTGTCCCCCTCGCCCCTCGCTCACGCGCCTCTCTTCCTCTCCGCAGTTCGACAAGGCGTATGCCTACAGCGTCCGCCACATGTTCGGCAAGGAGGGCAAGCGGACGGACTACACCCCCTACAGCTGCATGAAGGTGATCCTGTCCAACCCGCCCAGCCAAGGCGACTACCACGGTGAGTGGAACAGCCACCGTCACGATTCTCGAAAAATAAAAAAAAAATAAAAAATTTGGGAAATGCGTGATATTATTCCTGTTCTATGGCTGATGTTACGAACTGGCAGATTCCAGCTGAGCAGTCACTTCCTCAGACTTTTTACCGAGTTGTATTTTTTTTTTTCTTTTCAGGATGTCCGTTTCGACACAGCGACCCTGAGCTGCTGAAGCAGAAGCTGCAGGTCTACAAAGTGGCTCCCAGTGGAATCAGTCAGGTGGGTGCTGCTCGTCCGCCTCTGCACAGATTCTCTGCTGCGTCTCACAAGCCTGGCGCTTTGTCACCGGACTGATGAAGAAAAACTACCTCGGGCAAAAGCAGGCAAAACAGCTCAGCGGGTCTTTCTGGCGGCTGAAAGCGGTCGCTTTCAGGAGTTGAAGCCTCCGTGGCAGGTTTTCTCCAGAGACCGGAATGTGGAGTCTTGGGTTGAAGACGGGTCAGCAGCCAGGGGGAGCTAAACTTTTATCGTCTCGCAATTTCAGGGTTGGACAATAGTTGGGGAAGAAGGTTTTAGACACACGTAAAATTTACACAAGCTCAAATACTGTCATGTACGGAAGCGCATTGCTGCCACCCTAGAACAAAAAAAAAAAAAACGGGGCTCAGTATCCCATTATAACGTGAAACTATTATGTTTTTCCGTGATAATTGTCACGTTATTTCATGATAATTTTCTCGTAAAAACGTGAAACTATCACGTTATTTTGCTTAACGTAAAAGCTTAACGTAGCTTAATGAACGAAACCAGCGATCAACCATCGCCAAATTTCATATGGACATCTCCATGCCCACTTCCACCACTCCAAAAACCAAAACGATAACTCCCGTTTTTTCGATACTGCCCATGTTGAGGCTTTTCCTCTCCGTAGGCGCTCATTACATAGAAAAGGCTTCACGTAGCTTAATGTCCGAAAACAGCCATCACTAAATCTCAAGTGGGCACCTGTAGTCATGCTCAGCTTGAATTTTAAATTCCCAAACAAATGGGGAGTGTGCAAGCTTCCCTTCAAAAATCATCCTTTTATGAGATATTCCATCAAAAAAACTGGAGCACCTGCTTAGAGGTGATGACGAGCTCATCGCTAACGCATCAGCGGCCCTGCGGCCGAGCGTCCTTGCTGCCGAGTGACGCTGAAGGCAGCCTCCAGGAAAATAGGAGGAGGGGGTAAAGATAATTAAATAATAATAAACAAGCCAAATTCCTTCCGTGGGTTTGGCTCTGGGTGAACGCGGCCAGACCTTGGGTTTTGTCTTTCAGCAGCTCTGACGGCCAACGAGTTGCATTAGCAATCGGCTTGACTGGCGGGTTCGCATCGTCACATCTGCCCAGCAGAGGGAAGGAGACGCAGTCAGACCCTCGACCGAGACGCTCGCCACCCCGGTCACAATAAACCCCATCGATCGTCTTCTAACGCCGCCGAGGTTTTACCGAGGGTTTGCGTCCCGAGTTCTGAAAGCCTTTCGCCGCCTCAGCGTCTCGACGAGGCCCTCGGCGCCGCCAGTCTTCTCTCTTTGTGCTACAACAATCCGACAGCATTCTACAACTCCTCTCTTTCTTCCCATTCTCCCTCCTCACTCCTCCCTCCCTCTGCAGATCCTGGAGCTGGTCAAAGGAATGCACTATCAGCTGGCGTGCCAGAAATACTTCGAGCTGACTCACAACGTAAGTGTGAACACAGGGGGCGGCGTAGGGGAGTGAAGGTACGACGTTTGCGAGGGGTGGGGGGGGGCACAGTGCAACTCTGCATGTTTGTGCTTTCTTACATTTTTTCTCTGAAGAGGAGGACGAGGAATGTTCAGTGACAGTGTGTAGTTGAGTAGTAGTAATAATAATAATAATAATAATAATAATAATAATATGTTTTATTTATCATGCATTTAACATTTTTTGCAAATCTCAAAGTGCTACAGACTTTGACACAAAACAGCATCAACAAAAAAACCATCACTAACCGACTGGGAGAGAAGATAAATGATCATTTGCAGGATTGCCGCAGTACAACCACAAACAGCAGGTGTGTTGCCTGGTGTTGCGGAGGAATCAAAGTCTTACACAGTAAAAATGCTGAGCGAAGCTGACGTTTTTCTAACAATAATTAATTATAATTGACTTTGTCCACAGACACAGCTTCAGCCTCTCTATCAAAAACATTACGGCCCAATTACGCGGCTCTGTAAAAGAAAAAAAACAAAAAATGCGCCGAAGGTCAGAGTAAGAGCAACCGCTGCAGCTTCACTTCATCTCTTAATTGGATCGTAGATTTTTTTTTTTTTTTTTGGGGCGGACTCGCCTTGAGTGATTTTTTGACATTTTGTTCCCTGAAAGGGGCATTTGGTCGCATTCCCATGTTTTGATGGAACAGTTAAGCCGGGACTTGGCTGGCTCGCTAATTTGGCTGCCGCAGTCATTATTGTTGATAAATTGGCGAAATAGCGGCTAATTAGAGAAACGCTCAAGTTGGTTTTCAGCTGCGATAACGCTACGCGAACAAAAAACAAAAAGAACCCAAAAACTAATGTCTTTTTTGTTCTCTGGTTTTTTGCTTTTTTTGTTTTAAATCAAGATTGAGGACAGCAGTTTCTCGCTCAGCCACCCCAACCAGTACTTTCTGGAGAGCCAGAAGCTGCTGGGCGGAGGGAGGGACGTAAAGCGAGAGGCCGAGGCTCCTCAGAGGTCGCAGGAGAGCAGCAACAGCGCCACCGCCAGGGCAACTCAGGAGGCGGCGCCCAAAGCCCTGCAGGGTCTGGCCGAGATGACGGAAGAACTGGACTCTTTCTTTCAAGACGACTAAATTTGTTTCTTCCACACACTCACCGATTGCTTCTTTTTTTTTTATGCTTCCAATTTGTTCAATATTAAAGAATTTCTGCATCCTCCTCAAAGTTCGCCCAGTTTTCCTCCTCCGACGTGTAATCCAGGTGCCCGGCTAATCTTGTTCCCTCCCGGTTTGTTTTTACCTGCTTGCTTTTCCACTGCCGACCCTGCCGGGATCATTTGTAGTCGGCCCGGGTTGCGACGCGGGGCTTTCAAAGCCGATAACTAGAACATTTCCCAGCCGTCTCGGGAAACAATGTCATTGTGTTTGCTTGGCGGCGGCGCCGATGAATGGTGGCACGAGGACGGATGAAAATAAACAATTTCCAACAGCGGTGTTATTGCCGCCTTGGATTAATGCCGGGTGGAGCAACAATGCAGTGGCTCCGGAGTGCGCGGAGGTGCTTCCTGCTCCCTAATAGTGCCACGATGGTAAAGCGCTGCTCAGCGCTTGTTTTTAGGAGCTCTCACATCAGTTCCTTTGGCTAAATTTGCCAGCCTGCTAACTTTAGATCCTATTAGGTGTCGGGAACACGGAGCCCTGAATTCCATGAATACAAATATATTTCCTGGGAGGCCGAGAGAAAAGTCTTAGATGATTCAATAAACGCCTTCTCCTCTAACTTTACTTTTAAATCAAATTCTTCGTCCCAGAGGAGCTTGGATGTATTTTTTTTTTTTTAAATCGCATGTTCATTTGCCCTGCAGGCTGTTTTTTTTTTTTGTTTGTTTGTTTGTTTGTTTGTTTGCAGACTTTCAGACACGTTCAGACCACAGTTCATCACCGTCTCACCCCACGTCGCAGCACAAACACGCGCAGAGCCGGAGTGAAGCAGAGCCGCACACGGATGGAATTAAATTAGGTCTTAAAATCCAGGCATGGTGCTTGACATAGAGAGGATTTATCCAGTATAATAAAGCAAGTGGATAAGGGCGCGCAGCCGGGCTGCTGTCAGCCGGAGACCCTTGATGTTTAATATCTGGTAGAGCATGACTTTGCTTGACAAAGCTGGCACCTTCTCAGGCTGTGGGCAAGCGCTTGTCTTGGATTGCATTTATCTCCCGCGAATGGATTTACAATCATTACTCATGAACTTGCCAGCTTTCCACTCTGATTTGTTCCCTCACGCTCATTATACGGGCCGAGGATGCAGCCGCCGCGGAATAAGGCCGAGGGAATCCAACCCGGGGCCCCAAAACGGAAGGATTTTGTTTTATGGACCTTTATGGTTTGAAAGGTGAGGCTGAATGTGTGATGAGTGAGTTTAGGCTGCAGAATGTGTGCACAGCAGATTCTGCACGTCACCTTTTCATGCGTAGTCATGGACTAGGAAATATTGAGCAGACTTGCACAAGATGATATAAGAAAATAATCAAAATGCTTAGCATAAAAAAAAAAAAGAAAACATTATACTTTTCCTAATTTTATTCTGCGTGGACCAGTATCATACAATTGGGGTCATCGGTCAAATTATTTTTTTCAAAGCCCTCTGATGTTTTAAATCTGCATAAACACACTTCCCATTTACATGAACGGTGCTGAATGCAGAAACAATTTGAAATGTACAAAATAATCTAGCTTGACGCACTCAACTTCCTGTGGCCTGAGTTGTTTGTGGAAACTTGCAATTCTTCCGCCCAAGGTCAATATGATTTTAGTTTGCTAGACTTCTGAAACCTGGACATTTACTTTGGTCAGATAGTCAGTCAGCGTCGTTAGAAGTCAGAAACAGGAATGCAGTTCTGTTTGACTGAGCTCCTGTGAGTGCTGATTGCTGACGCAGGCTCAGGGTTGGTTTGGTCGCACTTTGAAAAAAACAACAACAAAAACATCAAGGAAAAGCAAAAAAAAGCACAAAAAAAAAGAACCTCAAACTGTACCTGTTTTACTTGCATTTTGGATTCAATTATTTTTTGTACGTCTTCCGACAAGGGACGGGGCTGAGACAGGAAGCCATCATGTTTCTAGAACTGGCTAGCAGTTAAAATATCCACGAGCCGCTGAGCTTTGAGGTGAAGCTCCCCCGTCTCACACATTTGCTACAGGGAAAAAAAAATAATCACGTCTGTTTATCTCCTGTGTGATTCCGAGTGCGATTTCAGTGAATTTTCCTTTGGCCAAAAAACAAAAACAAAGTGAGCCCAAAACATAAAACCCGTTGGCGGATGAAATGACTAAAATGTGATGCAATGTGACAGAGCCGAGTGGAGGCAGTGTTACTGTCTCTGTTATGCAACGACTCGACTTTAAATACTTTAGATCTCCGGGCTCTCATTACCCCGGCGCTGCGGTCATTAAGGGGAAGATACTTACAACATTTCAACACAATTTCGGCTTGGCTGCAGACAGTTATTGCCCAGAAAGTCCTCGTGTCTGCCCAGAGATTCAATCAACATGATCTTCTCCACCGCAAGTCAGAGTGGAGCAAAGTCCTCGCCGAGTATTTGGCCGTCACACAAAAACAAAACAAGCACTTCTGCAGATTGGCTCTCTCCATTAACAGCCTGGCTTCAACCGAAAGTCAGCTTCATTCGTCATCGTGGATTTAATTGAGGTAGAAGAACAAAACGGATAATCTTGTTTCGTTGAGCGGCACTTGTATAACACCCTTCATTTCCACGTTTCAGTTTGATATGCACATGTCCAGAATACGTGAATAGTTTCTCCAGGCCTTTATGGCACGCTGACCTTGCAAGGCAGCTGTATCCCAGAGAATTCAATTCTGAGATCCTGCACGACCTTTTTGGAAAACCTCAGAATCTGAGTCGGAGTCGGTTTTTCGCAGAGCCATCAGGCACTGAAGCGATAAAAGCATAGAACTGTGATCATCGGATGTCAAAGAGATTAGCATGCATGCTACAGGGGCGGTTTTACCTTGACCGTACCTTGACTAAAAATAATCAGCAACAAACATTAGCGTACAAAACATTTGCAACTTCGCACTGCGTGCACGGCGGCACACAACCATCAGCTAAAAAACAATTGCGTCGAGGCCCAAACATCTGCAAAGCACACAGCATATAATGTGGAACCATGTAGCAGTGACCAGCAGACACAGTTTAGTCAAGATGGAAACAGTCACTAATGTAGCTGATGATAACATCTCTGGAGGAACTGGTCCTTGGACTCCGCCCAGCTCGTTGTCACACTGCTTCTTAATAAATCCACAGGGGTCCTTCTCCAACATCATCTGATAACAGATTTTTTTTTTTTTTTTTTTTTTAATTCAAACTAGTCAAAAGGTCCAGGCTAAGCTACTTGTAAACTACTTCACGCCGGAGTACTGCTAGAATCACATAAACAAAAACCAAAAACCAGGCAGTACTTTACAGAGATACCTTTTGCTGCAACTACAGCTGCAAGTCACTGAGTTTTCCATATTCATTCACTTGTATTTTGACCTGTTCCTCAGGGAAAAAAGCTGTTCCGTCTTCTTCAAACTGGTGAGTTCACGTGTCAGACCACAAGTTCTCAGTTCAACTAGAACTGGGATTTGACTGGGGTATTTAATTAATTTAATTAATGTCTCCCATTGAGCCACCCGAGTGCTGCTGTTGCTTTAGCAGTGAGCTTATGGTCATTGTCTGATTTACCTCCTGGCCCAGGCTGCAACTTCTGGTGGCTGAGCCTCTCTTGGCAGGCTTGCTGTGGTACTGTCCTCTTTCAATCTGATGATGACGGACTTGGTGGCACTCCAGGGAATCTTCAGAGATTTTGATTATCATTATTTAAAAAAAAAACAAAAAAACAACAACTTATTTCTCAACAATATTGGCCTAATTTAGGCTTCATGGTGTTGGTGTTGGCTCTTGATTGGTGGTGTTGGAGCCTCTGAGCTCTGGCAGAAATGGTGTGTCTTCATACTGACAGATCATGTGAGACAGATTGAACACAGGTGGACCTGATTATGTGACTTCTGAAGGTGATTGGCAGCACCAGCACCTCTTAGGGGCTTCATAGCAAAGTGGGTGAACACATGTGCACGCACCAATTATCTTTTCTTAATTTCTAAATCACTTGACCAATTTATTTTATGTAGATCCATTATTTGAAAATGAAATTGTAGCATGCCTGTAAATGTAAATAGCATGCAACATATGTAAAATAAATAAATGAAAAAAAAACAACCCAATTGGCTTCCCTTTAATGTTTGGGACATTTGGATACAACTACTATCTGCTGCCTTCAGAAGCGTCAGAAGCAGATTATCGCAGGTGGGTCTTCTGCCCCAGTGGCTGCTGGAGAGAGATCGGCTTGGACAGCTTCACCAGGACTGGGGGGTATTTTCATAACAAAAGAACAAAGAACAGCGCTGAAGGTTTGTTTTTCACTACCAACCAACTTCTGCATAAACAATAAAAGTTTTATTACGATGATAAATAATAATGCAACTTGTAGCCGTGAGCAGTAATAGGTTTCAATCATTTATCATCAGTTGTACTATTGACTGTTTGTCCAATCACCTTCAAAAGTCCCTTTTCCAGATGACAATGTGAAATAATAATCACATGATGTGTCAGGTTAATGATGCCAAAGCTGACGCTACATCTCTCTGTGCACCAACCCTGTTCACCTGATGGTGGTTGGATCCAGTGCATGTGACCAGACCACATGATGGCAGCGAGGGAGAGGAAGAGTTAAAACGCAACATGGACACAAACCCAATATCACCGTGACGAACAGCGCAGCAGTCTTCTGCGGCAGCCCAGAGATTGCATCTGGGAGACCGTTGGAGAAATAAAGTTCTCTGGGTTTGATTTGCCATCGCGCCATTCGGAAGAGCATTTTTCAATTTGACAGTTTCAGCTTCCTCCGAGCGCCCGTGACTCACTGGAGATTGTAACGCTTATTGAAGTAATTGTTTGAACGAATTGCTCTGCTGCGCTGATGAGAGAACTTTGCCTGCATTGAGGGAAGTTGCCAGAATGATAATGATGTTTTATTAAAAGATTTTTTTTTCTTAAGCACCGTTACCATGATTGAAAACCTTGATTATCATTTCAATCCAATTTCCTGTTTGTGATGATGGCTTTCTATTGTGTCTCGCAGGTCCATTACTTCAGTTCTCAGTTTCCCACAAACATGAATTTAGTGCTGCGAAATGCTACAATTTTACACTAGACTCTCATAATGTGTTGTGATGTGGTCTTGTTTTTCTAGAGCAGGCATGGGCAAACTACGGCCCGGGGGCCATATTCGGGTCGTAAAGATTTTTAATCCAGCCCACTGAACTTGAAGAAATTTATATAGGTAAGTCATAAATTAGCTGTATTTCATCCATTTTTTTCAGTGTTTTAAGAGTCATTTCAATAAAGAGATGAAACAGTGGGGGCTTCAAAGACAGATATTTTGTTCATTTTCAAATGACATTAAAGCACATGTTTTCTACATATCCCATGATGTACTTTTTTCCTCCTACGAGGTGGGTCACCAAAACACTGCATTCATCTGCTACTGCCCTGGCCCCTCTGTCAAATTTTAGAACCCATTTTGGACCACGAGTCAAAAGGTTTGCCCACCCCTGGTCTAGAGGGATCGCATTGATCATATTATTGGAGCAAAAAACAAAATTGAAAAATAATGTGCATGTCAATCTTTATATACAGTCAAAATAAATGTACCTTTTTGCATGTTTCCATTGGTATAAATCTGTGCTGTCCATTACTGACTCTTGATGCAGATTTTCTTATTGATCATAACAGGAGACGGAGGCAAAACATCAATGCTGTTCCAGGCAGGGGGATCTGCAGCCAGTCTCCTGGAACAGGAAGGAGAGGAATGTTGCCCTTCTCCTTGGGGAAAAAAAAAAAAGTGAATTCATTTGGGACACAAATTTAGCCAGACCTGTGACAAAACCTGACGACTGTAAAGTCGGTTACAAACTTCTCACAGCTGTACGTGAACCCATCATTAGCCCCCTGGTGGTGTTGTCTCATTAACCTGACAGATGTGTGAGCCGTTGCTCATGTGATTAACTTTGCTCGCGCAAGCCCTCACTTTTTCTAAGCTTCACCTGCAGCCATGCTGTCACTTCCTGTTAGACAAAACCGATGAGAGAGGAGCGATGCGTGCTAAAAGTGCCCCTGTTCCCGCTCGCGCTGGTAAACAGGTTTTTAATCACTGCTGCGCACACGAGCCAGCCGATTTTTAAGCCTTTCCTGTGGATGCTGACCATTATAGAATTTCCCTGTTTCCCCTCCCCTCCTTGCAATTATTTTTCCCATTAGTTATTTCAGCTTTGATGGCAGAACCTAATGAGATCACACTGTTGTTTACTCACATTTTGCTTGAAAAAAAAAAAAAAAAAAAAAAAAATCCTCCCTCGTCTCATCTGTATGTGTCCATCAAATCTGCGTTTGCACTGCATCCCCTGCTTATTGCCTGTGCGGATATTGTGCTTTAATCGCTGTTTGTTCACGGCGGAAAAACTAATAAACCCAAATGCCTGTCTGACCAAATTTGAAAATACCAAAAAACAATCTTGTGCACAGCCTGACTGCCTTCATGGGTTTGCGAGCCATATGTGCAATTACAGCCGGAGATGGCAAATTAATTATTTGCTTGGGCTTTGTGTGACCATGATTTACAATGTGCTAGGCTGTGAATCAAAATCTGAAAAAAGTCGGGGGATGGGAGAGGATGGAAGAGGCTTCAGAGAGTGGTGAAGAAATGGGCCAAGAAAGAGTCGGCACCGAAAGCAATTTTTCTTATCTGTCACGCAATGTTGTTGAATCAAACATAAATGATGCAACTGCCTTAAATAAACACGCTACACAGAGATGTGCCGCCTGTATATAACAGCATACGAAAGCGTGCAATAAGTTCATAAAATATGCTTCAAATACGCATAACACGCTGTGGCTACAAAAATGAGCTTCAAAGACAGAAACTTGCTGCTTGTACAAAAACAAATAAAGAAAAAAGCTGCACATCCAGTTGACCAAAGAAAAAACTATTCAGGCCAGAAAGTTGTACACCCACCTGCCATTTATTTTCAATTGCCTGTTAATGCAACTAGCCATTCAGCCAGTCACATGGCAGCAACTCGATCAGAATGAGAAAGGAGAGGGATTGAAGTGACTTTCTATGTGGTGAACATGGTTGTTGGTGCCAGACAGCACAATCTGATCCATTGGGATTTTCACTCTGACAAAACCATCTCTATGGTTGGGACAGATGATGGTCCCAAAAAAGAGAGACTATCTACTCAGTCATAGGCAGCTGTGTGGAAGAAATTGTTTTGTAGACTACAGGAGTCAGAGGCCAGAGTGGGCAGACCGGTCGGAGACTGTAGAAAAGGCAAAGGTAACTCAAAAAAAGCTGCAGTTACAACCAGGGTGTTGAGTTGCTGCAATTTGATTGACCGATGAAGCCCTCAAATATTAAACTGTACAGTTGAAGAAAACCCAGAATACAATCTGGCCTTTTTTGTGCTGAATCCTTCCTTGCAGTTGAAATCAATCTGTTCAGATTTGTTTGTTGTTGTTCAGATAATTGTTTTTTATTTTTATTTTTTTTTGATGACTTTTTTTTTTTTTAAAAAGGAGAGAGGTTGTGTTTTTGTAGCTATTAGGTTTTCCTTTCGCTGTAAATCCAGTTAAGAATATTGTTCCAGTGTTACCTCTGGCTCATTTCGACGGCAACATCTCCCTTTGTTTCTTCCCTTCACCCCATTACTGCCTGTCTCCCCACATTGCCCCTCTGTTTTTTTCAAAGGCTTCTTCTGCCGCACCATGATCGGTCTGACAACCCGGTCAAAAGCACCGGTTGAAGATGTTGTCCAGTGCGGGATAATTACAATCAACCAGTGGAGCGGGCGCCTCTTTACTCAGCAGGGGTTGCTGGAGCTGGCCGGACGTCTCATGACACAGCTCCCAACGTAACGTAGCATCACAGCGACATCCAGGATTCAATTCTGCCTCACCCCGCCCCTAGATGAGGACAAAGCTCCCAGACACTAATCTGCACTGGCCTAGTAAAACAATGGGAAACATAAAAAAATAAAAATAAATAAAACAGTTCTGGAAGGCTTGTTGGTACTTCCTGGTGGGCTACATCTTGTTATATTAGATAAAAAGCCATGGATGTGCATTTACTGGAAACATCCTGCCTGAGACAAACAACATTTTCAGGGATAATGTCCCTGATTTCCCTCTTGTGGTTGCAGCTTGCACTTTGCTGGTGTTTCTGACTATTTTGTCTTGCAAAAATTGGTTAATGTGTTTACAAAAGACAGGGAGGCTCTGGTATGGCCGTGAGTCACTTTTATTGACAAATTGGACGACAATGTTATTTTTCTTTTATCGCAAATTGTCTGAATTTTAGCACTGTGAAGGTGAAATAGTAATTTTGTGCCGTGACAAAGCAGCTTTATTCAGTTAATCTGTTGTTAGTGCACTTTCTGTCTCCTCGTAACATTAATGTTTGAGAAAAGTGCATAACAGAGAGCTCACCTTACTCTGGCGTCTGGGCCGGATCGTTTCCTCCTTGTGTTTCGTAGCTCCAGGGCCCCTTCAGGGGAGCTGGGATTTCTCAGCACTCACCTGCATTTTTAAAAAATCTTTACAAGACGGAACTCCTGCAGCCGTCGCCACAGGAAAACTGCATTTTCTGGGTGGCTACAAATGTCTTTATTTTTATAAATGTTTTTTTTTCAGCCGTAATTACCGGCCCGGAGCTGGTAACTCCTACAACAATTTCCAAAGTACTTTTTCTTGTGGATTTAATGCCACGAACCTTTAGCAGGGAGTCACCGGCTCTTCATACCAGAGCAGGGCAGCTGCTGCACCGATCCCTGAATGCATGCGTAAAAGGTGTTGTTTGACAATCCACAACATTCCCCCTCAGTCACGACAAGACAGCAGCGGCCGTGTCAAGGCGAGTCGCAGTTGTTTGCTTATCTCGAAAATCAGCCTTCAGCAGAGAAAAAAAAAGGCGCCGAAACACGCCGCCCGCCCCCCGGGGTTGCCGTGCTGATGAGTTGAGGTCAGCGGGAGCTGCTAATGGACTCAAACAGCTCAGGGCAGAATCCCTTCAGGCGTTCTAGCACTGGAATAAAGCACGGCCTTGATTTAGTAAGAACTTCGCCGCGGTTGTAGAATGCTAATGCACTTATTCCATTCGAAGCATTATTTTTCTACTCACTCAAAAGCTGAGGCGTCGCCGGGGGTGTGAGCCCTTTGGTCTATTTATGTACCTAATCTCATTGTGTTATTTTGTTTTATTATCATTGCTGTTATTATCAGATAGGAAGTTGCTGTTTGCGTTCAATAAAGTGCAGTGGACGGTGAAAGCAAAAGACGCAGTGGCCCGGCAGATAGTCCCGATGGTCGATAGTCTGGGGAACCACTGCATCAGAATTAGAATGCACAAGCAAGAACATTTAAATAATCTATAAAAATCCACTTTTTAAAATGCTGTCTGCTCTGAAATAGCACACATTTTTTCTTTTTTGGGTTCTAACTCACTTTTAACCCTCTCTTGTAGTCAAAGGCTCCACTTCTGACATCGAACAGACTGACGTTTAAAAGCATGGTGTGATGTGTGATGGTCCATGAAATATAAAGATGATTGGAAACAATGAGAAAGTTACAAAGCACACACATCTGTCACATATACATACAAATATACTTAATTTAAGCTGTAGTTGGCAATGATAAATGTCATATTCTTCAGTACAATAGACAGAATGTGTGTGAAATGAGGCTCTTTTGTCACTGTTGATGTCTAACTACACACAATTTCACTCACACTTGTCACTTACATGTACACACTGTGTAGTATAATTCCGACTTTACGGTCTCTCCAGCTCGCCTCAGGTGCTACAAAGCGAAGACGTCTGTGTTTGTACTTTGTCGTCGCTGCTCAGGACGCCACAGCGTGACAAACGCTCTCTGACAATACATCACGCGCTCTGCTTTACAGTACAATGAGGCACAACTGTGCCCTTGACTGACAATCAAGTGCAAAATCAATAGGCTGTGTGTTTGCTTCTTTCTCCCCCGCCCCCCCTCTTCCCCTGTACAGGCGGGAGTGATGGATCACCTTGCGCCGTGAGCAATGGTTGCTGCGGGAGCCTTCGTCATCCAGACGGAAAGCAACAGCCGCGTGTTATTCCTTCTCCGCCGACAGAAACACAATCTAGGCAAAACAGAGAGGCTTCGGCGGGGACGTCCGCACATCTTGACAGCTACATCGCGGTCTCGTTTGTCTGAGGGATTTATCTGACTGGAGCCGTTTCTCAGGGGACTGTGTGCATCAGGAAACACATGAGAAATGGAGCCGAGGTACCTGCTGTATTGGCATTTCATTTATTTATTTATTTTTTTTTGGGGGGAGAAAGAAATCGTGGACATGGTTTGCACACCGATTAGACTGAATGTTTGTACAACAAAACTGGATGTTAGTACAACAGAAACAGCGGTTAGTGAAATGAAATGAACCTGACAACCACATTGCAAGGCAACATCTTTTTCACAAAAGTTTTAAGATTTTGATTTAAAATTAAATTTGTGTCTTATGACAAATTATTTTTTTTTAGGCTCTTTATATATATCCAGAAAACAATAACTGTAACCCTCTGTTTACAGCTCCTTACAAAAAAAAAACTTTTTTAAGCTTTCAGCTAAAAGTGAAGCTTCATTGGACCTTCAGCATGTTTGAAATGGAACCAAAAAGGCCTCAACAGGGGGGAACGAACACACGGCTGGAGGTTACCAGTGAAGGTTATTCACCTTTGTGACGTCACAAAGGGCTGATTGCTAGAGATGTGTGTTGCAGCACACATCTCTAGCAATCTAGCCCATGCAAAGTGACAATTTGTGTCTTGCCTTTAAATAAGCTGTAAAACAATTTGGCTCTACTGGAGCCGGCTTCAACCAGCGTTGAAGAATATTTTGCACAGCTCCAAATATGTTTATGATACTCGTTCAAAGTGGGGAAAGAATTTTCAACTTTCAATCTAACGGCTGGAACTGTTTGAACTCTGCTCCCTGTTTTTATTTCACGGCAGTCTTCCAATATTTGGCGATGACACCGAGGCTTTCAAAACAATTTTTCTGTTTACATCTCCTGTCGGTTCACAGGAGCTCAGTTAAATGTTTTTCAATAATGGACCAATTTAAGACAAGAGCATGCAGGGTTTTTTTTTGTCACATAAATGGTATGCACCATGAATGAGTGTTTTTTTTTTTTTTTTTTAAAGACAGTGATACAGTCTACAGAGTCAATGCTTTAGTAAACTAGCTGGATAATATAGAGATGAACACTGACGGAAAACTGCAACCCGACTGTGAACAAATCACATTCAAACTTGAGTAACAATCTAGTTTATCGCTGAAAAAGCACGACTTGACTTGAAACATTCGACGTCCTGGACGACCTTCTTATGCGGAGAGAGGGCCCGTGCACAGCGGCAACCCTCGCATCTGAACCAAGCTGCAGCGGAAGCCGTCTGTCTCCTGGTTCAGATCCCAGCTTGCTGCCGTAAAGTGGACGACATGAAAAGCGTCTTGCAGGCGCGGAGGCCTCTGACTCGCTGCACGCCAATTCATCATAAGGGGCTGCGCCGGTTCGGAGGGCTCGTTTGCACTCAGGTGATCAGAGGCCCTTATTTTCTATTCCGGCTCATCGAGCAGCTGTCTAAACAGGGCTGACTTCATCCATCTCCGGCTGGCCAAAAAAATGCTGAGTTACCCCCGTAGTCGCGAGCGCTCGCGTGGATCTCCGACCTACTTTTGGCGTCTCTGTGTTTCCAATCTCAAGATGGAGCGATACGGTACATGGAAAGAGAGATAACTGCTGCCGTCTGACTGCCTGCGTGGAGCAATGAATGCGACAAACACCGGGAATCATGGGAAGACCGTTCTGATGGAATTACTGTACTGTGCATTTTAGCAAATTCATTGAAAAAAAATCAATTTATGTAAGGGAGAACAAAGTAGAAAAAGTCAAAAATACACATTTGCAACTTTAACGATTCCTGTATTTTTGGTTTTGAACATTTGTGTGTGAATTAATATGTTATACACAACATTATGTTTTGACTTACGCAAGTGGGTAAAGTTGCTGGTGTGTGAATTTAAAGCATATGACTGCAAACATTTATGAATACGAGTCTCATTTCTATAGTGGAAAGCATACTTCTGTTGACCAAAAAATATTTTTTACACAAATGTTTACAAATACGAATACCAGCAGTGACATTGACCGACTGTGTGTTCTTCATGGTGATCTCACGTTACAGAAGAAGAGCGGTGGGTGGCTCGGTGCCCCTGCAGGCTGCTCGAGTCAAGCCCACCCGCGCGAGAGCCGAGTACGTGCCCGTTTTGCGAGGCTATCAATTCATGGTTGTATAATAAAACACGGGCGAACAAATTGCCATGGAACGCATCCATTAAGGAGTACTTTGAAGAGTAGGACGTCTGCGTCGGCGCTGTCAATTCACATTCATCGCCGCGTGCCATATGCGTCGCCGCGGACGGAGACATCCATTACCGCCAGCAGTCGGGAAACAAGCGGAAGGTGCGAGGGGGGCTGCAGGCTGACTAGCCGCTGAGCGGAAGCGCGCGACGTGCGCTAGCGACGCCCGCCTCGCGGGGGTTTTGGACTCATAAAGTGGCTGTGACAGTTGGCCAAAGCGCCAGCAGTGGTCCCGACTTGCTTAATGAACTAACATGCTCAGGTTGGCAGCACTAAGTAAGTCATTTATTAGTGAGCTGGGCACGGACCCAGGGTGCTCTCGGGCTGCTAACGACATCAGGTAGCAACGGGGCGACGGTGAGAAGCGAACGTGAGGCTTCAAGTTACGTGAGCTTCCCATTCAGCGCTTTTGTTTGGGCTGATAGGACGGAGCGGGCGCGTCCAATAGTGGAGGGATCAGCGGTTTTCCGAACCTTGCAGTCAGCAGGAGGGACATTCCGGGGTCGGACAACGTTCGTTTGCCAAGAGTGTGTGAACGGTGAATGTGATGCTTTGTGGAGTCAATATTTTTTTTTTATTGCTTTATATATAGGCATACAAACACATATTTCTACATGCCATTTGTCATACATTGTTTTCATTGAAACCATGACTTAGCAAAAAAAGTTTTTCACATTTTTTTTTTATTGATCACTGAAACTGGATCTCTTCACATCCTGAGAAGTCAACCTGCAACAGAGAGGCACAATAATTATGATAGATACTCCACTGCTGGGGCTTCCACTTGAATTGAGGTATCAAACTGTGAAATTTCATTATGTTTTGCTGAGAAATGTAAATGTGCCATAAAAAAAGGGTGAAATTTAAAATAGTTTCCTTTTGATCGTGCATGGTATTGAAGCAAAAAAATAAAAATGGAACAGGCTAAAATGTTCAGTCCGCACAATAGAATGGGCAAATATTCAGGTCACATGCATGCAAATACCTATTCCAAATTGATTCTGGGGATGTACAACAAAAGACGTTGTGTCCTTGGCATGCACCGGTTTTATGCGGCGGGCCTCCGAGCGCTAAATCTGACATTTTGGCCTGGTGCGCATCAAATGCGATATGGTAATTCCCCTCAACCCACTGGCTGCCTCTTTATGAATCCCCGAGTTATAATCTGTCAACCCACATCTGACTCTGGGGGTGATGTTCTGTATTGAGACGTCACTTTCGAGCGGGAGACAATCAGCTCGTCCTTGAGATGGCGACGGGAGAGGAGACGCACCTCCGCGCTCTCACCTCAACCTTTTCAAATGAGCTCTCATTGTCTTCTCCGCGACAAATAGGGCCAATCAGTCGCGAAAATGAGGCGGCGAGCGGTTAGCCTGTGGAGCACGTCGCCTTTCTCTTGTCAAGCTTGCAGCCCTTAAATAAACGGACGCCTTTTAAAAAAACAAAACAATGGCAGAATATAAAGGTGGCAACAGATGTTTTGCGACCTCTCGATGAAATAATTTAAATGTTTTCTTGTTTACATGGCAGAATAATTAATTGGCCGCGACTCTGGGAAAAAACGTGACTTCGAGGTAATGATAATAATTGTACATCCACTTGCAAAATATTGAACGACTCTTGCTTCACTGAAAGTAGCTTCTCGCTGAGAGCGTAATGAGGAGAGCGATAGCACTCTGTTGCCTGGACATTATGGCAAAAGTACGCTGCCCGTGTACTTTAAACGTCTTTGTGCAGACACAGCGCAGCAACCTGGCAGCGAGCCATTAATCATGCTGTTGTGCGCGTTGTCACCTCGCCCATCCATCATTATTTATCAGCACCGCTGCAGATACATTTCCAAGACAAAAAAAAAAAAATGAATAAAGCCGAATAAGGTGGAAAAAACTAAGCAAAACAAAATTTCTACAGGCGTGCAATTAATCTTTTGCTCAGGTCAACAGCAGTTACTTTGGTTAACTGCTTGACTTAATGGGAGGGAACACACAATGCTCTTACTGCGCAAGAAGAAAAACTATCATCGTTCAAAAGCCACATTTTGAAAGAAGAAACTTTACCAAGGAATGCATCACCTGGGCACACAAGTACGGTGGCCCCGAAAGGTCACAACGCTTGCACTTTGCCCTGGAAGCTCAGGCGGCAATTCAGTGCCGCAGAACACATGCACGTGCACACACAAAAAACAGCCTGGGTGCACGCGTGACAGCAGGCTGTCCGTCGATTTTACGGGCAGCACGGGAGTCGGTTTGGCAACATGTGACACATAAAAGAGCCCGCAGCGACCGACTGCACGCGACGGTCGCTTTCTTCCACGCAAGCACGCAAGGCCGCAAGTCAACAAAAAGCACCGCGGCAACACAATAGAAGCACACACATTGACGAGCGGCTGAACTCACGTCTGCAGTCCTGGGTGAAAGCTGAACTTTGATGCCCCAGAGTGTGAGATGTAGCACCATCTAATGGAGAGAAAGCACAGTATTCATTCATTTTATTTTAAAAAAGTTCGCTGCTGTTTTCTGATGCAACACTTGACTTGACTCGTCTTAGACCAGCAACTGTTTGCAGCCGTCAACTGAAGTTTTGCATGTTCTCCTCATCCCACTGAGTCCTTAAACGTGTCGCACACCGGGCCTTTAATTCCAGTTACGATTTCACACTTTTGACAGCTGCGTTAAGCCTAAACATGCCGCCGGCTGGTGTTCCTGTTTATTTCCCGCATGGTGCCCCTGAACGCATCCCAGCCTGTCATCACTGATCCCGAGGGTTTGAGCCTCTCTCAGCTAAGGCCATCTGCATTTGTTGAGCGCCGTTCCAATTTGGACGTTGTCGAGACTCAGCCTAAAATTCCTGGTGCTGCCGCCCAGCCCCTCCCTTACCTGCTCACTTCCTCTTCCTGTCCGCCGCTTCCACCGTGTTTCCCGACGCACCAGCCGTCCGCCGCGAGTCCAAACTCAACTCCGCACGGCCTAGATGAACAAAATGTGAATCAAAAATCTGTTTTTATTTTCCCGCACAGGTGCACATGCACAAGCGGCTGTGCTAAATGGGATCATTTGCATTCCATTAGGTGCATTGTAGCAGCAAGGACAACGCCAACAAAGCCGATAAACCGGGCGAATGAACAAAGCAAACTGAGTTTAAAGCCCACCACCAACACCTCGCGACGATGAATCTCAACTGCACCACGCGTGAACTTGACGCCAGCCAGACGAGATGCGGAAACGTTCTTTCAAAAACACCTTGTAATCTGGTCTTTGTGCAGAGAATCGGGGGGAGAAATGCACAACGCAAAGAAGGAGTTTCTCCCGGCGGGCTCAGTATGAGGCTTGTATCAGCGGCATTCACTTTAAGGAATGCATCTACATCCATGAGCAGCTCAGGGATTTCAGCTCTTGGCTGGTTGTGAAAGTGGATCTGCTCCTGGCAGAGGCGGCCTGAACATCCCTGGCATGGTCGCACCCTCCAGCGGAGGAGATAGTTTCCAGCAAATAGTTGCAAGTTACATGAGGACAAAATTTTGTACTAGACAGGAGAGACTTACGTATTGTTCTGTTTACAAATTGTACATTAGATCATTGTAATATGTTATTCTAATCCAGTATATTGCAACTGTAAAAGATTTTGTTTTGTGGCCAACAGTTTTACAGCTATAGACACACAAAACTGAAGTCTATATTTACTATTGACACATAACTTTACAATTATTGAGCTGACGAACATTAATGCTTTACCGTTGTGACTGATGAAGGGCCCAGATGGTTGTGATGGTGGATTTCAGTGCTCAGCCCGCTGGCAGCAGAACCCTCAACCTCCCGCTCTGGAGAGAGGAACAGGTACAAATTGCTATTTGGCAAAAAAAAACCAAAAAACTAATTTGTTGAAACATGTTGAAAGCCTGGCCAGTGATTGTGCAACAAAACAACAAAAATCCACAATTTTTCAGCAAAACAAAAGCAGAAGTAAACCGCTTAAATGAAGTGATGTACTGTGGGCTGTTCACTTTATTAATCCATCACTTTATACTAAGAATTTGTGGTGAAAAACACCCTCTTTTTTTTTTTAAAAAATCTTAGTTTCAGTCCAGCTTTGTTTTCAAAATCTTCCCAACTCAACTGTGAGCTCGTTCCAACCAACAGGTGGCTCCTCATAAACTTTCGCCCTGTATTCTTTATTGAGCATGTGCAACTGTCTATTTTCTATTATGAGGCATTCACACGCCATGGCATAGTTAGACTTAATTAAAACCTGCTGTGAGAAACCAAATGTTATGTTTGCATGTGCTCTTGCAATTAGTAATTCCATTTTAATTAAAAAAAGACGCTAAGATAGTGATTCAATGTAATTGTTTAAACAGTCTTATCTTACTCTGTTTATTTTTCAAAATGGCTTTCAAGTCTCAACTGCAGCCTTCTGCACTACAGTGTTAAATAACATTGAAAAAAACAAAACAGAAAACGGAAAAAAAATAGCCTCTTTCTTTGTGTAACAAACAAAAAGTTACAATTTATTGCAGCCCTGCAGAGGAAATAAATCTCTTTGCAGCAAATTAAAACAACCATTGATGTTGTGTCTCGCATCTCTGGGCCGACTTTGCTCATGAATCTTGCTCTGCGTTATCGGTACAAGCGCTCTATTAAGGTGTTGTGCCTTTGAACACCGTTTTTTCAAAAGAGATTTGCACCTTCGGGGAAGTGTGAGAAAAGAACATGAATTATGAATAGGTCAGCAGGTATCTGTCCGCGGGGATTAAGTGGAGCTGTATTTGCACGGCGGCTAGGAAATACACACACTCACACACACATACTGGGAGAAAAAACGTACAAAAATGGGATTGAATGCTGCAATTCCAAAGTGAAAAGATGAAGATGAAGGTGATGAAAGGAAGACAGAGAGGATACGTTTTATTGTTTCCAGAGCAAACTTCAGATTGGGGCTTTAATCTCTATGTTTAATTAATCTCTATGTTTAATTAATCCCAAATCGAGCTCAACTCACCTGACATCCCCCTGCCCAAAACACACACACACACACACACACACACACACACACCCATACTCCACTTCTATAATATCAAATAAGAGGAATTTTGCAATTTACAACCTAAATTTCCCCATCTTATCCTTTTAATGACCGTCGTATTCATGTCGTGCCTATGCCTTGCTGCGTTCCTAATGGCGAGCCGGACGTGAAAAGTGCACGCAGCAGCACTCGCGGATGCAGATGAGGTCCAGTGGAGGATTCCTGAGGAGGTGCGGCGAGACAGAAATCATTACAATTCCTCCTCCGACGACGAAGCTCGCGGCGAGAAATAACAGTCTGAAGACTGACTCAGCATTCAGATGATGCGCGGGGCGGAGAAGGTTTTTCTGCAGGTGTCACTTGGGGCGAGTCAGGATTTTTTTTTAGAGTTTGTGCAGCGTTAAAATGAAATCGATCAAAGGGGGCGAATCAAAAGCCGCTAATGCGGTTTTAATCACGTACGTATTCGAGGGGCAAGCGAAGGTTCTCGGACTACAAATGGAGCCATTTGCATTCGTGTCCCCTGGTGAACAGACACTCACCTGTTACCTTCCTCTCTGCTTTGGCCCAACAACAACAACACATTGTGTTTCTCTACCTGGAAGGGAAGAAAAACAAAGCAAAGCAAAACACCACAATGAGATGCGTGTTGGCGGATCAATAAGGAGCAGTAAACATGCACATCAACAAAGTCATTGCGCACCATCACTGTGAAAAAAGTAAACCACTTTTAAAATGTGTTTAAATTTTAAATTTTTTTGTTTAATTCACTGATGTGACTTTTAGCTTTCTGGACGTTTTAAGTTTAGTATTTTTGGTCATTAAAAACGGATTAATCCTTTTATGGCAGTTTAGTAGGATTTCCTCATGTGGTGTCTAGTTAGGGATAAGAAAAGATTTTTTTTTTTTTCATTTTAAAACTTACGGGGCTTTTATCTTGCTGTTACAAAAAAGGGCAGGTTTACTTTTTTAAAGTGGAAGTTAGCACTGGATTAGTATGGTTAGTATTACGGTTGGCTTTATTACCTGCTTAATGTTTAGTCTTCCTCTTTATTGAGAGCCGGGCCTCGGGCGTACTAATCACAAAAGAGGGTTCAAATGGCTCTGGCGTTTAAACGGCACGCATAGTTAGAGTGCACGCGCTCGGGGTTAAGTGACAGAACTGCAGAGAGAGGTTAGCAGAGACACAGTCGCAGACAGGATGCACTGCGGCGACAGAATACACAGGTCAGAGGGCAAATATATTTACATCTTGCACGGTCCATTATCGTTATGATAATGCAGCAGGTGAGGACTTCTTACCTCCTTTTAACTCCATATCATTCTCAGAGTCAATCAGTGTCTGTTTAGTGATGAGCGAAAAGGTCACAGGGTGGCTTAAAGACAAGAGTATTAGCCTCTAAATAGGAAGTGATCAGAGGTTAGCGTGCGGTTGTGAAGGAAAACTTTCTTTTAAGAAACATGCGGTCATTTGGAGAGATTGGCGTTATTTGGGCATTCTTTATGAGCAGAGTTAACCGTCGACCGTGTGGTTTAGATGCACCTATTTAGAGAGTCTTGCACACCGTCTGGAGGTTTATGTTGTTTTTATTAAATGCGTTATGTACAAATACAGATCACACACAAAAACAAAGCACGCATTAGAAATCACACACGATATTGCTGTAAAAACCAGGGGGGAGAGACGTTCGCACATGTCGAGTCAGTTAAGATCACAATATCACTTGGGATTCGTTGAGATTTCTTGCCAATGATTATATCCAATTAAAAAAAAAAGCTATTCAGTGCCTTTGGATCTCCATTTTTTAAATTAATTTGAGTAAATATCCACCAAGACAAAAAAAAGCAACGCGCTGAGCAGCGTGTCTGTCTTTAACCGCACGGCCGAACACTCCGAGGTAACCAGCAGCTGCTTGAAAACGCGGCTGAAATGAAACAGGAAGTGGAACTCAGCAAGAGAGGGTCAGCACGTCGGCGCACCTTCACCCTAGAGGAGCCTGCAGCCAGCAGTGAACTGTGTTCATTTTTCTATATATTTCTTTTTTCATGTTGGCCGTGCAGCATCTCAGAACAACCGCTACACTGAGTTAGAGATCAGAGAGGATGGAGGAGGCCCGGAGCTCCAGTGCCTGCCATGAGCTGCTTCACTGCAGAACCAACAGCGGGAAAAAAAATAAGACTTTACATTTTGCAGTAGGACGCGCAGATTCATAATACACACTGTGCTGTTGCCTGAGTCGGTGAAAGTAGGTTAAAAGAGGGCATTCTGAGGATTGGATCACTCAGTTCTGTTTTTAGGACTGAAAGCGTGGCTGCAGGGTGGACGCTTTCTGGGTCACGGCAGGAGATTTGACAAATTCAAAGATCAAATATAAATAAAAAGTTTGAATGTGATACCAAAATCAAATCATACCAAATCAGAGTCAGAATGAGGAACGCTGACAATCAAATGGCCATGAAAGTTTTTAATATTGCAAGAAGGAGCAACTGCTGAGGAGAACTGATCAGTCTGCTGGGAGGTTGAGAGAGGGACAGTTCCCATCTGGCTCATATGTCTACACACAGTGAGTTAGCTGTCCATTCCTTCTTGGTGAAGCTGTGTGACCTTATGCTTGGAAATAAAAAAAGGAACCAGATGAAGTTGGGCAAAGCAGCACCTGTTTCCTGTGCTATGGTCTGTTTACAGGGGGTTGGAGTTCATTCTGCAAAGCTGTTTCCATTGAGCATGTTGCACATTAGCTCTGATTCAAATAAGACTAAAACCACCTCAAAAACTATGGGCAGATAAGAGGAAGTTGTTTGGAATGATGCCGTTTTAATAGTTTTTCTAATGCAAATTTCCCTTCAAAGAGTCTTTTTTTCTTGAAAGTGAAGCCAATTGTTCCCTTACTGATGAGACCGACTGGTGACCTCACCGTGGCTGCCTTGTTTTTGTCTTTCTGCCTTACCATTTAGCTAAAGCTGGGAGCTACAATCAAGCACTTTAGCTGGAGGCTGCAAACAGAGGGCTAAAAATGATTTTAAAGAGGCAATTTTTGGTTGATTGCTCATGCAAGGATGCTTCACTGTGGTCGATGATGAAAAATCAAGATGTTAAGGTGGTAGAATATGAGGCATTTAATATACAAGTTAAGCAAACTTGTATATTAAACCTCTGGCTTATTTCTTGCCTAATTTTCTGCAGGTGGATATTCCACGTGGAGAGTGGACTTGATGAGCGTGCTGGAGTCTGATGTTTCAGCGGGGGTTGGTTTCGCCCTCCGCGTTTGACAGCTCTGTCAATACGTTCCACAGTGGCGAAGCAAAGCAACAGAGGAACGATGCAGAAGCTGTCAGCAGCGCGGGAGTGGGAGTGACCGCCGGAGACTGATGACACGACGGCAATTAAAGACAGACAGACTTGGCGAAAAGAGAATCGAGGCAGAAGGAAGTTTCAACACAGCCTTCTGATCGGAGTGCGAGGCTCCCTCAGTGATAATTGTCTCTCTCCCTACACAAAGCCGGATACAACGTTAACGTTTGTGTCTCGCGTTCATGGAGCCAGTCCCCTATTTTAACCAGCGAAGAAGACAGGCAGTGGGGAAAAAAAAGAAAACAGTAAAGAAAATAAGAGTCACGACAATTGATACGGAGCTTAAAAAAATATAGAAAGAGTTTGGAACCCGGAGGCGGCGTATCTGGAACAACTTCAGTATCTACCATAAGGATGCTTCCTGTAGCCCCCTCTTGTCAGCCGTAAAACTGGGGCTTTGGGGCCGGAACGGGCTCTCCCCCACTCCTCCTCTGCAAGAAACACAAAAGTTCACAATGTTGTGGGATGCTGCTGCTGATATTCATATTCACGGCTGCGCTGCTCCATCTCAGGCATAATCTATTTACTCAAGACAAGGAAATTCGAGCGAGCAGAGGTTTCCCGCCACACAAAATTCATTCTTCATGCTCTTTGCCCCCTGCTCAAGCAAAATACCACGATCCGACAGTCGGCTCCTTTTCTTATGGAGCCAAATTGCATAATGACAGCCGCCACCGCCACCACCACGCCTGCTGCTGCTGCTGCTACATTGCACATTGCGGCGCTTTCCAAACAAGAAAGTGTTTATGAAGCAGAAAATCAAATCACGAGTCCCTGTGTTTTCGGTTCGGTGCAGCCTCAACGCACCATTGGGCCGTTCATTGTGCTGAAAACGAACGTGCGGGCAGAACCGGCTGCGTCAACCGGGTTCGAATCACGAGCTCACTTTGAGGATATTGAAAGGGTTTTTTTTCTTTTTTTTTATGTCATCGTTGTTCATAAAACCTCGCGGATAAAAGTGAGTAACTGTTTGTGTTTTGGGTGAGACGGGATCCTTTTATCAGCCGTGCCTGTGTGGGCAGCTGAGGTTACTCCGCTTTTCTGGAATAAGCCAATCATGGCGCGCAGCCAAGAACCTTTACAGTGGTCACGTGGTTTTTTTCTTCCAACCCTGGCTGGCACATGAGCTGTCAGAGGAGAAGGCAGCTCGCGAGCTATAGGGAGGTGGGAGGAGTTTGAGGAACTGAGGGAGGAGGAGGAGAGTAGGTCCTTTTTTGTCTCTGCGCTCAGAGACATCCTCTGAACATCAGAGACGCAGCAGCCAGGGCCGAGCAGCCAAGACCTTCTCTCATCAGGGACTGACTGAAAAAAAAAAAAAAAGTTCCAAGGACACTTCTGCAAAAGTTTGTTTGTTTGTTTTTTTTCCACAGAAGTCTTGACACCTGTGAGGGCTTATATTGAATAATCACCGGTGAGGAAAAAAAATTGCAAAACGCCGCTGATTATGTGAGCCGTTACCGAAAGGTCGAGATGATCTCACGCTCGTTATTTCAACCGACAGCAGGCGACAAACTCTCTACAGGCGAGAAGCTCGATACAGAAGATGCGGCCGATAACTCGGCTGATTTTCTTCATCGCTTCAGCGAGATAATGAAGAGCGGTTCTCACCGTAGCTGCCGTAGGAGTCGCTGTTCCCTTGTCCGTAGTCGTAGTATTCCGAAACGCTGAAACGAGACAAAGTTGAAAATTGAAACAGTCAAACAATGATATGCTGGCATTTATTCACATTTTCTTTAGGGGAAAGGGGACTTGTGTGTTGAGCGAATGTATAGGGAGAGTTTTTGTTCGCTGGTGTGAAGTGTTTTGTTCCTGAAAGTTTCCTCCTGGGTGGAGGCAAAGGAACAAAGTGCTCGGAAAGCGCGACCACCGTCGAGGTGTGTGTCTAAATTAATGGGGATTTAGGAGGGAGTGTGGCGGCGCCGCAAGCTGCTGCAGCTCAGGCTTAAATGAGGGAGTCGCTGGGCTTCGACGGCGGCGTACGCTCCACTGAGTGCAATTTTAGCACCAGATGTTATGCAGAAACGTGGAGGAAACAGTGAGCCAGTGGACCTGTCGCATTCTATGGATCCACGTACGCAAAAGACGGCGGCCGCGCAAATCACCGAGCCAATAATGGAATCACCCGCCGGTCCCTGCGCCGCTCACTTTACAGGGAGCTCACCTCTACACGGCGGCGCCTGAATCTGTGGTGAGAATTCCCATCCCCCTTTATGGCTGACTCAAAGTGTCCCGCGATGTGTTGTAAAAATACAAAAACGAGTCATTAAAGGTCGCTAAGTGGACGGTGCGTGCTAGCAGGCGGGGCGCTAATGAAAAGTGGCGTTAAAAAGAATAAAATAAGAAGCCTGGTTTATCTTGTTTTTTTATGCTTAAAGTTGAGCAGCTTGAGGGGATTGAGGTGTGATGCAAACAGAACGGTGCAGGAGGCACAAGGTAAGACATTAACGCGGCAGTTAGTAGCGCACAAAGTGCGGGAGAGATGCGAAACACTAAAATAGGAAAATAAGACAAAGAAAAGGTTCATCCCAATTCTCTTCCCAATGCTGTTGGCCCCATGCTGCCGTGCAGCCAATAAGGAGCCGTTGGCTGACCAGGGCCACGTTGGCGCGCTCACCACCCTGCGTTGATTATTTCAGGTAATTGAAAATAAACAGGGTGGCGACCGAGCTGCGGTTCTCTCGCAACTGAATCAGCCGGGGGATCAATACGAGGACGAATGAGAATCTATTTTGATTAAGTCCATCATCACGCCAAGTAATGACGCCGCTGCGGAGCCCCTGTTGTGCGTTGCTTCGTCAGTTAAAGTGACACTTCACTCCTGATTAGCGGCTGGCGTCCATTCACAACACTATCTGCGGTGAACGACAGGGATTTCTTCACCTTTGGTCTCCCTGGACTGGTGTCTTTATTGAGAATTGGTTTTGGAGAAACTAGCCTTCTTGTTCAGCTTTGTGTGTGTGTGTGTGTGTGTGTCTGTGTGTGTTGAACCCGGCCGGATGAAGGGCGCGAGCCTGTGAAATCAGGTCAGAAAGTGATTTAAAGGTGATACGGAGGATTTTAAAAGCCTGAAAGGCCTGAAAGAGCCACAAGGACCCGAGGTGCAGAGAGGAGGGAGTCCCGCACTGGATCAACACCTGAGCTGTCCTGAGCGAAGAGCACTGGTGGTATTGATGTATTCATTGTTAGTGAAGGTCAAGTTTTTTTTTCCCCCGTTTCAAATTTTAACTCACATTCTTTTGTTTCACTTGCAAGTCAAAGTGCTGTTTCATAAGACAATTGTTCCATTTGAAACTTGAAATCAGTGGGCGGGGCCTTGATTACTGCAACCAGCATTCTGGCCATTGCATCTGTTCTAATTCAGTCTATTGTCTAATAGCATCACTTCTGTTACTATATCAGTGACCCTCTTCCAACAGATATCCATCCGTCTAGTACTGAATTCCTACTGCGGCTGTGAGAGACGTGTGTGTGAGACAGTCACCTCTTCTGATCGCTGTAGTCGTCCTCGTAGGCTTCGTAACACTCGTCGTTGTACTCTTCGCCGTAGCCATCATCGTAGCCCTGCGGAAGAAAAAACAGCAACACGACGTTTAACTTTTATCATCAATATTTAAATGCTGCGTAGATATTAAAAAAAACATATGGCTCTGTGTCCACTTTGGAGATGGGAAACTAAGGAAATTTGTGTCAAGAAGTGATTATTGATTTAGGCTCGGAAAGGATGCGTCTCCGCATTGGAGCCTGATGAAAAAGCCTCCGACTCTACACGGGCGCACAGGTAAAGTGTGCACACAAACGCAAGAAGATCCCAGCGCAGCAAGAGGACTGGAACGGCAGCACAGCAGGGCACGTTTGCACATTGCTGTATATGCGCTGTGCCCTGAATTACGTGCAGTTATAGTGAACCCACACTGCGTTGTCGGCTTCTAACTACTTTAGAAGCAAAGAAATAAACGCCCACCGGCTCCCGTCATTCTGTGTAAATTAAAGGTAAATTCTGCACACAGCAGTGTGTTCAGGGGAGGCTTGGCAATAAGCTGCAAAAGCTCACTTTTAACAGAGAAAGTTAGCCACTGTTTACATCCACCGAGACCTAGTAAGTACTTTAATGCAGCCAGTAAACGAAGCGGGGTAAAAAAAAAAAAAAGAAATGCAGATGAAAATAAACTGAAAGAATTGGTCATTTAGTTCCTCTTTAAATGAGACGGACACCTCACTTCTGCAAGTTGTGCTTTCAAGTCTGTCTGTTTGGGAGGAAGTGCATTAATGGGCTAATCACAGCTGTTGTCACAGCTTCTCTAATGAACTGTTTTTTTAAATATTCATATCTCTGTGATTATCATACAAGAGCAGGAATATTCAAGACTGGTGGAACCTTTTGGCCTTTATGGAGTTTTTAGTCACTTCTCAAAGTTAATCAGAGAAGATACGGTACACACACAGACACACACACACACACACACACACACGCACACTACATTCTGTTAAAGGGTTTAGTCCTCACAGCAGGAAGGGTGGATCTCGCGCAGCAGAGGTTCATCCAAACTGTTTAACCTGAAGTGGCTCCTCGGCTGGAGGGAGGTCGCAAACCGAAGCCGCGTCGCCCGCTCTCGTAATTGTTGGATCTCACTCATTTAAGGATTTAGTGGAGTTTTAGCAGCTTAGGATTCTTTTTCATCGCGATCTAATCTCTTCTAATTCTTTCCTTCAAAATATGGGAGCGCTCCGACGGCGCACTGCAGCTGCTGCACCTCCACCGCCGCCACCGCTGGCACATTTGCAGTCCTCTGAATTGAGCTGAACCCACTCGAATGGGGGACTCGTGAATTTAAGTGTTCACTTTTAATCTGAGTTAGTGTCAACTTCACGTCCCGTGGTGTCATCTGGGCGCTACAGTAAAAGTTCCCTCTCCTAACTGTCATGGTTCAGTGAATACTGAAATCAAGAGTGATGGTTTTATTTCATCTAAATTTTCTCTCTAATTTTAAAATACTCCCTAATTTATTAGATTTTTATTTTATATCTTGGCTCGATAATAATGCTATCTCTGAAAATGAATCTCCAGTAAACAGGACATTTAGCCCTCTGTTTACAGTCCTCAACAGGAACAGATCTCCATAAACAGGACATTTAGCCCTCTGTTTACAGCTCTCAGCAGGAATGATTGGATTTACATTCCCACTAAAACTGATGAATTGTATTCTGACTGTCTACCATCCAGTTATTTTTAAAATAATAACTGGATGTGGAACAAATACTCTCCAAGCAAACAAAATTTTACTCTATCGGTCAAAGTGAAATTCCAATTTGGTGTCACCTAATCGTCCACCTGCAGCACTCGCTTACACAGTGCTGCTCTGAGCGAGGCTGCCCAGGGTTCAGCTTTGTCACATGGAAGCGGTCACATGGTTGCAGGATACTGGAGTGCGGCAACACAGGCTAATTACGTCAGTGGGCTCGACTGGCGCACTCTTCCCCTTTCGGTCGGATAATTATGCTACCAGCATTCCCAGTTGCTGTGCGGTTTTATTTGTGAGAAGATTCAGTGGACTAAATTAAAGTTAGGGATTATGTCAGGGATTAAGTTGTTCAGAGGATCCAATACTTCCCCTTGTCTTCCCCCCGCCCTACAAAGGCAGAGCCAGAGACCCCTGTATCTCAGTAATTGGCTATTTTGTTAGCAATCCCTTATGGCGAACAGCCCCACGCAGGGCCACAATGTAACACAGTGAGCTGATTCATTTCAGTCAAAAGTGAGAAAAAAAGACTTGAGGTGCACAAGTTTTGTCTTCCCCTTCTGCTGATGGAGTCGGTCATTACACAACTTTGCTGACATTTTTGCGGAAAGTTATGCAAAGGTCTTTGTAGAGGATCGCGAGGGCGCGAGCCACTAGCGAGGCTAAACTGCCTCGCCAAGGCAACACAATCGTGCACATCATTAGCGAGAACAGTCGGAAGACGGTGGGGATGTGTTGGGAGATTGTTTCCTTCTGGCAGCACGGATGCAGTTTGTTAACGTGAGGAGAAAAAAAGCTTGTTGGAAAACCATGTTACATGTCTACATGTGTTTACAACGGCCAGAATCTTCTGGGGTTTTAAAGGAATACAAATAAAAACTGGCAGAATTTATAGATTATTCTAACATTAACGATGGCAGGTGGCAGATGTTTCAGTAGCCGTGAATTATTGAATATATCGCTGCAACTCGGTGTTTGTTGTTTCCTTTGAAAAAGCCATCAACTGGTTGGAAACCTGAATTGAATAAATATTACTCTATACGCTGGCTACGGTTGCACTGTCCGACTTTCCCCGTAAATCCCACATGAAGGTTGATTATATCTGACGTGCCGGGGAACGGGGGTTTGCTTAATGCGAGTATCATCAGCATAGAATCGCTGCTAGCGGCAAACGCAGTCGCCCTGCTGCCTCCCTCCTCAGCCAGCGTGATGAAACACGGAGACTTCTGGGGGCCTCGTCGCGTTAATTGAAAGTCCCGGCGGTCATCTCGCGGGGTTGGGGGGAGGGGCGGGCGGGACAAAATGCTCAGCACATGGCGACCCGTCTCCCCGCCGACCTCAGCGGCGCCTCATTTGGACCCGGCGACTCGCTCTATGCAAATACGCCGGCTCCCTAATTAATGAGGCCGGATTCCTGGAGTTTTGACACTCATCCGCGGAAAACAATTAACAATTAACGAGGGCGGAGAGTCCTCGCCCGCGCGTAATTAGGCCGGCGGCGACCTGGAGGGCCCCTTTAGCGCCGCGCTTCATTATCGGCGGACAACCTGTAGGGCCCTGCGACAGTGACGGATCTTGGCTGGAAACGCCGCCGTTCTCAGCGCACAGACGTGCACCTTTTGTCGCTCTCCTAAAGTTTTTCAGCTAAATTTCCCCCCCCCCATCAAACTCCAATTCTTGGGTCTGTCCAACAGAGTTTGGTATTAAAAGTGAAACCTTGACAGCTCGTCCCGCCGTGAGCCCCGCCATTCTGTCGAAGCGCCATTGCGAGTTCCACCTGAGTTTTAATTCTATTAAAGGATCGGCTGTGTGTGTGTGTGTGTGCGTGCGCGCGCACGTCGTACATCTGCTTTAATAAACAGCGGGGTTCTGCTCGGAGAATTTCCATAATTAATCTAACAAATGCACGCTCAGCGGTGCATCCGAAAACCCGTTGTTATAAAGCAATTACGGCAGATGTGCACTGCGGAGGTTGGAAGAAAGTGTACTTTCCTCCAGTGCCAGGGAGCACGCCCCGATCTCGCGCATCTTTTAACGTTCACGGAACAGATGATACGGGGAGAATTTATTTCCTCCCCCTTTCAAAAGGGCGTCCTTTGGCTTCTTTTTTTTTCTATTTCCACAGTAGATAGATTAGAGTCTTTCTCTTGAAAGCGCCTCAAAGCTCTGTGTTTAATCACATTATGGCATTTCCCTCAAAGCCTTGGTATGGTTGCAGGGCCCAGGGTGTTTTTTTCCCCCTGATTTTTTTCTTTCTTTTTTTTTTTTAAGAAACGTCGCTTTGCCTTCCAGTTTCAAGCCGCAGTTTGTACAGTTCATGGTCTGCTGTAAGGGACAGAATCCTGTAACGCTGAGACGCCCGTCTCTGCAGCCATCAGCCCTGACATTTAAAGATAATATTTAAGCGTGATGGGACCTCATCCTCAACATTAAAACCGGGGCCATGGTCTCAGCCCATACAGAATATCATCCATCACGTCTTTAATCTTCCTCTGCTCTCTCTCTGCACTCCTCGCATGCGGGGGCTTGAAAGTGACACCAGTGAGTTTCTTCTTCCTGCACCGTCAGGAAGCGGTCTCTTGTTATTGCCTATTTAAATGTCACAAGGTCACTTTTTTTTTTTTTGTAATTGATGCAAGCTGAATTCTTCAGCACCACGGCCAGTGATGCAACTCTTCAGTGCTGTCTGTGATGTCGGGAAGCAACACTCTCAGGCAGTGAAAGCTAATTAGAATAAAACCAGGGCACTGCAGTCATCAGACCAACAGCTGCTGGAAGTCTTGCAGTCAGATTATAAACTGTGGAGTGATACTTTTAGTAATGACATTTTATTGTTATTAATAAATTTATTATTTATTATTATTTTATTATTATTCTTAATGTGCCTTTTTTGTTATTATGCCTTTGTTGGTGCTAATGCAGAGCCATTTAGTCACCCTCAAAGTTGTTTAGAAGTGCGATTCTTTAACTATTTTAACTCATGTACTGTTTCACACGTGAAACAAGACGTTTATAAAGGGGCTGAATGGTCAAGATGATTTCAAGATGTAATGAAGCACTAAGGATCTGTGAAGGTTCTCAGTCAACCAGGTCATCTTAAGGTAGAAGGGTTGAGTTAGGGCAGCTGGACTTGTTCTTGTGATCTTGAAGACGTTTCTCCTCTCAACATGCCCGGGACTCTCCAACCACCTTTCCTTTTTTGAACTGAAGAAGCCTTTTGGGCGAGAGGCGAAACGTCTTCGAGATCACAAGAGCATCTCAACCCTTCTACTTTAAGGATAACCTTATTTTTTCTGAATGGAATATGTCTTATTGGGATTTATTTCCCTGGTCTGGGAAAAAAAACAACAACACACAAATTAAATTGGCCAACCAAAACAAAAGAGAAAACAGCTCGGCATATATTTCTCAAACACTGTACTTTTTTTGCAAGTGGATGGAAGAATAAATATCCTGTTTAAAAAATAATTAATCATGACCACCAGCATTCAGACAGAGTTTGAAGGAACGCGAGTTTGAAATATTTATTTAGCGCTTGCAGCCACTGATCCAGGCGGGGAGGACGCTGGTCCTACTGGTCATGAATAAGCAATCTGATGCAAATGGTTCGAGTAGTGACGCTAATAAACGTGTTGCTGATCGGGCAGAAACAGACAGGGGACGAACAAACTCAGAAAGTTGCAGGAGTTGGAGGGACTGCAGTGGCAGTCAAGACTTCTGACTGGCCTGCACCAAATGCGAGAGACAGGGTGATTATCCAATCACCTACCCCAGTTCTTCTTGCCTTTTTTTCCTCAAAGGGACCTCCCTAATTCATTCCATATCATTTATTTTCAGGGTCAGACAGGAAACTAGGGGGGAATTGTTCTGGTTAAAGTTCAAGCTGTGCCGATTCAGGTGTAATTTTATGCTTGTTTTACAATATAAGTGACCTTTGGCTAAGCTCCTCTCTGGAACGTCTACCGTCCAGCGCTGCATTAGGGACTCTGAGCATTAAGCTTCCAACACAGAGAAATACTGAAGTACATACTGAAAACACCACAGCCGATGCTCAAAAGCATTCAGAACAAAGTGACAAATTCTGTGCTTAAAAACTGGAAATAGTGTGGAAATGTGTTAAAAGCTGTGAACGTGAATAAACATTGACACCTTTGTTGCCCCTGCTACAAGATTTCACGCCTCTGTTCCTTGTGTATTGTACATGTTCATTTATTGTAATTTGTTGAACTGGTTCTCTGGCACTTGGTTAAACAGTGTTGACTAGCGGCTATTTTTAACGGTGCTATACAGACTGATGTCAAAGGATGTGCGACATGGCACCACTTGACAACATCACGGCGCGCTTGACTCAACTATTCCAAACTATTTGAAGAAAGTTGACACTTATCCCGTCAAGGTGCCGTGACGAGTGCGGCGACTTGACAGCAGGTTACTTAACTGTATCCAAGAGGGCGGAGCTTAGCCAGCATAACTGTGCAGCCAGTTTGCCCATGCCTCGTGCGCTAATGCCTGTGTCTCTCCCCAGCTCCCTCCTCTTCCTCTTCGCACCACGTCTCCGCTGTTTACCAGCTGCATTCCCTTTGTTTCTCTGTGCTCTTCAATAATTTCTCGAGCCCCGGCTGCTTCGGAGTCCGCCTCTGCCCTGTGGACGCCGACTCGCCTGTTTCAAATTCTCGCGTAGCTTTCACCTTTTCCTGACTCCCTTTGTTTTCATAATGAATACGAGAGAGATGGACCCGCTTTGTTGTCGGCGTCTGCATCTCGACGCTTCGCCCGGCGCCCCTGGCAGAACGTGTTTTGAGGAGTTTAACCCTTTGCTTGGGTGTTTATGTTTTAGAAATGTGGGGAAATAACGAAGCCAGTGTTCACCACATGAAAGACATCACAAACAAAACTCTTGTTTTGTTCCACTGAATTAATCTGGCGTGATTCGATGGCTGCAAAAGTGGAATATTTTTCCTATTATTTTTTAAGTATTATTTTTTTCACTTTCACTTGAATACAAAGGATCTTCACACCTCTTTTGGTCTTTCTAAATCTAGTGCATATTTTTGAATAAGGCTGGTGTTGTGATGTGATGTGTTGATGCAATAGCTACCCGGCTGGTGAGACATTCCTCTTTAAGAGGACTCTTTTAGAATTTAGAATCTTGTGTTGATTAATTTTGATTTAGAATTTAGATTATGTGATTATTTTTGCAATTGATTTTAAAAGTGCAAAAAAAAAAAAAAAAATCATGCAAACAGAACGGGGGATGGAAATTTGTGGCAGAATCCTGCCTGGAAATGAAAAGAAAAGTTCTTCATTGACTTTAAAAGGCCATATGCTGATGCTGTGGAAAAAAAACAGCGCTGCCTGAGACGCAACGATCAATATAATATAAACGTATTGGGTTTCATGGTCTGCAAAGAATGGGCTTGTGGTGAGATCTGTTGCATAACTGCAGTGTGAAAACAAACTCCGCCAGATCAAATATATACAGAGCAGTAAGAGAGGAAAAAAAGGGAAAAACATGAACCTCGAAAGCACCCTGAGATAAGACGCTGCCTCCATAAACAATAAGCAGGGGCGGCTGTGCTGCTTTGTTTTCTCACTGGGGTTTGCTGAGAACAAAACAAATAAAAAAAAAAAAAAAAAAAAAAAAAACATCTGAAAAATAAGGCCCCAGTCACTTTGGCCTTGAATTCCCCCACAGACTAACATCAAAACAACAATTTTTTTTTTTTTTTTTGCAAGGCTCCTCTCTGTTTCCAGCTCTGTGTACACCTGAATGACAAACCCTAGCCTGAGCCACTGATCAAAGAATTACACTTCAGGCGGAATGGAGCAAACAATCAAGGAAGAGTGCGGGTGCAAAAGGATACGGCAAGGTGAGCTTTGTGGGAGTATGATGATGATGGTGAAGAAGAAGAGGAGACCTCGTGTTCATAAATTCGAAGAGCAAACGCGGCGATGCACCATAACTGGCGGCTCGCTCGCGCCCTCGCCGGCGTTTTAAATCGATAGCATCCTCGATTAGGGGCAATTACGGCCGCACTGACGGTATCACTTTAATGAGGCAGAGTGACAAGCTTGACAGAGTCCATCAGTTATGAGGCAACACGATACGCAGACACTCAACACCTTTTCTTTCCTGAGTAAAACCTGAGATGATTTATCTTAGTGGGAAAATGCAGATGTGTCACTTTTTAAAGATTTCTATTTTTCACCCTGGACTCCAGTGGTGGCAACGGCAGCCACTGCTTGAAATACTGCAACGTCTGTTGTCTCATAAGAACTGAATCTTTCCTCAGTGAAATGACTCTAAAAGCTTTTCCCAAGTCCAGCAAGAGGTGCCAGCAGGAGGTGGTGAAGAATTCTGATTGGCCAGTAATGAATGAGATGGACAGAGAGATTGTCCAATCACTTTCATTCAAATTCAGCTGATTTGTTAAAAAAAAAAAAAAAAAAAAAATTATTAAAGCCCACATGCATTGTACATATCTGTAGTGTTCTGAGGGATGTGCTGAAATGAAAGGGCATTTGAAATTTTGTTTGAATGGTTTCGACACAGTAATATGGGGATAGAGGGTTTGCAGAAAGAAGTGTTCTGCTTTTAAAAAGGAGTTTGCATTGTACTACAGTTGCCCAGAAGGTGGATCTGCTCTGGGTTTCATTCTGACAGCACAGATGGTATAAAAAAAAGATATGGGATCTAGTTGGACATCAGGAAACCTGGATTAACATTGTTTGCAACATGCTTCAATATGTCAGAGCGTGTTGATGTGTATTTTGCATTCCAAATTCTAGTGAAGCTGTTATCATGTGCAAATATCATAAGCCCTCTATGGAAAAAAAGCATATTTACCCCTGTGTTTACAGCCTCCTGCAAAAAGCACAACACTGTTTGGAGTGGAAAACTGTTTTCATTTTTCAAGTTTTCCATAAACACGCCATTGTCTAAAACCATGCCGCCTATATGTGGTGCTGTAATGTGCCACAGACCAAAAACAGTGAAGAAGACATGGATGGAGTCTCATTAAAACTGTTGCATCACTAACCTGCGAGAAGTGCCACTGTGGCTTCCTTAAGTTCTTCATGACTTAACAAAGAATCTTTTCCAGACATGTCCTTCACGATCGCACTCACAGATGAGAGACGCATTACTGCAAAACTGTGTAGTGGATTTTGAATAAAGGGCCCTATTATGGCCATTTCAAGGTTGAATAAATACATTTTGGTGGTCTAATTCCAACAATAAGCAAGGTTTGTTTGGCACAAAAAACTGCAGATAAAAAGAAAAAGCCGGCCCATCTAGAAACGCAAGGTTGTCTTTTTTTTTTTTTGTACTTGTTGTGTTAGTTGGCATGCCAGTAATCCAAAAAATATGTATATGTAAATATTTTTTTCCTCCCAAAAGGTCCCCGTTAAAAGGTCCTTTCAGCTGTTTTGCATTGTTGCAGCTGACCGTAACCAAACAAGCAGTAATGCAGCGCCACACTTTAAGCAGTCAGTTGGCGTGAGAGAGAAAAAAAAAAGTGCAGCGACCTTTGTGCCGCTACACTCTGGATGTATGTTCAAAGGAAATTGTGTTATGTAGAAGAATAAAACAGCAAAGTGAGATATGAGGGAAGGAAAACGCACAGCGCAAACTCATCTCTCCATAATCCCCCCGTAGTCTCGCCGCCGCTCGCCGCCCCTCGGCAGCCACCAGCGCTCTATCCAACCTCCAATTACAAAGAGAAGAAATGGCTTCGCTTTTTACTCCTCAGAAATACACAGGCTCTACATCAGAACTCAATTTGGTTTGGTAATGAGACTGCGCTTGTGCATTTCCCCATGCAGACAGCCCAATCTTCAACTGCCAGCACACATGGGAGCTTTAGCGGGGAGGCTCCGAGGAAATAGACTGGGAAAAGTGTTGGCTTCTTTCATTTGGAAAGGAGGTGGTGGAGCAAAAAAAAGAAAAGAAAAAAAAGAAGAATGTGGAGGCTCACCTTGTGTAATCTTTTCAACGCGACCTTGAGGAATTTCTGAGATCTGAGGACAAGGGGGCTTTTTAACCAGGGCTTTGAATACACACCCCTCCTCCCCCCCGCCCCACTGGTATGGATCGTTGCTCGGTGCGAGCAGAGATGAAAGATTTGACGGAGCAGCGGTCAAGGCGTCGATCAGCACCTCGTACAATGGGAAGCTTCATTCTTTCGTATTTGTTTGTTTTTTTCCCTCCTTTTTCACTGCAACGCAAATACAATAAAAAAACAAACCGCGAGCTGTGCAGGCTACAATTTAAAGACACCAGCCATCTGCCTCTTGTAAAATTTTAATGAGCCAAATTACAATGATCCCAACACTCAATGCTCATCAGATATTCTACGTGTGGCTTCCGAGCTCCCGGATCTTAACGTCTTTTCACCTTTCTCTCGCAGCGTCCTCGTCTGCCTTCAGGCCAGGCCGCCACGACTTGCGGTGTTTTATTTCGCACTCTCCTGCCTTTTTACTGTACACAATCTTTTTGAGGCACATGAACAAGTGAGGTGACATTGAAATTAGCATACATTACATCCTCAAAACTGTATTGTGTCGGGCTCTGCAGGGTTTAGTTTTTCAGGCGTGTGGCAGCTGTCGGAGCAGTGATGGAGAGATTTGTCACAGTAAATAGAGCTTTCAGCGGATACGCGGTGGAATCCAATACACTGTGAGATGATGGGTGAAGGGCACTTGGTTTAGTAAGGACGCTCGGATATGAAGAAAAAAAACCCAAAAAACTTTAAAGGAGAAAATCTGACACTGCTTTCTTTGAGAATGACATGTTTACCTGCATATAAGGCTGCGATGCAGCTGGACTGATTTGACTCTGAGAATGAAATATTGCATTTCCGCCTTAAAAAAATCCAATCTAAACCGTTTTCTGCCATTGAGTAAGAAAAAAAGTCCACAAAAGCAGATCCTTCCTGCTGCTGCTACTACCAATAAAAGAAAAACAAAACAAACATTTGCGTTACCTCAAAGCGTCTTTGGTTAGCATTCTTGGTAGTAACTAATACACAGGAGAACACAGTCTGTTCTTTCAAGGTTAATAACGAGAGAGAGTGCAAAGAGTGCAGTTGCCTCTGAAATTTGCACTTCAGATTCATTCCACCTGTCATCACCTCAGAGATATAACGGAACACATTGTATTAGCGTGCTATCACCGAGTTGAAATGAGGAAATCTGATTGGCCCGTCTGTGAATGTGTCTGACTGAGGTTCATTCACTCATCTTCAAGGTTGGTTTTGAGCCTCTGCCTTGCCAAATGTTTTCTATGAGCTATTTTCCCTGGTAAATAAATGAAATTTCGATTTGGGAACATTCCATCTGGCTTGACAGGTTGTGACATTTCGGCACACAAACAAAAATCCGAGAACTCTGCCAGTGACATAAAAGGCTGCAGTTTAAAAGAAAAAAATCTGCTAAACAATCAGCAAATTCCTTTATGTGATAAGAACAGAAAATTGATTCCCCAAAGCGGCATCAAAGTAATGCTGACTCATTTGAATATTAGGCTAAGGTGAACAGAAACCAAGGACTTCCTGCAACATTGAACCATTAAAACTTTTGGCCTGCTTTTTGAAAGCAAAGTTAGTTCAAACAAAAACAAATATATCAAAGCTAAAAGGCTCCCCTGCTGGGGCCTCACTGTTGAAGCGTGTCCCTGAACACCACCCCGGATGCGTCCAGGACACGTTGAACCGATTGAACCCAGTTTGATTTACACGCAGTTCAAGTCAAATTGTTATCAGCTCGACTTTTCACACAGGCACAAAGAGGGTTGGACTTACGTAGTCGTTGTATGACTCATGCGTGACGGCTAACAGCGGGGGCCTGTATCCGGCGCCCCCCGCTGCCACCCTGGCTCTGGGAGCTTGCCCCTCCCTCGTTAAAGGCGCCGCGGGAGCTTTGCTGTGCGCCGCCGTCCCCAGAGGTGACGTTGTTGCCGCGGCGGCTGCTGCTGCTGCTGCTGTCGCCGCCGCTGCGGCTGCCGCCGCTGCGCTCCTTCCTGTGCCCCGGTGGCCCCTGGTAAAACAAACGCAAACACAAAAACGCTGCATCAACGTGCCACAAACATTCCCCAGCACCAGAACAACACCCCCGAGACACGCACAGAGGTCTGCCACATTCACAGAGAAATGGTTTTTACTTTTGAAAAATGTGAAGTTAAATTTGGAACGTGTACGATTGAGATTAGATTTCAAGTAAAAGTGCAGTCTCCTCCTTATATATGAAGCCACATGAGGAAATAAACCCATTTGTATTCCTTCTCCTTAGCACTTAATATTTTTATTTTATCATTTGGTATTGAACAGGAATCAGTGGTATTGCACAATCACATGGGATGGAAAACAATAAACTGTAACAGTATTAATCTTACTGCATGTTTCCTTATGTCTGTCTCAACCTCACATTCTTCTCACACCGGCTCTGATGTCGAGGTGAAACTTGAAAACCTGATCCACATCCATATTCTGGCCAACTGTGCACGATGTGTCTGCCTCCTCACTCTTCAAATATAAGTGTTTATTGATAGCCATTGAAAACATTGACTTTAATTCCCTAAAAAAATACATTGTACGTACAGATTTACTGTACCATTCACTGCTGACATGTCCCTTTAAATGTCAGACACTGGGTCTTCAAGACAGCAACCTCCCCAAAAAGGAAGAAAAAAATCAGTTAAATCCCCACCGAGGGCTGCGTGTGCGCGAGCCGCCTCCGCCGGCTCTCACAAGCTGTCACTTGGCGGCTGCTTGTAGAGAGCAACAACTTCTGCAGAGCGATCAGAGGGGCTGAGGAACGTCACTTTGCTTCTCGCGCAGCCCCTGCGAGCGCGCCTGTGGGAGCAGCTTCCTTATTCCAAGAAAATGACGCTGAGCCAGTGTTTGCAAGAAAAAAAAGGGGGAAAAAAAATCCCGCTATGTGCCTGGAGCCGCTGGAGTCGCTCACGAATGCACCTGTAGTCGGGCAGGTGCAGTTTTAGAGCAGCGTTTCCCAACTGGTGGGCCATGACCCAAAAGTGGGTCGCGGAGCTGTTTTGATTGGGTTGCAGCTTCGTGGGCAGCTTCCCACAAAGAGATTGTAATATATATATATATATATATATATATACATATATATACATATATATATATATACAGAGAGAGAGAGAGAAAATGTTGGGCGTTTATTGAATTGATCAATTTAATCATTTCAATAATTCATTAACTAGACATGATACAAAGTTGGCCCGTGCTTTTATTTTTGCGGACTAAATTTGAGGCTGTGAAATAAAATTTGGGTTGCTACTTCATGATAAGGAAAAAAGAAATGTGGCTCCTGAGACTCCACTGGCACAGAACCAGTGTTTTAGAGGGAGGAGTGACTGAACTGCTGCTGAGGTGATCGGCTAAAAACTCCAGTGTGGGAGTCCAGCCACCGTCCAGCAGCGTGATCTCCTCCTCCGGAGGGATGGAGGAGGTGGGTTCAGCTTAGCGAAGCTGCCGTTTGTCAAACTTTGCCACTTAAGAGCGGCAGGGAGGTGGTAGGTGGGCACAGATACCCAGCACTTCATCTCCATCTTCCTCTTCTTCTTCCTCTACTGCATCCTTCGCGAGGTGGCTGCCCATTGTTGATCCAAAAATACCGTCGCATATTTTTCATGGAGCTTTGCAATAATCGCTTATCTGCGTGCCATAAGGAGGGAATCGGGGAAGAGAAGTGGTGGCAGCTTAAAAAAAAAAAAAAAATTTAGGTTTCTTGGTTGTTGCTGCTTGGATTTGGGTCATTTACATGCGGCGGCGGGCGGCGGCGGCTAAATTTGGCCAGTCTGTCGTCGCGAGCGCTACCTGCTCCTCCTGTGGGGGCCCCGTCGTGTCTCAGGTACACGGCGGACAGTTGAGCTCTAAAAATGGACGCAGAGCAAACCGGGAGAGGCGGGCGCTCGTGACACAAGCCGCCGCACGGGCGGCTAAGCCAATTAAACGCTCGGCGGCGGCGGCAAGTTTTCCCGCAACTGCTCCTTCAGCTACAGAAACACCCAGGAGCGACGGCACGAGGGGGGGAAATAGGAATATTTCAATTATCAAGAATGAATAAGAAGCGCGAGGAGGAGGGGGAAAAAAAACTACCATTAAAAAAAAAAAATTAGAGCCTGAGGAAGAGAACAGGTTTTTGTGAGATACTGAAATGTTTTCAAGGGAGCCATAATTGAACTGAGTGTTATTAAGGAAGTGTAAAAATCTCCCTTTTCACCGATTAGAAAAATGTGCATGAGTACGCACGTGGAGTTGGTTACACTGAATGCAAATGTTTCTTTTTGCTTGATTGTCCATAATTCGAACACTGCAAAAAGAAGAAGTCATGGCTGATAATTTATGGGCCAATGTGCACAATGTTTTCTCCGTTAGCCATTTTGGAGCCAGTTTACTGTCAGTCAGACCTGAAAGAATCAAGTATTTCCATTTGTTACGATTGTTTTTGTTTTGGAACTAAACAGCATTTTAACGATGAATTCTCACTCATCCGTCTTGTCAACCTCCAAGAGAAAACCTGAGAGCGGCTATTAGGACTCGATAAGCTTCTTTCCAGCCCAAACTGCCGACGCTGCAGTTTTGCTCGGCCCTCCACGATGAAAGATGTCACCGCTCTGGCAGAAGTTTATTTTGGGCTCGAAAACTGTGGCCCTACCTCATATAATCTTACAACCACGCATAGCCCGCAATAACACTCTGTCAGAACTTTGCTCTGAACGTCTCACGCTGCCACTACGGCAAATTCACTGATATCTCACTGTCCGAGGCGTCCGCCCAGTCGGCGCCGCGCAGTCCGCCCACAGCAAAACCTCACGTCAGGCCGCCGACTCTGTTAGATCATGACGTCCAGTGCAGCTTGCTTTGAATTTACATGACTGCTAAAGTCACGCAGCGCGTTGCAGCAGACCCGGTCGTGATGAAACGAGGGAGCAACCGCAGCAAGAAGCCCTTAAAAGCCTTAAAAGCAGAAGATAAACAGCCAAGTCTTGCTTCTGTCTGAGACTAGCGTGGATGTTCTGGACGCGGCAGTTTTATTGAAGCATTTTGCATTCAAAAAAATGAATAATGGTACAGAAGGCCTTTGAGTTACTAATATTTCACCAGTACGATGCAGCACACTGAGGTTTGCCATTGATTTGTCCTTTAAACAACCACGAAGACTTGAGTTATGAAAACCAAACCAAAAGCAAACAAACAACAACAACAACAACAAAAAAAATCCCTGATTGGTCTGCTTGAATGTGACCAACGGCCAATAACTTTCCAAGTATTGCTTCGACTTTTTTTGCTGAAATAAATCCAAAGAATTTGGGATGAATTGGATGTTAAGTATGGCACTTCTGTGAAGCAGAATTATGCAAATAAGCATTTAAAAATGTTATGAACCCATACATTTACTCCCCACCATCACTGTAAAAAAAAGAAAAAAAGACAAAACAAATCTTCAAAGGTCTTGAGGTGTCATATGAAATTTGGTCCAGGCAGACATGAAGACGATGATTGACAGGGTGAACACAGAATTAAAGGGTTTATTTGACAAAAAAAGGGAAATTGAGGATGTCACCCAGCTTAAAGTGCTCACTTTGATGTGGATGAGGGTAGTTTGGGAGACGAGGGGAGGCATTTCATCAGGCAGCCTGCTAATCTGATAGCCTGAGAGCCTCTGCTGCACTAATTTTTAATCTCCCTTTTTATGAAGTTTCCAACTTGTGAAGTTATTTATTTAATTATTTCCCCCCCCCACAGACTTTAATTTGTGTCTCACCTCACGGATGCGGTGGCGGCCGGTCGTGCGCTCCTCGCCTGCGCGCTCCTCCCTCTGTTCGACTCCTCGGAGCCGTTGAGCAGCGAGAGCTCCCTCAGCTGCTCCTGTCTGATCTCGTCATTGTAGTCCTGCGGGAACAGCGCAGCGCAGCATGTGTCAGACTTTCATTAAAGTAAATAAATAAATAAATAAATGAGTAAAAAGCACATGGACATTTGTCTTTTTTTGATGGCGACAGATGTTCTCCGCACGAGTAAACGTCATCAGATTCGAATCATCTTGACACGTGCAGCAAACACATGTTGCTGCCTGGAGGAAAAAAAAAAGCTTCCCGAGGAACAGTTTTGCAGCCGAAGGGAAGAGAGGAGGTTGGAAACTTGAAAAAAGGGAAAAGAGGGTTGCGAGATGATGACAGCATGTTGCTTTTTGCATGTCTGAAATACAGGAGAAGAAAAAGCGCATTTAGATAAACAAATCTGTGTAAAGTGTTGCCAGCAAGAAGAAATTTGGGCTTTGAAACTTTATGGAGGCAGCATCACTTTGAACAACTTGAATTGCATTTTAGTGTTTTAACCGTTGTAGCTAAAGGACAAACTCACTAATGGAAGCCGGTTTGCTGAATTCTGATCATTTAGGTCACGTGACTTGTGTCTTTAGGATCAATCAATCAATCAATCAATCAACTGTAATTTGTACAGCACAAAATCACATCCAAATGCGTCTCACAACGCTTTGTGTAATCAGGAAAAAAACAATTGCGTGCACATTGCAGAGTTTTTTAGTTTCCTTCAAAAAAATCAAGCTAAATTTTTTCAAGTTTGTTTTAAATTCATTTAACATTTAACAGACACGCACTAAATGAATATGTCCACAACCCTCACAGTCTGATTAAGATTTATAGACTATTTTCCAAACAAGGTGTTTTCATGCGCAGCAGCTATGGAGAGATTAGCATATTCATCAACATGTGTAAAACTGGCTGGACTCTTGCACCTTGTTTTCCACCCTCAGGCGCTTCTGTCTCAACAATGCAAGGCGGGAACACACAAGACTCACCAAACACGACTTGAACGTCTTACTAGAGCAGGATGTGAATCAGGACGTGGGCTGCAAAAGCACACAACTCCAGTAGGAATATTTACACGTCCGCTGATCCACACGACGCAAAGAGGTTCTGACCCTCTGACCCTATTCTGATTGAGGTGAAAGTCAACTGCTGTTTACATGTTGATGTCATGCCATGGAGACAATCCAAATCATATTATGATCAAAATATTGCTGATTGTGAAAATTTTTTGAAAAAAAAAAAACAACAACCCAGAGAGGAAATTAAAACATCCATCCTTTCAAAATAAATGAGTAAGTAAAAGGCCGCCTATTCCTCACTGTTTGAGATGCACACAGTCTGTAATTGACCGTTTTGAAATATCTATGTCATTATCTTGTGATTTGGGACCTTTTTGTTTTTTAGTTCTCCGCTCCCTGTCAACCTGTTATCGGACACAATACAGATCGCTCCACGGCAGACAAGGCAGTAATCATTATCTTGTCACCGCTGACAGATAAACAGGCTTGTTTGTCGGGAGGCACAGAAGAAAAGCCCCTGACACTGGGGAACGGTGGCAAAAAAAGACACTTCTTTTTATTCAAAAACAGCCACAGTTTTTTTGTTGGTTTTTTTGCCATGAGAGCTTTTGACAAGCGAATTTGTGCACTTGTTTTCCCCCAGAGAGCAACACAAGCTTTCCTCACCGAAAACCGACTGCAGCATAGACTTATTTACACACAAGGCAGAACCTACACAGTATGTTTGCGCTTCCTGTTGTGTGCAAAATCTGATTCTTATCTAATCCACATTTTCTCATTTTCGTAGCCTTCGCTGTGTTTCCGTGTTCCGTCTCTGAGCCGCAATTTCACACATAGTCATTTCCTGACACTCTTCTCCACCATATGTGCAACAAAAGCCTCTAATTAGAGTTTAAATAATTCTGTGTAAATGAAATACAATTAAAAAGTGGGAAAAAAAGATGGCAACTTTCACAGCCTCCACGCTCATTATTTGTTCAATTTCGAACCGTCCATGTCATACTTAAGGTGGGATTTTCTCCCTTCTGTGTGCAGAGTCTGACACCAGGAAGCTTTTCAACAGAAATCATTTGCTGAAGAGGTTAGCAAGACTGCCACACGGGGAAGTATTAACTTGGATCTGCTAAAATTCCTCTGCAGCTATTTTATTTTCTTCCCGGCGTCTTTAAATAGGGTGTCTGGACATCAAAACTAAAGGTCTCTGTAATACAATAAATAAATAAATAAATAAACAAACAAATAAAGCTCTTTACCACCAACATTGAGTGACTGGCCTGACAGTGAACTCTCTAGAAAGGAGAAAAGCTCACCCTCTACTCTCTGTTGCTTGCTCCACTTTCCAGAGAAAGTGTGCGCGCTCGGACTATGTGAAAATGCCTCCGCACACACAAGAGACTGAGGTGACGGCTACGGTGGAGGGAAAAGGTCACTGTGAGCTGAGAGTACCGGAGCTTTTTTAGTCTTGTATTCCAAACTCCTGACAGTGGGACCTCTTCTTTTTTGTTCTTTCAGATTTCTTTATTGAAATCAACCCAACACGGGGAACTGATACATCCCTGATACTTCTCAGCCAGGTGTCTGTCCCCTTTTCTTAACCCACCTTGTTTTGCTCCCCTTGTAAGCATGTGGAAGGTCCAACTGAGTCAGTTTTAGCAGAAAGCTAAAACTAAGCTACGCTACAGCCTGGACATTTATAGCGTTTTTGTTGGGGTAAATGATTCTGCAGAGCTGCTCTACTGGAGTTGAAAGAAGGACATGAAAATGGGTATAATATTCATTAAGTTCTTAATAGCGGGGGATTTTTTTGTACTGCAATTTCCAGTTTTTTAATAAATTATTGGCCAGCCGCTAGCTTTAGCTTGGGGGGAAGATGGGTCCTCGCTGTCAGGGTGTGGGGGGCAGCGATGTCTTGCCAACATTTTTAAAAAAAAAGAGTTATCAGAGGCATTACTATATTAATCAGGTCGGCTTGTGAGGGTAGAAAGCCATTCAAACAGCTTGTTTTATTGCAGTAACATGGAACGAAAACAGTCCATCTGGAAATGCTTTGTGTGGTAGTTTTTCATAATAGGTGAGTTGCGAATCCAGAGGGATTTTGTGCATTCGGCTGCTCTACTACAGAGTCCAGGATTGAAACCAGGGATATGACAATTGATGTAAAAGCCAAATCGTGCTTGCACGGATGAAGTCAAGATTTGAAGTATGATGCAGGGTGAGCTGCAGCTAGCGACAAGATGTGTCAGGCGTGTTGAATGCAGACTAGAGAAGAAACAGACGACACACAGCAGGCACCTACTTATCAGGGGGGAAATAATTACTGCACAAAAAAAAAAAAAAAAGGCCAACAAATGAACGGGCGGGAACCGCGGCGCTGTGATGGTTTGCGACGGAGCGGCGTGGCTTATCAGGAGCGCGGCAAACATGCCAGGGCTTGTCGAAGTGGATTGTGGGCGCTGGTAAACATGAGTACACAGCGATAGAGGGGCACGCTGACTGAGGTGTGTCGGGTCCGACTGTTGACTCACTCCAATTAATTCCAGCCAAGCGGAACCTTGTTCTCAGCCCCCTGTGCCCTTCACAAGAACTTAAAGGCATCCTGAAAATGGAGCTTCCTCACATGATTGTCACATCCTGCAACTTTTGTGTCTTTGGTGTCTCCCAAAGTCAGTCAGTCTCTTGGTCTTAACTTGCCTATTTGTTTTTTCTTGTGAGAAAACCTATATTTAGATTTTTTAAATTAAATGGCATAATAAAATTTATTTTTTAATCTTAAATTAAAAGAGATCTTAACAAGTCAGATTTCCTCTGAGACTTAATCAATTCCCCACAACAAAGGGGGAAAAGTAATTAAAGAGATGATGATAACAAAGGAGAATGCTGTGTCTCAAGACTACATATTAGATGGAACCTGAGCGAAAATAAAATGCTTTTGACAACGTCCAGAACACACTGTCGTAAGCAATGGGGCCAAACAGCGCAACGCTTTGCAAGCACCAGCAAAATTGAAATGCCTCTCGAGTCGGGTCAGCCGGACCAAGGAAACTGTCGGCATCTCAGAGCAGCAGCCACATTTGTCAAACTCCCTTTGCGCAGAATGATGGATGTTGTGACAGGTTCACGCAACATGCCTGAAAGCACGGTTGTGCACATGCCTCGCCAGGCTGCAGCAACAAGTGATGCACGCATTAATGGACGCTACCGTCTTGGAAACATTTTTTGTGATTTTTAGTTTGCAGTAGAACAAGTGATGCTAAAAAAAAAACCCATCACAAACAAAAACAAAACTCAAACCCTAAATGTCATCCTTCACAGCATGACGCGGCACTTTTCTCCTCCCCCAGCTGGCGTCAAAAATGTTTTCCCAGCCACGGAAAGCTTGAGGGATTGTTACTATTATTATTGTTATTATTACCATTATCATCGCCTATGCCATGCTGCAAAACAGCCTCCTGAAAAGCCTGAAAAGCCTGAAAGCCCTCATCATCCTGCCACGAGCACGTCAGGCCTATTGAAACCAAGACAGCGGCAGCAGCTGCACCACGGTGCCTGATGTTGTTCACAAGATGCGGCAGGCGGCGTTCAACAAAGTGCAATGGAAGGTTTGCTGGAGCCTATATCAGCTGTCATAGGGCGAAGGCAGTGACGCCCTGGACAAGCCGCCAGTTCATCGCAGGGCCACATAGAGACAAAGACAATCAACCATTCACACTCACACCTATGGATTGTTTAGAGTTTTCAATTGACCTCACATGCATGTTTTTGGAGTGCGGGAGGAAGCCGGAGAACCCGGAGAGAACCCACACAGACACAGGGAGAACATGCAAACTCCACACAGAAAGGCCCCAGGCCCGGAATGGAACCCAAAACCTGCTTGCTGTGAGACACAAATCAGTCATCAAATCAGTAATTTCTCTGCATCCTTAATAAACCTCACAAACTCACAACACGCTGCCCCTCATGTGAGAAAGAGGGTGAACCTTTGAGTCGTTAACGTCTTAAACAAATCCCTCAACACTGACTTGTGATTCTTCAGCTCATTTCACTCGCTGAGTGAGTCATTCCTGATCCTGCAAGAGATGAGACGGCCTATTGTGTGTATACTGTATACTGTGCAACAGCTTTTCTAACCATATTTGTGTAAATATATCATGTTTATCGCTCTATGAGCTCTGTTGGGAAAGTATAACCACCGTGTTTTCATTTCATTTTATATACATTTTTTGAAACACAGCTTCCGCTTTCCCTCCAGTGAGTCTGAGCTGTTCCTCCTAACAAAATGAGCGAGTCGTTTAGCTGCCGCGGAAGTGGGTGGAGCCTGTGCATGCGGCGTGACATCGGAGGTCCAGCATAACATCGCTTTGTGCTGTTTAATTGTTTCAACTTTCAAACCTCGGCGGATACGGCCTCAAAGACATTGTGTTTTCACTGGATTATTATTTACTCGACTCGCAATCCTCTGAGGACCACAACTATTTATTTCCCACTAATTAAATCCTTTTAAATGCTCAATTCTTTCACGAATCTTGCCCACAAACATGAGCAGCGCGAGCAGATATACGGTGCGTAAACTGTTACTGGACTGTGAGAGAACCGCAGTAATTCTCCCGCTGTTGTGCTCTTGCTCTGCTCTGCTGGCACTGGGAAGGTTCTCCACAGGCCTGAGGGCTCCACTTCTTTTTCTCAGTGGCTCTGATGTCTGATAAAAACCCATTAGTTCAATAAAACACATTTGTTTTGGAGTGAAGAGATAAGACGGACCAATTATGCTGATGAGAATCAAACGGTAAACTGGCACACAGATGTTGAGGTTGTTTCATAATTGAGGATTATTTTTCATATCCTGATTTAAATGCATTTTCACTTTTTTTTTTCATCCCAAACACTGAAACAGCTGCCTCTCACACAATCTTAAAAAATTAAACAGCCTTCCAGAAAACAGCACATTTAGCCCTCTGTTTATAGCCTCCAGCTAAAACTGATGCCTTGATGGACCTTTCACATGTTTGACTATCTTGAAAGACAGAATGAATCACGAGGCTGGTTGTCGCCGCTAACCTGGTAGAGCTACTGGTACCCTCTGTGACATCAAAAAGGGTTTTACACCAAAGGTCTGTTTTTTGTCTTATTTTTTACAAACATTTCCTGAAGAGTAGGATGGGCTTTATGGGAGGTTTAATTCATTTTCAATCAGTGCATTAAACCATAAAGACTATGTGACTTGTGTAAAGACACAATGAAGTTCCCGCTGTTTGTATAAAGACATGTATTGAGGAATCATTGGAAGGCGCTAACCTGACGTGTAGTTTTCTAGCAGCACAGCAAATTGCAGGTGACATTATCTCAGCAATCCTGCTGCATCACTTTCATTTTACTTTGTGTGTGTGTGTGTGTGTCTGTGTGTTTGCAGGGATAATAGTCCACCAGCAGGAGAACCAGGCATCACGCAGTAGGATGTTTTTAATGTGTGCACCTGCTGACTCAAATTAGGCATTTTTGGAGGAGGACCGAAAATCCACTCTGTCGTTCTTCCTGAGCCAATTATTCAGATATACAATACATGTCACACGCTGCGCAGACACGTCAGCGTCATGGACAAACTCATCCTGCCAGAGAGTAATTTCACTGTTAAAAAAAAGAAAAGAACAGGATATGTCACAACTGATAGTGGAACACAACTATCAGCCGTCTGCTGTTATCTGGACACCCTCCGACTCTAAGTGACATAATCAGAGCCCTGCAGGTTTTCAGGCTTCATTTACCTTCCGCACAAAAATCAAAGTGCATTCTATCTTCTTTATAGACCCGATTCCTGCGTCAGTCACATTGCATCTCTGTGGTTGACATTTCCGTCATGAGTCGGGCCAGCGCAGCGCAGCAAGATCAGATCTGACCGCCTCCCGTCCTCATTCATCCCGGTTTTCATTCGACATTCCCGCCGATCCAAGTGACTCCGCTAGGCAAAACTTCCCGCGGAGCCACAGAGGCCTTATCGTGTACTCAATGATGCCCGCCGTCACCTGTAAACACTCTTTCATATGTAAAGTCCTCGTCACTTTGAGTCCAACAAACTGTTCAGCTGGCTGGAGCGACGGAAAAGACCCAGCGAATGTGAACGAGTTCAAGCGGATTATTTTCAAAACGCAGACTTTGTACCGGGAGCCTTCAGACCGACCACAGGTCATGTAGAAATTGGGCGGTAAACAGCATGACGCATTCCGCCCTCTTGAGAGGCAGGAAGAAATGCCACCTGTTGTGCTGCATTGTGGGAAGCCTCATCCACGAGGCAGCGGACGCCTGCTAGGAAACTGATGGCGTGGTCCTTATTTCTTTATTACTTGATGTGTTTTTAAGTGATGTTTTCCAGATGTGATAAATGTAAAATGACAGAATAATGGGGAACTAGTAGGTGCACTTAAGCAGCATGGCTTAACTTTTACAGTTCTGTTAATGAGTATGCATGCTAGCCGAGTCCTTTTATTCAGTCAGTCTGGCATTCCTACTGACAGCGCTGTTCTGCAGCCCATAAATCTAAATGTCACAGCGTGGTAGCTGGTGCACACAGTGTGGACAAAGCAACCCACACTTTGCTCGCAAACTATTACAGGTGAAATATATAACGTTCTAGCTCATTATTACTTTTATTCATTAAACTAACCAGCATTATTGCCTAAGATCTCTAAAAGAACCAGATACATGGTGAAAATTTAATGAGCAAGCCTTCAGGATGCCCCAAATTACTACTAATAATAATGAATTGCGAAGCTCAGGCTGTGCTGCTCTCTTGCTCTTAAAAGTTACTCACCTGAAACTGCACCAATATCTGAATTATTATACATTTTTTTAAGATACACTATTTTTGTCTTTGCTGGGATGCAAAAATGAATAAATAAAACAGGCTGCGTCTGCAGCATTAAATCCACTAAAGCAGAGCCGCACTTTGGATAGCTTAATTCTCCTTCACTTAAACCTGCAGTCTGTGAGTTGGTGTGCACACTGCACTGCCGCTCCCTGACCAGCACAGGAGATAATTAGCCATTCAGACATTTGACAAAGCTACAAGCTACAGTTGATGTGGAATCTATTGATAAATAAGTCAATATTTAAAGTTTAATGATGTTGTTCCATGACCACCCCTAGTGCTAAATACTCCAATATCATTGCTTTGCTTGTGCTTTGCAAGTCTGCAACATGGTGCAGTAGGGGCCAGCTGTTGTTGTGTTTTGTTTTTTTTACATTTTCAATCTGAGCACTAACACAATTACATGACAGGAAAGAAACAACAGCGAGGGGTTAATGGATTGGTGTGAGCATATGGAAGACGCGAGGGCATATCTGAAACATCTCACATGTGGAGCGTATCTTCTTCAGGAAGATGTTTTCCCCCTTGCAGCCTTAAAGTGCCACCCACACATTTAAGCCTATTTTTTTTTACCTCCTTAAACTATCAATACGGATAATATGGACAACCAGGTGTAACGTCTTCCTCCTGGGCGTCGCAGGTAGGCAGAGCCGCTAGCAGGAGCGTCTGCAGGACACGGAAGGAGGCCCGAGCTACACGGAGAAGTCTTGTGAAACACGACTCTCCTCTATTAGGCTTGTCACAGTCGCAGGGCTTGATTAATATTTACAGCTTTAGACTCGGCGAGCACGCGCTACACGCACATTAATTATTGCTGAGCTCTCTGAGCTATAAGTTGCCGATGCCTCGCAAGTTGTTTCTTGCTGCACTTTAATTGGTGAATACATTAGTTTTCATTTGTGATGATGGCTCGCACGTTGTCTCGGGTTCCACTTAAGAGTAAGCGCATGATAGCGCCGAGGCCTCGAATAAAAGTGTAGTTCACGCTGTTGGAGCCTGATGGAGAGGCGATGAAGCCGAGGTGATGATGATTCACGCGCGATGAAAAATTGGAAATATCAAACTTACTGGAACAAGGAACTTTTTAATCTCTTCCAAGGCATGGCTCATGCGGGAATAGGCCTCTCCAGGTGGAGCGAAGACTTCAATTAAAACGTGGAGATCATTACTCAGATGGGCGTATTTGGCCTCCCCGCTTTTCCTCAGTTCTTCTTCCTGTGGAGGAGCAGGCAAGAGTTTGACCAAACAAATTACAATTTCAACATTTAGAACTTTAAAGCAGCCCCATTAAATCCATTTCCGTATATGTCTTATTCATTGGAGAGGTCAGGGTTTTTTTTCTTACCATTTAGCACTTGTTACCATAAAAAATTAGCATTTCTTTAGCATATTAGGGAAATTTTAACCCTTTGTTTACACCCTGCTCCAAAGACAACAGCAATGCACTGTCCAAAGAAGTAACACACAATTGGTTATCAACAACAGACGATCTTGAGGAGTAAAACCATTTCTCAGAATCAACGTTTTACAGAAAACCAGGTTTCCGTGTTCCCTCTGAGTCGCTGCCTGAACTTTGGACGTCCTCTCTGTGACTGTGCTTTGAGGCAGCGGCGGTCTCAAACTAAATGCTACCATCACCTTTCAAAAGTCAAGGAGTCAAAGACAATGCCTGCGCAAAATAACAGTGCAATCCATCAGATGGCTATTACCATATTTCTGTCTGGACCACCTCAAAACCTCCTTAATCATTAGCAGTTCTCAGACAGGCGGGTTATAACCTACAGCATGATGTCTGATTCGGCTCCCAGACAAGGAGCCACTTGTGCAATCACAGCTGAACCCAAATCAGGGGCTACAACGCTGCGTAAAAAGCCTCCCTGCACCGTATTAGGCCTTTCCCCCATAACTTAAATCTAGTCACTGCTCATCTGACTGGAGCACCAGTGACAGGAACATACAACTTGGTGACCAAAATTGTTCACTCATCTGCCTTAGAATGAGGAATCAGTTTAGAAGTATTTCACTGGAGAAATTGTATTTGTTTGAATTGGTGTGAAGAATGTTCTGAAGTATCTACGCCAGCACAGCTCCAGGGGAGGGAAAAAAACAACAAAACGCTTCAAACTGAAGAAATATTAGGCGCAAGAAGAGCCAAAAAGTTCACAGCGAGAATCAGATAACAGTTCGGAGGAGGCTGGAAGAGAAAACTGGAGTCTTTGTGCACTTTGAGAAAATGCACGACTCAGTTTAGTGATAATGCAGTGTCCTTAAAAAACATTTAAAGGATCTATATTATCCCTGTTTTCATTGGACTCAGCCGGAACAGCACCGCATAGTTATTCAAAATCTCCATAGATCTACAGAAAACAGCACATTTACTGTATAAATAGCATCTAACTGCATTTTCTTTTTGCTCAGAGCTTCCTCCAAACAAGAAAACACATGGAACACATGGAACACATGGCTTCCTGCTAAAACCGACATCTAATTGACTTTTCCTTCCAAATTTTGAAAAAGGACACAAACAAATGTGGCCATAAGGTGGCCTTGGTACAGAACCAAACACCTGGCTGGGACTGTTCTTAATGAGCTGGTGAATGGTGCCAGTGCCCTTTCATTAGGCTGGTTGCCCGACCCGAATGTTTCAGTGCACACTTTCTAAAAAGAACGGACTTCTTCTGTTACAAAACACTGTTAAAACCATTTTTGAATAACATAATAAGAATATGGAACCTTTAATTTAAACATACTTTGTGAATCCAATCGCAGACTCAACATACGTGTGTGTGTGTTTAGTTAAAGCTTGGCTATGCTCTCCTAATGGTTGGCTGTTGACAAGAGAAGTCCAATCACCTGTCAGTCTTTACTTGGGGCCCCTGAGGGGCCCCAGGCCGGAGCTTTACACTGGCCTTAAAGGCTCAAAAGATTTGCAGTACAGCTCACAGCCAGACCTAACCACCTTTCCCGAGAACCGGTTAAATTGTGAGATTGATTTTCCACTGAACAAATCAGAAGTGATATCACACACCCCATATTCCCCAATATTTGCAGTGAAGCTGCTGGGATACTCAAACATGGCGATTAGTTGGCAAAAAAAAAAAAAAAAAAAAAAAAACGGCATAGAGATGTGCACCGCAAATTAATTGACTTGTGTTTATTAACACAGCCATGGCAATGTTGAGGTTTGATAGTTTTTTTCCGCTCGCGGCTCAAGGACACGTGGAGGCTGTCGGGGAACCGAGAGCCTCTTTGACTCTCCAAGACACTCCGGGAATTCAAACGCTTGTCCCCGCATCAAAGGGCCGCTCCATGCCCTCTGGGAGGAATCAGCTTTAATTAAAATGAAAAAGAAAGTGAGAGAGAGGGAGAGGGAGAGACAGAGGAGAGAAAAAAATCACTCCTAAAATTTCAGCGGGCTTTTTATACACGGAATCTCCGAGAGTCCCGATCATTATGAATCAGATCAGAACGTGCCGGTGGGCAGAGCGTCGTGTCTTTCAGCTGTTTGAGCAGCGAGGGATTGAGGAGACACACACACACACACACACACGGCGCTCGGCACCGCTGACCATGACCGACTCAATATCGTATCTTTGCAAAGGACTCTGGGAATCTCGGAGCAGGAAATTCGTTGGGAACCTCGCTGTTTGCCGTAAACACTTTTCATGCTGAGGAGGTTGAATGGGGAGTCGCTGCTTTAGCGCCGTCACTCGGCACCATTTCAAAAAAAAAGAAGAAAAAAAAAACGGGCTGATATCTGTGCAAAAATTTCAGTGTTGCCCATATGGCTTGAAATGAATGTGTGGGCGGCCCCGCTGATAAATGTCCAAACCTGAGAAGTTACCTGACTGCTGATCTCGTGCGTCTCACGGAGATGAGGAAAAAAAAATAAAATAAAAAAGAACCCGTGCAAGAGTCTCTGCCGGCGCTATTTCTCGCCGCAGTCGCAATCTGTGCCGCGCCGCCCTGCGACCTGCTGCCCGGAATGGCAGCCGGCCTCCCCGTCGCGACCTTTCAGTGTCCGTCTCGTCACAGAGCTCGTCAGTCACGGTCGCTGATGCACAAACGCACAGAGAAAAAACACAGCGCACTTTATCGTGCTGGGCTCCGGCCAGCCAGCCTGTCAGGGCTGAGCTCTTATCTTTTCACTCCGCACACTGGGCTCCATTCAGATTCCGGTTAAACGCAACTGTGTCACTGACGTGAGTCGAGCTGCTGCTGCTTAATTGGAGATTTTTTTTTTGTTTGTTTGGACGTCACATTACGGTTTTAACTTTAGTTTAAATACATTTTAAAAAATCCTTTTCAGTCAAAAGAAATGTGATTCACCATGGGAGAAGTTGGAATTTCATGGCTCTGTTCTGGTTGCTACGCTACTTCCCCCTCAGCTCACTAGCTGGTTTGAAAGCCTGAAGGCAAAATGAGCGCTGCCCCCTTTGGCCCTTCAATGAAAAAAGACGCGGCGCCGGAGGCGGCGAAAGCGGCAGGAAGGCCCTGAAAGCATCGGGCAGCAGTGACAATCGGAATGACGGTGATTTGCCGGGACACATACATAGCCTGACATAAGAGGAGGATCATGGGTAGTCGGGACTATTGCGAGTTGACAAACGGCATCGGCTGAGAGATCAGCGAACTGAGGCTGCGTTCACGCTGTCAAATCAGATTCATTCACGAGAGCCTGAATAATACAATCCTCTTCCAAACCAAACGCAGGCCGCTTTTGCTTATTGTCTTAATTCTGATACGCATCTGATTTTAGACAGAGACTAAATGGAACCGAAGGAGGCGGGACTCGGCGAGATCAAACGATGCAATGGACGAAACAAGCACGGCAGACAGTGATGGAGCCGGTCGAATCTCATTATCCAATTTTGGCATCCTTGATTGAACAACAACTTGCAAAGACCTGAAATTGCAACAATCCCCATCGGAGGGGAAACAATTAGGTGTCGGCACTCACCTATAAGTCGACTGGCTTACAAGTATGTTTTTATTTTTATTTTTTTACTGCCTCTCATAAGGCTGCAGCCTCCGCTTTGCATCTTGTTCTTTACCTTTTACATCCTCTTTGTGTAATTTTACAAACTAATTACAAACAAAGGCACTGGTGACAAACTACACGCAACACAGGAGAAAAAAAAAAGAACAAAATCTGAATGGGCTCGGCTCCCCGGCCTCAGCCAGCCAAGGTTTTGATGTCCTCTTGCGTCGGCCAAGAAGGACACCGGCCAAGAAAACATCTTGGTGCCTCGGCGTGAGGATGTTTCCCAGACACGGAACCGAGCCTGCTTGACCCCAAAAGTCCGCTTCAAGTGTTCACTTCAGGCGCCTCGTGCTCGGGCGCCGTGCCCAGACCGGCTTGTCAAGGCGGTCTTGGATGCAGGTGTTGGAAACAACGGCGGTGCCAAAACAAGGAAGTGGGCCTATGTATCTCTGCTTGTGCTGCTGAGTAGAACATGCACTGTTCTACTCCCATTACCTGACACACGCTGAACTGCACTGAAAGAAAACAAATTTAGCCTTTTGCAGATGGGTGTTTTCTTCTTCTTTGCTCAGATTGGTGGCTTGCTTGGTGCTACTGTGCTGGACTGTGTACAGATACAGGCGTGCGTGCATGCCTGCCTGCCTGCCTGTCTGGGCATGGAACAAAAGTGGACGTTGACTGGCAAGGGAGAAGGGAATAGAGAATTGTGCCCAGACACGGTGTGAAATAATCATGTCCACAGTGTGGACGGCGAGATGAGTGAAGGCTTTCAGCTTCACGGTTGGGCCAACTTTAAAGAGGTTTTGTGCGATATCATTTCGCCACTAGATGTCACAGTTTTGCACGCCGAGGACAAGGAAACCGACCTGATAAACTGAAGCGTAATTAGTGAAACAGATCTGCACATCCTCTGGCTTCACCAGCACTTAACATCCACTGTGCAAACTGAGGGTGTAATGGACATAATGGACATAATACCATTAACATGAGCACATGGTCAGCATTGTCAGTAACTATGGCGCAGACCTACACATACAGAGGACACTGTGACTGTGTCCAGTACATAGCAAAAAATCTGAATAGCACATGTAGCTTCTTTAACCAAACATGTGTATTTCCAGCCTCACTGCATTCTGCAACTTATGAAGTAGGTTTTCTTTGGTTTGATGCATCAATTCATAAACAAGGATTAGCACTTTTACAGCACTATGGATGCAACATTTGTGAAAAGCATATTTTTTAAGCTGAGGTCACAGCTGTTTCTTTCATCCATTATAATGTCAATAACAAACTTTTCCTTGAGTACTAATTCATTCATCATCATGATTTGTTACCCAGCAACATTCGCTGATGATCATTGATACGGCTGAAGGCTCCAGAGGGAGCGAGAAACTTAAGGTGAGATTGCCTTTGCAGCCCGACCTCTCTTTTAAAGCCGCCATGCGATACATTTTTATTATACAAATATCGATTAGCTGGCCATTAAGGCTGCTGTTAAAGTCTCCTCATCGGCCTGTCTCCTGCATGCTGTCGGCGTAATGAAATGCGGCTTCCGTTGCACCGCGGAGGTGGTAACTCGGCACGTCTTTTGTCATGTCCAGATGCCAGAACGGGAGGACTGCAGTCATATCAGCGATGGAACTCGATAGCTGCCGCACGCTGAGACCTGTTATGAGCGCCAAAGCTAAATCCAGCAGGTTGCCTGCGCACACGCTCGGCTGAGTTTGGCTCCGAGGGACTGCGAGCCAGCAGGATAAATGGCTTTGGTGAGGAGATTTATGACTTTGCATTCATAATTCAACGTTACAGAGTTTGCTATTAAACAACAGGCAGGGACGAAGCGCTCCCATTTTCGCCCTAACACGCTTGCCAGCTGAGAGCAATTCACTCCAGTCTTGTTGCCGTTCCTTCAGGAGGAAATTCTGTTTTATTCTGGTCTGATTCTGAGGTTGCTCGATTCTCCTGAAGCAGCCAATCATGTACATTAAAAGACAAACCCAATCTTTCCTACCTTGTCTTTATCCCTCATTGACCCTTTTCCGAGGATGGACATCTTCACTCCTGTCTCCTCTTGTAATCTCTTCATGGAATTCCCCCTTGGTCCCAGAAGCTTCCCGACGAAATTAAACTGCAAACATAAGAGGAAAAGAAAATCAGGCATCCGATCACTGTTTCTGATTAATGCCTTTAAGGAAAAAAAAATGAAGCTGAATACATGGGCAAGTGCGCCTGAAGGTGTCCCTTCTTCCTGCCCACTGGAAAAAAAACCTGACCCGTTTTGAGATGCTCGCCGGTCATTTGTCATCTATTATCAAAGGATCTCGCGTTCCACTTCCCATTCGTCACAGGAGGTAAAAGGTGTAACGTAGCCTGCGATAAATCAATGCAATTGTGCTCCGTGTGTTGCGCATTAGGGGTGAATGGGTCTCTAATCTGCGGTCCAACCGAGGGTGCGCGTCCGTCCATCCGTTGGCCCGAACTGCCCCGTCTCAATGTATCTTATTGCCGTTTATGGTCGTCCATGTCACACCGGCGCTCAAACCAATAACATCCGCGCAACGCTGTTCTGAAGGTCAGTGATGAGATACAGTCAGAAATAATGAGGCCCCTTCCAGTGGGAAATTAAGGAGTACTATCCCGATGACCAGCTATCAGATTTACGCCTCGGGGCTCTGGCAATCATTTCCCTCTCGCTGTGCCAAGTGAACACATTGAAAAGCTGCAGCTGCGGGTTGCTGAGAGCGGCAGAATGGCTGGTCATTAATCTGAAGGGTGATATTCAAACTTCTGAGCGAAACACGAGCAGAGGATCATGGAGAGGACGAACAACTGAGATGTAATCATTTACTCTTCTAAGGGTGTCATATTAAGTCTCTTAATGCATCTTTTTTTTCACCTCAGACTTTCTGATTTAAAAAAAAAAAAAAAAAAAAATGAATCTAAGCAGAAAAAATTGTGGGTTTTAGCTTTGTGGACATTCCAGATGTTGGCAGGGGTGAAAACAAAAAACAAAACAAAAAAAAACCTGGCATCATAGACGGCTACAGCAATTAGTATTTGATGTTACAATAATGGAACACAACACAATCCTAATTTTATTAAATTTCCAGTTATAATTTTTTTTTTTTAGCTATGTCTGTTTAGCCCTCTGTTTACAGCCTCCAACATTTGCTTTTTCAGCTTTAGCTTGGATTTACACAACTGCGTGTACACTTAACACTTTTGTTTTTGTAAAACTAAAACCCAAAACACTTCAATGTAGGGATTTTTCTCAATTATGGGGGGGGGTCCATTGATCGAAATATGTTCCATAATATGTGACCTTTAATAATTAAATTTTTTAAAAAAACAACCTGTATTGTGCATTTTCTCTCTTTTCTCAGACCCTGAAGTGATATTAACCTCTCACAAAGCAGCCTCTCGCCCCCTCCTCCTCCCTCACACTCATCAACCCCTCCCCCCCCCCGCCCTCCCACCGTTGAGGAGCGACTAATAACTCCGCTGCCAGCTGCGAGGCCGCTGGCAAGTCCCTTCCCACGACTGGTGCACACTCAGCTTGTTCCGCCAGCATCGCCAACGTCACCGGAGACGGCGGCCACATCTCAGGTGGGGGCGAGTCAGGGAGGGGAGTCGGGGTGTGGGCGCCGCGGGACGCAGAGACACAAACGGAGGGAAAGGGAAAGAAAAAGGACGCGCCTCGGCCGTCCTTCCGCCGACAACGATTCAGGCACCTTCGGGCGGACGCTGTTTCTTTCCAGCGGCAGCGTTGACAGGACGATCCCGTCGCCGGCGGGGGAGCTCTGGGAGCAGATGGCGGCGGCGGCTGTGTCGAGTACACGCTCGCTGGGCGGTGGGAGAGGAAGTGGCCTGTTTTCATTAAGCTAATGAACGTCTGGAGCGGCGGCGGTGCTCGGTGACGAGCGGTTTGGGCCCTCGGAAGGGGCACGGCACGGTGTTAAATGAGGTCTGAAATGATGCAGCGTGCCCCCCCCGCCAACTCTAACCTCCCACCCTCCCGACGAGCAGAGGAGGCGGGGGGGCGAACACAACACAAGTGCATGTGCACAAAAACATAGCAGACATTGAACAACTATTCAGCGATAATAATCGCCGTCCTTTCCATGTTTTCCCTGCACATAATTAACACTTCATTAAAAGCTTTTGTAGCCACTGATCAATGTGGCAGTTCTGGCGAAGGCGGCTCTTTACGATGCCGCATTCTGAAGCGTGAATTGAGGGATGAGGTGCGTTGCACCATTGTGAGTCCGCGGCCCCGCTAATCCAGCTATGAGCAGAGCTTTTCTCGAGAGCTTTGATCGGGTTTCTGAGCTTGTTTCCTGGTTGCGTGCTTGAGGAATGTTCGTTTTAATATCCTGTCAACACGCAGGTACAAGGCCCTTGAGAGCTCAATGATCTGCTCCTGCGAAAGAAAATAAATAAATAAAAGCACGCAGATGGAGGAGAGCGCAGGCAAATAGAGAGTACAGTGAGAGCGAGACATGTTCAGCAAACTATTGAATTAACTCGATGGGAGCTTCAGAGTGATGTCTGTTTAACATGTCCTTGAATAGTCTGTGATCATGCGATGTGACAAACACGTGTTTACATATGTGGCACTGTGGTTTCGATAAAATGGGTTTCTTTTAACTTTCAGTTTCAGTCAGGCTTGCATCAGTTGTGTTAATGAGCAAGTTATTTATTTATTTGTTTATTTTAAAGGTCTCGGAGAGGCCAAATGCAAATGTGAAAAATGTTGCATGGAAGCTTAAACAGGGTGGTGCCAAGAGCTCAGCGGAAATGTCAGAAATGCAAATTAAACATTCGCAGAATTAAGTGGAAAAGCTGTTGGAGTAAAAAAAACAACAACACCCAACAACAACAGCAGCAACAGATGAATGCATAAGTGTGCAGAGCCCTGAACAGAACAAAGAAAAAAAGAAATCAAAGTGTTCTGACAGCTAAAACTGCGATGTAGAAGCCAGAACATGACTGACATGGTTGCTGTGCCAACATACAAACACACACACACACACACACACACACACACACACACACACACACACACACACTAACTCAGCTCTGTGGTTTGTTTTTACCACCAAAAAATTTGAAAGAAGATCTTGGCGTCTACCAGTTCACTCACACTAGTCACATTCCAGCGACATTTTTTTTTTTTTTTTTTAGGGCAGCACCTGCTGCACAGTCAACGTTCAAAAGGAACAGTTTGGGTTTTGGCGTCTTGCTCAAGGACACTTGGCTCGTTCAAAAAAGTGGCTTTACCACCTGATCCGCTTGCAAAAACCTTTAGAGTTCCTATATTTTAGCCAGAAGCGAGTGTTTTAGTACCAAGAGGAGGAGCAAGTGAGAGACGTCAAGGGTGGATTTCTCTCAAGTCTGGGAAAGGGGGTTCATGGCCAGACTAGAGATACACAACGTTAACCTCCTGGACATCAATCAGTGAGACACTAAGGCTGGAAAATGATGGATTTATACAGTGCATCACAGGTTTTTTTAATTCCCCCAAAAGCATCCCTAATTTTAATAATTACCATATACACAATCTGGTCCACCTTCCCAGTACCAGTGTGATTCCCCTTTTCCCTTCAGAGCTGCCTTCATCCTCCAGAAAATAACTTTGACAAGGTGCTGGAAACATTATGCTGATGACACCGACTACTCCATCCTACATGACACTGACGCGACACACAGATGCAGATTCGTCTATGAAGCTAAACTCCCTGTTGTGACGCGTCCTTGAGGTGCTCTACTGGACTGAGTCTATTGCCACCTGCAGGACAACAATTTGAGATGATTTGCGACACGGAGCGTCATCCCGCCGGAAGAGACCATCAGATGATGGAACACTGCGCTCATGAAGAGATGGACGGCAACAAAACTGGCTGCGGCTGAGCAGCGCGCAGTGCCAGAGGACTTGCTGTGCCCAGAAAATATTGTCCACACTAACAGCCTCGACTGTTGTCGCAGGGGACTGTGGACCCGTGCCTTCATGTTGTTTACACCAGACACCGACCAGCCACCCAAATGTTGCGTCAGAAATCGTTTTGCCAGTCCTTCACTGTCCAATTTTCAGTGAGCCTGCTTCAAGGTCTGAGACCTCGAGGCAGGTGAACCACCTTGAGACCTTGAAGCAGACCGCGATTGCAACCAGTGGCTATTTTAGTTCCTCTTTTTTTCTTCTTTCTGTGGTCTCCCACCAGTCTGTCCGCTCTGACCCCTGACATTGACGAGGCCTTTCCCTCCACACTGCTGCCGCTGACTCACTGGATATTTTCCTCTTTTGGGGACCATTCTCTGTAAACCCTGGAGATGCTTGTGCCAGTGTGAAAATCCCAGCAGATCAGCAGCTTGCGGGCCAGCAGCCTGTCTGGCACCAACAACCATTTTCAGCCTCATTTCCCACCCGTTTTGATGCTCTGTTTAAACTTCAGGAAGTCGTCTTCACCATGTCTACTTGTTTAAATGCACCGAGATGCTGCCATGTGATGTACTGGTTTATGTATTTGTTACTGAGGAGTTGAACCAATGTACCGGATAAAGTGGCTGTCGAATGTGTGCGCACATATAAATGATGTATTAACAACAGTGCCGCGCAAAACTATGATAGAGTGGTTTTGTGGATTATAGAGAAGGAGACCTGTGCTGCCTGCTGCCCATCTCTGCTTGAGGCCATGTTCTCCAGCTGCAGTGTTTGGGTTTTTGAAAGGTTTTGAAAAGAGAGTTGTGAATTAAAGAGTTTTCTTTAGAATTTCTGTCAAAAAGCTCTCTAATCCGACACTTTTGCAGCAGTGAAACAAAAAAAAAAAACAAACATCATTTTTATTTCAAGGTGTATTTGAAACAGGGCTGCACCTGATTTATGGCGCTGTCATTCTAGTCCATATTGACTGTGGTTCAACAGGCTATGCTGCCTCTGATTTAATGGACGAGATCAGTTTCGTGCCATCTTCAGGACAGCTATGTTTAAAGTGGGTAAACAAGACAATCTGTTATACTTTGATACAAACAATTTTTTGTTTTCGTTTTTTCATTGCCACAAAAGACTGAAGCCGCCGACACCCACGGCTAAATTATTTACAGTTTGTAGCACAACCAAAACAAGTTGGTAAAATGTTTCTAAAGGCATCATTTTGTCAGTGCCATGGAGTGCTTTAGTTATTTAAGAGGGAACTGGCGCTGGGTCTCATGTTCTCTACAAACTCAATGGCGGCACATCACCATAATGTTTAACAATGAGGGAGACTTGACAGCAGATCAGCCCATGGCCTGGAGAACTACAGTGACTCAGAGCGCCACACAAATGCCTTGTCTACTTTTACGAGAGATGCCAAGGAGCAGAACTTACTTTTTTTAATAAGACAACACCTCCTTTTGTAGTTTGTCGAACCATGTGAGATCTGCTCTCCGGCCTGAAGTTTCTCAGAGCTGCATAATCTGGCACGCATAATGGAATCTTGGGTGGATTTTATGTTGCCATCTGGCAAAGAGTCCATAGAAAGCATTTAGAAAGGGGAGATTTAGCTAAACCTCACTGGCCTGCGGTTAGCTGCTCCTCAACATTGGTGCCAAACTAAACTCTCAGCAAAGAGGAGTGAAGATAAATCATCTTGACAAGAACAAAAAACCCTCATTGTCATGTTTTGTCCTTTTAATATGAGAATGCTGGCCGGCACGCTGCGATAACACTGCCGCTAAAGCAGCGTCCATGCTAATCTCTTTAGCGGCAGGAGCCACTAGCTTCTGGCACACGGCAAATTCAAACTTCCTGTTCTTCCACTGTGGTTTTCGGAGGAGCTCGGAGAAAAATCACTGCTCACCTTCGAGCCTGCTTTCTTAAGAAAAGCAATCTGATCAGCGATGGAATGGACACCAGTTTGAAAACACTCGACAGTGGGTCGACAAAACAAAAGGTTTCAGAGCCTTGAAATGCAATGGACGAAGTTACGAGGTGCCGAGCTTCCTGAAGCACGCTCTCAAAAGTGCTTTGCATGTGCTTTTGTCGTCATGAATTCTTTCTGATTCCTTCCGTTTAAATCAATACACAAAGATTTCGAAAAGAAAAAGAAAAAACAAATCAAATCAACCTCTGGCAGCTCAAGGCACTACAAAAATACGTCCCACAACCTTTAGCATCAGGTCAGTCGCATGAAATCGTGGAGGACAAAAAGAACCAACGAGGAAACTGTTCCCCCAAAGCCATTCCAGCGGGGAAGTCCTGAGCTGCTGGCAGCCAGGTTGGCGAACTGTGCTGTTTGGGAAGTCCAGGCCCTGTCTGATAGGAGGATTAGGGCCTCGAGTTGAAGGTTTACGCCTTAATAACATTAAGGGTGACTGGGCTGTGAGCTTGTCAGTGGAGTGTGTCCTATCAGCTCCACACACTTTGTTGTTCGCCACTTGTGTGTCGAGTGGAACACATTAACCGTGAACTTCCCACCGGGAGGAATTCGACTCGTCGAACGAGCAGTCGGACGAGAAGCCCTGCGTCGGTTTTGTTGGACGGCTTGGTTTACTTTGCCGACGTCATCTGGATTGTCGCCCATTGTCAGAGCATTAGGCAGTCTAGGTGAGATTAATCCTCAAAACATTGCAGAATAAATGTTCATTTGCATTAGGTTAATAAAAAGCACTATCTCCCCTCCCAGACCTGACGTTTTAATTAAACTGGCAAATATTTGGGAGAAAAAATGTGCCAGATCCTGTTAAACTGTAAAACACCCTCCTGTTGACCTAGGAAATTGCACGCACACACACACACACACACACACACACACACACACACACACACACACCAAAACCAACAGATATTGTAAATGCGGCGAGCAGCTCGAGCCCCAATCGATAGCGACGAGCCGGCGCTGACGCTCAAGTGACACAGATGCACAAAGGCTCAGTGAGGACGGGAGAGTGTGGGGCCGGCGCTGTGTTTGCCGGTGAAGCAAAATCAATTAATGATCACTACAATCAGAACTCCCCTCTTCATTGAATCCCATAACAGGCCGCAGTCCTTAACAAGCAAACGCTTTGGCTCTGAACGTCAGGGCGGAAACTTTCCACAATCCTGCCAAGATTGAAAAAGCCAAGTCCCGCTCTGACCGTCACCGAGCGGAATCTCACATTTAGGGAATAATTGGCTGCAACGGTTGTCAGAGCTTAACCTTGGACAGAGTGAGGATTGCTGTCATTTAAGAACAGAATTCTTACATGCAGCCTGGCATTCTCCAAATGGGTTCAAAATAAATCTCACGGATTTGGGAAACATTGCGTCTAGAGTGTGAGGCTAACGAAAACCACAAAAAAACGAAAACAACAACACAAAGCAACACTAATCATCTGCATTTGAGTTTTTCATGCTGCTAGTTCATGCCAATGCGTTCTCATTATTCACTGATTCGGTGTCAAGGAGCTTTCTTATTTTAATACCAAGTCACGGATCTCACGTGTTGCTTTTGCTGCACAAGTGAACCCTCAGCCCTATTTTCTGATAAGAAGCCTGTGTTGCTTCATTCATTTATTTATTTAAGTGGAGATGTCTGAAATATAATTGCAAAAGCCACACTTCGAATCTGTGGTCTATTTTGGTTACGCAGAAATACAACTCCAAACTTTGTTCCTGTTGTTCCTTGTTGAAAATAGAGTGGAAAAAATACATTGAAACATTTTAAAAACAGAAGGCTAAAAATACTGTTAACCAGAGCCTAGAATGAAAAATCGGAAAATGTGCATAATATTGGATCCCTGAGGGCTTCAGAGGGAGAACATTTTGTGCAAAAAGATGCTAAGAAAATTTGACAATGTTAACATATTTAAGTATTCATTTTCCAGCCTGTCCCAATGACAGGCTGCTATATTCCATACATTGTGTGAAAAAGGTGATGTGTGTCAATACAGATTTATATATATATATGTATATATATATATATATATATATATATATATATATATACATACATACATATACATATATTCTAGTTTACTAGAGTCTACAATAATCTGCTTTCACTGCACCTCTTTGTTTCTCTCTCAGAGCACAAAGGGGCAAAAGTTGAGATTTCGTCCACATATTCAACATCTGACTCGTGTGTGGGAATGAATTCACTGCCTGCTGGAAACCTGTTGGTGTTGGTGTATTTCACATGGAGCATGCGCATTGCCTATGCGGCCAGATTTTTAATATGGGGGTCGGGGAGTGAAGGAAGGGGTGGGGAGGGACGTACTTAATCTTTATTATATCTCATGAGCAGCATTGTGGCAGACAAACTCATCATGACTCAGTGGATCCCCAAAGAGGGGCCGCGATTCTATCGCGCGAGTGCTTCATTTTAATTCGCTCTCGGCTCTGCCTGGACTGTATTCAGCACTTATCTAAGCAAAACACCTGTCCACATGATAGTCCTTTCTTTGGGGGCGCCCACATCTCACGGGGGACAAAAATGGAATTTCTCCACGGGCAGAGCCGCGGCTGCCACACTATTTAAAGGTCACAATAACCAGGACAGATAAGCTGGAAAAACTGCGGCACCTGCAAGGACAAAATGCATTTCAACGTGTTGCGGTGAGCGGTGCGCCGCGGTGAAGGTAAACGGCCCGTTGAAAAGTGACAAAGAGCCGAAGTGGGTCCAATTTGTTCAAATTAATAAAGGCGAAATGAGTCACATTCCTGCACGTACAATACATGCACAGTGGCTCAGACGGCGTCAGACATTGAAAATCCATCTCATAGCCCAAGGTTAGAAGATGCTAATCAAGCTGTCTCATTAAAAAGATGAAGATAAATTTTACTAGACATAATAAAAATGGCTATGCTGATTATCTTTTTTTTTTTTTTTTTTGCTTGACTAGTAGTGATCCCAGCGTAAAACCTGCAAGACCGCGCTGCCGGCTGTATCATTCGGTCACATGTACAAATTAGAGCGGCGCCCCTGCTCCTCCCCGCTCCACCCCTGCAGAGATCGACTCCCACCTCAAGGTTTCCTCACTTTTTCAGAGCGAGTCAAAGTGAAGGTAGAGGCAGTGGCGCGAGGCAGCAAGGACAAATGAATTCATCATGTCTGGCTGTAAAATGACAACAAGCCTAATGAACATTTTACAGAGTGCTGCACCACACACTTGAGTCACCGACTTTTACTTTTTTTTTCTTTTTTTCTTTTTTTCTAACGACAGGCTCACCACAGGAGGCGGCGCGCAACAAGCTGCAGAAACTCTCTCGCTCCGAACGGCCGTCGGCTTTTTCTGGCTTCTGATTTGTAAAACATGGAAAAGTTAATTTTCTACGCGCCGGTTTGAAACGGTTACTGCACATTCTGGACTTTGGAGAATTCACTGCCAAGAATGTTTGGAACAAGTCGCAGACAAAGTCATTTTCTCAGCCGTCTGCATTTGAAAAGTGGTTGGTTTAAAAAATGTCATCATCTGTTTACAGTTGGAACCCAATCAGACTTGGACTCTGTCAGGCAGTCGCTTAATAAATGTGATAATAAATCTTAATTTACTTCCACAGACCACAAACAAAGCTAAATTCCTCTTATGCAGGCACAAGTCTGGCACCGACTGTGTTGTCTGGCACTGGAGTCTGCACACTGGCAGCCAAACAGCTATATTTCCTCCCACACGCCAGCCTGGCCAATCACAACCAGCCTCACATGTTATGCTAGGTCTATGATGAAGGAGAAACTGGAGGACTCGGATTTTAATGTTTGGAAAGGATGCATTAATGAGATCATCCTGGGAAGCCAAACTGAAAAATGTCATATTTAATTTATTCCATTAGAATGTTTCGTTGGGTTAAATTACGTAATCTGAGCCAGAGCTCAGCAGATGCTAAATGCCGATAATTTAACTAATTGTGCATATACTATTATGTCACATACAATGGTAATATTCATATTAATCACCACAAGAAAAGTTATTGCCTCAATTGTCACAATGTTTTCAGGCACAATTTACTGACACGAGTCGGAAACTCTGTCACAAAATTTCCTCCCAGAGTTTTAAAGCAAAATAAATGCAACCACATCTCGCTTTTCAGTTATTTCCTCTCAGTCAAAGGTCAGAATATCAGGAGTCTCACAAATGCATCATTACTGAGGATTTATAAAAAAATAATTTAAAGTGTTTACTTGGTGGGATGTGAAAAGTAAAGCTCTTACATTCTGATGCTGATATTTGCTATCAAATTTTCAGCATTCAACAAGATGAGTTCATGGCGACTGTCTGCAGTGACTTGCACTCAGGGTCACAGCGGTGCTGTAGCTCTCCTGAGCTGTCTTGGGGCGACGCCGGTGTTTATCGCAGGACCACACAGAGCCAACAAACTACACACACGCGCGCACACACACACACACACACGGATGATTCACCGTTGCCAGTTTGCTGAATGTACACGTCTTTGGACTGTAGGAGGAAGCCGGAGTACCTGGAGAGAACTCGCGCAGACAGAAAGAGAACGTGCCAGTTCCACACAGAAAGTCCCCAGGGCCTGGTAATCGAACCTGCAACCTTCTTCCTGCGAGGCGACACCTGCTGCGGTACCGTGGCACCGTGCAAAAGTCGATAAATCTTCAAAATCCTCGTTGCTAATCCTCCTCGTGGCAGTTGACTTAGCTGCCACTGTCAGTACCATGATTGTACATATACATTTGCCATCATGTAAAAGAGTTTACATTTTGAATTCATATCGGTGATGAGGGCAATACTTATGTTATGTATGTTGCTAACGGAGGAGGAGGAGAAAACAGGTAAAGAAGAAATCGTAATGGCTTCATAATTTCTATTTCAGGCAGTGTTGGAGTGGCTGGTGGGCACAGTCACATGCATCCATCATTAACGTCGCCGTGCACTTCCCGTTAGGACGCCACTGTCTTCCTACAGTTTGCGTCTGCCAGCGTGACGTGAAAACACAGGGCTTTAATACGTCCTGCTAGTTCCACCGGTGGAGGACATTAATCTTCCTCCAGTCACGTTGCCCCAACGTGAACTCTCCCCGCTAATAATTACATTAATTTGCATTTCATTTGCCAAAAAGCCGCGAGACGGCAGCCGTTAGCCTGGATGAGCGGAAGCAACGTGGAGGAACAGGTCGGCGGGTCCTGTGGCGCTGTTTGATCAAAGAGTCGTTCCATGTGGCTAATGACCATTAAGTGAAAGTGCAGTGTTGCCGAGACGTTTCGGATAGTCACGCTGCCCCGGGGCTGCTGACTGCGCGATCGGGTGGCCGGAGCCGTCGGTCGGCCAACTGCTCCGTCTCCCTGGACCTGGCCGCTCTGCTTACTTTGCAGGGCTGACACCTTTTATGTCCATTACGCTGAACAAGGACTACGAGTCCGCATTACCGCTGCTGCTGCTGCTGCTACTGTTGTTGCTCTTGGTTTTTTTTTCTCTCGGCCGTGTTCCCAATACCTTAAAAGTGCTGGATGTCGTTCAAAGCATCTCTTCTCCCCTTTGAGCTCGGCTGGTTTTACTCAGCGTCTCATTAAGGAGGCCAGTTGCACCTGGATGACCAGGTGGATCTAATTAAGGAGCCGTTACTCAGCGGGATCTGGAGGCTCTCCACTGCCTTTTTAATTTGTCTCCTGATCTGTTGACACAACATATAGGTGTTTTCATTACAGTCACAAAAATTCAATGAAACCTTGCTTTTCCCATTTGGAAACTATCCAATATAGTTTTTCATTGACCAGTGCTTTTTAAAAATGTATTTATTTATTTATTTTTTGCAGGGCCCAAGATTAGGTTGATATGTTAACACAAATGTGTCTTGTGTGGACACTGGCTATGTCTGTATGTATGGTTTTACTCAGTATTGCACTGGAGATGTTCAAGGATGGGATCTCAGTCAAAGGGTGCAACATTAAGTTGAATTCAGTTAGATAGTGAAAACATTGTTTATTTGAGCCTTTATGATGCTATTCAAAATATATTCTTTATATATCAAGGTGAGAAAACAATGCATCTTTATTTAGTTTTTTTTTATCACAATGGATTTTGATCAACTTGATAAAGCAATACACTGTATGTACCACTTGCTGAAAACAATCAGAAAATATATCAGTATACAAAATACTAGCTAAACTAATCTCAACTAGTGTGTGAGTGAGTGTAGCTGAGGGCCGATGGATGTCAACATTGCGTCCACACAACTATGGACTTTTTCCTGGCTGACTGTAACTTGGAGCCTGCGTGCTGTGACATGGAGGTAAAATTGAATAGCCTCAGTTATGAGAAACTTTGGTGTAAAACACTGGTGTCGCAGGAAATGCGCCTAATGAGGCAGAAGTAGAAGGGCAGAGCGATGTCATTGTGAGTCATTTTGGATCCCTCCCAAGGAACTGGCTCATTTGGTATTTCATATAGATTTTCAATCAGTGTAATAGAGTGAGGAGTTCCTGGACACGGCTTAATTACTTTCTCAACATTGATACTGAAGAGGAATCAGCAAATTGATTTATACGGAGCGTCCTCCTGAGAGGCGCTCAGGACCGACCCAGGCTCTGAGGCGCCTAGTTTGGGATCATTAATGTGTGTGTGTGTGTGTGTGTGTGTGTGTGTGTTTGTGTGCGTGTGTATCTGCTTAAATCGGAGCAATAACATCTGCCCTCTTCTTGTCCTCATGTTCGTCAAACAGCAAACACACACAAAAAAAAATGAATCCACCTCTGATAAGAAAAAAATCAAAATCACCCCTGTAATGGCGGAGAGATGATGGGCGAGGATGTTTGAGGGAGGGGAAGGTGCCGGGCTCAGACTGAAAGGTGGACATTATCTCTGTTTGGCTGCTGAGCTCCTGTAATTCCTTCATTGATCACAGGCTGCAACAACAACAACAAGCGCAGAAGTGAATAGAAGGCTTCAAACACCGCTCGCAGGCAGATGGAAATAGAGTCCTGCGGGTTTTAGACGGATGGTGTTTGGTTCGCGCTGTTCAAACCCCCCCCACCCCCAACCACCACCGAACATTTATGGACGGATTCAGTGGAAATACGGACGATGATTCGGCTCGGGATGCAACAAAATAAGTCCATAAAAGCTCACAGCAGCAGCACCAGAAGCTGGCTGCAGGGCCGAACTTCACAGCGGATTGGCTTTTGACAGCTTGACAGATCATTATAGCTTATCTGTATGAGGACAAAACTCAGGATAACTCAAGTTAGAGGCAACAAACATGGCGACGATTGAGGGATTTGAGGATATTGGACACATTTCAGAATGCACCTACAATGCGTCATTATGTTGACCTTCCGTGGACCTTTCAATGCGTCATTTTCTTCTGTATTTATTGCAGAGCTTGATGCTCTATAATAAGGTGATTAACCCTAAAAATCACAAACGCAAGAGTCTGATCCATGAATCCACCAAGAATGTTCTGGTTCACTGCCAGTTTCTATTTGAACAGCTCACATTTTGACACCGGGAGACTAAAACTACGCCAATCGGAAAGGTCACATGACAAGTTATGGAGCCATTGGCAATATAGTATGTGTTGCGAGTTTGCCCACCACTGTAGTGAGGTTTTGATGAATTAACTGTTCGAGATGAAGAAATGATCACGCTTCTATTTAACCACCCTTCCTTCATTTCCCTTGAATTTAACCCCAAATTGAAAATCCATTGGTCTTATTTATCATTTTCATTTTTCATTTTACGTCTTCAGCCGCTGCGGTGTGTTCCTGAGCCACACAACCCGACTAAACATTGTTTTGATATGAAAAGCTCCTTGAAGCCGGAAGCGCTCTTTGAATAACCAGCAGACCTTGAAGATCCTTTCCATATTAATCTAGTTTGTTTATTTTATTTATTTTTTTTTTTTCCCCAGCACTCAGCAGCACTCATCATCCTGTGGAGGGATCCGTCGGTGACGTGAGGCCGGGGACGACGCGTGTCGGTGCGCGGGGCAGATGGCGCTAGCGTGTCGTCTGGCGTTGGGAGATAAACCCCCCGCCCCCCGGATCCTGGAGCTCCTCCCCCCAGCTGCGATGATCAATGTGTTTCATTTTAACTGTCAGTGGTTTTGTAATGTCGATCCGAGCCTTCCTCCGTTTTCACTCCGTGTGACCACGCTGTCGCCATCTAACCCCCCGCCCCCCCCCGCTCACCTGCCCTCTGATTAGAGCGGCCGTCGCCGAAGCCTTTGGTTTTTTCTGTGTGTTCTTTTTCCCCCCGGCGGCAGCTGCGCGTCGCGGCTCAGCTGCCTGAGCGGAGCGGCCTCATTAGGGCCACATCTCAGACTTTGTCAGCCGCGACTCGGAGTGACGCGAACTTTGCCGCGCTGTGATTTATGGTCACTGTTGTGCGCTTGCGAGTTCCGTGAAACTTCTTTTTTTTTTCCCCACCAGTTTTGACGACTGCATCACAACAAGCAGAAAGTGTTTGACGAATTCCTGTTTTTCCGAAGTTTTGGCCATTTGGCATCGGCAACAACATCGGCCGCGTGCCCTACCTTAGGGTACTGCTGGATGGGAATGAGGACTCTCTCGGACAGCTTGATGTTTTTATTGCTGATGACGTCCAGGTATTTCTTCATGTCGCCATCTTTCCTCAGTTCGTCACCTTCACACTTTTCAATCTCTGGAAGGAAAAAAAAAGACAAAACAAAAAAAGGAACAGCAGATGAGAGGTCAGTCGTTGGGCATCAAAAAGCTCCGACTTTGTCATCACTGGCGATGGCAGACGTGTGCAGTTTCAGATCGATCCATGCAAGAAAGTATCAATACTCTCCTTCCATGTCAATGATGGTGAAAAGTTGCTGTTTCTGTGGACACCCTGCAATTTTTCTATTTAGAGGGAGATTTTTCAGATGCAGGGGAGGCTGTGAGCAAAAGCAGAACAGATTGAAGGGGGGCAAACTGTTATTCCCAACAAAAACATCCGTCTTTCATCCCACAAAGTGTCAAGCAAACCTGATTAATATAATTCCGGAATACAAATGCTGCATGTTGTGTTTTGTTAAACGGCTGATGCAACAATTCAAGTCAGACTGATTCAGCTGCCTGTCAATAAGATGCTCGCCGGCCTCAACCAGCACCGTGAACCACGCGAGCCAAACCCAACACAACAACACAATTATGTCACATCTGGCCGGGGACACATTAGGAGGGAGGAAATTTAACTACGCGTTGCATCACGCAGCAAGATTTCCGCTGATTGGCCGCGTCGCTCAGCTGCAAAATGTGCTCTCGCTGCAAAAACGTCACGATATGAGATTATCCCGCTGGCTCCCGACACCTCCCCTCCACATCAGGAGCCGTAATCTCATGATCCAGAAATTCCAATCAAAGGAACAACGGGGGGAAGAGCGGCTCGCTCTCTCGGCCCGCGGCGCCCCTCCTCGGTGCAAACGGAATCTCTCGGCTGGCTGTCGGCGCTCTCTGATCCCCACGGCAGCGCAGGACTTTGGCAGATGGCGGATTAAAAATGCAAACCGTCTGATATTATCAGCAAGAGAAAAAACGAAAAAAAGAAAGATCGTTGAGTTTAATCAAACTGCAGCATCACGCTACTCCTCCACTCCACCTTAACAGTCCTCCTGTGCATCCCCAGGATTGCTGCAGTAAATTGAAGGTGTAGAAACAAACAAGCTGGATCCTCACCAAAAAAAAAAAAAAAAAAGCCTTGAAACTCGATGATATAGTTTAATTAATGCTTTCAGGGCACTTAACCTGAAAGTCGCTATACATAAAGTGCTGCAGAGGAATGATGCTATCTGTTGTGCACCTAGCAGATTTCATCCTCTGCTGCTAATTAATACCCACTGGGTTTGCCGGACAATAAAATGATACCGAAAGGGGAAACGCTGATCCTCGTACGCAGCAATAAAGTCGGGACACAGGAGGATCGCCCGGCACTTTGCGAGCGTAAAAAAGGCGTCACCAGGAGTGAGACAAATCTGCTGGGACGAAGGCAGCTCTCGCTCATTTCCCCTCACGCTACAGGAGTAGCAGGGGCGGCGTTGCTGAACTGAGCCCCCGAAGATTCTTTTGCTCATAAATTCTTGTTAAATATCTTGTCATTAGGATGAGTTAAAACTCTGCAGTCTTTTTTGGGAAAAACGAAAAAAAAAAAAATCCTCGGCATGACCTTTGTGTGCAGCCCTGACTCCAGTTATTAAAGGGCGCCTCTGCTCCCGCCTCTTCCAATATTCGTTCATTACACTTCTGCCGTGGGACGCAGCCTTCAGTTTGACCCGATAGATCGGGGCAGCCAGTGTGATATCGCTATTGTCGAGGAAATAACAGAGCGCACGGCGACCTGACACGCACGGTTCTCTACGATCTTGACACAATTGGTCTGATTGTGCAGCCGGTCGTCCCGGGAGCTCATTTTCAGCTGGAACACGCTGTTTCCACATTTTGCAAAAACTCTCACAAACGTAATGAAAAGAAATCAGCAAAAACCGCCTCAATATGGTCGATAAAAACATTGGAAGGATGCCAGTAAATGGACGAATTTTCAACCAGAAAGTGAAAAGGACTAAACTAAAAGAAGGCATCAACTGCAAGGTTTATTTATTGTTTCTTTTGTCCGTTTAACTTTACCACAAGCGTGAGATCTGACTTTTCAAATCGCTGAAAAATATTTTGAGCTATTTAGGGACCAATGCATGCAATTGGGAATTCGGAGAACAAAACTATGCTGTTCTAATCTTAATACCTGTTGCAGGACTTTTAATCCCTCTCCTCCCCTGATAAAGTCTCGCGTATTTGTCGCAGTCCTGAAGAAAAGGGGTGAATTCTATTTAGAAAATGGATTTCATGCACATTATTGGGCCCAACTTCTGTGTTCGATAACGAGCACGTTTTATTTTCTCATGTCCTCACAGATTAATTCTGCAGGAGGCAAGTTTTTTTCTTTTTTTTTTATGCCTTGTCATTATTGTGAGGTGTTTCGCTTTCAAATGGGCTTAGTCCTCCTCTGCTTTGAACAGAGTAATCATGCTTTTATAGCCCATGAAGACGATTATACTCGGAGACGGCGCATAATGAGGGGAACCAATATCCTGGTCTGCAGCCTGCCAGCGGACCCGGTAGGAGACCAGAGTGAGTGAGGCGGTGAAAGGCAAAGGAGGGGAAAAGGGAGGAGAATATGAACCCTTGTAATTTATACACACATTTATTTGTATGTGTGTGTGTGTGCAGAAACGTTCACACTCCTATCGTCCCTGTCAAATGGGGAAGAGCGACGGGGGCCTTAAGATCAGAGGAGCGAGAGAATTTGCTTTGAAGGTCACTGGTTTCACTCCTCACCCACTGGGTGCAAAAAAATATCTCACTGGAGGGGCAGTGGGATGGTGGTGGTGGGACTGAGTGAGTAAAACACTCAGCAGCTATTCTGGTGCTCTTGATCCCCTCTGTTGTGCTGCCCAAACTGCTTGAGCAGAGCAGCTCAGCGGCCAAGAACGGAGGGGGAAGGAAAAAAAAAACGGCAGGGTTTAACTGGGCAGCCACCAGATAAAGGCGTGCAACTGTATGAGCTAGGATACAAGGATTTTATTTATTTATTTTTTGCTTCCCGTCGTGACTTCATTTTAAGCACGTTGGCTTTGGTCAGTATGCGGCAGCGCCGACTGGGGAACAGCTGGGGGTTCAGCTCTGGACACGGCGGATGGGAATTTGAATTTAAAGAAGACGCATGGAGCTGAATTGAAGCTGCTGCACGCGCTAACTGCCGGCGTCTCCAATCATCGTTCAGAAATGCACGTTGGCCTTTCAGTTGCCTGCTGAGTTATGTGCATCACCAAAAAACACATCAGCCAGCGCTGAGGGAAAACGTGCTGAGTTTCTGGGATTTATTTTTGCTTTAATTGACGTGTGCCCAGAAAGCACTTTTGCAGCTGACCGCGCCGCTGCAGAGAATTTTTTTTTGCCGATTTTTTATTTTTTATTTTGCAAATTGCACCGACCTGAAAAACATCAGTGTAAATGTCAGCAAAGGCAGGAAAACGAAAAAAAAAAAAGAAAAAAAACACTCTGAGAAAAGAAAACGCGCTGCAGTTTAAGGGTGGAAGCAGGACGGGAGCCGAACGTTCGTCAGAGACGATTTTGACTGTTTGTGTTTCCCGTCTGCGGTTGCTGCTCCACTTCCCAGTCGATGCCGCTGCCGGAGCAGGCAATTTGTTCCTCCTGCTGAAAAAGGAACCGCTGGTTATAAATGCGTCCAGAGTCAAATGCTGATGCCGGGTGGGGAAGGGGGGGACAAGAAATGGTGAAAGTTGTGAGGCAGAAATTGAAATGGCGTCCAGTTACCAGTCGAAACACAGTGGCTGGAGGCTGCGGTGACATTTCTCAATCTGCAATCTGCGTCTCTTTTGAACAGCCTGATTCGTCGTTTTTCCGGCACTGAAGGAAAAGAAGCGATGTTGTGCGTCCGGCGGTACTGCAAGTGTTACGCAAGGAAAGGCAGGACGGCTGTGAGCAGTTTCGAGGCCCCCAGGGTGACTCCAACTTTGAGGGCCCCGACTTCTATAAAGTGACTCCTCCGACAGCCGATTCCCCCTGCCTTGTCGAATGGCACAACATATTTCACCAAAAGCAGCGGAAATAAATCAATCTAATTACTCAACAGCCGCAGCAATAATTGCTTGTTCACATGAAACGCAGAGGGGCGATTATCGCTCCCTGCCCGCTGTTAGCCGCAGCCCTTTTTAAATTATGCACCTCTGTTTGTCCGCATTTTGCAATTCATGTGACCGGCACTGCAACGGACCGCATTTGTTCACTGGCGAGCCCATAGAATATTTCGAGAGCTCCACTTCACTCCTAAGGCCACCCACAGCGCGGCGCCAATCGCTATTTCGCCAAACAATATGCGCTCAATCACCTGTTTGCTCCCCACAGAATCCTTCGTCGACAGCCTTGCTGCAAAATGACAGAGCTCATCATCATGAAGCAGATGGCTTCTTTTATAATTAAAATAATAATATATTTAACTCACAGCCATTTGTCATAAAAAATACTGCAGGCTTAACCTCGACTCAAATTTATATAAAGTATTTTTTTTTTTTTATCAGCAGATTCATTATATCTACGTATCTGTTGGTCATTTTTGCTTTTTCCGTTATTTTGTTGCGTTAAAGGGATAGTTTGCGAACGTGAGCAAAATGAAGACACGTTAAAGTTTGTCTTCTGTTGTTCCACCAACTTTATTTTGTGAGGAAAGTGTATAGTAACTACGTGCATGCTTAAAAAGACACAGGACTAATTGATGGTTTAACCAGGTGCCTGTTCGGCTTCATACACATCAGCAACGATTCGCCGTTTGATTGATTGATTGATCCACTCAGCCGGCCCTTTGTTCATGATCGGTATCTGCTTTCTCCCTTTTTTTTCTCAGGTCTAATTGTGTTCACTTGGCATCCTGTTCCCTCCAGCACTTCTGTGTCAATCTGATTACTGCTCTGTTGGCTGAAACAGCACATTAGCCGTGGGCTTGTAGTGGTTTTAGAATATGATAAATTAGGACCGTATGCTCCTCCCTCCAATACCTGCCAAACATCTGTGGATTATAAATGAATTTAAGGTGATTTAATGAACTCATTTCAGTGCAACTCCAAAAGAGGGGAAGACCCGAGGCCTCAGAGGTAATCTTCTCTTCTAATCAAGGTCTCATTTTAAAGCTAAACACACGCTTTCCTTGTTGCCTTTTTTTCTGAAACTTCTCTCGTTTTAAGCCAAACTACAAGTTGCGCGTAACATGATCTGATCTCCGCAATCTACCGTCTGAGTGCTGCAGCTCATCCACTCACTCTCATCTCTTGCCTGAAATGTTCACGACCTTGGAATTTAATCTTATTCGACCCGCGCACCCATTGTAAGTCGCTCTCGATAAGGAGAGTCGGCTAAATGCCCTAAATGTAATGCAATGGCTTTCTTCCCTGAAATGGATTTTTTTTGTGTGTGTCCTTTCAATAGGTCGTACCACATGGGTTGGTCTTAATCTGTCGCCCAGAGCTGGGTCACTGACTCATAATGAACACACTGGGAATGTGAGATTGTGACAAGAGATGCATTACAGTCAATTTCATTCTTAGAGGGAGGACAGTTCTCTTTGTGATGAGGAATCACCCAAATCACTCCCGGGGTTGTACAGTGCAACTCTTAGAAGGATCCGATCTTTATGTTTCACCCCCGACTGCCAGGGATGACTGCTAATCCTAAAAAGACTCCGATTTTAGCTTCCTGAGGCTTCCCTTAAGTGTCTGTAGATGGAGATATAAACAAGGGAGACTGAGACATCCGGACAGCGGAGGAGGAGTTGTCTCTGACTTCAAAGAGGTACCAGTAATTGATTTGTGCCCTTTGTGATGTCACAAAGACCTAAAACACAGAGGTGCATGTCTTGCTATGCGTCCTCTGAAAACTGGCAACAAGCAAACAAATTAAAGGAAAGATTTTTTCCTCATTTTTACAGGAAGTTTGTTGCTAGGGCACATTGTTTCTGGAAACATTGGCAATATCAGGCCTTTAATAGAAGTCAAATTCAATTATTGTCATTCTGTATTTCGCTATTTGACAGCAATTGTGTTTCGCGACAAAGCTAAAAAAAAACCCAAAACAAGACAAAACAGCAAAATGTTCAGCTTGTTTGTGGATCCCCTCCGGTCATAGTCACAAACAAAGGCATCAAAAGTTCTAATTACATCCTCTCACTATCTATTATCCACTTAAACAAACTGCTGCAATGCACTGGAAGGGTCCCTACGACGTCTGATTGTCTTTAATTAAAGGCTGAAGCCCGGAGCTTCCAGCGCCTCTCAACGTTCTCAGGCTGTTTGCTCACGTGCAACGCGAGCACCACTTCACCGCCGGCCTCATCGGAAGCCTCTCTGCCTCGGGGGGCAACACTGGAGCCACGCGGAGACGTCGCCGCATAAACAGCCGACTCGAGTGCGAATGGAGTGACTGATGCGGATCTCAAGCCGCTGAAGGCTTCAGTCGACGGCGTGTCAGACTCAGACATTTTAATATCGCTCCGAAGTGGCAGTTAAAGTTTCTGGATGTTGACAGTCACGACGGCGTAGTCGCATTAGATTTTCTCGTGTTCCTCCTTGTCCTCACACGCGCTCATCTTTTATTCAGGAACGTCGACAGCATTTGGATCTAATGCAGATTACCATGTATTGTCTGTGTACCTAGCAGCACAGCGCCAGGGGGGGCATTTCCAGATATTGTATAATCCATCAAAAAAGCTTTTGGTGACAATGCAGGCTAGATGCCGAGACTGCGAAATAATTTAGAGTAAATGTTCCACTTTTGCACTTATAATGAAAAAGTGGAACATTTGCCCCCCCAACCCCCACACCACCTCCAAGCTAGTTACTCCCCCTTGTCTATCAAACCTGTTCTCCCCTGATGAAGTTTTCTTCGTCATTACAAAGCCAATTGGATTTCGTGGAAGGACGTGGGCTACGCGGTAGCACGTCTTGCAGGAAGGAACAAGAAAGAAAAAAACAACAACAAAAAGAAAAAACAAAACAAAGGCGAGACACAACAGGGATTCGGCGAAGCCCGCATTGTCTTGGATTACACCCACTTGCAAAACGAGGACAGAGAGGAACTCGCACAAAACAGCAAACTTCGGCTGAAAGTCATTACGTCGTCTCTCTTTTTTTCTGTTGAGAAAGTGCAACGAATGGGTGACAAGCGGCATAATGTTCGAAGAACGTTGCTTTTACTTTACATACGGCATGAATGCCATTCCAAGCGCGCGGCCTCCCTCGCAGCAGGCGCTAAAGAGTCGCTTCCCCCCGAACGCTTTAACTCTGCTCGAAGAAAAAGGCAAACGAGCCAAGAGGCGACGCGGCTCCAGCACGTGAATATATGAGGCTGTTAATGGCCACCATAATGAATCCACGCAGCATTTCGATATTTTTTTTTTTGTTACACTGTGCGCGGTGTTGAATAATGCAGAGAGCCCTGCCTCCATTTGCGATTCAAGGATAAATAGCTGTAAATCTGTGCAAATTTGCAAACGCACCCCCTATCCCGCCGTCCACCGACACGCGCAGCTCGGCATTATGCGCGCGAACAAAGGCTCGCACGCAGCAATGACGGCCGCGAGAAAGTGGCTTAAAAAATAAACGCCGTTTCCGCCGACTGCCCTCCATTCGCCGGGAAGACGCGCAGACCTCGACACCGCTCAGCGCCCGAGCCGACAGTTTACCCTGGTGAGTATCCACTCCCGCTGGAGGATGCACTCACAGCCTGCCGCAGCTCATCACCGTTTCACCTCAACGACCCCCAACCGAAAGTTCCACTGCTCTGCATCCTCACGGAGCTGCAATGAAAGCTTAGTTGAACACGGTTGCTGCTTTGCTCATTGGGGCCAAATCGGCCAGAATGTTTTCAATACGGTCGTGTGAATCATCACCCCCCCAATCAATCTGTCAGGTGTCTCATCAACACGTTTTTGAAGTGGGAAGCTCGGCGGGATGAGGCAGAGACCGGGGAGAGGAGCCTCCTGCCACAGCCCTGCAACGCATTCATCTGATTTCACCACGTTCAAGCCAGTTTAGCTGTAAGACTGAGACGAAATGGGCAGGATGTGAACAAGTTCCTCAAATGTAGAAATATAGAGCACAAAATCACCTGACGCGAAAAGGCAAAAGCGACAAAATTTCAACACAACTGAAACTGATTTTTTTTTCCCGGGTTTGCGGTTAAAACAAATGAATGCATTTCTTCCCTCCCAGCATTTATCTGTGTGTGTTTTCATACACGGCCGCAGCACTGGAGGAATTATTTGCTCTCTGACTTGTTTTCTCCTTCCTGTATGTAAAGTGTTAGGTGCCCCGTGTGACCATGTGTCTGTATGAAACTGAGATGAAAGCATATAGATTGGGAGTTACTGTCGTAATGAGTCTGATGCTCTTCCAGGAGAGAATAAAAGACACTGTGGCCACGATGAAGGCTCTTTAGAAAACATTTACCCTTGATTTAATCATTTTTGAACAGCATCATCGCAGCGCCTCAAAGCCTGTCACCAGGCTGCCATCAACACCGAGCGCCTCCACAAATAAGCCAGACTGTCGCTGCTTTCCATTTCTGCCGAAGTGCATCATTTGAACTCATTCCCTCTCTCTAATTGTTTTTCCCTGCCTCCTCCGAGGTGCTTCTGCCTTCCGCGCAGTTAACCGCGTGGCGTCGGAGAGCACGTCGTCTGCGTTATTTGCGCGCGATGAATGCAGGAGTTCCACCCGCGAGACGGAAAGCATCTTGAGATGCTTCTCGTGTTTTGCCGTCGCTCCCATCCATCTCTTATCAAACGTGACACTTGCAGAATGTGAATGAGAACAAAGCAGCTAGTACAATTGAAAAGGTGCTTTTACATCATCCCGACAGAGCCTTCACCCCACAGGCTCGGCAGACGTACAGTGCAGTGTTACGGTTAGGAAGGGATGAGACAGTACAGCAGCTGGCTGGGATGCACTCTGTCACTGTACCCGGAACTCAGGGGTTGTGGTAAGGTGCAGTTCCCCATCAACCAAAGTTGTGTTATGGACTAATTAGCATTTCTGATGACTGATGAAATAGATTAGATCAAGGTCTAATAGGTGTCAAACTGATGCTCAATCAGCAGAACTCAAAATAAATCAAGCTTATAGATAGATAGATAGATAGATAGATAGATAGATAGATAGATAGATAGATACTTTTTATACAACAAAACTATGTTTAGCTGCCATGCATTGTAGCTTATAGAGCATAAAGATAGATAGAGACAACATAGACAAATGCAAAAATAGATGGAAACTAATAAACAGGTAAAAGTACCTATAAAAGTAGTATTTCTAAAATTAACTTGGGGTACATTATATTACATTTCATGCATATACATTATGGATTGAGGAGCAGAAATAATATGGGAATAAATGTCATTTCCACTAGTTTGGCAGCAGCTAGATGGAGGGCAGGGAGTTAAATTGAGGAAATAACTTTAGTGCAGATTCACTGGCTGCCTCTCAAAAGTTCCACACTCCAGCCAGATGAGAGCGTCTCAGAAAAAAAGAAAGAAGAAAAACACCTGGAATTCAGTGTTTGAAGATGAAGATTCAGGAATGATGAAGACATGTTTCCTTAAAGACGTTCAATAAGAAGAGGTCGGTGACCAAAAAAAAAAAGCCGGCGTACCTTCTGCAAGCAGGCGCACCGCGTGCACAAAGGAGGGGTCCAGGCTGTTTTTCTCGGCCATCAGTTCCGGCAAGTGCTTCTCTGGGTGCATTCTAATGCCCGCGGAGCTCTTCGGCGGCCGTGCAGGTGAGACGTCAGGGGCGCTGAGCCTCGGGGTGCAAAAGCGTGAAAGCCTTCCCGTTCCTCCTCTTCCTCCTCCCCCTCCTCTTCCTCCTCCCTGTTTGGGGTGTCTTCAGCTGCGAGCGCTGCGACCCCCCCCCCCAAAAAAACCCCCAAAAAACAACAAAAACAAAACAAACCCAAAAAATATCCCTTTAGAAACGGGAGAGGCGGAAAACAATCCTTTCAATCATCAACTTGTCGTCCCCTTTTTTTCTGATTGGTCTTTCACTGTGCCAGGTGTCGGCTCTCTGGAAGGGTGGTGTGACTTGTGACTCAGAGATGTGAGCCCATCTCCGCCGCCTGCTGCTCCCCGTCGGCGCTCCGCCAGTCAGACGCTCGCTGGCTCCGCAGCCCGCGCTGCTTCCCCGCCCCTCGCTACATTATTGGCCATATTCCTGGACTGGCTGAGGCGGAAAAACAAAGGCTCCTGCTTAGCGCATATCAATTGGGCGATGAGCTCGGCGAGGTGAAAGGAACGATGAGAAGAGAAAATATTAAAATAGATGGTGGTTAAAAAAATAAAAAAAAGGGGGAAAAAAGTTATCGTTGGTGATGGCGGCAATGAACTGCTGAATGATGCTGCTGCTGCTGCTGCTGCTGCTGCTGCTGCTGATGGTGATGGTGGTGGCGATGACGACGAGCACATGGACCTGCAGCCGCGCTGTTGGAGCGGTTTAAGAATAAAATCAGAACAAATTCAGGTGATAACCTTCTTGAGGGAGAGTTTAGGGCTGGTACATCAGCTTCCAAAACGGAACTTTTTGAGTAACGGAGTAAAGTAACGGGACTACTCTGGCAAAACTGGTAATTATATCATAATTACTTTATCACGTAATGATTACGTTACTTTTCTGAAATATTTTGCAAGCTAAAAATGTCTTACTATCCACAAAATGTCTGAAATTTAGAAAGACAACCAACCACTTTAATAAAGTTCATTTCAAAGCACTGAGCAACTGTTACTTTATCTTTTTTTCACTAAAGTAATTAGTAATTGATTACTTATAAAACAAAGTAGTGAAAGAAGTAATTAGATTACTTCTAAAGGAGTAATCAGTAGTTGGATTACTTTTATGGAGTAATCCCAACAACACTGACTGCCGGATACAAAAAATTTCCAGAGTGTCTGAGGCTCACCTGAGTGTTCTGTCCTGTCGCTGTCCATGGTGCTGAAGGCCATGATGCTAGCGTGGCTGCAACTAATCAAGGTCCTGGTGTTGACATGGGAAGAGGGAGTGATGGTCAATACTGTGAGTTCTGGGTTGAATTCAAAAGACTTTGTTTTATTTATTTGGATTTTTCCCGACCTCATAAATCCTTCACGGCACATCCTACACACGATGCCTGGCTGAGGCCTGATGTACTTGAAAGTCCCCGCGTCAGGTCGCATTACGAGAGTTTGCTTGCAGTGATGTGTCCCCAGCTTGTTCATGAACTCACCAGCAATGAGAAAAGCCCATCCTCATTTCTTTGGTTTGCTCCTCTTATCATAAAAAATAACCACAATTTTAGACCCAGCCCTTTGTGATGTCACTAAGGCACTCAAACTTATACAAGGTGAATGAGAAGCAGGAACATGTTTTTACAGGATACTGATATAAGGCAAATATGCAGTTTTCTGGGAATCTACCAACGTTTCATTTGATGATTTCTTGTGTTGCTCAATTTGAGTCCAACTTGTAAAATAAAGATTTGAATAATGGGTTCAATATCAAGCCTTTATTACTGTGGAGCTAAAGTTCCTGAGTCATCCCCCTAATTTAGAACAACCATCAGATATGTCAAGTCTTTTTTATTAACTTCTGACTAAATTTCCTTTTGGCCAATGTTTAAATAAATACCTTATGCTTATTTTTTGCATTAATTGCCCCAGTGTCAGTTCTATTAAAAGCCACAGGAAAACTTTTTTCTATAACTATAACCAATTACCACAAATGCATTAGATGGGCGTCCAGTTGTTTTCATGTAAGGTGTTTTTTTATGACACTACTTGACAGAGGTTATGAGCAGAATGAAATGATGCTAGCCGTGTCAGTTGTGACAGTCTGGACATTAGTATTAGGATGATGCCCTTGCCCGCAAGCTTTGATTGGACTGAATAACAAAGTCTTTGGAACTCAGCATGCCATGCACGTTACTTTACCACAAATTAGTTTCATGCACAAGAAGCCAGTGAGTGACAAATTCTGTCTGTCTGTGTGACCTTTTGAGCTGATTCCAAATGCACAACTTGGCATCACAAAGACAGTGAGTAACGTGCGGCTACTTGAACATGATGCAACAGGCCATATGATTTGCAGCATTCTCTATTTAGTGAAATGGCTGTGTCCCTGTATCCCATACACTTTAAATCCAGTGGAGCAATGCCTCCCTGCCATCCCTTGTACCAGCTTGTGAAGGCTAACGGCAGAAAGCTAAACAGAAAATGCCTCCCTGGGTGCAGAGCAGGTATAAATAAACAGAAATGCCAGCTCAGAAAAGGGAAGGTGGAATGAAACTGCCCAAAAAATGCCTCCAGTCTGAGAGTTATGAGAGATGTTTAGGCTGGGGCTGTGAGAATAAACCCGCTTCTGTGACCTGACTTAACTAATGCAAATGTGCTGAATATGAATGTGGTGTTTTTGATGTTCTGTGTATTTCATATTCACAGAAAACAACAGTATGACAGTGGAAAACCTTTATGATTCTCAAAACAAATGTTAGATCACATATAATATATAACTTTGTGCCCAGTAAAAAGTGAAGATGAACAACAGTAACCGCTGAACTTTCACTGTTTTCTTTTAATTGTGTTCACTGATGCTTGACAATGTTGACAGCCATGCTGCTCTTCCAGCAAAACATCCATGGTCTGATGATGCTAACTGATATTGTTCAAAAGTGCAGATTCACGTTAATACGATAGACAAATGCAGTACAGAAATTATTTAAACTTTTATTAGATGCAGTAATAGCGCACTCTAGTGGTGATTTTGCAACATTGCAAATGAATGGCCGTATTAATCACTGCGGCTAAGTTTTCCTTTCTCTGCAAAATTTGACGAAAATGTAACGTCTGGGAAGTATCATTTTGAATACCAAATACAAACAGGTTGGCTTGCCCTTGCTGAGCCACATTCCCACCCACAGTTGTCTGGAAAAGCTGCTCTGGTGGCTGCTGACCAGGGTTGGCAACAGTCAATATCACGATTCCTACCTGTCTCTTTCTTATGGCTAAAAGAATAATAATGAATGGTGACAACATTTAGATATATATATATATAAAAAAAGGATGCATTGTGTTGCATCAGAAATAATAGGCAGCACAAATTATTGTTTATAAGTGATCTTCCACTAAATAGAAATATTAAAAGGTCATTTTGTAATCCGAGTCGTCTTTGGTTAATGGTGGATTTTATTTTGAAGGTAATACCGGAAGTTTTATCTGCATTGAACACGCTGTTATCGTTCAGTCACATGGAGGTCGAAACTCCAAAGAAATCCGATGTGGTCACGTGACCGTGGCCTCGTGCTTGCCTGTTCCAGCGTGAAGGAGGACAACGAGGTACTGAAAAGTTTTTGTTTTTGTTTCCCCGTCACGCATTGGACCTAGACGGTCGCATTAAACGCGAACTAACCTGTAACTATAGGAATTTGTTCAAGCCATCTGAAGTGGCCCGTGCGGTTCCTGTGGTTGGAGCCCAGGAGAAATGAACATCTGTCGAGCCTCAAGTCCGCTTTCGGTCACGTGGTGCCTGTGTGGATACTTTTAGAGAAAAAACAAACTGTGATTGTGTTAGCTATTACCAGTCAGGTTGTACCCCCACGCCCCCCCACGTGAGGCGTCACAAATTACTTATATCTTCTTCTTTTTTTGTTATTGTTGCAGGAAATTGAGGATGTCGGCGGTGATCGTCGTGCACGGCGGGGCGTGGTCCATACCTGAGCACCTGGCCGAGGCCTCGGTGGATGGAGTGAAGGCAGCAGCGCGAGCAGGATCCTCGGTGCTCCTCGGCGGAGGCAGCGCGCTGGATGCTGTCGAGGCCGCTGTCAGGGCTTTAGAGGATAACAGTGTCTTTAATGCAGGTTCGTTATTACTAATAAGCACGTATTAGATATCAGGCATTAACCCAGACCGCAAAACAATCAAACAAGTAAAACCCATCGCCATAGCCGCGCTGTGCCATGGATCTTTGTCTCCATCTGCTGGTCACGGGGGCGCAACTGCTTACCGACACTGTAATTTAAAAAAAAAAAAAGGAGACTAATGTTAATAAATCAGTCGCTTTTTATTAGCTGTATGCTAAAGATGTTGTGAGGGAATATCGGAGCAGGTAATGTTATGGCTGCTGATTTTAATTTTATTAATAAAAACACTCCATACAAAGTCAATTTTTACAGCTTAAAGTTTTCCTAAAACAGAGCGTGACATTCTGAACTGCAGCAGTGCTTTAAGCTGGATGAAGTCTGTTGCTCATTTGCTTCTATTTTAATACCAAAAATGTATACATTTTAAATTCAAAGAATAGACATTTAGTTTCTTTTAACTGGCCAATCATGGCAAAGCTTTGCTTTCTCTGCTCTCCCAGTTTCTCCAACTGCCTGCCAGTTTTTCGAGGCCACCCTCGATACTAACCTTTCGACCGTCGGCCATGAGAATGCCTGAAAGAAATTCTTGAGCCGGTAGCGACTGATTGCACCATTTACCTGCAGGCCACGGAGCCACTCTAAACATTGATGGAGAGGTGGAGCTGGACGCCATTATCATGGACGGACGGACGCTGGCCTGCGGCGCCGTGTCCTCGGTGAAGAACATCGCCAACCCCGTGACACTGGCGCGGGCGGTGATGGAAAAGGTGACTTTACCGACGCAGGGGTCCGATGGCCTGAATGTCAAACGGCTTTTTAGTGTGCAAACAATGAACGGAGCCCTTTTTTGCACCCCGCACAACACTGGCAATCTCAGACGGCGCACGTGATGCTGACGGGCAGAGGCGCAAACCAATTCGCGGAGAGCGTCGGCGTCGCCGCCGTCCCCACGGAGGCGCTGGTGACGGAGTACGAGAGGGAGGAGTGGCAGAAGCACAAGACCTACGTGACGGGGGTGAAGGAGGACTTCAGCTCTCGGTGGTGAGCGGCCGCACTGCTCGACTTTTTCCTGACTTTTCCCTGACCTTTGAGTTTCTTGCTCGAGTTTCCACCACGCGACATCGTCTCAGCCCATTTCGGCCCTCGCAGTGACAAGATGCTGGAATGAAGAGGGAACTCTGGTGGAGCCCGCTGGGGAGAACACGACGTGTATAAAAATATTTCCGCCGAATTGAAATGCAGTGTAAGCAGGAAACGGCGAACATATTTTCGCGACAGTTTTTTTTTTTTTTTTTTCAGCGCCGCGGTAGTCATTGCAGTCGGCTCTGGGTCGCGCTACGGGTTTGTGGGTAATAAAACTAAAGATTGTTTATGTTATTGAAAAAAAAGACCCGCGCCATCAGTGTCTCCAATATTTCTGGCCTAAAGTGACTTTTATGGACTTGCCGCTGATAAATAAACCTGAATTGCTGTCCGTGTCATTTAGGGCCCACGATACCGTCGGTGCAGTCGCGGTTGACCGAGCCGGTAATGTTGCCTGCGCAACATCAACTGGGGGCATCAGAAATAAAATGGTGGGCAGAGTTGGAGACTCGCCGGTCATTGGTAGGACTATGCTTACTTTTTACATAGAATTTGTCAGTATTACAGAAGTAATTCCGGTGCTGTTAATACATCTCTTAAAAAAAGGTTTTGATTTCTTTCATTAGAAGCTAAACTGAGCAATTTGTTTGAAATAAGTCCGCAGTCAGTGCTCTATCATTGCTCCTTTTTTAAAGGTGTGATAAACACCTGCTAGTCGTCAAAGTGACCTGTGCGTGACACTGTTTGTCAGTATTTTCATGCCTATTTCCTCCTCTTCTGTTCTGAAGGCTGTGGAGGATATGCAGACAACTCCATTGGCGCGGTGTCGTGCACAGGCCACGGAGAGTCTATTCTTAAAGTCACGTTGGCCAGACTCATCCTCTCGCATGTCGAACAAGGTAAAGTGGCTGCGGCTGAGCAGGACGAGCCACCACCGAAAGTTAACGTGTGTGGAAATAATGTCTTGTATGGTGTAAAATTAGATTCTAAACAAAATTCTAAGCAGAAATATTTAGTTGTCTATCCTGGCAGACAGTTTTAATTCAGATATAAACTTTTCTATTTGCTAATTGAGAAGCAAGATTAGATTTGATGAAGGAAGCTTGAAGCCTAGTTGCTGTGGTATTCCAGGACTTCAGACTGGTCTATTTAAAGTGCATGGTTGTCTCCATTGTCTGTTTTCAAATTTCTTTCCCAGGCAAGTCAGTGGAAGAGTCGTCGCGTTTGTCTCTGCAGCACATGGCCGATCGTGTCCGAGGATCAGGAGGCTCGATCACGGTTTCTCCTTCGGGGGAGTGGGCGGCGACTTTCACCACGACTCGAATGGCCTGGGCAGCCGTGGACCAAGAGGGTCTTTGGTATGGATTAGACCCCAATGACAGGTTCCAAGAGACTCTCTCCCAATAACCGTTTCCACTCCATTCCTGTTATTTAACAAGTCAAATTGGCAGGCCATAAAACCAGCCATCCATTTTCTGTTGCCACTTATCCTGCACTTAGGGTGGCACGAGTGCTGACATCCATCCCAGCTGTCACAGGGCAAAAATGGCTGGGTTCCACCCAGTTTATCACAGGGCCACAATTACACTCCCACTTGTACGATTTTGCCAGCTAGCCGAATGTGCATGTCTGTGGACAGTGAGAGGAGGCGGGGCTGACTGGAGAGAACCCACACAGGCACAGGGAGAGCACAGAGGGCCGACCCCGGGAATCAAACCCTCAACCTTCTTGTTGCGAGGCAACAGTGTTAATCACTGTGTCTCCCGCAATGAAATCATAAAAAAGAGTGTCAATTATAAATTGAGTTAGACTCATTTCATTAGGGGGTTTGAAAATACTATTTTCTGCTTTTCCGGGTCAAAGATTTTTACATTATAAATGTATAAACTAGTGCAGATGGCAAGAGTTTGTGTAAGAATATCCAATCTCAGCCTCCCTGCTCTTTCAGTGAACCTTGGATGAAAATACTTAGATTATTAATCATTTCTTTAGAAAATTTTATGTGAAAAACATTTTTAGAGCTCCTGTACAGTTTGACACATGTACTTATGTTTATATTTTGTGGTATTAATGTGGTATTAATATAAAAAAAAATAAAACTGGTGCCTCCACGTCTAGTTTATGTAGTGGGAGAAAACTGATCTAAATAAGTTATTTTTCAAAGCATCCATCCAGCACAAAGCAAATTGTGCATCACAGAACTGTCAACATATCAGACCATATTTATTGTCTTAATGTTATTTGGTATCTCTACTTCTGTCCTGGCACAAAGGATTATTCTGAGGTCGTTGATATGACAATGGCCTCATTCATGAAAATCCTGCCTCAATCAGCTGGCTGTATTGTTTAACCTTCCTATTTGGTAACAATGGCAGCTTGACCAGCGACACTGTGTGTATACTTAGAATTAAATTGATAGGGTTTTTATTCTGTAATTTTAATAAACAGGGCAGCCTGGAGTGACTGATGTGTACTGTTTTTTGTTGTTGTTGTTGTTTTTTGTTGTTTTTTTTAACATCCCCTCATAATGTTTGTCATTTTGATTATACAAAAGGCTGATGTCCAATGTCCAAATGTGTAAAGTGAAATAATTTGTAAAGATATATGTAGATTCTGACACAAGCATCAAGGATCAAACGCAACAGGAATCATAAGTCATGACAGGAACACATCTAAGATTCCGGTGTTTGTTTGTTTTTTTTAAATTAAATTTATCATATAGATTATAGACATGATTTGATAAACGCAAAGACTGCGCTTCTTCAATTAATACCTCTGATTTTATAAAGATTTGATACAAGAGATTGTGAGCTGTGCGTGAACTTTTATTTTTTCGTTTTCTTAAGTGTTTTAAAGCTAAATCTAAAGACATAAAAAAAAGCACCCGATCAGTCCGTTACGATAATGCCATAGACGGGGTTTTCACCTCGACTCCGACCAGCTGCTAAGCTACCTGTAAACACAAACCACGTGACCCAGCAGCGCTGCCTGTCACGGGCTTTGCAGCAGCGGGACGAATGACGGCTGAGTTAGAGGAAGTTGGTGCACAGCAGCTGTGCTAGTATGTAACCGTACATGATTTGGACAGTGTGCGGCAGCGAGAGCGGGGTAAGGCAAAGGCACTAACATTGTATAATATGACGAAAATCCACAAAAAAATAAAAAAAAAATATTTAAACCGGAGCGGCTGCATGTGGGCGTGCTCGCCTGGGGTTCGCTAGCAGCAGTCGGGCTACAAACAAACTTGCAGTGAAGGCCTATGCTAACGCGACCTAGCCCGCTAGTCTGACAATATCGAACGTCTGAGCCACACATTCAGCATAAACCACGCAGTAGTGTTTCATTTTTATTCGGGTGTACCCGCCGGTTTAAATATGCTATGTGCACAGTTGTGGATACCGCGGCGGCTTTTCTCCCCTGAATTGTATCGTTAACTCTCGCTGAAAGTTGTTAGCGTGCTAACATATGTGACAGACAGCGCTTTGCAGCCCCGTCCTACAACGGTGGCAAGCTACCAGGCAAAGTCTTCATTAGCCACTCCGCCTGCCAGCTGTGGGCTTTTCCCACACAAACATCAACTGCGTTAAAAAAAAAAAAAAAAAAAAAATGTTTACCTCACGAACAATCTCTTTATAGTTAAATCGTGTTTTATGCGCTTTGCCAACCGCATTCTTCATCTCTGGCCTGGCAGCAATGCTAGTTGCTAAAGGATTTAAACGGCAACATGCAGGTCACAGGGGCTTAACGCGACCCCCAGTTGAAGTCTCGCATGTTGCAGAAATGAGGTGCTTCCATGCTCACAACCTGGACAGACTCTGGGCTTCTCAGAAACTAATGTAAATGTGTAATTCGCGGAAAATGTCTTTTGAAAAAGAGAGAAAAGAATAAACGTCCACTTGACGTAGCATCATAGCGACCCATAGCGTCTCCGTTCGATTCCTAAAGCGTGGTACTAAACAAGCACAGGCATTATACAGAACTGCATACTGGCCATTGTTAATCAGAAACTTTATTAAACAAATGTATTATTATTTCCTCGGGCTATCTCTGCCTTTCCATGGAGTGGCATAGTCGTTACAATGTATTATAGGATAATAGGATGATATTCACAGATCATTGTTCTCTATTATACGTGGAATGCTTAAGCATTACTTAAAATTTTGTGGAATACTTTGAATAGTGGTATTTTTTTGTCCACGGCATATTTAATACAATATTAATAATCTGATTATGATGTTTTGGTACAGGTGGACGGCAGCATTCATGGATGCTGTGAACGCCTTTAACCACTTAATACCAAGTGACCAACTAGACGAAACAATCGCAGTGGGCCAGAACACAGACTGTGAAGGCGGTAATGATCTAGGCTCAGTCCTCCCGCTGGAAGAATCGCTGAATATCATGTTGAGCGACAAAGATCCCATGTTTGGATGTACGAGTTCACAGTTCAATCTGCTGGACAGCGAAGACCCAGCCTTCCCCGTTGCTGGCTCAACCGGTATGTCAACAGACAACAGAAATGTCAAGAGTATTTTAAACATTCCAAGATTAAGGTTGTGGTTTTTGGTCCTTTTGGACAAAAATGTCCCTTTTCTCTCATCGTCGTGTGAGTTGAGTGAAGTTCGGCAGTGTTTTTAAAACTCTGCCCTTCAGTTTTATATTGATCTGTAGTTGTGCCTGCCCAGCACTACAAACTGTGTCTGGAAACATAGCCATTTCTTTCCATCTGAACTTTAACCGTCCAGACTGCTGGTGCCAATAATGATACACAGGGGAGCAACGCTAATTAAGGGCATGTTTTTTTTCCCTCATTAAAGCAGCTTTAATCAGACAGAATATAAACCTGCAGCTGGGAACAGAAATTACCTTAAAACTGCAATATTTTTAAGTTCTGCACAACAGATGAAGATCAGATTTCTGTTTGAAAAAACACTTTTTCCAAACAAAAAGAGTCCAAAAAAATATGGTCTTCTTTCTATTTTTTCCCAGGTGTGTGTGATTAAATACTTATTAAATTACTGTCTACACATGCAGCCTCAACAGGAGGAAACGTGAGGATAAAATTAACATAACACGGATACAAGAGATGACTGAATTGTGTTCACGTGACGGTTGTTAAGCTAAGCTAAGCTGAAGGTGTAGATAATTGATCTGACAACATTGAATGGTAAAAATTGCTGATGAGCTGTTGTTTGTACTCTCCTCTAATTAGCCAAACTGTTGCTGACACGAACACACGGAGATCCTTTCCTGATCCCGGCTGCATATGTAAAAGGGCAAATGAGAGATGGGTCTGTGTCTTTGTCTATCTATGAAGGTCTCAGTGATGGTTCAGCATCCAAGGGTGTCAGCAGTGAGCCGTCAGGAGCCACGCCAGCCAAACGACCTGTGGGCAGGCCGAGGAAACGTCCCAGTAATGTCGAGCCCGGTAGGTTCACGCTCATCCAGCAGCTTTTATCACCGAATGGCAACAGTACATTTCGGTGTTATAAGAAAAGTCTCCTTTTCTCGTCGACACAGAACGCAGCAGTAGCAGCCCGCAGCCCACTAACAGGTGTCTAAACCCCTCGGGCCGCGGACGACCGGGGAGGAGGCCGATGAGCAGGCCGCAGAAGTCGTTCCTCATTGAGAAAGGCATCGCGGGCGCTGACCTGAAGAAGGAGCTGACTCTCGGAGGACGCGTCAACGTGAACGATCTTGACGGCGGGTCGTGGATGAATCCTTCGGTTGTGTTGAGACGACTGACGGTCACCATCGGAGGCTTCAAGATCGAGCTCCTTCCTGGACCTTCGTACGCAGAGGCTGTGGACGCGGGTCAGTCCGCCTACTTGGATGGCGTAACGTGCGGCCCAGACGTCGGCTTCAACGTGCTGTCGGACGACAACATCACCATACAGAACGTCGTCGCCGCCGTCGTTCCCGAGAGCGTGGCAGAGGTGGACGTGAAGGAGAGCAGCTCCGCCGACGACCCGGCCTCTCGCACTGGGTCCGTACGTCAACCCCAACGACGTCCAGTCCTCCAACGGCACAGAGACGGAGAGTCCCGGCGTCCAGGAGACCAAACCCAACGGCGACAGCAGCCCTCGCATGGAGACAAAAACGGCCGGCAAAGCAAAAGAAGACAAACAGGCACAAGGCGACGAGAAGAATGTGAGCACTAAGACTGACGGAAGATTAAAACCCTCCAAGTCGCCGCTCAAGTCGGCCAAGAGCAAAGACCTGGTCGCCAGCGAACCAAACAACACCCTGAAGCGGCAGAAGGAGACGCACGACGTGCCGGCAGCAGCCATCCAAAGAGAGGACGAGAACAAAATGAAAGTCCTGAAGGACAAGAAGGACGTTTCAACATTGAAGCGGCCGGCGGAAAACACCCACGGCGACCCGGCGACCAAAGTGCAGAAAGTCCAGAAGTCGGGCGACGACAAAGCGAAGCAGAGATTGCCGAGCTCGCCGGGTCCCCTGGCCAAGAAGACCCCCCCACTGGGCGGCCGCGCCGATCAGCAGAGCCCAGCCAAACACATCCATCCCCACAACAGCGCCAAGGCGGAGAGTGCGCACGCGACGCACAACCGCCCGGTCCAAGCCGTGAAGGTCTCGGACGAGGAGAAGTCCAAGGTGAAAAAGCCGGAGAAGATCCTCCAGAAGCAGAAGAGCAAAAGTTCAAGGAGCATCTCGGTGGAGGAGCCGCAGCTGTTCGTTCCGGACAATGCTCCCGTCACCAAGAAGGAACCCTCGGAGGAGCAGCCTGCCAACAGCGAGACCGTGTGGGACGGAAATAACTGCTGCGGCCTGTGCAAGAAGCACCACAACAACATGTGAGTGTCACTCCTCCTGTGTTAGAACAGAATAAACTGTATTGGTCCCCCAAGGGGGAAATCTGTGGTTTTACAACAACAATAGATACACAAGACCGGAACAGTGTCAGTGTTGTTTGCCAATAGCAACAGTAAATAACAATGAATAAGATAAAAAACTAATAGATGAAATAAGATAAAAACTTTTGTGCAATATAAAGTGCTAGGGCTTTGTGTGTGTGCGTGTTTGCATTCGCTTAGTTTAATTCAGCACTGTTGTCTCACGTCTGCATCTTTCCAAACTGGCGTTTTATCTGCACATCAGTGAATTGCAGGAGGCGAACAATGGATCCTGGTGTATGCGCTCAAAATAACCCTGCCTGCGCTCCGTCCAGGTTCATGGTCGGCTGCGGCCGCTGCGACGACTGGTTCCACGGCGACTGCGTCGGCCTCGACCTGGCCAAGGTGCGCGAGATGGAGGAGGAGGACCAGATGTACGTGTGCCTGAAGTGCTGCGAGGAGGAGAGCAAGAAGGTCGAGGCCGAAGCTCCCAGCGCAGCCAAGCCCGAAGCTCCGGCCACCGCCGAGGTCCAGGACAGCAGGCAGCCTCCGAAACCCCGGCCGGGACCATCCCAGGCTCCTCCACCAGGGGGAGGCAAACCAGTCAAAAAGGTGAGCGCTGCAGCAATTAACTATGGAAATGAGCTCTTCAATCAGCCACTGATTAATATGTTTTCCCACAAATCTTATTTTATTTACGTCCTCAGCTACTTCCTCCTCATATTAATGATAAGCAGTGTTGCTTCTAATGAGAGTTTGTTCCCGTTCTGCTTTTTCTTTCTCACTACTCAAACATCGTGGTGCGTTCTCAAACATTTTCTACGACACAGTTGAGGTTTTTGGTATTTTGTTTTCTTAAATGTTTTTTCCCCCTCAAAACATGGCTGATGTGAATTTATTGTTTCTTCTCTGAAACAGGATCCTGACAGAAGACACTCCACAGACTCATTTTATAAAACAGGTAATATTATCAGGTTGAGTATAATAATGAACAGATTGTTTACTTTATATAAAAATCAGGCCTGAATATTGTCAGCAGTTTTTTTTATTACATTATAAACATTTACCAAGCTATTACCGTTATTACACTCTAGGAAAACAAAGATGTATTTCAAGCTGAGAGCCATAATGAGCGCATTTATGTTGTCTAACTGCACAGAGAGGCTCCCACCTGCAGTCCATAAAACTGCATCTTTAAATCTGATAATTCCGGTTCTTGCCAGGGGAATTTGCCTCGTCGCAACGCCGGCGGTCACAACTTTTTTGCAGTCTCCAGGATGACGGATTCTTCCTGCTCTCCAACTCTGTTCTATCTTTGCGCTTGCAGTCGGTCACATTAAACAGGAGAAGAAAAATAAGCCGGCGCCCTCGGCTTCAAAGAAGCCCGTGTCTGTGGAGTCGATCAGAAGGAGCGTGCGGGACTCGCTGAAAGAGATCCTCACGCAGAGGTGAGCTGCTCCGCCGCACAACGTTTGCGGGCGACGGTTGATTTAAAGCTTTCCTAAATGAAAACAAAGTGTATTTATTATCTGCGTTTCAGGCTGAAAGACTCGGATCTGAAAGTCTCGGTGGAGAAGGCCTCAGAAGTCGCCAAGAAGACGGAGAGGGAGCTTTTTCATATGTACAAGGACACCGACAACAAATACAAGAACAAGTACCGCAGCTTAATGTTCAACCTAAAAGACACAAAAAATAATGTGAGTATTAAATCAGGGTCAATCCAATCCAAGCCGTTTCCTATTTTCCAAGTGTTGCGAACGGAATTAACAACAACCGCGTATGTAACGTCACTTTTTTAATGGTGTTGTTTAGGTTCTCTTTAAGAAAGTTCTCAAAGGCGATATATCCCCCGGGAACCTCATTCGACTGAGCCCCGAGGAACTGGCCTCCAAGGAACTGGCTGCCTGGCGAAAAAGAGAAAACAGACATGTAAGTTGGTAATTCCCCCCAACAGTGCACAGTATTTTAATTGCCTTCTTTTCCCGCCGTGGCGACTCCTGCAGAATCCTAAACGAGCGTTGCCTTTCTCATTTCACAGACTATTGAGATGATTGAAAAAGAGCAGCGAGAGGTAGAGCGACGCCCCATAACTAAGATCACTCACAAAGGGGAAATTGAAATCGAGAGCCAGGAACCCGTGAAGGCACCTGAGCCTGCGGAGGTGAGGGCCACGCCGAGTGTCACGCTGTGTGTTTAAGTGCGGCAGAGTGCTTTAATTCCCCTTTCCCATCCCCTCCCCTCAGCTGGAGCCGCCCCCCAAGGTGGCGCAGGTCCCGGCAGAGCCGCCGCAGACGCCGGAGAAGACGGAGGAGAAAGTCAAGACGGAGAAAGACACTACCAGCCTGCACAAGTCGCACTTGTTTGATTTGCACTGCAAGATCTGCACAGGTGAGCCCCTCCACACGGGAAGCAACAGTGTTTCCAAAAAAAACCAACAAGTACCCCGGGCATACCACCAACTTCCTGTTTTGTTTTTAAATCCGTCCCAGGTCGAATGGTCGCACCTGTGGAGGAGGCGCCAACCAAAGTGGTCAAAGTGGCGACCACGGTGGCCAGGAGGCCGTCCGCCAAGTCGGAGGAGACGAAGGGCACAGCACCGGCGGCGGTGGACGAGGACCTGCGCCTGACGGTTCTGGAGGAGAGCTTCCGAAGCGTCCAGTCAGGCTACGAAGGAAGGTCAGCTGATGCCTCCAGGTTATTTTTACGGCCCATCCAGCATCGAAGGTTTTGTTTTTGGACTGATCAAACGAAACTACCGGTTTTCTTTTTCACTGTGGTGGAAGTATTGGCAAAACTACAAGTATCGTGAAGTACTTTTAAAGAATTGTTGAAAGTAATTTAGTAGGCCATCTCCTCAAAATGAGGCTTCACTACTGGAGGTCTCACTGAAAACAAAAGGGAAAATACTTCATCTCGACCACAGAGCCAGATTAGATGTGAGCCCAGCCAAAAGCCCAACTGCCGACTGTTGCACATTTCATATCAAACAGTGTAGCACGCACAGTGCACTTTTATCACACAAGGCGTTTGTAAAGAACAGCCAAAGCCCATAACTGTCAAATTTGCTTTGTGCAACATTTACAGCTGAGTTTTGAATCGCCTGCATTATTATTTTTTCCATCGTCACCTCAGGGCCGACCTCACAACTGGAAGAGACGAAGAGGCCACTTTCCTCTCCAGCCTCAAGGCCCTGTGGCGCGGTTTCATTCACATGCACGCCGTGGCAAAGCTGGTGACCAAAGCTTTCCCCGTCTCGGGCATTATGGACAACTTGACCGAGGTAAAAAAGAAAAAGAAAAAAGAAGAAGACTTTGATTCTAAAGATAGAATCAAAATTTTAAGCAAAGAATTAAAGTCAATAAAAATGTCTTTTTTTTCTTTCTTAAATGAACAGGATCTGCCAGACAGCGTTCAGGTCGGTGGAAGGATCAGCCCGCAGATAGTGTGGGACTACTTGGAGAAGATTCGGGCCACGGGAACAAAAGTATGTTTTTCTTTTCCTATTTCAGGGGATTTCAGGAGCTAAAGTAGACTTAGGAGTAAAATACATTGAGCCCCTGTTGCTGGTCTTTATTTGCGAGCCTAAGTGCAGGGAGCTGAAGTGGTTCCCAAAAAAAGCTCACGCGCCGACCGGAGGGTCTTGCTGACGTTGGGCTTTTCTTTAATTAAAGGAGGTTTGTCTGATCCGCTTCACCCCTGAGACGGAGGAGGACGAGATCTCGTACACCCTCCTCTACGCCTACTTCAGCAGCCGCAAACGCTTTGGGGTGGTTTCCAACAACCGCAAGCAGGTGAAGGACATGTATCTCGTCCCTCTGGGTGCCAGCGAGAAAGTCCCACATCAGCTGGTGCCCTTCGACGGGCCAGGTAACAAACGCACCCCCCCCCCCCCCCCCTCCAATCCCATTTACTCAAAGTAAGCGAGACGAACGCTGCAGATCATCCAAAGCTAATGACGACTTTTCCCGTTTCGGCAGGTCTGGAAAACAACCGCGCCAACCTGCTGCTCGGCCTCATCATTCGCCAGAGGCAGAAAAGGGATTTCCTCCCCGTGGACGTGAACGAAAGCGCGAGGATCGTCCCCGAAACGAAGCCCGTCGCCGTCTCCGTCAAAGACACCCGGACGACGGAGGAGGAGGAGAAGTTGTTCCTCTCGTCGCTGACGACGCCGCGCGACAAAGACAAGGAGAAACAGGTCGCCGCGGCCGAGGAGGGCGGCGAGCCCAACGCCGACTCCTTCGAGGAGCCGGCTGCTTCCGAGAGCGGCTCCCTGGAGTCCCAGAGGCCGCTGCGCTTCCTCCCAGGGGTGCTGGTGGGCTGGGGCGGAGAACTGCCCCCGCTGCCGGATTTCTCCAGCAAACCCGCACCGGCGGACGAAGACCTCGCCAAGACCCGGCCGGCCCCGAAGACGGAAGCGTCGACCGGGAACGCAAAGAGCCCGACCACTGCTGCTGCTGCTGCTTCTGCATCACGAGAGCGTTTCGTCATCAAAAAGAAGGAGGCCAAGACGGTTAAAGCCGAGCCGGAGCCGCCGCCGCCGCCGCCCACACACCCGGCCGCCAACAACCCCTCGGAAAAAGATGCTGCTTCGGCGGTGGCGACCCACGGAGCGTCGGTGTCTTTGAAAGATAAGCCGCCGGACGTCTCGACTGAAGCCTTCCTGGAAAGCTTGACGGCGGCTCCGAGCGGCACCGAAACCGCCAGCGCCGCCTCGTCTTCTTCTCAGGCCAACAAAGGAACGACTGAAGGGAACCAATCAAAGCCCCAGGATGCTCCGGCCAACTTGAACAGCTCCGCTAAACCTCCTCTGAGCGGGATACTGAAGAAGTCCTCCGCCTACCCCACCACCGCCAGCCAAGATAGCGGAGCGGCGCTGCAGAAGGAGCCAGGCGGCCGCCCGCCTCCCGCCGCTCCCAAACCCACTCCCGTGGCCAGCAGCGGCGCCGTCACCACGTTTCACCAGGGGCTCCTGCAGATTTCTCAGTCCAGGAACCAAATGGAGGAAGCCAACAAAGCAACCGCGGCTCCGAGCGGCAGCAAGAAGGACGACGCCGCTGCGACTCAGACTCTAAGTCCTCCAGCTGTGGAGCCGCCGGAGCCCCAGCACAACTCTGCCCCAGGTCCGGTGCTCCCGGGGCAGGACGGCGACGCCTCCGTCCAGCCGCAGGAGCCTCTGTCACCCGGCAGCTACGACACCCCGGATCAGAACCACCGGGATCAGGACGACGGCGCCGCCCAAAGACCCTCGTCGCTCACCAAAGACCACAGGCCCGCGGAGGAGCGCTACACCGACCCGTGGGAGCGGCCGCGGAACACGGAGCACAGGGACCACCACGGCCGGCACGCCCACCACCGGGACTCCCACCACGGCAAGAAGAGCCGGCACCGCGAGCGCGACAAGAGGCACGAGCGCTCGTACGACGAGAAGGGCAAGGAGGGCAAGGAGGGCAAGGAGGGCAAGGAGCGCAGCCGCCACTACGGACACTCGGACGACCGCTACGGGGAGAAGCGGAAAGACCGCGACGGCCGCCACAAGGAGCGGCACAGGCACAGGCGGGACTCGGATTATGAGAACGGGCGGAGAAGTTCCAGGGACAGTTACTCTTAATTATGGTTTTTGTCAAGTCGCGTCGAGGGAGCGTCGGACCCTCAGAAAGAACTGCTGCTGCGTCGGTTACTCAGCTGGTCATGACTACTTTTCATATGACTGAATTTTTTTTTCTTTTTTCTACAGCTCCAATGCCATTTCCTTCAAGAAGTTCCAGTTTATGTTACATGCGGCACAGTCACTGTCAACTTTCATTTTAGCCATCTCACACATTAGCTCGAGAAGAATTCGATACAGAAAACCTTTTCTAAGTTTTTAACCTTTTACTGTATATATCTCTTATTCGTGCTGTGCTGACTGCAAACAATCAGCTTTTCAGCTTCTTTTTTTGGTCTTTGTTTTAAAGAAACAGTAGTAACAGCGGACCGTGTGGTAGGAAGTTTAACGTTGGAATGAATGTATCACACAACACATTTGACTGGAGACAACAATCAGAAACAGCAGCTTTGCTATCTCTTGAACCCCTTTCTAATTTGACTATAATATTTTTTAAACGTGCATTATTTTGGAAGAAAAGTGTACATTTTGGCTTGTAATATACAGTAGAGATCTAATGTGCCTTTGCACTGTGTGTTTATGTACAGTTCGTAATAAAGCCAATCCCTTTTTGTATTATTATTAAAAATCATTCTATTAAAAATGAAATTGAGATACTGGTGGACATTTGTGCGATATTGGTGCTACTTGTGTTACTGGTTTAGCTGAAGCGTTGAAAAAGGTAGTGCAGAGTGTGGACTGACCCATCACTCTTGAATAATAGTTCACATTCAGTTATGAAAAACAAATAGCTATAACAATTAGACTTACTAGCGTTAGTGCACATCAGCTCAATTAAACAAACCACCAGGACAGATTATGTTACAGTCTCCGAGAGGAACATTAACACCATCAATGTTAATTAAAACAGTTTATTAAATGCTAGTCAGCGGATTCTTCATCAAGAAGGCTTTTTATTGGGTGGGCTTGAGGGAGGGCCCATCAAGGCCCACACAACACTGCAGCTGCTTTGGCCGACTTATTGGTATCAATTCCTAGAAAGCTCAAAACTACAATAATAAAATTTTTGCTGATTTAAAGAAACATTTCTGAAATTTTAGGAATTCAATGCATGAAATGTACAACCCAAGTTTCCTGTTTAATTCAAAGTAAAAGTGACTTGACCAACCTTTTAAAGCTGCTGCTTCATTTAGATTTCAGCTCTAATGTCTTGCACGTCCATCTTGCCAGACTTTGTTAGACGACCTTTTCAATGGGGTCTTGCTTGTCCATGGATTTCCTAACCAGGCAGCTTCCTGTTAGCAGCCAGGAAAGTAGGAAGTAACTGCTTCTAGTTTTCTTGGAGCCCAGAAGATATAGAAAAACATGGAGTAAATGCAAAACTTTAGGGTTTAATACACATGCTGGATAGTGTTTTATGAGTAAAAGAAGACCAAAGAATGACATTTGAGACTTTATTACATCATTTTGTTGCTTTGCTCTGAAACTCCTTTGTGCCAAGGCAGCACAGGGTGAAGGCTTGCAGCCGTGCAAGCTGGCTTTCCTAGCAGCAAGCAATCAGGATTAAAACAACTAGAAACCAAGTTCAAAACATTTCTCTTAGTATTGAGGAAACAAAACATTTCAGATGTTTTTTTTAATCCATTTATCTTAAAACATGACCCTGTATTTTAAACTCTCTAAAAACTACTTCAACAACAACATACAAACAAAAAAACTAACTAAATGTGGATTTTCACAGCTCTTCACCATCATGAACATTGAAACCTTCAGAGTCTTTTAGAAACACTAAAGGTTTGGTGTCTTTGAATAGATAAACTTGCCTCAGCTGCCCTTCAAAATCTTTTGAGAACAAGCCAGAGGTGACGACCGACACGTTCCTATCCAACTCGAATCCTCCAAAGTAAATCTTACCGCCGTAGTCGAGGGCCACGTAGCGCTCGAACGGGTCCACGTCTTGGTGGAGGACTCTCTTGCCGTTCAGGGACACCTGAAGAATGGTGCCGTTCAACCATACGGAGACGTTGTGCCATCTGCTGCAGCAGAGCGGGAGATCTCTGAGAGTCGTCGGGCTGGAGAGTCTCTCCCCGAGGTTGACGGCGACCTTGAGGTTGCCGCGCTCCAGCCCCGCGGCGAGGTAGTCGTCGTCTTCGTGCTCGGCCCTCCCCATCCAGAGGATCAGACCGTCGGCGGATCGCGCGCTGAAGCTGAAGGAAACCTGCGTGTACCTGAAGTTCCTCGTGTTGTACCTGGGGTCGCGGTGCTTGACGTACGACTTCCCCACGAACCTCAGCGTGTCGCCGGCGATTTCTGAGTCGCAGTACCGGCCTCCCCACCCCAGGGGGCATACGCAGCGGTACGAGGTGACGTTAGCCGGAGCGCAAAGGGAGCCGCGCTTGCAGCCGTTGTTCAGACAGCCGACGGACTGGTTGCAAACGCGGCCCGTCCACGACGGCGGGCACGCGCAGGCGAACGAGTCGCTTCCCGTCGCCGAGCAACGGCCGCCGTTCCGACACACCTTGTACCCGCAGGCCGTCCCGTCCCAGTCGCCGACGTTCGCCCCGCTCACGGCGCCCTTCTCCGTCAACTCCAACTCCCGGCCGTCGACCAGCAGCTCCCTGATGCCGCCGGTGAAGCCCGTCGGCTCGCCTTCCGTCGCGTCCGTGGAGACGAGGCTCAGCGTGGACACGCCGCCGACGAAGACGTCCGTCTCCACGTCCAGGGTGGTCATGCCCACGCTCACGTTCTCCCTCACCTCCCTGTCGTCCAGGCTGAGGAAGCCCCGCTGGCCGAGCCGGCCGGCCCGGACCGCGTGCCAGGTCCTGCCCAGAGAGTCCACCCTGTTGGGGGACTGGAGGACGTGGGTGTCGTTGCCCAGGTTGAATCGCAGCTGGACGAACCCGGATGTCAAAGACAGGCAGAGGAAGTCTCCTGCGGTGAGAAACCAAAACGGGAACAACAAAAAAAAGGCGAAGATGTTTCCCTAAGATTATTCTGCACGCCAAAAAGTTGGATATTTTAAGAAGCGGCGCTCCGAGACAGTTCGCTTTTACAAAGAAACGGCATTTGATTTCTCACGGAGGCTCCGGCAATGGTTGCATAAGAGTTGCACGAACAAGGGATTAAAGTTTGCGTTCTGAACTTCACTGTGCTGACCAGATGGATATTTTGTTTGTTGGTTCTCGTGAGAAATGCTCACAACTCAAAGAGTATATAAAACAGAAAAGAGGATGTAAACATTTACCCGGTCGACCCTCGCCGCATTCAAATATAGACGTAATAAAATCCACCATCATCCTTGTGCGTACTGCTTTAAACAAGTTCTCATTACGGACATTATAAAACAGAACAGATGAGATGTGATTAAAAATGTAGGTAAGTTTGAAAAATTTCAAAGGCCAGTTTGGCGGCAAGCACGCTGACAGGTGCTGCCTGGAGGTACAGGTGCAGATTAAACCACTAATGAGGGTTAAAGCTCACTTTACTGTGGCACGGCCTTGTTTTAAGTGAGCCGTGGGAGCAGCACCGTGACTCTTTGTGACCCGGCTGGAGCAGAAGCTTGATTAGTATGATTAGAGACACCTGTGTTAGAGCAATAAAGGTCCAGCCATCCCGGGTGACGGTACCGTGACGGGTCGTAGCCTGATGAAAGACTGTACGAGGTGGTGAGGAGGAGCGCCAACTCTGATTTTTACCCCTCGAGGGTCACTTTGTGGCGCTTGGGCTCTGAGCAAAGTGCAGCAAAGATAATTAGAAAACACCGCCGGGCAGCATCGAACACATTAATCATTACAAGGAATAATAAAGACGGCTTTTCAAAAAAAACATTAAAAGGACACAAAGCAGCAAGAGTTCAGTAATTAAAAAACAAAAATCAATAAAAAGCTGTGGCTTTTTAAAAGTCACCGCAAGGGAAATGCTGTTTTTGCTTCCCTGATCTCAACTGGCAGTTCATTGGATGACTGAGGGGGGTGAACAGAAAAGGACCCGTGCCATTTAGTTGAAGGCACAGATCTCAGGATGTCTGCAGGCTGGTCGAGATTCAGGAGCTCGGCTACATTCACACCTACAAGCCTAAAAATGTTAAAAAAAAAGTGAATGTACAAACTCACTTTGAAGTTGTTTGTGTTCTAAGAGTGTCTCAAAAAACACTTACATAATGTTTCCATAAACTAAACTGTTCAGTGAGTCACTGAGAATGAACCAGGTGAGCCTTCGAGCTGCTACTAACTCACCGGCTCTGGCGCTGAGACGCTGCGCCATGTAGACGAGGACGCCGTCGGGTGACAAAGGCTGGAACTGCAGCTCCAGGACGGTCCTGTGCCTGGTCCTCACGGGCGGGAAGGACATCCAGGACGACTGCTTGGCGCTGAAGAACGGATCGCTGATGCTCACGGCTGAACGGGCAAAAAACAACGAGGAGGCCGTTTAATAAGCGCGCGGACGCCAAAGTTGCGGTTAGCGCTAAATGACGCGACCTTTCTCGCAGTGGATCCCCGCCGTCCCCAGGGGGCAGTGGCAGGTGTATCCTTTGGGGAGGGGGATGCAGGCGGAGCCGTGGGCGCACAGCGGCGGGGGGACGTGCTCTGAGTCGCACACGGACACCGTCTCGGTGCACAGCGCCCCCTTCCATCCAAACGGGCACTGGCAGCTGCGGACGGAAACGGTCACATGCTGAGGAAATCTGCTGCGGCAATATACTGTATAGTGCAATTGAATCACAGGTCAGACACGCAAGTTTAAAGGCCCAGTGCGTCATATTCAGCACCATCTAGTGGTGAGGGAGGATACTGTGAACAACAATCCCTAAATGGCCTACATCACTTTGGTTTTTTTGAGCAGCTAGCATAAGATGCTTGACTCAGTTTAGGACAGAAATACAGTCTTTCTTCTATCTTGCTGTTCTTTGTGCTTTTATTTAAGAAGAACAGTGTTGTTAACACTCTTGACTTATTTAATTTGGATTCCTGACAGGGGTCATGTTTTGGTTCATTCAACAAAATGCATTCGTAATAATCAGTGGGTCTAGATGCACTGTTTTGAAAGAAATAATACAAAAGATCAAAAATGAAATCCTTTCTTTGTGTTCAGTTGGTTCTCAATTAAGACACTCTGGGATGAATCGCTTTCCATAAATATGGACATAGAAAGAACAAACAGGGGCCTTTACATCAAGATTTAAAAAAAAAAAATCAGAAGTGCACTCACTACACAGACGAGCCCGAGTCCGCGCACGTCCCTCCGTTGCCGCAGTGGACGTGGCTGCACGGCGTGACGCCGCACTGACCCACACTGCGACCGAAGGCCGGCTGCCCGAGCGCCTGGAACCTCCCGTCCCGCCTGGTGGAGAACTGCACGTCCAGGATGCAGCCTAGGAAGAGAAGGAAGCGCACGCTTGTGATGTTTCCCACTCACTCATTATCAGAGGGAACGCATCATTTATTCGCTCTTTTCTTTATTTTATTTTTTGTTTTCGTCTGAAGATCAAAGACGCCGCAGACGGGGGACGTGACTTACCCGGGCGAGTGATGCGCAAAGAAAAACGCCTCTCCAGACGCGCCGCCGCCGCCGCGCTTTATTTACTTGAGCGCTTGTTCAATCTGTCACCTGACGCGCGTGGGAGCTCGTCCCCCAAAAGCGCAGCACGCGCGGACCCTTTCCTTCGTCATCATATTTGCCTTTTGCTTTCATAATTCCATTTCGCCAGGACAATATTTGCTTTGGCGTCCACCTGCGGAACGGCGAGGCCCCCCGCCCCCCCAACCCTCCTCTGTAAACACGGCAGCCCGTGCACGAACCCCTGCAGCCGCAGAGCATGCACCCTGCAGCCTTCCTCCTCCCTGCCGCATTAGTCACTGGCACAAACAGGATGCGGGGAGGAGGGTGGTGGTGGAGGTGGTGGTGGTGGGGGGGGGTTTGGGTTGGAATGTCACGCTCGCTCATGAATATTCATGGCATCATGCTATCCGCTTGGCACACTCGAGCGAAGGTTGCGGCGCGGCAGGCACGGGTGGTCAGGAAAAAGTGAAATTAGATTGAGAGCAAGATTGAGGAGGGGGAAAAAAAAAGCTGCTTATGTTTGTGCTTTGCGTGCCTGTTGCTGCAGAACCCTGCAGAGCCCAGTTCCGGCAATTAGATCAGCCCGTGGAAACAAAACGAACCAAAACAACAAGAACAACAAAACCGTCTGCACCTGTGAGCAGAAATGAAGTCGCAGTTTCAAAATGAATTGTTTTCAAGGAAAATTCCCATGATGATTTCGAGGAAGGAAAAACAAAAAACAAAAAAAAAATAAACGTGCGCTCTCTGAGCGATGTTGTGACGGATTTCTCCTGAAGGCAGCGCCGACGCTCCCTCTGCCCCCTCTGCCCTCCGCCACCTTTCCACAGGGGAGAGTGGATCCGTTGATAACTGGCGGTGAAGTGCATTATCGGCGAGCTCGCTGCCAGCCATCATGATTAGGGCTGCAGGAAGGTCACACAGATCTGATTAGACGCTCATGAGTTCTCATTACATGGCCAGCAAAAAGGTTATGGTTAAGCGTTGGCCGGCTCAGGTAGTTCTTCGCCGCGACAGACAGCTGGTCGCAGCTACTCTCCGCCTGGGAAAAAGGTCTCTTTAAAGGTCCCATACTAAACTCACATTCACGTGTTTTTTTTCTTTATAATCCCACGAGCCAGGGTTCACAAAATCTATTATCCTTAAAGAAAAACACAGATCTGGAGAAAACAACACATTTAGCCGTTTGCTTCAAGCCTCCAGAAAAAAAACAAAAAACCACAGTGAGGTGATGGCAATGCTGCAGTGGAGTAAGCAGGAGAAGTCAAGGATGGACATTTCTGGGGCCGTTCACTCATGCAAAATCATCTTTTGCACGGCAACAGTGTGCAATGACAAAAACTCTTCAAGAACGAGCCAAAATACAAACTTTTGCATTCAGGAGAAATAAAATCACTCAGACTTTCACCCAGTTGAAATGGAATTTCAAATTGAGATACACTGTGTATACGTATATATAAGATGCTCAAGTTATTATGGAGAACCGATGAGTCCAGATGTTCTACGGTGAAAATTATGATAATTATTAACTAATCTTATTATCCTATTAATCCTATTATCATGCCAGGAGATGGATGGTGAATAAGCAAATGTACACACGATCTGCAAAGTAACGCCTTAAAGGTCCCATATCACGAAAAAAACAAAACAAAACATCAATGTCTACAAAATCCACAGGCATGAGGAAGAATCCTGTTTTTGTAGTGATTTTGCTTGTACACCTGAGAGTGTGCACAACAGCACGCGATTCTGAAAATCAACCCCTTGTGATGTCACAAGAGACACAGCTCACACCTCGCCTCGTTTACGTCTCCTTCCAACCAAACACGGGGATGGGAAACACAAGGCAGTGGTCTCAGTGGGAGGTCAGGACGGCGCTTTGATGGTGTGTGTGTGTGTGTGCGCGCGCGCGCCTGAGCGTTGGGATGGATACATATGCTGTTTTCAGGAAGGTGTGGACTCCTCTTCAATAATTAATCCTGCGCGGCTGCTCCGCCGGAGTCCAGGGTGAACGATTAAGATTCGCAAATGGGGGAAATAATGGGACCTTCAAACCAAAACGGCGCTGCGGAACGACGGGGCTCCGCTTTTCCTTCAGAGATGCCGAGCAAGGCCGCGATGACATTCATCGCCGTCGTCATTACCGTTATGGCGAATTTGCTTGGCGGCGGCGCACATTAGCGGGGCGCGATGAATGCTCCCCGGAATGCCTTCCGACGACGGCTCACTTGAGAGCGAGCGTAAGCGATGCCGATGATGGCGGGAGGTTATTGGTGCGGCGCCCCCGCACAGGCGACTTATCAGCTGCCGCATGGATGTGCAAACAAAGCAAAGCCAAACGGGGAGCGATTGAAGGTACGGAGTGTACAATTTCTGCCATCCAGTGGTCTGATTTGAGATTGCAGCGCCCATTCGCTCAACCTCCCTCTCCCGAACTTGCCAGTGAACTACAGTGGTCTGCGCACACAAACCTGGACACCTCGTCCACCTTCTTCTTCGTTGGTTTATTTGAGGACATGAGCTTTCACCCTGAATACGAAACACACTGTCAGACAGGCTGGATTGTCCACACCAGGCTTCCTTAGAAATATAACGGTGCAAATTGGCAGCTAACTGGGAGCAAGACCCTTGCTCCATGTATATTCTTATATATAAATAAGAACCGTTCTATGGGTAGGAAAACCAAATTACGTTCATTGTACTGTGAATATACACTTTTATAAATATATTCACGGGCAGTATGTTAAGCTTTCACAAATATTATAGTCATAAATGAGGCCAAATTTGACGCACTGGCCCTTTAAAGGACGTGGGCGCAATCAAACAGGGGCAACGCGAGGCCTTTTCCACAAGGGGTCTCACCCAGAAAGCCCTGACGGAACCTGGAACCCAGCGGCAGAAGCTCCGGGGCGAACTCGTTGTATCCGCCCACAAAGAGCTGGTTGAAGACGTTGAGGCCCACCAGGGGTCCCGGAGACGATCCCGTTCTGTTGCGCTGTCCGTCGACCTGCGGGAGGAGACGCAATCGAATGTCAGCCACGTAGGTGTTGGGATGTCTAGTTATTAGTCGCTTGGGCTGTTATCAATTCCAGGTTAAATCTCATGGAACTTTTCCAGGAAAGCTTTTTAAGTAAAGCTGGAGAACTGGAAATGTTCCAAGTTGAAAATGGGAATGAACGTGAGCTAGGAATTAATTTAGATTTATCGGTGCGGAGCTAGCAAACTGTCCTGAGGCATATCTGATACGCCAGCTATCAACTCATTCATCCCAGTGATTAAATCAGCACTTACAGTGTGGATGGGCTGAAATGTTTTACTGTTGTCTTCAACAGTCTTGCTGTGAGAACAAGGCACAAAGTCAACTTTACTTCTATTGCGTTTGTAATAATCAAAATTTCAAATCATTACAATCATTTGCTAGTGTTTCCTGGTATTTCTTTCTAGATTTTCCTTGTTACTAAGCAAATTTACATTTATTCTTGTGAATTTCAATGTCAATTTCATGTTATTTCCCTTGTTCAACTAGGAACATTTTATATAAGATCTGCAACTTAACTTTCCATTCGTCCCCAGTGGGTGGGAGGGAGTCCAATTTCTGGAATTGTGCGACCCAGTTATTCCCAGCGGGTAAACCACTCAACCACTTTTCTTCCTTATTTTTTCCCCGACACCGATTCCTGGCTCCGGTCTCCCCCCAGCCAGCCCCGGCCTCGCTAACCTCTCGCCGGCTCCCGCTGAGTTTTTGCAGTCACACTTTCGGTGATGCGTACATCCTGTTCTGCACGATCAACTGGGCTTAAAATGATTCGAAAGGTGCAAAAGGAACCCGACGCGTTCCAGAAAGCACATTCATCTGGCGTCGACGGCGTTCGCCTGGCCCACGCCACCAACACGGATTAACCTACGGCGTTGTGTGCCAGCGTGCGAGCGAGACTATAAATACAACTTGTAGCTGATACAGTCGGCATGCAGCTCACACGGCGGAATCAGGGGAAAATCTGCGTGTAGCAACAAGACGCTGCACAAGTTTCTGTGTTTTTAATTTGAATTATTTCATTATTTTTCCAGAGAAAAACTTTCTTTTGAGAAGGTTTGTTTTGTTTAGAAGGATCTTTTTTTTTTTTTTTTTTTTACTTGCTTCCATCTATCAACAGGTAAGCAACACACAGGCAAACCTGGGTGAAAAAAAGATGACAAAAATGTATTTATTGTTCGTCTTTTGCTCTTATTTTTAAGACCTGAGCAGAACAGAGAGCAGCAGCAGCAGCAGCAGCAGCATCACCGGGAGCTTTCTGTCTCGCACCCAGCGGAGGGCTGTGATAGTTTCTGTCATTAGGGTTTTCCACGACAGAGTCCCGGCTTTCGCGCCTCAGGATTATTAATCATTTCACAAGTAAAAGAGCCAAACAGAAACAGAAAATAAAAAAAAGTCTCAAAATATTTCTGGTACGGCAGCGAAAAACAGAAGCTGTACATCTGGGAAGAAAATAAAAGCACTTTGTGAAGACGTCAGCCTTGCAGATGCACACGGCCAGGGTTTTTTTTTTCTTTCTTTCTCCCCCTCCTACATCTTCCCGGCAGCACTTCCTTGAAGTCGTCGTCTGCCCGCGGATGCACATCGCATGTCGGTGCGTCGGCGGGAGCTCCTCGCCATCAATTATTCACCCACCTTCAGCCATCCCGTTCTCCTGGACCTCCCGAACGTCACCGTGTGAATGTTGATGCTCCGGTTCAGCCGCTCGCTCACGACGGTGGCCACGCCCGAGCCCAGGTTGAACCTGTGCACCACTCGGCCGCCGCGCAGGCCCAGCGCGAAAAAGTCGTCGCCGTTGCTGCCTGGACAGGACGGGGGAAAGTTTTGCGGCGAGCGGAGAAGAAGAAGAAGAAGAAGATGAGGGACAAAAAAAAGGGAAAGTTCTGCAGGAGAACCTCCACTGGACAAGGACCTAAAAGAACAAATATGCTCCTCATACAGCAGATAAAAAGGGACATTTTGGTTCTGTTCAAGTTAGTATGTTGATGTAGAAATTTTCTAATGAATGCAGCACATTTGGTTGTTTTCTTTGGATGGGAAGAACTTCAACCAATCGCCGTCTACAGTCACTCTGTTGATCGCCTGGAGGTTTCTGCCTGCCAACAACAGCGACTAGGAAACGTCAGTAGGCTGCACGGTGGCACGTTGTTGAAATTTCAACGCGAAGTTCTGCTTTAGAAACACCACAACGCACCAACGCAGGCTCCGCCCCCGGCCGCGCCGCCCCCACATCTCGGCCTGCATTATTTACACGGTGTCACTCGAGGAATCCTCGCAGGACTTCCTGCTTCCAAACGTTGACGGCCGCAAGTCGGTTCCACCGCTGCGCTCACGTGTCAGACAGCCGAGGAGAGCCGAGCGTGGGAACGGGATGATGATGAACGCGCTTGTATTCCCATTGAGGCTTGACTGCAGGTCTTCTCCTTCCAGCTGTTGCCTTCAGGGGTCACCACAGCCAATCAGGAGCCTCTATCTAACCTCTATTCTCAGCGTCCTCGTCGCTCAGGCTAACTAACTCCACGTCTGCTCTTCCTCTCGGCCTCCTGCCTGCCAATATGTTCACTGTCCCTTTTCTGTAGATGCCTCTCCTACAAAATCATAATGATAATAATGATGCGGAGGCTTTGACTTAAAACATCTGGCAGGCAAGTTGTTGGACCGAAGGTAACAGGGGAAAGACTCACAGGTTCAAGCGGTGATCTTCCCACAGGTCAGCTGGACTACGCCTGAAACGTTGATTATTTTTAACTGGATGAATCTTTCTCGTCTTTTTTTTTCACTTTTTTTCCCAACAAGCTGTGAGAAATGCACAGACCCCCTGTTTCGGGTGTTTGCAGCCCAGTCGAAGCGTTAACGCCACAGCCTGTTGTCGACAGACTGAAGAACCAGACTGAACCAACACAGAAAGGGAAAAATAAACGTAGGAGGTGTCGCCAAAAAATAAGATCCTGCCATTCAGAAAAGGTTCCCCGACGACATAAATGATGTTGTTTACCTCCCTGGAGAGACACAGCCAAACTAAATAAATAACACGACAGATTAAATGTGTAATACGTTAATAACAAACATTGAGAAGATCATCATCAAACAGACAACTGGAAGCAAATCTCCAATCGGACACAAACATCACGACTGGATTTGTGACGCAGAGGCTCAACGTTGTATTTCTTGTGTGGTCACGCAAATTTTTTTTCTTCCTCTTTCTCCCGCCGCTGCCGTCAGCCTGATTGTCTCAGCATCCTGCTTCCTGCCCTGAATGGATATATTAATTAACTCCGCTACCGTTCCCACGTGTTTTTTTTTTGTTTTTTTTTGCGCTGATCAAAAGAAGCCACTTCATTAATCCAATTATCTAGTGGATTGCTCACATTCATCTGGTCTGATAATCCGCCTTTGAATGTGCACCGTAACCCCCCTCCGCCCCCCCACCACCCGCCGCTCCTGACGAGCATTTCATTATTCATATCCCTCGTTTCCTCTTTCGCCTCCGCCTTGATGAACTGCGCTACACGGGGGCAGGTAGATTCTCTGGCGAGAGTTTCCTGCTTTTCTTTCACTCCTTCGCATCTTCACAAAGTGCGCGGCGACAAAGACGGGCGGCGTGTTTACCTGCGGCCCAATCTGACCCCACGCTGAGGCAGGCCCTTAATTTGAAGCGATGGCTGCTGACAGCGTCGCATGCACCTGCGCCTGACAGTCGCATTAACGCAATTAACTTTGACAGCTGCGGGCCCGTTTGTTCTGTGGCGGCAGCCGGCGGTGTTGTGTCTTTTTTTTTTTGCCTTTCTCTTCGCTGGAGTCGAGAACAATGGCACTTCGGCAGCAAATCAACAAACTGCAGCACTGTGGGAAGACTCGTCATTGATTTGCCTAAAATCAGCAGAGAAACAGGATGCTTTCGAGGGAGGGGGTTAGGGGATTCTCATCAGAGGATCTGAAAAGAGGCAAAAATCTATTGCGAGGGAGAGCGCATTAGCATACACAGCAGATAACATACCCAAAAAAGGCATTAAAGGTCCAGCTCGTAAAAGCTTTGTATCTAAGGAATATATATACACACATTAGCGCTGTTGAAGTTAGCGCGTTAACTCAAACTCCTTTTAATGGCATTTTTTTAAAACAATTTTCCCCCCAATAGTTTAAGAAACACAATAAACACACAATAAGAAGTTACACATAGAGCAGGTTAAAAAAAAAAAAATGCCATTAATCGCAAGTTAACTCAGGACACTAATGCGATTAATTGCGATTAAAATCTAAGGGTAGTTAAACCAAATGACTTTTATTGTACCACGAGTCTACACTTTTATTAATGTATTTATGGGCAAAATGTTAAGCTTTAACCAATATAAAAATGATAAATTCACACACTGGACCTTTAATGCCTCTGCATGGGGCTGCATGTCAGTGAGTTGAATCGTGTTTTGAAGACGCATCAATTGATGAGACCACCGGGACGACGGTCAGCCGCTCTGATCGCCTCACCTTGTCCTTTGTGGCCGGCGAACATCACCAGGTTGTCTTTGGCCGCGGACGAGCCGCCGGCCAGCGTGAACTGCAGCCTGAACTCGTAGAAGAGGCTGAGGCTGGGCAGGGAGGAGTAGGCCGCGAAGGACGTGTAGCCAAACTCGTCGCTTCCGCCGAACCGGGGACGGGTGACGTTGATGGCTGTGACACAAATAAACACACAAGGAAACACACACGTGTTGATGTCCAGTCTGTGTTGGAACTGTGCCTGCCGTGTGTGTGTGTGTGTGTGTGTGCCTGTGTGAGGAGGAGAGACCAGAGAACGGGCCTGATTTATCGCCTCTTCCGCCGGCCGCCAAAAGATGGCACTGTTGCTACACATTTCCGCGTGCTTTGGCCTCGGTGAGCCAGACCTCACTCGCCTCTCTCTCCCCCCCCTGTGGACGCTATTGCATGATGACCTGTTTTCAAACGCCATCACCACCTCAGTCCTATTCTATTTTCATTAAAAGCTATTTAGGATGGATTCTGGGCTCCTCGCCGTCGCGCCCAAGCCTCGTACGAGGGTGGCGCCGTAATCCTCGCAATATTCAATTACAAGCTCAACGTCGACTTGTTAAGGGGATGCTCCTCCTTGCCTGCGGTTCTCCTCGGTGCAGCCGCGGACTTGATTTAACGCAGAGGGGAGAGGCGAGAGGAGGGGGGGCTCACTGTAAAGCGTCCCAGCGCTCATTCAAAATTACATCTCGCTCCGACGCCGAGGCAGCGCTTTCAAACACGCGGCCGCGTCTCTTCTTCCCTGTGAAAACACCTCGCACAACCCTGCGCAGCCCCCCCCCGCCCCCCCGTGTGACTGCCCTCAGCTCTGTTTGGCTGCTAAATTATTAATAACGCTGAAAATACTTGTCTTATCATCTGCAGTCTGCCCCGGCTTTATTTGCCTATTGTTCCGGCAAATGGTGTTCCAGCGACAGCTTATTTGAATTATTTTGGTACGAGTGTGTGTGTGTGTGTGTGTGTGTGTGTGTGTGTGTGTGTGTGTGTGTGTGTGTGTGTGTGTTCAGTCCACCTGTTCAGACAAGATACAAACATTCCACATCATTACTAAATTAAATGACCTTGAGCTGTTTACTCTGTTCATGGATGAATTATTCCGGGGCCGTCTGTGTAAATTAATTACATATGTGAACTGATTAATGGGGATTCTAATACATTTGGCCGGGCAAACAGTAGAACAGTATACGTTTAGATATAGGATATGATGTTAACGGTAATCTGCTATTCAGTAAATATTTAACTTAAAAAACAAAACAGATACAATTTTTTAAAGCATTATTATCTCATCTAACTTTTATGTTTTCCTCAAAGTTCTTTGTGAGGCTCTATTTGCATGATCGGAATAAAAGAAGATGTAGTTTCGAAACAGGAATAACTGGTATGTTTTCATTTGCTAATAAGAAGAATTTCTGCTATATTTACATAAAGAATGAAAGAAAATGTGGACCTGGATCAGTTTTTTGTGACATCGCAGCCGATCGAGAAACATGCGGGATCAAGCGGGACGACAGAAAACAGGGACCAATGTGAACAGAGGTTGCAGTACACTTACTAACCAATAGAGGCTGCTAGATCTTGCACGCTTGGCTTTTAATCATTGGGGTTCTACTGTGTATGTTTTTCAAAATAAGCAATAAATGGGGCGGTCGCAGGGTCACCGTCACCTAAGAGGTTGACGGTTCAATTCCTGAGCCCCTGTGTGTGTCTGCGTGTGTGTTAGAGTTCCTTCGGCCACAGAAGTGCGTTAAGCTACTTGACAACACTAAACTGGCCTTAGGTGTGAGTCAGAATGGTTGTTGTCTTGCAACTTGTCCAGGGTTGGAACTCCGCCTTGGCCCCATCCTGAGCGCAGGAGGAGCACTGAGAGAAGACGGATCGATGGAGGGAACTCCTACTGAAGCTGCCAACCGGCTTCTCGCTGCTTTAATTAAGCAGGAATGACTTGCTTAATTAAAGTCATTTTAATTATTTTGCTAGCACTGTCCCAGATAAAGGCAAAAAAAAAAAAAAAAGAAAAGAAATACATTGGAAATACAGATTGTAAAGGTGTGTAATCCTGTGATAGATTGCAAAATGCACAGATTGAGACTGCACATCCACTGTGCATACTAGTGCATTGCACAAAACAGTACACAATACGTGATAGTGACTTCCCAGCTTATAGTTGGCAGAGTCTGATGTGCAGATTTAATTTTTTATAAAAGCTTGAATGATGGTGAACCACTTCACAGATCAAAAACTATGGCAGAAAAAGGGCAAACGTAGCAAGAAAATCGAAACCAAACCCTGTTACCATGGTCCGTTCATTCCCTCAATGACCTCATTGCGAATGTTGCAGAGCTTGCCTCGCTGCATTTCAAATTTAAAGATTTCTCTTCGCACAGATTCTCCAAAATAACTGCAAAAATAATCACCAAATATTCAAAGTCAATGCACATTTCGGATGGTTCAGGTCTGATCGTCGTAAACCTGGTGGCAGCACAGGATTGTGGGCTGGAATTCTTTGTCTCTGTCAGAGCAGAGGGGATGCATTAACAATATTTCAAAAATATTTGTAGTTTCTTTAAAGAAATCAGCTTCTATTCAAGATGTGCAACTGAGCTGCAGGGAAAACGTGTTTGCAGATGTAAATTAGTGGGTAGATCCGCTGCTTTTTATTCCGCTCGTTCACTCATTACTCCTTTATTTCTCCCTCAGACTTGTAGCATAAACATGGCGTTTGGTGTGTAAATACATAATCAACTCAGAATCATCATCAGGGTTCCATTGGGTTTCTACAATTGTGTTCCAGCGCGTTTTTCCGTTGTCGTCGTTGGCTAAGTCCACAGTACACAACACGCTGTAATTGGCGTTGACGGAGCGTATCACACACTGCATGGGAAGTGTGAAAGGTCAGTGTATCACTGAAATCTGCAAACAAGTATGCAGGCACGCATGCTAAAGCCATTAAAGAAGCAGCGTACCAGGCGTATCTATCAAAATATGACGCTCTAAATAAAGACGCGTTACATAACCGCGCGTCTACACACACGCGCAAGCCATTGTTTGTCTATTTTGAGGCTGTGGAGAAGGAGAAAGAAGAAAAAAAAAACACTCCTGGCATTACTTTTCTCGTGGAACTTTTCTCCCTCTTTGTTCCCCCTGTCACTTAATGCATCGCGTCGACTGTACAAGTGCAAAAATAAAATTGTCATTCCGGTTTGCGCGTGGACGTCAGAATTTCAAAAATATGGCAAAACAGGAGGAGGAACCTGTGAGGGGAATGTGGAGACACAAGGCACGGCAATACTGCATTTGTTTTTCCAATGATAACCAAGTACTCTATTGTCTCTAGCATTTTTTATTTGTCTATTAATTGTAAACATGAATCTCTATGAAGGGGAGGGGGGGCACTATTGCACAAGGGCGGATCATTAATAATTCTGAGTGAAGTTGCGTAAAACGTCCATTAATGTTGCATGAAGTCGATTCTTGAGGCACTCCAGTATCCAACCCCCACTTCCTGATCTTCCCTTTCCTGTGCTTTCCGCCCGTGCAGCTTAGGGCTGGAACAATTCCGCGTGGTAAAGCTATCTCTTTTTAGAACGGCTAAACAAAAGGAAAAAAAAAAAAAAAAAAAAAACTACTTGTTTTTTTCCGTAAGCGAGAAAAGCAGAGAAGAGCTTTCGCTGTTCCGTATTTCCTTTTGTATTTGTCACATGTGACTAACAATGTTGATTTCTATCAGTTATTTGTCACATGTGAGCGGGATAAAAAAGAAATCAGCCTTGTTTGACATGGTAGTGGTGAGTGTGTCAGGGGCTGCAACAAGGCTGTGCGACTCATACCTCAAGCCCCCCCCCCCGCTGCTCTGAGTGCAGTTAGCTGCGCTGAATCCCTTTTAGCAGAACCGCTATCTGCGGAAGCCGCCCTCGGAGAGCATTGCCGTTAAGAATAGGCTGGTTTTACCCCCAACCAACATCCTATAAGCTTTTAGCGGTTGCATTATTTAAGACTTTTAAGGGAATAAACAAGAGTCTGTAGCCTCTGAGTGCAAATGCTCTGAGCTAAATGCTAATAGGAGTTTGCAGAGCTCTTATTCCAGCGGTTGTGTTTACTGCTGTCATCAGGTTAATTTCAGCATGCTAGCATTTGCATCTGACTGTAAAAAAAAACAAAAACAAATTGTGCTTTATTTTGGTTCTAGATTCTACATATTTCTCATGCTAGCTGTGATGTCAAGGCAAAAAAAAGCAGATTGCGTTCAGGGCTACTGGCCCTCTACAGGTGCACTGTCAAGGCTATTTGTGAGCAGGCGAAAACACTGAATTAAAAGCACACATGTATTTATTTGCCTAGATGCATATCTATCCTTAAATGTTACATATTTGGCCTTTAACTGCAAAAAAAAGCGTACTTGGGTACTAATGTGTCGGTACGTCCTGCTGATAGCTTCTTTGTAGTCACGGTGCATTTCAGAGGGCGACGACGGCACGTGTTCATTCCCAGCCTTATTAATGCACACGGTTGAAACAGTGAGGAGCTAAGTTGCTAGCGTTCGTCTCCAGCGTTCTGTCTCAGCATCTTAACACTGCTGATGCAAAAAAAACAAAAAAAAACCCAAAAACTTTCGTAAAGCTGTGTAATGGGAAAGGCGTTACAGCGGTGAATCATCAAATCGAGAAGTAAGTGACCCAGACGGGAGGAAGTCAATCTAGCTTACCTAACGTGGCTGGAAATGAATAAAAAAGAGAGGAGTTCCTAGTCAACACCCGGCCGTGCAGCCAGACTGCTAAGAGGATTCCTGCAGAAAATTTCTTTTTTACGTAACAAAAATCGTTTTCATAAGCTTTTTTTTTTTTAAATTTAATAAAGCAGCAGATGTGGATCTTCCGCCTTGGCTATTTGGCTGCGGGATGACATTTTCTTTCTTTTTTTTTTGCCTTTTCAGCACAATTTCGTTTCATTAATCCTTTTATTTCACCGCCGGATCTTATTTGCCCTTTTGCACATCGGCCTCCTAACGAGGCCATTAAAAAAAAAAGATCTGCCAGGCGCGTTTTCACTCACGTTCGTCGCACAGCAGACCCTGCCGTCCGTACGGGCAGAGGCACACGGCCTCCAGCGGCGACTTGGGGATGCACGTGGCTCCGTGACTGCAGGGGTCGCGCTCGCAGGCGCTGAACTGGCACAGCTGGCCGGCGTAGAGCGGGGCGCACTCGCAGAACCAGTCCTCGCCGTCGCTGCGTGAGGACAGGGGGACAGTTCATTGGAGATGGTTGCGGGGCGGGGGTTGGGGTAGAGAGGTTGGGGTTGGCATTGCAAAGCAAACACGCTGAGATGCTTGGGTTGCAGCAGGGGCCGATGATCAAACAGCCCCCGACCGACCGCTGATGCCTGAAAGATTTTATTTTTTGCAAAAAAAAAAAAAAAGAAAAGAAAAGAAGAAGAAAAGCCGGGGAGCAAATGTTCCCAACCTGATGAAAAAGTGAAAAAAAGTAAAGAAAATGTATGATATACGAGATTCCGCGGAACGCAACAATTTGAGTAATGCGCGAGGAGCACCGGGGAAAAGTGAAAGTCTTGTTAGGAGTGCTGTCGTCTTGGCAGCAGACAGTCTTTCACATATCTCACGGCAAGAGAAAAATGAAAAAAAAAGAACGAGGGGAGGGGAAGGAAGCACACAGAGGAAGATTAGTGGCGCGTCGCAAAAACTTTATAACTAGAAATTGTACGATATTTTCCACGTCTTCTTCTTCTTCTTCTCCTCTCTGCCTATTCATTGTGCTTGGCCTCTCTGGAGGCAAGAGGCAGGAAATGGGGGGTTGGTGGGGTGATGGTGCATGCAAAGTAACAGGGCTGGTGCTGGTGGTGATGGTGTGTGTGTGTGTGTGTGTGTGTGTGTGTGTTTGTGGGGTGGCTGCTGGTGGGTGGGAGGGGCTTTATAAAGCGCGCACGACTCTGAGAGGTGTAATATCAAAAAGAGGAAGCATCGGCGGGGCTTCAAATTTATACATTAATAATGTGTTTTGAGCATCAGCGCTGCGAGAAATAAATAACTAAATAACTAAATAAATAAATAAACTACCCGGTTTCTCAGGGATGAAATATTTACATTCTGTCACCGTAGCGGAGCACCGCAGAAAAAAAAAGCGCCTCATAATGTGGCGGAAATCCACCGTGTGTTTATCAAAAAGGCCGCCGGTGTCATTTCCCAGATAATTTAAGTCGCTGCCAGTTTGCGCGACCGACGTCTCCCAAGCAGCGGGGATTGTGGGCTCGTCGGAGGCGACAGACGTCACGAATCTGATCTCTGACGAGCAGCATCAAATGCTGAGCGGCGCCGCCCTCCCTCCGCGCGCTGGAGTTCCTGGGAGCGCCGCTAATTTGCGCCTTGTTGTCGTCTTGCAGGACTTGAGCGGCAGTTCTTCTGATACTCCCCCCTCCCCTCGTCCCCTCCTCCTCCCTCCCCCTTCCGTTTCTTTGCAGTTGAGAAAGGTGAGCTGTGTGAAGGCGAGGTTGGCTGGGAGGTCTGACCACTGAGTAGGAGGAACACATTCTGTTGCAAGTCTGCAACAACATCAAGTCAACAAAAAAAAAAAAAAAAAGGACAAACAAATCAGCCAACCCAAGGCAATAATCCATCTACACGTGGACTTTGATTGCACACAGGGATGTGTGTGATGTAGAATATATTTTTTTCGGGGGGAATCAATCATGCCAGGCTATTCTGCTGAGTCTGATTTGAATAATAAAGGTCTGAAGAAGGCAATAACACAACACTTGAAATGAACTGCTGAAGGTTGGTAACTCCAATCAATGGTTTGGGGACTCGGCTGATGAAACGTCTGTTTTCATATATATTAGATTTCTTTTTAAAGTAACACATCCGGTACAATGGACAGTTTTATTCAATGCTTTCTTTCTGGGTTTTTTTTTTTTTAAAGTGATATTGAAAAGGACCTTAAAGGCACAGCAACACCACTGACCTTGGAAAAATAAAAATCTCCAATTTAGCAAGTAAACAACAATTTTCCTCAGATGTGTTCAGAAAGACTTCCATTAACCGCAGAGGAATTTCTGAATGCATCCAAACAAACTACACCATTTACAGGGTGAGCTAACTTGACCTTCTGTAATTTTTTTTAATGCTCCAGTCCCATTGTTCAGTGTCTCTGTACCTATTGGTGGTTAACCTCAAAATCATGCAACGCAAGAGTTCGACCCATACATCCACCACTGTTCTCAGTTCAAAAAATAAATGCCAATGGAAAGGCCACATAAGTTGGTGAAATTCTTCATACATTTCACTCACTTCTTGCGAGTTGTTGTACGTTCATGTATCCTCAGGAAAAAAGCAAATTCCTCGGAAGGCGAGGTATTTCCCTAGAAAACACACCTTGTTTTGCCCTTTAAATATCAGGTAAAGAACGCTGACGATGTGCCGTCCCAGCACTAAACTGCAGGTAAACAGTAAACAGATGCCGAGGACGGTGCTTCACCGCAAAACACTTGAGTTTTAATTGGCCTAATCAAAAACTGGGGTGACGAGAGGCTGTTTTGACTCGGCGGAGCGGTGAGATTGCGTTAATGTTTGCGAGCGAAATCCGAACGCGTCGATGGCGGCAAAACTCTGGGAAAAAAAAAAGATGGAAAAGCAGCGGCGCGACGCGTCCCGGGCCAATCAGAGGCCGCCGTTCGCCCGAGCGCACCGTGGGCCAGATGAATAATTACTGAAGGCTGCATTTTTAATCTAATGAGTACCAGATAAAAACGATAAATAATTGACCGCTTAGCTCAGGATATCCCTGTCAGCCACAACAATCAGCCGGGTGGCCACGGGCGCTCTCCCCCGCCACCCCCCCGCCGCCGTTTCAAGCTATTTACAGAACGTTCTTTCTTGAGCGCTCGCCGCCACCATGACGAGCTTCTGCGACAAGGCGCTGATGAGCCACTGAAGCCGTCAGTTCTCGGGGAAAAAAGCGTTTGAGGCGGCTTCATCCATCGGCGGAATATATCTTTAAAAACACGGAGCTGTTTGCAATGTGAGAAGAGTGAATAATAAGGCATTCAATGTTATTTTGTGGAATTGAAAGTAATTGAAAAGCTTGAATTCACCGAAAAGCAATTGAATGTATTGGCAGATTTTATGGAACCTGACAATAGCGGAAATATGATTGGATAAAAACTCTGCCATAATATTGGACAATGGAAGCAACGCAACCAAGCGGATATTATCCATGCATCCATGCATTTCAATACTGAATACTGAACTCAGGGTCACGGGGTCTGCTGGAGCCTCTCCCAGCTGTCATAGGCCGAAGGCAGGGTGACACCCTGGACAAGTGGCCAGTTCATTGCAGGGCCACATTGAGACAAAGACAAACAACCATTTCACACTCACACCCACGGAAAATTTAGAGTTCCCACTTCACCTCTCATGCATGTTTTTGGACTGTGTGTGGAAGCCGGAGAGTTCGGACCCAACCAGACACAGAGAACATGCAAAGTCCACACAGGAAGGTCCCAGGCCTGTAATCAAACCCACAACCTTCTTACTGTGAGGCGGCAGCGCCAACCACTGCTGTCGCCGTAAGTAATTCAATGTAATTTAAAGTGATTTAATGTATTTGAATGCTGGGGTGCCGTCATGTGGGGCACCATTATTTGTGGATGGGGAATCCAGGGGACAGATTTTTAGGGTCAAAATTAGCTAGCTACGCCAATGACTGGCAGTGCCACTGCTTTTAGAAATATTGAAAAATGCAGCATTTATGAAGCGGATGCTTTATTTAAGGGAGAGAACCTGCTTTAGCGCTCAATCACCACCTGCTTTCCAGCACTGTGAGAAGCCAACTGGACGATGCCGAGCCAGTGGGCGGGCAGATAAAAAAACTATTCGAAAGTCGACTGGTTTGCCACTCAATTACGTTGCCTTGAGAGTCTGCGTGAGCGGGAGGGGGAGTTACTGGGTTGAAGTGGAATTTACGCGCAGCGATCACCTGGCTCCGTCCCGCTCCTGTTTTTAGCAGACGGCTGCTCGATATCTCGCTGACCTCCTCGAGGCACCCTGGCAAAAAAAACCCTCCCCCGCCGGAGAAAGTCAGCAAAGCCTTTTGAAACGCGGCGCCGCAGAGAAGCCGACTTCAGATGATACTTGAAATACATTCCGCGCTGAAAAAAAGGGGAGGCATACAGAGCGACGGGGGGAACTTTTCTGAGCGGCGGCCCGACCCCGAGCGCAGCGCATTCTGCAGAGAGCCGCGCTTCTCTGTAGCACTTTTCAAACTAAATTCACATTTTGAACTCTTAACTTTTCAAACGGGCCGCTGCATTCTCAAGCCATTTCCATGCAGCCTCAAATGAGCAAGAAGGGATAGAGAAATATACTTTAGCTTACCTTGGGCTTTATGAGAAACAAAAGTGATATGCAGACACATTTCGGTAAAAAGGTCTTTAAGGGTGAGACTTTCTGCAGAATTTATTTTTTCACGGCAACCGCAAAAAAACCAAACAAACATACTTTGCTTTTGCTGCCTGCCGGCTGTTCCTTTCTACCTGCTTCTGTGAACAGCGAGGGTGTTTGCATGGCAAAAACGAACTCAAAGGCAATAATGTTGAATTTTTGGTCAATTTAAATCTGGAAATGTAATTTCATGTAATTTAATGTATTTGAATGCTGTGAAATGAGGTTAAACATGGATGATTTTATCGGCCAAGCAGTCATGTGGGAGGAGTCATGCAGTCATATGTGTGTGACGCGGCCAAAACAGATTCTGTAGTCATTGGGCCCAAATTTGCTAGCCATACCCATAACTGAAGACAGAAAATGATGCAGAATGGAGCTTTTTAAGATGGACGTCTGAAAAATCTTACTAGATTTAAATCTGTGAATTTTCCCGGATCCACAATTGTAACAAAAAAAAAAAAAAAGTGCTTTCACAGAGACCAAACTGACGGCAACATGACGAGAGGTTGAACAAAGCACAGAAAAAGAGTGGGGAGGATATACAGCCTTTTAGTGAACAACAGCTTGTGCGGGAAAGAGTGACACATGCTGGATGAATAAGAATAACGACTGGAATAAGGCGGCGATAAGGTGTTTTTGTCAGGAGTTCTGTGGAGACGGCAGAGAACGGGTTCCTTTAAGCGGAGATCACGACGTTCCTTACAAAAGCTTTTGGCAGATAATGGCTTCAAGGGCGGGCGCACACACACGCGCACACACACACACACACACACACACTTCATTTCCACCCAATCGTCGCCGCAGAAGATGATGTCTGGGTTACTTTTATGTGTTGTTTTTCTAATTTGGTCCGTTCGATTGCGGCAAAGCAATAATTCATTCCTGCAAATTGAATCACTGTATCTCTCCTGATCACAATCAACACTGTGGAGTCCCGTGTGTTCATAACAAGGTGACAGTTCGGGTTATACAGAGTTCAAAACTAATAATAATAAAAAAAAGCACTAATACATTTTCGCGGAATCATAACAATGTCGGACTTGTTTTTGCGGCTACAGTTTTAGAAACAGGTTCGCCTGCAGACTGAGCTGCACCTCTGCTTTTCATGTCGGTACGATGCGCTTTCCAGGCACATCTGATAACACTGCTACCCTGAAAACCATCCTGGAATGCAGCCATCATGAATATGTTATTTAATAACAAAAAACAAAACAACATTCACTAGTTTACATCAGATGCTTTATTTTTCATCCTGTCGACAAGACAGTAAACTGAACCCAGCCCTGCTCAGCGTTGCATCATGTCCGAGGCCCTGTTCGTATTTGTCTTCAGGCTCGAAGCCGTATGCAACAAATGTGACAAATGTTGCAATTGCAATGTGACTTGCGATAAACACAAATGTATTTAATAATACGGTGTAGAAGGCGTCTTTACTTTTGGTTAGCTGGCAATGTGAGAAGAATGAATAATAGGTCATTCACTGTAATGTTGAGTAATTTAAAGTAATTGAAGAAAAAATAACTGAAAGAAAATTAACGTATTTCAAAGTAATTGAAGTAAGTAATTCAATGTAATTGAAAGTAACTAAAGTATGTAATGCGGTGAAATTTAAAGTAATTCAATGTATTTCAATGTTGAGGCGCTGTCATGTGGGGCTCCATGTCATGTGGATACTGCTATTTATGAGCTATTTGTTGCAGGGGGGGTACAGGGGACAGATTTTTAGGGTCAAAACTTAGCTAGCCACGCTCATGACTAACAGAGCCATTGCTTTATGAAAGATTGAAAAAGATGCAGATTGGAGCATTTCAAGATGGATGTCTACACATTATAAAACTGATACTTGCAAAAAAAGAAGCAGGTATGTCAAGGTTGTGTACTGCTTGCTTATTTAGGAACAAGAATTAAAATGTATGTCAGTGTTTTGGCCTTCAAACAGCACACCCCACAAACACAATCAGCTCTGTAATGAGCAACTTTTCCATGCAAATATTCTTTGGGGATGCAACAGCGCATCGGATGCTTACCGGGCTTCTCTATGCTTAATTAAAATAAGCGGTTCTCCGACCTTGTCTTATTTCGTGGCTGCTTTAAAACAAGTCCAGATGGAACTCTGATTGAAACGAAACTTGCAAAGCAACTTTGTTCGTTGTTGACAGTCGGACTGGATGCCACCGAGCCTTGATTGTGTGACCATTGTTGACCTAATAACGTACAGATTTATTTTTGAGTGATCTGACACAACAGTGAAACAAGGCTGTAGCAAGTCTAAGTGTTTACCAAGAAGTTAGCCTTTGTTGTGTTGCCGACCTCGTGCAATTCATTTCAGTTTCACCCAGTAGAAAGACGGAATACAAAAAAAACGTCTCTGTCTTCAGGCAGCCAGAACCACTCATCAAACTGACATCTGCTGCTGCATGTGTAGATGGGGCACTGCCAACCAGTTGCTGTGTTGGTTGAAATACATAGTTGTGGGTGCCAAAAGAGCTTGTTGCTTTTTATAACAAAGGCTCTTGTTACTTAAAGGTCCAGCACACTGCACATGTTCACATCTTTATCCTTTTCATCCTCTACTCCAGCGCAGCAGTCATTTAAAAAAAACAAATGAAAAAAAAAAAAACCAGACAGAATATTTAGCCCTCTGTTTACAACTTCCCTCATTTATGCTCAGTTTTAGCGTCATGCTAACACTAATGCGTTGCTGTACCACATGTTTGGCACAAAAAAAAAAGTCTTCTCAAAAGGCACTCAGACGCTCAGGTGTTACCAATGATGTATCAATGCTCTCTGTGATGTCACAAAGGGCCTAACCGATTTTTCCAAGCAAAGCAAATGGGGCAAGTCAAAGGGAAGGGAAGTAGCGTGTTCCACTGGTGGCTACACTGACAAGCCATTTTGCTTAAATGACATGTAGGGGTCTTCTACTGTAGCACAGTCAAGCAACCACAGCTTGTACCAACATTGCGTGCTTTTATTTTGACTTTTCCCATCAACTGCATTTGCACACTGGGAGAGTATGCAAACCTGTTATGGCTTATAAACTGTATATACGGTTGGATCACAAAGCGGGTGACACTTAAAAAAGAGGCACATCCGTCCATAACCTGCTTTCCACACTAGAGTAGTCATACATGTTCTCATCTTTAACCGCAGGCTATTATCCTCACAGGTTTAACGCTGAGTTTCTATATAACCGCTGGAAAAGAGGGCAGCGCTGCAATAACGCCGGCGGAAGAGACAATCAAAACCCATTTGGTTCTGTGATATTGTGGCAATACCGGGCGGCCGGCGGAATGAAGAGGGCTCCGTGAACTCGCGGCGACCCCGGCGCGCTGCGCAGTTCAAGAGGATACTGCATTAACGCATATTCATCACGCAGATAATTGCGAGGCCCGCTCGTTTGCACATGACAAGCCAACGTGACCACAATGGCACCGGCTGTTAATTGGTATTCTCACAGCCAGTCATATTCCAATATTGGCTGTGCCCCTTTTCATTTCCTGTTTAATAAAAGCAACTGTTAATTTATAGTGTCATAACACGGTGGCAGAGACATTTAGAGCAGCGATTCTCTAGATTACCAAAGGTGTGGGTGCACCGCGGGTCGTTAATGCCTTCCGAAAAAGACACGTCGAGATTGCTGATAAGTGAAGTGTGATGGCTGGTTGATGACCTGAACCTGATGAAGAAAACGGAGCAGCATCGTATGTATTTTTGCTCAACACAGTGTTCTGTACAGGGTTCCAAATAACCTGACAAACCTGATGAAATATATCCCCAAAAAGGCTGGATTTGTTTCACATTTCCACTTGGGAATGCACCCAACAGAGATGTTTGCAAAGGGAAAATGCTTAAAAAACCTGGAAGACAAATCTTCTGACACATTGTAAGTAGCTCAATCAGACTGTGTTACTGTGCAACCAAGCTCCTGCCACAGCCAGTCTGGAGTGAAGAGAAAAAGAAAACATTTTCTTCTTTTAATGCTGCACCATTCTGCTAAAACTCTGAATCAAAGAAAAAGAAAAAGGAAATCGAAATTATAAAATGATCTCGGCTGCAACAGAGGAATTACAGTTGCAGTGTCTTACAAGAAGTTTTCCCTCAAGGAGTGCTCAGCCCGTCACTTCTGCTTTTGTCACTAGTCAAAGGAAAACGATTGGATGACACCATCGTTTGCAGGTGTCCTAGAAGCAGAGAAATCTGTCTCACACAAATGCTTTTTTGTGCTTTGAATGGCTGCTATGATGCAAGGGACATCCAGAAAAATGCCCCGTCTTATTCACTCATTGCCGCGGCCTCGCTTCAAATGAGGCAAGAGGATGTGTCATTTAAACTCCTCCTGGTAGAAGGCTGAACAATCTGACAGGAGGTTTGAAACATTCATTCATTCATTCATTCATCTTCTATACCGCTTATTCCTGTTCAGGGTGAGGTTTGAAACATAAAAGCTAAATGATGGACCAACATGGGAAGTTTATTTGCCAGAACCACGGTGCAATAACCCCAGGAAGAAGCACCTAAGGTGAAAAACTGTTGCAACGGTTCTTGAATACCCACACGGCTGCGAACACTTTTGATGGGAACTTCTTAAGATGGATAAGTGAGGTTCCATGACATGAAATCTCAGCGATCAAACGGCCTTAAAAAAAAACAAAAAAAACAATTCAGAGCGGGCGGAATTAAAAATTTCAAAGCAGTGTGTTGGAAATCAGGAGATTCTTAACAAGTGACCTTATTTTTACTCTGGTTACAGAGGCCCTTCTAAATTCAGAGTAAAGCTTCCCTTTATCTGCAAGTCTACACATTTTTTGTTCTTCGGTTTAACCGGCGCAGCGTTACAAGCTTGAAAAGCCTTTAACAACCGAGAAAATATATTCAGCTCACATAGCTGGAGCTTTCTTTTTTCTTTTTTTCGACAAGTCAAGTCTGTGCTTGCGTTTTAAAAACTTTATTAACAAAGAAAAAAAAAATACTTCTTAAACAGTTGAAAATTTCAGATTTCAGAATTACCCTTTGAACATGACAACTTCACTGCAATCAATATTGGGCATGATTTTTTTTTTTTTTTTTCCGCCTCCTGATACTGACGCAGGGAAGCGCCAGCAGGAGAAGATCCTGAATCAAAATGAGATAAGATCATTTTTGCAGTCCAAATTGCCGTTGGGAAGGGGGGTTGTAGCAATTTCATTTGTTGGCTGACTGGGTTAGAGAGTTCTCAAAGCTCCCACCGCAATGATCCATTCGTGTTTGGGAAACAACACGAGCGGAACGATACAGTCTCGCAACAGGGCCGCAGGAAGCAGCTGCTCTCAGAAAACACCAGTTCATGTTATTTCTGGGGTAATTCCGACATTGTTGCTATTAAAAACCTTGACACCCGCCCTGACGTGTAACAAATAAACAAGAGGGAAAAGCAAAATGTTTGCATTTTGGAACATTCCAAGCGTAAATCTTTACACCGGGGACAACGCAAATTCAGGACAGGAACACGGGACAACTAATTAATGGGTACAGCACTTCCAACTTCGGGGACCGCAGCCAGTTCCAGGGGTATTTTAAGGATATTACAGTCCACGAGACTGGCCTCGATTGGGGTTTTCACATTGTACTTTCAAAACAACACACCTTATGAATAATTTCGATGAATAGCCCCCCGGTGGTGAGTAGAGGAAGAGACAAACAACAAACGAGATGAAACTTCACTCAGCCGTGGGTTAATCTGAACTCCTGCGTTTGATTAGGTTGAGTTCACCCATGATGCACTGCACTGTAGTCAGTTTAGGGCATTTGGTTCGCTCAAACAATATTTTTGGGCAGCCCAATTTTTTTATATCTGAAATCACTACTTGATCGACCGATCTGCGGGGGGTTGGTCAAACAGTGCTTGGTGCTGTGAGAACTGCGATAACGAGCAGGAAAAAAGACGCAGACAAGATGACAGGATGAGTTACGTCAATCTGCTACTAAAGCACTCTGGCATCGTTCAACAAACCGTGAGTTTTTGCAGCGCTAAAAGGACTTTGCATCGGGGAAATGCTTGAAACGGCAAACGCGGTTTTCTATTAACCGCGAGGACTTTTTGAGTTAAAAGGTCGTTTCGGGACACTTTGTGTAATTTGAGGGGTGACCTCGTACCTGACGCATGTTCCTCCGTTCCGACAGGGACGGTGCTGGCAGACAGGCGGGTCGCAGTTCTTGATGTTCCGTCCTCTCACTCCCTCGGCCAGCAGGTAAATCTCCTTGGAGTTGGCCCGGAGCTCCCGCATACATCCAATGAATCTCCTCGCTCCCCTTGAACTGCCGCCGCGGGTCTCCCACTGGGACGAAACATCTCCGAGAAATATGGGTCCAAAAGCACCCTGGAGGTGAGTGCGGAGGAGGAGGAGGGGGGGGTTGGACAGCGGTGATCAGTATGATTATCCCGCAAATCACACCAAATCCTCCCAAGATCCCAATCCCTGCCGCTTCCCGCTCTCTTACCTACGAGCCTCGCAGCTACAACAGCCTCTCGACGGGGCAGGCGCGTATGTGTGCGAATGCATTAGCATTAATGCCGCGTTAACGGCAGCTTGCTGTGAATTAAGGCCGGACGAGGAAGGTTTTAAACTCGCGCGCCACTCTCGCTCTCTCTCTCTCTCTCTCCCGTCTCGAACGATAATACAACGAGGAAGAGGTGCGATATCTGCAGAATGCTGCGAGCTCCCTTTGATGTGCAAGGTAATTGGGTAAAATTAATGGAGATAAATTCCGTGAACTTGCAGCTTATCGTGGCATAACAGTCAATTTAACAAGTGGGGTGTCATTATCTGTGCTAACAAAGCAGAGCTGCATGGGGCATGTTAGCGGTGGGCCATCTCAGATTAGACAAATTGCATGTATTCCATTCAGAAGATGTGACCCAGCGTTCGGCCCGACGAGGAAGCGGCCTGTCCACTGGGAACACTTATGTAACACTTACGCTCGGGAGGATATTGCTGGACACTCATTTATGTTTTACATTTACGCACGTTATATAAGTTTTATTTAGCACAAATTCATCCTTGCTCGATCAGACAATCTTGCAGTTAACGGTCCAGTGCGTCACATGTAAAGGGATGCACTGGCACGAAATGGAATTAAAAGATTTATGTAAAAAAAAAAAAAAAAGCTTGAAGTTACAGTTTAGCTCAGAGTAGCTTAGTAACACTTAGCTTAGTAGCACTAAGTAGTTCAGAGTGCGGATCTGCTTGGAGTGTCACGATTTCACCCTGGCATCTCAGAAAACAGGTATTACCGCTGTTCGCATTAAGCCTTGTTAGCATTAGATGCTAATGCTAGCGCGCTAAGATTTAATTTAAGGACAGAATTTAGCGGGAGTGCTGATTGATTTTTCAAAACTTTGCAGAGGCCACAGCTGGTTGAAGACAGATGTGAGAGCAGGAAACAGGGATAAACACTGGGGCGGCTCTTCCCAGGTGGACGCTGCTGATGACAGAGAAATATTTGCAGAGTGAATCTGGAAATTGCCTGCTTTCTATGTGACCTGATTGCAATTTATAGTTTGATAGCTGATATGATGATGATGATGATGACATCGTGGCAACAACCATGAAAAGCCATTCATGAAAAATATCCATTTATCTTCAATGCGCCCTCCTACAGCTAGATGCCACAAGATGTTACACACTGGGCCTTCGGGTAAAAGGATGATTTTTTTTTTTTTTTATACAAATCATATACAGTGTTGACAACTGTTTTGTACGGAAACGCATTGCTGCCACACTAGAGGAAACCACAGGGCTCAGTGCAATGTTTACGATTTGTGAAAATGTCACGAAACAATGAGACAGTTTCACGTTTTAACGTTAAAACACGATACTGAGCATTATGTTGTTTTTTTTCTAGTGTGCCAGCAATGTTCTTCCGTATAGTTTTAAGCTCTTGAGGGAAGAGGATTTTTTTTCGTCTCCCCATCATGTATGTGAGCTCCATGATAAATGTCACTGGCATGTCAAACATTTCCCATCACCGTCGAGGGAGTAAAAACACGCGACAAAGAACCTTTCTAAGAACGGCGTGTGGTAGATCACCAAAGATGATCCCCTGTAGCTTTACGTGTCTGCCTTGCAGGAAATGTTTTGAAGCCACTTAAACACTAAACCACAGCCCTTTCAGGCTTAACATTTCCCCCAGAACCACGTCCCGCTGCTTTGGAAATCTTCACCAGAATCAGGTAGCCAATTTTAAAGTGCCGCTGCTGTGAGGCACTTTTGTTTGTGAGCAAACCTTGTGACGTGAAAGTCAAAAATATGAATTTTATGACAGACGGAACTCGAATGTGGGCCTCAGAGGTAATCTTCAGTGACCGATAAAAGGGCTTTGTGAAGCGCTGAAAACGGCGAGAATGACGTAAAAATGACCGAAAATTTTGCAGTTTGGAGCCTCGGTCTTGGGAAAAATCAGGGCATGTTGTGCGTGTGGACGTGTGGCTCTGACGTCAGCGACTTGTGACACTCATCACGGCCGTGCTGCCGCACGAGGGGAGGTGTTTGGCAGCTGCGATAGGAGTGCTCCGTGGAGACCCAGCGAGCTGTCAGACTGCATCGTCACTGGGGATTTGGGCTCGATGCATCCTCGGAAAACAAAAAGAAAGGTGGGGGTGGACACAAATCCCTGCGAGGACCGCGGCAAGCGTAAGAAGAACACGCAGAACCTGCGTGTTCTGTCAAAACAAAAAAAAAATACAAAGCATGATAATAACAAATGGGGTAGACTTAATCAAAATAAACAGCTGTGTGTGGAATGTTTTTTTTTTTTAACAATAAAATGCACTTTATTTTAAGCGGTTGAGCTGAGCGATGACGTCAGGCCGACACGCAAGCGACTTTATGGCGCCTTCAAGTGTGTTTACCATGTTTACGAGAGAGGTTCATTTGAATAACCCACTGATGTAATATTCATGGCCTGGCGATAAGAGGACCCACACTGACTTTGGGAGTGCGGCATGTGGATACTCGAGCGCTATTCAAAAGCAGCGTGAGTTGAGTGCACTCCTCATCTGATTGTAATATTTGAGCGTATTCTGCACGGGCGGGCTCTGCTTGGCCACTGACGTAGTCGATGAAAGGATACTAGAAGGGAAGCATCGCCACAGAAAGAGACCACAAAAAAAAATAGGTAAAAAAAATACCACTGAACTTGAAGGCCGACAGCTGCGTCCCTGATGCATTCTTTGAGTCGTGGATTTCATGGCATGTCTGGTTTTGCACTGAAATAAAAATGAACTATTAAAAAAAGATTTGAGAAAAGGAGACAAATCTTGGAGGATCATGATGGCAACCGGACCAACTGGATTGTTTTATTCAGTTTTGCTACATGTTGGGCAACAATAGCTACTGCCATGCTTCCTATTTATACAACTGTGCTAACACAGTACTGACACTGGCCACATGGGCTCATTTTCTGTTCATCCTCTTCTACTTCGGTACTATGGTCTTTTAAGGTCAATCAGCAGCAGTTAGCACGTCCATGTTCCATTTTCACTGAAAGGAAAATCACCGGATGTAAAGTCCAACGCCATTTCAAAGCCGACTGAAAGCACATTCAGTTGAATGCTGTCAAGGCGGACGGACAATTCAGCATTGCGAGCGGAAGTGGGTGGGATTTAGGTAGAAGAAAAGAAATATAAAACGTTTTTTTAAAACAACGTCTTCCTTCCTTTAGTCTGTACTTGGGCTGTTTTAATCAATCTGCCCTGTTCAGTCAGTGGCGTGAAGTCACATTAATCTTGCTCGTGTTGCCTTAAATCTCTAATTTGTCTGAAAGTGTTTTACAATCTGGACGTCGACCTACAATATTAGAACCTTGACAGGCATTAATGACCTGCTGCAATGTGAAGTTCACTTTCGCAGCCAGCCAACGAGTGACTGGCAACCCGAGGTGAAGCATAAGCGCGACAAAGTGTTATAAATGTGTCGGCGGGACAGAAAGAAAGAAAGGAGGGGCGAGGGAGGGGGAAAAAAAGCATCTTTGCATCTGAAATTAGAAGACCATCGATCAAGGTGAGGCGGGAGGGGAGGCATGTTGAGCCTGTGGGAAGGTTAAACCCCTCCGCGTCTTTCAGGGAGAAAAACAAAATGATTAATTTAATAACAAATGTAGGTGTTGCTCATCAGACTAATGAGCCTGAGTGGGGGAAAAAAGAAGCAGATTTAGCACTAGTTACGCGCTCGTTGTTCTGGCTGTTTTATGCCATTTGCGAAGCGCTCGGCGAGTCGCGTAACAGGTGGCGAGCCTGTTAACAACCAAAGAGGCTCCTGGGCTTCGCAACTCAAACGACTACTGTTTAAAACAGAACAAACAACAGGGGGAAAAAAAAAACACAACTGCACGCTGGACCGGCTCTGACAACATATGGCTGGTCTGATCATGTTCCAGCTCCTGAGCTTTGATTGTGTGTTAATCAGGCGCCACCACAGGTAGATGTTGGGTGTTACAACGTTAATATTATCATCACAGTTTTATTCAGATAAATAATAACCGTTGCGTTTGAGTGGACTTTTCTTTTTCCTTTGATGAGCCTTTACATTTACATAGTCAGCCGGTCCACTTGTGGCACGCAGCCAAATACTGTTGCCGTCTATGACAGAAGGTGGCGACGGCGGCTCGTGAGAAGAGCCGAGCTCGAGCGGACCGTCAGAAAAACAGAGATCGACGCCGACGCCGTTTGCAATATGCTGTCCTGCCACCGGACGCCGCTAAATCTCCCGCGCTGGGGCCTTTTGTCGCCGCTGCCTTCGCCGCAGCTGTTGGTATTACGGAAGGCATCCAGCCCAAGTTGTGACGGAGACTCCGATCCCGCCAGATGTTCTCCTCAATTATGGATGCCTCCTAAGCGACGGCGCGATAATTACAGGACCGACCGGTTTTCATTATTAACGCCGAAGTGACTGCGGCTGTGTTACCTTTTTTTTTTCTTCGTATTTTTTTTGTTCTAACGGCTGCGCCGCGATCCTCTGTTGCCTCGCGAAGTAATTCCTCGCGCTCGCCGACGTTCCACTCTGACTGAACTGCTCTTTGGAAAACACCATTATGTTTTTATTGTCACGTTTACTCAACGCATCACATCTCCAGGCGGTCGAAGGGGAACTCAACACACACACAAACACACACACACACACACACACACACACACACGGGCAACAACTATGATCTCCCTGCAAATTATTTGCAAATTGTTCGCATTTCATTAACATTCATTAGCAGACTGCCGCACCAAAGGCTCTTGTGTGTGTTTTTTTTGTTTTGTCTTTTTGTCAACACGAGACACCCGGCGAACATGTTTCCCCGCTTACCCTTGGACGCGCGCCAAGTCATCGCCGTCCTCCTCCTCTGATTAAGACTTTGCTACGACAAAGGGGACTCGAAGCGCACGGTGTGTGTGTGTGTGTGTGTGTGTGTGTGTGTGTGGGAGGGGGCTGGCGAAGGCGCTAATTTGAGATGACGGCCGTGCGAGAGGGGTCGATTTAACTGCGGGCGGGTCGGCCTACCTCCGACACGGGGTGCGACACGTACTCCTCCAGCCGCCGCGCTGCGCCATTATCCGCGGCTATTTCAATCATACATGACCCTCCTTGTTTGCCCGCGGGCAGGCTGTATCTGTCGGGGGAGAGAGCAGAGATAGAGAGAGAGACAGAGAGAGTCGGGTCAGTGAGACGGGCTGCGATGTGTCTGATGCCAACAATAAATCCAGCTAAGCATGAAAAAACATTTCGAGGGAGACGGAAACAAAAGTGCGGCGCTGTGGGGATTCTGTCAGTGCGAGCGGAGAGGATTCATCGTCAAGTAGAAACTTAGTTTTCTTGGAGCTTACACAAGATGGTATAGCATTATATATCTATCTCTATATATATATATATATATATATACATATCCACCTTGAAGGTCAACTTATATCCATTCCTCAGATCTTTAATTTCCATACCAGACTACGATGACGCAGACTGCAATGACTAATTGGCTACAAAAGGCTATCAAAAATTTCTATTTATAGCCTCCTGCGAAAACCCATTAGCTAAAAAACCCAATTGGCTTCATTGCCACCACCACAAAAGTATACCAAACGTCAGATCATCATTTTTTTTTATTGCTCCTCAAAGACCAATTATCCAAATAACTATTTCCAAGAAACAAAACAAAACATATTTAGCTCGTTGTTTACAGCCTCCTGAAAATGCTCAGGTTTTGGCTTCCTGCTAAAACCTGCTGCGTTTACAATAAGCTGCCCAGGCAGAAACACTTTAGTCTGGGCGAACCTGCGGAAAAAAAAAAAATAAAAATGGATGGGTCTTCTTTTTCCCAGAAAAAAACTTTAAGAACTTGAAAACAGTTTCCTGTTGTCGTCAACCTGGGAGAGGTATCGTGAGAAAAGAGCGCCCCTTGTGACATCACAGTCGCAACTGCATCTTTCAGCAGCAATGTTTTTGAAAAGTGAAGCAAACAAGAGAAGCAAAGACCGTGTTTTTTGTGTTTTTTTTTGGTCCCAGTCTGCTTTTCAGGAGTTTATAGACAGACCAGGGACACATTTTATTGTCGGGTAACATTGGAAGAGTTTTCTCACATTAGGGGACCTTTAAAGCAGACAAATAAATGAAAGACAGCGAAACGATAGTACTAATACTTTTACAAATGGATTTAAATAGGATGCTCAGAAAGTGGTGTTTTGTGTTGCAATTGTTACTTAAAATACACAAAATTCTAGCTTAAAATTAATCACGATAACAATCGCGATACCAAAAATTATTCAGTCATTAGGAAAAACAAGCGGAGAAATAAGCAAAATTGCATAGTTGCATCCGTAGTGCTCATTATGTCATGCGGGATTAATTAATGATAGAAAGGAGGTCACAGAACAGATATACTTTTTAAACCTAATGAGTAGGGAGACAATTTTATCATTTGACCCCAGCGGCCCTCTGGGGGAATAATCCACCATTGTACCGCTCATTAATGTTGCAGCCACAGTGTTAACTAGCTGGTCTACTTGTGTCACATTGTGAGTCCCTCTCACCAATTCATCATCAAGCAGCAATACACAACAGTGGGGCTGCGCAACACGCCGCTCCGTGCACGCAATCAGGGGGTGTAATCTACACCATGCCCTTTCATTATTCCGCTCGCCGCTTTATTTCTTGCATGCCTGGTGCAAGATGCAACATATTATGGCGCGCACTGGCGACAGACTGAAATCTATTTATTTATTTATTTATTTTTTAACACGTCGGGTCGCTCTTTGCCACCGCGGCCCCGCCGACGATGAAGAACACACTCTGGCGTCAGGCTTTTAATGGCCAGATGGAAACAATCGGGGCAGTCGGCCTTCTGCTAATTGGAAACAGCCTTCCAGGACACCTCCCCAAGGCAAGACTCATGCGCACAACATCAGGTAGGACTAATTACAGGTATGTAAATCACCAGGAGCTGCACTGTGCGCACACACACACACACACATATATAAACACACACAGACAGCACTGGCGAACGAAGGGACATTCAAATATGTGGTTGTGAAATGCAACCTTACGTCTAAGTCAATCACCCAGGTTCGCCCGCCGGGGTCCCGCGTCTGCTAATATTGCAATATTTTTCTAGACCTTCCAAAGAAGGGCTCGTTACTCCTTTGTAAAATCTCTCTCTCTGTAATCGAGTCACGGAAGGAAGGCTGAAAGGTCAGAGTTGTTGATAGCGTTCGAAAACAGAGATAGCAACGGCGCTGAAGCCAGTCTGTACAACGTCGATAGCTGGACTGTGAGGTTAGCTCGGGTGAGTCGGGGAGTCAGAAGCTGTTGGGTTTCTTTTTTTTTTTCCACTTGCTGATGTAAATAATCAAGGCGCCCAAAGCACTAACATTGACACTATCATTCATTCATGCTGCATTAATAAAGGTGGTGGCAGACTGCATGCTGCGCTGGGGCAGACTGACACGAGCGTGTCTGCCAATCGGCGCCACGCGGCAAAAACGCTCAAGTGTCTGACTGGACTTGTGTTTACTTTCTTCTTCTTTTTTTTTAAGTGAATTTTTAAAAGTTTCCGCTCATAATGTTATGGACTATTCTGCACTTGCTGTTGCGGGATTCTTCCTGAGGAGCATATTTGCCTTAACGTGAAGGACAAACCTGAGCGCCTCCACATTCAAAACACTGTGCAGTATTCCACACAGACTCCCTCCACGATGCTGTCAAGTTCACTTTTCATTTTACAGCTTTTTTTTTTATATACTATATACCTCAGTTTTGTTGCACACGGCACGGGCAGTGGCAATGAAAAGATTGTAGGATCTTCAAATCGGTTAAAAAAAAAACAAAAAAAAAAGCTGAACGATTCAATATATAAATCCCTGTTTTTCTGCACAGTGAATCTATCTATATAGAAAAAAAACAACCACGCTGTCACCTACCCTCCCCATACCCCTTTCCAGAGCGCACTAGAGACATATATATTTTTTGTGCCGGCTCTTGTTTGGCCTGCTAATGCAGCAGCGACTGTCCCTGTGAGACACGGAGAACATGCTCGCTAAGCAAACAGGATGATGTTACATGATGAGCCCTCGTGAGCGTGTTGAATGCTCCACCGGGCTAATTTACATTGGTCTTGCTCTAAGGCAGCGAGGACTATTTATAAAGACGACTTTGACTGCGTTACTTGGTGCAGCAGCCAGACACGCTGGTGCACGCCCCACAGCCCCGCATTACCGTCACCGCCGCCTGAAACTCCCAAACGGAGACACGTAAACACAAACCCACGATGGATTAGATTACACAAACAAACACATGCGAGTGAATCAGAGGCGGTGGGTGGGGGGATGGGAGGGATAAGGCGAGGGTTTGTTTTAGATAAAACACTATGTGATTTCTTACTGGGCTCCCTGAGCACCGTTCAGCGCCGGGTCTCATAGGAGAGACGGAAGCAAATTTTCAGCCCGGGGTAAACAAACAAACAAACAAACAAACAAAAAAAAACCCATGAATATTTGATTTTCTCCAAACACTCCAAAAATGACAGGGCGGCTGTGATCATGCGCTGCCCTCCCCACCCCCATCATCACTTATGCATTTCTTCATCTGGCTAATGCGCTAATCGCAAGTGATTTGTCAACTCTAGCGCCCCCTTTTAGATGGTGCGTGACTAATCCGACTGCTAAAAATCACCACGGGAACATTACCTGCAATGTTAAAGGACTTTGTATTTTTTTTTAGGTGCTTCAACCTTTTAAACAAAGGTGCTGATGATTGGGTGTTTTTTTCCCCCTTCATTTTAACACTCCTGGGTTGTGCGCGAGTCCTTCACAGCCCCTGACAAAAATAATAACAATAACAATGACGTGGGAGGATTGTGATTAAAATATTGGAGTCGCATTACAGGTCTGAAGGCATTGGCAACAGATGGCGGTAAAACATCACGCACAGCACCGCTGGCCCCTTGCAACAGTGACTGCAGGCTGAGAGGCAGGCTCGCACCACCCTTCATCTCCCTTATTATTTTAATCATATTTTATTTCGCACGCTGGCAAAGAGCGGGAGCCGACGCGGACTCGCGTCAGCCGGCGAGATCTGGAAAGTCATTTTTCCAAGAGTCAAGAGCGGGTGAGTGAAGTCGGCACCCGGACGGAGAAGAAGAGAGGAGGAACCGCCTGGCAGCCTTTCATACCTGCGCGCAGAAGAGAGCATGGAAATGGGTCACGAGGTATTGCGCATGTATGCGTGGAAGGAAAGGGGGCGGCGGTGGATGGAGGTGTGGGGTGTGGGGTGGAGAGAACAACAACCGTCACATGTTGTTTTGATATTGTTATAAGCAGAGCGAGGCTGAGGAGCCGTGCGTCAGCTGCGACTGGAATGGGGGTAACAATCCTCCGTATGCTCAATATTCATTCATTACTGTGCACTGGCACCCCCCCACCCCCCAAACACACACACACACACAAATCCCCAACAAGTGTCTGTGGCTGCGTGTTATTTATTTTTTAATTTATTTATTCCTTCGCACGATGAGCCCCGTATCAGCCCCCTAATCTCTACCTACACCGTCTCTAATGCCCGCTCTGGCGCAGTGACTCCCCCTCCCTCCCCCCACCCCTCTTCGATACCCACTCACCGCCCCCCCCGGCACACACGCAACGCTGCCGCATTTGCTGCATAATTTGTGCTGTGACTGGCAAGCCTCAATTAATTTGGCTCGGTCTGTGTTCTATCATCATATCTCCCCGCAATACAATCAGACGGCGCGCGGCGAGCCTCCTGGCATTGTGAGCCCTCACAAAGGGAAATTCCCAGCGAGCGGCCGGGACGGCTGGCTGCCTCCTCAATGAATCTTTTATGGCGGTCGTGCTCATCAACACAAGCAGGCGAACGAGCGCCGCGCGGCTGATAATAAACATACGCGGGGTCCCACGAGCAGGCGGGCCCGCTCGCAGGAGGGATGCCGATTCAAGAAAAGAAAAAAAAAAAAAGGAAAGAATGTGGGTACGCGGAGGGGCCTCGGCCCGCACTCGAGGAACACGGCGCACGTCTTCCCCCGAGAGCGCACGTTGTTTTCCCGCAAACCCCCCGCGGCGCCGATGTGGCTCTGCTGAAACGAGGTGACGACTGCTAGCGACCCATGTCAGTTTGAAGAGGGTAATCAAGGGCTGTTTGCTAATTACTGAGAGGCCACTTCAACACCGGAGTCAGACTCTTATTAATAATTAATATGACGTGGCGATTGCCGACACGTTGAGCCTACTAATGCGCTGATTTTGTTGTGCAGCAGCTGCATGGTGCTGAGTGACGTGAACAGGTGACTGTCGTCAATGTTTCCTCGGGGTGACCACAGGGTGAGACCATGTCCATACCTGGAATGACTACATGACTGATTTTATTCTTCTAAGTAATCTTATAACAGTCGGCTTGTCACCCTTCCCATGGACCAGACAACAGCAAATCTTCACTAATGTTAATATTCATTATAAACCTATATCAGCTTGTTCGTACTGACCTTGGGTCAGGGTGATGGTTACATTCTTCTTGTTTCCACCAAGAACAAAATCCTGGCCAATCATCAAGTCAGAAATATATTACACATGTAGGGGCGGCTGTGGCTCAGTTGGCAGAGTGGGTCGTGAATTAATGATCGAAGGGTTGGCGGTTCAAATCCCGGCTCTAACTGTCCACATGTCTGAAGTGTTCTTGGACACTGAGCCCGAACTTGCTCCCAATGGGGCTGGCAGCACCTTGCATGGCAGCAGACACCCATTGGTGGATGAGTGTGTGAGTGAATGGGTGAATGAGAGGCCATTGTAAAGCCCTTTGGGGTACCATGAAGGTGATGGAAAGTGCTATGTAAGTGCAGTCCATTTACCTATATTAATATATAGGTACATATATTAATACGTATTGAATATATTGGACAACAATCAAAGAAATGACGTGAGGCGCTGTAGTGTGGAAGTTGTAAGGCCGAGTTAAGTAACCACTTGTTAAGAATCACTTTGAATAACTTTTTTTTTTCACATCATCGTTCTGTTATTACACTGACTTTGTGGTTGTTTTGAAAACTGAAGAACATTTGATTTTTTATTCATGCATTAGCCCAGTTTTTGTGCTTTTTCTTCACTATTCCTAGAGCGACAGAGGACGCTGCTCCAGGAGGTTCGAGATCAGAGAGGGCCAAGCGACACGGAATCCCTCCACAAGGCCGTGGTCACTTGGAGGACACGCACAAAGGTGGCAGCTAGACGGTCCACTCCAACAGCTTGACGCTGGAACTTCCACTCAGCCAAAAAAAACATTTGCGCGCCTTGCGGCTCCCTGCTGGAGCTTTTCAGTGGAAACGGAAGGGATGATGCCAGCGGATGATTTGGTTTTCACCAAGTCCAACACGGATCCGAGCGATGCAAATTCTTCGGATGCCAATTATGCCAGCGAGGACCCTGCTCATTTGGTTACATGTTCATTTGACTCCTGAGTGAAAAACGGAGGCCAAATTGTACAGATCGGGTGATACAGTTGCAGCAGTTGACACATATATGTCTTATAACACACATATATATGTCAGCGTACAATAATAACTTCATAAATCTTTGGATGTATTCCTACTGCGACTCTCCCTGGCCTCTGTATCTCTCCACTGTTTATCATTTCCTTTTCACCCCAGCTACTCAAAGCAGATGACCACCTTTCAGTGTCTTGGTCTGATCAAGGTTTCTTCAAATAACAATTGAACGATTAATTACGAGTCGCAAACAGAGTTTTGTAGATCAGAATCGGAAAACTCAGCGAAAAAACAAAGTTTCCGACCAATCCGACAAACAGCCAAGTTCCAAGAGACGCGCATGTGGCCACGTAGTGATGACGTGTGGCTTCAGGCGGCACAAGCACAGTCGGCGCCGTGACAGTCTGCACAGCCGTCGGCGCCAACATCAAAAACCCAGGAGACGTTGGCGCGAACTCAACTGCCATAAAACAGACAAAAAAAAAAAAAACAGGAGAAGAAGATATCCACCGAGTCCCATTCTCACTCCCATTCCGTCTGCTGGAGACGAAGACGCGCCCGTGGACGTGGCATAAATTTGAATAATGGTATCCGCGAGGAACACTTGAGTTCACCTGCGTCGGGGAGCGAGACGCGGCATCGCGGCGTTGTGGCAACGCTGCGTTGTCAGTCTTGTTATACTTTAGCCTGCGCGCGAAAGAAACCATGTCGGCGAGCACTGTATTATTTGCTAAGTGCACCTAAAGATTCAACCTCCTCCATCTACGAGGCTTTGGCAGAAGGACCAGCAACAACAACAACAACAACAACAACAACAACAACAACAACGAACGACAGCAACATCTCAGGTCTTCAACCATTCAGGGTTCTTCATTCTGAATATCAACACGCACATCACCCACTCAGACGGAAAAATATAAATAAGGCAACAATGTGAGCCTGACTGAGTGAAGGAGAAACTGCATTAAAAGAAACTGCCTGTACAGAGAAAGGGAGAAAAAACATTCAGCGCTTTAATATCACTACAAAAACAAAACCTGAAGGAGCTGGTGCCATTAGAATTTGGGCTATAATATTCCGTGTTCCTGAGAGCAAATCCACTTATTTGTGCTCAGAATGCGGTTCAAGGCGTAGCGTAAAGTGGAAGCAAATCAAAAGCGATCTCCAGCCCTGCCCACGGTGTTTACTGCCACCCCATTTGGACTGTTTTGATAATTTTTTTTAGTGCAATCGCGCGCCGCAGAAGCTCCACCGCCTCCCCTCACAAAGGGCCGCGTTTAACCGTACAATTATATTTTGTTCTCGTCCACGATACACTTCACGGTGTGTTTTACTCCTCGGCCGTCGACGATAGGGCGGGTGGGGAGCGACCTGAAGACGTCTGGTCCAAATCCTTGGTAACTAAAAAAAACGATAAAAAATTGTTTTTTTATTGGCTTATTTTTTATGTAGTGACGTAAAGAGATGTTCCCGAACTGAGCAGAGGCCGGAGCGTGAGGGGTCGGGCTCGGGGTGGGTGGGTGGTTGGTCGCTGTGACATTTGCGCCGCGGCACCAGCTGCGTCGCTGGCGCACACGAGGCCATTTAAATGCCATTTAAATGAACCCTCCGTGCGACTTAATGCATTGTTTGGCGCCCATCAACGGCGCCACTGGCGGCGGCAATTATGTCATTACGGGGAAAAAAAACGCGGCAAGTGAAAGGCCGGCGTGGACAGGACGTCAAGACAGTGTGGAATAACCCCCCGCCCCTCGCCAAGTGATGCTGTTGCCGTCCGGCACTGCATGGTGATGCATGGTGCGACTGTATTTGTGTAAAAGTTGAGCCCAGTGTTTCTCTTCTTCTTCTTCTTCTTCTTTTTCCCTCTATTCTCCCCACAGTGCCACTGGATAAAAATATGAGCGTGCGAGTGTCATAAGAGGAGGGAGAACGAGAGGGGAGGGGCGGGCGAAACAAGCGGGAAGGGTGAGGCGGGGTGAGCCTGTGCAACAGCGACATGAAGCGAGCGAGCGAGCGCACCCCCCCTCCGCCAACCCTCCCCCCCACCGCAGCTCAGATCTGTTCGCATTAGACGCCGCGCGCCGCTGACAGCGAGCTCCAGCAGCTGCGTGCGGCCCAACAACCATCAGAGGGAAAACAGGGTATTCGCCGTGATGTCACGCACCCCCCCACCCCCCGACAACTCCCCCACCCCCTCATTCACCCCACGATTTGCATATGAATTAAACTGCTGAACCAAGAATGAATAAATAGAGGGCGAGCTCAGCTGCGGGCTCCGCTTCCTCCTCCCACAGCCTCAACCCTGCCTGCCCCGCGGTGCCTGAGCCGGAAGCCTCTGGTGATGCACGCTCCCGTTTGCACGCAGGCCAAAATCAACTGCGCATGCCGCAGAAGCATTGGCATTGCAACCTGTTTGGATTAGTGGAAAGCCAACAGGTAGGCTTGCTTACAAAATAAAATGAGGTTAAAATGCTTCGTAGTCGAGTTTTTACCCGCTCACCGGAACGACTTGGTGCATTAGGCCTTTAAAGCCATAATTGCACCTGGATGGGTCCATAAAATAAATTGAATTTGGTGACAAATAGGAGAGGTTGGCGAAGATAATTGCTTTTGATTATCAGATTATTTTTACTCGTAAAGCTGCGACCGTCCGACTCTCAGCTGAGATTCTGTCGCAGAGTTTGCTGAACTGCACAGCCAAGTCTGAACAAAGATTGAAAAATTTAGAGTAGGATGATGTTGTTGTTTGTGTCTTATTTCAACCTGAACATGTGACAAACACACGCTTTCATTGTGAGTCCCGACAAAGACTTCCCAGTTATTTTATCGCTGCTTAACATGTAATAAAAGCTTGTTCATTTTCTCTTAATTGAACTCGCATATATATGAATGAATGAATGCATGGATGGATAGATAGATATGAATGAATGCATGGATGGATAGATAGATATGAATGAATGCATGGATAGATAGATATGAATGAATGCATGGATGGAAAGATAGATATGAATGGATTGATGGACGGATGGATGATGAATCAATGGATGGATAATTGGTGATGATGATGATGCTGATGATAGATGTTGGATAATAAATAAATGGATGAGTGGATAGATGATTGATGGAAGGATGGATGATTAATGATAAATGGATGGATGGATGGAAGGCTTTTGGGATAAAATAATGGTAACTTTACAGGGATTTTTACAGGGAATTTCTTTTTAATGGCATTTTACAGGCAAACAAAGAGGGGATTATTTCCCCACTTTTAACTTTATGAGTCCCATTTGCAAGGGAATTCTAATACATTTACTTTTAAGCTTTAAGCTTTTATCTTACAGTTGCCAGCCATTGTTTTGCCCCGTGTCAGTTTGATTCTGTACAGTCTGAACTCTCTACAGTCGCCTTTATTTTGGAATATTCATACTGTCCTCTAGAGACGTGGGGGTGGAGGGGGGGTCATGGGGGTGGTTTTGTGCATGTTGCTACACAACACCATCAGATTTTTTGTTTTAAATGTGTAGATTTTCTGAAGGATGGTAAAATACTTGTGGCTACGCATTTTAAAAATAGGTGAAAGGAAATAAAAATGGATGGAAAACAAGCAGAGGATGAAAAATGTTTGAAAGTTGTCTATGCAGAAACTCACGTCCTTAGTGGGGTCATTCTGTTGGCACTTTTTGTTTTTTTTCCCACCACTTCTAGAATTTATTGCCCTCTGTCTGTGACCAGAACTGTCCTGCTCTGTTGCGTGCATTTGCATTTCGTCTATAAATGCTCTTCATTTATAATATTCTGAATCATCGCAATTCAAAGCCAAGACATTAGTGCATTTTTAAACTGAATGTAAAGTCAGCCCCTTGTTGGAGTCGGAGACAATGCCGAGCCCTGCCGTCAGTGTGCGGACCAGACTACCTCAGGGCGGCGTGCAACGCAGACCAACTTAATAAGAGCCTTGTAAAACACTGATGTCTTCGGTGACGTGCAAATCACCACAGCGCGCCGAAACACTCCGCAGCAAGTCAGCCGGGACGAATGAGTGTGACTTTGAGTGCAGGCTGCGTCCATCTGGCCCATAAGGTTGAACAACAAACACATCCGGGCCCCGTTTCAGAAAAGAGGCTCAACAAACTCAGACTCTGGACTCTGAGCTGGTTCATCCCCAGATGGAAAACTCTGCAGAGCCTGAATAGCTGATCTGAGGTGCTAGCATCAACTCTGAGCAGATTCACTCAGTTGTACGCGTGCACCACGGTTGCAAAACATCAATGTAGGCCCAATTTTAACACTGGCCATGGAGAAAAAATGAATGAAAAAAATAGCTTAGTTACAGTGAGTGCCAAAGGATTTTAATTAAAGTATTTCCCTTTTTTTTTAAATTAAATCTGACTGTAGTCTGTTCATTTGCTATTTAGCCTTATTACACTAAATATATCACAAGTCAGAAGCGGAGAATCGGCTCTCAACCTGATATTTCTTCTTATTTAGGTGCAGCGCCACAGGAGAGAAGCACGATTGGAGGCAGATGAAAATGAAATCGAAGAACAGGGTTCAGACAGCTGAGGCTCAGGTGGAGTCGACAGAGGAGAAAATGCTTGGGTGGTTGATTCTGCAGACTTCAGGTAGAGCCGAGTCATTCAATGCCACCCCAGAGTAGTAACCAGTCGCCAGTGGAGGGGTTGTGTCAAATGAAACGAGGAGATTGCAAGAAAATAGACGTAATCAATAATTCTGAAAGAGAATCACACAGAAACCTTTGAACAGAAACTTTTGCATGAGGATTTGTGGGATATAAAAACTAAATAAAGTATAAATATTTATGTAGCTCTTTGCTGACTGCACCGTCTGATGATGGTGCCTCTGTTACGCGAGCGTGGCTGTGCGTCCAGTGGCTCGTGCTAATATGTTTCACAATCGCAGCTGCATCGCTATTTTGTGTAAAAATAAATAAATATTAATAATAATACAGACAAGCCTCCAGCCTGCGCAAAACCGCGAGGTAAAGATGGCCATGTTATGACAGATAAGGTTGTGCAGACACACAAGAGATTGAAGAGAGGGAAAAAAAAAAATGACAGCACATCTTATCCTGAAATAATCTCTGCAACTCCCCCGTGCAGCAGCACAGTGTTCTCGTCTATAGGCTCCTCCAGGAGAGGGCAGGGTGTGAGACATGAGGTATGTTACACGGTAGGACGAGCAGACTCTGTAAACATTGATTTTTATTCAGACAGAGAGGTGGACACTTCAAATATATGAATTGAATGCACCAAGGTTCGATGGAAGTGCAGCGCATTTTCTTGTTAATAAAAAAATCTATTATGAATTGACGTGAAAATTTGATTGTTAATTCAGAACAAAACAGCCTCAGTCTTTGAGTGCAAAATACTTGCACGTGGCCTGCACTGAGTTTGTGCGGAGATGAAAGGTGTTCCCACACAAAGAGACGGAGAGGAACTCCAGTTTTTGTGGAGAAAACCAGCTTGAGGTCGACCGATTTAGTTGCCGTAGCAACCAACTCAGAGTTCAAGTTGTCTGTCTTTGTGAAAGACATAAGCCAGAGTTTCCCCGCAATTCAGGGTCAAGAACTCGGTTTTCGCTCACCTAAACGTTCCCCAGCATAACCTTTTACGTTAAATGGGCTTTTATTGTTGATCTGAGCGGCGCTTAATGGATTCCCAAAGAGAAAATGACGGGCATTTTTTCTGCTCCTTCAACCTCATCAGCTGTGGATCTCACTGAATAGGGAGAGTGTTTTTTTTTTTTTTTTCAGAGGGTGATAACGATCATACCTGACTGCGATGGTGATCCAGCGGTCAATATTGACGTTCTGCTCCAGAGCGGCACTCAAGGCCCTGCTCCCGTCGCACCCGAGCTTGGCGACAGGGTTTCCGTCCTGCAGATACACGTGGAGGAACTGATCCCCAAAGTTCTGCTCCTGAGCTGCAACAAGAAGAAAATGTGATGAGCAAGCAAGTCTCTCTCTCTCTCTTCTTTTCGTCCCCCACCACCTCATCCCATCCACTGCATTATTCAGGCTCCGATATTTATCATGTGCCCTGGAGCTCAACTTTCAAGAGACAGCGTGGAGAAAAAAAAAAATCTGTTCTCCTGATGAGTGAAGCGAAATATCAGGAGGGAGGGAGGGAGGCCGCCGTTTGTCATGAGCGCAGAGTTGGAACAAGTGAATGTGATTACAGCCACGCTAGCGGCTGGAGAGCTGGGACTTGGACGCCGAGGCCTACGCAGGATCAATACCGTGCACCGCGCGCATGCACAAGGGAATTCCAGCTGCTCCATTCCGCCTTCAAATGTCACAGCACAGTGGATGCTTTTGTTTTCACCAGGTTCAGATTTTAATCAAAACATCCAAGTCGTACAAATTTCACCCAACTGTGAACAGCATCGGGGTTCGCTTAGAAACCACAAATGGTCCGAGGCTCTTTCCTACCCAGAATGGTGCAAAAATTAGTCAGGAGAGCAACAAGAAGAAGAAAATAAGCGAAAGGGAATTCACCCCAATAGGACTAAAAGATGATTTGGTGCACTAGTGGAACTCTATCAAGTACCTTGGAGGAAAAGACAAAGTGGAAGGGCCTGAAGTAGGTGATTGTGAAAAGGTTCTTGAGCAGAAGGACCAAAAAAGATGACTGATGAACAGCCTGCTGGGGCAGGACTTGAAAGAGAGACATTCACCTCCTCCACCTCCTCCTCAGCCGTTCGAAGCTGTGAACCTCTCACAATCCAAACCCCGAGAGGCGATCTGCATGCGGGCGACTGACAATGCGTCATTTCTAACTGTGGTTTTCAGACACAGAGACTTGCAACCGAAGGGTGACGGTGTCACTGCACCGCCCACACCTCCCAGGATGATCACTCACGGCAGTCGCCTTCAAAAAGCGGCCCGACGGCTCCCTCAGCTGAGGCCAAGTCTAAAAATTGTCCCTTGTCCTTCTTAACAGACATTTTTCCACTTTGCCGCTGTGACGTCCAAGGTGACCTGCGCTTGTCATTGGTGAAACAGGGCTTTCAACCCAAAGCACAATTCCATGCCTCAGGCTACGACTGCAGGTGGCGCTGCGAGCCGTTCCACCGGCCGCGATGCCGAGCGCAACCAGCAGCGTTTTTCGCGGCCACAAGCGGGAGGACGTCCCGCTTTGCTGCAGCGGTAAAATTTTACTGTAAAATTCTCCCGTTGACTGCCTTCCCGCTACACGCAGGACGCCTCTATCCAAACGGGTCCTTACGCAGGACTTTTTTCCCCCTGCCGCCTTCCAGACTCCACTGCACTTTATCACAATAGCGCTTTCCTGCTGGGTTTGCACAGAACAGACAGTGAGGTAGCGGGAGCGACATGGGTCACAAAGCATTAATTATCTGACGTTGGCTTACAATGTCTGGAAGGGGGGGCGGCGGGAAGAGCGGGTACGGTCAGTCCGGTAAGACAGTGGCGGAGTGCAGCACTTTACAGCCGGACTGAGTCAGCGCAGACGTGGTTGCAAGGCAGCGGGAGGAGGAGGAGGAGGAGGAGGCGGCGAGGAAGACCTCAGAACTAAGCAAAAACACTTAGAAGCAAATGCAGCAAGACGTACGTCAGCCAAAATTCGACGTAGGGGATTGTGGGTAAGATATCCAGAGGGTGGAACTGGGAAGAGACGACACAAGCAGGGCTGATTCGATGATGATAAGGAATGTCGAAGAGGAGCCGGCTTGTGAAGCTCACCTGACAGATTCATTTTGACGGCCACGATGTTTATGACCCTCGCATTATTTCCCCAAGACTGTTTTGATAAATGGAGCTCGGGGTTCGATCCCGTAGACTGGCGCCCGCCGCTCATTTAAGGCCGCGCTGAACTTGATTGCCACATTCTGAGTGTGTTTTTTAAAGTGCAATGGACTTGCACATCGCCATTTAATAAAGTGAACAAGTCAAGTCTCTCTGCTTGGATTGCTTAATGGGGTTTCTGAAGCAATCAGCGCTCGAGGAGTTTAACACTTTGCGATGGCCCCTGACGGACGACGCAAGTGGCTTTTCAGCGCACGTTTGTGCTTTAATATTTAATCACTCACCTTAATTTCGCAGATGCATTCATCCGGCGCTTTGGATATTGGTTAAAAGTAATTTGTTAAATCTGCGGCCGTGAACAGCCATGGCAGGTAGAAATACGCCACGATGTCGCACTTCTTTCCAAAAGGAAATAGATGTAAATAGCATTTAAATGACCTTAAAGGCTCATTCCATAAGGTTTAAGAGCATCTCATAGGGCGGAAGAATAATGCAAACACAATGTGTATGTTAATCCACCTTTGATATCACATTATTCTGGATGGAAACCCAGGCAGAGCCACAGAAACCACGCATGCAGACCTGCCCATTCATGGAAAGGTTTCTCACCAGTGCATGAAAATCAATCACTCTTATTACTTTCAGTGACTTCAACTAAAAACCGTAGATTATATATTTTTTCCCACTGAATATTCCGCGATGGGCCTTTAAAGCGTCAAGAGTGCAGCGGCGTGATCACAACATTTATGTCCTCAGTTAAACGTGTGCAATTAACGGGACAAACTAACCAGGGGAAAAAAGTCTGAACCTGATTAACGAGGCAGTAAAGACAACAGGAGCAAGTTCCGTCGGCAGCAGCGCGAGCCATTTTCTCCTCTTCGCGCCGCTTGTTTCCCGCCCGCAGCCATAACTCATTTGTTGACAAACATTATTTACCGCCACAGATGTCAGCGTTGCCCCCGTCCTTTATTTTGCCATTTTTCTCCAACGGGGCTGCTGTTCCCCGCCGTCCCCGTGGCCCTGTTACTCCGCGCCGAGCCTAACGGAGCGTTCGTCCTTCTGTCAGCGCCTGTCACCTGCTCTCCCCCTCCTCCCATCCTTTATCGGCCCTCCCCTCCCCTCCCCGGACCCACCTGCGCGTGTTTCTCTTCTCTCTCTGGCTGACAATGGAAGTCCGCTGGGGTGGGGGTGGGGGTGGGAGGGTTCGGGGGGTTGTTTGCTTCTGGGAGAGGCGCGAATGGGTGGAGGGAACGAGGAACCGGCCCCGCCGAGAGACCTCGACGCATCTCGGCGCGCGTCTTTAGGTTGTCTCCTGATTAACTTTGTCTGTTTGATCTCTGGAGTTTTCTTTTCAGCTCCCATCCTCTGATGTGAAAAAAAAAAGGATGGTGCACTGTAAGCCAGGAAGCATTACCAGATAAAAGGCACCGTGCCCTCTATATATTCTCTCTGAACATTCATCTCTACTCATGACAAGTCGGCTCTCCGGCTTCTGCGCGCTGCCTTCAGTGCAACACCGCTGAGATGGATTTGAATGAAGCTCGGAGTTGTTAACAGAAGAAAAAAAAATGCTTAAAATCATTAATATATTATTTAAAGGAACTTTTTTTTTTTCTTTTTACCAGCGGGTGAAAGTGATTAAAGTAATTATCGCAATTAATGTGCCAATTAAAGTAATTAACTGCAGTTTACAGCATCAACTTTACACCTTCTGACACCCTGCTGAAATTAACGCTCAACTTGAATCTTCAGCTTGCATTTAATTTGAATTTATTTATTTGGTTTTAAGACTGGTTTAAGAAGGGTTCATAAGCAGTGGATGTAAAAAAAAACATCCCCTTAGCGTTTCCTTTCGTTCATCTAGTAATTAAATTAACAAGTCAAATTAAGGTGCACTGCACATGTGTGACCGAGAAGTATCATGGCAGGCACATTACGACAGGAAGTGGTTTTAGCAGACAAAAAACTCAGAGAAAGAGAGAAAAAAAAAAAAACAAGGGACAGACCGAGACAGTTGCCAGAGACAGTAATGAAAAACTATTGTGGAATATGTTTTCAGAGAGAGTAAAGATGAAATTGTCATGGAATCCACAAGGCGGGGCCCTGCGGCTGGATGTTCCAGAGCGGAGAGGCTCTGGAGGTTTGCTGCAGCGCCGCCACTGCTCTTCCCTTCAACTGATGCATTCACACTTTAATGTTCCTCACATTATTTCCTGGAAAAAAATGCCTCCTTAACCCAGTCATGTGCAAATTACCAACTTGACACAGAATCCACATGCTGCTGCGTACACGTCAGAGGCGTCAGAGTTAATTCTGAGTGGGGAGAAATGCTTTGGGTAACCCCCCCTTTTTTCTCTCTTTTTTTTTTTTAATTGAAAGGCTCCTGCGAGCGGGAGGAAACCTTTCAGCTGACTAATTGGGGAACCTGCGTCAAACAGGGTTCTTTTATTATTTGTTTTACGCTTCTCTCTGTGTATATTCAAAGGCTCGTCCGAGTAACCTTTCAAGTGTACCGATCTAACGTAAAGCGTTCATTAAAAATCCTATTATAGTCGGGCTAATTAAAAGCACGGGGGGGCTACGGTGGAGGATGGGAAGGCGGTCGGCGGGGACGGTGGGAGGCCCACGGGTCCCTCCATTCTGTGTTTTATCGCCGTCTCTATCAAACGGGAAATGTTTTCCGCTGGAATCTTCAGGTTCTGCTGCGGCGACGAGGGGGACGTGTACCTGAACGCAACCTCATTCATCTTTTAGCGTAAATGACTCAAGGGGATGCACCTCACGCTACTGCGCGACCAGCGTGCAGAAATTCCAGAGTGTGTCTTTCGGAAAAAGGATCCGCGCTACGACAACCAGACGGTTCCGAATTCTTGTTCAGTGACATTGCTATAAAACATGCGTCCATACAAAAAAAATAAAAATAAAAAAGGACTGCGGCAGATATTTGATCGAAACTGAATGACGCGTGTAGAAAAGAGTGTTTGCTTGCTATTTATTTCAAGGTCCAATGTGTAAAAGGAAGTCCAGTATCTAAGGGAAGCCCGCCTGAGCGCGTTCCATATTTAGGGCACCGTCATCAAAAAGTGGCAGCGCAAGATGGCAGCTAACTAGGAGCAAGACCCTTATTGCTCTAGGTGTATTCTTATATATATGAGAACCGGTCGTAGGCTAGGAAAACCAAATTACTTTTATTGTACTGGGAGTATACAATGTTATTAATGTCTTGATGGGCAATACATTAAGCTTTGACCAATATAAAAATCATAAATCAAATAAAATCTTACAAACTGGACCTGTGAGAAAATAAACGTTGTAAATCCTCAAAATATTTTTTTAGTTTAGTCTTCAACAGAAGAGTGCATGTAACAGCTTCATACACACACTTATTAACCTGCCACCCCAACATTTGAACATTGCCATCGAAACTTTGTTTACTTCAGTTTATTGATCTGTTGGTGGTCTTTGCCTGTTTTGCCTCAGTTGCAGATGATTATGTTGACACTGTTGAAATACTGTATTTAATTGCGAGTTAAAATGAACAATGACATAGTATTTGACAGTTTATTTCTTTCTTTCATTATCGCAAGAAGAACTTAGTTGAGGAGTTGAGCATTTAGTTTAAGAGAATTTAGTTTTAGAGAATTAACTTCAAGTTATTAGAGGCATTCAAATCCTGATGTCAAGGGAAAAACATGTCATGTACAAAGCTGTATTTCAAGGGTTAAAGGGCTGAGTGAGTGTAAACAAAGGGCCGCCAACCGGCACGATGATGTCACTGATAAGACGGGAGGGTGTGGAGGGGAGGGGGCGGGGCGGTGATCTGGGTTACGGCCGGCAAGATAAATGTTGTCACGTCTGCCCACGGTCAGCGGCGAATTAATCACCCGTGATTGCCGCACAATGCACGGCGGTCGCGGCTGCGCCCGACCTGCACCTTACTCCCCGCGGTGTCAGGCGGGGACGGCGTGGCGGCTGCATTCAGAGCGAAACGAGGAGGTTTTTGACGATTTGATTCAGCTGGCGGTGGCTGTGAGGCGATTCCGACCTCGAGCTTCCTTCGAAGTGGACCGAGGCTTTGACAAGGGCAATTCAGATGAGCGGAAAAAACGGAATATGCTTTTTTCCCGTGTCGCCTTTGCTTTCTTTGCTTCCCGCACCTATTACAGTTGCACAATTGTTACGAAAGAGCATGCACGCCCTACCTGCACTAGCTGGGGAAGCAAAAGAAAGCGTGCGCACGGAAGGAGGGACAGAAGCGGGCCATGCAGAAGCGCGCGGTTAAAGCGAACAATCCTTTTAAGTGGCTTCAGAAAAATCAAAGGAACGGAAAAATACTTCCGAACCCCCCCAAGACCTAGAGGAAACATATGGCCATCAAAATGACCATATCAATACGAGGAATCCTATGAAGGATAGCTGGACATAAAAGCGAGAGCCGTGCAAGTGTTGTTTTCCAACCATCAGCCTCCTGTGGCTCCTTTCTTCCACAGGTCTTCAAGTTTGCACCTTTGCTGCAGTGCACGACAGCACAATCACGAGCACAGCGTTCTCATTTTAGTGTGCGTTGCCGAGTGCTTTCTGACGAGGTGCAGTGACCTTGTGTTGTGTTTTCACTTCAAGAAACCACACTACTGTGCCGGGGTGTGCTTTGCCACATGAGTCCTGTGCAGAAGCACAATGCGGGTGAAGACGATTCCCAGTGGGTGGGTTTTTTATTTTTTTTCCGTACCTTTGGAGGCAGCTACACGAGTTCTTCCCTCACTATTCCTGCTTCTCATGCTATGCAGCGCTAAGCTAATGCCTGCTGACTTACCAAAGAGATATTAATCAGGTTTTGGCCAATAATAACAAAACTGACATGCACTTATGATTTTTTTATGGAGTTGTGTTTCCACCACCGCTACTGCCGATTCTTCTGGAAATGCTCGCAGCACTCGGAGTCCAAGTTCACACAAAGAACCCCATCAGGACAATGAGAGCGAATTGTATCGTATGCGAAACTTCATATAATGTCCTCCACTGATGTTTTCTCTGGCCATTACGGAATCCGGCAGACGGATTTGTACTCATGTTTTTTTATGCGCAACATTAATGGAACTCCTTTTCTGGCCAACTAAAGTTGTGTGGAAGCAGTTTACGCATTCATGTATTCAGCAGAAAATTGGAATATACGGATTAGACTATTCCAAAAAACGCCACTAGAATCAATATTATGATAAGCACTCAGAGAAGGGGGGACCATACACACAAACAACACCATAACAGGCACAGTGACAAGCAGTTATGCATATTTATAAGCTTTTATCCAACTTGTACCCACGGCTTCAATAGTGTTTGCATGCACTCACTGTAGAGGAGGGTGCCCTGCGTGGCTCTCGTTTTCACCGTCAGGTGCAAAGTAATGGCGGCATCCTTGACGGCCGATGTCAGATTGTCGGCGGCAGCGGGAGGCTCCAGCAGGGATGCGAGGGGCTGCAGCTCCAAGTACGACGTGCCATCAAAAGAGGGGATGTAAACGGTGCTGCCTGCAACAGACGGACAAAGTCAATGCCCTCAAAGCGTTTCTGTGGATTCAAAAAAAAAAAAAAGGTTGTTTCACACTCATTTTTTATTACTTAGTAACCAAGGTACACCTTGGTTACTAGGTAATTAAGTGAATAGTCTTTGTGTGTGTGTGTGTGTGTGTGTGTGTGACCAGTCTCCAACCAGTCTGCCCATTCTAACCTCTGACCAAGAAGGCATTTTCCTCCACGCAACTGCTGCAAACTCACTGGATCTCATCTGTTTTGGGACCATTCCTCTTTAGCCCCCTGAGACGGTTCTGCCAGTGCGAAAATCCCAGCTGACCAGCAGTTAGTACAACACTCAGTCTGGCACCAACAGCCATGTTCAGCGATCTCAAAGTCATTTAAATCCCTCTTTCCTCTCCAGTTTGACGCTCCGTTCCAATGATTTTTTTGGCCCATTAGCTATTTGTGTTAACAGGCAATTGAGCATTTGGCAGATGACGGTGCACCCGCGACAGACTTGGGCGCTTTTGTCTACTTCCTCAAAGGTTTCCGTGCGGGCAACAAGAGACAGCAGAAGTTGGACGGTCTGTGCCTGTGCTGCGGTGCTGCGGCAGCTGCAGCCTAAAGTCTTCAAGCAAAGTCAGCACGGCCCCGTCAGGCGCTGCTTTGTTATTTCCCACAGGATGAGAAAGCGATATGACTTTCAGAAGAGGTGGAGGAGATACAAGCAGGGGTTATGAATTCTGCGAGCCGGCGGTGATCTGCTGGCCTCAAACCGAGGCGCAGCATTGATAGTTCTCTGGGAGACAAAGAGCAGCTTCTCTTTTTCTTTACGGGAGGGGGGCAGGCTACCATTTATTGTTCGCCGAGACCTTACAAGACAAGAGTGTGAGAAGGGTTCGAAAGAAAGAAAAATAAAAAGAACGTTTTTTTTATTACTGCGAGAGAAGTATGGATCCCCCTTCTCATGTCTCCCGTGTTCACTTTCTGCGCGCTTTGATGTCGGATCAAATGGGGTTTCTGAAAGAGAAATCGCGAATGCCTGGCAACATTTGGGAGCGAACTGAAGCCGAGTGGAGGCAACAAAATGGAGAGGCGGCATTTAAATGACGAGAGCTGCAGCGGGCACGCCCGCCTCTCCGCATAAATATCAATCCAGACAAAAAAACTCCCGCTGACCCGTCAAATGGCACGACTGCTGCAGTTTCCTTCTTTCTTAAAACAATTGCTCTTTTTTGTGTCTCAGCACTCTGTGCTATCCTGTAAACTTTGGCCCTCCGGTAGGAGAAAAGGAAGAAAACAAAATCAATAAATGCGTTTGATTGAAAAATATTCCAACACCTACGAGCTCCGCTGGCATTCACTCAGACGTCGATTCCGGGCGAAGACAGACGGGCGAAAAATATTTTCCCACAATGCCAGCATCATTTTGCTTTTTCTTATTTATGTTTTTTTTTATTTGTCACTCAATGTGGGACTGCCTGATCGGTGAGTCACGCGCCACAGGTGGACGCGGGCCGTAATGGCCTTTTTCTTTTAGGCTGCTGTTGACTTTGCTTCCGGCATCAACTCACATATCTTCACGGTTTAAAATGGAGCTGGATTTCACTGTGGGGGGGGGGCATTATCACGGTTTAACCAGGTTTTAAGGAGTGATTTCTCAGTGGCATATCAGGAGAGCGTGTCAGATCATTTACTGGACTGGCAACCGATGAAGAGTGGGAGTTCTCCTCCCGGCGAGACACCTTGCGTCACTGTTTGTTTGCTCCGTCGCACTGTTTTCTTTTTCCACTGACAGTCAATGACTCTCACTCTCTCTGTCTCTGGGTTATGCAGAACAGGGCTGAAAAACAATCAATTTAATTATGAGGGGATTTTTGTTTTTTGTTTTAGAAAAAAAAGAAGAAGAAGAAAACGCACACTGCCTAGTCGGGTAACGAGTGTTTTCCTTGGGCCGAGAGCGATGAATCATTCCTGTAATGTCAGTTGGCAATTTTGGAGTGAAGCAGATTGAGCTGGCGAGTTTCAAAATAAACAAAAAAAAAGAAAAAAAAAAGGCTTCGGCAATTACCGCAAACACACATGGCCACAAGAAGAGCCTGGCAGCACCTGTCTGTCTGTTGGCAAAGCAGGAAAGTGGCAACCTCCTTTCTGGTACCATCAATGTCAAACACAGAAACAGACTCGACACTCTGAAAAATCTTCCCTTAGTAAACTCACATGAGAGAAACAATGCGACTGATCTGCTCTACATTCTTGCTTTGTGCTGGTATTTTTTTTTGGGGGGGGAACTAAAAATATCAAATTTAGTCGGGTTCAGTCAGTCGGGGCGACTGTTCAGTGGAATAATAGGAAAGACGCCACGTTTATGACTTGAATCAATCGATCAACTTTTTATCTATAAAGCACTAAATTGCAGCCAAAAGCTGCAAATTTCAAAGCCGCCAAGAGAAAACCAATGGATCCCTCCAGACCAAGCATTAAGCGACGGTCGCCGGGAAAAACCCCCCAGTGGGAAGAAACATCGAGCAGACGCCGACTGTGGAGGGTGCTCATCTAGAGTTATTATATATAGAGAGAGACTCTAGACTGTCCATTATATATAAGTATATACACAAATAAATCTATAGATATAATATATACATACATACATACATACACATAAATATATATGTGTATTTAAATATATCTAAAATTTCTACGATGGTGAAGAGTCTGCTGTTAATTTGAATGCACTTCTAAAAACACAATTTTGACAAGTATTAGTTGTTTGTACAAATACTTCAAAGAACTTTGTAGTTGTGCTGATGTGGCCTCAAAAAGAGTTCTTGAAAATGGGGGAAAGTGGCGCTCTCTGCTTTTCATCTCACTATTCCTGCGTGCAAAACACCTTACAAGCCACCATGAAATGTAAGGACATGGTGACTAAGGACATAAGGCAATGAGCCATAGAAGGAGGTCATGATCAATACTAAGTCTGAATAATTTCTTGCCTGACTGCTTTTGGCTCTTTTTTTTCTTCCCCTTACCTTGCAGTCACACACCCCGTAACAAATTTTTGTGATCACTTACGTCTCAGTCAGATGCCTTCATACTTGACATAATGTCTTTGGCAAGGTCCATGACCTGCTGCGGCTTCTTTGAAGAGACAATTTATCATAGCTTAAAACTCTGACATACTTGAATGAATGGGCTTTATCTTGACAAAACCTGTCTTATGGTTGAATACCTGACATAAAATAGCTGCTCAAGCACAGGGCTGCTGGCCTGGATTACAGCGCAGTGAGGCCAGAAGTTTTGGTGTTGGAAAACCACTGGAATTTAAAGTCATTCTTTTCATATCATTACATTTTCTGCTGTCTAATGTCCATCATTTAAAAGCAGAATGTCAGCCAGAGGCCCGAGGAGTTCCTTCTAGTCAAAGAGCGAACACTCGGTTTGACCATCTATATCTGCAGCTTCACAGAGTTTAACCTTTATTGATTAGCCGCAATCCACACAGTCCCTCCAACTTCTGCCTTTCTCCAAAAAGCCGGTAATATGAATTTGTGTCTGAAAGGCTATGCTTTTCTAACAGTGATGGAGAAGTTGCACAGATTTGGATCTGGATAGAAGAGCGTTTTCAAAGGCTTTTTCACAAAGTAAGGTTACCCTTATTTTCATTCTCATCATGAGCAAATGTTTGCCGCAACACACAAAACTTTTAAAATAGGCAAGATTCAGGGAGAAGCCAAAGAAAAGTTCAAGGTTTGAAAAATATTCATATTAGGAAAGGATAAGAAAATCATTAACTATTCAGCTAACAAGAGACAAACACAACAGAGGCCTGAAAAATTATTGACGAAGGTAAGAAGGTTCCAAGGTCACATCACGAAATATTCCACATTACGTTTACTTCTGAAACAAAACGTAAAATAAAAAATATCTAACTAATAATTATGTATATATACACACATATATATATATATATATATATATATATATATATATACACATATATATATATACACACACACACACACACACACACACACACACACACACACACACACACACACACACACACACACACACACACGCTATGGGTGCATGTATTTGTCAATCTTCATAGACTAAACAGTCATAAGAATTAGCATTTTGTGTTGCACTGTGGGAGAGGGACTGAGAAAAATGTTTGTAGGAGGCATGTGGGTGGTTTTCTTTTGCTTATCTGATCCAAGGCTCAGAGGACACAAGGTGTTGTGGGCGACTGCATTATCTTTAAGGAAAATTGAGGCCCCAGGCCTTCTAAATAGAACTCAACTTGACTCTGCTCCAATTTCTGTTGTTTTAGATACGATGAGTCTTACAGGGTCGGCGTCCACAATCAATTCTGGAGCTAGTTAGTTGTTGGACGAATGTGATAGGATTTCCAGGAGTCGAGCACCTTCTGAAATTTGGCTTGGCTACATATGTGACATATCAACTTCTCATCATGGGACAAAGACGGGTCCCCGTCAGTTCAGGTTGATGTATCCACAATTAACACAAAGCAAAGGTGATTTGCTTCACTGTCTGTCCTCTTGCGTTTGCTCTCAATTCAGCAAGACGTGAATACAAGGTTGTCGGCATCGTGCAAGGTTGGCAAGGCCGTCAGCACACAGAAAAAAAGAAAGAGCAAAGCCTCTGGACTCGGTCTCCCGACTGTCAAAAGTCTTGCAATGCATGTCCCCGGACACAAACCTGTGTGTGTGTGCGTGTGTGTGACTGCACCCTGTTAATCCCTGGAGTCTGAACTGCTGTAGAGGAGGAGCAGTTCCTCAAAGTCAGCAGAAAGGACTAAATGTTGGCCACTGCTGCTATTAGAAGGAAAAGTTTGTGAGCGACACTTTGAGGGATAAGCACAGGCGGCGCTGCGGTCGTGTCACAACAGGGGAAAATCCCATTCGTTTTTCCAAATCACCGGCTGAATAGAAAGATTGTATTAATCTCACAATTGGGAAACGTTTCATTGAAGCACTGATCTAATCAAATTTACCAGACATGGGTGGTGGAGCGATGAATAGTACCCACAATGTCATTCTGGTCATATTGTGTTGGTTGGATTACCAAAGTTAATTTCCAATTTGTTGCGGGGGCTAAACATGAAAGACACAATGACGGTGGGAAAAAAGAGAGGCTACGCAAGTCAATGAATGATTCATATTTCCTATTCTCAGGGGCCTATTTAGAGGCTCACGAAAGCGTATTTATAGCGTGGCTAAGCAAAACGGGGCTTCCATCACTTCCCAGAGTGGAGAGGGTGCGGGTGGAACACTTTCCTCGACATACAGTCGCTGTCTCCCAGTGGGAAAAAAAACAAAACAAAACAAATCAGAGTCAGATCTGGAAGAATGACGGCGTTTCTATTGCAGCGCCAGAGGAGACAAATAACATTCTCGCTAAATTAAGTCAACACCTGCAAATTAGCATTTCCCGCAACACACGGCGGAGGTGTCAGGTGCATACGAGCGGCTCCAGCCACGTTCAGGGTGTGAACATTAACTTTGAGCGGCACTCTGTCAGATTTGTGTGTATATCCTTCGCGCGCCGAGGTTACGCTCTCAGCCGAAATCGTGTCCGGGGGCGGGGGAGGAGAGGATCACTCCAGTTTTCATTACTAAAACTCTTTGTAATGCAAATCGGCAGCGCTCACAACATTCTCCCCTTTGACTCAAAATGCGCGGCACATGTGACACGAGCCGGCTGCTGTCATCCGCCGCCGCTTACGTTAAAAAAACCATGACGAGGAGCGGAAGAAAAGAAAGGCTCAGTAGACGCCGTCTATGTATGTACAGGTATGTTTGTATGTACGTGGTGTGTGTTTACCGACTCCGCCTGACTAGTCAACCTCTCATAACAAATGTGGCTGTTCAATTAAAAGAAAATGTCATGACCTTACCTTGAAACAATAAATATGAAGCGGAGCATTTTGAAGCAACAGCTTTTTTGCTAGCTAGCTGATCCAGCTAAAGTCCTAGCTAGTTGGCTTTGTTGTAAAGATCCAAATTCATTAACTGGGTTTCAAACTTTGAATGTGTTTGGGTTTCTTTATTAATGCCGCCCCTCCTTCCTCCTTCTTCTATTGAACTAAAGGTCCAGTGTGTAAAATATTTAAGGAAGACAACGTGTTCCATATTTGGGGCTCAGTCAGACGGGCTTCCTGAAAAAAATGGAGGTGCAAGATGTCCGCTAACTAGGAGCAAGACCCTGTATATTTTTATATATACAGTATAATAACTGTTCCAAGGGTAGGAAAACCAAATTACTTTTATTGTACTGTGATTCTGCACTTTTATTGAGACTGAATTTCCTAAGGGGATTAATGAAGTATTTATCTACATATCGATCTTTTAATAAATTTATTGGCAGTGTGTTAAGCTTTTACCAATACGAAAATCATGAATCAAGCCACATTTTACCCACTGGACCTTTCATGGACTGCCCTTTTTCCACCCAGAACATCTTATTTACCCACCTCGTCAAATTCTTGTCTATTTCCGAGACCGCCACCTTCTACTTTTTTCTTCCTCCCAATACCTTTACCGTTCTTTCCAAGCCCGATCGGAGGGCCAAAAACTTTTTGGACGCTGTCGTTCACAGCAAACGACGGCGGAACAAATCACACAAGCAACTGTTGACCGAACTGATTTAGGAGATGATGCGTGATGCCGCTAATGTGTTTAATTTGCACGAGCAGCGTTCTTTAAATTAGCCCTCAGGGGTGCGAGCGGAACACCGCTACTTGTTTTAGAGCATGTGGCCGCACGCAAATGAATGGCTGGCGACACGCCGAAGGCGCGTGCAGAAGGACGTGCTTTCACTCTCGGCGAGGGTTGGAGGTGATCATGGCCACATGGCAACTGCTCGGCCTGCTCATGTGAATCCCTCATTTCATTAATCCCGTATCCTGAATAATTCACATCACTCAAAGTTCCGGCGAGAGCTCGACTCCACTCGGCCTCATTGTGAAACCTATTAGCCAAAGAGCTTCGGCATATATATTAGCTAGCGCAATTTGTTGGCGGCTCTGAGATAAAACAGCTGTGGAGGTCACGGCGTACTATGGAACAGCTTGTGTGCGTATGTTAGGGTATGTCACATGTGACACCGGGAACCATTTTTTTCACGTCAGAAGTCTTGAGGAAAAAAAAACCAAAAACTCAGCTTAAAAACAAGCCAACGAAGGACAGAAATAAGCCCCTCCGGCTCACCTGTCTCACAGAAATTTCCAGTGAAATGCAGAGGGCAGTGACAGGAAGGCACAGCGCCACCAGGCAGCTGCAGCTGGTGACACGTCCCCCCGTTACGGCAGACGCTGTCGCGGCAGACGCCAGGCTCATGCATTGGACGCTCCGGCGCCTGCGTGGGAGCGGCCGCGTCTGCTGTGCTGGCCGCGTCGGGGATTCTTGATTGACTTGTCAAACTCGAGGAAGTCGCGGCGGCTCTGGCAGCATACAAAGCGAGCCTGCGGAAATTGGACAAAAGTTTTGGTGGTTTTTTGGGATGATGAAATATGCACATTTTTAGATATTAAAAAAAGCCCACTGTTCTTGTTCAATGCTTCACTGTTTAGAACAGGCTATTGTGCGGCTAGATTTTACATCTTTAATATTGTCATGCGGGGTGGAGGCGATGAGGAGGTCGGACCGAGAATGCAGGCAACTCTGGGATTTTCTGAAAAGAAAAGCTATTTCTTAAAAAAAAAAAAAAAAAAAAAAACACTAAACGAAGGGTGTCCACAAAGAACAGGACTGACAACAAGGCAGGAACAAAAGAGGCGGGGGAAACAAAAATGGAAGTCAGGCACGGCACAACTATCACGATAAAACAGGAAACAGCGGAATGCGGCTAACTAGCCTCTTGCAGTTAGCCGCATTGCGCTATCACTTGCCAATGCTTGTCAAAGTAGGTATGAACACTTGACACCATTCGTGCCTCTGGGCCATGATTTATTTCACATTACAGCAAGGAAAAACACTCAAGGGAAAATAAAAGGATTGAAGAAAGCACCATGAAACATTACCTGCATCTGCCTACGTTGCTGCCGGCAACGGCGTCAGACGTGTAGAAGCTCCTCGCTTTGTTAATTTCAATTATTTCAACGCAGCCGGTGTAGTTGTGGACAGGTTCTGCTCTCTAGGGGATCAACGGGAAGATATACATTTGTTTTGTTTTTTTTCTCCCTTTTTTCGCACATTGCAAGATAATGTATCTTATCGGCATGCATGGACGCCTGCAGACTCACTCGATTAGCGGGATATTTCTGCGGCAGACCCCCCGCGAAGACGTGGTTGGTTCGTTGAATCATGTGTCCGAGCCAGTAATTGCTTGTCCCGCTATTGATCTTCACGTGGCCAGAGAGCGTTAACTCTGCTTCACAGGGGGTCAGGTGTTGTCTACACAGGATCACACAAACACAGGCGCCGAATCAAAGCAGCAGAGGCACGGGTAAACAAGCTTTGAATGTTTATTGCGTTCGCCTCTGGCGGTGATGAGAGGCGTTTCGGGCGAGGGCGCAAAATGCTGTCTCGAGGCTGTTCTCAAAAGGAGAGCAAACGGCTTTCTTGAGAGTTGCTGATTGGATTCATTTTGAGTTCAAGGAGCAAAAAAAAAATGTAATTTGGATGTGGGGACAAAGCCTGGATTTTAGAGGCGAAGATGGTCATTGGAACGGTCGGGGCAAAATACATCAAAATTAAGAGACCTTGGAGTTAATGGAAGTGGTTGTGTTGGCCTACAAATTACTGGCAGTGGAAAAGGTTTCCAGGGAAGAAAAAAAAAACTATTATATTAAATATTTCAACATTTTGGCATTTCACTTAATTTTTCTGACAAGGTTTTTCCTGTAGCTGGCCAATGCAGGTACACCCTCTGTCATGATCAGACATTGGACAATGGACGACACAAGTTCTGGCAACTAAAAATCACCTTTTGTAATCTCTTTACATCGTCTCAAAGGGAGCAGCACAAAGGCAAAGGAAAGCAAAAGCAAACAGCTGTATTGATTATTTCAAGAGCCGCTTTATTCTACCATCCCAGAAGCATCACTGACAAAGAAAATCATCATCCTGAGACTGACACTGATGCCACAGATAAATGTAGAAAAAAAAAAACTTGGAAGAGAAGAGAGAAACTCAGTAAAATCACCTCCCCAAAAAAACTTGGGAGGTGATATTGAAGCTCCAGCGTTTGCTAGCTCGCTAACTGAGCTAATGTCCGGGCCAGCTGGCCAGTTGGGCCGATCCAGATGTTGCAAACCATCTGGATGTGTGCCGTTCACACAGAGTGGTGAGACTTGTTGATGCTTGCTTAGCCAGATAGCTCAAAGCTTCCTGTTGGTGGCACTTGCCTCGTGCTAACATGGCTAGTGCTAAGTGCCAAGGAAAGCAATTCAGGTAGAGAGCAGGCGCAACAAACATGAAATGTTTCCTTATGGGAAGCTGACTCGTTGTGGAGAAGGAAAAGGGGGAGGATTAAAACTGCTCCCTGTTGGAGAATAAGCGGGATTCCAGAGCCGAAATCCGAGTGATTCGGCTCAGGTCACCTGTCAAGAATAGAGGACACCTGTCAATTCAGAGGGAAGAACAATGAAAATAACAAAAGGAAGAAAAAGAAACTTTGAGACACAAATTAGAGGGTTTCTTGCTGCGGCTCATGCAGGTAAGCCTCTCGTGTCTTTACTCCGACGCCCTCCCGCATCCACGACCTTTCTCCGTGGCCCTGCTGTTGATCTGCCAGGTATGTTTACGGCCTTCACATGGGTATTTTTGGACGCGCCCGAGAGCCACTGCTCGGTTTCAAAAAACCAATTCTCCACTTGGAAACAACAGGGGAGCGCAGATAATTACCTAAGTGCAGATTCTTGAATAACCATCTGCAGCTCGAGGGTACTCGGGGCCACAGATGCATCGCCTCTTTCCCCGCCGCCGTCTCCTGACACCCCTTGTTCCCCGAGTGGAAGCGAGGAGGTCCGCGAAGCAATCCAGTCCGATTTGCTAAGCCTGTGCTTTGGAGGCTGTCGCGCACACGCACGCCACTAAACACTCCGGGCGCCGACTCGGAGACACATAAGTCCTTCCTGTGGAGCCGCCATGGAGGAACGGTTAATTTAGAAGCAGTCTGCCAGAGCGGCCTGGCCGGCAGCCAGAGGGCACTGTGCTCACTGTCCTTGAGAAGTCGTCCCCACCGGCTCTTCTATTTAACATATTGAAAAGCGTCTTTGACGGGAAGATATATTAAAAGTCCATAATGAGTCGGGCGGCGGCGCGGAGGATGGCCGCGCGTCGCGGCTCTGGGTCAAATCAGACAAAGATGGACGAACTCGGCCGTCGGACAATTGCAAAGAATTTGCTTTGTGACACCGGGAACCATTTTTTTCATACCCCCCCCCCAACCCACGGTTATGACACCTCTCTCTCTCTCTCTCGCCGTGTCTCCGAGGGACGGCTACAGAACATTATGATTGATTTCAAACCGTTGTTGTATTTTTTTCCCCGCATGCAAGAGCGTAAAAAAAAAAAAAAAAACATCCAGGGGTGGAGCCTCGTAGCCCTTGAACCTGATAGGCGGTATTTTTTTTTTTTTTTTTTTTTCCAGGATGCGCTCGCATATTTAGGGCAGCGCGGCTCTCTGCCAAGAAACACGAGGCAACCTGCCCACCCAGGTTTGTCTTGACAAGGGAAAAAATTTGCTCACCTTTAGCGCATGGCGTCGTTCAGAACGACCTTCCGTAGGTTGGCCTCTATCTGTTGTTTAAAATGTGGCCTTTGGGAGGGAAGTATGCTTCATTTCCAACCATCTGAATCTGAGGTCATCGTGTCAGTGTAAAAATAAAGAACTGCGGAATCGCTGTCTTCTATTTAGCCAAACGCAACGGGATGATGAAAGTCCCTTCTTGCATCGCACAAACACCGCAGAGTAAAATTAACTTGATGCCTCTTTGTTTCAGCTTCCTGCTCATAGATAATAAACTTTCCAAACCACAGTCTGCCCCGTGTCAGGATATAATGGAGAGGGCTGGCAGGGAGACTGCACTAAGACTTGGAAACAATATAACTAAAGAGGCCACAGCCTCACTTTAAATCATTTAAACATTGATTTTGTGCTCGGCTCTTGCTTGTTAATCTTTCCGTAATGAAAAACTGCAAATGAAGACTTTAGAGCAGCCAATAAAACATGCCCAGTGATCACTAATGCATTTTAATAGGCACATTCTGACGTTTGTTTTACTTCTTTAACGTGTAAGCTGCTCCGACCACTCGGAATTAAATTCTAAGTTCTCAGTCCGGTGATTCCTGCCAATTATTTATTGCCCCTCTGTATTAGTTACAGCCGCTTTCAGGAAAACAGTTGGCAGTACAAATCAATCGAATACAACCTAGTGTGATAATATGTCGGAGATCCATTTGGACATCACTAAGCAGCTAGCTTTGTGTCAATCTTTCGTTTTTCAGTAAACTGACTTGACCTTGCCCAATAGCGGGATCATCAAGATTTCAACTCTGAAATTCAGTCAGTTCAATCCAACTATCGAGGAAGAAGCATTTTTAATCTCGTAAACCTTAAAATTCCATTGTGTTGCATAACTAGCTGGCCTCTTCAAATAACGATAAAAACACTAAAACAAGGCTGGAAGTAGCAAAGCGGAAATAACTCCTCCAAACTGCTCCAAACCCAGCAAGAAGTCAAAGTTGGAAACCATGACTGCTGCTAAACAGATTAGCATGGCTGCTAGTATAGCTGCAGTTGATCTGTCCTGAATTGCATTCTCACGCTGAAAGAATTAACTAAGATAAAATAATAAAAGAAAAGTAACTTAAAGATACATGCACCTTTTTGCATTACTGGCATACCAATGAACACTAGTACAAAAGTAATGTACAAATCTAGATGGGCTGGCGACCAATAGCCATGTGTGGCTAAAGACATGAAGCAGGGCAGCCATATGGTTGCTCCATCACCTGCTTTTAATGGACTTCAACCACCAGATACATGAGATAAAGCCAAACATAAAAGAAAATGTTCCATCTGCCGCTCCCGGTTGAATGTGACATTAAAAAAAAAATAATAATAAAAAGCTTACCTGATATTTACAATGTGAACCTCGCCATCATTAACAGGGACGGATGTACTGATCCGTGTGACCTCTTCCTCTTCGTTGCAGCAGAATGCATACTGAAACATTGCACAGGATGGAAATATAACTCAACTAAACACAAGACAGCAATATAATATAGGGAGTTTTAAAAAAGCCAAATGACCGAGTAGGTGTTACCTGCAAGACTCCATCAAGGATGAAGAGCTTCATGAAGAAGAAATCACCATTAGCCGGTCCTTGGTCCACATAGATAATAGTTCCCTGGGCTGCTTGACTTTGAAAGCTCACAGTAATGGTGTTTATCGTTTCGAGCTCAAAACCTTCAAACTCCAAATATGAGTTTCCAAAGTAGTGGATGTTGCTGGAATCTATTGAATGAGCAGAAAAGGAAACCCACAATGAGAACAGAGTTGAAGCTCTTCTTCCACAAGGAGGTCAAAGCACAGGAGAAGATGCAGGACCTCAGACTGCTTATATTTTCAGCGACTCGAGGAGGAGAGGGGATCTGTTGTCAGCGAGGCTTCAAGGCTAAGAGCTCTCGGCATTGTTGCATCCACTTATGGGAGTCGCGTAAATGTGACCTCTTTAGATCAAAACTTCTGAGGGAGCACGACTTAAAATGGGAAGCGGTGAATGATTCACCAGACTCTGGTTTGTCTCCAATGGAGAACCAGCTATCGAGAGACCTTGGCTGCTGCTGCAGCTTCTCCCCCTCTTCTCTTACTGTACTGCTGATACTGTAAATGTCGTATTTGCCACGGAGCTGCCGAGCGTGCAAATGGCACTCGATTAGTTGAGAGGAGCCTTGGCTGGAATGAAACTATTCATACAACTTTATTACATGCCTCATTTTATACAGAAATAACTTCTGCAATTATGGGCAATTTCCATAGAAGTCACACTGCCCGCGAGCCCATTGGAGGTAGTGACGCAGGCAGACTTAAAGGACTGCCTCAATGCTGCTCGGGCTCAATTGTACTTATTTATGGAAAACATAAATAAAGTGGTGCCATATGTTGCAAAAAAAAAAAAAAAAAAAAAAGCTAAATATGCAGCTAAAAATGTATTGCCAAAGATTGCCGTGAAAAAAATACATGTTTGAAACTTCAGTGTGTATAGGAACTTGCTGTACACAATATCATGCTTTCATAGAAAGGCTTATGACTGTTTAAGTCTGATTTCTACGACTTCTCAACAACGAACACAAGTCATGTTGTGGGTAGGATTGGAAAAGCACTGCCATGACGTCAGTGGGGCACTGACAGGGAAAATTCATCGAAGCTCGATTGAATGTTGCATTTATCCAGCAGAATACACAACGGATGGCACCTAACTTACAACTTGAAAGCCCAAGAAATATCTTGTGACTTGCCAAATTATGTATTATTATAGCATGCAATAAGAACTGACAGATGGATGGACAACAGCAGCGCGCCTGATCCCAATACCGTATTTACTTTACCTGTGATGTTACAAATTTAATAAGAATCGTTACAGTTCCGAATACGCAGAGCATAAAAACGTTGATGTACACATGATTGCGCAGGAGCGGAGCTCTACCTCTTCTGATCCCAGAAAAGAAAAATGTGTTGCACCAGAGGAACGAGTAGAGTCCTTTTAAAGATGCAGACTGATTAATCATGCAGACGCACGAGAGACCTTTATCAATATTTGTTGGATGTCAGCTGCTAATAGGCCAGGCCCCCCTTTGATCTGACATCCGGGGCCCCTCAGGGCATCTGGCAAACAAGCTATAACCTAAATATTCCCCGATTTCTCTGGAGAGCAATGTGACCAATACCCCGAGGAGAATCCGCTGACAAAAAAAGAAAAAGAAAAAGTGAGAAATATCAGGAGCGGACCCACTGTGATCTGTGAATTAATGAGGATAAATGTGCATGGTGCCGTGCTGTCTTTTTGCTCCATTCCTGACAATGGGGTTTGCCAATGCTGATGATGGAAAATTACCCCTCCGAGACAGAGCTATTCATTAATTTTAAAGCCTTGTTTAGTCTGTTGTAGTCTTTGATGCAGTCTGAGGCTGCTGCCAGGAGGCAGTATCATACCTCATTAGCACTTTAGCTCCACTCTTTCCTTCAAAAGGTCTCCCATTTTTTTCCCCTACTGCTACCTTCTATTCTCATCATCATTTTTTTAAAGCAACTCTGGGCTAAATCTAAATTGTAAATGTGCATAGCTTAAATGGTTTTCTATCTTTTTTTCCCTTTCACATGCATCATAAGGAGGACTCCTCACCGCTAGAGCGCAACATAATGCTGAAATGAAAGTTTTTGAAACTCCTTTTGTTCAGACAGGGAGGGGTGTGTGCGGAGGGGGAGGAAAGTGAGACCATTTCTTGATGTAAATCTTTCCGATTAGATTTAATTAGGGCTCAGCGATAAGACACGGCCATAAAGAGGGAGGGCAAATTGCGATGAATCATATTTAATGTGAAAAAGGTGGGAACATATGTTGCAGCGCAGACTGTGTGCAGATGTCAGACAGGTTTTGCGTGTGATATACTCCGCTCGAGGAAAAATATATATATAAATATATATTTAGAGAGATAGGAATTCAAGATCAATGAATGTGAGGCTAGACTCTGGAATGGCCAGATTTAATTGACATGGACGTAATGTCCCATTCGTTTTGTAAAAGCCAAGATGTAAGTCCTCTTTTGTCCCTGATTTATTGGCCATGGTAATAGACTGAATGATTGAACTCGTCACCGGACGGAGATAAAATACTGCTGAGGATCATTTTTAGGGGACACTCGCAATTTCGGCGCCGCGGGAGGAGTCAAAAGGTCGCCCGGCAGTGCCTGCGAGACGGGCGGGGAGAGAGATTACTTATATTCAAGATACATAATGTGCGAAGATGTGACTGAATATTAGAATACTCCCGGGGTGACGTGGAGAAATGGAATCCTAAAAATAGCCCGTCTGTTTTCAAACCCGGTGCCTAATTATATCTTTTATTGTCTGGTTTTAAAAATAAATGGCGAAATTAGTCGAGCGCTGACAGTCGCTGTACGGGAGAACGCACGGCTCCCCAAACTGCAGCTGGAGCGACACATTTAGCCGCCGCTTGTTTCATCACGCCGAGCGCTTTTCTACACCGCACCCCGCCTCACTCATGAATATTCATAGCTGCGCTAATTCATGCGAACGCTATTATGACTCACCAGCCAAGTTGTGTCACAGAAGATGTCAGAATGGTTACGGGCGCAATGATCAGGAGGCTGCCAACTCGATTAAGAAACAAACGGTGAAAGACGGCGGCGCGCCGAGCGAAGGTTACCAAGGTGAACGGCGCCCCCCCGAGTCGGGTGGGGCGTCTCTGAAAGCACCCCACCCCAACCCCCGCCCCTCCCCCCGCCGGGCTGCGGTGACTTCGAAGGGGGCTTAACTCGCTTCTTTGCCGCCGCACGTGGCAGCTGCAGATAACGCTTTCATCCGCGCTCCGGTGATCACAAAGAAGAGGGTCGGGTTAATCGTCGCTCAGCCGCCGCGAGGGTCTTCCCCCACCTGCGCTGTCGAGATTCGCATCATCTCTGATGGAGCTGCAGCGCTCCGAGACTGGGTGCCTCACCTTTGCATACGCAAGCGTGGACGAGGACATAAAGAGAGCCAGAAAGAATTTGGCTCCGTTTGGAAAATCCGTTTTTTGGAAGCTTTTAAAATATACTCAACTCTGTATTTTTAGCAATAAATACTTTGTTACTGTAGAGAAACTGTACTTTAATTGAGTATTTATTTGTCTGACAATGCTTCACTTTTACTCCCTACATTTGTACCCAAATATCTGTAGTTTATACTTCTTCCATTTGAAAAACATGCTCATTACTTACTGTGTTTAAAAGATACACATTCTGTTCAAAGTAATTCACTTGGTATTATAGCTGTTCTTGTTTGAAGCGGAGCTATTTGAACTATGCTTTTGTGTAATTAAATATAAAAGTGGATGATATTTTAGAGGGAGATTATTTTAGAGTACCCTGGCTTTCGGGTCACTGTTCATTAAGATTTTAGTGCAGAGAAAAATGAAAAGGTAGAAAATAACATTTGTTATTGTTATTAAAAGTGTGAAAACCCAATAATGGCTCACTGGTCATAATTATTACTAATTATAGTTTGGTTGTGCTGCAGTTTAAAAAGAAACAAGTAGAACAATTTTTGTGTGTTGCTTCATTGATGGCAAAAAAAATAAAACATTATTTAGATCTTTTACTTCACTACATTTTAGAACTTGTACTTTCTTATTTTTACTTGAGTGAAGGAGTTGAATCGGTTCTTTTACCATAGTATTTTCTTACACAAGCATTGGTACTTTTACCTTAGTACAGAATGTGAAAACTTTTGCCACCTCTGGTTATAATCACTGTATATATCTTCTTGTTGGGATGCGTTGTCAGTTTTCACTGAGCACATACACTAACTTTACCCAACGCAACATGGTAGCACCCTGCTTGGATCACCTTCTACCTCCAGGTCAGTCTTAGTTCTTTGCACAATAGATTCAGCAGAGACCTGGAAACCCTCCTCATGGCGTGACAGACACCACGCAGAAGCCGCAGACCTGTCGGCTGCACATCCATCACCCGCGATGATCACACCGCAGCACTCTTGTTCCAATTACAGCAGAAAGGGAATCTTTTAAGAAGTTACCACCTCCTGTTCCCATCAAATTCCGAAAGTGCTCCGCCGGACTGAGATCCCAGCTGTCCGAGCTCATGTGAGTAACAGACCTGCTTTTACTGTTCTCAGAGGACGGTCTGCGTACCGCGGCTCTAACCAGTCGTTACTTGAGTTAATATTATCTCCTCGTCTTGAAGCAGTCTACACTTCTCCTCTGACCTCCACACATTACCGCTCAGAGAACTGCTGCTTCCTGGACACTCCCTCTCTCTTTTGGAATCGCTCCTCTGAAAGTCTGGAGAAGATTAAAAACCAAAATCCCCTTTCTTCCTCTGTGGGTTGCTGCCGTGTCACTGGCTAGATTACTGAGCAGGTTGTAACACATGAAGTGGACAGTGAGAATCTACTGGGATCATGATACGACAATAATTGCCTAACTATACTGTCCTGTACCAAGACATTGTAATATCACTTCATGCCGATTGGTGTCAAATATGATTGACTCTCCCTGTGTTTCTAATTCCCGTTGACTTGGTGTGAATCAAAGGTTGTGGAGCAGTCTTATAGGTTTAAAGGAGCGCGTCTGTCTGATTCTATTTCAAGAAGCACCAAGGGCACTGGATGCGTGACCTAGTTAGGTGAACTATTAAGTTTCTGGGTCCCTCTGATGTTAAAACTTATCGACTTTGATTATTCACTCACTCATGTATCAGTCTAAAGAGATATTCTGTTGCACGGATGCTCGGGTTTGTTTTTCCACTCTGTGTTTTTTTTTCCCCTTCTTCTTCTCCAACCCACTCCAAAGTGGCGCAATGCGCAACAGACAGGGGCTAGATCAGGTGCAGCGGGGAGGGACTCTATTATGTTTGGACCACAGTGATTTTCAGAGTGTCGCGGTGAATTGGTTCAAGCTCGTCTGTGCTCAATAGGTCCGTTTTACAGCTCTGTGAACAGTTTCAAAGGCGGACGGACCTCATCTGTCAAGGAGTAACAATCTGCCCTGTGCTTCCAATTCCTCCTCTCGAACAGGCGACTGAATATAATACCAAGAACGTGCGGCGTGGTGTGTCCCGCCCCTGCCCTTTGAGCGTTTGAAAGGATACGGCGTCAAATTGTGTGGTGGGGGAGAACTCGAGCTTTAAAATTATTTTTCCCCCCCAGCAGAAATAAAAATAAAATGCTTTGTTGTTCCATAAAGGATTTCCTTTGTATACCTTGGCTGCACCAATTGTTAACGCTCTCTGCAGCCAACCTCATATGGTTTCCTGTTAGCTTCCCAGCCCTGGGAAATGCACTCATTCATAGCAGCTCAGCAGGAGTAGCCACTCATTGCAGCCAGCAGTGACAGTGTTGGGTAGGGAGGATAATAAAGGATCATTTTGTTGTTAGCTTAAAAACACATGTAATTACACATGTAATTTTATCATGGCCTACTTTTAGACCTTGTTCATTTTTATAAATCAATTTAAATAACACACTGACACTTTGGCACAATCTTATATGTATATATGGGAATCGTATTAAGTTGAGGCACTTCTACATTTTGAAGGCAGCAGATTGCAGACAACAAATTATATACAAGCAGAATAATAGCCTTTAAAGCATTTTCTTAAGTCGCTTCTTGTTAATGGAGTGCAAATCATTTGCAATGATAACAATGCAGAAATTCTACATAACCAAGACATAAGAGTTAAAAAATAAATAAAGGTAAATCTCTAAACTGAGGCCTTCAGTGGTCAACAGGCAGCAAAAGAATGATGATGATGATGAACTAATTCATATTATGAACACTTTAAATAACTGAAGATTAAGCCGATCCAAAAGCTCTTAAGATTCAATCAATGTTTTATTATGCTTTACAGTGGTTCAACTACTATTAAGTCGTTACTATTATTAGTGCTTGCAGCAGTCTGCTAAGTGTTATCAGAGCTGCTTTTAAGCTTATTTGATGCAAGGCTCGGGCAGGTTAAACGTTCTTAATGGGGACCTCTTGATTTAAAATAATTAATGTGCATTATCACCGTCTATCTGGCGGAGGTTCTCGAACCAGCTGCGGCTTCTCCCTGCAGCGGTCGCTCGATAAGGCAGGCCTGACACCTCCAGACAAACACATGCTCACGTTCACACCTACAGGTAATTGAGAGTCGACGTGGAGTTCGGTTTTGCTCCAGAGGGGGAAAACTAAAAGACACGGGAACGACTACATGCCAATAAGAGCCAAGAAATCAATCCGGCAACCTGCTTGGCTCGGCGGAAAACGCACCTGTGTACTTTTCGGCTGTGGATGTCATATTGAGTGAGAGCGCAGGAACTCTGCTTGCGGAGTTGAGAGTGATGTTCTTCACGGCGGTTGCCAGGGGAACGGCATCGGTGGCGGGAGGCAGGCAGCTGACCGCGTTGGTGCCGTCCACACAGGAGTAGGCTTCCGGACACGGATTCAGCAGGCAGTCGTCATAGTTGCGCTCGCAGTTTCTGCCCTGTGCATCGGAACGGAGGAAACAACAGTTTGGTGCGCGACATTAGACAACGTTTACAGCTTCCAGGATCAAGGTCGGAAACATGATGAGATCGTGTTATGAAATCTTCAGGCATTTATCTCTCTTTTTTAAATCCACTGCTGCCTGTTCAGTCCTCTGTATGTGCTGTGGATGTGATTGAGACTCACAAACACTTACACACCCATTTGTACACCCGCACGCACACACACAATTATTAATTTAGTTACTTATGGTTATATTTTTTATGTGTGTATTTGTCTCTTCTTCTTTATTATGTCTTTTGTTAATCATGTGACACTGCTGAAATGTCTGCTTCTGTTAACGCCACAATATTGTACTATGTGACCGTTTGCTCTCCGAGTCCCTCTCTACCCTGCAGCCCCTCACCTACAGCAGGTCCCCTTTCTATTCTCCCTTCCACTCCCTGCCCCTTCCTCAGTCCAGTCTTGGTCAGGATAAGATCAGTATAATAAAAACCAATCAACAGGTAGTTCCTGAACCGACCTGTGTGATTCACACATTCACAAGCTCTACCTTGGAGAATAAATCTGCCATCATAAAGACACTCAGAACCATTTCTGCTCGTCACTATGTAAAAAAAAAAAAAAAAAAAAGGAGTATTGGGAGTGAAGCAAAAAACACGGCCAGCGAGAAAGGCCGTTGGGTTCAAGAACTCACTGGTTGTTTATCTTCAAATGCTAAAATTCCTTTCAGCTTCAAAAAAAAACAAAAACATGCTATTGCAGCATTCATGCCGATTTCTTTATGCAAAGCTGCAGTATAATTACTTCCTGTTTAGTTCCTTGTCTTCTACTAGGGCTATATTAAGTTTCGCCAAGGGAAGCATCCTCATTAACAGGACAATACGCAGTATAGATAGGACATTCACATACATAAACAAATAGAAATGTGTATGCGATAATAAAAAACACAAAATATATCTTCATCATCATAGAAAAAACATGAAGAAAACACTAGTGAAAAGTGTTAACAAAACAACAACAGAATTTCTTTTCCCCTTACTGGGCTTTTTAAAGGCGGTTTGTAGAAGCAGCTTCCTGAATTTGTCACAGCTGATAGAAAGTCCAAGACCCTTTTCAAAGGTTGGCAAGACAGGTAAGCGATGTTTCTGTCGTGAAATCTTAGCAACCCAGCTGCTATGTGAGGTTACGATAAAATATAGATGATGAAACACTATTCATTTATTTATGGGTTGAAATCTGAAGGTCCCCTGTTATTCAAAACATACAATATGTCTTTGTCCCGTCAGTGAACTCCACAGAAAGACCACGTTTACTTCTATCTGCCCGCTCCTTCTTTTTCAGAGAGTGTGTTTTGAAAAACAATGTCGTAAAAATTGTCCCTTTGTGATGATTTTTTTGTTTTGTTCAAATAACTACCTGCGCCAGTCAAGGAAAAAAACAAAAAAAAAAAGCATATCTGAAAATGGGTATAATGAGGGACCTTGAATGTGGAAAGCCAGTCAAAATATATGTGTCACAGTGACAAGTTCAATTCACCTGCTTGACATTTATATACAAACAGGTGACACTTTGGTAAATGAACGGCAGGGATAAGGCAGGAAAGGCTTGGGCTGCAGTAGTGTGGATGCTAATTATACATATAAAAAACAAAACAAACACACACGCACACACACACACACACACACGCACACACACAAACATACAGAAGGTGTGTGGGTGGGGGAGGAAATGAGGTGGGAAGCCTCACCACAAATCCAGGACGACAGAAACAGGTGTAGCCATAGCCGGGATCATTCTGGATGCAGATCCCCTGGATGCAGGGCTGGGGAAGGCACTCATTAATGTCATCCTCACAGTGAAGGCCTGTCCAACCTGCCAGGAACAAAAGCCCGCAGAGTGCAACGGTGAGCCGGGGCTCTCCCGCTTCCGCCATCCGAAGTGAATATCAAACATGCTCCCCTAACATTGATTTGCTTCTTTTTTTTTGGGGGGGGAGAAGTTGGCGCCCACGCCAAGACAAGAAAAGGCTTTCACTAAAGACCAGGACGCCACATACATTTTAATGAGTCCGGGCTGTATCAGTTTTTTTCTTTTTTTTTATCACTGTACCAAATTTTCCCCAAGAGAGAAATGAATGGCTTCCGCAGGTCTTTGAAGCCTCGGCATTATGTAGGCAATACGCTCACCCTCAGCGGCCCCTTTCAATCCAATGAGTATTAACATGCTTTACATATGGTAAACTGTACTCTAACACATCTGGGTCGCGCTGAAGGCAGCCATCCAGGCGACACCTCTGCAGCCTCAGAATGTTTTCCCACGAAGGCAGCGCAAGGACGGGGGTGGGGGGGCTGGGGACCAAGTGTTTCGGTTCACTCCTTTCCCAGTAAATTGAGAGATCAGCGGGACGCGTGAGTGACTCACCTGACCTGCAGTGGCAGACGTAGCTATTAATAAGATCTTGGCAAATGGCACCGTTGCGGCAGGGCGCCGAGCAACATTCGTTAACATCCACTTCGCAGAAAGCCCCCGTGAAACCTGGCGGACAGCTGAGAAAAACATAGCAGGCTGTGAGAGCGGCCCCGGCTGTCACATCCATCTCCCGGCCCTGACGCGCCGTCTCTGTCACAAGTGCTGGTTCTCCGCAATTCATCAAAAAAGAAAAAAGAAAAAAAGGGCCAACGCTTTCCTTTTTTCTGTATTTCCCATCCGCATCAGTTCAGTTGTATCTCTTTATTTCTAAGCACATTCTTTAAAAAACAAAATAGACACTTTTCTTCGGTGAGACTGCAGCTGCAGAGCGAGCGGTAAATAAAGTTGATTCGTTGAAAAGTTTAGCGCCAGCTCATAATTTATATAACGCCGCGTCAAAGAGTATTAAAATGCATTTTTAAAGAGCACAACTTGATAACAGTTATGCAATATGATGCGCGGAATGAATCTTCTTTTATTGAATCTTGCATTTATGAAGGCAGAGTGCCGCGTGCACTGCAATCAAGCTGGACTAAGATGTAATTTTGCTCAAAAGCAATAATCCTCCATAATTAATGGAAGCAACCCAGCCAGACAATACAATCAAATATATATATATATATATATATATATTTTTTTTTTAAATGATTACTTAAAGGAAGCAGTGTGCCAGATTTCACACTAAAACATTGGCCTATTCAAAACAGACACTGCTGTACAAAAATCCCTCATCTGAGCTTTTATGATTATAATATGAATTTTATGGGGATAAAGCACTTGCATTAATTATTCCAAGCATATTTTGCATTATGTTGAAAGAAGGGTGATGGTAAACTGTCTAGTTCATGGAGGCTCAAGTCAGTGTGGCGTCAATGCAGATGAAGTGACTCCTCTCTGTTTTATGAAACAGACAGAAAGTTTATTTTCTTCTGCTGAAACGACTCCTAAAGTTTAAAGGTTCAGGAATAAAAGGGTTGCTTTTACATATTTAGGCATTGCAGGAAAACACACTGCTGCCCATGATTTGGAAACACTTTGTTTTCCGACACAATCCTCCATTTATTCCTATTTAAATGCATCATCACTCTTTTTTTTTTCCAGGCGACGGCATGACGAGTCCTTGTTACGCAGGTGAAATGACTTCATGCGTAGGTGCAATAAAACACACAACAAAAAAAATAATTTATGATTTGCTTTATAGCTGAAATCTATCACGCAAGACGACTGCGAAGAACTTGTGATGGAGGGATAACCTGCACGTTAAGAGGCAAATATAAATGTAATAAACGCGACTATAAATATGCAAATCAACACTTATTGCCACGTGAAAAAACACTTTGGGGAGCCTGACAATTTGCCGCGCGGGCAGGAGGAAATTTAGAGGAAAAGCAGTGATCCCACGGTAACACAGACAGACACTAATAGACGGTGTTGCCGACGTGCCGCTCTCTGGCATGTTGATAGTCGTTGTGTTTTTTTTCCCCCCGACTGAATCAGCGGAGCTCTCTGCGTCGGTGTCATTACAGCCAATTTATCCAGCGACAAAATCCTGCCGCCGCAGCCAAACAGTAAACTCACCGCTGGACGATTCAAGCTCCAGCGCATTAGAAATGATCAACCTGTCCGCTGGACTTTCAGTGAGATGTCTTCTTTTTGTTTTTAAGCAGAGCTCAGGGAACAAATTGAGGATGAAGAAGAAATACTTCTAATAGGTGTGGTACGAGGCCTGTGAGGAGGATTTTGGGACTGAAGCTCAAATTTGGCAGAATTTAAATGCAGAGTTTGGCAGGTTTCCTTGTCGAGGAGCCGCTTTCAGAGGTGTTTAGTGGGGTTTTATATATCTCGCATTGTATATCTTATTGTTTTAACTCATTTATGTGTGATAGATTTCTATTGAGTGTATAGTCCTATATTTTATTTCTATGCGTGAAAGCTGAGACTCCTCAAAATTTCGTCAAACACTAAAACATCTTGAATCTTGAGTCATGAATTATTATCAGAGACATAATAATGAGCCGACTCGTGCAGCAAACACACCTGCGGTCAAAAACCAGGTTGCTTTTTTTTTTAATTAGACCATCTACTGAAGCCTTTTCACTGTGGTAGGAGGGAGAGAGGCGGTCAGACAGACCGATAGACAGATAGATAGACAGATCCTTTAGACAGACAGACAGACAAACAGACAGATAGATAGATGTAATTTTACCCCATGGAAATAAAATGATCACAAGCAGCTTTAATCTCCCATGAATGAAAAAATATTAATGTGCTTCGAATAACCTGAACATCTGTTCTCTTCCGTCAAATGGTAATTTGTGCGACGACTGCTCTCCGCGGCGCTGCCCTTTTCCAGAGAGCAACAAACGCTCGCGAACGCGGCAAGTGAAGCGCCTCTAAGTAACTTTGTCCTCCGCGCGCACAACAAAACTCGTTGCCGGGACACGGGCGTGCGGTGTGGAGGAGCTGGACCGACACGCGGGCCGGCAACGCATTAAATCATGCGGGCGAGCGGCCGGCGCAAGGTTACACAATGTAATTAACTGTAAGGAATGCGGCTGCGTCGGACCTGCGCGGCCTCGCCACTACACGCCACTCGAGGGAGAGCGTGTCACCAATTAAAAAGTAATGACTCACTTGTGACAGAGAGGAAGAGAGGAATCCCGGGATAGAACATGGCAGGGAGCGCCCGTCACAACCATTTGTGTGTGTGTGTGTGTGTGTGTGTGTGTGTGGGGATAAGTCTTCCGACACCTTCTACGAACCCAGTTCCAGCCTTTCATTAATGAGCTGGAACTGGTACACAGTGTTGAAGAGGGTGCATGCACACCAACATCACCCTTTGCCCTTCATCGCTTCGCTAAATATAAAGCTGTTTGTTTATTAGTTACGCAACAGGAATGGAAGGACAAAAAAAGAGAGGAAGCACCATCAGGTATGACTTTTCAAACGGGGTGGGAATTTAAACTCACTGGCCACTTCATGAGGTACACCCTGCTAGCACTGGTTGTACCTCTTAAAGTGGCCAGTGAGTGTATAGATATAAGTGGAGGTGCTCCTGCAGACCTTGGTTGCAACCAGTGGCTGTTTGCGTTACCGCTGCCTTTCGACGGTCTCCAACCACTCCGCCCACTCTGACCTCGGACAGGATTCATTTTTCTTCCCACAAATAGCTGCGGACTCAAAAGACATTTTCTCTTTTTCTAGGACCATTCACTGCACGTGAAGTCACCAGTCTGGTCACCAACAACCGTGTCACTTAAATCCTCTTTTTACCGCATTCTGATGTTTAGTTTGAGCTTCAGCGGGTCGTCTTCCCCACCTCTGCAGTTGTGAATGCACCAAACTGCTGGCATGTTGTTTTGCCTTCACATGCAATGGAACATTTTACCTAATAGAGTTCAAATTTCAGCATCAAAAGAAGATAATTTTACATTGGTATCCACACAGGGTCGGTGCATTTGAAATCAAACTGCAAAATAAAATAAAACACACACACAAATAAAATTGACACTTTTCAAATTTGAATCAAAATCAGACCTCGACCCTTTAGAAAAAAATGGAAAGCTAAAACGTGCCCGCATAAGAACAGACGCAAGAATCTGAAAAAACGCTTTCCGTCTCACCTGCACGTGAAGTTTGATCCTTGGCCGTCGACGCACGTGGCACCGTTGAAGCACAGCGAGCCATTCAGGGCGGCGCCGCTGCCGCACACGTCAATGTCGTCCTCGCAGGTTTTCCCCGCGAAGCCGTCGCTGCAGAAGCAGGCGTACTTGTCAACGAGATCCACGCAGGAGCCTCCGTTCAGGCAGGGCCAGGAGGCGCACTCCTGTGAATGGGAAGAACATGCACACACGCTGGGGAGGGTGAGGCTGGTCACAATGAAAAAAACTACCACTGTCAGCGCTAACGCATTAATCGCGATTAATTAAATGCAATCCATAACGCGTTATTTTTTTTTAAATCGAATTTCAAACAGGAGGCTGGGTTCACGCCGGAAGCGGAAGCGCCGCGGAATGGAGCCCACTACAAGGACTACAACAGGAAGTCACTCAATGAAACACGAGGAAATCAGGTAAAGTTTCAAAATAAAAGCAATTTTCAAAATAATTTTATTGTGATTGACAAATGCGATCATATATGTGTACTTGCGAAAGAGATGAAAACACACACACACACACACACACACACACACACACACACACACACACACACACACACACACACACACAGGAAAGATAGAAAAAACAGAGTGGCCCTGTTACGGCGTTTACGTGTCCGGTGTGAACCCGGTGTGAACCCGTGTGAACCCGGTGTGAACCCGGTGTACCTGTACTCGGCACCTCTGGCCAATTCCTGGTAAGAATTACTTCATTATATGGGGTTAAGTCTGCCTTGAAGTGCAATATAACGGAATTTTACACATGCAACTCAAACCGCGATTAATCGCAGTTCACTATGAAGATTCTGCGATTTATCGCGATTAAAGAAGAATCGTTTGACGGCCTGAACAAAAAAAACAAATAAATAAATGAGGGAATTAATGCAACTTTGGTTCAGTGCGGACTGCTCTGATTATCTGCTGGGCTGAGTCCTCCCGGAGACCCTGGGAGAAACCCGACGTTTTATCTCCTGAGCCCGACAAAGGCTCGGTTTTAATCAATTAGGCATTAGCCATTTCTTTTAATCAGGTGTTTGTACAATGTTTACATGATCATGGTGGGTCCATCGACTTGTCTCCCTGGGAAATCAATGGGGTCAGCGCTACCAAAGGCTACACAAAGATTACAAAATTAGCCCCGGCCAATTCCTCCCTCCCTTTTAGAAAGAAAAAAAAAAGAACGAAAGAAAAAAAAAAGCCAGTCTAGCTGCAGGTTTTTATTAATTAAGCTCAACTCACATCAATGTTTGATTCACATCTGCTGCCGGCCCATCCAGCCTCACAAAGGCAAGAGTATGAATATATTCCGTCTTCACAGCTGAAAGAGCCAAGGCAGATGGGGGTGGGAGGATGGGGGTGGAGGGTTAGAATCGATTCATTAAGATTACACTGCTTGGCGAATTTCACTTGAAAGCACTCATACAATATGCACACAAAAAGTTCCTGCAGGAAGCTCCGGGAGACGGTCCTCTGAACGAGGCCCCCGATAGAATTAATGACCGTAATTTAAAGAGCACGGAAGGCAACCTGGAAGTGGCCTCGCATTAGCTCCTTGCGACATGTGACGCAGCGACACACACACACACACACACACACACACACACACACACACAACACACACACGCACACACACACACACACACACACACAGAAACACGCGCACACACACACACACACACCGCCCGCTGCGCTGGCAGGATGTAATTAAAAACAATTCCGGGGCCATTTTTGCATAATTTGCGCCTCCTCCTCCTCCTCCACCACCCCCACCACCTTCTCCTCCTCTGCTTTCTCCTCCTCCCTCGGTGACAAAGAAAAATGGGCACCTCCCGTGAAGACAGGGCGCCGACAGGCATTCATCAAGGTTGGTTTCGCAGCGCGGGCCGGCGAAGCCGTCAGGACACAGGCAGTGGTATCGATTGGCCGCGTCGATGCATTTCCCACCGTTTTGGCACGGGCTGGAGGCGCACTCATTGATGTCCATGTCACAGCGCAGCCCTGGGAAACAAGGCGTTATTCGGTTACACATTTCGTATATTGAGGCATCCTAATAAGAGAACATTTTGGGTTTTTTTCCCTCTGCACTAAAGGAATCAGATTGATCATTGTGGCTCTGCCTGTTTATTTTCTTGAATGCAGGAGTTTATCACCGCCGCCTACTTCAAAATGTCCCATTTTTAATGTTCATTTTCTAAATAATACGAATGACGTGATAAATTATGAAAGAAAATCCAGACACAACCCTCTCAATCTCCAGAAAACATCTTTTTTTTAGCCCTCTGTTTGCAGCAGACTGCAAAAACAACGGGAGTTCTGGTCCTGTGTATGAAAGGGAGGGAAATCCAGGTGGCTTTGAGGTTGTGGAAGAGGGCAGAGCAAACACTCGGCCGTGACATCACTAACCCAGGAGAGAGATTAGTGAGGCACTGCACCCTTGGTGCATGTTTAACAAGGTCCATGATCATCCGAAAATCACAATCCTGCAATGCAATCAAGTAGTTTAGTATGAAAACAATGACGGGTCGAGAACTACTAATCACCATCTCTGCCTTGTTATTATCTTCATAAAAAGAAAATGCAACTTGTCACAACCTTCAGTCACCCTTTGTCAAACTTGACAATCATCCCCGGCCAGTTTGATTTGTGTGGCGAGGAGCTCAAACACTGTTCAACCCGTGACAAGTGGAATCTGAAGGGATTCAAAATGGTGACAAGGACAGATTTAATAATGCACAACCCCGCAGTCCGTGTAAAACCCTCCACTCATCCTGCCTGACTGAATAAAATCCTTGTCTGGTCAGCAAGTTCCCTCAGTCGAGTGCGATGGAGGTTAAATCACACAAAGGGCTCCAAGCCTGGCTTTCAACAAATCAGGCCTTTTTTTCTCTCTCTCTCTCTCTCTCTCTCTCTCTCACTGTCAGTCCAACGGCGCCACAACAACAACCGACACGGCCACTTCAGGGCAGAACGAAAAACGGAAATCATATCCGAGGAGCCGTCTCTCCCTGTGAGGACACACTTGTTTCATATTTCCTCCCCTCCGGTCCGGGGAACCTTTGATGAGGTGTGATCACACACAGCGGTGGTAAACACCAGTGCGCCGCGTGGACTCACAAAGCTTTACATTAAAGGGCTTCAGTAGCCGCCAGAGTTTTCACCTCAAGTTTTCTCTGCCATTTTTTTTTAATCCCCTTTTTTTCCGCGATACTGAAAAACAAGCCTGGAACAGCTTTAATGAAGAGGCTTCCTTCTTTCTTTAGCTTTAAGTCATACCTTCTAATTTTGTTTGACGCTTCATTAATTATTGCGCAGGAGGGTAAAAAAAAAAAAAAAAAAAAAAAACGCGCCGCCGATTTTATCAGTGTGCGGGCTTGCACTGAGCCGCAGCTAAATCAAAGAAATGTGGCATCTGGGGAAAAAAACATTATCCGCTTCTGAAAGTTTTAGCCAAGTTCTATTCGGAGGCGCACCAAATTTAAAGGGCTTAAAAGGGCTACTTGATATTTCCTGCAGGCTGGTAACAAATCACAGCAGGGGTGCTCTAAATTAGCTCCTCGGTAAAATGCTAATTGATAAAAATAAAAAAAAAGAGGGATGGTAAGATTCCCATCCAATGAAATTCCATGACAAACCATTTTTTAATGACTGCCATTGATTCTTGTTTTGAGCTTCTGCTGCCCCCAGAGGCTGTTTGTCGTCTGACTGTTCTTCACCACTGTGGCACCGTTAAAAAAGAGAAATAAAAAATCTTTCCAACGGTACAAGATGTATTGCGTCGTTTCAACAGAAGTATTAACATATATATATATATTAATAGTAATAGGGCAAAGAGAAGCGTCCAAACTTTTTGCCCCATGTTTAATTTGCGTGTCTAGGAGGCCTGAGATCCAATGGAAGTTTCTAGTATAGAAGCTGAGCAAAGCACAGTACAGCACTGCAGGTGGTGCAGATGAGTGAGTGGAAATAAAAAGGCAAGCTGAGGACATATTAAAAAAAAAAAAAAAACAGTCCGAGCAGAAAACCAACCATCAAACCAAAAAGAAAGGAAAAAGAGACTTGCTGACACGAGGAAAGGAGAAACACACCTTCCTACTTTGGCTCTGCAACCAGCCGCCCGTCTTAAGACAAGTCTGCGGATGAGACCGCAGTAAGTCATCCCGATCGGGAGTGTTGCGGCCATCCATTATTTATGCAGACCGAAAACAAAAATAGCAACAGGATCTCAGGCGGAGCGGAGGGGCGGGGAAAGTTCACGCTGCGGAGGAAACGCCGGATAACGGCGGCTGTCAAGGTGTCTCCCTCCCACTGACAAATCCCAACGCCAGCGAAGAATAAACACAGATGACTGACTGTCTCGGAGACGCTCGCCCCGTGCCGGCTTTCACTGATGTGTGGAAAATCCACCGCCGGTTGGTTTTATCTTGTTTGGATTGGAGAAACAAGAAGGGCGAAAGCCATTCATCTGATTTTATTTATTACACTGAATGCTACGTTCTATGTTATTTCACACGGTGCACGTAGTTCATGGTCCCGAATGTTTTGCTGTTATTCACATTTGTTTGGCTCACTATTTTATGAGTAACATGAAATCACATTAAAGAGATGTTTACTGCAAATGTACAAACTGCAAAAGTTTCCAATAAAAAAAAAACATTTTAGACAACTATTTTGATGAAAGATGAAAAGAAATATATTTTTAACTAATACGCCATTCTGAGAATTTATGTATTCAATAAATTCAGCCAATTTAAATGAAATAGTTTCAATTTCATTGACACTATTTTATGAGATATTTTAACCATATCTAACAAAAAACAGAAACGACCAGATTCTGACCCATAGAAAAAGACTTCATACTTTCAGGCTTAAAGTATTGAAATACGATGATGGAAAATAAAACTACTACTGATAACAAAATAGGGCTTAAAATGACAAATGTTCCACCAGGATTAGTCATGAGACCTTTCGGGATTAAGTTCAATCAGTATGCAAAATGTAGATTAACTGCTTGGCTGGCACATTGTTGCTTAAACACAATACTTGTTTCTGAGAGAAGAATTTAAATATCAAGTGTCACAACATGCACGCGCGCGCGCACGCACGCACGCACACAAGCCGTGCGCTAACACAAGAGGCGTCTCGGCTTCCAGTTGAAATCCAATTAAGGTTGTTTGTGCAGCCAAAACACGTTCCCCCATATGCCAACACTGAATGGGAATTACTTGAGTGAAACAACAGTTTTCAGACAATTCATCGGGTCCATTGAGCAGGAGGGTGAATTTACTAAAGCCACGGCGAAGAGTGGGGTTGGTGGCGGGGGGGGGGGGTAGCTAGACATAGTCATCATCATCATCATCACCTTCCTCCTCCTCATCACCAGAACAATGTGCTGACTGAGGGAGCTCCAACAATGTGCTGATGGCACGGCGGCGTCACTCAGGGGAGCGCGCTCCTTAATGACGGGTGAAGAGCACAACAGAGGAACAGCGCGTTTACACTGTGATTTATATAAACGAGATCAGCCATTCATCATGTCCCGCTAATGACTTATGACCCCGGTGAAAGAAAAAAAAAAAAGAAAAAAGCCTGGGAAAAACAAAAACAAAAGAAAAAAGCGCCTGCGTGCAGCTAATGCATAATTGCCATCGAAGAGGCTTTCCAAAAAAAAAACCATCTTGAATAATGATTGCACGGCAGGGAATTAGTCGGCTGCCAATAGCTGTGCAGCGCGTCGCCAGCCTGCCTGACACAAGATGACTGAGCAGGAATGAGGGGGGAACAACAAGGCTAAGGAGCTCAGAGCCGCGACTGAAAGCCGTCGCGAGCAAGTTGTGGAGCGCTGCGACAAAGTCTAATCTTAATTTTTTTCCTCCCTCTAAGTGGGTCAAACTGACTTTTAGAAAAGGTGAAAAGAGAAAAGGCATAATGATGATGGAAAGCTGGCAGAGGTGTCAAAAAAAAACCCAGGAGAGAGAGAAAGAGAAAGTTCTGATAAGTATTTTTTTTATTTTGCATTCATTTCCGTTTGCAGGATTCAAAAAAAAAAAAAAACTCCTCGTCTGGCAGCTCATCTTTTCCAATTACACCAAAGTTAGACGTCGTCAGTCCCTGCAGTCTGAATGGACGCGGGCAAACAAAGCTAACAACTTTAACATTTAAGAAAACGACACACCCTCTGGAATCGACTCCGTCCGTGACGTGGTTTGCAGCAGGGTAACTCATTTAGGCAAGTCCAGATGTAATGTCACGCTGCCTCCATCACATGATCTGATCCCTCTCAGTATTCCTGCCAGACTGAGCCTCTATAGGTAGCTCCTTAGAACAGCCACTGCCTCGACACCAACCTGGCAACTGTAACTCCAGCCAGGCTCCAAGCAGGAGCTAAATTGCAGTCTGACTTCTCATAAAACGCTTGACTTTTGGCGGGAATTTCATGCTAAGGCGATGTTACTGATATACTTGAAAAGCGTCCTTGACACAACAGCCTGCACAGCAATAGTAACCAGGAGGGGCGGCGCTTAAGCAAAGGCTAATTTTAAATTGTCAATTAGTCTTGCGGCTGTGACCGGCTTCACAAACACAAGCATGATCCTGGACACAAGCTCCCGTTTCTGCCTCCTAAGATCTTCGACTTGGCCTTTACGATCCTCCGCCAGGCAATTAGCCGTTCTGAGAGAGCAGAAAATAAAGACGCACTGACTGGCTGCGTTATTGACCAACGGCGAGCAAGAAGAAGAAAAAAAAGAAAAGGAAAGAAGAAAAGTCAATTTCAATTCATTACAGCTCGATCGCAGCCAAGCTAGCCAGAAGATATCGCAGCAGATGGAAGCATTAATGGGGGGCTTCGGCGGTTTAAGCTAAAATAAATCTTGGCCCATCCACAAATACAAAAAAAGACTTCTCCACCAGTGGCTGAAGTAAACAGAAAGGCTGGCGAGACAAATGCTTCAGACGTGGATAAGACGACCAAATTAATCTGGTGAATCAATGAAAAAGTGTGAGGACATGGAAAAGAAGCCGGACGCAGCTTCAGCTGCACCAAAAAGGTTTTTTCTTTCTTTTTTTTTCAAAAAGTTGTTGTTTCCCTTCTTACTAGAGCAAATATTTTGTATGAGTTCTGGTCGGTTTGAGCCAATCCGAATGGTCTCCTCTGGCCCGCGTGCTCTCCCTGGGGGACCCCCCCCGTTTCCTCGCATGAGCTTAGAGCCACAGAAAAAGTAATGACTTGTACGATGCTGCGCGTAGGCCTAATAATAAAAGCTGCTTCGTTGGGAATTGGGCCACGCTGCGTGTCAGCCGGGGCTCTCCAGAGTAGCAATACCCCAGAGACTTCCTCCACCTCTCTCAGCAGGGAGAGGATAAATTGATGATACAGGGCGGAAGACAAATGAAATTAATCTTCCCGGCTCCTGACAGGAATCGGCTTTAGATACAGCGCACGTGCGCGCGCACGCACGTGCACAAGACAAATGGACCGAAGCAGCACAACAGCGACTAAAGAGCCCCGGTGAAAGGAAATAAAAACAAAAACCAGCTGTGACGTTTCCATCAAATTAAAGAGCTGACGGGGCTTCATCTCCGGCTAGCTTAGCCAAGATGCTAACGCCGCTCCTGTCAGAGTGAGACGGCCTGACAAAAAGAAGAAGAAAAAGAAGCAAGAACGGTGAGGCGTCTCCTCCCTGGGATCCAGCACAGAGGTCACGATAAGCTTTGCGGACCTTCCTATTGATCTTCAAGTCACCTGGGGCAGGAAGGTGTGTGTGTGTGTGTGTGTGTGTGTGTGTGTGTGTGTGTGTGTGTGTGTGGGGTGGGGGGTTAGCTACCTGAGTATCCAGGGCGACAGACACATTTGAAGCCGCCGGGCGTGTTGATACAGATGCCCTCGTGGCGGCAAGGTGAAACTTCACACTCATTCACATCCAGGTCACACAGAGTTCCAAAATAACCGGGAGGGCACTCACACCGGAACCTGAGGAGGGCGGAAGACAGAGGAAGAGACGCTTTATTCCCGCCGTATGGGGAAGAAATGGACGGAGTTTAACCTGCGCGCTCCCGCCGCTTGGTCCGCTCACCTCCCTCGGCAGGCTCTAACGCAGCCCCTCGCAGGCTTGAAAGGCGGCCTGACCCGGTGAGATAGGGAGAAAACACGTCTGAACACCCCCCCCCCCCCGCTGCTCCCATCTCCAGATCACTCAGACAAATTTCTAATCCGCAAACAGCCTGTAATTAACCTGACAAACTGAACGCTCTTCACTTAATCAGCCTCTTTAGGCTGTGAAATCCGCAGACTTAATCAGTGTTGAAATATCATCACAGTTTGTTACGTATCACCGGAGCGGTTAGAGGTCCCAAAGTGTGAAAACGAATAAATAAATCACTTCACCGTTTTCTTGCGAGAGCTGGCATCTCTCGCAAGCCACGAACCCTGCGACTCATTGGCTCGCTCCACCTTTTCAAACAGTGTGTGCTAGAAAAAAACAAATTACAAAACAAAACAAAAACACACAATTGTGGAAATCAGTGCCCCTTGTGATGTCACAAAGGGCACTGACACCTCTCTCTGATGGCCGACGACACCTACATCCAAGTGTTTATTCCAGCGACAAGGTATCAGTTTTATCAGGAAGTTGCGCTGAGGTAGCTACGTAGATCGATTTTTTTTTATTTTTTTTTTTTACATGAGGCTGCAAACAGAAGGCTAAATATGCCGTTTTGTGGATAAATCACTACGAGGCCGCTCCACGAGAGTCTGGAGATAAATGTCACGCAGAAAAAAATAAGATTTGGAAATGAGTGTCACATAGCATGAAAAAAAACAACAACTTTAATTCCCCTTTAATTTACCAGAAAGCAGTTGCAAAAAAACAAACAAAAAACCTCTTTGTGATGTCGCAAATGGCAATGATAAGAACTCTGTTTGCACTCCGACGAGCGGCCTCGTTTTTCGAAGGTCGCTGTCGGCAGGGAGAAAAACATTTTATTTTGCGGACAGCGCGGAAAACAAACTGCCAAACACTGCAGTTTGCGGATACCTGTGAATGTTTGTGTACGATCAATTAGTGAGTCAGCTCCGCTGCTGGCCAGGATGAAGAGCAGAAGATCTGAAAATTGCTCTAATACGGGACCTATTAAAGCAAATGGACGGATGAGCATCAGGACGAGCCAAGCCGGGGGGGAGGGGGGAGCGCGTCTCAGCACGGCGGCAGTCTGCTTGTGGCGAAAATGGCGCCACGTGACGCTTCGCGGGCAAGCGCCGAGGTTAAAGCACACCTGATGTGAACCCTTCCCCCTTCCCCCCCTCCCCCCCCCCCCCTGCGCACCCTCCCCCAACACCCCCCCTCGGACCGGGTAATCAGGGAGAGTGCTGCGAGCTGGGGGCCGGGTCGCGCGGGAGCGAAATCATGACGGGAGACGAACTGAAGACAAACCATTTAGGACTCAAATTGGCCCTGGGACCTGGCAACCCATCTGTCCAACTAAGCCCGGAGGCCCCGGGGCTCCCATTAAGCACAGCAGAGGAGCGGCGCCGGCGGAGTCAAGCCTGGTCCAGATGCATGATGTCTTTCCTGCCAAAATTCGCTCTCCTCCGTCTCGGAAGCGGCGGCTTATGTGTGTCAAGGATAAAGACGAGCGCCGTTACGTAAAAATAAATAAATAAATAAGTAAGTAAATAAGTACATAAATAAATAAATAAATAAATAAAGCGGAAAGTCTTTGTGGAGGAGGAGCTGCAACCATCTTGTCTTCCTGGTTCCCCCTTTAATAAACGCTGTTGTTCGTTTGGGTTTTTAAATCAAACCGAGGAGCCCGGATCCTGCTCCGATATTTACTTATTCATGCAGTTTTTTTTCTTCGTTTTTTTATTTTCATTTATTTATTTTTTCCAAGGCACACCGTAAATAAATAATAAAGTTCTTACTTGTTTATGAGATCCTGACAAACGGCGGCGTTGTGGCAAGGACTCGAGGCGCACTCGTCGACGTCTGACTCACAGTGAAGGCCAGAAAATCCCAGCTGACACTCGCACCTGGGAGAAGAGAAACCCTTTTTATTGATTTTTGTTTTGGTCTTGCTTGCCTTTATTATTAAGGCGCAGAATGTCGCGGAATTAAAAAAAATAAAAAAACAAAAAAAAGGTTAGCCACAGAGTAATTACACGATGAGACGGCTCAAAAATCCTTTCGATTTAATGTATTTAACTGTGTAATTAACTTACAATCACAACAAAAAGCTTAAATTTCAAACCTTCGCAAAAAATAAATATAATAAATATTTATAACATAAATATTTATATATATATATATATATATATATATATATATATATATATATATATATATATATATATATATATATATATATATATATATATATATATATATACACACACACACACACATACATATATATGTGTACACACACACTTTTCCAATGGCCTTGAACCTTTCAGGCTGCAACACCGGTAACGTTTGAAGTCCACTTCAAAGGCCCCGGCGTGTTTCCCCCATTTTCCTAGCACAGAAACGATGCTCTGCCGGTCGCAGGACGTTCTTTACCTGTAGCCGTTGACCCCGTCCACGCACTGGCCGCCGCTCCGGCACGGGCTGGAGGCGCACTCGTCGGTGTCCACCTCGCACCGGCTCCCCTCAAACCCTGAAAAAGACAGATGAGACGGTCACAGCCGGGTGCCGACGTGGGGTGGCCCGATGATAACGACGGCCCCTGCGAACGGCGCTTTAATGGAGGCGGCGGCGTAGCTCATCTTCTGGTTCTCAGCGCTGTTTCCCCCTCCGAGAGGGTGGAAGTCTAATAATACTTTAGTGCCGCAGACAGATTGGTCTGAGGGCTGGTGGTTTGGGCTTTGGGAGGTGTGCGACTGCCAGCGAGTGTGTGTGTGTGTGTGTGTGTGTGTGTGTGTGTGAGAGAGTGTGTGTAAGGGGACATCTTGTTAAGTTAGGCTAAGAGGGAGAAGGTAAACCCCAGAGCTCTCTTGCCCTTTTTCATTAGGGGGTTGTGGCGCCGGGTGGCCGAGGGGATCAGCGCGGATGTTTTCTCATGTACTTTTGAAGGCACCCAGGGAGCCCCGCCGCTGCTCCGCCTGTCATGCTTCTTCAGCCCCCGCCCCATCCCTCCCACCCCATCCCTCGCTCGAAAGCAGGTCGGAGCGAGACGGAGCAGCGGCGTGGGGAAATCAGAAAAACAAATGTAAACCTCAAGCCGAAAAGAGAATTCCCGTTTTGCAGAGCCTAGAGCCAGGGAGAGAAGTGTTAAGCTAAGCTAAGCTAAGCTACACTCAACCAAGTTTGAATTTAGAAAGAAAATTCTTTAAAAGCCCCATATTACAAAATAACTTGATAGTCCTCACCCCCCTTTTTTTTTTTTTTTTACCTCTTTCACTTGCTCCAGCTTTTAAATGTGTGCTTACAATCTGCCCTTCGTGACCTCACAAAGGATACAATTGTAGCACTGTGCATACAGTGACCTCTCGAGCCCCCTGTCTGATGTTTGTCTGCCCTTCAGAGGCCTTCTATACATGTGCAAGGAACGTGTTGCTTTAAACAGGAAGCTAAATCCTTTTCACTGCCGGCTGTAAACAGAGGGCTAAATATACACATTTGTGGAGCTAATTTGTCATGTGAGGCGACAACATGAGAGTTCAGTCAAACACTTGTATATTGATGATTAATAATCGCTTGCGTCAGGGTTGAAAATTTGAAGATCTCAAAAACTGAACTAACATTGAGGCCTTTCAAGAAATAAAAAGAAGACTATTGCGGGATATTGTACGATCAGCTGCACACTTCAGTGTCCTAACTCCGGGTTGAGGCTGACTGAAAACACACACACACACAAACGTGCACACACACCACAGGTGCTTTCATTAAGTTGTGCTTGCACACACTTCCTGTCTTTGCCTTCGTACACCAAATCCCCCCCCAAACCAACATGTTGCCTGCGGCCTAATCAGACGTGCGTGAGCCGGGCCGAGGGGCGGAGGGGGCGGAGGGGGCCATGGCCGTGGCCGTGCCGGAAGCTGTGGCGCACGCCGCCGGTCAGCCTGATCTCACAAACCCAAAAAACCGCTGGCACGCAGACAGCAGGCCAGCGGCCAGCAAGGTCGACGGAGAACAAAGACAAACAGGGAAATAAAGACGGAGGTAGAAGAAGGTCGGTGTCTGCAGCTCGGCAGCCAGCTGGTCGATGCCTCTGTGCATCTTTTATTTCCTGCCTCCGTTTAAGGTCAAATGCAATATAATAGAGCTGCAACAACAGATTTACTTATTTATTTATTTCCGTGGCTTTAAAGTCGCTGCCTTTAAAATTAATCGGCCGTGAATTCCGCAAAGCAGCGAAAAGCAGCAGGTGCAAACTGATTTTTTTTTAAAAGTGATTTCGCTCTGGAGAGCCGGCAGCAGAGAGCGGCGGCAGGGTAAATAACACCATGTACGCTTTAAAGCCGGGACGTATATTTCTAATGACGTACTAAACGTGGCGGCGCGCGGAGGGAACTCGGAGCGTCTGGTGAATTAAAGGGCCGGCGCAGGTTGCCAGCTGGCCGCCCGCGGAAAAACCTCAGGGGGGCGCTACTGAGCGTCGCCGGGACGTAATACATCTTCTACCACCCTCTCTCTCTTTCTCTCTTTCTCTCTCCCTGAACCGAGCGCTAGAGCGGCGGGGACCCGAGGCGCTCGCCGCTCGCGTCGTCGTTTCATCATCCGGCTAGCAGCCGCGGCTGCGTGTGATCACCGCTCCCGCCGGCCAGCGTCTCCGAGGAGAGGGGAAATTGTTTGGGACGTCCCCCGTGGACGGCCCGGCAGGGCTTTGATGGACGTTTCAATTGAGACATAAGCGATGTCTCCGCTCAAACAGTCAGAATTCTGAAGTTGAAATGGGGAGAATGACGCAACCCGCTCCAACGTCTCAGAGGGCTCGTTTAAAGTGATTTACAGTTTGCATGGCGTAGATTATCTTTCTTGTTGTATAAGAGCATTTTCTTATTATTTTAATGAAACCACAATTTATACCGTAAATAATAAGCTCATTGTGACATTATATACTGTGAGCTCAATTGGACCATTTATTTCAAACAACACTGTATTTGCAGGCCGTATTTGTGCTTTTGCCAGAATGCAAAACAAAACAAAAGCATCATTTTTTACAATAATGATGACCCAATTTGCGACTCAAACGGGCAAGATAAAGCAGACGCACTTAAAACCGCTAACAAGTATTCAAGTCTGGGATCTAATGGAGGTCTGTGCATGTTTCACATCAAGAAATGACAGGCTGGGATAAAATTTCAAATTAAAAGACAGCCCTAAATTAAATTCTAATACAGAAATAGATGTCAAAGTGTTGAAGCTTTTTTTGCCCACGAGGGAGACAAATGATGACGCCGTTCCATCACTGCAGATGCTTTCCATTAGTGCTGCATTCCCATCATCAAGTCTCCACGATTTCAAGCCAAAAGCACTCACTTTTTTGAAAAGTTTTTTTTAGGTGAACGCGAGAAACATGCATCGCCAGACAGAGCAGATCTCAAATTAGTCATCACAGCTGTGCGTCTCCTAATGAGGAGGGCCAGCGTGCCTGCGAGTCCTCCACACACACACTAGTCAGGGAAAAAAAACAAAAAAAACAACAGTTATGTAAATAAGTGGGTTAAGAATAGAAGTCTCTGCCAGTAAACACCGGCCTCTGCAGCCAGTTCACTTTCACACCTGCACCACCTTCTCAGCGCCGCCTTTACTTATAGAAATGTTCCGCAATCCGATAAGAACAAAACAGGACATTAATCTGGGACGTGCATGAAAACGTCTTTAATCTCAGCAGTTCAACTGTGCAGTTTTTCCCCAACACAACAAACTCTCGGGCTCCACCGCCACACTGCTGCTGAGGCAGTGAAGTCATTTGAAAAACTGAGCCGATTTAGACCGTATTCACTGCACAGTTGTGGATGTCCTGCATAAATACAAACCCAAACGGCGACAGGAACAAGAGGTCTGTATTTTAAAAGCTGCAGAATAATCCGCATTTTGAAACAATGTTGTATAAGAAACACATGCACACACACACACACACACACACACACACACACATGCACAATAATCATTTATAAGTCAAGTTTATTATTTTGGGGATTTTCCTAGTTCTTCCAATGCACTTGCATGTAATTTGGATGCTAGCACCATTGTAAATCCTGCTGTTGAAGTTGTTGCAGCACAATCTTCCCTTGCTTTGTCCTCTCTCGCCCAAGACTCGCTTTCTCCCCCCCCCCTTCCCATCCACTCAGTCCACAGCGACGGTTATTTTCAATAAAGGCTGCAACAGGAAGACGGCATAAGACCCCTCCCTTTGCAAAAGCAGGTCTGTGTTGGCGCCAGAAGGCACGTGCAACTTGCCAAGCTGCTAAACAAGACAGTTACAAAAAGAACTGCCAAGACAAGAAAAACTGTACTGGCTGCAGTGACCAAACAACAGACAACTAATGTGCTGACACAGTTTTCCAACAGTAATTAAAATAATAAAAAAAAACATCTGCTGGTATCTCACAATTGAGCATATATTAGCCTGTTACATGCCTGTTACAGACCCTGTTAGGTCTGATTTAGTGTTTAAGGTAACTGGATTGCGCAGCTGTCTAATTAAGTCACAATACCGCACAAACTAGTTAAGAGTTAGTGATGTTGTGTATACAATAAAGCAAATAACACCGCAGGTGTGCCCCAAATTGTAGCAATAAAGTCGTGGAAATACATTTCGGAATTGACAAAATCTCAGATATTATCACCAATTATCACCAAGCATTATTTTTCTGTAACATTGAACTGGATGGAACAGTGTCCCGTTTGTTGGGAGCATGTGTGTTAGTGTGGGTGACCATAAAATAAACTGCAATTTCAGATTTGAGAAGAGTGATTCTTAATGTACTATAAAAAAAAACAAACAAACTAAAATGTCAGACTGTGTGCAGTTCTTCTGTTGAACCCATCACACCATCGAGATTGATGAGGTTGAGAACCTGCGGAACGATCGTCTGCAGGCTGGCCACCGCTAGCATCTGCTCGCTAGCCGTCCTGCCCCTAGCTTGAGTGGCCCATGCGAGGTATAGTGCCATTTTTATCGTGCCCTTGGTGGAAGACGAGAGAAAAAAACCTCTTTTCAGGAAGTGCATAATGGTGCTGCAGGAATTCGGGGGCCAACGCAACCCCTGACACGACATACATCTTTATGTTTAGATAGAAAACGAGCATTAATTTTGACACGACGACTCCGGCAGGTGACAGGTCCCTTTCAGCTCTCGCAAAGCCAGCGTGTAATGTATTGAGGAGGGAAAGATAGAGAGGCTCTCAGAGCAGTCAGCCGGCCGTGCGCTATAGACGGCCTCAATAACATCACCTTAAACGGAGGGAATACACAAGCAGGCTGCGACTGTGCGCCTCCATTATGTCATTCACACGTTATCAGGCTGGCGGCCCCTCCTCCGCTTGCACAAACTGTGACCTGCAGCAGAGGCGCACAGCAAAATTCCAAAGCTCCACTCAGCAATATTCCTTCCAAGAGCACAATTAAATCGAACGGGAGTCGGGGTTGACTCGCCCCATAGGGGGCGCTCACACATCTGTCAAGTTGCACAAAAATATGATTCCTTTTCAGCTGCTGGCACAATAAAAGAGGGCTAATGTGTCAAGACAAAAAAAGAGCTTATTTAGCGCTTGTAAAAATAAAATGCAATGCTGCTATTTTTTTTTTAAATAACAGGTAAAAAAAAAATGTAAAATGAGCAAGTCATTGAGTCCTCTCTGGACAATGTTCTTTCCAGTTGGGCTGTCCTGATCAAAACAGAAGATTTTACCGTTTTAATAGGCATACTTCACCTTTTTCCATCACCATGGATTCACAGCAATAAGCTGAACTGAAAAATAGTTTTAGGCCTAGCGTCATAATCCATTCAAAGAATTTATTTTTCATCACTTATTCCGCAAAAGCAAAAAGAAAAATCTTGAAATTAGAAAGAAAAAAATCAGTGAAACATCAAAAAACAGCAGATTTAGCCCCCTGTTCACAGCCGCCAGCCTAAATGCCAAGTGGAACTGACACCGGCAGCTCCTCCCAATAAACTTGAAGTGGTATTGTGTGTGTGTGTGTGTGTGTATAATTTTTTCTTATATTTTTTTTATTGTATTGTGGGAGTTAGTGCGTATTTTGGGAGTTTACCGCACACACTTTAGAAGCTATAGAAACCATAATCACGATCGATCGATCAATCAACCAATCAACTTCTATTCAGAAAGCATTAAATCACACCCAGAGGCGTCTGAAAGCGCTTTGCACAATCAAGAAGAGCAACCTTCATGACTGTTAGCTAAATGAAGTGTTTTCAATGTGTAAACTGTGGCACGCCCTCAGCTTGTTAAACAGAAAAATGAGCCGCTACAAAATTGTTGAACCCCTCGAATTCCAACAATTCCTTCATTTAAAGCTGCTTTACCCCCACCACCCAAAAACAAAAAAAAAAAAAAAAAAAACAAAAAAACTCAGTCAGCCTGGAGCTACGCTCCAAAAAACGTGTCTGTTTTGCAGCCCTGTGGTCCGTCTCCGCAAATCTGCATGGAGCCCGTGAGGGGATTGTGTCGCGCTGTGAAGCGTTCAGGGGTTAAACACCAATATGTCAGAAGCCGGCGATGAGAATTTTATTGAAGGCGGGGAAAAATGTGCACATTAATGCTTTGTTCTGCACTTTCTTTTGATGCAGCTGTTGTTCAGGCTTTAGGGAGAGGGTCTCAGCGCTAAAAGGGAGGAGGGGGGGGCACCTCTTTCCCTCAGCAATGGAATATCAGTAGTGTGCTGAGACCTTTGCTCACTGAAGGGGCACGCTGTCATCGTGAGACTGAACACCTGCTCCATTCTAATGTGTTGTTGCCTCGCTCTCGGAATATTAGAGTGGAAGGGAGAGGGATTCTTCTCTTAGAAATGTGCCATTTTCTAATTTGGACTGTGCACAATTTAGAGAAGGTGTGATTGTGTGTTTGCCATTTTGTTCAGGTCAGAAGTTGCACAAAAGAGAAATTATTAGTAAAAATACATTAAATAATTTTTCATCTTCTTGGTCCTACGTGCTTCTGCTACCTTAGACAGAACAACTATGTATTAAGTGTTAATTCTGGACTTTCATTTTCCACAATAGAGGGGATGCTCTCGAAATAAACAGCAGTAAATGGCTGCGCATAAGCTGACAACCCAGCGGCCAAAAAGATTTATGTACATTTAAAGGTGCCATGTTAAACCCATTTTTAGATAGTCATTTTTCATCCCGGACTCTGGCCGAAGCAACCACATATTAATTATATTTTAAAAAAACCTAGAACAAAAATCCCTGGATAAACTGCATTGTGAGCCCTCTGTTTACAACCTTCGGTTTTAGCTTCCTGCTAAAAATGCTGCTTTGTTGGTCCCTCTCCATGTTTCATAAGGAAACACTACGGTGGTCTCAGAGGGCAAAATTAATACCTTACCAGTGGTGTTACAATCTCCCGTGACACTTCGTGACATCACAAAGAGCAGCTTTCAAGCAACGGCTACCGTAGCACACATGCTGAAAAGTGGAACAATGGACTTGTGACTTATGAAGGAGAGACATTTCCTGTCTCAATGCATTTAATTCAATCATTATAAATCTAGAATCTGCAATCTTGCTTTCATTAATTAACAGTAGTTTCCACATTCTTTTCCATTTTTCTAAATCACAACATTAAACTCAATTTGGTCAGACACAACAGACTTTTTCTTCAATCTAAACTTGATTCACATTCATTCATCGCTCTCCATTTAAAAGCACGCCGCCCTTTCAGTTGTACATTTTCCACGATGCGTTGTGCAAATGAAGACGCCTCGCGCCGCCTTGGCAAAGAGCGCATTATGTTTGTTGTGACTACACGCTGCTGAGAGGGAGGGATGAAATATTCACATACATCTGCCGTGGCATCTGGTTTATAAATTGAGACACATATATTTTGTCGTGGGGTGGGGGGGTAGAAAATCCCTTAAAATAGCAGCAGCAAGTCAGGAGCTTTGCGACGCGTGGATTTGCTGCCCGCGCACTCTCGCCGCATTTCCTCTTTTTCAAACGTCGCACGAGGCGCGAGCCGATTGTCTCGTTGGCACCACTTCACAGCCGCTCATTAACCAACTGTTTGGTAGGACACAATCTCAATCTTGTGGAAGGTGATGGCCAGTGTAGCATGCCATGCAAATAAAGGGGTTTGTTCTCCATCTGGCCGGGAAGACCTCTGGGGACAGACGCAGCCGTCGAGACCCAAAGCCTCCGTATTGATCCACCCTCATATTTCTGCAATTGGCGGGAGGAATTAGCGACAAAAAAAGATTACCTTCATCAGATGTCGCTCAACTCTGCAATATGGTCATTTGTCACCAAATCATGAATATGAAAAAGCTCGTTATCGACTCATTCATTGCTCCCTCATTTTGATCTGGATATTTAGTGAGGCAAAGAGATTCTTGACATGAGCAGGTCGAGGGCACAGGACGAGATTCAAGACCCCGGGGGCCAGGGTAATGAGATTTTTTTTTTCTTCAAAAAATGATGCAAATTGTATAATTATTTATTAATTGCTATGTTAATAGTCCAGTTTCTTTTCTATTTCTTTGTAAAACACCAGATGAAATATTTTCAATGTTATTTATTCATCCCATAAATGCAAACCAACAGAAAATTCAGTCAATATGCCTGTGATATCTGTAATTCTGAATCATTTTCTTTCACTATAACTCTCCTGAATTTATGTTCCTATTTTCCAGAAGTGCTTCCAGTTCAAAAGTCATTAGGGACAACTCAAGAATTATTGATTTCATTCAGAACCCACTGACTAGAGCCATGACCCCAAAATGTCAGCCGTAAATATATTTCAAAATTCATTAAAAAAATAAAAATCTATTTGTTATATTAAACTGACAAAACAGGATCTTCTTGGGAGAACCTTGCGGCCCGGTGTGTTACGGTTAGCCTGTGAAACTTTCCCCCCGTGGGCACATTTCAAACAGAGCAAGGACACCTGGGCCGCTCGCACCTCCGCCTTGCGCTGTAATCTGTGTTGAGCGATGCTATGCGCGTTTGTTTCATTTGTTATGGTTGTCGGCCAGTGACCCCCCGCGACCCCGACCCCTGGCCCGAGTTTCCACTGCCCCGATTGCTCCTCTAGCAGGTCTGGCGCTCCCTGCTGCGGCTCCTTATTAAGGGGAAAGTGGAACATCTGTGCCGGCTGTGCAGGATGACTCGGGGCCGCCTGGCCGGAGCCTCAGCGGAGAGTCACAGCCAGGAAGGACAAAGTCTTTCAGCGGAGCCGTCGACAATCAGCGAGGAGAACAGATTCCTCAGGATGTCACTGATATTCTGGCCCGCGGGCTCTCTCGGAATACCTTTGTAGATAAAACTCCTCTGCGAAGCGGCTGCGTTCTTCAAATCCTTACAAGTCGCTGCCGGTGAGCGCCCGCTAATGGCTAGCTCATTTGTCAGTCCGTTTCTGCTGGACTGACAAATGGCAGAGACGCCACTTTTTTTTTTCCCTCCCACCTTCACCTTTTTAGTGAGATTGATTTGGTCTATTGTGTTAAAACGTCTTGGGAAAGCCAAGACCGTTCGCTCAACCTTGTGCCATAACAAGAAAATAGGTTTTACCCTCATTGTGGCAGCCATGAGGTCACTCTTTGGGAGTGGTAACGATGTGGAATGAGAAGATCAGTAGGACAATGCATGTTTTGGAGATAAAAAGGCCAGAGTGAAATGGTTCGGACAGTTAAAGAGCAGGGACGGTGGATATACGAGTAGGAGGATGCCGAGGTTGGAAGTGGCAGGCAGGAGGACGACCAGGGAGGAGATTTATGGTAGTAGAGAAAGAGGACATGAAGTTAGCAGGTGTGAGAGAGGAGGATGCAGACGATTGGGGTAAGATGGAGGCACATGACTGGCTGCGGCCACTACAGATGGGGCCAGCCTAATGGAAAACAAGAAGAAGACTCTTACTGTGGCCATGGTTTTATATCTTTAAGTCGCCGTGCCTCCGCTGTCTACATTTTGAAAAAAAAACTCCAAAGCTCAAGCTATGTCATTCTGCACTCTGTTGATTCCCTCGCTGTTCATATATACTTGATGATATTCAGTGAAATCTCTTCTCTGCTGAGGAGCACTGCCTGGGGACCACATCGGTGCATTCGGTCGAGGACGCCGGCTGGATATCAACCAGGATGTGTGGCTTTTTTTTTATATTGTGTGGGAGAAACCGGGAGCACCAGCAAGAAACTCGTACTGCGAAGAAACACACCGGGCCAATGTACAGTCGCATAAGTAGATATATACGTAAATAAATTATCTTTTTTATTACTCTCTATTGCATCCCTTTATTTTATTATTTTGTTCCAGTTTGACTCCGAACAACTGTGGGTGTTCATGAGTCACGCAGCAGCCCACCACTAGGGGGAGGACGGAGTTGTTTTGACTTTAGCTGGGAGCCTTAACTTTGCCATTCATTACATAAAGTGGACACTTTTTGAGTGTGAAAGCAATGAGTCTAGTCTGCACATCTCCCATGGCATAAACTCTTCCGAAAATGGTTTGAAGTTCAATTAGGGTTAATTCAAAATATATAAATTTAAATATTTTTCAGTCAGTTCATTTTAAATTCTCCGTGCAGCTGGTCTGGTCTGAGTTCGTTTCAAGCACACTGTCAAGTGTCAGGTCCGTATATTTAGTGCTTAATGTCGTTTAGGCTCCTCCCACACATCACATTGCGACGCGTGTTGAATTGCATTTCCGTGACGTGCGGTCGCGTCGCACGTCGTCTGATGGATACGAAAAGGTGACGACGCGCAATTAGGCCGCGCCGGTTCACGTGTTCGCCCGGTTGATTTATTGCTCCGGCTATAACATAAACATCAGCGTATAAATATGCATAAACCACTTCACTGATTGGTTGCCCTCACAGCTCACTCTGTCATCTCGACGCGGGGGAGAGAAAAAAAAAAAACCCGTGAAAATGATCCGATGATCTACGAGGTTATTATTACGTCAAACTTAGCGTCAAGTTGCCGTATGTGAACTTAATTCACTTTCGCCATCTGGATGCAAAACAGTGGCCGGGTGACTGATGCGTTCCATAATACCCTCCCTGTTAGCGGCGACACCCCTCGGGCGTGTTCATCAGCGCACAGCGTCGTCGTCGTCGTCGTCTCCGCGCCAACGTGGGCTCGTCCAGTCAGCAGTCGGGAGGAACCGGGCCTGCAGGGCCACAGCGCTCGAGTGCGAGAACGGCGCTGCATTTGTTAAGAAATGCATTTTTTGGCTGAATTTAATGCGTTCTAGTCGTGCGTACATTGGGGTAGTAGTTAAATATCAAAGTGCTTCATATTTTATAGGGAGATTATTTTGCTTTAGGGTCACTGAAAATAAGCATGTAGAAAATAACATGTTTATTAAAAGTATCAACATGTATGTAACAATGAAAAACATATGTTTTACTTTTCACTTTTTCAGAACCTGTACTTTCTTACTTTTACTTGAATCAGTGTTTTTACTTTTACCAAAGTATTTTTTTTAGACATGTATCTGTATTTTTACTTAAGTATAGAATATAAACACTTTTGCCACCAGCTAATTCAAGCAGACAGATCTGAGATGCATGGCAAGCCTGAGAAAATAATCGGCACGCCGCCGCCTTTCAAAACACACAAAATAGGCCGGACAAAAAAAAACACCAAGACGGCGGGCGGCTAATTGGCGCCGACTTCAGAACAAGTTAACCTTGATCACGTTTTAGCACGCTGTTGTCTGTCTCAGGTGAGTAGGATGAGATCTGTTTATGGCAGTAAAACTGGCAGACACGCTGGCTAGCAAATTCTAATTTAATTAGGGCTGGGAAGGGCAAAAGAAAAAAAATAATAATAAAGCGAGAGGCCTACACCGTTTTCCCTGACGAATGACCTACACTCTATGGTAAACAGCTTGTCTGCACAATTCTCAGTGCTGGAATGGAGCCCTGGGTTGTATAACACGGCCGTGTTTATTCAGTAGTAGCCATGTAGGATGGATTTATGGTGAATAACAATAGAGAACAGTGAGTCAGAACACTCGTGTGAAGTGAAAACGAGCGGAGCCCACGCAAAGCCCTCCCTATAATGTATGCAGCCGGCGCCTAATTTCCTATTCCTCTCCGAGGAAGCCTGCCGAAAAAAAAAAAAACGAAGCCAGCCGATCTATTTATATCTGGAAACATCTTTTCATCTCGGCGTTGATGGAGCCATTAGGTGCGGCGCAACCCTATAGCATCTTAACCTGCGCGCTGATAAGCTTGAAGGTTGCGGTGGCGTAACGTTAATATTTACTAAGCTAAGTGGGTGGTGGTGGGGGCTTCTGATTAACTTCCTAACCAGGAGGCTATTTTCTCAGCTTTCCAACAACGCTGCCTTTAAATATACCCCTATCATGGAGAAGCGTTCAGAATAGAATGCTGGGGGAAAAAAATTTTTTTTGTCAAGAAGCAAACCTGGGTGTAAGTCGACCGCGAGGACGAAGTTTGTGTGATTATCAATGTATGTTTCATCCCGGCGCGTCTGCTTTGTTCTGCCGCCGACGGTGACGCTTTGCGCAAGCAGGGGCCGTCCTTGATGTCCGCAAATACCTACATTTGCATATTTCAGACTGTTTAAAACCTACAGCAAATTAAGATTGCGCGCGCGTGAAGCGTCACGTTTTTAAGTGAACGGGGACCTTGTTGTTGTTCGAAACGAGGCGTCCTTGTAATTAAATAGATACGAAGGTAATCCGAATTTGTGTATTTGGAATGTTTTTTATGCAGACTATAAAGAGATGCTGCTGTGCACTGTCAAACATCAGAGGCAGCGCAATGCAGCACGAGGCTCTCCGGCAGTCCATTTGAACCAAATGTGTACTCCTGCGCACTTCCCGTTTGTGCTTTTTATGCTTGTTCTTATTTTGTTCCTCACCCCACTTTATGTCATTGTTTGCTGCGAGCAAGAACACATCCGCGGTCTTTCCGTCTCATTATTTGAAGAGGTGAGCGGATGGATTTAACAGTGTAATCTTTGTGCACAGACTACTTTAGAGCAGGAAATACATTTTGAAACATGCTGGCAAGCACAAAAGCTGTTAAAGAAAATGGCCATAGAGATGGTGCGGCTCTTAGAATGTGAAATTTTAATCCCTGCAGGATATTAGGGGGGTAATGACGGTCATCGATGGAGCCATTCTGTAGGAAATATTATATTCCTTCCATATACCGCTTTTTAAAAAATAACTAGCACATGTAATAGCAAAGTAACAAGATGACTACTACTTGTAATCAGCTGTTTGATACGCATGCTCTGACTTTTTACTCCCGCACACCCATGGTGTAACCACAGTACCGCTAAGATCAACAAGATTTGTGTGGCATATAATGATACACTTAGAATCTTGTTGAAGTACCCAAGGTGGGAAAAGTGCTGGCAAGATGTTTGTGAACTGTAATGCTCCCACTTTCCAAGCACTACTCAAGAATTGTATGTACAAAAATAGGTGTCGGCCAATCAAGTGTAGGAATGAGATTATTTTGTCCTTAACTGACCGTACCAAAAGTGAGGCAATATGCTCCTCCAGCCTTTGGAGATATTGAAAATATCATTTGTTTGAATTTAAATCACTGAGAGCACATGTGTATTTTAATCTTTTACAGTTGTCTGTATTCTACGTGTGTTAGGAAGTATCCCTAACACCAGGTGGCCCCGTTTCGAGCTACCAGCTCTTCCACAGTGTACTATGACACTGTGTGTACTGTGTCTAATGTGTACGAATGAACAATTAGGTTGAATAAGGAGAGTAGTTTGTTGACTGACACATAGCAGGTGTCTGTTTATGAGTGGATTACTTAGTAATAGATTACTCACACTGTACCTGACTTACCCATTACACATTTTTTGGAATGTCTATTTTTGCATTTTTTCTTTATTTATTATCATTATTACAAAATATAAGCATTTTTCTCTCCATTGTTGCTTTTTGATGAGATAATCTCTGGAACAACAAAGTGAGTCCAGGCCAAAGGTGGTCTGAGGGGCTTTGGAGGGGGTTGGGCTTACATTAGAGCGGCGCTGCGCCGGCGTGTGTTCACTCACCAGCTGGGCATCGGCAGAAGGCCGTTCCATCGGAGCGCGTCAGGCAGGTGGAGTTGTTCAGGCAGGGATTGTGGAAGAGGTCGCAGGGGTCGTGAGGCTGGCTGCACAGGGGCCCGTTGAAGAACGGCGGACAGGTGCAGGAGAACTCCCCGGGTACGTCCGACTCCCGACACCGGCCTCCGTTCAGACAGGGCGCAGAGTCGCACTCGTCCACGTCGGCGCCGCAGTCGGCGCCTGTCCAGCCTGCGGCGCAGAAACACCTCCGCAGCGACACAGGAGCCGGCGTTACTTTGAGAACAAATTCACACTGAAAGCACCACTTTTAAAATGAGCTTCAGCTCTGAACCATTAATCATTTTTAAAACCAATTGGCTGTCTGGAAAACAGCATAATTAGCGCTCTGTTTACAACCTCCCACATAAATACTGGGTTTTAGCTGTCTTTGCTGGACCTTGTGCACCTAAAAGCAGGGTACTGGCGAGGGCGGGCTCAGGCTGGTGTTGCCGTATCTGACCTAGAGGAGGTGGCAGTGATGCATTAGTGCCCGATGTGATATCACAAAGGGCTGAGGTTTTTTTTTTACCACGCACAATTTCTCAGAGCAAAAGTGAAAAATATGGACATTTCTGATGAGTTTGCTGACGATAGAGACAGAATGTTGTTAGAGGAAATTGGCAGAAGGAAATTCCTATAACACAAGGCCTTTAAGCTAAATAAACAGTTTCTTTTTATTGAAGAACACTTTTTTGGCCAGGCTTCGCGCTGGGGAAAAAAAAAAAAAATCTTGACACAAGGCGACTTTCTTTGAAAAAGAATTTAAAGTGGTGCAGTGGGCAGAGTTCTTTATTAACAATACTTACAGCCTCACCTCACATGTACTGGCTCCTGGACCTTATGTGCTGTGTTAAGCATGCAGCTAATATACAGGTTGGTAAGCTGAGGCCATTTTTTTTTTTCTGTTGTTTTTTGTTTTTTTCTTCTGGACAACTGAATGTAGGACACAGGCAGCGAGAGCACTGAGTGGGGGATTAAATGGAAATGTATGCATGCCAGACAGCCAGAGAAAGATGGAAAACAGACAGAGGCGGACTCTGTGTGTGTGTGTGTGTTTGCTTGTGTGTCTCAAGTGTCTATTCTCAAGGAGAGCGAATCTTCCACTTGGTGGCGGCGAACGCCAGCCACTCCACCCCCGCCGAACTTTTCCCCACCTGAAGCAGTTTGGGTTTTTTTTTCTTCCCCCCGGCGTCTCCCCGGTGAGAAGGCGGAGGCGGGGAGAAGCCATGTGTCTGTTTCCCTCCTTTTTCTCACCCTCCCACGCCCACCTCCAATTGAGTCGCCCATCCCCTGAAACCCTTTTCATGCTGTGAGCCATTGATGGACTCATTTGTTTTACCTGCCACCTGCAATTCATTATCTCCGCTGCTGGCGGAAGGATGCGTCGAAACGTCTCCTCTTTGCCGCATTCATGGAGCGCGATAGTCGCCTTGCAGCCCTCCCACCCGTGCGAACAGCGCTCCCCCTCAACCGCCCTCCCCCCACCGGCCAAGCCGGCTGGCACACCTACTTGAAGCCGTTGGGAAGGTCGGCGCAAGTGGCGCCGTTTTTGCACGGCTGAGATAAACATTCGTCCGTTTCCCGCTGGCAGAGGTCCCCCTCCCAGCCGGCGTGGCACACGCACTCGTAGCCCTGCGGAAGGGGAAGTGGGGGGCGGGAAGGGGAGAGGAGGAGAGCGGCGAAATGTGATTGGTTTGCGTCGCGCACCTGACAGGTTACATGTTTGCAAACACTGAGCAGCAAAAAAAATACATCAATAAGACATGGCAGCAAATATTTAAACACACAAACACGTTAATTAGCCTTGGTGCTGGTGCTTTCCTGGGCAAATTCAAATATTCATTAAAAAACTAAATCAAAATGTTTTCTACAAATTCCACCAGATTCTTGATCTCAACTACCTCTGTGGTGATTTTCATGTTTTTTCACTGTGGCATTTTGGAGTAATCTGTGGCCTGAAGTTACACACCGCATGCAGTACAAAAACTGCTTTGATGCAGTGTGTAACTTCAGCCACAGATTACTCCAAAATGCTACAGTGAAACAAGTTGAAAATCACCACAGAGGTGGTTGAGGACATGTAGAACAAAAATCTGGTGGAATTTGTAGAAAACAAATTGATTTTGTTTTTTAATTAATATTTGAATTTGCCCATGAAAGAAAGTTTCGTACTGTTTGCTGTGTATAACTTTAGCACCAGATTATCCCAAAATGGTCCAGTGAAAGAACTTCAACTTATTGATTCAAGGGTTTACGAGGTGTGCCTGAATGCACCATGAAGCCGGTCTCACGCTATACCGTATGAAGCAGATTAGACGCACACACGATTGTGAAGCGTTAGATAGCGCGACTGAGCTTTTGCGAAGCGCAGCTGGCGTGACCGCATTGTCCGACTGCGTCTCAGTAAAAATAAATAATAAATAAATAAAACGCGCGAGGAAAGCAGCCTCCCACCTGTGCAAATACGAGAAAAACGAGAAAGAGGGAGAGAGCGAGCGATCTCTCTCTCTCTCTCGCTGTGAAAATCTGTTTAAAACTGTGCGAGAGTCACGCTCGTCTTCCAATTTACCATTACGGCTATGCAGATGTATTCCTTCCAAAACACCCACCAGCTGCATAATGCGCCAGCGCCGCTTCCCCTCTTCATAGTATTCCGCAACAATTCAGGCGTACGATATCGCCGCCGCACATCCAGGATTTCAGGCCCGTGGACGTGCAGCGTCCCCGTTTCAGACGCACGAGACGCAGCGCTGGAAACACAGATGCGCACATTTTTTTCTCTCCTCCCCTAAAGCGGCGCACAGATTAGATACCAGTCGCTTGCGCAAGATTAATGCTGCCTCGCATTTAATTTACAGTGGAAGTGCTTTGATTTAAACTGGGATGAAATACAGTTGCTGCTTTGCTGGGGATTTCTCGATGCCCACATCGGGCCTAAAGGGTCCGGGGAGCCGCATGCTAATCTGTGCTCCATACAGGGCCGTTAAACTTTGTCTCGTGTTATTTATACACTATAGGCCCAACAGCGGCGGCGATGGCGGTGGCGGTGCAGGGGGGGTAAAAAGGCCGTCATCTCGTGATGAATTAGATACCTCTGGGAGACTCCAATTTCTTACCCCGAGCAATAGAGCATAATCTCTTTCTTTTTTTTTTTTTGGCGCTGCTAAGTCACCTTCAGGGACCGCAATTCTCCAAAACAAGCCAAAGCTCTGTGGGACACAGTGTTCAGGGAGAGGAACAGCTGCACAGTAAACAAGACAATGTGAAGGAGGTTCCAGAAGGAAAAAGAAAAAAGAATAATGAGTTGCATGGGGGGAAAAAGAAAACACAGCAGAGTGAGCCATGGACAGCGCAACTAAAATGGTGCAGTTGTGTATCCGCGGAATCAAAGCACAGGTTGAAAATGTTCAGAAAGGGAAATTAGACCTGAGTGCCTCGGTGGCAGATCCTGGGCAATGTTCAAACTTCAGAGGTTTTTTATTGCATACAATTTTTAAAATACGTTGAAAAAAAATGTCCCTTTAATCATTATGAAACCGCTACAATGTCCGTTTCATTAGAATAGTGACAAGCCTAAGCGTGACTGTACTGAGGCTGAAATCAATAAGCAGAGAAGAAGGTGTTTGGGTTTATTTGGTATCTAATCTTTGAATCCACCGGGTTTGACTGAAGCGATGAAGCGCTTCCGCAAGGTGAGAAATGCAGATCACTTTTTCATTTGTCAACACATTGAGATAGAAACACTTGTTCACAATTTACAGGAATTATGTTTTTTTTCGTGTTCCAAGAACGCCTTCACAAAATACCTTTGCAGATTATGAAATAATAGGTTTCGAGGAATAACCCTCAGCTGACCTCACCTTCATTTGTACATTACACACTTATTTCCTGCTTACTTATTTTCTTACTTATTTTAAGACTTTGAAGCAGGGGTTTGCTGTGTTTTTAATGCATGATTGCAAAGTAGTTGTTGAACAGTTGAAATCTGCCAGTGAAAAGCTGTAGTTTGTTCAACCCATCAACAGTCTGCACACCATTTTTGTAAAAAAAATGTTTCCCCCTTTCAATTGTTTTAGCCATTACCGAAGGCGCTCAAACATTCATCTTTAATCAGGCCAACGTTGGTAGAATCGAACAAATCTTCTCCCACGGCACGAGTCTCATGACATCAGCTGCAGCCTCCCAGATTGCGCCCTGACCTTTTACACTGCAGCTTGGAGACTATTTAAAACGATTAGAAAGTTTTCTCCACGCGACAAAATCATCTCTGCCAAATCTGCCCACGCCATCTCCGTCAGGAACTCGCACGGCTGCGTCTCGCGCCCGCTGCAAAAAAACCCCGCAGCGGCCGGCATCGCGACGCACGCCCGCTCCGTTTTCATCCCCTTGCATCACGGGAAACAACGTCTCAAACATCAAGACTAGCATCAAGTGCAGATCAGCTGACGCGATCCAGGTCTTGTTAACACCTTTTGATAAGGCGTGCTCTTTGAAACGAGGCCTTAACTGCTCTGACTTATGGGACATCAAAGCTTCTTTTTTTTTTTTTTTAAAGCAATCTCATACATGTCTGTAACACTTAACCCTAATAAAAAGAAAAACGTCCAGCTTACCAGATGGCGGTCTCTGCACACCGAGTTGGCGCTGCACAAGCTGTTCGCGCAGTCGTCCACGTCCTGCTCGCACCTCGGCCCGGCGAAGCCTGGGCTGCACAGGCAGTAAAAGCCGTCCACAACTGAAACAGAACCGGCAGGGGGGGTTACAGCACCTCTGCGCCCGATAACCTCTGTTGATGCTCCACATATGTGCAGATTATGAGCATGAAGCACAATAAACCCACTGTGATCTCATTCTTTTTTTGCCTTTGTGTTTAAACGGACACTTCCGTTGGCAGTGGACCGCTCGGACCTGTTGTGGGCCCAGTCCCTCTGCGCGCTCTAAACATCTTCAAAAGAACCTGCCCTCCCCCTCCTCCCCTCCGTCCTTCTTTCCCCCTTTCAGCCCATCTCCCGCATTCCATAAAGGACCCCTGGCAATTCCGTTTCATTCTGGCGACACACTTTACGAGGATGGGGACCCGCGCCGGCTCCATTTTCGGCACCGTCCCTTTATTCAGACGGTACAAATGTGCCAATTCCCTTCTGTCAGAGGTAAGAACCCCCCCACGCCTAATAACTCACCCCCCTCCTTCCTAAATCACTAACGACGCTAAAGCAGGCCGCATCATTCTGCCTTTCTTTCCTTCCTTTTTCCTTCTTCTTCTCCTTCCTGTGGCACAACACTGGTGTACAGGCAGGCCGGTGACAGAGGTAATTGCGGGAGTGAATTTATTACTTCCCCAGTGAGGGTCCCAGGATTCTTCATTATCCCAAAGATTTACCACGTAATCTATGCTGTCACTCTGTCGTGGTGCGTGTAGCTGCTATTACTCTCATTAAATGCTTTAGGTCCTGGGTGGCAGCGGCATTACTCATCTTAGCCACTGTAGCTATGCGATGCACTCCCCCGTGGCTGACTGGCTGGCTGACTGGCTGGCCGACTGGCTGGCTGCTGAGTGCCGGCCAGCGGGTCCTAGAGGCCTGCCGGACTAACCTTAGGGTGAAGTGGCTGCGCTCGAGATTAGCAAAGACAGCTGGCCAATGCCTAGCGCCGCACTGTGAAGGGTGGCCATCCAGCAGCCATCAGCCGGTTCTTCCAGTGTGATCCAGGTGGAGGAGAACAGGCAGAGGCTTTCTCCAGACGTAATGAAGGCCAGAGGGTCAGACTACAGCGACCCACTGCCCGATTGTTCATCCATCTCAGCGACTTGCAAAAGAAAGCCCTTAAATTGGTCTTCACATATAATTGTGTTCGGAAAGCAAGGCCGTTTCCTTTACTTCAGTGGAGGCGTCGAGAGCAAGAAGTGCTGCAAACAAAGGCTGCGGCTAAACAGATGAGCAGCGACGTTGCTATATTGGTGAAAACAAAAAAGAATTGAAAGAACATGAAGAAAAAGTCAACACAGTAGACACGGCTTCACTTCACTGTACTCCCTTTGGAGACCTCTGTTAAGCCCCATGATGCATAGCGACAAATAATGGAGGAAGAGGGGCTTGCATTGCCCCTCACACCAATAGGAAGCCTCGAACAGCAGCTAACAGGCTGAACTGCCAGGAATAAACAAATCTGGTTGAGCTGAAAAAATGAACAAACCCTGATCAAACTGTCCACTATTGCAAACGTGATGAGCTCAAGAATAGGGGAAATATTCTGTTTGCTATTAAGATCATAAAGCAGAAGTCGTCACTTATTTTGACTTAAGTCGTGGACGCTGAAGCTGTCTTCCATTCACAGGGAATCAAATGACCAAATGGTGAGAATCGCCCCCTATAGAAAATGATTTTACCTAATGAGTTTTATATATTCCATTATGTCACCGGCGAATATAGGGGGGCAAAATCTAATTAGATAGCCATGGGTGGGAAAAAAAGGCGTTCCACCTTGGCCTTTCACTGCATTCATTTTGTCATTAATCATAGATTATTCAAATTAAAACACAACACCGGGGCTTAATTGATTTCATTCTAAAGTCACATAAGGGAACTAATCAAGCCTCCCCCTGCAGGTAAACGTCTCGGGACTTGGCATCAGATGGAACAACTCCACTCTCATAACATAACTCTTATTAGCCGCAAGAGCGACCCGGCCTGTCAAGACTGTAAGTGAGCCAAACCTGAGCTGACACACTCAGTGCCTGTGCTGCCGTGCACATGGCACGCAGGTTCTCCTCCGTCTGGAGACAGCGCCACTAAAGCTCGCCGGCGAGGCGGCGGCCCGGCTTCTCACCGTCGTAGCAGAAGCCGTGGGAGCAGGGACTGGAGGCGCACTCGTCCACGTTGATTTCGCAGCGGGGGCCGGCGAAGCCTCGGCGACAGCGGCAGCGGAAGCCCGAAGGGAAACGCTGCTGGTCCAACTCCTCCACACACACGCCGCCGTTCTCGCACGGATTGTTGGCCTCGCAGGGCAAGTACTCGCAATTTGGACCTTGAGTCGGGGCCAGAAAAAAAAAAAAAGGGAAAAGGACACGCTTGAGGACGTTGCAGCGAATGGAAAAAAAAAACAAACAAAAAAACAAGTGTGCAGCTGTGGAAAACTTAACAGGAGCATTTTATCGACTGACGATATAAATCATGTTTTGGTTTAAATGTCATACACAGTCACCAGTCGTTGCGCCTTCTGTTCCACTACTCTGCAGAGTTTGGTTGAGTTCCTGTTGCTTTTCTATGGTCTGTCCATTCTGACCTTTGACCTCTGATTTCAACGAGGCATTTGTTTTCTCCATACAACTGCAGCTCACTGGATGTTTTCTCTGTTACAACCGTTGTTTGTTGAGCCAGTGTGAAAATCCCAGTCTGTCAGCAAACAGTGACCAGTCTGGCACCAACAACCATGTTGACCACTTTCAAAGTCACTTCCATTGCCTTCCACATCATTCTGATGCTCAAGTGTGAACTTCAGCAGGTCCTGTACACTGCATCCACTTGCCTGAATGCCATAATTTGAGTTGCTGCCACGTGATTGGCTGATTAGCTAATTGTGTCAACAGAGCAGTTGAACATTTTGCCTAACGAGTGCTTCATTTCACTTGTACTTGACAGTGTATAGACAATAACATCTGTACTATTCTCTTGTAAAAAAAAATTAAAAAAAATAAAATAAACAATATAAGTTACTGTTGAGAGTAAATTCTATTTTCTTTTAAATGCTACATGAATGCTTGGAGAACTAAACAAACAGAAATAAACAGATCGTAAACAGAGAGCCTTTTAAAGGTTCCGCATGACTGGACCACAATTGCTTCAATTCTGATTTTTCATTATTTCGCCATTACGTCTGTCTTGAGAGATAATTTATTGCCAATTTTGCCACTTTCATAGAAAGAAAACACAGCCAGATATGATCCTCGCAAACACAAGAATCAAAAGCAGTCAGGATGTTGCTGTTGATGTGCTTCAAAACCACAACTCCCCAGCTAATTTCACCCCATTATTTCCTCTCTGAATATAAGAATACTAATTAAATAGCTGCCATTTGGCCATTTGGCGCAATGGATATTAAAAAGGTTTGTTTACGCAAAACAAAAACAAAAAACAATTCCAAAGTTGCAACTGGCGGTCAGCCAAACCTGTGTCGGTAAAACGCTCAGTTAAAATAAAAATTATGACGACTGAAGGTGTGTCAAAAATAATTAGGTCCCTCGATGGAGAAGGCTGAAGTTCTGTTGCAAAATGAAAAGTCAGGCACGCTTTAGGTTTAGGATGTGGATTAAACAAACAGTGATTTCAAATCATATCTTTAGCATGGTGGAGAACAGGAAAGCACATGAACATCACAAACAAGTGAGTCAAGGCATGTGACGTAAAATGAAAACATAAATGTTAGGACTTATAACAAATCACCCATTTATGTTTAACCTGATAAACCGGACCATGATGAGAAAAATCAAATCAAAAACATTGACTCCACAGCAACATTTTCAGTTTTTAAAAAGGGACAATCAAAAAAAAAAGTTAGACCTTTTTAAAGAATTGTTGTATAGGTGACAGTTAAATCAAATTGCAGTTTGTTAGCTCGCAAAAGTCAGTTTAGTTTTGATCACAATCAAATTCTTGTGCAGATCAACAAGTGGGAGGTCCACACAAGTGAACCAAATGCAGGAAGCTAAATGCAACAAAAGGCATTGTGGGTAAAGCTACAACCTAACCAAATGTTCTTGCTCATTGTTTTCTCCTTCGATAAATCCCGATGCAGCGCCAGAGGAAAAGGAGAAAGGGGGAACAACTTATTAAAAAGGTTAAAGTCCAGTGTGAAAAGACATTTGGACCAGCTGATTGGTGCAATCGAAGTGTCGATGAGACGCTAGATGTGAAAACGACCTCTGACTCTAAACAACAGCGTAGCGCAGTGCTTGAGGCACGAAACACTTCCAACAGGTGATCTGTGCAGGTCGACAGTAAAAAAAGAAACAGTGATTCTAAACAACAACTCTCCCCCCCCAACGCCAACGCCTGCTAATTGCGAGCCGTGAAGCTGAATATTCTACAATGAAATAAGCAGGACTGAAATTGTGATGGACACAAATGGGTCATTGCTACTTTGAGATGTTTCAACCTCTGGCTATGAAAGTGTCCGTTTCTTGTGATTTGAGCGGCGTCAAATCAAACCTGCCACATTTCTCCTGCATTTCTCTCTCATCCTTTGAATTACAGACGAAAACCTCCATCTTCATTTTCATCAGATGTTTGAATCCTTCCCCCTCCACTGTGTCAGCGCGTCTTTGAAGTATCTTTACGTACATTTCCAAGGGCCTTTTTTTTCCCCTTCTTCTGCTTCTTTTTAGAGTCATTTTCTTAACTTGTGAAACCTCGATTTATTTTTTATTTTTTGCTGCCCTCACCTTTGTCCTTTCATCTGTCTGAGTGGTTCTTGGGTTTTATCCAAGGTTCTTCTTGAATGGCTGCTCGAGTAGTTTAGATGAGGGCGTCTCAGGAGCCGGTCCACAGAGATCCTTTTTACATGTGGAAAATGCATCCTTTGTGGTATCTTGAATAACAACGACCTGAATTCCACGGTGGAGATGTTCACTTTTGCTTGAATGACGTTTTCGTTTTTACCCTAATTTGTGGGCCATCAACACTACTTCATCATGATACGTTCACAACTTAGTTCATAATTATTTCATTGATGTGAAATGTCTTATGTAGACCAATCATTTTCTTATTTTATCTATTTGTCAGAGAACCAAATATAGCACTTTTTCTTTTTAATTTCTGTTTAATAACACATTTTAGGATGATATTTCATTTGGATAGAAAAAATAATTATGAATATTGACCTATGATATGAAATGATATAAAATTACTTTTTTAGAACATTTTATGGTAGATTTTTCTTTTTCTTTTTTTGCCAGTATTTAATAATAAAAAAAAACTACAGGATATTTATTTCAACTGATAATGGATAATAATCCTCAACAGTGATTCTGCAGTAACGACAGATGTCACTGGTGAGGTAGAAGCTGCACCGCGGCTTACCTTTTACAAATTAGTTTGCTTTTAAATTAAGAGACACTAGTTTCGCAGAGACACGTGACACGGGTTACAACAGGTGAACATAATGGCTTGTGAAGTTAATTAACATTGTTTTGTTTCTTTAGTCGCAAGTTCCCTCAGCGCACATTACCTTTAAACGGAGCCACACACTGGCAAAAGTAATTACCAGGCTGGTCAATGCAAGTGGCTCCATTCTTGCAGGGAGTTGAGGCACACTCATCAATGTCAAGTTCACATTTTGGGCCTGAAACAAAAACAAAAAAGAAAACAAAAAACAGTTGACAACAACGTTAGAAATAAAAGTTACTCTCGCTGTGATGAATGAGTGGACAAATTAGAAACAGGAACTAGAAACTGGAAACTTTAGAAAAACACACCTTGTTAATCAAGACTTCTGAATTAAATTCATTTGTCTTTTCTTATGATTATCTCATTGGTTCTTTTATCTCAGACACAGATATTTAAGGTTTTACAGTATTTACCTGACATGTTTGGGTGTATTTTTCCGCCTTCATCAGAGGAAGACACCGCCAACATCATGTGACACTCTGATGAAGGCGGAAGAATACACCCAAACATGTCAGGTCAATACAAACCTTAAAAATCTATGTCTGAGATAAAAGAACCAGCAAGATAATACACCTGAAGATGTTCTATTTGTTTGCAGTGAGCAGATGTATGTTAGATATGTCAGACAAGTAGTGGTCAGGGTGGGGTCTCGGAGCACCAATGATGAAGCTGGGGGACGGCAAACAGGCGCAGTGCAGTGCAGTGCCGCAGACCCTCAACAGACACACCTGCTCCTTTTTCTTCACATCTGACCTTTGGAAATGATCCAAGGAAACCTCGGCGCCCAGGTGCGTCCACTAACCTGTGAAGCCAGGCGAGCAGACGCAGCCGTAGCCACGAACAAGGTCGACGCATGTGGCATTGTGCAGGCAGGGGGAAGATATGCACTCATCTATGTTGACTTCACAGCGGGGCCCTGCAACGGCGTGACATTTAGAAATAAAGAAAGCAAGAACATCCCCGTAGTGGCCGCGCCGCCGTTTCAATTAGTGTGACTCATGCTCAGTTTATCCCTAAAGTTTACTGCCATGTGACACTAGGGAAGGATGAATGCAGCTGGACAGTTGCAACACAAAATCATTTTGAGTTGTTTCAATTAAACACAAATATATTTTCCTGACCCACTCAGCAGCACGGTGACTATGACTCACACACTGGCTTAGCTGGCTCATATCGTAATACAACTTTGCAATTTCTTCTTCGAGACTCATTTTTCACTTGGCTGATTCGACCGTAATAGCGTTTTGTTCGCATCTAAGCTCTTTTTTTTTTCTTTCTTTTTTTTTTTTTTAAAGCCTCGACACTCAAAATAATGCGTCCGTCCCCTTGAGTTAAATCAAGTCACTCCGCAACCTGCGATGCCGGCGGGACAGCGGCAGCTGAAGGAGTCCAGCTCGTCCACGCAGGAGCCTCCGTTCTGACACGGCTGGCTCCGGCATTCGTTGACTTCCGTCTCACAGTTGCTCCCTGGGAAAGCAGAGGACAAAGGAAGCATGCAGACAGCGTGATTCCAAATAAAAAGGAACTTTTTTTTTCCTTTTCACAAAGACACAGTAAAATAAAAAGGGCTCACCAATAAATCCAGGTGCGCAGAAGCAGCTGTAGCCGCTGAGAGCGTCTTTGCAAACGCTCAGCGTTCCGCAGGGGTTCCCCTCGCACTCGTCGATGTTTATCTCGCAGAACCGGCCCGTTAAACCTGGAGAGCGGGAGACGTCGAGACGTTCCTAAAGGGCTCCTCTGTTGCAGAAGAGTTACTGCGCGAGGTCACAGAGCTGTCACCGTTAGCACGACTTTAACGTTTTGTTTTTTTCTCTCTCTCTCTGCCTTTTCCGGATGCCGCTCACAAAAAAGTTACCAGTCAGCCATCAATATGCCAAGCAAGGTATTTCATATTTATTTAGCAGTGCAAGCACTTGGAGGCTGCACTTGGCTGTTCACAGAAGAGGATAACTTACGAGAATAACTCACAGTGCCAGTTCTCTACAGTACTGGGCACAACGTGGACATCGAGCCCGTCTCATTAAACTTTAAAGGAACTGTCCACTCAAAACTGGTATCGTCGACAATTTGGACCCAATGGTTTCAGTTTCACAGAGGGAAAGAATTCCATGAAAGGCAAAACAGGAAGTCGACTGAGGCTGAGCAGTGAAAAAGGGAAGCTGTTTTATTAATCTCAACAAGAAGCAAATAGGTCCAGCTTCAATCGTGAAACCATCTCTTTCAGATCAGCTTAGTAACTTCTAGTTCTGCAAGTTAGAAACTTAAGAGATGCTTGTGCATTTTTGCAATAATCCTGCAACCAGGCTGCTGGATTCTTCAATTTGTCATTAACTGTCTCATTAAGTTATGACAAATCACTTAATGGAAACGATCAATTTAAAAGCAAATTTTAATTTGCTTTAAACGTTGGTCAAAAATAACAATGACGGAAAATCACTGGCTGAGGATTCCTGGAGTTTTCGCTCAGGTGCTCCAGGAATCCGCGCTGCTTCTTCAGTGGGATCACAACCGGGCGAACTGAGTCCGAGACTTTCATCTCATCAGGTCGTTTTGTGTCTCGTCGAGGCCCGAGGAGATTAGACCCCCGCCGCGGAGGAAGAAACCCGAAGAAAGCGTCAAACCGGGCGAGCGTCTGCTGCGCGCACGACTCGCTGGAGGAAAATCGGCCTCAATTCCGAGACCCCGCCAGATGCGGCGCTCGGCCCGGTAAACAATCGCAGCAGTGCTGAGGTGCGGAGGACGGCGGCGGCGCTCTTTACGGACGCTTTTCTCGCGGCGCATGGCCGACACATCGCCGAGTGTTTGCCAGCTTCGCACAGAGGAGCGTGCCCTCGGGGTCGCCGGGATTTGACACACATTGGTTCACAGACGAGCAGCCGCGGTAGCCCGGCAAGAGGTGGGATCAAAGGCGGGTGATTGAAGCGCCGCGTACACTCCTCCCGCTGCCTCTTCCCACTCCTGGCAAACAACACCGACTGTGATTTCACATAATGCCGTCATTGCCAGAGCCTGCTTTTCTCCCTCTCTCTCTGTCTCTCTCTCTCTCCCTCGCCTTCCTGTTCGTTTACATATTTTATCCAGCCGCAGCCTGGAGCCCTGAGACCGAGAGGGGGATTTCAGCAACATTTGAACTACCTACACAGAGAAGTGTGGCCATATATGCGCCTCATCCCTCTGCAATCGGCGACGCTCAGATGTTTTGGCGCGCGTTAGACGCTGAAGTAGGACAATTTTACTGCTTTAACTAGCTTTTATTTTTAACAAAAAATAAATAAATAAAAAAAACTGTGAACGCCACGATGGAACAGAATGTGTTAGTCATTACAGGGCAAATGCTGATCGCCCGTGCAATTTTATTTGAAATGTGCGCCGAGCGCTGTGAATGAGCGAGTGATCCACTGTACATTCAGCGCCGGTTGAATACCTGGAGGGCAGATGCAGTGAATTTCCCCAGAAATGTTGAAGCAGGTCCCTCCGTTATTGCAGAAATTCCCATCTGTTGCGCACGTGGAGCAGTTCTTACCTGGAACACAGCAGACTTTCCTCAGCTAGGCGCTTGTTGATGCAGTTATTTTTTGGAGATGATTCAAGTCGTGTCGTGTGATCACATCGTCCTTCTTTGATGTCAAATGTGTTTCTCCACGGACCTATGTCTAGACAGGGAGGCCGGTCGTGTCTGTCTCATGTACCCAAAGATTGTTTGTTTGTTTGTTTGTTTCCTCCATTATATGAAACCATTTCAGTCGATGTTCCAGCCCTTTACTTGATGTCGGGGCCAACAACGGCCCCAATTTCAGCCTCCAGTGGCTGCCACAGTCAGCCAAATCAGGACAATGTGATCATAAGAACCAGCTCGCAGTTGTCTCAAACTAATTAAGTTGTGATCTTGAGAAAACAATCTTTAAAAACAATGGACTTGAGTGTTAAAAAAAAAACAGGAAAGGGAACTTTAGAGAAAACAAATGAAACAAGAAAATGATCTTTGAAAAATAAAAATACATGGTCATTTACAAGAGTGAATAAAAAATTCCAACAGCAACACATGGGACTCATCTACATGTTCAGATTGTCTATGATGAGATAAGACTGACTGACTGACTAAAACCGCAAACTAGGCCGAGTGGGACTTTGTGGTTGATTTATTACAGCGGTCCCTGGAGTCACTGTACATTATTGTTAACCTTTCGCTGGGCCAACATCGCAACATGAAGCCTGCAAGTCGAGCGTGTAAGGGGCTCGTTGTCAGAACGACAGGCGTTGGATATTCAATAATCTGTGCAAACATGAATGAAACTCAGAGGGACTGATACTTATTTCCCGGAGGAGCTTCTGTCATTAGCTTGAGTCATTCTTACATCGGAGCCGTTTGTTTTATTCCAAAATTGGCCCCAAGTGCCACTTCAAATGCCACGCGGCTGAGGTGGAGCATGTGTTTGGTGTTTAATTCTGGGTGAACCTGCACTGCAGCTGCCATGTCTGAGCTCCATCAGGTCACGTTACTGTTTTGTGACCACAGCTCGCATGGTCGATTCGAAATTTCTTCCTGCGTGGTGGATTTCAGAACAGAACAGGCTAAAAATAAGCATTTTCGGTTATTGTGCATCATGAAAGGCACAAATGTACCACAGGAGACAAAATGCACGTGACGCCCAGCTGAACCTCAGGTCTATATAAGTGCATATGGCAGGTTGGCTCCATTAACTCCTCCAGCAGCCCATTTTTTTTCCCACCGTAAACCAGATTATCTTTGTCTCTTTTTATATCCATGTTCGTTTCAGCTGGACGCGAAGGATATCTCTTCACTCAACCCGGCACAGTCAATAATTAGTCGATGAGCTCTTACATTAAACAATAGGACCCTTCTGATGGTTATCTCCTTTAGGAGCCATTAATCTGCACGGTTTTCACTCAGGCCCCGAGTATGAAAACGATGACCGAGATAACTCACCGGGGAAGAGCGAAGGACAGACGCAGTGGCGGTCGGCGGCCCAGTCGATACACGTGGAACTATTGGCGCAGCATCCACGAGCACATTCATCATAGCCGATTTCACAGTTCAAACCCCCAAAGCCTGGCGGTGCAGAGAGCAGAGGGGACGGGAAACATCATCAGGGATGGCGGCGTGACAACGGCTGCTAACACAATATTTGAAACAATTCCAATTAGCGTCAAATTGCACGCAAAAAGCAATTTTTATTTATTTTTTTTTTCCCCGTCCTGAAATTTAACACGACTTCTCAGTGCAAGCTCATCTGCAGAAAACAAACTGGTTAAATGATGGCTAGACAGCGCAGTAATCTCCATTTGTGGAGGCAAATTAATAGATTTTTTTTTTTCCTCCTTCTCCCACGGCGCTGCCAACGGCGGCTTGATTGAACTATTTCTTGCCTGACAAGTTCCATCAGCACATTTTGGGGATAGAAAAAAAAAAGGTTAAAGTCATGTAGTAAAAGTGAGCACTGCCAATATCTGACATTTTAGTCTCCCATAAATATATTTCACTGCATGGTCACGCTACAAAATGACTATCATTAGCACTGTCACACACTGCGGCTACAGGGGGCCCATGACTAATGCTTGGCTATCAGCGCCATCGGTGCAGGTCAAATTCTCATCATTTCTCAAACTGACCATGGAACCAATTTCCAACTCTCTCCACGTCATAAAATTTGACAATTACCCCGACTTCATTAAAAATGCATAACAAGCTTCACCCGCAGTCACGGTTTAATCAGAAGTACGTCTCGCAGGTGAGACGTCAAGCGGAAGAAAAAGCTGTATATTATAAATAATATATTGATAGGCTAAATACTATAACCCTGCTCGCTGTGATCAGTCACAGTGTTTGGTGAGAAAGGTTTATTTTTTTTATTTTTTTTTTATGACAAATATTTGGACAAATATTTCATCAGCAAAAAACATGGCTAGATTGCAGTTATCAGTGCACATCAATAAATGTTAATTGTTGACTGCTTTAAGGGCAGCCAGATGCTAATTGTTGATGGTTTCAATGTTTCCTTACTAAAGCATGATTTACTTTTCTAAACTGGCATCGAAAAATGTCAAAATTTCATAACCTTATTGAAGGGTTGACTAGTGTGTTCATAGAGAGTTTGTCAAGGTGCACAAGTTTAGCGACTGGCAGTCATATATTAGGCAGCAGCCCAAAGCTCTGCAAAGGTTTGTCAGGTTTTAATTTTTTACATAGCGTTTTTTTTTTTTTTTAAAAACAATTTGAGTCCAATGTTCATTTATCAAATACATTTTTATTCAAATTTTTTTTCACTGTCGCCAATAGATAACATTTTTGTCAGATTTATAATGAGGCTGGCGCTTTTTCGCCTGACGCACTCGTTTACTGAAACTGTTGCCAAAATGAAGAAGATTTTTCCAGGTTATGAGTAAAAAAACTAAATAAGCTCCATTTAAGTTGGCACTGCTGAACTCCAATACAATCTTGATATGTTATCGGTGAGACTGTGACAATGCCAACCGCAGTCTTTTTGTTTGTTTATAGTTTGTGCAATGTCGAGCATTTCCAGCCAGGAAAAAAATAGGAGGCAGCATTCTTCATGTAGGTGCAGTTCTATACATTTGATTCTTTATAGGGACAAAAAGACATTGAAACAAAGTGTGTCTGTGTGTTTTTTTGTCTTAATTTGAGTACAATGTCCATTTATCAAATTAAATCTGACAAAATCTTTATTTTTTTCACTGTCTCCAGTAGATAGCATCATGTCAGATTTATAATGAGGCTGGCTCTTTATTCCACCTGCCTCAATCATTTACTGGAATCATTGCCAAAATTGAGAAGTTTTTCCAGGTTATGAGTAAAAATTTAATAGACCAATTTGAGTTGGCACTGCTAAAGTCCAACACAACCTTAATATGTTATTGGTGAGAATATCACAATGCCAACTGCAGTCTATACATTCTTTTCAAATTATTTTGCATAAGACGTTTGTGCAATGTCGAGGATGTCCAGCCAGGAAGGAATAGCAGGCAGCATTCTTCCCCAAGGTTCAGTTGTATACATTTGATTCTTTATAGTTAGTTAGTTTTTTTTTTTTGTTGTTTTTTTAATTGAGTCCTCAAGGTTTTCAGTATCGGCTCCAAACTTAGCCGACAAAAGATCTGAATTAGTCACATAATTGCATCAGTGCTGCCACTGGGTGAGGGGGGAGGCTAATTACACTGCAACGTACCCTCTGAGCAGGAACATTCGTAGAAACCAGTGCCGTCCGCACAGATGCCGTCGTTCTGGCAAGGGTTGGACTCGCACTCGTTGAGATTCACATCACAAAACGGGCCACCAAACCCTGCACCGCACATATAAAGACATTAAATCAAACAAAAACAACACTCACGCACAAATAAACACGGACACATAAAAAAAAAACAACAAAAAACCCCAAACATTACAGTTCTTGGAATCCTGCTGATTGTGTTGCTCAGCCAATCGGGAACAGCATGACTGTGTTTATTTTTTTTTATTACAAACAAAAATGCAATTTCAAAGCTCCGGCTGATTCAAAGGGCTCGTTCGGCACACGCAGACTCGGCTCGCTGGACCATTTAATCATGTATAATAGAAGCCAGTCGATGCACCTCTGATTTATGACATCAAACGAGCCCAATCTAGTGATTATTTTCATCTGAGTCGATCCACACACAGAGGAAAACTACGTGAAACAAACACCATGCATTAACACGTGTAAACAAGCTATTTCTACACACACACAAACACATGCACGTGCAAGTTAATACACACAGGCTACAGGCCACCCGGCCTACTAATTAGAAAAAAATAAATAAAAGTGGCACCATGTTTGTGAGGCATCCTAACCGTGGATTTGTTGTTTGCAGTCACAAATGGAAATGTCATCATGGTTGTGACAATTTTCTCATTCTCAAATGTTTTTATTTATTTATTTAGTTATTTATTTTCTTTTAATGGCACAGCAGATAAAAATGTTTCCGGAGTTCTTTGGATTCATCCAATGCATTGTTTTGGTAAAAAAGCCAATTGAAAGCATTTGGAAAAGTGAGGACAAATTGGAGGGTGATTGGACAAACTTCTATTAATGTGATTTTTTTGGCTTTGACGGGGATCAAATGGCAGTTTAGGCTTTTAGGCTTCCTTATCAGTCTATGGAATATTAGCCATGTGCCATGGCTAACCAGTAAGTTCTGCATTAACAAACAAAATTCTCTCCAATCTAATTTCCAGGTTTCCAATTTTAAGACTGATTTAAAACATTTCAACAAAACACGTCAACAAAAATATTCCCCTATAGACCTCAAACTTGGTGTCCCCATTCATTCCGACCAATTTGAGTGGTAAATAACAGGTCAGAAGGTTGACAAGCGTGCATGAGAACATCTTGCACGAAAAGGAATGGAGTTCATGTTTCGCCGACACCTGGGCGAGACAGAATCTCACCACTGCGCCCTTGAGGAGCAAAACGCAGAGGGCAGCACGCTGCCGCGCGCTGTTTGCATCTGCATAAGAAATCACTCACTATCCCTCACTGTGACATCTGTCGAGCATAAGTGCAACAGGAGCGATGAAGCCACTGTTATTGATTGGGTTTGCACAAACTTGGAGTCCAACGGCCATTCATTTGAGAAGAGATAGCCTGTGCTGCCGCGGAGCCGCTTCAACTGAATTATGATTGGCTGGGCAGGAAAAATGTTTTCATCTTTGCTGCGATGACTTATTCCAGGTGTAGGCACGGAGGATGACTCGCTGCTGAAACGCCCCGTCCTTCACCATCCTTCTCCGTGGACGACCTTGGTGCCTCTGACGGCTGGTTACCTGTAGTAAACCTCGGTATCAGACACGCCGAGCATCTTGAGCAAAGTATGCGTCATGACTTTCACTGCTGGCAGCTGATACAACACAGTCATCCACAGATGGCGGACACAGGGCGGGCAGATCAGGTCAGAGGTTATGAGGACGTCATTATAAAATGTGTGTATTTTAAAATGTATCTGCTGTACATTCAATAAACCTTGCAAGGCAGCTGCATCACTGAGGTTTCTAGGCAAAAGTTTTTTATAGAGCTGCATAGAAAAGCTCCCATCTGATTTGTTTCCTGCAGTGATGTGACGCAGGCTCGCACCTGAAAGCCCTTTTTTTTGGGGGGAAATTAATAGAAGACAGAATAACGGGATGATCTATTTAGCTCCTCCGTGCTTTCAGTGACTGAATGTCACTGCGCTGTTTTGTCAAGGTTGGGGTCTTTTAATAAAAATTGGAAATGTCAATAGATGTCATTTTTTATGCTTTTAAGTCTTTGTAAGAGTTCTTATCATAATTGTGCATCACTGCTGCTCAACGAGCAAGTCAGTGCTTTCACTGACTGGTTTCAGAGAGCTACAGCAGGCTGTCAATACAATGAAAAATAAATGAATTAATTAAATGAATATCTGGAAAATGTAACAAAAATGTCTTGAATAATTTAAGTGCCATGCGTGCACGGATGCATATCATTAGTCAAAACAGTGTTAAATCTGTAATGACCCTTAAAAGGTTTAATAAGTGGTAAAACAATGAGCTGTTTGGGAAGCCAAAGAGCCGGCTCTTTTTTTTTTAAACTGATCAAATGACCGGTCTCACTAAAAACACAGAAACAAAAACGGAAAACAAATCGCTGGTTTCAGCCGGTCAGAATACCAACCAATCAGTGTCAAAGCTGCATGAATGGGGCTGTTAGTGTTGTTGTTGTTGTTTGAGGAAACAGGAAGCTACTGCCGCCGCCACTAGCTTGGGGACAATAACGGCTTCGGCGATGAGGGCTCAACCAGACAACGGCGCTCATTACAGGGAGAGCGGAGAATGGCACCGAGGGCTTTATTTGACTCCCAACTGGCTCTGGCGGGCATTCATTAAAACACCGCGGGGCGTCGCGGCGCACCAGCGGAGAGCGTCAAGTGTGCCCCTCCCCCCTCTGTCGACTGGCTCCGTGGGTGGTGAGGAAGCCTTGTTGGCCCGCAGAGGTAAATGTGACACACACAGCAGATTCAATTGAACAGTTCCAAGTTTCAAGGCCGACCACCCCCGTCTCTTTTCACACTTTTCTACGGGTGGAATAAATCACAGGGATCTGCGAGACGTTCCATATCAGGATAGCAATTACACCCAGCGTCACACTATTGGAAAAAAAAAAAGAAACTGACACTTTCTTATCAGCTGACCTTTCAGTCCGCGGGCACGGCAAATACGGTGGCCGCTCACCTCTCTCGCACGTGCAGGTGACATCGTGGCCACCCCTGGTCTCGGCGCATATTAATGTGTGTTCGCCACACAGGCCGAACGAGCAAAGGTCAATGTCCACCGAGCAGTCTCTCCCCTTGAACCCTGCGAAGGAAATTATGTTAACAAGATAGAACACGAGTCGAACGCGGGGATAACAAAAAAAAAAAGAGGAAAGGGCATCGGGGAGGGGCAGAATTTATAATGCGGGGGGCGTTACGCAACAGATATTTACGCGGTTGAATGTTTTATTATGTAAAAGGCACCTCGGCTCCGGCCGATTAATGAGGGTATTGATCCCGGTGGCTCCCTTCCTTCTGCAATCTAGCTGCTATGCACTATGCTAATCGAGCGAATCAGTGACAGAGACCTACCCCCTCGCCGCGCTGATCTAGATCGCATTTATCTGGGCCCTGCCGAATGCATGTCTGCCTGTCACTGATAGATGCCCGTGTCAATATCCATTGTTGTAAATAAAAAACGCAGACAGATGGCGTGACTGATACTCATTACGCGCGCTCGTGCGGACAAAGGTGGCTCCGAGGAGGAGTCCGAAAATAGAACGCCCGCAATTTCCTTCCATTGTCTGACGTCACCTTGATCAACAAAGGGATACGCCCCTTAGTGCCTGCAGTTTAATTTAAAACAAATATTTGCTACCGCGAGGACTCGGAGCCAGTGGCACAGAGGTTCTGGAGGCGGCGCAGATTAAAATGATGAGCTTCTCTTTGGGAGTGAGCAGGACAAGGACGGCGGATGTTTAAATATTTTGGAGATGAAGCCACAGAGGCCAGATTGAGGGGCCGTTTACACAGAGACTGTTTTTTTTGAAACCACACATATGTAAAAATGCTCTTAAAAAAACGAAACAAAAAAAAAGACTTTACACGAAGCCGTATTATACGCTGGAAACTACTGAAAATGAACCTGTACCTATGCCAGGCCTGGTGTCGCGCCACAAGTTTACTCCCTGAATGCGGAAGAACAAGAAAAACACCTGAAGCACAACGACGTCTTTAAAGAAGCAGGAGCTCGCTAATGCACATCAGCACCACTGGGAATAGAAAGAAAGATAGCGCGTGAAAAGACGGTGTCGATAAACAACAAACTTCTGCTTCGAGTTACTTTAGAACACAAAGCCTTAAAAGGTTCATGTTAAGGTTGACTGGGTGTTGTGCCAGTAAGTTTGCTAAAATTTTTGTCACTGCCTCAATATCCCAGTCTGCCGACCCAAAAGAAAATCAATAAAAAGAAAAACATGTTTGCAAATCGCTTTTGTTGTGTTTATTTTCACTTTGCACACAATCCACGATGGATCCACGAGCACCGTGTGTTATTGTTTACTATTGTTTGAGGTTTGTTGTAGTGGAGGTTAATGGGAAGACTGCAGGCTGGTCATTAGTAGCCGTAAGTCTGTTGCCCGACGCTGTTGTTGTTATGAGTGGTCGTCTGCACCTCACGGCCGCTCAGGTTGCAGGGAGAGGCAGGGGGAGGGGTTTAGAACTGTGACATCACCAAAAAAAGATCGGTTTCGGCGTTTACACGAATCCGGGCAAGGCGGCGTTTTTAAACTTATCCACCCTGAGGAGCGTTTTCGAAAAAGTGCGGTTTCGGTCTGTGTGGTTTCAGTGAAAACGCCGGCTTTGTGTAAACGCAAGGCTGAGCAGCATAAATATTTGTGTGTTTTCAGAGAAACCCGTATTGTCAACGGGGCCTGAGATGGTTTGGACAGTTACAGAGGAGGGTCTGTGGATATATTGGTAGGATGCCGAGGATAGAAGTGGCAGGCAGAAGGCCTGGAGGAAGACCAGGGAGGAGATTTTGAAGGAGGAAGAGGAAGAGGACGCAGAGGATTTAGAGGGTTAGATGAAGGCACATGATTAGCCGTGGCCACCTCTGAAGAGAACAGCCCAAAGGTGAAGAGGAAGAGGAAGACGAAAAAGAAGAGAAGAAAGAAGAAGTGTGCAATGACTCAGGAGTCAGAGAAAACTTTGGGTTTTCAAATCTCAAAATCTTGCGCAAGCTAAACAGAAAGAAAAGCACCGGCAGCCCCGCCCCCTTCCATCGCATTAATCTCCGCGCAGCAACTTTGTGCCAAGTAGGTCTCGCTCACTCTGCGAAAGCAGCGAAATATTTCCGACATGCACTTCTGTACGCAAATCCCTTTCATCAGCCCGAATACACAGGGAAAAGCGGTGGCGTTAGATTAAACAATGCTTCCTGCTTTTTAAAAAGGGGGCCTCTGCGCTTGCTTCACCCGGTACCTGCATTCCATAGTCACGGTGGCGGCACTGGCAGCACTTTACATCATCCATCCACATGTTTGATGACCTTCCAACTACCCTTTTCCCGTCAAGCTAGGCACTGCCTCGGCCAGCTAATGGACAGCTATTGCCTCCAACAGAGTGTTTCAGAAGTGTTTAATAACCAATTGTGCGTGCGATTCACTCGGAGGTTAACGTTGCATGAAGGAATGTCACATTTACAGTGTCACCATCTCCAAATGGGACTCCCCTTTCTCTGACAGCCACGAGGGGCTCCGCTGCAGACACTTGCGCACATTCTATTTTTTCATATATATATAGAAATATATATATATTTATACATTTCCTCCTCCTGCCATTTCAAATCAAAATACACAGTGGGAGCGAGGAGCACCGCGGCTTTTGTTGAGTGCACAGAATGAAAAAAGATGTCATGGAGTCGTACTCCGCGGCTGCAGATAACGACTTGGATGCATACGTGTTCATCTTAAGCACGGGGAGCCGCACTCTGTCAGCATGTTTAATATGTTTTTTTCTCGGCGTTGAGCTGAAGAGGCGAAAGAAAAAAGCATAAATAACCTAAGACCAACTTATGTGATTTCATGAAACATGCATGATCATCAAAGAAAGTCTCCCTTTGTTGTCTGCATCTAAGTCGGCAGGGTGCACGGCGCACGGAGATAAATAAACGAGTCAAAAAAATTGAAACGCCGGAGGAGAGACGAGTTAAGTTCTAAACAAAATCAAATAATGCTGCCGAGCGCCTCCAGATACTTTACTCATTTTTCCGCCGCGTAATCTGTTTAGGTGCTTTTTTTGTGGGACTTTGCCGAGTTTTCAACGTCGGGAGAGGTTTGCCGAGCCGTGAACATCAGACGTCCCTTCTTCAACTTTGGCGCCATTAATAATTTGTGGGAGCTGCCGGTTAAAGAAGAACGCTGGAACCACCAAAACGCCTCGGTTGTTGTTTGCCCTCTGCAGTCTTTTTTTTTTTTGTTCTCGACGTGGAAAAATAGAAAATGATTTTGTGGCGTTTTTACCTTCCAAAAGCAACAAAATCATGAAGGTGAGGGAGCAAGATTCAGGTTCACTGCCGCTGAGCAGCAAACTTCCTTTGAACTCGAAGTTGAAATGCTACAGTGATGCTTGTGGAAGACAAAGAAATGGACCAGAGAGTGAACTTTAGGCACGGGTGGCGCTGCCAGGAAAGAGTGGCATCATTATCTCCTGATTTGCTTTTATTGTCGCTGATGAACGCGGCCAAAGCTGACAGGCCATTAATCGAAGAGAATGACAGCGGGGAGGATAAGCCCCCTAAAAGGCTCTGCCAAACACCTGTCTATAAATCTGTCAATAAAATCAAAACAGTAATGGACGTTTCACTGACACATCGGTGTTCTGGTTTCGCCCAGATCGAATTTCAGCTCAAGGCAGAAACCTATTGAGAGCAGATTATTTACAGTAATGCAGTTACCGCCTGCAGTGATTTCATAAACGAGATCAAACTCGCGGTCGACACACTTCATGGCGGTAACTGTTGTAGTTTTGTTCACTTGTCATTCGACCAGATTTATTGGGATTTAGAAATGGAGGAAACAGTAACAGGCATCTGGATACTGATTTCAATGGTTGAGGGTTAAACAACTGGTTTAAAGGTCCGGTGCGTCAGAGTCAGTTGTGTCAAAGGCACACAAGTAAAAAGTCAAGGGCCGCCACGTCACTGTAAGAAGCCGCCGTCTCAACTTGAGAGCTGTGTGATTGTCAAACTAAATGTCATCCTACATTGAAGGACCAGTGGGAAAAATTTGATGAGATTTTTCTATTGCTAAAAGCTTAATATACTGTCTATGAATATAATAATATAAGTGTTTTCCAGAGTGTATACCTACACATAGAACAGTTCTAATAAGTTAGCTGTTGGTGGTTAGCTGCTATCTTGCACTACCATGTTGCTAAGGAAGCCGGTGTGGACAAATCAGCCTGACTGACAACATGTTTTGTATTTAGGGAGTACGTTCGCGTCCTCAAATAAACCACCAAAAGAAGAAGGTGGACAAGGTGTCCAAGTTTGTGTGTGCAGGCCACCGTAGTTCACTGGCAAGCTCGAGAGAGGGACGGTGAGCGAATGAGCACTGCAACCTACAATCTGACCACCTGATGGCAGGATTTTACACACTGTACCTTTAAAGAGTGTAGTGACCTTGAACTACATCTCGAACAATGCACACCCATTTTAACCAGCCCACCTTTCAAACCAGTGCAGTAGCCATAAAATCCCAAAATGTCCCAAATAAGCGAAGTTGATGCAGATGGAAAGACAACAATGCACAGCTATGACTAATGTTAATGACTATAAATACAATATAACGTCTCTGACTTTGATATTTACATGAGGTTTACATATCAAAGGCTTTCCTAAATCCAATTCGTTGAAAGGATTCCCTACATTTTACATCCATGCAAATGTAGATATAGAATGTTAATAGTCACTTAATACATTTTATTTTTTAGAGACAATATGCTGAGGTCTGATTAAACTAAAAAACTAAAACAACTGGCCTGTGATGGTCATTTCAGCCCAGATCTACCAGTGAACTGGGGAGTTGATATTGTTCCTGTTAATCCCTGTTCTGTGATGTCCAGTATGACCTTGTATCCTTCCTGCAGCTGCAACATCTCTGAGCAGATCCAGTCACAAGTGGAGCTGCTCCTAACTTTAGCGTAAAGGATTATTGTGACCACATAAAACTCAATTATAGTCACTTTATGATTCATAAATATGTATTTTCTTGTCAAACTGGGACAAAATGGGCCTTTTAAGAGACCGCCAGCCTCACTGCCAGACTGTGCCTGGCAACATTCAGGCTCCGAGTGCAGCTCAAATTTACCAAATATTTGCGAGTAAATCCGGCTGTGTGGATTGTGACCGCTGACTGGTGAATGTGACTTTGGACTTTGCAAAAATCCAAGTGTGATCTTCACTTGTCCAAAAATAATTGGCGATTATGGTTTGTTTTTTGTTGTTTTTTTGTGAAAACAGACAATGCAGCACAAATCAGCCTCACACAGGTTTAATACAATAACACCATCCACCAGACTGAGAACTAACTGTGGAGCTTTTTCCTGGTAAGAGCGGCTGGAAACTCAATCGTAGCTAATTAGGGAAGGTGTGTTTGAGTGCGTCTGTGCTCGGTGCAGAAATAGATTGGTTTTATTTACAACAATGTCGACTTTAGCCTTGACGAAAAAAAAAAAAGTTGACCAAGTCACATCTTTCAGACGCTTTTTCCACTTTGCTACAATACACAGGAGACAAACGACCTCGAAGCCGTGAAGAATGCATCACATGCAGAGTCGGTTGAAAAAAAGATGCATCTATATATTTGTATGTCTAGGTAACAAGGTAACAAACAAATCTGCGTGGGTACGTGTATGACAAATAATCTCTCTCAATATTGCCCGAGTCGTTCGCACAGAAAATTAATGGCATGATGTTGTTTTTTTGTTTTTTTTACAAGCATGCAACAACAACAAGTACTGGGCGCTTACCAAGGGGACAGTGACAAATGAAGTCATTTATCAGATCCATACATGAGCCTCCGTTCAGACACGGCTGCGACCAGCAGTCGTCCACGTCCTCCGAGCAGGTTCTGCCTGCAGGGCGGGACAGAAACATACAAATTGTGTTCAGTTTTGCCGTGATGATTGCCGTTTGTAAAGCTCTCACAGCCGAACGATCCGCGCCGACAAACAGATGCGGCACAGATTTCAGTTTATTCCCCCAAACAATGAGCAGCACCTGCTTTATTGTACAAGGGTTTTGGTTTTTTTTTATTTCATTTTTTTTTTTTGACGAGGCAGCTAATTACGTCTAATTTAACCAGCGTGACTGAACGATTACGTGCGTGTGCGGCATACTGCAGCTCCCACGCGCCCGTTAATGGTGTAACCTATATTTCGGCATCCTCCGGGCGAGAAAAGCTGCAAAAAATAAAAAATAAAAATGGGATTGATTTTACTGACACACTTAGAGCCGCAGCCGATCCAGCCGCCGGCGGTATTTCAGACCGCTTAGTTCTCCAGGGGCTCAGGAGTTCACGGAGAAGCACGAGTCAGACATCCTTGCGCACTCTTTTATCCGTGTGTTGCAAAAGGTGAGCGCGGGCTTGCCACCGCCCCTTTCCACAGAGGCGTCCTCTCGATCATGTGCTGTAGGGAATGCATGCAAGGTAGCATCTACCAGCACCGGTGCATTTAATTATTTCACTGGTGATTATATAGAGTACAAAACTTTGTACTCTTGGACACATCATAGCGATGGATTTGAACTGCTGCTGTTGTTTTTTTTTATTGGTACACATACAAGCTCCACTGATTTAGTGAGGTTAAATAGGCCAAACGGGTTTGGAAAGTATGGAGAAAACGTACATGTCTTTCATCTCATTTCATTCAAAGTACTTCATAGACATGAGCTGGTTGACTGCTCCTTCAGAGAACCTGGGGCGCTGAAGCAGGAAAAAGAAAGGTGATGGATGAAAAAGCCCATATTCAGTCAAGGCAAGAGAACTGCAACCAATTCAGATCTATAAAGTCTTCACCAGGGAGCAAATTAAATAAACAATTTGCGAGTATCTCGCACTCTGGATCGGTGAAACCAGGTGCCAATGAGAAGTTGTTTAGGAGTTGCAATGAAGACATGCCTCTTTAAAAATAGTTTTGAATGAAAGTATTTAAAGGTGTTTTTTTCCTACTCCACACAAGTGTGTGCAGTTCTCCTTTGTTTACCGATCAATCTGTGCTTTTACAGCACCTGCATGTGTTTCGATGAAAGTCTTTGAGTGCCGATGCACGTTTACATTTTAACCTTGTCAACGATTCTTCAAGTCGTTCTTCAGTTGATTTTTGTGGCCCTGTTTGCAATAGGGTTCGATCGCCGGCAGCAGACTGGATACTATCTTGCTGCGAAGCTGCAGTTGCCGCTCAGAATTCCCTCAAATGGATTCCAAACAATGAAGAAGCCGCAGGGGGTGCCCATTAAAATAGATGTGAAACGCGGTGGCGTTACGACAACGGCGGACTTATTTGTTTGTAAAAATGTGTGTGTAATCTGGAGCAATTTAATGATTAAACAAATGACTGCAACATTATTTAATATTTATGTATCTGTTATACTTGAACTGTCAACTACACAAGGCTATGGTAGCTTTTCTTTGGATGTGTTGTCAATAAAAGTGCATCCATGGATGCGTCACATCGCAATAACATTCAGTCCTTCCCATGTGATCACGCATCATTATGTGCTCCACGCCGCTGTATATAACAATAAAATGTCAAATTTGACAACACTGTGAATGTGGCTCTAGTGCAAGACGACAGACACAAGGAAATTACCTCCTGTGCCAAACCGATTTAATGTGTGCAATTAGCAATTTTCAATTAGCGTCAATCAAACGTTACGCAATCCGCTACTTAACGCTGCCTACGGGGGAAGAATGTTGACGTAATAACTGCGTCTTAATAAACTCCCATTCTCTGGGACGGCGACGTCTCCGAAGATGGGAGGATTTGTCCGGAGATTCCCTTCGTTCCCGACGCTAATGGCCCACAGTGGTGCCGGATGGTCTCATACCCTCAAACCCCGGAGGGCACCTGCACCGATAATCGCCGATTAGATCCACGCAGGTGGCGCCGGTCGCGCAAGGGGAGCTGCCGCACTCGTCTGTCTCCGCCTGGCAGAGCGGGCCCTCGAATCCGAGCGAGCACACGCAGAGGAAGCCGCCGCGCCTGTCGACACAGGCGCCGCGCTCGGAGCACGGTTGGCCGGCGCAGTCGTCAACGTCCTCCTCGCAGTGGACGCCCGCGTATCCTCCGGGACAGGAGCAGCTAGCAAAACACAAAACACACGCAAGAGAGATTTCTTAGGCTGCGTTCAGACTTGCAGGCGAATCTGAATAGTGTCTTCTACTTCTTCTGGTCTGAAGCATTGGGTCTTGTGTCACGTAGAGTGACGTCACGGACAGTCAAAACCCATCGGTGCGTTTGGAGCTGTTCAGACTGAGACGCATCTGTCCAAATGTCATTTGAAACAACCTCCCGAATGTGGTTTCAACATTGCAAAAATCATATTTCATGTGATTTGTGATTGTTCAGACTACAAAAGAGCCAATCTGGATGGGCTGAAAATCGGATTTTGGCTGGCAGTCAGAACGCAGCTTTCGTGCTGCTGTACAGACAGCAAGGAGGAGGAGGATCGATGGATGGATGGATGGATGGACGGACAAGGAAAAAAAACAAAACAACCTTTCAAACCTGAAGGGAGCGAACGTAAATGTCACAGCTTTCAAAATAACCTACATTTCCAGCCAGTTGAGGGAGTGGGGGGATCCGGGGGATAGGTGGGGGTCGCGTATGGCAATTTCGCCCGACATTCACCTGTAACCGTCAATCTCGTCCACGCACGTGCCTCCATTCTGACACCGGTGTCCAACACAATCGTTGACATTTATGCGGCAGGTCTGACCGGACAAACCTGGCGGGCAGAGGCAGGTGAAGCCGCCGCCGTCGTTCAGCACGCAGCGGCCTCCGTTGGCGCACAGCTGTTAACACGTAAACACACACACACACACACAGAGCGAGTCAGAGAGAAAGAGAGCGAGAGCAGCGGAAATGAAGTCGCTTGGTCTAGAATGAAGAGGTCCTAAATTGGAGCCGGTCTGACCTGTTGGCGAATCTTACGTCCCCCCTTATCGCTGGCCGGGCGCGGCGCCTTCATTACGGCCGCATGACACACTTATGAATACTGATTTGTGCTTTATGCCCGGGTCCGCTCGGTATTCGACGCGGCCATGGCGTCTCGTCTTGTGAGATAAGATCAGTGGTCATTAGAGACTAAAGCTCCAAAGTGTTGTGTGCGACAAAGCACCCCAGCGTGAATGAGGTGGAGGCGGAGGTGGGGATGGGGGGGGGCAAAAGGAGCATCAGAGAAGCCGGCTTAAAAGGCCGTGATGTCCACATTACAAAATGGCTTTTCTTTCAAGAGGCCAAAAAGAGCGGAAGCGGTGACCTTCACTGTGTCCGTTTTTCGTTGAGTCGCTTCATTTGAACACACAGTCAACTCAAGAACATTGTGTTTTGTTTTGTTTGGTTTTAAATAATATATACATATATATATATTTTTAAAGGCAGGGCTTTGAAATATGCAGATGTTCAGGCAAGGCGGGCCGAGGGAACATGCTGTGGCTGTTCACCCCCTGAAAAAAAAAAAAAAAACGCACACGTCCGACTTCACTGGTTGTCCAACTGAAAAAAAAAAACAAACCCTCGTCCCAACTCAAAAACCCAAAGAACAAAAAATGCTGTCATTTCCAACTCAATAAAGGTAAATGTTATCCCGGCAGCTCAGACTGAATCTTTCCTATCTCTTAATATCACTCTCACCCATCTGATACTAAAGAGAATATTATCATGAAGGGGAGATAAAACTCGGGAGGTGACTGGGTGAACATCCAATTTGGATGATCTAGATTTAAAAGCTGGAAGCTGATTGGCCCACTGGCACATGTTGGTCATTAACAAGGAGTGAAATCAGCTTTAGGGTGAGTTTGATTTGTTACTGGATAGTGAGTCTGAACCAGACTTGTCTCTCAGCAGTCTTGTTCCAGTCCAACTATGGATGGTTGCACACTTTGTAAACACGCTGCTGATGCAATATTGGACCCCCGTCTCAGTCGAGCCAAGTGAGAAATTTTGACCGGGCACCTGGCATTTTTAAATTTTTTAAATGGAAATTGGGAACAAAGCGAGTGGATGCATGGAAGGAAGGTTGGGTTATTATCACAAATGAGATGTTCACTCTTAAATTATGCTCATGGTTTGAACCGACCTGCAGGTTTAGTTGGCAGGGGACACGGCAGGTGTACTGGAGGCCGTGGGGCAGATCCACACACTCCGTCTGCGGCGGGCAAGTGCTGCTGGCCAGGGCACAGGCGTCCACGTCCACCTCACAGTTTTTTCCCACAAATCCTGCAAACAGTTGAAAGCATGCAATGATGACAATGATATAGTAGTGTAAAACAAAAAAAAAAAAAAGAGCAAGAGAAACTGCCTGAGGCAATCAATTTACAATTCACACCGTGTCTTAAGTGGGCTTGTGGTTTTTTTGCTGCTTCTTTTTCACAGCACCGTGGCCTCTGTGCTCAACAGGCTATTTGCTAACACCGCAGAAACTCACTTCACCGTGAGAAGTTGCTGCAGATGAGGCGCATATGAGCAGGAGAGAGCTTAGCGTTGGCTGAGATAACAGATGAGATTTGGAGGCGAGGCCGGATAGCCTCCCTGAACACTCCGCCGCGGATCTCCAGCCACATCTAGCAGCAGTTTACTCAGAGAGGGAGTTTTAAGGATTCATGATCAGGGATTACGGCAGGCCGCGGAGGAAGTGTGCAAGACGGGCCCCAAAATAAATAAATAAATAAAATAGGAGCAAGTGAGAGAAAAGCAAACTGGACTGTGTGCTAATAATAGAGGCCTGTCTCCTGTTCAGGATGGCTGACTGATCACAGCACACTTGGTAACCCATCCTCTGATCTCCCGACGCATCCCACAGCTGTTTGGTCCACGACGTCCACTTCCTCGGAGATTAATGCTGGTAGTAATAGTGGCGGGCTGAAAAGAGACCATCAGCGCCGCCTTTGTGCATGCTGCTCCATACAGAGGGGGTGATTACAGCGGCGGCGGTGCTCGGGCGATGGGGGCTGGTGGATTGTGGGAGGGTTTGGAGGGGTGTCAGGGGCTGCTGAGGTTTCGCGGAAAGTCAGTGAGGTCTCCAGCTCCTGCTCAGTAAGCTCCTGGCATAGTTTCAAGGCGTTCTTTTTCCTTGATGTCAGCATAAGGCCGTCCATGCAGACTCCTCGCTGGGGAAACGGCGTGAAAAAGAAAATTGCAGCAGATTTTGGAGGAAACAAAATCATCCCAAGATAACACTTGCTTCAGGTAAGTAAGGGAGTAAATATATTTAAAAAATACCAAATGGGATTTACTCATTTATCTTTTCAAGAAAGGGGTGCATCTCCTTTTAAAGGCACAAGGCTATGTGAGCACAATCTATGTTCAGACCTCGAACGAAGTTTTGCCCCTCGTTCCAGCAAAGTTTCCAGCCCGACTCTGAAGACGCAGCAGCCTAAGTGAGCTGGAGACAGAAAATCCCCTGACAGTGTGACTTTTGTTTTTCAGCCTGTGGACAAGTTGCGATGAACTGGGACCCTGTCCAGATTTATTTATTTATTTATTTATTTTGGAAAGCCAGCCCCCCCTCCACGATAACAATGCAGGCTGCAAAAGTGTCAAGATCCATCAAAAGTTTAAACACAAAATTTCAACTCCCTCATGCATGATTTACAACAACTTCAGTCAGGAAGTTTACTAAACTTTCTTTCTTTTCTTCATATAAAATTATATATTTATATCTATATTTACCTACATATTTACCTGGATGTGTCACCTACTATAAAAGAAATTATATCTTTAAGTTGTTTTGCATGTTTTCATTGTTGTCGGCCAATAAAATTAAGCTGCAATTAAAATGGCAGAGGCAAGGCTGATGCTCTATTGTCCACTGTGAAGGATTGTGTTGTACATCAGATATGGACTGAGCAACCTTTCAGAATGCCTGTCTAATTTCTTGGGTCTTTTTTTTTTTAATGTATTTTAGTTTACAACAGGAAACCAGAGCCTTAACAGAGCAGCATTTACACAAGAAATTAGACAGGAAACATCATTTACCATCTGTAAACCTCTGGGTCAGATGCATCTCAGACAATCAGACCCTGTTGATGAGCTGGCGAGAAGACGACCCTCCAAACAAATGTCACCTTGAAAATTGACTTTGATCTGCTCGACGAGGCAGACGGATTCAGTGACCCCTCAACGCTGCTGCCGTTCTTTAATGTTGAACTGAGCAAAGGCGCCGCACAAACACAACGTTTCATTACCGCTGCTGCTTCTTTCTTCTTCTTTTTTAAAAACTAATGAGCCCAAAACATTTGCTGGCAACGGCAAATGGAAAACAACATTGGGGGGGGAACTCTGGCGAGTGAAGCCACAACCCGGACAACAAAGACGCTCTGCTCGCACTCACGTCTTTGGCCTGTTGAGACGCGATGAGAAATCGACGGCGAGCAGCAGTTGCCAGATGCGCTAATGGTGCCAACATGATGAGGCTCCAGTAATGGGACCATGAGTTTGTCCGGCGAATGTAAATTTAGGCTCAGCCTGTCAGGCGCAATAAGTGATTACAGGTAAATTAGAAAAACGACAGCTTCATAGTAAAATATTAGGGAGCTCTCATTAATGCATTGAGACAATTTGGCTGCATTAGTGAGCTCTGCCATTGAGGTTTGATTTTTTTTCAGCTGTCAATCACCAGCCAGATGAACTGTTGCTTTGAACTATATTAAAAAGATGACAGAAAAAAAACTCTCTCTGTGCTTTGTTGCCTCAGTGCAAGGAAACAGCTTTTTTTCCATCAGTAGCGTTAGAAGCGGTAGATCAGAAGTGCTGCGCTGAAAAAAAAAAAAACCTTTTCACCGGCTTTGTTCTAATATTTGTGTCATCATAAAACGCGATCAAAAGCCCAGGAATTGTCGGGAAAGCGGTCGATGCGTTAACAAACCGTTTGAAATGCCCAGGATATGATTCACAGGATGAATCTAATCAGGTCGACTTCCAAAGCATGACGTCCTCGGGCGAGATGTGTCCCTGGTCCACGGACCCCACCGGCAAACTCTAATCACCTCTGCTTGTTCCCCTGGGGACACCGAGACGGCCGCAGGGGCCTCGGCTGAGGCTCTTGGCAACATTCACCGTGCACCAGTTGGAAAAAAAGTTTGCAGCAGTTTTTTTTTTGCCTGCTAGCCAGAGCAATGCTCGAACAATACTGCAGACTGCAGCTGGCCGGAGCCCAACGTACCTGTAGGACACTGGCAGCGGTAGCGGCCGAGCGAGTCGGTGCACGAGCCATTGTGCTGACAGGGGCTGGATTCGCACTCGTCGATCTCGGTTTCACAGCGCTCACCTGGGAACAGAGTTTGAAGAAAGCTGCGTGGAACATTTCCATTTAATCCCACAACTTCTTTTAAAAAGGTTGAAAGTGAAATATTTCAACGAGACACCTGGAACTTTTACGTGTCAGTCAACTCTTAGGGGCTGGCTGAGTGCTTAGTAAAGAGAGAAATCACACATATTCTTGAATATTCTATATATGTCTGTCTTTATTTTATTCTCCGAGTTTCTTTAGCTGCAGCTGCAGGCTAATTTTATTGCAAGAGCTATGTCATCACTTTCAAAATTATTTTATTCATTCCATTATTTTTAGCTTAGCAATACGGGTCGCCTGAAGTTCTGACAAATCTACAGTATGTGGTGCTAAAAAATAAAATAGTTGGTGTTCAACGGGGAAAAAAATGTGCTTTTCCTTTTTTACACTGCAATAAAGCACATTTTACAACTTTGATCAAAATACCGTGGAACCTTGATATGTTTAATCAAGCCGTCAGAATCTCGCACGGCCTCGTGGCCGATGAGCTCAAACATCTTCAAGCATTATTTATGTCCCGCCTCTTTCCTCCCTCCATCTCTCCTCCTGGCTGCTGGCCACGGCTTCACACTTCACAAATAATACATTAATACATCACAGTAGCACACTTTAACGGCAAACCTGGACTAGCATATTTTCTCCCAACGTGTTCAGTAGAAAACTATATTCACGAAGACTAGCCTCGAACATTCATTTAATGACATGCGGTAGAATTCTGGTGGAGGGAAGATGGACGTCGGAGAAAGAAGAAGAAAAAAACAACCTCGGGCCAGACTCTTTCTTGTTAAGAAAATGGACACTTAATAAGGAGCCGTGTCCCGCGGTGGAAGGCTGATGAGGCGAGGGATGCGGCCTACCTGATGGAACGCTAGCTCAGCGCTCAGCTGCCTGAGCAGCTGCTGGTTTTATAGCCGCAACCGCGCGGTGCTGCCGGTGTCTTCCAGCGCAGGTTATTAATTTAAAATGTCCTATCATCAATAACCAGGCCGCGGTGACACGCAGTGAAAGTCCCTCCTAGACGGCGGTGCCCTCGCGCCGCAGCACAAACACCGTGATTGATATCATCAGCGCCGAGTTGCTGCAGGTCATTATACGTATACAAAACAGCCCTGAAAAGCGGTGCCACTGAAAATCATCCCGCCAGAATATTACAAAAGGAGCGCGGGAAACAAAATCTGTTATTGCGATATTATGTGTGTTTTTATGGAAATTTTAATCGGCAAAATATAACTCCTTCCACCCACCCATGGGGAAAATAAAAACTTCAGAGGTGGAGCAGTGGATCTATAGTTATATTTTATCACAGTACACCGTGGTATCGGAGCAAAAGCTTGAAATCAAATTGCTCTTTCTGCGCCGCATGGCTCAAGAAAAAAAAAAATAAAAAAATTCCAAAGCAGAAATCCCAAGATGCCCGAGAATGATGAATTCTATCAGTCACTAAGACCTACCGTGGCGTAAGAGACAATTTTCCATTACTGGAGTGGCGACAGATTTCAGCGTCGGGCAGAAAGCGGTGGAGGGAGAGAGAGAGAGAGCGAGAGAAGAGAGAGAGAGAGAGAGAGAGAGAAAAAATTTGCCCGTGTAGTGCAATGTAAGGGCTTATCTGACTGACAGGTGAGTGTGTCAGGACTTAAAGCGAGATTGGGACGCTGTGGGCCAAATCCAGAGCGCGGCAGGGGCAGAAAAAGAAGAAAAACACATGACTGATTTTTTTTCGCCATTAATTCAAGAGGGGGCAACAATACTGAGCAGTGCCATAATAATAAAGCCATGTAGGGAATATATACCGAGTTCAACATGGACCACGGTCTGTTACAGCACACTGTCAACAGGGTGCAACGGCTAGATAAGAAAGAAAAGAAAGAAGCTTAGCTTGACCCTGCAGAGATGTGAAATACGTGATTTGTTTATGGCAGGAGGAAAATGACGAAACTCTGCAAATATCCGTCGAATAATGGTAATAATAAAGGTCGCTTGTCTGCATTCTGTGGATGGTAAGCGTGTCGAGTCAAACAGGTCACACGCACACGCGAGCCCTCGTTTCGGTGTCTCGTCTTGATAGCCTAACAAGTTTTGGCCTTGCCGGCACCTAATTAGGAAGCCATTTTGCCAGTGCATTTGGGTTGATTCGGCAGCCAACCTTATGTATGTTCAAGCAAATTGGGGGAGGCTACTTGAAAACAAGCTTCAAGGTTGGAAACAGGGAAAAAAAGGAAAGAAACAAGAAAAAATCACTTCATCCCAACGAGTGGCCTCGGAAGTAAAAAAAAAAAAGAAAGAAAGAAAGAAAAAGAAACACAATCCAACGTTTGCTGGCTGCATGAATCACTTGCGAAATCTGACGGAATCGTGCGGTGCCATGCGGCAGAGCTGGAGCAGCCCGCCTGCACCGCGACAAATGTAGCCATCAATGCCGAGGATGCACCTCTGCGGAGGTCGGAGGTCGTCCATGGAACGTCGCTGGCTGCGATTCGCCGTGGCGATGCATTAATCAAAGCAGACAAGATGCATCTGTCAGACCTCAAACTTTTAAACTGCCCTCCTCTCATTATGGTGACCAGCTGACCCCTGTGCAATCAATGAACACCCTCGGAGGTCTGAGAATGAACCTAAACATGACCCCGCACACACTCTCACACACCAAGTGCTGATAAAAGTCTATGGTGCTAACAATAGGAGAATAAATGCATTGTGATTTCAATCTGTTTTTAGGGTTAGTGTGAGAACCGGTAAATTTACTGATCATCTCTGGTGAAACATTTTGACTGAATGGGCCAGCGTCGGCCAGCGTCAAGAAAAACAAGTTTTTCTCCTCAATTAAGTGCAGAATTTAGCCTGTACTTCACCACTTTTCCATTGTTCAGGCAGGTGCCACCGGAAAATGAAAGTTTACCATGAGAAAGGATGAGCTGGGGTTCATTCATCATTCATGTGTTCACAGCAACACGGCTAAAAAAATGCAGAGCCATGAAGGCACAGAGATAATATTAATCATTTATTTATAATTTATTTATTTAATCATTTACTATTTCTCTACTTTTGTTACTACATTATGGTGGTCTTTATTATGTAGTGTGACAAAAAGCGCTTGGTGGTGTATGGTGCACACTGTATGCTGCTGGACACCTGAATTTCCCCAGAAGGTGATGAATAAAGTACTCATCTATCTATCTATCTATCTATCTATCCATATATAATATTCAGAGAGAAATAGATAAAGCATTTATGAGCTAAGAGCAGTAAATCTTTTTTAATAGAACAAAAGCAGCCGCAATACAGTTTTTAAATGTATTTATACACACACACATATATATCTTTTATTTTACCTTATTAAATCTTATAGATGAAACAACCATGTCATCTGTAGTGACATAAAATAATTCCTTGCAATCTGATACAGTGTGAAGATGCTTGTTGGTTTACAACAAGTTTAAACTCGTGTTTTACAGCTGTTCCATGTAAATAAACTACACCTGTTTTTCGATAACGCATGTCTAAATGTCATTTTTCCATCTGTTCTGCCAGATCTGTTCAGGAAATGAATGTCTGTCTCCATCTCGTACGCTGTCATAACTTAATGTAAAAAATGCATTTCCACCGTCGACGACATTTTTATAGTGTGGCAGCGAGAACCGAAAACCTGCGTTCTGAATATCACGCTACTCCAGTCCCGCGCTAAACTGGCTCCTCACCAAACATCCGCCACTTCACGGCCCATAAACTGCCTCACCACGAGGCTTTGCAGCAGCAAACCGATCCATATTTTCTTTCAATGAACTGCCAAACAGACAGCGGCACAAAAACAGCTAAACAGAAAACAAAGCACGCACACTTTACCTGTGAAGCCGAGAGGGCACCTGCAGGTATATTGTGGGGGGGACGAGGGTTGACTCATTGTAATGCAAGTGGCGCCGTTCAGACAGCTGTTTGGTTTTATCAGGCAGGCGTCCCCGACAAATTGGCAAAACTCCCCGATCCATCCTGGGGAACAAGCGCACTGCAAGAAAGAGGCACGATATTCAAGATATGCAGCGCAGTGTGACAGGATATTAAGGAGGATCTAGACAATGTAAAATAAATACAGCACACAGGGAAAGATGGAAGAGTCATTCCCTCAACATGACAATATGTATGGTTAACTAAAAAAAAGAAAGAGATGCAGGGTATCTTATTAACTTCCAGATTTATTGTTTTTTTTGGCAGTGTTCTTGTCCATATAGGTTAAGTTGTAACCAAGAATTAGTAATAATGGCAATGCATTCATTCCATTGATACTATGTGGTCACAAAAAACATCTTTTTGTTAAACATTTTGGTTGAGGATGAGAAGGATTATCATCAGAAATCAAATAAATTGTTTTCCAGTCAAAGCAGATATTAGTCAGTCACATATATTTTTTACCACCTCAAGTTTTGACATTGTGGTAAAATAGGTATTTGTGGTAAAGGCCAATAAAGGGGTTGGCTACAAACATGACATTTCCCCTGCATATTTACAGATACTTTTGGCATAAGGTGCAAACTTGTGCAAAGGCAACCAAGTGTGACAGCTGCATCGCTCAGATATAAACTCTGAAATCCCCCTTTTAAATGTTCAGTGCACTCAGCTTTAAATTTGGATAAAGAGGTTGGAAATATTGGGGTGAGAATTCACGGCTACAAGCAGCTCCGAAAAACCGCGGAAGGAAACAAGGTTGAGGAAGCTACAAGCTGCCGCTAAAGAGATTAGCACTGAAGCTACTGCAGCTGTCTTTTTAGAATTGGACCTTATTGGTATTTTTGCATCAAAAGAACAACATGAAAACAGCGCCGAAGACTTCCCTTTGTGAACAGCACTTTCACTTTACTCTCCGCTAGTTCTGGCAAGTCTGTTGTAAACAATGCAGCACTTGGCAGCTAGCACCCGCGCAGTGACGCTCAAGTTAACATCTTGCTGACTTAAACTTTGTCTTCCCAAGTTTTGCCCATACGTTTCAAGAGTTATGGGCTCATTATCAAACAGATATGTGAAATAAATCCCCAAAGGCTTAAGTAACATTGCACTGGTGCGTCAGGTCAATGGAAACGCAACCTCATGCCAAAGGTGATACTGAGCAATGGGGATAAGCACCTGCAATCACCCGTTTAAAAAAGAAAACCTATGTCTGATAAATAACAGCATTAAAAAGGGGGCTGCTCCCTTCACACTTGGAAAAAAGGCTTTGATTAAGTCTGACCCTCCGCAACATGAAGCACCCAAAGGTTGATTTCAAATTAAGAACACTCTCAGTGGTCCGCTGAAAGAAGACCGATGGAGAATAATTAGGAGCTATGGGCCATTACGGAGCACACTCAGGTGTTAAAAATACAGACGTCTGAGGAGACTGAGCAATAGAGAGGCAAATTAGACCAGAACCGGGCTGTCTGAGCAGCGCGTTCACAAACTCCCAATGATTAATGGCTTAGAATTGGATTACAGCCGTCTGTGGGCATCCACCAGCAGCCGCGTTCCTGTTACTTTTCATGCTTTTGTTTCCATTAGTGACAGTTGTTTCTACGGACAGGACACGCAGTGGCTTTTTCTTAGTAATACAACAGATTTTAAGAAAATGGGGAAAAAATTACAACATCTCAGAGAAAATACATGGATTTAGATATAATATCTAAATGCTGTCAAATAGTTCATATTCCAAAACCAAACTTAATTAGACAACCACTCTCTTGCTTTATTTCAACACGGAGTGAAAATCTGATTTATATCATGATGGACTAAAGGTTGTTCTGTTTTTCTCCCCAGTGATGCCACTGCAGACTGTAATTGAGGTGAAGACAAGAGTCAAATTTTCACTGGTCTTAGGAATATTTCAATACGGCTGATGCATCGAATTACTCACCTGATACCCGCCAATTACACTCAAGCACAATCCCTCATTTAGGCAGGTGATATTGAGCAGCAGGCAGTAGTCAATTATTTCTTCACAATTCTTCCCGGAAAAGCCTCTCAGACATCTGTTAAGAGGAGGTCAGTGTCATCAAAATCAATTCACCCCGAGCCTGCAGCGCTAACAAGCCCTATGTATTTCTCCACTACCGGAAACATGGGCTCCTAATTTTATTTTCTTTAAGGGCCTTTTTTTTGCGTCACAGGCGAAGGTGTGTGTGTGTGTGTGTGTGTGTGTGTGTGTGTGTGTGTGTGTGTGTGTGTGCATGTCTGTGTTTAAAACATGTTCTCAGTTGCTATGAATAAAATCAAACAAACTCTACAAGGGTTGGAAAAGAGGAAACTATGGAGAATTTGCAGCAAATTCAAATGAAAACAAACTTGCTGTCTTGGATATTTTTTTTTTTCATATACTTTAACAAAGCTAGAAGTTGGGATACAAGCCCTTAATAACAACAAACTCACATTTAAAGCATGAGAGTACAGATAGATCTAAAACTTCAGCCACAGAATTCAAGTTTTCTTGAACGTTGGTACCTACATTATTTCCTACATTATTTAAGGAGACATTGGTGTAGAATTTACTCTAAAATAGGTAGTGAAATGGGTAGGGTGAAATGTTATACAAGAACATTTTTTTTCAAAAAACTATCATTTCCATTTAAAGGGGATAAACTGTGTTGACCAATAGTTCCTAATGAATCATAAATAGGCTTTGATATACATTATAGAGAGTCATGTTTTCTTTGTGAACTGATGGGTGCTGCTGTTATAGGAAATCTAAAAACCACAGAGATAAGTGGTGCGTTTTGACTAGCTCGGATCGATGCAGCCTTGGTGTGCAGCTTGGCAAATGCAGCCAGGATAGTGTGTCCGATAACAAATAAAAACATAATTATGAAAAAGAAAATGCTCACACAAGCGAACCATTTTGGACAGATTAAGTAGTCAAGGGAACAGTTCAAGACTCAATAATACTCTATTTAATAGAGTTTTCCTTTGGTCTCAAATACTAAAATGAAAGTTTGACGTGAAGGCAAAAGAATTAGAGGTTATTTTAATTCAAGTGCTGTGAAAGTACAATTATATTCGGTTTTAGCGCCTTTGCCTGCGATCATCTACCCCGCAAGCCGTGAGGCGTCGAAACTAATTGCAATTCCATGACCCCGATCACGGTGATGAAAGCGGGCGGGAAAAGGTGAGGGCGGCCTTCGCCTCACCTGCACAAGTAGCCGTTTCCCCTGGACACACAGGTGGCGTTGTTGAGACACGGCGATGAGCTGCACGCGCTCTGCTGCTGCCCGATGCACGCTGGGAGCACATTACCATCTGCGCAGACACAGTCGACGGGCTGCAAATGGCAACAGAGCAATCCAGGTCACCTGTCAGCTCAGGAGAACGAGGTGCGAGCACACCAGGCTGTGACATCACTACCTGTACGAGCTGACAGACCTGCTTGCTGTGGAAAAACAACAAATTCATGTATACATACTGCATATACAGTATGTGCCTGTGCAATAAGGACAAAGGGAGGAAGAGAAGAAAATGCAGAAAAAGCGTAAAGTGTGGGTTAAATAAATTATGAGAAGGGAATAATGCTGAGTTAAACAGAGTCAAATCCCACATTATTCTTCTTCTTGGCAGGGGGTGCAAATAAATTGCGGCAGCACCGCTCATTATTATCATTTGCCTTAAAGTCCCCTTTCAGTCTGCCGTGTTATTAGTGGGGTGGGGAAAACATGCAGCCTGCTCGGCAGAGTGCATTCAACAAAGCAAAGGTCGAAGGAAGACAATTACACCGCGACTGCTTTTTTTTTTCCCTTGAGCTCAAGTGCGTTTTTGTCCTTTACGACGCGGGACGTGCGAACGCCAACGCGAAGATTGCGGCAAACGAGCAATTAGAAAAATCTCTTGTTGAGAGCAATTTCCACACAGCGTTCGCGGGTGTGCGTCGTTCAATCTAAACGGTGGGGGAAATAAGCACTCTTCTCTCTCTCGTGCATGCTATCAATCGCATTGCAGTCCCCGTTTGATCTTGTTTCCGCGAATGAGTGCGGAAGTGAATGAAGCCCTTACACGCTCCCCGCCGGCGCACATTTGGTCCTCTCGACAAGCCCGAGCGCCGCAATCCAAATCCACGCTGGTGTCGCAGAAGCGGCCTGTGAATCTTTCCGGGCAGCGGCAGACGGCGCCGGCGGCGCCCTCCTCGCACACGCCCCCGTTTCTGCAGGGGTTCGGAGTGCAGGGCGCCTGCCTCCGCTCGCAAGGGGGGCCTGCAAAATAGACACACAATCACAAGCAGAGTGCACGGCGATTATGACAGGTCAGGGCGAGGTCACGGCGAGCCGTGAGGTAGGTCTGCTTTTGCAGTGCAGAGAGCAGGCATCCATCTCGGCAAACGTGCGAGGCAACACTCAGCTACGCTCGCACGGACCTCGCACACACATTTTATATTTTAAGTCATCCAAATAGCCACCTCACATAAAAAGCATATTTAGAGTTATTTGATGCATTTTTCTTCGCTGTATAGTACATCTTGCTCATTCATCTATCTGCAGTGTAGTAAGTTGTAAAGAAAAAAAAAAATTGCATGAGAAGGTGGGTCCAAACTTCTGACTGGTAGAGAACATTTACATACATACATGTACATATATGTACATATATATGTATGTATTCATTCATACATATATATATATACATACAGACATATATGTGTACACACATATATATATGCACACATACATACATACATACATACAAGCACATACATACTTGTGTGTGTGTAAACTGTGTATACACACACACACACACACAATCGTACTTTAATGAGGTACTTTATACAGGAAACAAGTAAAAACAATTATAAACTTTTTACAAAGGCAAGCAGTCACCCACAACATAACTTTGTCAAAATTGTCTTCTCTTCACTTTCTGGGGAATTACTGTACAGTTTTATATACAGTACATGAAGAAGGTTTAGTGCATTGATCAGTTCAAATATGGATTGGATAACTGCATTAGCTCATATAAAGCGATAAAAAAAAACTATAAAGCCATATATCTCCATTCCTTAGAAAGTATAATATTTCAATTCTGTGCGCGCCCCGTAAGATTGGGGGGGAAATGCAGTCGATACCTCCGGACTTAATACAAAAATAACAGAAAAGGGGTCAAAAAGATATAAAGTTAATTTCCATGGAGGATTTTCATTGAACTGTAATCTCTGCATTCAATGCTGCTCCCCGGTTCGCGCGCGCACGGCGAGATAAAGGGAGTCTGAAATGAGATTTATCCAGCAGTTTTCTTCCCACTGCGGCGACACAACATCTCCCGCCGCTGACAACTTTGCCAAAGACAGAGTGATGCCGCGGTGACATTGTAAGCAAAGGATAAAATTAGACAGTATTCACCGGGGGTTCAAGGTGAAAATATATTTGATGTTATTCCCCAGAGAGAGTTTTCCTTTTTGTGCTCCTCGCAAGGTGCCCACACATTTATCTTTCCACCGACTCTTTCTTTGCATATTTTCTTTAATCCCCCTGCTGATACAGGCGCTCATCTCCCAGAGGCTCTGCGCAGCCTCCACTGTGGGCATCAATCTTGCCGAGCACAACTTCAGGGCTCGCCTTCTGCTGCTGCTTCTTCTTCTTCTTCTTCTTCACTTCTTCTTTTTCTTTTTCTCCTCTCCGCCCTCAACTCATTTTCCCTCAGAAATTGAGTTTTCAAAGCAAGACCCGTAAGAAAGGAAAGAACTTGGGTCTTTGTTTTCCATCTATCACATTTATTAATAACAGAGCGTCCGCCGCACTGCTGCGCCGGGTATGTGGTCATCTTATCACTGGCGGCACATGGCTGGGAATGATTTTCATTGTCACTGGCGTCGGCGTCGGTAGTTAGTCTCCCGCAGATCTCTTCGATCTGCTCTGACCTCAGGCCATCCAATATCCACCGCCGGTATCCGGGCAGAGCGTTTAACGAGCGCCATGACTACATGGAACGCTCGGCTCATACTGGAACTTTAAAACATCAGCAAGAACACGCTTGGAAGAGGAGGAAAGTTAAAAAAAAAAAAAAACAATTAACGCCCCACTAAATGGAAATGACTTCAGAAAGACGGCTCGCAACAAATACCCCGGAGGTGGCGCCGAGGAGAGTCAAATCAAAAGAAAATCTCATTTCAAATGTCCCACGAGTTTGGCTCATTATTCTGCGCGCATAGGCTTTGGCCTGTGAGGGCAGCCGGCGCCGGAGCAGCCGCTAACTTCCACTTGATTAATGAGGCGACTGCAGCCGGGGAAGGTATAGGGAGGCGGCGAGGCCCCGGCAGAACTCCCAAGAAGCTGATGCGACAGCAGTGACTGTGCGAAAGTGGCCCGGCGGTGCGCGCTTGCCTGCCTGCTTGCTCGCCTGAGAGAGCGCCGGAAATTAAAGCAAATTAAATGAACGCTGCAGGGCGTCTGCCAGTTTGTTGTGGATCTTTATTTATTTATTTTTCTTCAAAGAGGTGTGAAGCTGCGAATCAGAGGGGCCACGTTTGCCCAGGTAGGGGACCGTTGAGCAGATCAGTTGTTAACAGGGCGGACAATCAGCTGAAATATCTTTGCGTTTTACTCGGAAAAGACTTGGTGCGTTTCCAAAAAAGGTATGAAGGTAAAGCAGAGGTGAAGGTAAATAATTAATGTGACTGCATTGTAGAAGAAAGACTGCAGAAGAAATTATGGCATTTTTTTTGCAGGTCAACCAGGACTGCCAACAAGGACGGGAACATGTCATGGGTCATAGGTCATAGGTGTTTCCATAAGTGGAGCTTTGATTGGAAAAAAAAAAACAAAAACGAGCAAAGAAACTTGTTTGGGATTTCGCTGTTCCATAAAATTTCCAATGGGATGTTCTCCAGCAAAGGCTCAACGGAAACGTTCTGTCACCATCCGTTCTTCCTTACTGCCAACGTTCCTGCATTTCCTGTTGTCTGGGTTCCCAGCTGTCTTGGGGCAAACGCCGTGTGTTGTCAGACATGGAAGAGCGAAAACCAAAAGGTGGCTGTGATCTCCCAGCAAAGATAGGAAGAAAAAAAAAAAAAAGCTGCCACGCTGCGAGCGCTTTCTGCAAAAACACGATCCCTTTCATTCCCGCCCCTTTATCCGGGACTACAAATAGCAACCACTCAATTTAGCATTCGTGAAGCGCCTACAAAGTACAAGGTGTGATGTGCATCTTGTGTCCTTCTCTTTCAGATGTTTGAAAGGTTCGCAGTTTTAGTTTTTGGAGTTCAGACCTCAGGCCACCGTGTGTGTCCTGCGCCCTGCTTTATTTCTTCTTTCTGTACAGATGTAATCTGTCCTCGCTGAGCCAGGTGCCAAAAAGCGGTGGAGGTATAACCTTGAAACCACCTCTCCAAAAAAAAAAAAAGCTGAAAGCTTAAAAAAAGGAGGGGGAAAAAGGAGAAAAAGGGCAGGGCGGGGACACGTCCACAATGTTAAAGGGACAAACTGTGCCCCAAAGAAAACCATGAATCAACAAAGGAAAACCACCTGGTCCTGTTTTTATCCAAACTTTTCTTTTTTTAATGCAGTGACTTGTGTCTCTGCCAAACTGTAAAAGTCGAAACGGCAGAGGAAACATTGAGGTCTTGAAACATTTCTCGTATGCTACCTAACATGACTCCAAGAGGGCGACGAGGGATCATTACTGTAAAAATGAGAAGAGGAAAAATGTCTACTCAACACTCAAGAGTCTCAAGTAATTTGCCTCAATTATATCTTAAGCAGCAATAAAAAGGTGTCTCAGCTGGGTCTGATGATAAATGTTCCAAACACAAAGTATTCCTCACAACTCTGACCCCTGATCTCAACCAGGCATTTCCCTCCACCGAGCTGCCGCTGACTCACGGAATATTTTCCTCTTCTGGGGGCTATTCTCTGTAAACCCTGGAGATGGGTGAGCTGGTGTGATAATCCCAGCAGATCAGTGGTGTGTCAAGTATTCAGATCTGCAGCCCGTCTGGCACCAACAACCATGTTCACCACTTCAATGCCCTTTCTTCCTCGTTCTGATGCTCATTTTGAACTTAAAGAAGTCGTCTTCACCACGTCCATTTGCTTAAATAAACTGAGTTTCTGCCACGTGATTGGCTCATTAGCTATTCTCATTCACAGCAGTTGTATATTTTACCTGACAAAGTGGCTGATGGCTGGTTAAAGGCCCAGTGTGGAAGATATAGTGGCACCCAGGGGAGGGAGGAGAAATTGCAGGCAAACAACAATGTGTTTGTTTTACACATAACAAACACATGCAAATAAGTAAACACTTATTTATATTGCATATTGCATTGTATGTTCAGTTGCCACCTCTTCCAAGCTGTGCCATAATAAAATGATCTAACGCCTGAGCAGAGCCGCATTGTTCGCTAGTGCAGAAACATGTTTACAAGCGGACTCGCTCTAAACACAAATGCTCGTTTCGACTCAATAAAAACCAGCATTAATTCATTTTCACTGACTTCACATGACTGGGAACGAACATTTGTGTCATCTATCTCATTTTATGCCAATGGATCCGAGTAAGTGCTCCAAACTGGGCTTTTTTTTGTTGTTTTTTTACCACTTGCGCCAGTACTGCTAAGGGGGTCCCAAGCCGATGGCCTGTATCAGAGATCTGATTTCACATGCTGAGCAGAGACAACACACAATAAATGCCACTTTAATTGATCGCTGTAAACCTTTGTTTCATCAACAATGACATGCCTGGTTAGCCAGCACTTCCATTTATTTATTCATTTATCTATCTATCTATCTATTTCACACCGAAGCGACACAGCTGCTCGTAACATGAAGAATTCGATTCCAAGTGGCCACTTGGTATATCATGGTGACAAATAGAACAACAAGTGGAAACCGGGGCCTTTTAAAAAACCCACGAGGAAATGCCGATCTTTAAAGATATACGGCTTCTGTGGTTTTCAACTTTGACCTTTTCCAAAGACGGCTGCCCCTTTCAGGCAGAGTGGCAGTTGTGCAAAAGGAACGCAGGAAAGAGAAGGGGGGGAATAAAAAGCCTCCTAGCTCGCCTTTGGAAGTGAGATACTGCCAGGTTGACTGTGAGTCACCTGTCAGGAATCAAAACTGCAGAGTGACATTTTCAACCCCGACACCGTCGTGGTCGTATCACATTGAGTGGGTGTGTCTGTTCTAGGGCAACACGCGGCGTTGCGAGCGCTCCTTACCGGAGGATCCTGAGTCGCAGACACATCTGAAGGAGGCCGGCGACGACTGAACGCACGTCCCATATTCGCAAATCCTGCCGCAGTTTTGTCTGCTGCCGACTTCAGAGCAGTTAACCCCTGAAATAAAGATTAGTACAGTTGACAAGGAATGGAAACTGCTGAATTCTGACATCTAAGTTCAGATAAAACGCTGAGAGATGAAAGAAAGAGACATGAGTGTGGCAGCACAAACTGACTGGAAACATTTAAAAAGAACTGCGGCTTTCTTTGAAATTCAGTTTGGATCACATGTGAGTGATGAGTCGCGAGTCACATTAACTTCAAGTGTGGAATAAATGTATGACTGAGACAGAAGCACTGGAGTGCATTAAAATTCTCCTTCTGCGCAACTCGAAATGATGACGGCCGTACAAAATTCTATTGGACGCGTCGGCAGATGCACAAACACCATCGAGGAGTTCATGGCAGCACTGCCCACTGCGTCAACTAGACAAACCTCAAGGAATGTCAGAGGTAGAAATAACGGCTGTGAACATCAACGCATTAATGGAGATGAGATTAAATACAAGGCATGACACGTTTATTCTTTTCATCACATTATCGCAAGTAATTTGTCCCTTCCACTCACCCGTAGTCAGGTCTTCAAGCTGTTGCACAATATTTTGACATGTATGTTGTGGGTTTGTTTTGTATGTTTACACAAATATAGAGATAAAAAGAAAAATCACCATTTTAAACATACAAAATGTGATGGGATTGGGGTTAACCATGGAAATTCAGTGTTTAATCACAATGAAAAAATGAAGAATCATCACTATAATTTTCTTAAACTTTTCTCACAATTTAGTTGGTTAGTTACCGGTAGTTCATTTAATGTCCACATTGATTAAATTTGTGTTTGGTCTCAAAACAGCACGCAGGGCGGCAACAACAGCAACAACACCTACACACAAACATCTTCGGGGCAAAAAGCAGGACAGCAGTGGCAACAACATTTACATCCATACCTGTGAAATGTGGAGGACACAAGCATTTGTAGGTTGCCTGGTCTGGGCCTGCTGTTCCGTTGCTCAAACACACTCCTTTATTTTCACAGGGGTCGTCCAGACAGGGGTCCGACTTCTCGCAGAAGGTCCCAGAGTGCTGGTGGCGGCAGTGGCAGCGGTACGCGGCGTCGCCGGGGCCACTCCGGCAGGCGCCTTTGCCCGAGCAGAGGCGGAGCAGCGGCGAGGCCCGGCACAGCTGCGCTTTGACCGTCACGTTGAGTCGCAGGCCCAGCTTGCACAGCTGCGCCGCGTCGTCGCCGTGCACGCCGATGAAGTAGTGCTGACCCGGGGCGAGCCACTTCTCGCCCACCTGTTCGCTGTCGTTCACATTGTGCGGGAAAAGGAGCTGATCGGTGGCGGCAGCGGAGCAGCTCTGGAATTCCTGCCTCGACACGTTGAGCAGCCGGACGCCGTACGACCTCAGAGTGTCGTCGGCCGACATCAGCAGCGAGTCGCCGTGCTGCAGCTGAAGCGGGCACATCTGCGGAAAGTTGAGAAGCTCCGCCGTCATCGACTGCGCCGCCGCCGCCGGCTGGAGGCCCCAACACTCGGACGCGCCGCTGCAGATGTTCCCCACGAGCGTCCAGCTCACCGGGGTGGCGTTTGGTTTGGGGCGCCACTCCAGCGAAGGCTGCCGCGGGCAAACCGACTGGCAGCGGATGGCGCCAACGACAGCGCAGGCAACAATCAGGTGAAGCCAGGGTGGCGCCATGTTTGCGCTCCCCCTTCAGAATTAGTCGCGGCGGATCAGGAGTCCTGACAGCGTGTCATCTCCAGGAGGAACCAAGTCAATTGTTGTACAAAGGTTCCTGGAGATGATGCAACATGTGACCCGGAGGGTCCAGATGAACAGCGAGAACCTGAAAGACAGGAACAAGTGTCAGTAGCTGCATTTCTATTACAGTTTTTTGCAAAATAAAAGCGATATTTCTAGAATTTTGAATTTTTGAATGCTGTGAAGCTCGTAAGCCGTAATTCTCATCAAATCTCATCCCGGCGAGATTTGAAGAGAATTACGCTTGCTTTTCCTGATGTGTGTATAAATTATTTTGGCTAACTCAGTATATCACTAGAATTAATAGTCAAAATCTTTTTACTGACATAAAAAAATCAATATTGATTCATGAAATGAACAGTATATTTTTGTTGTTGTTGTTGACTTTTGTATTCCTTAACATTGCAAACTGCTGTTTGTTTCAATCCGACTGGGATGCCTCACTGAAGCAAATTGGAATTTAAATGTTCACGGAATCCATCATTCATCATCATACCTGCACAATGCGAATGGTTTTGAAATGTTTGCCGCAAATATTTTGTATTTTCGTGTCCTTGACGTGTCACATTCCCAGTTCATAAAGGCCTTAAATCTTGATGGAAAAAAAACCCTAGACACAGCCATCTTCAGAGCTGTGTCTCACTGAAGGTCTAGCGCTGTCATAATCATATGCAGTGCTGCTGACCACCGAGTGTGTCACAGCAGCCGCAGCCTCCCCGAGGTTTTTACACAGAGTGACACTGTCGCATAAAATATTCCCTCTGCCCTGCCAGCGACTCAGTGTCTGGCTGCGAGATGAGTTGAAGCAGGCAGCATTGTCCTTTTCCCTCAGGCCTTTTTCATACACGAGCACCAGATAACAATAAAAAAAAATACAAAAACAGAGAGGAGAAACGGCGCCTCCTCAGAAGAGTAGTCGCTTCTTGATCAGTTTACACAGCGCTGATAGGAACAACTGCAGGGCGATAGGTGGAATAAAGGCCGGGTACGATGGAGGGTGGGAGTGATGGAGTGATTGCAACTATTGTGTTGCACATCCAACTCAAAAGGCCTCATTTACATGAGATGAGGTGAAGTCTTGATTAACATGTCTGCCATCTGGTTTGAGAGGGGGAAAAATACAAAAGTTCAATACAGGTTTTCAAGGAGGATGAAAGTTGAGCGGATTTTTGCATTTCTGGAAAATGTTGTTTTGAAATGCAACGCAAACACGTTGTTATGCTTCAGCCAGAACTGAAACTTGCACTCTTGCTTATGCAAAAAACATGCAAGAAAAATGGGAAAAATGTTTAATTTTTTGCAAGACTCCCTTTCAAGACAGTTCTGCCTTACAGCATCTGGAGAAGATTTTCACAAATTAAATTCAAGGCATAATGTCTTCATTAAAAAAAAAAAAATCTATTTTAAACAGGATGTTGGCAGATCAGCAACACCTGACAACAAAACCCACTCACACAGTGACGTGACTGCTTCTGCTCACAGTCCACAGTTCATTAAAACCTCCCAATACATCAGACAAATGAGGACTCATCCTAGGAAATGTCCCATCTCCCTCCTCCGCCTGGTCCTAATGCACTCCGTTTGGCCAATAACAATTCAGGGTGAAGCTTTCCCAGACGGATCTCCAAGAACGTAGACTTAAAACCGTTGCACTCCATCTGCCTTAGTAGTAGAGCAGCAGAATTGGAACAGCAGCAAAGCCATGTAATTCACAATCTGATATATGACGTACACAATGATTCCTTTTGTGTTCAAGCAGAACCCAGTGAATCATCATTCAAGCCTGGAAACACATTCTCCCCTCTTGATTCTGCACCGGCTCAAATACCCTCAACATGAATTATATCCTCTGTTAATTAATAATTTTCATTTCATTCATACTGTAGGACCTCTTCTGAAAACCCCCCCGCAGAAGGTCTTTGGTGATATTAAGACGCTTTGGAGGTATTGATCAGTCAGGATTAAATTGATGGCCACACACTGAGGAGGTGTTGGTTGAAGAAAAAAAAAAAGGGGGGGGGTCAGAGGCAATGTCACGGATGTGATGGTCAACTAATTGCCTCCGGCTTCCACCATGGCTCAGCGCGACGCACATTTTGGGATGCCGCACACGAAGGTGAGCAGAGAGCAACGGATCAAGGCGGCTTTGTGTGTCCTCACTTGACTGATGACTGGGAGAGGGGCACAACAAATGATCACATACTGGCAGGCCAACAAGTGTCTGTCATAACGAGAGATCTAAAGCCCTTTGATTTCTTCGCTCACGACCGGAGGCCGGGACAACAAGAACATAATCTAGAGCCTGGAAACGAGGGATCTAATGGAAGAGATCATTATTTGGCTGAAAGAAGAAGATTTAGCTGGAGAAGAACATGCCTCGTCTGGCTTGGGATCACCTTATAGCACTCCTGTCAAACATTGCAAGCATCTGGAAATGGTCGCAACAAGTGCCGGCAACACTGGCAAAGAAACAACAAAATGTGCTGAAACAATTCCAATGCATGAGCACAAAATGGAATCAGCGGGAAAAACTAATTCCACATAGCGAGTGTAGAAAAAAAAAAAGAGTGTAGACGACAATGATGGTAGCTGCTGCTAGTTATGGTTTAATGGATCTGCAAGAGACAAGGATGCACAGGTGGAGATGATTTCCATGATTTCAGAGTCCACAGAGTTTGACAGCGGCCGTGGCTGAATGCTGCAAGACAGCTTGTGAGACAGTGCCAGCAAACTAATGTTTGCCTGCCCCGGGACTGAGGATGACTGCTTAGATGTAATTTGTCCTGTGGCCTAAAAGCAGCATAAAGCCATTAGCTCAGGTTATAAGCCTCCAGCGTGAAATCTGCAGGGGAGCGTTCACATCCATTTACAATCACTTCTCAGCGGAACTGCCAAAATTATACTTTGTATTTTGTTTTATTTATTTGCTGAAAGTGCAAGAGCAAAGAGAGAAAAAAAACCTCACGATCCTTTTCATGTTTTTTTAAATTAACAATAACCAGAAGCACCATAAGTTAGCAGTAAGCCGCTTCTTTTTCCATCGGAGAAATAATGGGGAAGTGAAGCAAGTAAACAAAACTTAGGTGGCATAAGTCTTAACACCAGAAAAATAATCTCACAGCAAAGTGAACACACAGGTTTTCAATCAGCTGGGACAAAACCTCCTTTCTCTGTCGGTTCACTTTTCCCACAAAGCTGTTGTGTGGGATTGGATACTCGGAGCCCTGATTCAGAGTGGGTCAGAGGAGAAAAAAGGACCAGCTGCCACCATCATGAAGTGGTTGTGGATGTTTTTTCGGTCATACTTTTCCACCTCTCTTCACCCAACATCCGCTCCTGTTCAACAGATAAAACTTCCAAATTCTGATATCCCGAAATTCAAAGCTAGAAAAAAGAAAACGGTATAAACGTTTTTCCCTTCACTTTATTTGGCCAGTGCTTGGTTACCAGTGAAAACACTGTAGAGGAACAGAACCCGTGATGTCACGGCGGAGCCACTGGAGGACTGATTAGCCAAAACCTCGGCAGGCAGCTGGCCACAGATGCTGCTGGACTGATCGCTTGCGCTCCCTGGGTAGCGATCTGGATCACCACTAATCAGCCATAACACTGATGAGCATCCGGGCCCTGAAACCAACCCATCAATTCCATTCCTCTGGGGGCAGAGTGCAGTGGGGGGGGGGGGTACTTTTCAAAGCTCTTATCGTTTACCTGCTAGCGTTTCATCAGCAAGCGAGGAAAGAAGCGAGAAAGAACTGCATCGTCTCCCAAACGAGTCTGTGACTTCGCCCGGCAGCCGAACGCTCGAAATCCAACTTGCACGTCTGGCAGACATGTTTTCATGCGCTCTTAATTTTCGATGGGTCGCCTAAGTGGTCATCTCCCCTTTAACGAGTGGAGAGGCAGGAGGTACGAGGCGGGTTAACAGGTGATTAGAGCAAGAAACGACTGCTGTTGTCGACCGCCTGCAGCAGTTCTCCAGTGCTCTTTCCGCTGAGGAGGTGTCATACATATCAACCAGCTCCGCCCATTCCATTATTCAGAACATAGATACTTATATCAAAACTTCTTAACGTTAAGGAGCTTAAGCGCTAAGGGATCTCACTCGAACATCTTGCCAACCTTTAATAGAGGGTACTTTCACTCAGTCATGCGAACAGGATGTGCTGCTCAATGAATAAGCGCAACCGAATCATAGGCTCAGCCTTAAAGTGCACAGATCGCACAAAAAACACCAAACAACGGCATGCCACAGAGCACATCAATTTAGAAAAAAAACAACATGTAATTGCATTTGTGTAACTGCACCAATGTTGTGGGAGAGCTAGAATAAATCTATAAATAATAAATAAACTGATATTCTAAAGATAAATGGGGCCTTTTGTCGTTATTCCCGTTCTGAAGGGCCTTTTTTCTGGACAATCGCAATGAATGTACAAGATGTGGGCAAACATTCTGTTTGATGTGGCAAGTGAATTTATCCTAGAGTGGAGAATTACAGTAAACATTCCCCTGCCCGAGAACATATTTTCATTTTTCCTGCTCGCTCTGTAAAAAAAAAAAAAAAAAAAAAAGGCCGGTAAACACTCGCAGGAGAGCAATATGTTCTCAAACTGTCACACTTTACACGAGGGTGAAGCACAGGTTGAATAAGACCGGAGGACGGGAGCAGCGGCGCCAACTTCACCAGCGTGACTTCACTTCTATGAATTTCTAATTTTTGTTGCAGGGCAACACCTTCATCAGTCACCACCACCACCTGCCCTGAAGTACAGACCGGGGCTTCCTGTTTACTCGGAGCTCCGCGAGGAGAGGCTCAATAAGGCGAGGTTGCGTGTGTGTGCGTGTGTGTGTGTGTGTGTGCGTTTGTTTGTTTGTGCCACTTGTGCGGCGGCGCTCGGGGGGGAATTGCAGCACGCGCACTTTTTCAGCCGCGCCGAGCCTCGAGAGCCCATGAGACACTGCGGTCGCCCCGGCCATCAACCCGGAGGCGAGTTAGCATGTGGTGCATCTGGAGACCAGGAAATTGGTTTCAAGCAGGTGTAGTTGCTTGAGCTAAAATTGTCCCCTTCTTCTTCTTCTTCTTTCGTGCGTCATTCTAATCAGGCAAGCACGGTCTTATCATACCTCCTACCCCAACACGTCCACAAGGCTCCAAGTGCACTCATTCAACAAATAATCAGCCTCTCTTTACTCATTTATTGTGCTTGTCTGCTTTTTTTTTCAGAGCAGCGCAAACAGGGACTCGCACAGAAACTGAGCGACACAAAAGCAGGAAACCTACACAGGGCTTACACCCGCTACCGTCGCAGCCTCTCGCGTTTTACACGTCACTTAAAGCTGATTATAGTGCTCAAAGTGGCACCATTTGGGTCCCACGGAGACAGTCCTCAGGCGATCGGAATACCGGTGCCATGCACGTCTCACATTTTGCTTTTATTTCACCAAATCAAACTACATTACACATCACAGCACTGCACATTTTTGAAAGCCGTAATCCATTTTCAGAAGAAAGGAAGCTGCGGACGTACAGTGTGCCTCTACGATTTAGCACCGACATCATTGCGCAACCACACTGCCAAGAGGATGTACGACTGAGCACATGCAATCACCATCAGGGTTGCCGAGAAAATTCTGCTCCCACTTAGATATTTGCCTTGCGTGTTCAGGTGTGGAGATGATTTTTAAAGATGCTCTGAACAACATTCCAAACAGTAGAGTTGAGGCGGATCCAATTCAAGACAGAATAGTTGCCTAATAAGGGGGAAGCAGAGGTAAACAAATCCAGCAGCAGATTGGGGAGGTTTGAGCAGGTTGTAATTATTTTTGCTAGTCTGCTGCTGTTGGTCATGAGGAGCTCTTCAGCCAGGGCATAACAATGTTAGTGATGCCTTTCAACGCACGTTCCAATGAGATGTTCCTCTTAATGTACATGAAGGCTTTATGGAAACACAGAATATGTTGCTTTAAACAGGGATTTCTGTCAGTTCTTGCACATCAATATAAAATATCTCATTTGATAAACAGTGAGGGGGGGAATGGTGCAGTGTTGGGTTGTACCTTACAGGAAATGCTCCTAAACAACCTAAACAACAATAGAAAGATGCCATTATTATAATACAGTGGCAGGCCGTGCATTTCACGCCAAGGCCATCAGTGGCGTCATAGTTAGTCCATCCTAAATTAATACATCTCATATTACCACCACCAGAGAGTCGCAGTGGTTGCAACTGGATCTCCAGGTTGAGAAAGTCTGTAATCTAATCACAGGACGCATAGATGTGAAGTTCAGCGTTAGCTTTACGCAAGCTGGTCTTGGTATTGCATATTTGAGATCTGATTGGCCATCACAACTAACCGTGGTCCGTTCACTTGCAGTGGACAGGAGCCTGTTATGTTGGTTCTGCTGGCCTAAGACATTTCATGGAACCTGACAATACAAGCTAGCAGAAACATGATTGGATAAAAACTCTACAGTAGTATACAACAATGGAAGCAACTCGACCAAGTGGATATTATATAATGTGAAAAGAATAGACTATGGAGAATAACTTTCTTATCATATTTACAGCAAACAGCTACTTTTCCAAGTATGGTTAGGCCAGCACAGATGGTCTAGCTGGCCCTGACAGCAGGGCGGCACTGTTACAATAACAAAAAGCCATATCAGTATGGGAAGTATGAATTGAATTGGCGCACCTCTAATGAAGCGACTCGCTGTATATCTGAACGAAGGAGACAATGGGGTCAGGTCCCACTGCTGAGCCACATTAGCATCACAGATTGTGTCACATGAATATACAGTGATGTGATTGGGATGGCGCGTGGCAGTGCGCACGGGCACGAACTAGAATGGGGCGGGCGGGGGTCAGCCTCATTCACACAGGTGCTCTCATCATGCGTGTGCGCGCGTGCCTCTTCTACACCTCCAAGCTAGCTGCGACGTCCTGGAGACTTCGCAGGAATGGGGGGCAGCTCCGGTGGGATTCTGGCCGGAGTTGACAAGAGGCTTGGAGCTCCCACAGGAGCAGGAGCCACCACCACCACCACCACCACCACCTACCCTACCAGCAGCAGCCGCGAGGGAGACGCGGCTTAGCGGCGCCAGGGCTCAGCCTCGTCCTCTGCTCTCTGCCCCATATACTCCCGCAGTCCGCGAGGCCGCGGGATTTAGCGCGGAAGCGCTAATCTGCTGCACGCGGGCCATCTGCCGCGTCTGCGCGACTTGGTCACAACTTCCTACCTCGGCGTGGACAAGAACGTGGCGGCTGCATGCTCACCGTTACGCAGAGACGGTCCGCCACGTGGCTGGCCGAGAGGTTTGATGAAGATTCCTCCAGATTTGTCCCCGGCAGGTGAGGAAGAGGAAGAGGAAGAGGAGGGGGAGGAAGTGCGAGCGGCCGACGAGGGATGAAGGCGTCGGCGATGGTCCTCCGGGGCAGAACAGGGCGGGGACACAGTCCGCCTGATTGATTATTCAATTAGCCCTGACTAAATATTTATTAGCCCCGACCAGTTATTATCTTGTGTAAACAACCGGAGCTCTCCCGGCCGCTGGAAATGATTATGTGCGGGTACCTGCGGGAAGTAAAAGAGGGAGGGAAAAAATAAGTTAAATAATAAAAAAAATAGGAGCAGAACTGATTATCTCATAAATATAATTGAACCATGGCAGATTCAGATTGGGGAACACATTTAATAAGGACAAAATCCCCCAAAAAATAAATAAATAAACAAATAAAGCTATTAAATCCATTCACTCAAGGAATTGATGACCATTTCATGTATTACCTAGAGAGTAAATACACATTACTGCAGCTCTTGGCCATGCATGAGCTGCCACAAGTGCTTGGGCTGATAATTAGATGGAGATTGCCTCTGATATAGCGATCGCAGCATGGCCGGATGGTGGCTTCTAAACCTGGCCTGTAGCCTTTTTAATTATTTATTTTCAATGTTTTTAATTGTTTCAAGGTGATGAAAATTCAAAAGACAACAGAGAAGGGGGAGAAAAAAAAGTAGAGGTGGTAAATAATTAACCATTGTGGCAATACTAATAATAAACAGCAGCATGGTCACGGGCATATCGCTACACATGATAAACACGCAGGTATGATCTGTTGCAATATGCCTTTTTACCACCAGATGCTACTAAATCTGACACACAAAACCTTTAAGTGGTTGATTTAAGAATTATTCATGAGCGATGTTAAACCAACTCTGCCTTCAAAGTGTGTATGTGTGTGTGTTTAAATCTGTCATCGCGCCTTTTACAATATTTATTTTATGTTGCCTCTGCCGTCGTTGCGCACGGTTTTCTTGCAGTGACCTACATCCGCGTTCACTAGGCGACAACCGCGCTCACACCAGGGAGCTGCGCCACAATCAGTCTTACTGCTCCTTGCCATGCAACAGCATCAGTAAGGGGTTAAGTGCCTTGCTCCGAGGCAATTCAGTGCTAGCTGCAGAGGGAGCGAAGGGTCTTGGCCATTTATACATCCCACCAACCCCACAACCTAGACTCCAACTAGCAAGGCTTGAAGAGTGTCCATTTGTAAGCCCGGGGGCTGGACCGCTACCACCAGCTGTCCACAAATTACAGACAGTGTTAGAAGGAAGTCTGTTTGCGTGTCGAAGGAAGCAATTTGCCAGAACGCCACGCTTCCAACATTCCCGCACCACGGCCCAGTGGATCCTTCCTCGTTTATCGGATGTGTTTACAAGTTTCCTTTATTGACAATACAACGCCACTATCTGCATTTGACACAGATCTCGCCAGGCCTTTTCACCACAATTTATAAAAAAAGAAAGAAAAAAAATGTCATGCATTCTCACATCAGACGCGCTGACGTAATTCCTTGACCCACTTTTAAGCCTCACCAGTTGGGAAACACAGAGCGACATGACAGATCCTTCCGTAAAGGTCACCGCCTTCTGTTGCACCTTCCTCCTCTTTATTGTTTGTTCGCGGTGGGATTTACTTTGCATTCAGCGAGGACCCTCCTCTGAGATTTGTGCCCCGCTGCACTCAATCTGCCCTCCCCACCCTCCAGAACGCCCCACCTCCCCCCCGAGAAGCCCCAGAAGCCCTGAGATCAGCCTCGCCCGTTGTCGGTTCCAAGTAATTTCTGGATCAATTTTAAGGTAGTTCTTATCAAAATACATCAGAGTGAAGCAGCTGCCTGACCTTAAGACTTGACATATTCCATCTCCTATGCTTATCCTGTTGAAAGACATTTAAGTCCTCAAATTTGGTTCGCTTCCCCACTGCGACTAGATTAACGAGCTGCCCTTTTGCTCATAGCGGAGCTCATATTTCCTGCAGCATTAGGCGTCTTCATTAGATGTAGAAATATTGACCTTCTGTGCTTTTTATGACAATGTACAGCATAGGGGGGAAAAACTAGCATTTATCTATATAGCCCTGCAAAATCATTCTCATTATTCCACATCTTCCTGTGCCCAGCAACATGCTGCTGATGCTGGTTGCCCTCAATGGACCTTGTGAGGAGTTATTTTTGTTAGTTAGCTAGTGTTTTTTCCTTTCCTATTTATTTATTTTTTTTAAAAAGCAAAAAAAAAAAAGCTCCCACTTACAAGTTCAGCGCCGCACTCTCTGTGGGTTAAAACCGTCCCTTTAAGTCCCATCATCACTTCCAAGAAATTTGTAAAATAAAAAAAGAATCCATACACAACCAAATGAACTTAAACTGATTGACAATTCACTTGAGGAAGAATTGAGCAGAAAACTTTACAAGTCAGCCAAACAAGAGTCGACAGATATTGACCAGCGGTAATTTCTGGAACTTTTTAGCACATTCCCGCGTGTTACAAAGTCGGCGGGCACGAAGCACTTTAGGCAGACAATGTGCTGACTCAACAACTTGTTAATCAAGCCCACAGATATGCACACACAGTCAGCTTGCATGGAGCCCGCTGAGATATACCAGGATCCCTCTTGAATAGAGATATAATTAGATTGTTGCACAAGATTCTCTTGGCTGATTTATGAACCCGGGCGTACACACTCACCACCCATCGTGCAGTGAATGAGGCGGCACTCTATACTGTAAACAATACAGAGTAATATAAGATGTGACAGTTTGGCGCTTGTGTTTGCTTCATACTTGTGCCCTTAGTTTCCGTGAGGAATAAAGAAAAGAAACAGTTTGCCAGTCTGTTGACTTCCCAGTCTGTAAGTGTAGCAAGCACAGATGTTGAAATGTCACCAAACGATAAAAAATTAAGCCTACAGGCAAGGTGTGATTGGCTGAAAATGCATATAAGGTATTTAAATATCAAACCTAAGAAATATTCTGGGAATCTTTCTGGGATTAATCAGCATTTATCTGCACAAACTCTCTTCCCCCGAGTGAGGATAAGTGACCTTTCTTTGGCTGTGAACCACAAACACAGCCAAGCTCTGGGGTAAACGCTGCTGCGCTGTATGTAGCCCATTCTCATCTAATAGAAATGCAATATATTATCCTGCTCTTTCCCCAAAACGGAGCCGCAAAGAATGTATTCCCCTCTGGTTCGCAGGGAGAAAACGGTGACAAAACAAGTAATTGTTGCACGAGAGGGAAATAAATCGGTGTTTAGAGAGGCAGCCACATCGCAAACACATGTAATCACAGTTACTCAAGGGCAGCAGTGCCTCACGCTGGTTTTCTTTACATAAAATGGGGGGGGGGGTAAAATTGCATGTACAATACAATATTGGATTATATTAAATATGAAAAAGACAAATACATTACATCTTTATTTGTGAACTGCTTGCAGAGAACGTGTCTATCCGGGGCCTTTGCACATTTCGGACTTCCATATCAATTTAATAGCAATAAATCATAGCTGCATCTGTGAAAATGAGGTGTGTTTGCAGATTGCGCTTTGATAGATTAGCCCTGGACCGAACCCATAGAAAGGGCACTGGAACAAGGACACTTCCATTTTTTTTTTTTTACCTCTTTACCTTTGGGATTTAAATATTAAACATGAAGGGCCACCAGATTATTATCCTTGTCACCTTGCCTTAAGCAATGATATTCTGTTTTAACGGCACCATCAAGTCCCTGCTGTGTCATATATTAACGTGGTTTCTCTAAAACACACTGTTTATGAGACGAGCGAGCTGAGGGACAAAAGGCAGCCTGCACACAGGGCGCTCAGATTCATGGTGATTGGCCGGATCCAAGATAACGTCAGTGAAACAAAATGTGTGACAATATAAACAATCAATATGTTGTTATTTTTTCCCCGTCCCCGACCATTTCAAATGAAAGCAACTGTGGCTTCAATCTTTTATTTTAAATGCAGATGTTGCGATAAACATGTCTTTGGGTGGGCCGGCCATTTCTCCAGCTGGATTTAAAATGCCTCTTTAAGCCTCTTTGTATTGGCCTCATTGTGGAGTAATGTTTAGATAATGATCTGTGCAAGAACAACAGAGGACTACCAACGAAGAAGCTTGTCCTCCCTTAATTTAACATGTCCCACAGCAGGGGATTTATGTCACAGCCACACACCACATCGCAATCCCGCTCTGTGTTGAATGCTGATGTCATTTTCACTTGTGCTAAAAAAAAAAATGCTCATCTAACACAAACGCAATCCAGGTTTAATCATATCTACTGGCCTAGGTTAGGTTCAGCCCTGGAGGTAAATAGCAAACATATACAACCCTCTGCAGCACATTTACATCTTATAAATGCGTGTGTGTAATAATGTGGTGTTTAACCTCAGATGAGTTCAACAAATCACAGCTCTGCTATCTCTGACATTAAAATCAATGCTTCAAGGTAAATCTTCTAAAAGCTTGAAGAAATAAATAAATAAAATGAAAACAGCAGGCTGTCTGTTTGGAAATATGAGTACAGATAGACAGATAAATACAAATAATTTCACAAAAGGACTTTTGTATGGACAATTTGCCCAAATAACCAGTCTTTTTTTTAATTCCATTTCATGCAGTGAATTTGCTGCCTTTGACCTGTCATACAAATGCCTTTGCTGCTGTTATTTTTGGTTCACAACAGAAGTCGCCCTGCCTGCCTACCTGTTTAACGCTCCTGTTTTTCATAACAATACAAGACCTGCACGACTCACAGCAACAAAGGAATTGTTTATTTTTTTGTTTTTTTTATTTCAAAGTCTGCTAGTGCGTTAGTAAGGGAGCAGTAAATCAGCTTTGAGGCAGTGGCTATTTCTGAGAAATTAAACTTGGGGAAACTTGAATTCAACAATAGGATAAGGGACATACAGCTGGACCTCACTGCTGTGGCCATAAATAGATGTGTAATATCCTCAAGCACCTCGGCTCAAAAACTTGTTGGCGCAAACTTTATTCAGCAGGCTGGCTGACTGGCTGGCTGGCGGATTTCACGCTAGTTAAAGGCAGAGCTAGAGAGTCGGAGGCATCCTATTACACGTATCAAACTTTGTAGTGTCCTAAGAGAGCTGTGTGAAATCCTCAAACATAAATCATCACAGAGGCGCTATCAGTGACTGAGCTCTGCACTCACATGAAAGTCCCAGTCCATGCTGTGAAAGTCAGTGAAGTTAAGAAAAAGAGAAGGAAAAAAACAACTCACAACCTGTCTTCACCGGGGTCTCGGGCTGCATCCTCAACGATCTCAGCTAACCAGTTATTTGGATTAGACCGATGTCAGAGATACTGTACCACGGCGTCCTTCACGTCCATACAGCACATTTGAGAAGAAGGGTACACCACACTGAGAAATAATTAACCTGGTGCTGCAAGATGGAACCCTCCCTAGTTCTTTGGATTCAACCCACAAAATATGCCAGGTGAGCAGGAGGAATTTAAAAAAAGAAGCACAAGACTTGAGAAGTGATTCAAGAGAATTTCTGTCTCTCACATTTAAGTGTTTCAGACAATTTATTTTTTGCTGATTAACCAAGCAACCACCAGCAGCTTCGTATTGGTGGCAGGGTCTCAGTCGTATGCTCGCAGTGGCGTCTTGATGGTTGTCTTTAACTTATGGTTAATGCTTTCCTTTGGATCAATATAAATATCTGATAGACATCTGGTATCTGATGTTTCTTCAATTCAGGCTTTTAAGAAAATAAAACATAGAATTGATTCCATCATTGCGCAAATTTGTCATTTTCTTATTGAATTCTATTGAGCATCCTCTGCATAACGACCCTGGGTTGAGCCATCACGAACTGTGCGCTGGCTCAGTAGAATTCACTGCAACAAAAAAAGTACAGCCATGGTCGCCCCATCAGCCAGAACCAGACCTTGACTGCTCTGACACGGGTGCCATAGCATAGCGTGGTGTTGCCGTAGGCTCAGCCTCCTTTCTCGGCTTCTCTTTTGCACTCTGGACTTTAACTCATCCTGGAGTAAAAATAAATAAATAAATGAATGAATAAATAAATAAATCAATAAAACGTCTCTTGTGAAATTCTGTGCCGCCTTCATGGGATGCAGTGTTTTTTTTTGCTGGCGGCAATGCCAGTATTGTTTTTGCGCATCAACTGTTAGATTACAATAACTGTTGCGCCAAGGACTTCATTTATTGGACTGTGAAGTTGTTTTGATATGCGCACGGGTTGGAGACCTGACCGCGTGAACTCAGGCCTGTGGCAATGTGTGGTCTGCACCTCAGGTCAGGTCAGTTTTTCGGATGTTACTCCACCAAACCACTGAGATGACCTCATATCGCTCCATTGAAATGATGTGTTTGGAATATTTATATCAGACTGACCATAGCTTACGGGGAAAAAAGGTTTGACAGTCAAGCTATTCCTTCCGCTGCACCCTAACATACATATTTATTTCCTTTCTCTCTTTTTGCCGGAGAGGAGAGTGATGAAGCTAATTGTGATGTTCGTTTTAAAAATGCCCAGAGTTCACCTCTGGCAGAGCGGGAGGCCTTTCCTGTCAAATCGAGACTGAGTGCTGTCAGCCCAAGTATCACCGCTGGAGCTATGGCGGTTGTCGAAGAGTGCAGTGCAGTACGACAGGACGACTGCAGGTGTGAGTTTGATTTTCCGCAAGCTCGTCTAGTCTATGACTGTTAAGCTGAGTAGGTTTACTGCTTAATGATTTTGTGTCTTTTTTGCTTCTCGCCCCCCAACCTGCTTCAGCCGCATTCACACCGAACAGACACGGCATCTAAAAGGAGCACAAATGGCACCTCCGACCGTGTGTGAGGTGGAGGGTCGACTGTGTTTAAGCGTGTTTGCAACAATTCTGTCAAATCTGTCCGTCATCATCATCATCTTCACCTCGGCTCAGAAATACAAGGCTGAACACATTCCCCTGTAAAGCCCTTCCCAATACAACGGCATGAGCAATTATCTCGGCAACGTTAACCTTGACCTGCAGATAAAGCGCGGCAGCTGGAGTTCAGACTCCGTTACCTCCGCTCATCCCCGTCGCCCATTAGCGGTTAGAGGTTCGGCCTTGATTTGTGATTGCACAGGTTGGGGATTGAAGGCGAAGAACACGCATGTTGGAGATAATTTGTAGCCATGAGATCAACGGGCGGAGGGGAGAAAAGGAGGGGATTCGGCATATCCTCCTCCTCTCGCCCGGGTTGTCGGTGGTCCTCGGCCTCCCGCAGGCTGAATCAATACATCTGTGACGTGATACGACCCAAACGCCGCCGCCGTCCATTACCTACAGGTGTCTCCGTGTTGCTACCGACTTTCCTCGGTGTCGCCGTAATTCCCCTGATATATTATGGGATGGTAATTGGATGGGGAGTAGCAGTGACTCAGAGTGGCCGGAGCATGAATCACGTCGGACGGAGCATATCTTTGCGCCCAGTGACAGCTAAGAGGTCGTAATTCTCGGAGCCCATGAGCTTGGCTTTCTTCCCGACGGGTGACGACTGCACTCAAAGTTCTAACTGTGACGCTACTGTGACAGCTTCCTTGATTTCCTGCGCCGCTCTCTCATATCTCTGCCGGCTGGGGACAAACTCTGAGGGGACAATTTTTTGGAAAATGACAACCAGAAAAAGAAAGAGTGATATTTAGAAGTTAGTTTGCTTATGCGCGCCGCTCCAAAGACGGTCGTCCACCCCTGCAGAGCACAAAGTGATGTGATGTTTATTATTTTTTCTGGAAATGTGCCTGTTCTATTGTCTCCCCCAAGAGAAGATCAATGCCACTCTCATGTCTGTGTGGTCACGGTTGAATAACAAAAGAACTGAGAGAAGACAAATAGGTTTTCTTTTTCTTTTGCACTTCAATTTCGGGTGAGATAAAACACACAGGATACAAGAAATTTGACTTAATTACTGTACCTGAAACTTTGTGTTCCTTTACTCTTTGAAAATCATTTTCTTTATAATTAAGCCCTTTTTTAAATGACTGCAGGGAATTAACTTTTGGAAGTACATTTTTCACAAGAGCATCTTTATGTGGACTTGTTTCAGTTCAGTTCAGTAAAACAGCCAGAGAACATCTGCGACAAACAGATTTAAACTATAACTAGCAACTGTTGAGATACAATTACCTTATGTGTTCACTACAAAAAACAACAACAGATCCTTTTCAAAACATTTTTGAAAAAGGTCAGTTTACTGCATAGATTCCTGCTACGGTCTGTACAACAGCAGATCTTTGTGAGTCCGATTGGCAAATAGGGTCAATACATCTTCTTCATGTTTGCAGCTAATGGGACTTGAAGTCAGGGGTCAGGGGTCAGAGTGGACTGTTTGGAAACAATAGAAAGGCAACAGTGAGTTAAAAAAAAAGGTTGGGGACAACCAAGAATTTGCAGAGCATGTCCATGAAGTTGCGTGTGTTTGAAATGTGCTCAATCATGGACCACTTACTAACCCAGTGCTAGCGAGTCGTACTTACCGAGGTGTCCGATGAGTGTGTGAGCAATGCGTGTTACTAAACAGCGTTTGAACAAGGGTATCTCATCGTCCTTGCTGCATGCAGGTTTGTGCCTCCGGTGAGTTGACGTGGTGCTTGGATGCCTTTGTGAGGAACGAGCGGTTCCCTTAGTCAGCACAACTGGATGAAACGTCCTGTTTCTATACGGTGTGCTGCCGGGGTTATTTGTTATATTTCCTCTCCACATTATACATAGAGAAGGCGCTTGGGTAAAGCCGTCGCTTTGAGCTAAAATAACTGTTTGCTTGCTGCGATTGTGGTCTTCAATATTTGCGGCACAGTTGACTATGTAAACGAGAAATCCGAGTAGAAAGTTTAAAGTTTAGAATGAAATTCTGAGCTCCTCACGGGGCTGTCCTGTTACATTGGATTTTATTGTACTAGTCCTGCAGCAGTGTTGTGCATTCCAAAGGCATGAGTCAAGCTTGCAAATGAGAAGCGAGCCACTCGAAGCGCGCCATTATCACCGTGCACGCCGTGCTTTCTCATTCCTCTTTATTCAAATAACCCGTTCGATAATGATATCAATAACACGCGTTAACTGGTTTACATGCCCTTGAGACCTGATGTGGTTAATCCAGAGCCACAACACTCCGTGTCAATATTTTACTCTGCTCGGTAATCACTTCAGAGCCGCGGCCGTAGAGACAGAAAATGTGATTTTTGCAATGTTTGGAAAAGCCATCGTTTTGACCCATTTACCAATCAGATGTTATTTGCGCAGACAGCAACATTGCCTGCATATGCTCAGAGGAATAGATTTGTCATGCTCATTGCATAATCATTTCTTCCCCACCGCCTGCTATACTTAGTTGGAGACCCGAAATGCTTCAGTAAGCAAGCAGTGAGAAGACAAAAAGTAGATGTTGATTAAGCAAAGGAGAACATAAAATGACAATATAGTATTTAAATCTGAGACCATAAATCACAATTTCCCATGTAACATATGCAACATGAGACAGTAATTACAAATAATAGCATTTCGTGCTATCTCAGAGGTCAAAGTCCAAAACGCATTAAAGTTAAATGTTAGATGTTGTTTACAAAGGGTTGCGATACACATTCAATAATAAAAACAAACAAACAAAAAAAGTTACATCAGATTACAGGCTCCTAAATGCCACTGCAACAGCAGAAAATGCCGTTTTGCACCGTTTATCCCAGTGGCAAGACCAATTTTCCTGCAAAAGCAGGAGATCAATTCACCATCACTTCAAACCACATCGAAATAGAGTACGAGCAATTGAAGGGGGAACAAGAATCTGAGGCAGTTCACTGTAATTGCTCTAAGTAGGGGCTTTCAAACAGCATGACGCTGTTTTGTTTTTTTTTTGTGTGTGGATGCAGCAGTGACAGTTTGAAGTGGAAGTGCCACGATCAGGCCACAAAGTCTCCATTGTTTGTCCAGCTAAAGTCCCAAGTTGCTTTTTCAAAATCCAACGTCCTGCTTTTAAAGCAAATGTTCACCAACTCTCCAAATCAGGCTAATAAGCTCAAACGCTACGGTCCAATTGTCAAGACACAACACGAGCACTCAGCTAAAAAGATGGGTAGACTTCTGCTGTCCGGCCTGGCTAAAAATAATTGAAAGTGCATGGTCAGGCTCCGCTTAGTAGTAGCGACGTGTACAAGGCAGAAGAAAGCCACCTTGGTCATGTGCTATCTATTGTACGGAACATTTTAATAGGAAGAGGCAACCACACATATGGACTCGGAGAAGCCGGCTTGGACAACAGGCAGCGCGTCTCGTCTCAGTATGCAGAGTCAGTTTGATAGATACATCGGCTAGGCTAAAGTTGTCTGCGAAGGTTCTCAGTAGTTCAGGTCGTCGTAGTCCTTGAAGATTAGGTTTAGGCAATTGGACTGGTCTTGGTATCTTGAAGACGTTTCACCTTAATCGCATGCAGTTGTGAGCCATTTTCAGTATTTTTGCTAAGACACTTTGCCAGCAAACTTTTGGACGTATTAGGAATTTAATCTCAGTGAGATCACATAATGTGCCATTACTCGCCCGTACGCACCTGATGAAACAGCAATCACTTGTGCTGCCCACAGATCGCGAAAATAGACTAAAACCTACAGTGGATGCCGGCAGCTTATGTAGAAGTGAGGGGGCCCGCTGGTCGTAAAAACCGACTCAATTAATCAATTCTGCTGGAAATGTAAATGACAAACCCTTTAAATGAGGTTGTTTATCGAGCTGGAAGCAGGGCAGCGGACCGTGACGCTCACGGCAGAAGAAGGTGTGTCAAGACTCTCTCGACGAGGGCTCCCTCGCTCTTCGCTTTCACATGCAGATGATTCAGCCATCACCAGGCTGTGTTTTTAAAAGCCTTTCAACCCTCGAGTCTAATGACAGAATACAGAACACACAGCCAGCGTCTTATGAAATCCACAGACAGCGCACTCCCACACACTCTTTCTTGCGGAGTCTGTGCTCTGCAGAAAATATCTCCTGCCCCCATGCTGCCAGTTTAAACTGCTCCCATTGGATTCCTGTCTCCGCCATACCGAGTGGACAACAGATAGATATCGAGTGTGTTTTCCGCCTCAGGCCGTCGAGTTGCTAAACTACACAGGACAACAACACAAACCCATGCGTCTCATGTTGCCTCGCCTGCCTCCATGTAGGGGGCTGAACAAATGCACTGAACCTTGCAAACTAGGCTGTGCAGCCGTGGAAAACCGTGCCGCCCTCTCACAACAAAACCGCAGAACAGGTTTCATTTTTTATGCATGAAACATGAGTCATCTGCGTTACACTGAGCGGACGTGAACCGAGCAAAGCGACTCTGACATGTAAGCGAGGCCATGAACCCACAGTATTTACCAATGATTTGTGAACACGGGCAAATTAGCTGCGAGGTGTACTTCGCACAGTCCGGCTACACTCTGTGCCAACGTGTAACTGCAGTTTATCTCAGACTTTAAGGTTACGGCCGCACAAATGGCCCCTAAGCACAGGGATCCTTGACAGATGGTGATGCAGTGCACCCTTTGCACAGAGGTACTTGTTGTGCGTGTCCGTGTGGTCCGTGGCCAAACATGCTGACAAATACACAGAAATCGATGGAGAATGTTGAGCCACACAAGCAACATGGTTGTAGCAGCGGGTTTGCACCCGGCAAGAGGACGAACTAGAATATTAAAAAAAATGGTGTCAGGCTACAAGATCATTGCATTTTTTTGACCAAATTTCAGGGTTAAGAGTAAAAATTGGGAATTGCTATTCAATGAATTGCATGTCTCGTAAGTTTGTGCATCTAAATTTAAGTACCTTTGCAGTGATTGCAGATCATCCACTGTGAAAAAAACAACAAGTTGTTTCTTTGTTGTAACATTGCTCCTTATATTGTTAAATCTAAAAAACTTGCGCAATAATAAAATGAATCTCATAAGGTTGAAAAGCTTGTAATTTTCCTTTTTTAAAATGGTGTCACATTTGTGAGGAACATACATTTGTGAGGCGAGCGGCAGAGCCGAGCATGTGGGTTGCCTCCATAAAAAATATGCTAAATCTCCTCTGCTCAGTTATGAGGAGCTCAAATGCATCTTTCGACAAGGTACTTTTTTTTTTTTAACTTTTGACTTGCTGACAAGTTGTCGCTTCTGTCAAAATGAGTGTTTGCTCAATTCCTTCCTGATGACAGCGCTGTAAAACCCTCTGATTGTGTCATAACATCTTCCTGTTGTGTGTGTGATGCTCCTTTAAAGCTTTGTGCATCACTTAACAGCACCGCTCTAACATTCTCCTTGCAACGATAAAGCATTGTCGGTAGGACTCTGCAGTAAAATAAATCTCGCTGATTGTACAACGTTAGAAGATGGCATTTCCCAAGAGAATTTTTTTGGGGGAAGAGGGATTTTAATCTGAAGCGAAGACTGAATAGAAATGAAAAAAGAAAAAAAAAACTTGGCAGGGCGAGTTGTATCTTGGAAAACCCTGGGCAATTCTTATTACAGCACAAAAATCAGAAGGTTTTAGCCAAGTTTTACTTGCGTTTTTAGTGTTATATTTTTTCCCCCGCCATCATATTTGCACAAGAATGCAATTTGATAATGTCAGCGTTGCAACATCTTATTTAAAATGCTGAGAGTGGCTCTCAATTTGTCTCGTCAAGAAGAACAAAAGGTGACCTTTTTTTGGATGGGAGTACATCCTAATGGGAAATATGACTGACTCAAGAAAAAAAAGGACAGAACTCTCACATTTCCACTAAACTAGCACTGTACAGACTGAACTTGTTTAGAAAATTCCAAAAAATAAGAAATAGAAATGAAATGCGCTTTCGTGACCATCAAAACCCATGAAAAAAGGAGGATCTGCGTCACCTGCTTAATTACTGTAACCACGACTGGCTGATAAATATGAACAAGAATTGGAGCAATGTGACCTTTTGCGTATCCTATTGTCCCTCACATGAGGAATATAATTGGCCACTCTGAACGCCGCAGGGAGAACAATTAAGGATAACAAGCAAATACCTGTGTCCCTAAACAGTCGTGTGACGGAGCTCGCGATAAATGATTCAGTGCCCCGTCTCCAGGCTTTTAAAAACACTGACGTACGATTTGTGTGTGTGTGTGTGTGTGTGTGTGTGTGTGTGTGCGTACGAGCCCAAGTGCGCTGCTGCGCATTTACTGTAAACGTACACTCTTTGCTAATTACGAGTCATTCGCTGGAAACAGATTAGCCGCATGGTGTGCCGCGGAGGTTAAGCGGAGCGCTACGTGGCAGGGAATGACAGTGCAATTACTGTGATGACTGCAGCGTCCTGGAGACCTGCTTAGACTCAGTGTGTGGCCCGGAACAAACAAACCCAAACGTGGCGCTTTGTCCCTTTTGTTGGGGGAACCCGCAGCACTCGCTTGTTCGTGCCGATTAATCGTCGTCGTTAGCGTCTGCGACGTGGACGCACTCAATCTCAGTGGGAATCTTCTGCTCCGCATATCAAGAAAAAGCACTGCGACAAAACGTAGCACCTCGATCTCCTTTTCCTGTGGGTTCCATTTGGCGGGGAGGGGGTGTTGCTCAATCTAATCCCTCTCCCTTGCATCCTCTTCTCTCGCACCTGCTAACTTCACGTCCTCTTTCACCACATCCACAAAGTCCCTTCTGGTCTTCCTCCAGGCCCCTTGCCTGCCACTTCCAGCCTCGGAATCCTCCCACACATATATTCCCTGTCCCTCCTCTGTGGACGTTCAAACCATCTCAGTCTGTCCTGTCTGGCTTCATCTCCAAAACATCTAACATGCGCCCTCCCTCTCATGAACTCCATCCTGATTCTGTCAAACCTGGTCAGTCCCAAAGAGTATTTTAATCTCCAGCGCTGGTTACTGGCTTTCTTTCAGTGCTGCCACCTCCAGACTTCACTGCATTGCTGCAAGGGTGCCAACCGCGATATGACGTCAATATGCTTTTAAATGAAGAAAGCTAACATTACATTAATAGACCAGTGATAAATACAGCAGGGGAGAGAGATTGAACGTCTGGTAAACAGCAAGCAGTCGAGTTCTTTATTTTGTGTATTTTTATTAACACTCTGCGTATTACCGCCCTCTGTCCGGCAGAAATGGAACTGCCTTCAGGCTATGCTCCTCCTTCTTTGGTCTCTCTGAAAAATTAGGCAACTCCGTGCCTGTAAAACAGCCGTGGATCATATGTACACATGTCACAATCTGCTCACAGATCACGTCGAAATCTTGAATTTAATTTGACTTGTTGATTGAAGACAATAGGCACAGGCAATCACAGAAGAATTTGAGGAATTGTGGAGAGGGATTTCCAGCTTCCCAATGTATTCATAAACAGGGGGAACAGCAAGCACAATTCAAAACTTTAAATTGGATGCTCCACATAGGAGAGGACTAACATTTATAAGATAAAAATAGGAACACTGTATTGTTAATTTATAAATGACTTTTGTCTGCTTCTTTTACTTTTTTCTTTCTTTTTTTTGCTCCTGAGGAGTTTGTGGAGCCTGCGTGTGTAGCGCTAGTGCAGCAGTGTAGCTATGCTCGCGGAGCCTGTTTTTTTTGTTGTCAGCAGGATTTCTTTCACTCCTACATAATTCATTACTCAGTCCTTCACTTTCATATGGTTCTACTTGAATGCGAGTCAGCCCCCCTCCCAGCCACTGCATGAAGACACAAAACTACATTTTAGTTCAGAGCCGTCTCTTCCCCGCTACAGTGGGGCCCCTGACTCAGATGGAATTGAGAAGTGGAATTCGAACGCGGGAAAAAGTGTTACGGTTTGTCAATTACAATCAGGCTTGTGTTCACACCGCACACGGAGGCGGCGATAGAGAGCGTAAGCCATTTTTGATGTGAGAACTGTGCGTCGACTACATTTTTTGAAAACCTTGGAATGTTTCTCTGGGAAAGACTTTTCAGGAAGCTGCATGCAAAGAAAAAAAAGAATTGCTGGGAAATTTAAAGAGTGCAGCTTTAAAACAAATAAAGTGCGATGCGCCTGTTTGTAAAGGCGTTGTCTTAGGGTGTTAAGACTCAGTGCTTCTGTTTATCGTTTACTTGGCCAGAAATGTTGCATAATAGCAGAATAAACACTGCTGCCAAAATTATCAGCACTTGAGACAGGCATTCTGTAATGGACTTTATGAAAATGAATGCAGATAACTGAGGAGCGCTTGTGCTTTTTGTATGATTTTGTGACGAAAAGGCTGACGCCGAAAAGAGCTTTGTGGCTACTAAGGCTGGCGAGGGTCAAGACTAATCCATCAGGCAAAAAGCCAAAAACTCAAAAAAGAGGCTAGGTCCAGGGAGAGACGCAAAGAGCCCAAAAGCTCCATAATACGTCCACAAGGAGACGCTGAAAAGCTTGCTGCGCACAGAAGAACAGGCAAACTGAAGAAAAGGCTCAACGTCTTGAAATACAACTTTGTTATTTAGTGACAGATGAAAAAAACAAAAGAAAAAAACAGAGGGACCCTGCTATCAAGTAAAAAAAAAAAAAGTCACAGCACTGAAATGGTGGTTTAAGGAATAAAAAAGACTCAGCCTGGAGCTGGTTAGCCTAGCTTAGCACCAAAGCACACCCATCATCGCCTTAAAAAAACAGCATCATACACAAACAAGACCGAGGACACTGTGGGGGAGGCTGACAGCAAACTTTTATGAACTTGTGCCACACTGGGCCGAGCTCTGTTTTCAAGTTTTTCAGCCCTAATGCTTAACCGTTGGTGGTCGCTTTATTTTTAATGGCTAAGAACACGAGCGCGGCATTAATCTTTCATCGACTAGCTCTGCAAGACATAAAGCAACAAGTCTATAAGTCGGAGGGAGGACAAGCTCATTTCTAGTTGCTTCTGTACACACACTGCTTTCTGTTCCAGTGTGTGTGTTCTAGTTGTGTGTTAAATTCCAGAGTGATCATCATCTCTCTTTATCCAATAACGTTCCATTCTGGATTTATAAAAACTGTCCCATTTTTGCTGTTGATGTTGACGTTTATTTTCCACCTCAAAGTCACAAGAGTGAGTCTGAAGATCTTGTCTATTAACGGTGCAACCCTGTCACTGCCCTGAATGTGTTTCCCAAATAGGTCATGCCGCGCCGTCATTATCTCTTCCGACATTCTAAATAGAAAAGGATGTCCTCGATGGAAAATGATGTTCATATGCTCTCAAGGTCTGTTTTCACTCTAATAGGTCAATATATATGAGGGACATTTCTCCCCGTCGGATGGGGGTGACGGTCCTATTTCTCGTGCAGCCATCTATCACAGAGCAACAATGATTAATTCATTATGGTGACAAATCCTGTCGCAATAATGACATGCCGGACAAAGATTGGCTGCCTGGCTGAAGTGAAGAGCAAACTGAGGCTAAATAATTGTCAAATCTTCCTCTAAAGATGATCTGGACTCACATCACTTTACAGCCTGCAGCTGCTACTGCTGAAGGTCTCTTTGACATCCAATGTTGTCAATAGGGAACCAGCTATCTTTGATGCCATCACACTCTTCCCCGGCCCACATCTGTGCTGGAGACTTACTACTTCCTGTCTATCCTGTACATTAGAATGAGATGGCTATTAGTCTTTAAAAATTCAGTAGCAGTGTTTGAAGGAAAACATGTAAATATGGAAATTGCAAACACTCAAAGAGTACTCCACACTCCAAATGGAGGGAAACTATACACTAGTAATCACACTAGGCCAATCTGAACTTGCATGCTGATTTCCTTTTTCTCTCAAAGTGTGGCAGCACAAAGTCGAAATTGAAAGAGAAAGACTGGAAGGATGCAGTATGTTGAAATTATTGTATTTGGAGAAAAAAAAACCATTGTCCCCGTTATTGGACGCCCAATTTGTAGTCCAAACCATCTGCGTCAACAACACATTATCCTAGACCGTTCACATTGTAGCCAAAAACTCAGCTTCACCTGTAAATAATAGGGAATTGGTTGAAAAAAAGCATATAGCAACATATTATCATAACACTATCATTATCATACATATAGGAACACTGATCAGCAAGACCAGATGATTTAAGAGGGAAAAAAGGTGTCATCTATCTATCTATCTATCCATCCATCTATCTATCTGGCTGATTGTGTGGACTAAATACATGGGAAAATACATGTCTTGAAAAGCAACGGCACACTTGCGGCCGTGGCCTTGGACACACTCCATCCATTTGTCCAAACACTTCATATGCTGTCCTTAAAAAGGACTGACATGGTCGACGCGCAGTCCTGGCAAAAGCCATTGTCACTCTTCGCTGGTCAGTGCTGTAAAAGTTTTGATGGGATGTGTGTCACTGGATTATCTCGCCCACATCCTCCCCCCGGGCTTTCATTGTAGTCTGGTGACGGGGTCAGAGGCATTTAGTGCGAGTCCCCAGTGTCACTGGCAGCGCAGCAGGACCCTGCAAGGCTCCAGGAAACACCATCTATCATTGTCATAAGACCAATCATCCACATCAACAGGGCCTTTCTTCCAGCAGGGAACATGACACCCATTAAGCCGTCTCGCTGACCCTCCTCTGGTATATATTTAATTCATTTTTTCCCCCCGCTCGTTTTGTTTTCAGTTGTTCAAAACCGACCACAGTAAATATCCGTCTAGCAGCGTTAAAATTCAAGCAAAAACTTTTCTTTGCGGGGAATTTACCAGGAAAAAATAGAGCAATATCCTTTTCATGAAAGCGCTCATGACCTTGGAGGAGAGTTTAATTACAAGGGTAATTGCCTGATAGATACCATGTTAAAGTCTGCTATTTTATGGTCCTGATAAAAGTTTGGGGTCATTCAAAATCAGATTTGTCTGATCATTGCTTTGTTGGTCACAAGATAAGGAACTGTTTGTACGATAAGACTTATTGGATACTGGGGGGGTTCAATGGTCGCCCACAATTGAGGGGGCCGAACTGTGATGAACTTCATGTAAAACCACAAACATAAGAGGAAGTGCTTCACCAGAGAGGGGGCAGTTTGCTCACATGAGAGGCCGACAGAAATATGTGATATTTATGAAAAAGGAGAGAAAGGAAGGTCAGCCACTGTAAAGTCCTCAAGTGTGGTGTGAAAAACATCCAGAGCGTTCTCTCTAGTATTCCTTCTTTTTGCCCTTTATCCTGAGGAGGATAATACTCCAATTTAGTTGATTCAGTCCATCCCTTTCCTATCATCCCTTACTCTGCGCTTGCAGTCAAGGCGGCACTGGAGTCTGTCCCTGCAGTCTTGGGGTGAAGGCGCAGTCACACCCAAGGACAATAACGAGTTTGCTGCTAGCCTGATGTGGGAGGAAGCAGGAATACCCGGAGAGAACCCACGCTGGCACAGGGAGAACATGCAAACTCCACACAGGAACGGCCTGGGGTAGGGAATCAAACCGGCAACCCTCTTCACAGTATCGCCAAAGGCGATTCCATGACTAATGAAAACGAATGTTATTCCCGTCTCCTCGCAGCCGTGTGCATCTTCAACACGATGCAAAACCAAAGGAGTCCCTGCCGTCAAAATCCTCCTGCTTTATTTGCAAAGCTGCTGTCATGTTGCCTTGTTGCGCTCCCTCATTGCAAATCTTTTCCAACTTTTGCACAATAATCTGCCCCAAGGCACCCTTTTTGGCGGTTATTCCTGAGAAACCAGCCACGGTGAACGCCACCGCAAAACCACCCTGAGATTTTGGATGGGGCTGCGCAGCAGGGATCGGCCCAGAAAGAGTTCTGTCATGGTGATTGGGGAGAAAACATCTGAATGCCCCGCAGGCCCTTCAGTATATTGTGTGTGTGTGTGGGAATGATGAGCGCCGCTGGAGATGGCAGCGGCGGTGGCGCTATCTGTTACATGAAACTGCTGTAAGACCTTCATGAATGAGCTGGCTAATATTGACACAGAGGGTTAGCATGGCCCAGTGAGGAAATAGTAAACATCAAATCAGATGATCCGAACAGATTGCACCGCTGAAATCAGCAACTTGTCCACGTTAACAGTAGTGTTTGGTGTGCGTGTAACTAGCGCGATTGTAAACACACTGGCTGATGCAATCGTTTTAAGCTGCAGAACGACATGAGTTGCTGAGGACACGGTGATATTTTACTCCGCCACAATTCTGAGAGAACTGGCCAGCACCTGCACCTCTGGTCTGATCAGCCGCCAGAGTCAGTTTTGTTTCTGCCGTTTTAACATGCAAACACTTTCACATCTGCGCGTATTTTCACATTTGCGCTTTTTTTTCCTGTGATTTGATATTTCACACAGATGCACAACATACAGGCCGTATGTATTAGAAAAACTCATGCAACACAGGGAAATAAAGTCAACATCAGGAAAGAAAACAAATTCTCATGCAAAATATCTACATTACTCAGTGACTCAAACCTGATAGCTGATCAACATCATTCCAGCTCCCCTGCTCCTTGCTGAAGCCAATGTATTATTGGACCCAGATGTTTTGCAGGGGAGAAAAAAAAAAGGTCTCAGGTCACCTGGCTGGAGGTGTTGTCACTCGTCTGGGATGCACATTGATTTTCAGAACTGTGAATTTTAGCACAATATTTTCGAAAAGTGGGGCATGCTGAAGGTGTAAAGTGTGAACTTTTCTTCTTTATGGGGAGTTCACAGACAGGGCGAGGACCATTAACAATTGTTTCATTGCTCAATTTGTTCTGTGAAGTCGTCGCTGAAGTGTAATTTGCATCGTATGGGACCTTTGAGATGGCGCACAATTAGACTGCGCGCCATCCACACAGGCAGCCCTGTGGTCTGCGTCTTTGATGGCGGCTTGCAATCCACCAGCAACACAAGCTGGGTGGGCAGCTGCTGCCGTTATCGCTCGCTAGACACAGACTGCTTCCCGTTTGAAGAAGTCGACTTCGATGATTTCCATAATTCAGTGGAAGGCTCTCTTCAGTACTCTTCAACGCAGGTTCCACGGGTTGGTTTTTAATAACATCAATTGCTTAACCTCACGTTTGCTTTTAGATCGAGCAGTTTTTATTTATATGGAAACATGCTTTTGCAGCGGTATCAACTTGATTAGTTGGTTTTGCTATCAGCTAAAATAAATTCTGTCAGTTTACAGCGTGGCTTCCTGAAAAGAAATACCGAAATAATAAACAATGACCCAGGCAAATTTTGGAAATGCTCTGTCATTCAAACCCTCTTCTCTCTGTGAAAATGCAACACTTTAGAGAATTGAAGGTAAAATGAAAAATAAATAAACAATAATAATAATAAAAACTGTTTGGTGTTTAGGTTGAAACTCTGTGGCCCCTGTGCCTAGTGAGCCAAGAAGTCAATTTCAAGCCGCGCTGGCGGGACACGAACAAAATGCGCTCCTCTCTGGTCAGTTTGAAAGTTTCCACGAGGCCATGTTCCTCCCATGCTCGTCACGTCACGCAGCTCGACCGTGAAATCCAGCCGCAGAATGTAAAATTAACGGTCAATCAAAACCAGCACGTCTTCAGTTCCGATCCACCGGCGGGTTCCGACGAGACCGTCGGCGGGACGGGAGGCGGGGCCTCGCGGCGGGACCTCTGCTCCCGCGTTCCCACGGCTTGTTAAAGCGGAATCCGAGGAGGGGAACCTTTGGCTCCGCGGGCGTCGGCTCATTCGGTTCGAAAGCGCCTCGGACAATCTCGGCGCGGAGGGATGAGCAGCTCCGGCTGAACACATCTGGAATAATCCACCTGCGCCCCCGGGAGTGCGCTTCCATTCAGGGCACGCAGCCACGCTTCAGCTGACCCTTGTCAAAACAGCTTACAAGCAGGATCATGCATCATCTTCTTTGCTTGTCCGGGAAGCAAATGGAGGCTGTCGTTATCGGTGTCACTCAGCGTGAAAGAACCCGGTTAGATCAGCGTGCATCATGGGAAATTCCTTCTTTTTTTTTTTTTACAAGCCCTGCATGCAAAAACACCTTCCGATCCCAACCCCTATAGCCCCCCCATTGTGTTTATTGTTCTCTATATTATCGCAACTCGAAACTAAACGCTCAATTACAGCATTCGCCGAGCAACATCAACCTGGCGGGATCGCACGCATCAATCATAAATGTGTGCATGGCTGCAGAAGACAGCTGCATCGCCCCGAGCCGGAGAATAACAGCTCCCGCACTGTCCTTTTTGAAGCATCAGCTGCAAGGGTGGGGGCGGGGTGGAGGGGCTGTGTCAAACAGCGGAGCAGGGAAAACATCCTGCAGCCTAAACCGCCATAAACAGGATTGATGTCTGCAGCCGACATGTTTGACTTTATCCAGTCGAGCTTGAGAGGGATCATTCGGCTTCATTGAGTTCGGGCCGAGGGTCTGGTGGTGGCACCGTTGTTGCCGCACCCGCACGCAAGTGTTTTCTTTACCTGGTCGACAGGCCATTATCATCGGCTGCAGTGACACCGCGGAATCAAATGAAAAGCAGCGTTATTAGTCGGAAAAACAAAAATGCTCGTTGTCGGCTGTTATTTGGCCTGGGGAGACGAGATTTCCCATTTAAAGGCAACGCTTCTGCTGTACACACTTTACATCTTTCTGTCTCAAGCTTGAACCTCGAGCATGCTCTTCTTTAGGAACCTTAAACTGCACCGGTAACATTCGGAAAATCACAGCGAAACCTAAGCATTAAAACATATCTATTCCTACAAACACTAATATGTGATAATATAAATATTATTTAAAATAGAAATAAGGTACAATTTAATGTACTTAAGTGCTGTGTCACGCTTATATCACACATGGAAATATCTTTAACCTTTCCAAAGTCAAAAACACACTGAAATATATACACATAGATATAGATATATAGATATATGTAAAATTATGAAAACTAATAACATAATAATTTATTCAAGGTAACAGTGCCCTCTATCCGGCCTCCTCTTAGACTGAGCAAATAAATCAGTCAATGTGAATAAACATTAATCATCAACACTGATGACATTATCTTCTGCATAAACATTTTTTTTTTTTGACTGAGGCTCATCATAAATTTTAGTTGGCAGCGCCGGTAATTTAAGAGCAAACAACAGTGCTTTGTCCTTTATTTATTTTCTGATTGAGTTGCAAAGTGAAAACAGCGTACTTACCACAGAGTTGAGAGACACAAAAATAGTAATAACAACATTGTAAGATATTACCGAGTAAAATCCCTCAGGATTCTCAGATCCAACAAGAGCAGCCTATATGGATTATGAATAAAGGGCACAAATGCATCAACATACTGTTTATACTTTGAGTTATTTAATTGTGTTCCATTTGTTTAGTTAGCTGTACGCGTAACCATCTTATCATATTAACATACAATGAGACAAGACTGCAGCAATGGGGTGTTTATTCTCCCCAGTGGTGCCTCGTAATGCATACTAACAAGAGCAGCTATTGTTTCACGTGTCATTGTTGCCAAGGGAGGCAACATCCAGCTCAACATCGTTTTTGTTTCGATGTTGCTGTTTTTGCTCATTTTATCGGTACCTTGCATGAACTGTAGATTTCAACTATTTTCAATGTGGCTCACCCATCTTCACAAACTCCAACGGGAAGCAATTTCAGTTTGTTTTATCAATCTGAGTACTTTATGAGGAAAGGAGGCCGGAAGAACAAGAATGTTTTGGTTGTAATGCAATCAGTCCAATCTACTCTGAAAACCAAGCAAGAATAAGGTCAGGTCGAGGAAATGAGTTGATTTAAGAAAAAAAAAAAAAAGCTGCTGTGTTGAACTGGAACTAGAAGTAACAAATCTGATTGGTCCACTTAAGGCTCACCCAATCCCCTTCCATACACTTTTTATGGGCTCTTCAGCAGACACATACGACAAAATGAAAGGAAGTCATTTCAATCAACTCTTGACTCTGAAAAGCGATTCAGTCATTCTTGGGCGACGTGCCTCTGTCCACTGCTTATGTAAAAATGGGTTAAAGTTAATTTGAAGCAATCATATGTTTAAAGAAAACAGTGAAGGTTGGTTTTATTGTACAGAAAAAATAATATCTAGAAAATATAAATTACCTCCCAATATTTATTGCCTGAATCACAGCAAAAATATTGTTTTTTTTTGCCGAGTTATTCATTAATTTAAAAACCGAGCATTAAAGGCTGACCTCCTTTCAGCCAAACAAGGAGTACGCAGGTGTGGGGGGCTTGGCTGGAGTCTCAAATGATTTTCATCTTTGACATTTCCGCAACAAGGTCCAGACTGAGTTTGGCTCAGTTTGCTCCCTGCTGAGCTAACCCGCGTCGCTAAGCATGCATGGAAATGAGCTTATGGCATAATCCAAAGCAATATCTGCACAAATGCTACCCTCTGCTACCTGAGAAACCTTGAAAAGGGAAATTGGGATGAACTATTTATCCTGAAAGTGAATTTCAAATGCTTAATTAACCTACATTTCGTTGTATTGCTTCATCACATTATTCCTGCAAACTGGATGTAGCAGGAGTATTAATAGAAACTTTTTTTTTCTCACCACTTTCCCTGATCCTTTGTGCCAGGAGTGTATGGATTTGTTGAATTGCAAATAGTATACTGGGGCCCATCCAAGTCGATTGCACACAAAGTATTAGGTTCCCCATAAGCACGAGGGCTCAAAAACTTTGCCTTTTGAAAGCTAAAAGTGAACTCAAACAAGAGGGAGCGCATTAAAATGCAGCACCGTGTTTTTAGGGACTCTCAAAGCAGCATTTGCATGATACAGAGTCTTTTGATGAATGGGCTTTTATCCACTGCAATGTGCCAAAACCTCCCCAGTTCACTTTCTTAACATACACCTCCAATTAAATATGCCACCAGTCAAGGCGCAATGTGTAAGGTAGCTCCATATTTTTCAGGCATCGGGCTTCTGACAACAATAGAGAAAAACACAACAACTGGAGGTGTTGATGTGATGTCAACACTATCAGTGCACCACCAACATGGGTGGCCTAGTCTCTGCCATTACTGCAGCAAATAGGTGCAGTGGAATTTGACATAAAATAGATCGGAAATATCAAATTTCGTTATTCAATACAATTTTTCATCTTTTAAATCCCACAAAATGGAATTACTTTAGATGCAAAACTTTTTATCTGATGTAAAGGCCCAATGTAGATGAGTGCAAGGCCTCTAGTGGAAGGAAACCCAAAAAAATCAATTAATAGTAAAAAAATAAACCCCCTTGTCCAGTCTCATTCCTATGTCTTTGCTAGTGGCCTGGTGATTACATTACATCGCAGATATCATAGCAGCAGTGTTAAGGCCCCTATCATTCTCATTTGTGCCTGGCAGTAGATAAAAAAAAACATTTCATAAAACCCAGATGTATGATATCACTAATGTCCTTGGGAAACTCATGATGAACACAATGCTAGATGGGCAGAACTAATATGTCTGATTTCATTTTACATGGACTGAAACAAAGTTGTGAGCCTGAGTGTATTGGGCACAAAGTTGTTCGCAGTCATTTATGATGGCCTTGAACAAGTAGTATGACCTATTAATACTTCATGTATTGGTTCACGAGCTGTTGAGCTGTTTTGCCCCCGTCTGAACTACAGGTCTCAGAGCGAGGTCACCAGTGGCAATGCTGGAGTAAATCACACGCTCCACACCGACTGAAGAACGACACCATGGATTTTTGGCATTTGGTATCTTGACTGGAGTTCAAACTTCCTGCGGCCATGATGTTATGCCATCACACAATAAATCACAAACAAACTCTCATCAGCAAGAAAAAGCCAAATTGATCCTAAACCCTCTTTTCTGATGTTTCTGTTGATCTCGCATCTTTCTTTTGAAGCCGCGTGTCCAAGCAGCTCCACACACACACACACACACACACACACACACACACACGCGCACAGAGTACGAGTTTTCTGTTCCACTTTACATCGAGTCCTGTAAATGTTGCACACTGGGCCTTTAAGGCCATTTGCGCACAAGAGCAGAGGATAAGCAACACTGCAAGATTAAAAAAAAAAGATGGGTGGTGTAATTATCTGCATCAATTAACATCAATTTCTGCAGCAATTTGACATTGTTGATTTCGTGTCCTGTGTGAATCCTCGAATATAATGAAAACAGCCTTATCCAATTACAAACATGAAAAGCAAATATAAATTAGAGCAAATTACAGAAAATAAATCTTTGGGCTGGAAGATTTAAGCAGCATTCTGTCCCCAGCCGATGCCATGCTTAGCGAATCCAAACCAGTCGATGTGAGACCACGAGGATGAAGAACTTAAAAAAACAGATCATTTAGAGAAACTTTTAAAGCAGTATTAGGAGGAGCAGTAAATCTTTGCTAAATTCTTTTGGGTCCCATTTAATTTACGCTTTGTGCATTTAAAAGTGGGAGTCAGAAACATTATATTTAATACAGAATGCAAAATCCGTGAAGCAGTAAAGGTCTGGCATTGGTGTGGGTTGGGATTTGCCTTAATTGCTGAATCCCCGCTGTTTAACTGCCAGCTGCTTCATTAGTGTCGGAATTTATTGTACAAGGTAAGCCTTCATGTTCAAGGCACGATTCTGTTGAACAATTTCTTACATTCTCATGTCCCAGTGTATAAAACTTCATGCTGAATTTAAATATGAGCCGTTGGCATCGGCCTGCTGGATTCACAGCGCAGGTGGATGACTCCCACTACTGTCTGGTGTCAAATCTGGTGTGTGTGGATGAGCGGCAGCCAAAGTAGGTTGAAACTAACAGAAGTGGGAAAAGATCATTGATCTCAAAACAGAAGAAACTCCGTAAAAATGTCATTGTATGCTAGTTATACAAACGGAGGCAAATAATTTAAATACAAAGATAATATTGTGTTCCATATGAAATTAGAAGAATCATAAAGAGACCACAGCTGCTTTTCAAATTAATGTCAGTGGCGGAAATTAATTTTTTTGACAATTTGTGACGATTTTAACTTTCACTGCCCATCATTTCGGTGAGACAGAAAAAATTTCCCTCCTACTTTCAAATACGCAGAGCACAATCGGCACACGATCTGTCACCTACTTAAAAAAAAAAAAACTACTTTTCCTGTTTATCTCTTGCAACACGTGGCGACTGTTCCAAGCGTGTTTAATGCTGCAGAAATAAGTCAGGAAATGTAAAAACAGCTTCTTGGGGTTGGGGGTGGGGGGTGGGGGGTCGTTGTCGGAGGGGAGGCACTTGAGGCAGAAAATCCGTCGTGTGCTCAGCACATTTAGCGGCGCGGTGGCGGCGGGCAGATGAACTGATCAGGCAGATCATGCTGAAGCAATCATACGTCTAACCCGCACCGACTTGTTTACCCTGGGTGTGAAACGAGCGCGAGCTCCCGAGTACCGCGCTCCTGATTACCAATGCCGTGAGCCATGAAAAGGGAATTACCTTTGGAGGGAGGAGAAGAAGAAGAAGAAAACAAATTGCACATGCAAATATATAAATTTAAGCCAAGTGGTTAAGCGGCTATTTTATGTCCTACCTCCCTAAAAGGGAAAAAATCATATTAGTGAGAATCTTTGTACATGAACCCTCTGACACGACAGGGAGACGGATGCCGCGCCTGTTGTCCTGCATCAGTTGCAAAAAAGAAGGATGAATAATTAAGACAATCTCGGCTCGGCGCCAGAAGAATGCTGATGGGGTGCCAAGGCAGGCGTACCTGAAGAAATTTATACCTTGCATTAATATATATTGGAAATGGAGCAGAACGCATTAATATAGATTGGTATTTTTTATATGGGTCAGTTTAACTGGTCAAATGTCAGTCAAGTTTCGCGGGCTTATGAACATCCGCCGCCATTTCCACCGCCGCCTCCCACGCTTTTTAGATAGGTCACCGTGTGTGTGTGTGTGTGTGTGTGTGTGTGTGTGTGTGTGTGTGTGTGTGTGCGCAGATCAGGCAGAATCCAGGTTCTGTCCGTCCCGATACGGGTCACTGCAGAAGTGCACCACACCTCACTTCAGAGTAAACAACTGCTTTTAGCCGCAGACTACAATGTCGCAAAAAAAAAAAAAAAAAAAATCCCAAAACAAAAAATAAGGAAAACGTAAAAGTACTTTTGCCAAGCACATGCTGACAGTTCCCGAGGCCGCTGACGGGATTTTGGAAAACAAGAGTGTTAAATGCCAAAGGTAAGCAGCGGCGCAAGACCATAACCTTTAAAACATTTTTTAGTCTTGGCGGTAAAAAGGTGCCATGTTTGGCCTGTTTTTAGATCTTTATTTTATTTACACCCTGAAATAGACTCTCAGGAAACAACATATTTCGCCCCTCTGTTCGCAGCCTTGCATGAAAGCAGCCCCAGACAAATCCTCTGACTCCTGGTTTGACCTCTTAGGTGTTTGAAAGGGGGACAAGTACAAGGTCTTGTCAGAGGGAGTCAAGAACAATGAGACGGCTATTGGTGCCTTTTATGACATCATCAAAGGCTGATTACCAGAACTGTGTACCGGGTGCATGATGCATCTTGGAGAAGTTTGCAAAGATATATTTTTAGGAAATGTGTAAACTGACTAATTACATAACAGGCATGAGGATCAAAATAAGTCTTTGGAATATTTAGTGTTCATTCATCCAATGCTGAAGTGCAGGTGCAATAACAGTCGAAAAACTTTCATAAGAATATTATTTTATGATATAACAGACACCTTCATGAGAGTCTACCTTTCTTTCAGACAACTGAGGCAACTTCAATCCCTTTTTATTAATTCAATCCTTCTGATAAATCATTTTTCCGTGTTTAAAAACAAAGGGAAATTGATTTTTTAGGTTTTTGCAGCGGCATCAAATCACAGCATTGTCCTGGTTTTTCCACTCCAGAGCCTCAAACGATGGATAACTGCTTCCACCTGTGGACCCCGGGGACCCTGGAAACGCTGTTACTCGAACGACGCGCCGCCTGTCAGCTGCTCTCCCAGCTCCAGCTTTCGATTGGATAACAGTTAAATGGGTTTGTCTCCTCCGCCGCTGACGGATCTGATGCGGGGCAGGCACGCGGCAAGCGGCTGCTCCGCATCGTTTGCACTCCGCCTACAAGCTAAGTCAAATACACTGGTCATCACCTTTGGCCCAGCACCACGGTGGGGTTAGTTTACATTAAAAATTAATGTCCCATTATGTCCCCGGGGGTATTGTTGCTATCCTCGGGCCAGATTCGGGCGGCACTGTGACCTGAGGGGAGTGGCCGCGTCTCCTGGACTCTCGCTTCGTGTGACCTAAATTCTGGGCAACGGCGTCGCCGCCTGCTGAGATTCACCTTCTGCCTTTGGCACGTCGTGTGTATGGGAACACTGGCACGCGCCGACTCGCTGCCGGTGAAGCAGGCTGACAGTGTAACGAGACACATGACCTACATGTTATAAACTACAGAAGAATATATTTGAAGTGTCTCTGGGTTAGTGAATATTGTAGGAGTCCGTCTAATGATGAATTTTTGAATTGTAAAGAACTTGGGGGGCCTATGTGGCCATTAGAAATACAGACTTCCAATAGTTTATAGGTAGGAGGTAATATGTAAATGCTCTCATGGGTAATTCTGAAAAGCACGACGAGTTGCTGCTGTGATTTAATCCACAGTTTAATAATGCAAAGATGGGAAAATATGAAGCAGACCACAGTTGAGAGTAACCAGAATTGTTACTCATTTTAATGGTACTGATGGTACAGATTTTTTTTTAAATCTTTTTTTCCTGCCTCTTAGAAGTGTGTCCAGTGAATGGTAAAAATATATCTATGTCATCTTATTTTGGTCGTAATATCAATAAAATCTCAGTTTTTTTTTTTTTGTTTTGGTGATACAATATGGCTTCGGCAAAAATAAATGAAGCTCCTCAAAATGTCACTCTCCTTTTTTTCTGCTGTCTTAATATCTTTTTCAACATCAGCTTTTGTGGCAGATTCCAGCTGTTAGTTTGTCACAATATTAAATCATCTTTAGGCTCTGAGACTGTTGAAATCACAGCAGAGGCAGCAGAAAAAAAACAAACTTTAGTCTATCTTTAGTCTATCAACAGTTATTAAATACCCCTCATGATTGATCTGTGTAATATATAACCTACATCTTCAAAAATAAATCATTCAATTACTCATTCATTCGTACAGAAAAAAAACAAGCTTTGTCATTTTGTTATTCTACTCACATATTGGTTCTGGTTTACTGGTCGACTCAAATGGTTTTTCACTCCTTTGTGCGCTTCTTACATTGTACGCCAATGAAGTTTTGAATCTTTAATCATTGTTTTATGAGCAATACAACAGACCTAAATCGTAAAGTTTTGGTGTCTTCCCAGTTGCAAATATTAAAAGGTAAATAAAGTTTAAGCCAATCATGATGGGAAATTGCATCTTGGCCAGTCTCAATAGTTCTGAATGTATAATTCATCGGTGAATATAAGCACTTTGGTGTTGTTTACTGCAATCTGTTGCAAAGGCAACGCCCTGAATAACCCCAATGACAAGTTGACAAGACGCTGCGTCAAATAACAAAAGGACTCCGACTCCCATGGAAACAACAATAATCATGTTTTTCAAGCTGTGCATCTTTATAATTGCTCCTTTTCAGTTTCAGTCCCCGATGGAAGCGGCGGAGGAACCTCGAGGGAACGCCGCCAGTTTGATGGGTGGGCTACCGAAGGCGGCTAACAACTGGCGGCGGCTCAGCTTCCCGCGACTTATGAGCCATCAACTGTTTGTATTTGTCTACCAACAGGAAATATATCCCGGGAAGACGCGGCGGCCGGCGACCTGGCGGGCTGCGGGCTGTCAGACGCACTTGACAAAAAGCCGGCGATGTCTCCGATGCAAAGAAATTGCGATGCTATCAATTCGCTTCCCTCGCAGAAAACTGCGGCGTTCACGGGCGTCGCGCAGACAACACATTATCTGTGTGTCTTTGTCTCTGTTTTTTTTTTTTTTTTCCGGGGTTCACGTCATGAGCATCTGTGACACAAAGATAAATTGAAAAAGTGGGGGGGAGATGATATATCGCGCGGTGGGGCGCGGCTGGCTTATTCATTCTCAGGAAGTCATTTCTCGGATCTCTGTCATGGTGGCCGGCGACCGCTGACCGAGTCGGCTCTTCCTGCCCGGGTGGCAGACAACTAAACACAACGGCGTGTTCCATTGTTCCTGATTTATCGCCTCCGAAAAAAGTTTGAAGGCGACGGAGGCCAAAACCCCCCTCGTCACGGCCCTGAACCCCGACGGTCGACGTGCCGGATGTAAATCACATTCAGGTCATTTGAAGATGGGTGGGAGGAGGGGATGAGATTAAAAAAAAAAAAAAACGGGGTGAAAGCGTCGCCGGCAGATGATAACGTACTTTGTTTCATGTACTTCCTCGCCGAGGCGAGCACTGATGTGGATAATTAAATGTAAACTGCCCAGCGTAATTTGTCATGTCGCTCGAAGGACCCAAGGCGTTTCCAACAGCGAGCAGATGCTACTCAGCACTTCTCCGGCAAAAAAAAATCTTTCATGTGGGTCACAGTTTCCTCTGCTGTTGTTGGTGCCAGATGGCCAAATTGGAGCTACGCCTTTTTTTTTTTATAAAGGGAAAAAAAGCCCCACCTTCGCGCACGTCTTAATAGCTTCTAAGCGCAACAATAATGAGAGAGCGGGAACGTTGCGCTGCCGCTCAGGTGGCTGGAAAAGCAGCTCTTGACCTCCAGCTGAGGTCACGGGTTGGGCGGGAACGAGGGGCGGGGGGGCTGCTAGGAGAACAGCCAATGAGAAGCTGGATCGCTCTTGATCGTGTAGTAGGTTTAACTGGGTGGGAAGTTATGGAATAAGTCTGGATGATGTGAATGAAGAAGATTTATCAATGATGATTTTTTTTTTTTGTCACATTTTGCTCAATTAGTTCGTCATCCATTACACTGATGGTGACACAAATACTTACATTTTCAATTTTTATGATCTCCTTTGGCAAATTTCGGCCTCCAAATGCTCTGTCTGCCGTCTATTTTCAATCACATAGTCCTCGTACATTTGACTCCTCAAACAAACACCTCAGTGACGCAACTAAGATCATAAAGTTTGAGAGCAGCAACTGCGAAAAGTGCGCCCTGACTTTGCTCATTTCATCTGCTTTCAAATGGATCCTGACGCCCTTTCAAGCAGACGCAAGACAAAACAAATCAAACCAAAACAAATGTGTACAGCTGTGAAGCAGACGGGCTGTCTTTGGTGGAGCATAAAGCTTGACTGACACGTAATGCAGCGTTGTTTTTTTTTAACTCGTCTTTGTCTTGACTTCTCTCCCTTTGTGTCTGCACACTTTTTAGACTGGATTAGTTTTTTTTTTAAGGTTGTGGTGGGAAGAACAGAAACCCTGATGCTGCAACAGTGTGGACAAGGACCAAGTGAGACTTGTGCCAGTCCAGACTAGGTTGTTATGGGAATATCAGAGACTAAAATATTCCTCCAATATAAATTGATATGGAAATTGGGGGGTTAATAAGTCCATTTAAAATGGTGCATTCCATGCAGGAAAAACCTGGAAAAGCTTTTCGGTTGCAAAAAGTTTGTTTGTTTGCAATTTGTTCTAAATGCAAAATACCAACAAGTCAACATCATTCTGATCATCTTCACCAAAAGCAGTTTGCTGTATTCCTTTTCATTCACCTCTGATCACACTTCTGATAACTTGCACTCTCACTGTTTTGGCAAAACAAAGGCAAACTGACGCTGTGATCACTCCAGTTTCTATCAAACGGCATCAATGTTACCCAAATTACAAAGAAAAGCTGAAGCACTGCGGGTTCTTTTTCTTTAAACCCCCGAAAAGATTTAATTACTATGCCTTTTCACCTGGGTCTGAGCAATTTTGTAAAAAAAAAAAAAATCAAAGCCGCTCAGTTTTAATTTCATCTTCTGGCCATTTTGGCCAAAGAAATAATTATCTCTTTTCTCGCTCGTCATTGATTTCCATCTGGTCGTCTTTTTGCGGAGAGACCCGTGGTGACCCTCTGGAAATCTGACGACTTGGATCAATACATTTACTTTCCCAATTCACTGTGAATTACCGGCGTGTTGAAACGTATGAGGCGTTTATCGGATGTGTAAGAGTCCTAATGGCCCGTGTGTGTGTGTGTGTGTGTGTGTGTGTGTGTGTGTGTGGGGTGGGTGGGTCTGGTTTGATGCCGGGAGACCTACAGTGAATAATAAATACTCCGGCTCTAAATTAAGAAGGCTGGCGGTCATCTTTTATCCCGATATGTTTAAGTCGTTAGGCCCCGCAGACCTAATTTGTCAATCGCACCATAGTGAGACCCCCCGCCCCCACCCCACCCCCCCATTCTTAAAGATTGGTGGTTATGCGCTGGCAGAACATCTGCAGCTATCGATCCACCAGACTCTAATGCCCTTCTGATCCATATCATTGTAGGGCCTTATCAGTGACATACAGGGATTTTTCTCTGATGCTCAGAGTCTCCAATCGAGTTTTTACGTGGAGGCGCCCGCCGGCGGAAACGGGAACATGCAACTTCTGTTTTAAAGCCAGTTTTAAAGCCAAAGTGAGGCCGCTCTTTTCAGGATTGAATTGTGCGTGGGAGAGAGAGAGGTTGCCGCTCTTTTCAGGATCCTTCAACCCAAATCCTTCAACCCAAAGATTTGACTGAATCTCTGCTGGAGGAGCGCTAATTGCATGTTTGTGCACGAGCCGCTCGGTGCTATAGCACTGCGGGATGCAGCCATACTGGCCCGCCGCTCATCCCACTGAATCATTAATAAAAAAAAAATGTATATATCTATATATCTATATATATATATATATATAGATATATATATAAAAAAACAGCCCCGGCAATATCAAAGCAGCATACGACTGCTGGAGGCGCCGTGATAAAGGCGGTCGCTGCATGTCGGCGTCTGCATTTCTGCCTTTTCCGAGGCATTGAGACTTAGGTCAGGACTCCGCTACAATATTAGAAAGTCTCGGCGGCCAGACATCCTGCTCCTGTTCGCAACATCGGCGCACAAGATGCAGCCGTTCCCATGGCGATACCGGCTCCTTTTCTCTCCCCCCTCTTCCTTTTTAATATTTCTGTTTGTCTGCCTCGGTCTTCATCTCCTCCTCATGGCTCGTCTTCCTGCTGCTGGAGTGGAACTTTCCCACTGATTAGCCGGAGAGTTTCATTATATATGTGTCGCCCCCCCCTGTATTGCAGAAACCTGAAGTCACCTCATAAGATGCGCGGAGCGATTACAGAAGCCATTACGCATCCATCCAACCTAATGACCCCTATACAGCCAAGTTTATGTGCCCAAAGATGCTGCAATGCAAAATTCTGACAGCTTCATAAATTGTGCATCGAATCCATTTTGAGGGAGGGGGGGGGGGTATAGATTCACAAGTGAACTGATGTAATGTCTGCAAACACTGCTCGAGGTGTACGTGGATATTTTACTCATCGTGAGATAAACTGCTAATAAATAAAGAGAAAGAAAGTTGGTTTCAGAGGCCGACTGACTACAAAAAAAGAAAAAACGAGCCTTGAGCCTTAAGCGCTGAACCAAATAGGATGAGATCTAATAAGCAAGATGTTTGGAGAATGAGATTTATGGGGTGCCGCCACCACACGAGCCTTGCAAATAATCTTTCATAAAGAACCTTAATGGGAGATCTGAGGAAAAAGATTAAAGACACGTCGGTTGGAACCCCGCACGAGTTTTGGTGCGATAAACAAGCAAAGCCAAAAAAAAAAGCGGCGGAGAAGTTGACACGCGTCCAAGGGGTGGCTGTTCGATCTGCATGGCGTCCACGCACGGCAGAGGCCTCGGTGGAACTAACACAAGAGATTTAAATAGTTACAAATAACAAACAGGGGGGAAATGGACAGGCGCTTTAAATCTACAGCCAGTGCCTGCGAAAGGAACCTGGCCAGTTTCCACCAGTCACACACACACACACACACGCACACACACACACACACTTTGCGAAGCGCAGATCGAACCATCAGGGGCAATAAAGCGCTCCCCTCTGTAAGGCCTCCCGCTCGAACATCTACATTTACGCGCCCGGAGCTGTTGGGTGTCGGTATCTCTTCCAGGTCCTTCGATGGAACGGCCGACCCCTCTGACAAATTGGGCGACCCGCTCCGGGGCCTCGCAGCTGCTGCGGAGGTGGGAAGCACTCCCAGCGGTCCGGTCTCTCCTTTGCTGCACCTCAGGGCGCCCTGGCGCAGCACCCTGGCGCCGTTCGTCGCCCTCCGCCCCGACGGAATCCGAGCCGGGCGTGACGAGCGACTCCCATCGCGATGAGGCTTCGGCCGCTGGGAGATGTGAGCGGCGCTGGCTAGAAGTTTTCACTTTCATTTTTTTCAGTGGAATGAACATGTGACTCCATGCATGTACATCTGCGGTGACGATTCCACCGCGGCATCTCTACAGATCCGGGAAAACAGAATACGGAGGCCACATGGAATTTCAGATAAAAGCCGGGGGGGTGGGAATGGCTTTGCTGCCTTATCTGTGGAAGCGGCCGACAACCAGCTGCAGACGCTCCCTGCTCTTAAAAATCAAATACCTTTAATATTTAAGACTGGAGGTGAGGAGACTGAGAGCCGTTAAACAGAAGCATCGACCCCCCCCCCCCCACACACACACACACACACCCCTCCCCTGCGCTCCAGGAGTCTCTGGATCGAAAATGATCACTTGCGAGCAAAGTGCCAATCAGGCCACTCCCACCCCCCCACCCCCTCCCCTCTGCAGGACAAGCCTTTCAATATATTCCAAAAAGTGTGACGTCATCAGGCTGCACCCCCTTCCTCCCCCAGAGCCATTTGTTCAGGTCCCCGGTCTGACTAAGTCATTTTGACTCAGTGATTTCTTTATTATTACACTTTTGATTACTAATGTTCTATTTATTTCCCCTTGATTTCGACATTGCCAGCTCCGACACCTGCGCCAGTGACTCATAATCACAAACAGAGCAGAAATTTCATCATTGTCATGAGTTCAAAGATGGACTCAGGGCCTACGTACATAACATTTACATAATATAGCGCTCCCTCTTTTCTAAGGCCAATGACTCATTGGCACGGCGGCCCATAGTTTCGTATAAAATATTAATGTGTCTGCGAGTCTTTCAAGTCGGGCCAAGTTAACACTTGCAGCACACCTAAACCCCATATCAAACAGCAGCAGCTGCAGAGAAGCCCCAAGCCACCTCAGCTTAATCCAATTTGACTGGCCATCACTGTGGGCGATGCTGGATGGAACATTATGTGAGGTGGAAAGAGCTTTTTGCTCTGCATTAGTGGAGGGGGATTTATCAGTCCACTTTTGACTTTGCTGCAAAAAAAAAAAAAAGAAGGAAAAAATGAAATACTGTATGCCGGTCGCAAGCTTGTGTTTTAACTGCGCCGCGCCACTCCGCGCACAGCGACAGGGGCTGGTGAAAATCAAGAATCTGCCACTCATCGACGCCGGCGATTGAGGAAGAACAGTTCTGTTGACGTGTTGAATTATTGAGATCTAACAGACTTCTCGCGTTCGTTCCGTTCGTGCGCTTCGACCTTGAAACCTGATCGGGCTCCGTTTTGTTTGGTTTCTTCAGAAAGTGGAAGGCTTCCATCTCATCCCTGGACAAAAAACTGAATTTATTTGGGGGGAAAGTGGCAAATTGTCTGAGGAGTCTGAGCACCCGGTGACAGATAGCGTGCAGAAATAAGCTTCCAGCTAATCCCGCGCCAAACATATCAGACATCTGTCAATCGCGGCGCTGGCCAGCCTTCTGCTTCGCAAATCTCGTCTGGTGCTTGTCGGCGCCCAAAGATCGCCCAGACAATCTTTTGGGGCACCGTTGGTACACATCTGCCTCCCTGGATCGTTGACTCACAGTCGGCTCCGGACGACGACGGGGCTGCGGGCGCCATGGAGGAGATCGTGTCAACAGGAAATGAGCGCAGGTGCGGGGAGGCCGCGGCACGGCGGTGACCTCGGCGCAGACAATCAGCAGGTGAGAATCTGGGTAGGTCTTTGACAAAACATCAGCTGTTGCTCTCTCTTTCTCTTTTTTTGCTGTTCCTTCCACGTGCTCAAAACTGGCTTTGCATTGGCGGCGGCGGGTCACATGACTTATTGTCTCCCTGCTTCTCCCTCTGTTGCAGCAGATGGCAGGAGAGATTCACTCCGGGGTCGGACGCACGCACTGAACAGGTAGCACGATGCAGCATCGACTACACACACACACACATGGGTGCACACCTACACAACCACACACACACCCTGCTGATCTGAATAACAACAACTCCGGTAATATTCACACTTGGTACGGCCGTGAGGTTACAGAGCTAGGATTATCAGCAACACACACACACACACACACACACACACACACACACACACACACAGTGTGTGTGATTGCTGCTACATTACAGGTGCGGCTGAAATGGACTGAGGGAGCTAAATGAGCGAACTGGTCAGCTTTTTAAAAAGCACTCAGGGGGGTGAAACCAAAGACAGAATACTGACCGGGATTATGCAATGCTGCTCATTTCACAGCCATGCAGAGAGAGGAGTCCCCCGGTAGAGAGAGAGGGAGGGAGGGAGAGAGAGAGAGAGAGAGAGAGAGAGAGAGCCCCTTCACCCACGGCAGCATTAAGTTCCCCCCGATTAAGTTGCTTCGAGTGAGCAAATTGTATTCGAATAAACTGTGAAACAGAACCGTAATCTTTTTCCCAAATTGGGGGCTTTATGGGCATGAGATACAGTGTGACGGCGTGGGTGGGGGTGGGTGGGGGGATAGGAGAAAAAAAAACTGCAAAGCTTTGGCACCCTCTGCTGTTAAAGAGATTTCCAGATGGCAGCTATTTGCACAGGGCTGTCGTGACGGCGGCACAGCAGCGGGAAGAGGGAGGTGGAGGAGGGAGGGAGGGAGGGGGACGCCTGACAGAAAGCGACTGTGAGATGTGGGGGTCGGGGGAGGAGTTGAGGGAGGGGGGAGAGGGGGCTCATGCTCTAATTGTCCCTTTCACTGAGATGCGTTTGATCACAGGAAACGCCACGCAGAAATGTGCTCGGAATGGGTTTTTGTTGCGCCGGTTAAACCTCTTTATTTGCTCCCCGGAGCCGTGACGGCGCAGCGGACTGGACTGAGCCGACTGACCCCACGCAGCACCACTGGCTGCTGCTCACGCCCAGTGCCTGCAGAGGCGGGAAGCGACAAAGTACAAATACTGTGTTTATGTGCTTGGGGAGAATTTTCAGGTGGACTTTACTTGAGTATTTCTTTTTTTGGGTGACTTTTTACTTTTGCTCCCAACATTTGTAGACTGTACTTTCTACTTCTTAAATTGGAAAAACATGCTGAAAGTCTTCAAAATTGTATTATTATTATTAGTATTATCATCAAAATAACTATTACTATTACTACTGCTACTTTTAGACTATTTTACCAAGTAAAATTACTTTACAGCATCAGGTCACTGTTCACTGTTGTTTTCAGTACAGAGAAAAATTACTCTGTTATTGTTATTAAAAGTGTCAAAAAATAACTTTGTACTTTCTTACTTTTAGTTGAGTAAAATTACTTTTATCAGAGTATTTGTTTTACCCAAGTATCCGTACTTTTACTAAAGTACAGAACACAAATACTTTTGCCACCTCTGGTAGCACGTCCTGGTTCTCTGGGTCCAAGATGAACATTAATCGGTGGCGCCGGGTCCTCACTGTGATCACGCAGCACACCAACGGTGTGGCAAACCCATCACCCTCCCCAGGTCTGAAATCTCCACCAACAGGGCCGACTGGGCCGACAGGCTGGCAGTTCCGAGGCCTCTCGCTTTATCGTTCATCATCTGAGCAGATTGGCCGGCGTGGCAGCTCGGCGGGGCTGACGGGTCGTCCTCACGCTGGGGCCGCGGCTGGAGCCGAGCCCAGGATGAGTTTGTCCGCACATGATTGGAGGCCTGATAAAACGGCAGCGGAGGCTTATTAAAGAGGGTGGGCAGCGGTTTGGCGGCAAAGGAGGGTGTGATGCTAATTCATCTCCGCTCGGGGAGTGGAGGCGCCTCAGACGGCGCCAATGCCGTATCAGCGCACCTGCGCCGGGGCCCCACGAGGGAAAGACGAGAACTTCTAAGTGGCGATTCGCCGCTAAATCCCTGAGAGATGCACGCCGGAGATTAGCCTATTAAATGCTTCCCAGCGTACTCACTGGGAGGTGACGACGGGGCTTTTCTTCACCGCGCATCTGTACATCCCACAGATGGTGCCAGGAGGTGCCCTGGATGTTGTTTTTTTTTGTTTGTTTTTTTTTTCCTCCTTTCTTCGTCTGCGAACCTCACAAGGCGGCTGGATGCCTCAGAACCGTCGCGTCCGTGGAATTCCAGAGCGCAGCAGCGCTTCGCAATTCCAGCTCGGGTTATTTACGGCGGATGTGTCTGTATTGATGAAAGGTCAGCGGCTGACGCATCATCATTTAGTCATAATAAAGGCCCTGATTATTATTCTTAAAAAAAAAAACATGAATGCATGCTCATGAATGTTGAGAAGAAAGAAAGAAAAAAAAAGGTCAATCAATGATATCGTGTTGAGGCGGGAGCTGCTCAATCAACCGCCAGGCGACTCTGTCGACTCCTGGGAATATTCCCTCCCGCAGATTCTCGGCGCTAATGAGCGTAATTTCATGGCGATCCTCCGCTGGGGGGAAATCTCTCCCCGCCTCCCTTGAGCATCACCTCGGACGCCCACTATTAGTCTGTGTTAATGGGCCCGACGTGGACAGTTTGGCTTCGGTGACAAAGTGAAGCGTTGGCTGGCGCCAGCAGAGAAAGATGTTCCCAAACAAAGTTTATATGGACGGCATGAACTGCGCGTTGAGTTTTTTTTTCCATATATATTTTAAATGGAAGTTAATCTTACATTTCGCTTCTTGGCAAGCGGCTACTCGGCCGTCGCCTGCGTTACTCATCGGCCGGCGTCGGACAGACTGACAGGTCTTAGTCAATATAGTCACGGCAGATATTGCAGCGGTGATTTATGGAGGCGAAGTCGACTCAGTATGGAGTGTAATTCTGATGCTTCCGTCATTACAGAATCTAATTACGCCCCGAGTGGTAAATCTGTTGGAAAAATAACATGCCTGCCCACTCTGATAAGCCGCTGCACAAAAAAAAAAAAAGTGGAAGTGGGAACGCTGCGGCAGGAGGAAATTCCCTGGGAAGTTGTTGCGCGATGTGATTTAAACGGGACTGTCTGGTCGCGATGACAGAGGCGCAGTTTACCATGAGCGCCCTGTTGAAAGCAGTAGCAGCTCTCTCTCTCTCTCTCTCTCTCTGGGCAGATGTGATCAGCAGAGGCAGTGCGTGCCCCCCCACTCCTCCTCCAGCCCCTGGATTGACAAGCCGGACCAGATCCCGGGAGATGGATATCACAGGGGACAGGCAGGCTGCAGGAAACCAGCGGCGCAGGCACTTCTCAGGCCGCCTCATTACAGCGGACAGGTTGATCCGGCCCATTGCTCCTCGGCAAAGGTTGCCTCCAAAAGGACCAATTGTGTAACGCCGGGTGGGGGGGCTGATGACGGTGACGCTGGCAGACGATATTGTCGTTTATCCCAGTGGCGCGGAAATGAAGGCGCGCGTGCAACAGCAGGCAGCGCTCGGGAAAACAAGCGACGCCCTGCGACTCGGTTAATGTGCGACTTTATTAAAAGCGCGCGGTTGTAGGCGCAATTAGCGCGACGAGGGGAAACGCCGAGTCTGAATCCTCGCTAATTTGTCTCATCTCGTCGCCGGGCATTGTTTAATGGCTGTCTTGCTCCTCGACGTGAAAGCGTCAGATCAATTATCGGCCGTGCGCGAGCGCTCTGCCTGCTCGCTCTGAACGCTCTCTCGTGCGCCCCCTTCGCTCGCCGCGTCATCTCTCGACATTAATCTTTATTACTCAGGCCCGGCCGAGACGGAGTTTCGAACCGCGGCGCGCGTTCACAGTCAAGGTCACAGTTTGGGAGGAAAAGCAAAAAAAAAAGATATATAAATAAATAGGTTTTACACAGATTAATAAATCAAAGCATGCAGCCAAATCAAAATGGAAGTGGAACACTCAGTATTGATTGAAGGGTTTTTTTTCTCTCTTTTCTCGTTGCACAGGAAAAGTCTGGACTAAATACATCTGATCTTTCATAACACAGCCACTGACAATACAATAACTGGAATTGTTTTTTTTTCCCCACTTCCTGTATAGATTCTATTACGGTGTTGTGTTGTGGGGCTGAATGCAAACCGTTGGTTGGGTAAACAAGTCTTCCTAAAGGTGCTCGGCGCTGACAGACATTACATCGGCACCTACAGCGGTGGGGGCGGGAGGGGGGAGGGGCTTTTGGACACTTCATGCATTTGTGATATGTTGCATTTAGAAGCACTCTTAAAGGGATAGTTCAACATTTTGGGAGGCAGAGAAAAATACCAATATACTGTACTGTATAAACTCATGACAACTTTTACCCCCCCGCCATATTTCAACTTTGCTCATTTGCAGCCGTGCCTGAAACTAATAAGACCAGCCAGTCATCGCCAACAAAACGAAGCTCCTCAGCACATTAATCCAACCCTAATGCAGCAATGTACCCGAGGCAGGAAGTGCTGCAAATTTATGCTTCGTTCTTTCTCCGATGTGAAGCCTCACAATAAATCAGCTCTGAGCAGTCTTACTCTGGCTTGAGCCAACTCTCGCGTTGTCGCTGTCACATATTTCACACACCTGTACAACTGAACCTACAAAATTACATTTGGACTTTTATTTTTTTCTCTCCCAAAAAAGCAGCTGTGGACAGATGTGTCGCTTAACTAATCCACATTCAGTTCATCCACTGGATAGCATCTTAAAAGTCAAGAAGCCCCGGGTGCAGAAATCACCAGTGAGCTCTGCACTCGCCAGAAAATCCCTCAGAGAAAAGATTAAAACGGGTTTAAGACGCTCTCAAAACAAAGACACTGCGCCGAGTCGGGTGACAAACACGGATCTTTAGGCCGTTCGGAAAAGCTGCTGAGTCACTATAACCTCTTTGAATCTTTGGCAGAGAACCTGATTAGCTCATCAGTATTCGCATAGATCCATCATTTTCACTGATAGCGGCTGGATGTCGCACTTGTTCGAGGCCGAGGACCGTTGCTGCATTGTTGATGACCTTGCCACACATGCTTCCTCGAAGGGAGGCGCACACTCTCGCGCGGCTATTGATCCGTCTGCGCGCCACAGTCTTTTCATTTCCTGCGTCGCTCGAGAGCCGACAGCGAGGCGCAGGTGGGCTGCGCCTCGGCAGTTTTCCCCTCTTTGTTTTGATTTTGAAGGAAATAAATAATAAAAATCAGCGCACCCTTTTTAATGCGCTCATTAAAGTTTTTACGAGTCTTGAACCCGCGGGGCAACGAGGTGTGCGGGCAGGTGAGTCAGTGACTCGGTGAGCATCGGCCGACCTGAGACCTTCGGTGACGAGGCCGGTGCCCGCGTCTCACTCAAGATGGTTTTATGTGGCCAGTATACTTTTTATTTCCTGGCATTAAAATTAAAGGGCAGTCACGAGGCCATTGTTTATGCACTACTTGATGCGTGGAAATTAAGCGTGGCCGACGTTTTTTCCTTTCCCAAATGGCCGGGAAAGTCGAGTCTCGACGAAGCGTCCGACCGTTGCGACCCGGTGGCTAGCGCGCCTAGAACGCCGAGGTTTTACCGCAGTGCAAATGAAGAAACGCAGCAGCTTGTTGTGGAGGTCGGCAAGCTGGAAGCCCCCACCCCGCTGACAGCTAATTACATTGGCCAACATCAGCAACAACAGCAACATGGGGCCCCTTGACTTCTGCTGTGACACTCGCACGCGCCTTAAAGTGACACCGTTCAGTTTATCCTTCCTTCAAATGGCAAAGACATTTTTGAGATGCACTGATTTACACTGACAACACACTTTAAAGCGTTTATGTTCAACATATGTTTTAAAGTAAAGTAAAAGACGACCAGTCACACTGTGTCAAATGAAGCTTTCTGATGTTTAAAGAAACACTATGCAGATTTTGTACCATTAAGGACACTTTCCTAATAATTTTTTCCAGATTTATGGACTTGTAACAGGAAGTATGGCACCACTGCAGTTGACACAGCGCCCCCTGTTGGCCTGCTATAGGACGACATAACTTTGGTTGCCTGCCCAGCACCTTGTCGTCAGAACAGGGGAAAATCAAGCCTCTTGTTTAGTTTCACCCTTTTATGTTTTTCCCCCCTGCCATGACAACATCTTTTTTTGGCATCTTTGAGCCTCTGTCATCTGGAACACACAGAGACTTGCGAGCTCACTAGAGAGTAAGGTGTTGGGCAGGCGACCAAAGTCATGTAGCCCTGTAATCAGACAAGCAGGCACACGGGGGGGGGGGGAGAGGAGGGGGTGGCGTCACTGTGCCAGGGGTGCTATTCAAACGCGTTCCAAAAGAAATCCATTTGAACTCTGGGTTGGCGGTGCACACAAACAGGAAGCTACAGTAACTGTTAGGGTTCCACACACAAATCCCCCCAAATATACGTGCCAACGCTTTTCCTGTGAGCAGCACATGGATGTATGGTTTGGGCACAGCAGTCTCCGTACGACTCAGCTGTGCAATCGATTGCGATTCACAGCTTGATTGCGCATGAAAGCCGCTGCCGCCTATTCGTCATGTGGCTGCTGTTTTTTTAAAGATCGCTCAGAAAGAGCACGCTCGAGTTTCTGCTGCCGCAGTGTTGTTTAGGAACATGCGCGCAAGTGAAGGGAAAAGGTCTTTTGACTTCATGTGCAGCGTAACAGTTTTTGCACAACTTGGGGGAGGAGTTCAGGTCTAATTTCACGCTCACAAACACAGTAGGGCAGCACAACTTCCGGCAAAAAAACCCACTACGAATTCAACAAACTCAATTTTATATTTAACTAGCTATATACAGCACATCTAATCTGCCCTAATCAGCTAGAATTTCAAAAACGAGTTATGTTTTTATCTATTTTTTGTTGCCACAGCAAAAATCAAACCGAAATCTGAGAATTCCTTCTGTCATCGTTGACTTTGCGTGTCGCTCCAGACGAGAAGTGAGCCGACGGTGTATGACGGAGATCGTATCCAGCCCGGGACTTCTTTAGAACACTTGTAGTGTATTCATTTTTGAACACTGACCTACATTTAAGAAACACAAGTACTTGTTTTGATCCTCTGCCGCACATCCAGCCTCCGACAGGCTTTCATCCAGGTAGAGAGCCTAGTGCCGTTAATAACAAAAGCGTATCTGCCAGTGAAAATAAGACTTGTGGACGTGCTGGCGGCAGGCAAATTGGTAGATACTCAGAAAGTTTCTTATCACCTCGTTGGACTGATTATGAAAGAATTTCACTTCCCATTGTCTGGCAGGGAGGCTAATTATTTTAGTACAGACATTTCAATTAACAGTATCTCCGAGACGTCTACGTAGCTACAGAGGCTGCGAGGCTTTTCACAGGAAGAGGTAGGCTTCACTTAGCACGCCACAAAGAAGAGATCGGCTCTGTAGGATTTAGTCTTCCTACGCTGCATAAAAATAACCGTCCAATGTTAAATAAATATCACCCGGCTTGCTTTAGTAGCAGGTCGTCAGTTTTATTAATACTACTGTTGTAAAAAAAGACTCACCGGAATGTGATTCCCGCACAAATGTACCGTTTCGCTGGCGTGAATGTGATGAAAGGGCTGCGCAAAACACATTTTAGGCCATCCATGAATTCGCAGCCGATCCACTGCAGTCGTCCCGAGATCACACAACGCGTTCCGGTTACGGCGGCAGCGCAGCCGGTATCAAGGCCAATTATTAGCTCGGAGCGACACAGATTGATTGGTGATACAAGCGGACAACTGGACGCGATGACGCGAAAAGGTTTGGAAGGCTGAGCGTCTTCGCGGAGGAGCGTTTTTAACGAGAGGGAAACGTGAATGTGGTGATTTGTAATCAGTTACCGAGGTGTCTTCAGATTTGATGATTGCCAAGGTGACCTGTATTGTTCTTGATTAACAAGGCTGCGGCGGGGCTAATTTTCTCTGTCCTTTCGTACTGCGCAAGTCCCACCAAGACGCAATTAGGCATATGGCTTCTGTTTCCATTTAAAAAAAAAAAAAAAAATGTTAAGAATTATAATGATTTCTTCTCGAATTTTCTTGCTGGGAATGTTTCACCTCTAACGAGGCAGCGTGGGTGGCTCAATCGACACATGCGGTGACCGGAGGGAGCAGGGTTCGTGCAAATTAGTGAGTTAAGTCAAGAAAAGAATGGTTAAGGTTTAAATCTGTGGGTTTAAAGATGACTTTCACCGGGTCTGGGATGCTTGTTTATCCGCAGGGTGGGGGCTGTAACTCATGGAATATTTACAGAGCCAAGGAGGGGGTTAGAGCTGGAGTCCTGGGCTTGGTATTTGGAACTGCATTCAAAGGAAATGGATAAAGACCCTGCAGATTCATGCGGTGCGGCATTGTCTCGGGGAGGAGGGGGGGGGGGCGGGAGGAGAAGATCTGCTGGGGAAGAGTGCCGGGGAAAAAAAAATACCTCCTTTTAAAATTCAACACTAAACCCAAGCGTGGAAAAGGCAAATAGGAGTGTGAGCGGAATGTAAAGCAGAGATATATGCCAGAGTGGCATAGTTTAGGTCACACTGCATTACACCAGCTACTTTTTTTTTTTGTTCATTTTCCACATCCTCAACGAGAAAGGCGGTGCAGCCTCAGTGATATCTTGTCCTAATATTCGAGAAATTGAAAAACCTTCCCTGTACGATTTCCTCGCCGTTGATCTGGACATACCCCAACAACAACAACAATAAATAAATAAATAAATAAAAACATTCAGTGAAATACGATCAATTTTTTGGGTTTCTATTAAAAATGAAAGCAAATTTATTAATATTAATGGTGCACCATATGGTAAACAAGTGAGTCTGTGGCTTGGAGATTGGCCGGGTTGGCCGGCGTCAGCACTATCTGGAAAGAGGAAGAAATCTGCAAAGCTAATTCGTGCACGTGCGGGCAGACTGCTGTGTGTTTAACATCCAAGCAGCCTGGGAGGGAAAGTAATAAGAGACATTGATGGAGAGAATTAGTTATCTTGTCGATTGTGCATTTATTTGTTGTTGTTTTTTTATTTCGTCTGAATTGCTACGTGTCACGAATGATGAGCGGCTAATTTTCCGCATGAATTTGGCTGTTTATTTTCCTATCGACAGATATCCGCTGCCCGCGCCAGTGTGCAAACAGAAAAATTACAACCAATGATGCCATTACTGACTTCTGGGTGCCCTAATTTCTTTCACCCCGGCCCACCTCGGGCCTGCGCTCGGCGCTCCATATAAATCCTGCACAAAATTGCAATTTTCAGCGCGGCAACCTAATACGTCGGCGGCGCCCTTCTTGGTTTGCACCTGTACACTGAATTCCCAGATTGGGAATTTACCGCTGGCTGGCGCCCACGTCTGCTTTTGAGGGGTGCAGCGCTTTACGATTATTTCCGTCCGAAGATCCTGTGCTTTTTTTTGGTAGCTATATGCAAAAAGCACAATAAATAAATAAAATAAAATAAATAAGCTGGTTGAGCAAGACGATGTGCCTTTCACTGTGATTGAAAGCACCCAAGCTTTGGGAGTCTTCACACATTCAACCATTATCAGACAGTGTGTTTACTCGACTGTACGCGCCGACATGATTAATGATTAATTAAAGGCGTCGCCGGAGCTTTCAGACTCACTGTGTGTCACTGATGAACACAATGTTTGCAACTGTCAGCCATTAATCAGATGTTTATATTTAGACTGAACTCTATTCCAATGAAAAACTCAAAGGAAAATTAACTGCAGCCCTTTTGACCCTCTTAATAGCTCTTCCGCCCATTTTCCATTTCCTGAATCTTCTGCAGCGCCAGTGCACAGTTCACATTGTAACCACACTAAGTGCTGCAGCACGTCAAAAGATGCAAGATAATATTTTATCTCTCCCGTATGTACGCTGTTAACAAACCTTCTCATGACTTCAGCGATAACCACAAAGCCACTGCCAGATCGGATGCAAATGACATTAGGTTCACCCTGCGGCCGCCGTGTGAGGCAGACCTTGGCCTATAATGTGTCGGTATCAGAGTGCAGGAAGTCAGAGCCCTTTACATTTCACCTCATTAATCAAACAAGGTTATTCTAAGTTTGTCCCCGCAAATGAGGTGGTTGCGGCGACGGTGGAAACATTAGGCATAGTTTCGCTCATAAAATAATGAGAAGGCATTAAAGTTTTATGTTTTGGGCCCCATTAAATGTTTCATATACATTCAAATTTTGATGGAGCGTCGCTGGGAAATTTTGATTTATTGATAAATGACAAGTGAGTGATTAACCCTGTTGCGTGTGTTCGGGAGATCGGCTAGCGCCGTGACACATTTCAGATGCTCGCCGTCCTCTCCCGGATCCTGAATCCTCCCCTGGGTTTCAAAAGGCGGAATTCCTCGCTCGATACGGCGATATTGCATACGTGCGTCGCGCCACTCTGCCGCTGCGCCGCCGCCCTTCAAGACAATCAAGTGAGTTCGCGAGTGAGCTCCGTCTCGCAAGTCCACTCAAAATCAAATTGCGGCGCCAACGATAATAAATGCCGTTAATAATGCGTCGTATTGACTGACACGCGTGCTCAAGAATGGCGAGGCGTGCGGCCCGGCCGCGCTGATGCATCGACTGCAGCGCGCCGCGGATCCTCCAAGAGCCTCGGCGATGCATCTTTTTGACAGACATTGATTATCTCACACAGTTAACATACATTTCCCTTTTGCGCTGTCCTGAAGTGTTTATGATTGCCGTACAAGACAAAGTGCGAGCGTTGGCCCCGCGGCACTTAACCCGCGTTCCTGCCACGGCGCTCCCTACTCCGCTCGCAATGCTTTTAATTACATATGAAGAAAAATGAGAAAACAGCCCTTGAAGGGATGCGGGAGGATGGCGGGGGGGGTGGAGTGGCCACACTTTAATTTGTTAATAGAGAAGCCGCATCATTAGTGTAATGATCGCATCGAACCGCGAGACGCACGCCGGCGTGCGCTGATGGTGACATCCAACACACATGGCCGACGTGGAACTTTATAAGCGGAAATCCATAATGTAAACTGTTTGCTCAAGTGTGCAAGGAGCCCGAGCAGCGGCGGGAGTGCAAGTCCGTGACGCTCTCGCGGTGCACTGTGTGCGAAAGGGATTACGCGCCCTAGGTAGGATACTGCCTCCATGTGTTCCTTAAACTGTATGAGATCTTGGGGATATTTTTTTTTATATACAGATATACTAGGCCTGGAACACGATGGCGGAAATGTTGACTAAAATATTTAGCAAGACTAAGAACCATCTGCTCCAGTGACGATGAACTTCAGAGGAGGTGCACGTGCTCACGGAGTAAAACAAACAGGCGTCAGAGGTCATATTTTGGCTTTCTCGTCGAGTTGACAAACACTGCACCCAATAACCACTGTAGGAGCAAAACACAGAGTCTGACCCCGGGAATAATCTCATGGCAGTCAAGGGATTACCACAGTGAGTTGATGAGACACTGGCCAAAAGAAATGTGTAAAGGCACACCAAACTATGCCAGGCCTGTGAGTGGCGCTGTAGCGTGTAAGTCTTTTGATGTGAATAAAGACATGAAGGAAAAAAAGAAGAGGAAGAGGGTAGAGGCAAACGTAAAGAAAGGGTTGGCTGACACTTTGACAGACGGATGACCACTGTGGTTAGTGCATGCAGATTAAAAGAGTGGCGGCGTACAGGTTGTAGACATTAAAAAGCAACTGTGCAGGTTTGATTAAACTGGGCACCTGCTTTCAAAAATGAACTAATTTTGGCTCCTAAAACACTGGTTTTGTGTGTGTGGGTTTATCTGGCTTCTCACGAGAAGCCAGATAAAAAAGTTCTGGGGAAAAATGTCAGCCTCACTGAGACGCTGCAGGAAATTAACGCAGTGATTAAAATCCTTCTCCTCAAATTCCTCTCGTGATAAGAGGCGACGTCCACCTCTTAAGAACGAATTACAAAATTCAAGATGCTTTCCAAATTAAAATCTGTTTGATTTATTTGCCCATATGTCAAAAGGATTTTTCTAAATATCACAGCAGGTTGCCATCTAGCGCTCAGAGTGAAGAGGAGGAAGCAGACTGAACACAATTCCCCGTGGACATCATAATCTCATTGAGAGAGTTGCCTTGGCAGCCAGAGATCCTCGCTGCTCCTCTAAAAACTCAGGTTCCGAAATGGAAATTTCATCACAGATTAAATCATGCCACTGGCACGCGTGACCGCACGGGGTTAAAACCGATTTTGACCTTGTTTGTGGGCGTCTGTAAACATGAGTTATGTCCAGAGAAGAATAATATTTGACCGTGAAGGAAAAAATATATCACTTAGCTCGTGACCAATCACAAAGCGTCTCTACCGAATAATTCACCTTTTGAAGAAAAGAAGAACCACCCTCCCAGACGACTCCCTCCTTGCCACTCGCCAATAAGTCACCCAGCAGAGATTAGCGCAGGATGGAGCCCATTATCGCCGCGCTCAGACAAATGTAACATATGGGCTACCTGGCAGTAACTGAGTTAAGCTCAAAGTCTGAGCGCGTGTTTTACTGCCGCGGCGAGAGGCGGGTCCATCTGCGCGGGTGCGTGCACGACACACGCAGAGGCCCCATAAACATGCAAGCTAACGCCGCACAACACAAGGGGCGGCTAACGCTGAAAAACTGTTGTTTATCAGATGATCAACAGACTGGAGGCGGTCACGGGAGAATTCGCGGTGGACGCGCACGCTGTTAAACAACCGTTATATCAAAACAGACCACGCGCGCACGTTCACACCGCTCACACAATAGCGGTGCATGCTCGGTCAAACAGACGGAACAGGTGATAATAGGGCTATCCTTTATGCGGGGGTCATGAATAATTCAAAGTCCATGCGCTCCGGCAGATTCTCAAGTTGGCGGAATAATGTAGCACGCGATAAATATCACAGCTGTTTTTTTAGGAGATGGCCGAGCGCTACGTATCGATCCGCCGCTCGTCCTTTCGCTTCGCAGGGGGCCGATTCAAAACGGCTTCCTATAGAACACTCAGTAAAGATATAGATCGCTTCCAAAGTCCTTCAAGGTTTTTTATTTTTTATTCCATTGTAGAAAGAGGTGGTTCTGGTGCATGTTCAATATTATTTTATTCAAATTTTCTGGATGCTCAAACTGGATAAACATCACACGGTGGACGCTACTTCTTACTCAACTCTGAGAAATTGCATTCCGCCGTGAAATTCATCTCCTCTACTTAGCCAAAAAAATGGGCGGCTGTGCAGGGAGCCATTCGGGCCGCAGGCACACCTCCGTGACGGTGGATGTAGGCGGCGGCAGCGTCGCTAAAGCTTTTTCACACGGCCTCCCAACGAGCAGGTGCGGATACGCTCATTGCCTTTTTTCAGCGCTCAGTGAGGCCTTTTGCTTGAATTCCAACCACCTTCGAGCGTCCCTAGCCAAAAAGTCCCCTCAACGGCAAAGTCTTTGCTGTGACCTTTGCCCCTTTGCCCCCTCCATCCCCAGCCTCCCCCCCCCAAGTTTGGCAACAGATATTTGACAGCACGTGGCTGACAAAGCCGTTCAACTGCAAATCCAGGGGACACGGGTGAGTGATTTCCCCCCCCCCAAAAAAAAAAAAAATCTCGATACTTCCCGGAGACTTTGCTGGGTTGCGCGACCAACACTTCACTGCGAAACTTCCTCGAAATAAATAAACAAACGGTCTCTCGCCGTCGCGGCGGCATCTGCTCACATGGAGCGCGTTCAGTCGAGGCCCTGAAAGAGACAGCCGGGCTAATGAGAGTTAAGTGTGCACAGCAGAATGATTAGAGCAGCTGACCCGACACTTCGAATAACGCACACGTGCGCACGCACGCGCGCACACACACACACACACACAAAAAATGGCGAAGCAGTCAGAAGGGGGGGGAGAAAAAAAAAATACATAGAGACACGTCGCATCGCTGGGGAGCGGCCATCTGCATCAGAACGTCTGATGGCAGACTCTAATTATCCTCGGGACGCCAAACAAAATGTCAGCGCGAGAGCGGCTCCGCTCAAAAAGGCGGAAGCCCGAAATGACGCATCAGCGGGGTCCGTCTTGAAAAGCAGGCGGGGTTAGGGGGGGGGTTCAACCCCTCCTATTCATCCATCCATCCATCCATCACAGGTCCGCTCGGCGAACGTCTTCAGCCAGGAGGGCCGTGGCGGGTCTATCGACGTCGCATCGTCCAGCGGGAGCCGCCAGGTTACAGGAGATTTAATTGACTGTTGATTGTTTGACTTAACGGCTCCTCTAAATGTCGGGTCAAAGGTCGGCGGCAGCGGCGCCGCTGGCGGAGGGAAGTACGAGTGGAAGGCCGGGTCGGCACACACACACACGCACACACACTTTGCCGAGATGTGCGTTTTATTCTCCCCTCCAATAAAAGCGGCGCATCCTTGACACGCGGACGCACAAAAGGGAACGACGGGAAGTGGAGCGAGTAACGCGGGGGGGGCCCCCGCCCCAACCCCGCCTCCCGCCCGTCACTACCAGGAGGAGGAGGAGGAGGATCAAACATTCCAGGTTCCAGGTCGAAGGCGCGCCATAGAAAAAAAAAAAAATCAGATCATCCAGATTCCCACATGTAGAAAAGAGTACAAGTCCATCCTGCGTGTGCGTCCGCTCAGAGGTGTGCGTGTGCGTGTGTGTGTAGGAGAGCGCTGGCACCCCCCTCTTTGACCGGAGCGGACAAGGAAGGCGGCACACTTGAGGATTTAAAAAAAAAAAGAAAAAAAGGGAGGGGAGGGGAGAGAAAGAAGGGATGAGGAGGAGGGGACTTCTGATGATGATGATGATGATGATGATGATGATGTGGTGGGGGGGCGGGGGGGCCAGGGGGAGGGAGGGAAAGTATTGGTGCTTCCAGACGCAGCGGCATTAAGGAGCGCGTATACGTACGTGCTCTATCTCGGCGGCTCGAGTGTGTGACGTGATATTGCAGCCCCGCTCCTGGAGCTCTTCCTCTCCCCCCACCCCCCTCCTTCTTCTTCTTCTTCTTCTGCTTCTTCTTTTTCCTCTGCGCGAGGCACCGAGCGGCAGCGCGTCTCCTCCTCTCTTCCCCGCGTCGGAACTCACGAAAACATTTTTTTTTCCTCCCCTCTCCGTATTTTTTTTTTGGTTTTTGTTTTGTATTTTTTATTATTCTCAATCCACCCGCTACGGATCTTGTTTCCTCCTTTCCTCCCCTTACTTACCTCCCCCGGCGCCGCCGCTGCCGCCGCCTCCAAAAGGGACGGAGGGCTGCTGGTTGACTGACTGACTGACTGACTGACTGCCTGCCTGCCTGGGCTGCGACTTGCCGGAGCAAAAAAACATTTCAGTGGGAATAAAGACGCGGAGTCCTGGCGAATCCATTGATGGTAACACCGCAAGAATCGCTCTCCCTTTTCTTTTCATCACTCCAAGAATTCCTTTATCCCCCCTCCACCACCACCACCACCCTCTCCTCCTCCCCCTCCTCCTCCCCCCAGCCTCCCTCCACCCCTCCATCACCCACCGCCGCCGCCACCTCCACCCCTCCGTCTCTTTCTCTCTTCCTAGGCGCTTTTGGCTGTGTGTGCGTGTGTGTGCGCGCGTGTGTGCCGTCGCGCTCCCGTTTTTCTCCCCGTTCCTCTCGTCCCCCCCTCCTCAAACCCCTTCCGAAGAAAAAAATTTGTGCTGTTTTTTCTCCCCCCCTTTTTTTGGATGGGAAAAACCCAGAAGAGGAGGAAAGAAGACGAGGGGGGATGTGAGCGGGCGGACCGGAGTGGAACGCGTATTTCTATTTTCACCCACTGAATCCTCCGTCTTGTTGCGCCGGACTTGGATCGTCGGGGCATGGGGATTATCGATTCGCCGCCGGGCTGCACAATCTCCTCGTGAAAAGCGAGAAAATAGAAAGGAAAAGAGAGGATGCGGCCAAGTATGTTGGGAAAATAGCCAGAGCTTCCGCAGTGTAAGGTAAGATGTGATTCTTTCTTTTCCTTCCATTGTTATTCATTTTGCACGACGGTGGCGGTGAAGGAAGGAAGGAAGGGAGGCAGGAGGCAGCAGGAGGAGGAGGAGGAGGAGGAGGAGGCGGCAGACGGGGCTGATTTTCATGTGTCATCCATCAGTTAAAGTTTCGCCTCCTCTCCGTTCAATGCGAGTCCCGTCCTCGCCGGAACGGCGGGCTCGCCGTCCTCCCCGGGCCGCCCCGGTATCGGTGCTGTTCGAGAGGGGGCTGATCTTCTCCCTCCGAGGGAGGCAAGGGTGCACTTTGAAAGCGCCGTGTGCGTGCGTCGAAACTGACGCCGCATCGTGAGGAGAGAGGAGACGCAGCCCGTGGGTCTCCGCATCCCGCACGTCCCTCTCCGGACAGGATCAGGATCAGCCCTCGCTAGAACAACAATAATGAAACACACTCGCCTGTGGAATACGGATTTTTGTTGTTGTTGTTGTTGTTGTTGTTGTGTGTGTGTGTGTGTTTGTGCGTGTGCGTTGCGTGTAGCGTAGCCTTGACCGTGGATCTTGGCGCACTCGCATGGATTTATCGCGTCTGAAAGAGCTGCCTCCGCTCAGCCTCTGCGTAACGCGCAATTCATCCCGGTGTGGCGAAGCGGTGCGCGTTTCTTCTTCTTCTTCTTTCCCCCCCTTATTCCTTTATTTCCCGATGCCAACAACAACAACAACAACAAAAAAGCCACAGCTTTATAGACATGCAAATTTATACATCACCCGCACCAGTGTGTGTAATTTAGCCTACTTGGGGGTTTTCACACACACACACACACACACACACACACACACACACACAGAGTCAGGCGCGCGCGCGCAGTTGGAGGCACGCACACGCTGTGACACTGCTCACAGCTGCATTGCCTGTAGGATTAAAGCAATCAGGACATCGCATTGCACCCCCCCCCCCCCCATCCCTCCATCCCCCCTTCCCCGCTTCCGTCCCTTCGCCGTGGTGGCGCGCTCGGGCAACGCGCGCACGCACACGCACGCCGCCTCTTTATCAAATTGCATTGTCAAATATGTCAAGTCCTAAATTTTCCCGAGACAGAGCGGGTCGCCTCCGTCCGTCCGTCCCGCGCGCGGGGGGGGCGACAGCAGCCATGATTGCCCCCCCACCGCAGAGAGACAGACGAACTGCTCTGTGACGAAACTGGCTCACTTATCAAAAAAAGAAGAAGGGAGGTAAACAGCCAGCCGGTCTGCGAAAGATCCCGAACACACTGCGTAAAAATAAAGAAAGAAATAAAGAAAGAAATACATTTTAAAATCCCGAGAAGCTCGCTGGCGTCCCCAACAGTGCGTGCGAACCGGCGCGCACTCGCCTGGCACTGCAGCTCCCCACCGTCCGCACCCCGTAAAGTCAAAGATTCATACATTCTAACGGCCTGGGGGGGTGGAGGTGGGGGCGGGAGCAGGGGGTCTCTGCATGCCAAAGACGACCTCAAAACACGAGACGTCTCGACGGTTCACTTTGGAGCACCCCTCCAACCCCCACCGAAAAAAAAAAAATAGATAAATGAATTAATAATGGCTGAAGTAACCACAAGGTGGCAATGTTTGCACAAAATAAAGTAATGGCACAAGCAGGATGGGGATGCAAAAGACACGTTTGCCGAGGTCAGTGTGTCTCTTTCCCCCCATTTTCGCGCGGGAGGACGTCGCGGGGAAAGTGCGAAGCGCATCAGTCAGGCCGCTCGCAGTGTCCTCTGTGTCGGAGACCCCTCCCCCCTGTGTGACCCTCTCCGTCTTCTCCTCTGCAGGCCAAATGACATAGGATGAAGGCTGTTCGAAACTTGTTGATTTATATATTTTCCACCTATCTTCTGGTTATGTTTGGATTAACTGGCGCCCAAGATTACTGGTGTTCCACTCTGGTCAAGGGGGTCATTTATGGATCGTACTCGGTGACTGAGATGTTTCCCAAGAACTACACGAACTGCACGTGGACGCTGGAGAACCCGGACCCGACCAAATACAGCATCTACCTGAAGCTCTACAAGCGGGACCTGGGCTGCTCCGAGTACTCGCTGCTGGCCTACCAGTTCGACCACTACTCGCACGAGAAGATCAACGAGCTGCTCAGGGCCAACGAGTCCATCGTCTACCTGTGCGACGCCAAGAACGTCTACGTGTTCCTGCTCTACGACAAGAACTTCGTGCAGCTGCGCCGCGTCTTCCCGTACGACTACAACGGGCTGACGGCGCAGAGGCCGGACCAGGAGGAGGAGGACGAGGAGAAGAAGTCCATGGTGGAGTTCCTGGTGCTGAACAAGGCGAGCCCCAGCCAGTTCGGATGCCAGGTGCTGTGCACGTGGCTGGAGAACTGCCTGAAGCTGGAGAAGGGACGGTGGAGACGTGCGGGATCGTGTACACCAAGTGCACTTGCCCGCAGCACCTGGGCGACGGCGAGTCGGAGAGCGTGCTCGTGCTCAACAACGTGGTTTTACCGCTCAACGCGCAGACGGAGGGCTGCCTGTCGCCGCAGCTGCAGGCCGGCCAGACGTGCAACCTGAGCACGGAGGTGAAGCGGCCCCCGAAAGAAGGTGAGTATCCCTCCGCCTGCTCCCCCCCCCACCTTCCACCCGTCCTTTTAGCGGACCACCGTACCGCCTTCGAGATAAGCAATAGCGTGTCGGTGGAAATGTGCACGTCTGTCACTCCCTGTCTCTGCCCTGAACTGCATGTTTGAAGTGTTGATGGCCCATGAAACAAAGAGCACACCGTTAGGCAGCTAGCTAGTCGCAGGCCGGCAGCGCGTCACAGAACAAAGCCGGCGGAGGAGTTGGCCGTCGCCAAGACCGACCGAAAGCAGCGTGGCTAAAAATAAAAGTGGTGGGGTGGGTGGAGGGTTGGCGGAGGGTGGGTGGTGGTGGGCGGGTCTTTCATTTTGCTGGAGTGGAACTTGAAATGCACCGTCGTTGCTGTGAATTTAAAATGGCTGTTTTTTTTTTTTTTTGTGGTTCCGTTTCATTTGTTTATTTGTTTGTTTGTTTTTTTTAACCCCCCCCCTCCTCCTCTCACCCTACGAACACACACACACACACACACACACACACACACACACACACACACACACACACACACACACACACACACACACACACACACACACACACACACACACACCAGGGCCGTGTCAAGACGGCTGCGGATCGCGCTGCGGAGCCGTATACATGTCAGAATCCAATCCCCACACGCTGTCCACTTTTTACTGCCATCTGTCAGACGGAACGACCGGGATCACGGGATCGTAGGCCACGGCCGCGGAGTCGGCACGGCGCGTCCAGATTGAGGTTGCACCATAAAAAACGTTTTTGTTTGTTTGTTTGTTTTTTTTCCTCCGGGAAAGAAGGTTAAGCGACTGACGAGGCGGTGCAGTGCGCAGCCACCACGCGGGCTCAACGGTGAACGGTTACTGTGGGGTCGTAACACTTAAGCTCATTAGAGTCCCCAGGTAGCGGTTGGGGGTGGTAGCGGTGGTGGTGGTGGTGGTGGGGGGACGGCTGCCGCAGCCTGCAGCTTCCCGAAATACAGAAGGATCTTTTCTTGACTCGCGGCCTCCTGCGTTTTAACAGATACTACAGGAAGGAAAAAAAAGAGAGGATGAGATGAGGTACGTTTAAGTCTCAGGGGAGGGGAGCTTGTCACACCAAACCAGGCCAAAGAACCAGGAAGAACCGAGGTCCTGCCCTTTAGGTCGCGGAGCTGTGATGATGTCACGGTGTCCCCCCCCCCGGAGTGGCTCTAGCCAGAACGACACTCCAAGTAATGGCGCAGCGGCAGCGGCAGCAGCGGCGGCGAACAGGTGGTACTTTCCTAATCAGGAAGAGCAGGTGAACGCGGATCGCTGCCGCTCAGCTGTTTCCCATTTGCTCCCACGGACTGTTGCTAAGTTACATGTTGTCCAAAAAAAAAATCTACATTTACTTTATTTTATTTATTCATCTTTTAAAAAAAACAACAGATAGGTTCCCACCACAATGCCCAGTTGTGCTTTTAATGCTCTCGTGAGCTTCACTTTTGCCTCGAATTCCACCAGTTTGAGTGCGTGACAAATCTATTTTGAGGACACCCCTACCCCTCAGCCCCCCACCCCCCCACCCACACACACACACACACACACAGGGCCTCCCCCAAAACCCCCTGAGCTGTAAATGCATCGAGTTTCTGATGCAAATCACGATTAAAACTGGCCCTGCAGCCCAAGAGCAGCAGCATGTGCAGCTGCAGCAGGAAGTATGACTCAGCTGTGACTTTCTTTTTTTTTTTTTAAACTCCCTCATCAGATAATATTTAATGAATCTCAAGTATAAATCACAAAGTTACTTGGAAAATACCCCCCCGACCCGCGACGCATCCCCCCAGCTCTGCTCCTGAACAACGTTTTGACATTTTTTTTTTTCTGTCAGCATGTTAATAACAGCTTAAGAGCACAGCTTATTTTTTTCTCCTCCCTCCCTCCCCACGCCACGCCACCCTCCCTCAAAAGATTTTCCACCAGCTTCTATTTATAGGGCCGGTTGATGGGAGGTTTGAATAAATCCGTTCTCATCTGGATAACGGGGAGATCACCGCTGGGTTTTAAAAGAGCACACGGCCTCCCGTGGCATGGCGGCGACAAAGTGGGTGTTCCTGATGAAGAATAAAGCGGTACAAACAGTCGACAAGGGCTCCATTTGATAAAATTGCTCGTCTTTGATCTTCTGGGCTCCTAGTCGAGAGTGGCTTCAGCGCACTTCAAAGAAAAAAAGAGAGAGAGAGAGAGAGAGAGAGAAAGGAAAAAAAAACATCGAGGCTCGGGGGTTTGTGCGCCACGCCAGCGAAATGCCCAATCAGGGTTTCACGAGGACTGAGGATGACAACATTTTAAAGGTTAAAGCTCTTAACTATTTAAGGTGATTATGTGGACAAAGAGATGCGCCACAGCCCCAAACATTATGACATTTTGCAGAACCGCAGTGGCACAATGAAATCCTGAAGCACTCGGATGAGTCATTTAGGATGTTTCATTTGTTTATTTATTTATTTACTTCTTTTTTTTTTCTAGCGCATCCCTGCGTGGCATGAACAAAAGTTGTAGGACGGGAAAAAAATTCAAAGAGAATGCCGCAGCGATGGCAGAACGGATTGTGTGTGTGTGTGTGTTCTTATGTGAAGCTGCGTGGAGTGTGCATGTTTTTTTTCGTCACTCCCTTTTGTAGTGTGTGTATCCTCTCGCATCTCGCTCATGCAAACCAAGGAGGCCGGTGACGGAGGTGCTCATCGGTGGATGACTTATTGTCTGTGTCGGCTCTGTGACGGCGACACGTCCTGCAAACCCCCCCCCGATCCAACACGCGTTCCGATTGGCTGCTCAGACTGGAGGTCTCTCGTGTGACTCGAGTTTTGGAAGGGTCGAATCAAGGGAAAAGAGAGAGAGAGAAAAAAAAAGGCCCCGTAATTAAAAGCTTGGCAGGAAACGTTTCGCAGATTTGCCACGCCACCACACACTTCAGCTCCCCCAGTGCATTTATTTTGAAAAGATTAATCAAGGGCGTAAAGAGGCGCTTAGGAGGCACAGATACCAGATTTTTTTTTGTTTGTGTTTTTGCAGGGCGGTCTCGCCCAAATAGCTGCCCCCTTTCACTTCCCCCTCCCCTCCCCCGCCCTGCCTGTCCAGTCCCGTGTAAATGCCAGTGTTTACATGTTTGCGAGCTCATAATCCTTAAATTCACAATGTACTGTTCAAATCGGCCACAAAAAGAAATTGCGCTTGGCTCGGGAAACCGAGCGACATCAGCGCGGCTTGCTCATCTGATGGGTCGGTGGTGGTGATGATGATGGAGGTGGTGGTGGTGGTGATGATAGTGAGGGTTGTGACGGTGAGGCTGGTGATGGTGGTAGTGGTAATATTGGGGCTGGTGATGGTAGTGATGAGATGGTGATGTTGATGTTGATGGTGGTGATGTTGGTGGTGGTGACGGTGATGATGGTGATGGTGGTGATGGTGGTGTTGTTGGTGGTGGTGATGGTGATGGTGATGGTGGTGATGGTGGTGGTGGTGATGGTGATGGTGGTGATGGTGATGGTGATGGTAGTGATGATGGTACGTCCGAAAGTGACCGTTTTTTTCAAAGTGACCAATGGAATTCAAGGAGAAATCAGAGGGTGTTTCCATTTGTTTTGAAAAATCAATGAAGCCTTAACATTTTAGCCCCTCCCCCTGCTCCCCCGCCAAACACGCACACATGCACGCACACACACACTTTCTCTGAACGTCTTTTATTAATAGTCGAGAGAGATGACAAATGGTGACGGTGACGTCGGGACAGTTTGTGCAGATAAGGGCTTCATAATTTCTCTCAGACCTGATAAGGCTGCAGCTGAGGCTCATATGTATGCAAAATATGCAAAGGAGTATTTCACAAGCGCACAACAGTCCGTTTGATGTTTTTTTCCCCCTCTTAGTTGAGAAGGAGGAGAACTTTCCTTGCCCCCCCCCCCCAAAAAAAAAGTCCTTCTCCGCCATCTTAGCCGAGAGAGAGCGGCGCCGTGTGAACCCAAGATGCTCAGCTGTGCCGCCGCAGCACCACGTGCCTCGCGCAAACCACCTATTGGATTTCGTTCGGCGAGCGAAACGTGCGCATGCGAGAGGCCGTTCCGCCGTGCCGTCACCCGCCAAAGTTGCCGAGCGGCACCGTGGCGGAGGCGCAGCCCTCGCCACCTCTCGCATAGTGAGGCCCTTTTATTCACTTTGGATCTCAGTCAAGTCACTCAGTAGTCACACTGCATTATGCTCAGCCCCATTGTTCAGTACACTTGGAGGCCATTTTAGTTCCAGTTCAGCGGAGGAGGGATCTCAGCTCGGCGGAACAGAATCTGTTTGTTTCCTTGTCGACATGCAATATTTGTCTTTAGCTTTGGTAAATATCCAAAAACCCGGCGTCCCACTTCGGCCCGCAATGCTGGGGGTAAATAATTCTGCTCTCTATCCCAATCCAAATATCGCCCCGGCTTGTCGCAGCTCAGCTTGTCGGAGCTTTTGGTTATTTTTTTTCTTCCCTCACTGATTCGGTAGGCGTGGTTTCCCGAATCCACATGAAACGTCAACGAAAGTTGTTGAGGAATGACAAGGACGCAGACGGAACAGCACGAGCGGCTGCGGGACCTTGAAGGATAAGTGTGAAAGTGTCGGCCGTCTCCGCTCTTCAATGAGCGCTCAAAGGGGGGGGGGGGAAGAAAGAGAGATGAGAAGAATGTTGAGGTTTTATGCTCCAATCAATTTCATGGCTTCACTTTTGTGAAACAAGTGGAGAAAATGCTAAAATAAGGTCAAATGTGTCTCCAGGACGTGGCGGCTAATGAAAAAATAACATCGTCATGAGGGACCTGAGCAGCTCTCCTCACTATTTGGATAAGAAAATAAACAAGTTTTATGATTCCAAAATACCGGTTGTTAAAATTCACGATGCTGCGCGGTGACCCCGAAGTTTTCCGGTTCAAACTTGTGACATAAAACGTGATAGATAAAACAGTCAGGATCTGTAGCCGTGAATAAAGTTCTGCCAAAGTCGCTCTCAATGTCAAACACTGATGGAAATGGGCCGTTTAGAGCAGCAGAGTTTTCACCAAATATGAAACAATATCTCGCTGGTTATCGTACAAAATCACAATTTTTTTTTTTATTGTGATTTTTTTTTAGTTTCACTGGTCCAGCATTATGTCAAATACTAATAGTCAGACAACTTTTCCCGCTAATCCTCCGAGTCAGTGGTCGTGTCCACCATGTGGGAGGCAGCTCACACACCGCCCTAAACACATCTATTTGCAGTAAGATGAAGCGAAACGAACCCCGAGAGCATCAGACCAGATTCCACACACTGAACATCTCCTCCGAGTCAACGTCTCTCGCATCCCCCCACCGCCGCCGCGCAGTCTCAGCACCCGTCGAGATGCTTTCCGATAATAGCCCGGCGGAGGGGTGGATGCAGATCAGCTGCGAATGCCGTGGTTCATCTGACACAGATTTGTGATCTCGGTCTCGAGGCTGCGTTTCACGGCAATTGGAAGTCAGAGTGATGGCTCGTCTCGCTCGGGCTCGGCACGCGCCGCCGACTGCCTCCGAGTAAATTAAAGCTTTGTGTTGTCACAGCTGAGCTACAAACAGGATGCAATAACTCCAAAAAAAAAAAGAGAGGACTGGACTGGAGTTGTGGAAAAATCTGGACGTGATGGACGCGATTCTGACACCTTAAGTGCTGTGTGGCCGCCGGCCTCGAATGGTAAATTTGGGCCCTGTTTGAAAAGCACGCCAGTGATTTTGAACAAACCAGCGCCACAGCAAAACAGATTTTAAAATAATAGTCCAGCTACAGAGAAAATGTCGGGAAGTTAATTATTCATCATCCAATTAAACTGTTGCGCATTCTGTTACTATCAAATTTCTTTTCCACGTTTGTTTCTTCTCCAGTAATGCATCTTCTTAACATGCAAGTCTAATAGCCATTCACATGTGCACACCCTTGCATGCATTAATTCCAATTATGCTGTAACTACATAGTTAGTGAAACATTTATTTGAAAGGAGACACAGGCTGAACCTGCAGACGTTGCTGCTGACCTTTGGGAAAGACACCAAATTACACCCAAAGACAGTTTGAACACCTTGATACCGTCGACCTGTGACCTTAAATTAAGCATCCGCTCAAATAACTGCATCGGCCACCACCAGCCACCAGCCACCGTCACAGCGGCGGCGTGGAAACAGTCGCCTGCTGCGGCGGCAGCGGTGTGCCACTGCGGCGGAACTCTCAATCAGTGTAATGGTTTACGTAACGCCGCGCAATTCGCCCAAGTGAGTCCCCCCCCCTGCAACCACCACCTTCCACGTGCGCGGTCTGATTTATTAGCGTCCCACCTGTCTGAGCCCTCCTCGCGCTGTGCACCCTGAGGAGGCGGCCGCTGCCGCGTGTTTTCCGCGCTTCGCCGACTCCCGCTGACGCTCGCGGATTCCTCTTGAAATCTCTCTCTCTCTCTCCCTCTATCTCCGTCTCTCGCAACTTTGACCATCAAATAAAGATAAGGGGACAATCCGAGCCACCCGCGTGACTTCCAAGCGGGAGAAATGCGCCGCACAATGGTTCCCTGGCAGCACATGTGAAGAATGGAGCCACGATAAGGAACCTTCAAGCGACTCACAGGATTATTAACTTTTGCTGCAATGCATTGTTTACCTCTTTTTTTAATATATAAAAAAAAAAGGAAAAAAGAAAAGCTTCTATCCGCTTCCACCTTATTCTCCAGTTTCAGAGGGTCTTCCACACAAGAGGCCGTCTCTCACCAGGGACTCTGGTCCCTCTAATCAGTCAGCAGTGGTGCACTCGCCACTCTAAAAACAGGAAGAACAGGAGAAACAACGGACCAATGAGTTCCTTGCCTCTGCTTTTCCCCTTTAGTTCAACCCGACGGAATTCACAGAGCACGCGGCCGCAATTTGCTCAATTTCAACGAGTCGTCTGCGACACGTCAACCACAACATACAAACCAGCACTTTCATACTTTTTCGATTACGCGTCTGTGCTTTTAGCCAAGTGGTGTTTCTCACGCAGCTGTGAGTGTAACTCGAATTGGAGTGACTCTCGGCAGTGAAGAGGTGGCAGGTAGGGGCCACTTTGGACTGAGGGCACATTCTGCATGAAAATGCGCTGCGGTTTTGGACACTCGTCCATCAGTGACTCTCTCTCTCTCCTGGTAAAGCAGAACTGCTGTGGATGGAAACTTGTATTGAAGAATTTTGGAGAAGATACTGTCCAGAGGAGGAGAAAATAAGTCCATAATTCAGGGGGAAAGTTGCACGAATGGGCAAACCACACATCTAATTCCAAACTGGCAACCCATGGCGATTTGTTTACTGCAAAGCAGCGCCGGCCTGAGGTAGTACCAGCCTGAGGTTTCCTGCTAGCTATTGCAAGTCACTGCTCGCCGCAGTGGACGGGGAAGTTCTACTGAAGCGGTGCCAGCGGCGCTCAGGACCGGACAAAAAGCCTTTATTGCTGCTCTTTGCTATTCTTTTAATGAGGAAACGTTGTACAGTTCTGAGGAATCTGCTGTCACTGCAGCATCCATGTTGCTGCTGCCGCTGCCGCCGTTGTTTGGCCGCGACGCCGCTGGCTCCTTGTCAGAACTGAGCCTTGGCTGCAGCGGTCGCCGCCTCTTTGCTGATTGGTCATATCTGAAAAAGGGGAGCCAGACTGGAGCTTTTCAAGATGGATCTGCTACATATTCAGATTTCTCAGCAGTTGAGCTCCCTCGCAGGATTGATTTGAATCCACCGAATGCAGCCGTTTGTGACGCACGTTGCGTGAAACAAGACAGGCAAATGGAATAGAGGACAGACCCCTATTGGAACGATGGAGCTGCATATTGTCATAGAGCATTAGTAAAGTGAATTCTTCATGATATGGGTCCTCCTGTACAAGATGCCCCTCAACTCACTGTTTAAGAGCCGCGGTTCAAGTGTGGGGCTGCTGAATTTTTGCTGCATTACTGATTAGCTTTCACATAGCTGAACCACAAAGCAAAGGGCACCCCACGTTATCATGAAGCATTATGGACATTAAAACATCCTTGTGTAACTTAACGTCCTACTTCAGCATCCCTGCCTCTGTAATGCATTTTGTAATTTATGAGCAACAGATGAAGGAAATTAATCAAAGCAATCATCAGTGCTCTTGTTTCCCACGACTTCAAAAAGGTTTCTATACCAATGCAAACAAAATAATGAGTCTCTGTTGATGATGAAGGCCGTCTCCTCTTATTATTATACAAATTTGCTTATTTTTTTTCTCTCTCTCTCAACTATCACATGCATAATTCATTAAAGGGGCCAAACACATCATCAGTTATGATTTCTTGCCATGTTAAAATATTCCACTGCCACTCAAGAGATGAGAGGGAACGTTGTGAACTTGTTTCCATTAGCCACACCTGGATGTGAAACTGAGGTCTGGTATTTATTTATTTTTATGTTTCGCGTCCCTTTTCTTCATAGTGTGAGAGAAGATGGAGCAAATGCAATTCTCATGTGACAAATTCATTTTGAATGCTAAAACCAATTTGAAACGGGCCTTAACAAAAGTCCTATTCATCCTTCATTCAGCCTTAAAAAAACATGGGCAACATTCACATCAGTCTGTCACAGCTTTGTTCCGCAGTTAGAAAATCAGCCCGAGTCTTTGAGCTCTTGGTGTGAATAAACGGATGTCTGGAACAGTTCACGTCCCATTTTTTTCCTTCGTTTTTTTTAGATAATGCTACCAAAATCCCCTTCAACTTTTTCTGTGGTCTGGATTTATGTGGCAATTTTTGTTTTCTTTCCCAGGCTCTTGTTGTGCGGCGTAAGCGATGCCGATGTAAATTATGCACCACTTTCAGCCTCTCGGTTGCATGTTCCCGAATTTCAACCCAGTTAGTTTTGGCCCGGCGCTGGATGGCTATTTCCTAGCGCAGAAGAGAGGCATTTGCATAAACATCCACCCGCAAAAACCTGGCAAATGAGTCTGTCACTCAACAACACTGTCTATGTGGTAAAGTGGAGGCAAAATCCAATTTTTCTCTCTCTCGGGGCGTCTGTAACTGCTCCCGCTGGCGCTCGCTCTGCAGAGAATGGCGAGCGTCCTTGTGTAACTGTAATGGGGGCCGCCTTTCCACGTTGGGCCATGATCTGGGCCAACACAGGCACATAATTAGCGTGGCACAACTGTATCCTGTTATTTCCCAGGGGCAAGTGTGTGCAAATCAGCATGATTAATGTAAAGTTGACAAATGTCGTTCTGAATTTGAGGAGGACTGGCAGCTACACAGAAAACTGAAACGTTTGGAGTAAATCTGTAGGTCTATGAACCGCAGGGAATCAACACTTGCGATGATACGTCACCCACTTCTGAAATTCTATGTATGATACAGGAAAAAATATGAAAATTATTTAAAAATTATAATTATTCAAATTATTATCATTTGATCAGAAATTATAATTCTTTCTTTGTTGCCAATAGTTGACTGTCTGAGCCACAAGTTATGTAATATTTAATGTTTTGAACATAAAAGTCAAATGTGTAACATTTTAAAACCTTGTTGAATATATGAAATGAAATGGAAAAGACTAATTTCAATGTAAATCATAGCATGATAAGTCAATTGAAAATCAATATCTGGTGTGTTTAACCACACTTATATTTATATAACCATTGACTGTTCTTGTAAGTGGACCACCACGTATTTACAGTAGCTCAGAGACCGGACATGCTCGGGGTTTTATGCTAACGAGAAAAACAAGTTCAAGTGGGCATCAGAAGCCGCTTGTTGCAATGAAAATAAAGAACATTTGATTTGAGAAAACATCATTATTTGCTATCCTATCTCACACACTGGGCCAATAAACAAGTAATATTGATACGACCAGACTCAGCACCATCCGGATGTGATAAGCACAAATAATTCCTCTTACTGTGTGCACTGTGTCTTGTCCAAGTAGGGTTTAAATCCCCCACGCTGCAGTGCTGAACAGCTACTTATTTTCTGCAATGGATGGAAGTGCAGCTGTGTTTTAATCCTCATACTGACATGTCATATAGAGGACTATGGAACAGGCTGCGGTATTAACCACGCAGGCTCAGATTGAGATTTAATCTACCTCTGAGTGCCTGGAAGAATCAAGTCATTTAAGGTCTTTTGTTAAACGTGTCAGTTGAGGATTTTCTCTCTGCACTGCTCTTCAGGGATACTCACAGCTGGAGCCGAGCAACATAGAAAAAACAACCAATGAAATCATTAAAAAATAAGAATCTCACAGCATTTCAATAAGAGGGTTTGCTTTGTGATTGGACAACATGGTTCAAAAAAATAATCATTTTAATGCATCTAAGACGTTGCTAGAGCACAACAGGATAAATTAAATGTGCAGAACTTGTTCATTCACCGTTAATGTGATTATAAAGGGAGGCTCTTTTATGCGGCAGATCAGGTGCTCCGCATCGGGAAAAAAGGCTCCCAGTGAGGAGGAGAAGTGACGCCAAGCCACATGCAGACAGAAGAACACCTTTATTCTGTGTGTCTGAGCCTGATGAAAAAAAAAAACTGAACCGAAAAAGCTACAACAAAACCACCCTGTCGTTTACCGGTGCTGCTGCTGCTGCATTCACCGTGAGGTGAGGTTTTCCAACGCGGCAATGAGTCCTGAGCTCATCTGTCACTGATGTCGTCTAATTCAGAGTTCTGCAGCGTGACTAGACGTTGCCGTGGCCTGACAGACAGGAAGCTTTATCTTGATGCTGTCACACGGGCTGCAGCAGCAGCACGCAGGTAAGACTCATACTGTCACATCGCTGAGTCTTTACTGTGGCCCAACAGTGCACTCACCGGCAGGAAGAGGTCAGGACAGTCTTGCACCCTAAACTGGACGGATGTAGATATTAATCAAAATCGACTTTGCCAAAGTTGTCTCGTCTCTCAGTGAAGTGACAGGAAAATGAGAAGACTCCACCCTTTTTCCTTTGGTTGCTCCACTTTTGAGGAAGTGTGTGTTCCATTTGTGATGTTTCTCCTAGATAAGTGATCGGTTTTATTAAAACACATTTCTCGTAGGAGACTTAAAAAACGGCTTAATATTTTGCTTATTAAAGCTCAAAATTCAGGTTTGTAGGGTTGAAGGGGTGAAAAAAAACCTCATCCTAATATCTACCACCGTTAAGACTGGCATTTATGCACCCTTGAAAGGGTTTCCCGTGAGAACATACTAAAGCATCATTGAATCTTTCAAGGGCTTTTTTGTTTGCTTGTTTTGTAACCGCTACCCCAGTTAAGGAGCAGCAGTTCAGCTTTTTGAGGCTGTGATTAAAACCAAATCTAAAATACCCCAAACCAGCCCTCGCTGAAGAGGGTGGAATCAAAAAATTAAAGCATTAAAGCACTGAGTGGCAAAATAAAACACTACATCCATGAGAAAGCAGGAATATCGAAAGACTTCCCACCTGTCTGCATTGGTAGAACCCTCTAGGAGTCAAGAATTCTGTGGTATTAAATCCAAAAGCTCTCTCGATGTTTGCATTCTATTTTATTCTTTAAGGCAATTATCATTTACTAACCTTCTGTAAACAAGCCAATAAATCGGCAATGTTCTAAAATAGTACTGAAAGGTGGTACCTCCCAGCCAGTAGGTGTCACCACCGAGTTAGCAAACGTCTCTGTCTAGATGAGAAATGGTACCGCGGCACGACTTTTCAGTCAACTCTTTGTCTTTCAGCTTTGGCCACTGTGGAAACACTGAACCAATATTGACCCCAGTCTGTTTTGGTCCAACAGTGTTTGAGACGGACAGCTATTGGCTCAAAGGTCCCACCGGCTTCATCAGACAACCCACTCAAATGTTAACATGATTTATATATAATTATTTCACTGCTGTGTTATTCTAGGATAATGTAGCCTTTTATTTTGCAACTTTCTTCATGTCCCCGACTGCGCAGCTCTTGTGCAACCATCAGTCTCTTGCTCTTGCTAAACTCCCGGCACTGAAACCACCAGACAGAGTTCTACAGTAAAATTATTATATATTTTTTGTAAATTACTATTTGCTAAATTACCTCTAAGGCCATCAAATATGATGATTTGTTGAGATTAAACAACAACAACAACAAGCAGTGCCAGTAAGAAATACACTCAACCAGAGTCATTCCAACAGGGACAATATTAAAAAACAAACATTAAAAGAGCCTCAGAGCTGACAATATTTTTATTGTACCACAAGATTAATAAAAAACACGAGATAAAGATGGAAGAAGAAGAATAAACTGCATTTGGTTTACAATGAGCCACTAAAAATGAAGCGATACACAGTTCTTGGAGGACTCATCCGACTCAGCCTCATTGGCTGAGTCATCTGACAGCCCGCTGATGGGACCGGAGTTTTCTCTCCAGTCACTGACTGGTCGTTCCCCACAATCGCTGATTTATTTTAACATGGCTGAATCAGACTTTGATCTCTGCTGCCAAAGCTCCGCCACCGCCTCGCCAGCCTCTACCTGCCCGCTGAGAGTCCAAATGGCTTCCAACCAACCTGGAGTTCCAGGTGCTGTCACACCTCGACTGTTTTGCCTCGTTCCAACTAGTTCCAAGTCAGTTTGCATGATTTCCCAGTGGTGGTTTTGTGGGACGCCCCGCTGTACCGCTGCAAGAGGCTCCCACCCTCACATCACATGCACTGCTCGTGCTTCGCTTTGAGGGACGTTGTCCTGGCAGCGGCAACGTGAGTGATCTCAAATTTTGGGATGACCCCATTTCGCATGCACCAAATACAGCAACGTTTATGAAAATGCACAAAGCCAGTTTTATATACACATAAAGCCTAGCGCCGTATGATCTATTCAGCACAGTGAGATCTATTGTGATTAACCAAAGTTTGGCACCTGTTGCCGGGCAGAACATACTGAGGCTATTTGTCACCAGAGCCAGTTGGGTTGTGTTCTCGCTTCAAACAAAACACTTGACGGTTGAAAATGGAATCAGTCTGACGTTGCCTCTTCCAAGTGATCGCTGCTCAGTTGTCTTGCTCCACAACACAGCACAATTGCTGCGTTCACGACATGTCCAAATGAACCGAGGCTAAGACAGGAATGTCGAGGCTCTCTTTGGCAGTGACCAGGATGGACAGGATGAGGAATAAGTGCATCAGATGTTTTTGAGGAAACAGACCGAGGAGGGACAGTGGAGATATCAAAAGAAGGATGCTGAAGTTGGAACTGGCAACCTATGAGAAGGTTTTGGTGTAATGAAAGAGGACATGAGGTGAGTTGAGCTTAGATTGGAGAAGGTTGGTTGGTTGGACATGAGTTGCCAATTCATCGACTCCAAAATGTATTCAAGTTGGTGCAATTACTGGTTTCAATCAATGGTAGGAATTCCATGCTTAGATGATAGTAAAGTTTCAGCAGATGGTGTTCACCAACACTGGGAAAACACAAAACTATTACTGACAACTGACTACGAAAAACCCGTGTCCTCTGGAATGAGTCAATTTGATTTTTTGGACGTCTCTGCCCGAACACGCTGCCTCGCTGTCGTCGTCCCAAGTGGACAGTTTTCGTTTTTTCCTGTTTCCTATCAATTAAGTAGCAACAAGACGCGCACGCCCCCGCCTGTCTCCGTCGGCGGAGCGTGTTATTGTTCCAAATTAGAACTTAATGTCGCAGCATACTCAGTTCCCCCGAACAACATTTATTTCCTCCTGTCCTCACAGTCTTATTTATAGTCTGAACGGCAAACGTCTAAACGGAGGGGTGGGGTGGGGGTGGGGGCTGGGGGGGGTGGGGTGAGCAAATCGCACTCCGCCAAATGAGTCAAAGTCTGCTGCGGGGAGACAAACCCACTCAGGCAATTCAGAAGACGCATCAGATGGCAAGACTCTCTGTGCAGTATTGTAGAGAGAGAGAGAGAGAGAGAGAGAGAGAGAGAGAGAGAGAGAGAGAGAGAGAGCTGGAGCACAAGAGTCGGAATGAAATGTGACAGATAAATCAGAGGCACTCGGGAGATGATTTCGTGTTAGCGAATCGATACCACGCGACCAGAGCCGGACAAAGTTTCTGGGGTTTGTTCCGTTTAAGCAGAGCTACGGTTCGATCAAGGATTTGGTTTGTTTTGCCCAATTTTATGATTATTTGGACCATACCAACAGGCCCAGTTCCAAAAGCCCAACACTTCATATGCAAAAGTAGCTCTGAAGCAGCTCATGATTCAAATGTCATCTTGTTTTTTGTTTTTTTTGTTTCTTTTTTTCAGTTGTTTTCCTGCCACTTCCTGTCTCATCTGTGCTGCAGTGATGCGTCCTTGGGCTGCGTCATGTACCGGGTGACGTCACGGTGGAGGTTGGGGTGTGTTACAGGTGCAGTGAGGCAAAACTGTCCTTCCAATGAAAACGAAAGAAAAGAGAGAGTAATTGTCTGCCTGCAGGCAAAGCACCTCGCCGTGGTGGAGGAGCTAAATCCAATCACTGCTCTCACAGAACTCCGCTATTGTTGTATTAATTGGCATCTCGATGCTGCGTTCACATTGTGGAAGACGAGGGGCTGGCTTCCGTCGAGGAGCGGCGCCTCCGTCAGTCACGGCATTAAGCCTCGGCTGGATTACGCAACATGGTGGTCAGCCGAGCGTAGCGCGTCTGCACAAACAGCGGGCGCGACGACAATGGATTTTTTTAGATTTGAAGTAAGAAAAAAAAAAAAATGAGTCAGTCATTTTTTTTAAAATGCCGTGGACAATTTTTGCATTACTTAAGATCAATTTGAATAAACAGCAGCAATTCTCTGCTAGAGAAAAGAGAAAAGCCAAGATGCTTTTACATTTAAAAGTAACCACTTTCCTGCCACTCCCTTTCAACTGTCAACTATGGACTTCTAAGGCCCTACACTACTCGACGCAGTATTGTCCTATGTGTATTCATCCAGTTTATATTTTCCTGAGACATTGCCCTTGGTGACCTGAACGTTCTGGTTTGTTCTGTTTGTATAAATACAATGTTTCTGTAATACCCTGAAACCCTGTACTTAAACAAAATAGTGGAAAAAAAAAAAAAGCGTTTTCTGCTTTGACAACCATTTGATCACCATTTAAAAGACTCTTTTTGGTGTTCTAACTGCTCCGATTGACGTCCTCTGATGCCATATTCAATATAAGGTTGTTAGCTTGGCCTTCGTGAAATCTCGTCCTGACAGGAATCAACAGACGAGACTTGACAGTCGTCACATTTGTCAGACTGCTAACTTGTTTTTCTCCTGCCTTCCTCTCTGGGCCGCGTCGCTCATGTTTACTGTGATGCAAATCTAATATGGCTGCCACGTAAACTCACCCCACCCCCCCAGCCCACCCCACCCCGTATACTCTTCAGCCTTTTGATATGCTGCATTCAAAGACACCTCTGTTTCCAAAGGAAACATTAGCGGGCCGTTTCCGCGTGTGAAGTAGTTTTTATAAGCCTTTGATTTCGCCTCTTTGATTCGCACTTGTGTGAAAAGGAGGTCATGTGTGCAGCTGCGGCGCGCGTGCGCATGTGCGCGTGCCTGCATTATATCAAGCTAATGAATATAGAGCAAATGCCACTGAAGTGATAATGTGGGGAATAATTGCTCTGCGATTCTTACCTCACCCCGGTGCCGCATTTGGCGTCTGTCATTGTTAATAAACCGTCTTTGCACATCTATTACGCGATGACTCGGCGCATTACAAAATTGTCTCCGTGCATTTCCTTCAGCCCTGAAATTTACATAGCAAATCCGGAGCATGCAGCACATGTTGGGTATCCAGCAGGCAGCACATGTGTGGCCCATTGTGCGCGAGAGGCACTGTGACAGCCTGCAAGGAAGCTGCAGCTGTGACGCGCTTTAAGATGATAACACTTTTGTGCAGCAACAAAAACATTTTTTATCTGCCTTGCAGTAATTTTGTTGTACTCCGGGGGTCGGCTGTTACGTGGCGCAACAGTTTGGGTTTATCCATCGCACGCATCGCACCGCTTGCTCTCTTTATTGGAGGTGGTGCGTCAAGGGTTGTCGTCTGAGCGATCCGGCTGTCGTTCGTGTTTAAACCTGTTGCTCTAGATAATTCAGATGGAAATAAATCATTAATTGCGTCGTTGGCATTTCTGCTTTTATTCGGTCATCACAAATGTGTGCGTTTCCTCTCGTGCGCAACCGCCTCTTTGGCGTCGGTGACCGATGCGATGAGCCGTCCCCCCTGAGTGTCTCCCCAACGCCTGCAAACACGCTTTGGAAAGTTCCGAGTTACAAAACCGTCCCTTTGGATACTGATGCGATGATGTGTTTCAGTTGACGATGACTGATGCAGGATTTTGTTTTTTGTGGGGGTTTTTTGTGGGGGTTTTTTGTGCGTCTCTCTGCTTGTTGAAAAAAAAAAAAAAGGACGATAAGCGAAGAGTCGTGACATGATGTCGATACCAGAGCCGGGGATTGGAACGTGCACTTTGTTTTGTGAGTGGTGGTTGAAAATCCTGGTAAGTGTCTGTCACAGCTGTTGTGCCTCAGAGTGCGCAATTCTCCCACTGATGACAAAAGCCAGTGCAGGACCTTTGGCGAGCCGGACGCCACGGCCTCCCGCAGTGCACATTTGGGATTCAGAGAGTTTCTGCAGCCCGAGTGCCTCTGTTCAAAAGCCATCTTTGTCTCTTTTTTCCCAAACGCATCGACTTGTCAAGGGTGTCTGGAGGACCTGACTCACTGTTAGCGATCCTCGTGCATCGTGCAATCATGTGACCACTCAGTCAGTCGTGCACACGAGATTCTCTCGGGGGAGATGTTGGCAGAGAAGTCAGTTTCGGGGTAATGATGAAAGTGAGTCCTGGTGGTTCATCCATTCCCACATCCGTACCCATCGCAGCACTACCGACTGAATAACACCATCAGTTGCGGAAGATGATGTGTATTAATTTTCCAGAGAGTTTAACGTGATTTAATAATTACAAGGAGAACTGGGGGATAACAAAGCTGTTGTATGATTTGCTGCGAGTCTCATTTGTGTGCTTCATTTAAGTGGATGTAAAATATTAACCAATGCCCCGCATGGCGTAAAAGCAATGTGTGTGTGTGTGTACTGGTGACCATAGAAACCGTTACAATAAATGCAGCACTAGTTTTTATTAGGAGTGCTTTTGTGGTAGGCTGCGAGGGGATAAATGTGCTGTTTTGTGGTGAAATCACAGCATGTCTGATGCCTTTTATGATAATCTCAACTTGAGGCTGGAATGGAAAGTAAAGATAGAGTTGGGTTGGAAGAGCAATAAAAAAGAAACATGGCAAATTCAATGGGCCTCTTGGCTTTGTGCCTAAAACTCCATCAATTGCGGAATCATTAAAACCAACTACGATTCATTAATAACTATTGATCAAGATAAGATAAGCTTTTGTTCAAAGTTGTCTATATGAACCGTCCATGATGTCCAAGTCACTATACGCGTGGTGTTGGCTGAATGTGATAGAAAGTGATGCTGATCGATGGATGTTTTTAAACGGTCACAGTTTCAACCTTCATGCTCCCAAGTGAAACATCACATTTCACGCCTGGCCTGCACTCCCTTCGTTTTCCAATGGAAAGTCTTCAGAAAGGATGCGAGCGGCCACGTCTAGAAGAAAAGTGCCGACTCACTGTGAGATAGGGACATCACACTCACTGCTGCGGCTGCTGCTGCTGCTGCGCACTGATGGAGACATTTTGCATTTTTCCCCCCTACTTCCACACGCCAACACACAGAAGTGCCATTTCCCCCTGCGGACACATTCATATGAAAATGCCAATTCCCCCCAGTGCTCTCGTGCAGTGATCTAAAGCTATCATTTAGCAGGTGCTCTGGAGGCGCCGAGATCCTCCACTTTAAAAGCTCGGCATTCTCAGACCATCTTGTCTGAGCGCCGGCTCAGCGGTGTCCAAAGCCCGACTGTTGCGCTGTTGTCTCAACAGTTACTGAAGTGCAGTAATTGCAGCTTTCTTCTGCGACGCAAGGTGGCAATGGGAGGAAGTGGGGGTGGGGGAGGGGTGGCGGGCGACGGGATGAGCGGCGAGGGCGAGAGAATGTTTTGCCATTTGGCAGAGCCAACGTGCACACACGCCGAAGCGCTGAATTAATCAAACGATTTTTTTTTTTTTTAATTTTAACGTCGCCGGTTGTGGGTGTGAAGCGATGCAGCGTTGACATTTCTTTTCCTGCTTCCCCTCCAAGAGGCTGCAGATCAGCGACGAGGGGTCCTGACAGGGTCTTACTAGCAGGCTGCTGATGTTGCGGCGCCATCGTGACGACAACATAATGGTGTAGCTGCAACCTGAGACCCAAGTGAAAAACACAACAGGCAGAGCCGAAGAGGCCGAGAGTCTTGTCCGTGTCCACGTCACGGCGGGGCCTTCGCACTGACGAGGCCCAACTGTTCAGTCCATAAGGTGAATTTCACCCTCCATTTGCCGCTAAAGTCTCAGTCTGCTGCCGTTTACAGATTGCTGATAAAGATCGTCTCACCTGGAGCGACTCTGTGCGCATTTCCATAAAACCTTTAAATGGGCATTAAGAAGAAATTTGCACTCGAAGATTTATGGAAAAAAAGCGTAATTTGAAACAACGTTATCTAATTTGCATTGACGTCCGTTCGCTCGCTTGGGGAGGGGGGTGATTTTTGTCTTTTTTTCTTTATTAAAGCTGAGCCAGTGTGCAAAATGTTTTAGGGAAACAAATCTGTTTCTATCTTACTGGATGTTTCGACAAGCAGCAGAGGTGGGGAGGGGAACATGGCCGTGAGCATTGTGTGTCTGTCTGGATGGATGCATGTCTGTATGTGTGATGAATGGATGAGGAGACCACAGTGTTCCAGAAATACTTTGTCTCAAGCATCATTTTGATGGTTTTGACCTCTGCTTTTGTCCATACTTTGACCGGTTTAAATTCAGTTGGCATTTTATGGAAAGTCACTAATTGACTTGGACATATGTCCCTGGCGCAGCTATAAAGCGCGGACAAGAGATGTTAGCAGGGTCTGGAGATGATCACTGGACGCGTCGCCAGGAGCAACAGCGCTCGTTACAACCAGAAACAGGAGTTGAATCAACAGAATGTTTCAAAAAGGCCTTGAAACCTGTTTCTTTTTTTTTTTCCTGAGGGGAAGATTGATTCCTGCGCCATTTACCGTGCTCTCCACCTACATGGGTGCAGCTCCATGCGGAAGGAGACGCCGACTGACAGAACAGAATGCCGTGCATTTCAAGAGTTTCTGAATCACTCGGCAGTGGCTCATTATCAAATGCCTCGATGCGCGTCTATTTCTGAATGCTCCATGTTGAAGATAAGCTGCTGTGCGACTCTCACATCGTCGCTGGCCACCTGACGGCTGATAATTTCTCCATTTGCTTTTGCGGAAAATGAGGCGAAGGACGGAACCGATTTGAAAGACTCTGCTTTTACAGGATCATTAAACTGCAGATACAATGTTGTTGTTTTTTGTTTTTTTTTTAAAACGCGCAAGACTGGATTACAAAGAGGACGACGCAGCGCTTTGAATGTTTCCGAGAATAATTGATCAGCGCTCGCATCATTTAATAACAAGAAGTACAGTAGACGGCTGATTAATTAGGCGAATCCTTTGTCAAACTATTTGGCAAACATCTACTAATTACAAGCCCTAAGATAGCACACTGGTGTATGGACTCTGTTCATGCTGGATCAGTTGATAAGAGCAGTTTGTTGGCGGGTAAGTGATCGGAAGCCAAGAGTCGTCACGAATCACAGCCGCGTGTTTATGCACATGGCATTAGCAAATTAATTTGTTAAGTTTAGCATCCAATGCCGCACAGGAAAACCTAAAAAGGGCTGCGTGCGAGACCCCGACAACAGCAACATGGGCCCCACAGTTAATCAACCCGCTGATGATATGGAAATGTGTTCGTCGACCGGGCTGCATCAAATTCAATAAGCAAACGGCCGTAACAAACCGCCGTGGCCTCCCTGCCTCCTGTTTTCCCCTCCTCACTCTTCCCCGCACTTTCACCGAGGTAATACTGTGATTGAATTACAACAGTGAATTTCCTCAGGGTCCCGCTGCGCTCGGTGAAAGACTCTCAAACCTATTTGGCGATGCAGATATTGAGCGGCGGGTTATTTTGACAGAGTGGGCAAACAGACGTGCCGGAGAAGTCAGGCTGGGATTATCAAGGTGGCGGTACGCCGGGAGACACAATTACATCAAGTTAGCCCCTGTAAGAGTTAGGACACACGACTGACACATGATGCTGTTAATTTACATTGCCAAAGCTGCTGTTGCTGATACAATAAGGTTATGATGGATGTTTAAAATTGTAGCTGCACAATGACACTAAATCACAGATTATCTTGCATATTCTTTCTTTAATCTCATTGGCAACACTGTGAAATACAGCACAACCCATCGTCTGTGGGGTTACTCCAGCTGATTATAGTGCTTGATAGCAGGGTTTCATTCTATCAGCCTAGCAAAACACCTTTGTTAATAGGGTGTAAATCCTTTAAGACCACCAACTTTTTCCACCTTGGCGGTTAAATACGTGGGACATTTCATTCAGTTCTTTCAGAAGTTAAAGAGCATTTCAGATGAGAGGCGAAACATCTTCAATATCCCCAAACCAGTCCAGCTGCCTTCAAGTTAACCTTCAAGAAGTAAAACCCAACTATCAAGAGACACTCTTGCATCTTCAGAGCAGGAAATATTTTGTACAAACTGCAAGAGCGTGTCCTTTAGAAAAAGTCAAATGTAGCCTCTGAAACGGTCTGATTTGAATTTTTGCGTCTGCCTTTAAAACGGTTCAAGTCGAGTTTCTTGGTCTGGAAAAAAAATCTATATGAATAATCTGAGTGTACTGAAGTTATTGTTGATACTTTATTATGAGAATCGATATGATACCAGACACGTCTGGTATCGTAAGTAAGGATGTGTGGGTATCGATCGGCACAACACCAGTCCAAGCAGAAGGTGTCAGGAGTGGAAGCAACAGTGGCGTCGTTCTTTGGGGAAATGAGATCTGTTGACGCAACAGGAATAATCACACGTGCAGAAGGTGAACGGTGCTTTAACAGATGTTCGTTGTCTCCTCCAGCCTCAATCCAACAACTGTTTTTTCATTACATTTGTGAAAGCACCGTCCTCCGAGTGTCGCAGATCAGCTGCCTTCTCTTTTAATGACCTCACTGGCGACGGCCTGAAGGCCTCTCTAAACTTTGTCTGGCAAACAATGGACTTAAACAAACTCTGTGCTGCCGTCGCATCATGTGAGAACAGGGTGGTGCCTTTCCCTTGCACTTCCCCCGACATACAACGGAGCCATTAAGCGAGCGTCCACGCCGAGCAAACAACCGTCCGTGTGTGCGTGCGCTCCCTGCCTTTGAGCCACGCTTGTTCACGGACAACGTCACAGAACGTTTCTAACCCAGAGGAAAAGAGCACATTTGGATGTTTGGCTCACACATTGTACGACCGTCCTTTGAGTGTCCTCCGGTTTCTTATTGCGTAAGTCACCCAAAAAGAAGAGCCCTGAATCAGAATTTCTAACAGCAACAGGAGGGGGGGGTTAAAAAAAAGGCAAAATAGAAATTCAACTAGGGAGATGCAAGTGGTCCATTCCTGTCGGATGAAGGGTCCGGAACGTCAAGCCTGACTGAATTCCTAGACAGACTGAAAGGCCTTCAGACCTCGCCGCACACATGAATCCCAAGCCAGCAATGAGATTTCTGCTTTTCAAACAAAAACCCAAAAAAAAACAGAGCAGCGTTGGTCAACTCGGCGTGAACGGGCGGGGTGTCTGGTCTAGACAGCGTCCCTTGCTCTGAGCTCACAAAGCCAAGGCTTTGTTTGGAAGGCCCCTCACGTCCTCCCGTAGGGCAAACTCTGTCAAACAGGGCCCGTCAGAAGACCTCCTGTCTTCCGCAAAGAGACGAGCGTGTCTAATACCTTTAATTATTCAGGACCCTGGACTGGCAAGGGAAAGGGAAAATGCAGCACAGCGGAGCTATCGGATAATGTCCGCATTGGCTCGGAGAGAGTGAACACCCACACCGATCTGTTGTCGCCGCCATGGTATAGGCGCGTGGCCTACCTCTCATGGGGAATGTACATTGATGTGACACAGCGAAGAAGTGAAGTCATGTACAAACTTGTACAACACTCAGTAAAAGGGGAAACAAAAGGAGTACATGCAGTTGCAATGGGAACATGAGGGGGCCAGCGGCTTTTATCAGTGTCGTCATTGGATGATTCAGGGTGGTTATTTCTGCCTCAGAGAGGTCATTGGAGGAACACATTCTTGTTTTGTTTGTTTTTTTTCTCCATGTATAGCAGACTGAAGCAGACGCTTCGATCGGCTCATCGATGCTGGCGCATCGCATTTGGTCCCTGGATTGACTTTTATCAAAACCCCAAATCAGAAGGTAGATTAGTTCAGTTCACAAGGTGCACTGCTTCTCATCGTCCCGGCACTTCTTCGCAATCAGCAAAATCAGGAATATCCACAATACTGAGCTGACAGAACACAATACAAGTGCAAGAACTACAGAAAACAGTTTTAAAGAATTAAACGGGAACCATTATGTAAAATGTACCTCTTCAACATGACCTTTTGCGCGACTGGCATGTTACCTTGCACACTAAGTATGAAAAATGACAACTTTTGCACTTTGAGATGGGCTGGATTTTTCCACGTTACGCTAAAACGAGCCATTTGATCATTGGGGGCTTTCTACGCAAGAAGTCAACAGTAAGCAGCTGGCCAATCACAAGCGAATCTTCCAAGGCGGAGTTACAAATGGAATGGGTAGCGGAGGGAGGTCGGGGGGGAGCCAAAACAGCCTCTCCAGGTTGAGTTTTATACTCAAAAAACTAGGAGCTTTTTTGACCGAAAATGGTCAAAAAAGTATGACGGAAATGTGAAACCAAGTGGAACCTCAGTCAAACTATGGACAACATTGCAGGAGACATAGTTCACCCTGCTACCCTAATTGCAAAAGAATATATATATATATACATACATACATATATACATACATATATATATATATATATACATATATATATATATACATATATACATATATATATACATATATACATATATACATATATATACACATATATACACATATACACATATACATATATACATATATATACATATACACATATACATATATATACATATATACATATACACATATACATATATACATATACATATATATATATATATATATATATATATATATATATATATACATATATATATACATATATATATACATATATATACACATATATATACACATATACACACACATATATATATATATACATATATATATATATATATATATATATATATATATATATATATATATATATATATATATATATATATATATATATATATATATATATATATATATACATATATATATATATATATATATATATATATATATATATATATATATATATATATATATATATATATATATATATATATATATATATATATATATATATATATATATATATATATATATATATATATATATATATATATATATATATATATATATATATATATATATATATATATATATATATATATATATATATATATATATATATATATATATATATATATATATATATATATATATATATATATATATATATATATATATATATATATATATATATATATATATATATATATATATATATATATATATATATATATATATATATATATATATATATATATATATATATATATATATATATATATATATATATATATATATATATATATATATATATATATATATATATATATATACATATATATATATATATATACATATATACATATATATATATATATATATATATATATATATATATACATATATATATATATATATACATATATATACATATATATACATATATACATATATACATATATATATATATATACATATATATATATGCTGTATGTGTATTTGAATTCACTGCTTTGCAATATCCTTTGTGACCACTAGGTGCTGCTGAATCGCAGAGACATGGCCTTTGACTTGAGCCGAGTGTTCTGAAATGCAGCACGTCGTGTGCGGATCCGGCCGCCGAGACGCGGCTGATGCCTTATCAGATGTAATTTCCTTCCCCCATCCATTTCTGATGCTATTCATTGGATTACAGTTGGCTGGCTCATAATGGCATAGATGTTGTCTACGTTGATTAATTGTCCCGTAATTGTGGAAACACACGTGGGAAGCCCCCCCTCTTACCCGCCGCTGCATCCCTCCTCCCCCTCCCGCGGTTCCCGTTCGATGGAGTTAGAATTTCTGTCTAATTTGCCCTCTGAAGCTACGTCTTTATTGCTCTGCGAAGGCCCGCGTGAAGCTCGGGGTTGACGAAGCGCGTGGCGCCGCTTCCCCCACCGGCCTGTTTAGCGAGCATGTGTCGGCCATAAACTACATCTGACATTCCAGTTTGTACTTATGGCTTGTCGGCCGAGCGGATATCATACGGAGTGACAGGAGGTGACGGGGAGACGCAAACAGATGCGTTGCCCGTTAAAAATAAATAAATAAATGCAAGAAAAATAAATTAATTACAAATCGAGCTTCCACACGGCATGTCCGCTGCTCGGCGGGCGAACCAGAACGCCCCAGTCGCGTGTTATATTTTGATATTTTCATAAACACGTCCTATTATTAGCTTGTCCTGCAGCACTTGTGACATCAGTCTGACTGCAGCAGCAGTCGTCCCCCCACCCATGTCTTGGCTTCGCCTATTACGCCGCGTCTGACTCACCAGCGGACTCCTGCCTCCCAACCGGCCCGTGGGCTGACACTCCCTTCCACCTCATTACCGGGGAGTCCGGCGAACGGGGAGAGGACGTGCCTCCGAGTAGAGTTGGGGGTTTGGCACCTGGAGGGGGCGCCGGGCGCAGCATGCCTCGTGTCATTTGCCTTGGAAGACGGGAGAGAAAACAGATATAATGAACCGGTGAGGTCAGCGCCAGAGAGACCGGCTGCGGCCGCAAGCACGCACGGGATGAAAACGCAAAACGGCGTGCATTTCCATTTTATCTCTTTGGTGTTTTTTTTTTCACCCGTCTCCGAACGCCTCGTGCAGAAAAGCGATGGTGTCAGATACTGGCTCGAGTGGGAATATTTATTCACACCATGCTGGAAGAATTCGTCTCTCACCAGAGAGGCGTCAGAACCGATACACAGGCGCCTCTTTAATGCTCCCTCGGAACAACAGGCTGAATTTCCTCCGAGCATTTCACTCCGGAATTGTTTTAAAAGCGTCCTCGAAGCTGCACGCGACTGCCGAGCCACATAAAAGGCAGCGTCTCCAAATGCTGCGTTTGGTACTTGGGATGGAGTTCCAGCAGGGTATCACTGGTGACCACTGATGGAGAGACCTTGCCAGTATTTCTTTTTTTTGTTACACTAGAAAGAACAGTCATAGCTCTCCATACAAAATTTGTTTTCAATGTGGTTCTTTAAAGGAATATTTTCTTCTTTTTTTCCAAGTGTGTCGTGCTTTTTCGTTCTTTTATCTCAATCGTAATAAAGGTCTGTTGGGTTATTTTGTTTAAGGCAGACAGTGTGTACCAATTTCCAAAAGAGATTTATAGTGTGATGTCGGAAGTTTCCGCGCATAAAATCACGAAAGAAAAAAAAGGCATTATAAACAAATCACAAGCCATCATCTCTGAGTTCATCATCGATCTGCCATTACTTTACATCAAACCAACATGACATTTATTATCAATGACATCGCTATTCGCTTTGCAGGAAAAGTACACAGTGGTACGTAAAGAGCAATTTTCCTTTCCTTTGGAGGTCTGCTGTATTTCAACTGTCAGGCCTCGCTATCAGAGGACTGGTTTGGGCAAAAGGCACAAACTAAAGCCTCCATAAACTTTATCACTTATGGAGGCCAGGCCAGCAGTGGGATTTGAAATTCTTCCATTTTGCTCCAGACACTTAATTATGGATCGGGTGCAGCAAGCATTTATCATATTTTACACCCAATATTATGACATATTTGTCAGAGCATTAACTTAGATTAATGACGCGGCTGGGGATTTTTGGGGCGATCTGCAAAGATCTTGACAGCCCATTCCTTTAAAGTAGATGGATTTAATGGAGGTGGTTTGTAAAGCAGGCCAGTGGAATATAAAAGCCTCAATGCATCCTGGGTGCAGTTTGCAACATTATGTTTGAAAGAAAAAAAAATGAAAGTGCTCTAACCTTCAGCTAGCAGCAGGTCTGTGGCGCAGCCAAAGAAACTAATTGGAGATGTAAAGACATTTTTAGACTTGTTGAATTAAAAGTCCTACATGGCAGCTATTTTAATATATTTGTTTATGTGTTCATTAATTTCAAGACAGTAGATTCATTTTGTTAAAATTTGGTACCCTCGACATGTATACGCAGACATCCCACGTGTACGGATGGAGACTAAAACCATGACATGGCATGAGTTTTGCTGAAGAAACACCAGCCTGGAGGTGCCACCAAGTTCTCAGTGCCCCTCGTGACATCACAAAGGGTCGACGCCACAGCTGCATGTTCTAGCGCACACTCTCAGACAGATTAGCAGCGCCAAGCGTTCACCATAATCCCTTATGTCGCAATAAACACCGGCAACTTTCACTCGGTGAGGAGAGTCCCAGACGCGCGGAGGGAAAACATTCACCTTCCTTTTCCTCCCACACTCGGTGGACAACGTGCATTTTAACCATCACTTCTGCCTCGGCGCCGGCAGAGAGCACCGCCGTTATTCAAATTCACGCAGGGTCCCGGCTATCTGTCACACAGAGCGGCTGTCAAGTGCCATAAAAAGGTGGGTGGTTCTGTCATACGCTCCCTGCCCGCCGCCGGACTGAAATGAACCTGACACATTGGCAGGAGTACATAAACACAGGGTGCATATATTGTGGCGAAGGTGGATCGCTGAGACGGGGTGAATGCAATCTGGACATTTACATCCCCTCCTGCCCACTTCCATAAACATAATGGCACAGCTGCGCACTTTAAAAAAAAAAAAAAAAAAAAAAAAAAAGAGAGAGAGAGCGAGAGACAGCGAGAGAGAGAGAAAAAAAGCTGCCAGCACTTGCATGAGTCAGCCTTTTAGTTTGTGCAGCCAAGCAGTGGCAGCCTATGTCGTGTCAGGCGAAATAAATATTACTATGAGGTTGAGATGTTTTTCCACTTTGTTTATGATGTTGCATTTGCGTTTGGCTGGGAGTGTCTCTGTCATCGTAGGCATGTTCAACCTATTATTCATACGTATATTAAAAAAAACAAACACACAAACACACACACAGTTGAGAAACTTACTGGTTCAAGGAGAATAAAAGCACTGCAACACTCTTAACAATCCAGTGCACTGGTGAAACACAATGAGAACAGACAGACAGAAGCAATGCAGGTCACAGGGATTTAAACACACCATGGAGGGCGGGTTTAAGCGGGACCAGGTGCAACTCATTGAGCTAATCACAAGGCAGGATGTGTGAAGTCAGACCACACAGGAAGGGAGGACCTTCAAAATAAAACAGGAAAGAGGGCAGTCACCATGAGCGATGAAAAATACAGACTGAAATATATATAAAAAAAAAAAAAAAAACAAGGAACGCGCTACACATCGTAGCATCCAAAGCTGTCGTGGAAATCTTCTGTACATATATATATATATATGTGTGTGTGTGTGTGTGTGTGTGTATATATATATATATGTATACATGTGTATGTATACTATATGTATACATATAGTGTGTCTACAGTATATGTATACATTCCGATCTAAAAGTATCATCACAGCAGGTCATCCTGCCAAGGAGCCAGTTTCATGTCTCTCAGTCTGTTCCATGTGCCATGATGAGGGTCATTCGGGGAATAGTTTGTGTTAACTGAGATCCATAATCACACTGGGCTCCACTGGTTTCCCACTGAGCTGGCCTGTGGCTGACACTTACTGTGCTGTGGCTGGCTGAGTCAGTGTGTGTGTGTGTGTGTGTGTGTGTGTGTGTGTGTGTGTGTGTGTGTGTGCACGCGCGCACGCACAGGTTTTGAGTTCTCAAGAAAAAAAAAATAAAACTTAAGATGTATTGTACTTTACATACTGCTTGAATAAGCACCTCTGAAAGCAATTTCATGAGGTACCAGTCGATATTATTTAGCCAAGGATGCCATCCGTCAGCTTATGCGGATAGTGATGAATGGCTCCCATTTTCAGGTGTCACTGGCTGCTTGATTCGTGTCCCTGACTTCACAATAAAAGCCACAGTGAAACTCAAACTAAATATATATGTATGTATATATATATACTTTTAAATCAGGTCTCTTCCACAATTCTGTGGCGCCTCCTCTCAGCCAGTTGATGTTTTCACCACAAACAGAGGGGCAGCAAACATTCCTCTTTACCCCCCGTTTTGCCTCTCAACCCTTCCCCATCCTCCACTTTATTTTTTTAAATCTTTACAGAGGGTTTAACGCTCTAACCGTGTCCACCGGCCAACTGCTTGGGATTCAAGTCACATCAACTTGGGACGCTCAATAATGTCTCTAAATGAGCCAAGTTCTCATTAAAGGAATTTCAGACAGCCTACTTAAACTTGATCAGTTGTCCACATTCCGACTGCTTTGTCCTTTAATGTGGAGTGTTCCAAAAAAAAAAGAGTGTTTGCAAAAGGGACAGAGGCCAATTCCCCTCACCCTGCCTTTAATATAGACAGAGCAGCGCTCACATTGGTTGACTCGGTTGCCTGGCAACAAGAAGCTAGCCAGCCTCTCCTCCTCCTCCTCCTCCTCCTCCTTCTTCCTCCTTCTCTTTATTTAGATTTAATTAGGAAGTTGTTTTCCAAGTGCTTTTTCCGGTTTGCTCATTTTGGACGCATCCAAAAAAAAAAGGCTGACCCCCAACTCAGTAGCACATAAATAAAGCAGAGAGGTCTGCCTCATCGCTGACCCGCAGGGTTAGGAGGAGCACATTTCAGAAGCGGCATTGTTTTTAATCCTTCATGAAGTTTACGCAGAAATCAAGTGGACATGAAAGTGGCAGGAGAGCTGCTGCTGCTTCCGCTGCTGCGGGACGCTGACATTAATAAGCGCGGTCATTTTCCGGGACGGAGGCTTCATCTAGCAGACATCAGAGCACTGAACCCCTCTGAGGAGGCAAACAGAAGTCCTCTTGTTCCAACTTCCGAGGCCGCACTTTGTGCTGCTTGTGCCACTGCGGTCTCCTTCGCCCTCCCCTTTCTCACCCCCGAGATGCGGCTGAATGGACAGAAGGTGCGAGTCTCTGTCGGGCTTAGAGAGAGCGTGAGGTGGGAGTGGGGCTGGGTCATGTAAATGCACAGGATGTGTATGTAGGTGGGTTCTACCATCTCTTTATAAATGTTACGCTTTCTACACCACGTATCGTGTAAACCTGTTTCCTTCGCTCTGCAAATGTCAGCACGCTAACGTTCCGATGTTAACAAGCTGATCTCAGGCGTTCGCAGTGTTGACAGTGCGAATGCAGCTCGCCTACAGTTGGGTATTTGCTAACCACGGCTAAATGTGGAGCACAAACAAGGCGGACGTCACCGACTTCCCAGAACTCACAGAAGCAATGCATGAAGGGAACTAAGAAGGTCAGCAACAACAGGATCACTTGCTTATGTTGAAACCCCCAAAGTCCATCCTGCATGTCTGTTTTTTTTTTTCTTTTGGGGGGGGCAAATTGTGAAGAAAAGAAATGCCTGCACGAGGAATGAGGGGATATAAAATACTCTCCGGGCTTTGGGGAGCCTGCAGAGAAATGCCAAGGCGCTCCATGTAGTGTTTTTGGCTGTTTAAGCTGGATCAAGTGATCGACCGAGATTGCCGTCGCGAGGGCTGCACAGCTACTCTGGCTGCATTCGTGTTGCTCCTATTTGCCGGTTCCTGTCGCAATGCAAATGATCTGTTGTGATAATGACAATTCGCTCAGTGCTATTTGTCCGTTCTAAACAAATCGACGTCCTCCACCCGGAAAGTATTTACTTAGCCAAGTTGCATTGCTGACTTTAGCTGGAGGTCGGAGACGAGCGCGATCTCACTTGGTGACCGGAGGCACCGCTCGCTGAAGAGATCTCGGAAGACGCTGACTCGTTATCAGTGTCACACTCTGTGATTCAAAGGTGTTTTTTTTTTTTTATAATTGCAAGCCAGTTTTCAAAAGTGACATTTGGCGAGAAATTCCCCCCACGTAGAGACAAAGTGGGAGTAGATGTCCCTTTGTTTTTCTGCAGGCGAGGCTTGACTCTCGTAGTGCCTACAGAAAAAAGTTGCAATGAGGTTTTTGAGACGATGCGACGCATCGAATGGCCTCGGCAGAAATAAACTGGTGGGGTGAAGGGGAGGGGGGGGGGTGAGGCTGCTGACGCAAATAACTGCGCCGCCTTCGAAGGGACGCGTATAATTGGAGAGCATCTGCCACTCATTTGCCCTCCTGGCAGACCCCAGAACCACCACCACCACCACCATCATCTCTCCCAACTTGAACATCGCTTCCACCGCATGCGTCACGCGCCCAGTATGGGGCCAAGCGTGGGCGTACATTCCCCCCTGCCGACGGAGCGGAGGTCAGTCTCATGACACCGCCGAGGAGCGTTTGGCCGAGAGACGCGGGGAAGCAAGCGGGACGGAGCCGCTTCCGAAGTGAATTATTGAGAGCGTCACATAATGAAATCCCGTCTGGACGGAGCGCCCGGAGACACTGGAGTCGCTGATTGCTCCGCCTTCAGATGAACAGTTTGCATTTTGCATTAACTCATAAATGTAGTCATGAAAAAAAAAAAAAAAAAAAAAAACGTGTCTGGATTCATCAGTTTGACACATCCATGCGCGTTCAAAAATAAAGCTGACCCTAAAACCTTCATCTACACAAGGAATTTTGTCTGCAGGGCTGCAGTGTGAGGTCAATCTGGAACTATGGGAAGAGGATATTCCACCGCACACTAGTAGTGTACCATTGTTGGTATTTTATCACAGACACACAATATTTTTTTAACGTTGTTTTCCTACCTTGACATGTTTCTATGTAAACTTCCGTCTTCCTGACAAAGTCACATGGGTGGTGTCGTTCTATCAGCTTACGTCACAGCGGTGTGATAAAAAGAAAAATACCAACAACCGTATATGTTAAAGGTCCAATGTGCAAAAAGAAATTAGGAAAACCAAATTACTTTTATTGTAGTGTGAGTGTATATTTTCAATAATGTATTTATGGGCAATATGTAAAGTTTTTACCAATATAAAAATCATAAATCAGGCTAAATTGTACACACTGGACCTTTAAATGAAGACATAATGAATCCCATTCAGTTATGGCTGGAGTACAGGGAATTTTTTTCCCCTTTGCCTCCATTAAAAGTTTGCGGCAGCCAAACTTAAATCGTCGCCGCCCTCGTCGGCACGTCTGCGTACCCAGCGACTCGCCGCCACCTGCGCCTGGAACGCCACTGGAGATAAACGGCAGGGGGGGGGCTGAGCGCTAATTGCTGCCGTGAAAAATGACCTCACAGACGGCGAACGAAAACATGTTGCTTTCCTAATGCGACGAACCACAAGAAGCGATAAAAGCGTCGTGCCCCCTGGTGGGGAAAACAACAAATCAGCATCGCCGTGAAAAGCTCCCGCGATGAAGCCTCGTCCCTCCCGGACGCCGGGCTCCCTCTGCCTTTCAGCATCAAAACGGTGGCTGCAGTTTAATCTACATGCATCTGCAGTACACCTGCGTGAGAAAGCAGACGTGAGTCCTTGGCGGAACTGCTCTGCCTCGAGTCTGAGGAAGGTCCGTCCCCGGTTCGGCGTGCGGCCGAAGGGACAGCAGCTACATTAAAAGCCGACCGAGGGAAGATTGTCTTTCGTGCCTGGCGCTGGGTAGGCGGCTGCCGAGGGAGGTGGGTCTCATGATTTGTACTGGATATATAAAGAGCGCTTGGAGAACAGGAGCTGTGTGGGAGCTGTTGGCCGAGCGAAAGCATCGGACAAAAAGTCAATGCGATTGGCCACCACCGCCGCCGCGTCTATATATAGCGGTAGCGTACATCGGCAAGTACAGAGCGTTTTTTTTATCCGTATCCCCCTCTAGAGTTGACAATTGGAACTTTGTCCGCTATCCGTTAGCGCAGACGGGCGGCCGTTGCCTAATCTGAAAAACATCACAGTTTCAACGAGGGTCACTTTTCCTCTCAGCTTGGCGACTTGGTGACGTTTTGCTCATCTCTTATACAGGAAGTTATAACGTTTTGAGTGCAGGACTTTTATTCCACTCTCGGCCAAGGAGCTATTTTTCCTGGAGTAATAAGCGGCCCTACTTTACCTTAAGCATAAAAACGGTGCGAATATATTTCCACCTGAATGACTCTCGACTGGCAGACTAAATTGGATGATCATTGTCTTGTTTCAATATTTTCAGCGGCCCAAGAGGAAGAGGCCTGATGAGGAAATATACTGTCCACAGGAGTTACAGTTGAGAGAAAGCGGCTTTTTGGATTTCTTTTTTCCTTTGGTCCCGTGTGAGCTCGTTTTTTTTCTTCTTTTTTTATTGCGCGCCGCCGCGCGCGCCGCTAATATTTCTCCTTCCCTGCTTCAGTTTATTCACGCACTCTCACCCGCCGTCATTCATCAAAAGCGAATTAACGCCGGCGCCGTTCGACTCCACTCGGGTCTCGGGTCTGTCCGTCCTCGCTATCACTAGCGGGACAGAGGGCAGAGTGATTCACCGGCCCCGCGAGTCAGGCCAGCGTGAGCCGCCCACTTGAACCCAACATTACCGTTAATTGCCTTGTTTCACGCCGCGACAGGAGAGACTCCTCCTGCCGGTTCGCCCTCCAGCGCTCATCTGCAAACACTGACGCAGGCCTTCGACGGCGCCTGCATTGCTTTCTCGCTACTCCAGCAGCGACCCATCCATCTATCCATCCATTTGCCGTCACTGATAATCCCGCTATCAGGGTGGCAGAGGGGCGGAGTCGCACCTCGCCGCAGTTCATTACAGGGCTGACACACAAAGACGAGGGCGCTTAGATTTACACCCATGATCAATTTCATGTCGCAGCTTCACCCGGAGACAGCATATCTACGTCAGGGTAACTGAGACCTAGCCAATAACGACCTTCTGGGAGAAGAAGAAGAACCTACCAGTGCTAAACTCTGCAGCAGCAACCAAGGAAAAACCAAGGGAGTGTTTGAAGGAGTCTGGCTGGCCTTCACTGGGACCTAGTTTCGCTCGGAACGGCTTCCTGTCGATGAAGCTCTTTGATTTTGCGGCGTCACGGCACAAAAGTATTTTGCGTCACCGCCAAAACCTGTGAATGTGCGGCATGAGCGAATCGAGCGAGCGGCGGGACGGCCAGTCGATCCGTCTCCCTGTAATCTGACACTTTTCCTTTAAGCTCAAAGGCGATGCTCCGCCGCCATTTTGCTGCATTTTTTTTTTTGCTGTCAGATTGATCCGACGCTGCGGCGGCTGTACTTGTAGAACAAACCCTTGCTACTTTTTGGAGCTGTTGCCATGGCAACACCATCAACTTAAAGGGTTGCAGTCCCTGAATGTCCAATTACGCAAAGAAGCCGCGGGACAGTTTGCAAAGTGGCTTTTTATTACAACTCTTTCAAGATGATGTTTATTATAAAAGACACATTTCCTGCATTGCCCATCGTCCTTCCAGCTGAGGCAGCCAAGCCCTGATCTATTCATCCGTATATTTGAAATATATGCCGCAAGGTGCCGGCGTAATGCAGGAATCACATTTCGGTCCTTCAGAGCCGAGGAAAGAAAGGGAAAAGTGTTGCGAGCACCGGAGACCGTAGTCAAACTGAAGTGGAAGTCTAGACAAACCAAGTGATGGTTTTAGCGCTCAGACCTGCCACAGTTCTCTCTGGAAGGTAGAGGGCATACATTTTTCAACAAGCACTCTCTCTCCTTATGGCATATAGTCTATTTGAGAGAGTTAATAATTCAAGCAACCATAGCATTCTGAGCCCCAATCCTCCCCAAACTGCTCTCCCAGTCCAGGCCGTGTCTGTTTGCTCAGAAAAAACAAGGATCTCTGGCGTTACGTGACAAGTTTTTTGTTGTTGTTGTTTTTTGCAAAGAATTCGGTTTTTTTTTTTAATATAAACGGTGCCATTTATCAGTGATTTTCTTTGTGTCATTGCTTTTTTTTTCTCATATTTGAGATAAATAAAATATGAAACAAATTTGCAAACATAATTTACCCTAAAACACAAACACATTTTTCAATGTCAATAAGAAACTGAACTTTCAGCAGAATTTTCTTTCTTTTCTATTTGAATCAACTTTGTTCGTGTCTATTTGCTGCTTTAGATTCAGAGTTGTTTTGTTTTTTGCTGGCGACGGGCTCGTCAAGGACATGCAGTCAAATGCAGCTTTTTCTGTTTGCAGCCTCACAGTGGCTGTGAGCGCCAAGTCGTTCACTGCGACCTGCGATTCTGCCTGCTTATTATTTCACGTCAAAGAAGATTTGCTTACTTGCTGTACTGTGCATGGCTCGATAAATTACACATATATGCCTTCATCTCTGCCTCCAATTGAGGCGAAAGACAATGAGGCGAAGGTATACGGTGAAACAGCACATTTTCCACATGTACGCAGTAGAAAAACATGTAGCATTTCGCTGTCCTTCAACTGCTGCCTCTTTTTATATATTTGAACAATTTTTGAGCCGGAGAGTTGATGAAGAGTATCCCAACCCCCATCTCCCATGATGAGACTGGAATGAAATAAATTTGTTTTTTGTTTTCCCTGAGATGAAAAGCTTGTTAGAGCCAATCTTGGAGGGACGCGAGAGGAGAGGAGAGGAGAGAAAAAAAGGTTTCGCAAAACAGCGCTCGCGACAGATTCACTTTGGTTTTGTGCAAGAAACTGAGTGAGCAACATCTCATGAAACAGCAAATTTTTCTTTGGTTTTGTTTTTTAATTGCATGCGCGCACACACACACACACGCGCGCACACACACACACAGCTGCATTTGGTTCAGACAAAAAGAAATTATTCCGGCCGCTTTGAAAAACTTCACCGGAGATAAACTGGGACATGTTTTGCGGGACGTGACCGTGATTATCCGCCGATGCCTCTCAGAGTAAATCGTGGAGGACTGTCATCACGCCTGTTTTCCTTTTGAGAAGCAAAGAGCCGAGGGCTTGACCGGCGCCCTGGACACAGACAACAATACGTCAACAATAGCAGAAACTAGGCTTTTCAGCAGAGCTATTGGCTGCTTCGGTGTCATGGACCTATAAAAGTCCCCGTTCCCCTGCAGTGTGGCACGTCTGTAGCTGCCTATCGCAGCGTGCACAGGTCAGACAGTGCGCCTCAGTCATCGCCCAGTGTCACCGCAGCCCAAAGAGGCTCTGACGCCGTGGCGGCTTCATTGCTTTCTCAGGCTGCCCGACGGAAACGGAGGTTTTATACAGAACAAAACTCAAAGGCTGCTTATCGCTCGTACCTCCGGGTGAGCTGTGCTGAATTTTTTTTTTTTCCATTTCCTTCCGACGCAGATTTAGCAGAGGCCGTCCGGGCTGGAAAAACAATTGAGCAGCCGCGTTTAGGTTAAAGCTGAATTAATTTACACCGTCGGGATAAGCCCTGATCTTTCTTACATAACATTTAATATTCTGGACATGGGAGGCTGCGGGGGGAAAGACTCGTGGTGGGATAATCAATTCCATACATTGGCCAACGGTAATATGTTGAATGGCTAATTGACCACAGTAATGGTCCATGGCTGTGCGCTGGCGGACGATGGAGACGTGAACATTAAAAAACAATTAATTTCCAATATGGATGTCTCTCCTCGGCTGCCCGGGCTGCTGCATATAACAAGGACCTGCCACCGATAAGGCATTTCAGACTCCGTCTCGGACTTTTTTTTTATGTTGGCATAAAGACCTTTTTTTCCTCTTTGATTTTATGAAGTGTTTCCAACCCTTTTTTTAAAAAAACAACTTGTTCCACTGGTTACAGACTAATTGCACCAGCTCAGCTCAGTGGAGTTTCTTCTTTTTTGTGTACAGCACCATGTTGTCAGAAGGTTATCTCAGGTCTGGACCACAACGTTGTAGCCGACTGGGCATTCTGAAAAAAAAAAAAAAGGCTGAAACCTTGAGCGGAGAAAAGAAGGTTAGAGGAGGCGTGAGTGAAGAAAAGAAAAGCAGGATGGCAGAGAACAGAAAATAACCGATCACAGGGTAATATAAGGATATATAGGATATATATAAAACAAGACCGGTAGCAAGTCTGGCACGCTGGGAGAAAACAACAGCGCCGACAACAGATGGTGTTAAAGATCATGCTAGTAGCATGTCAGTGATAATAGTTGCAGCAGGTGTTGAGCAGCTGATGTAGGTGGGTGGGGTCACGGGGGACAGAGATGCGGGGTCGACGGCTCCAGGTGGGAGGAGCTGTAAAGGTGACGAACTGGAGCAGCACGACTCCAGGACAGAGAATAACAAAAAAAACACCGATCTCCAAAGTAGCTTCAAGCATTCTAGAAATCTTTGGGATGAGGACGGAGCACCGCTTCAGCGCTCCAGCTTGACTGCGGCCGGAGCCGGGCTCGCGCACGTGTTGCTCGGTAGCCAGCAGCGGGTTCAGCCATCGCTGCTAACGCTGCTATGGGGGTGCAAAGCGAGCGCTGGCAACCGTCTGGGAGAGAGTTTGTTTTCATTCAAACGTTGCCCGCTAATTACCAGCTCTCGTTGATTTGCATATATATTGAATCCAATATGATTACACCGCCGCAATGACAATTTCCGACACAAACGGTTCCGTCGATGTCTCAACACGTCAGCCTGCGCCCCAAAGAAGAGGCCTACGACGCGACGGAGCAGCCAGTCGCACCGCACGTCCTACTGAAGAAAGGCCACGTCGATCAACGCGCTAGAGAGGCGATACGAGCTGCGATGCTCCTCTAAATCTGCTTATCGCTAAACATCCACCCTTTCAGTCACATTTGGAAATAAGCGCCACCCTGCCCTGGTTTCAACACACTGATTGCACTGTTGCATAGCAGCAATGCAGTTACACAGTGGTTGTTTGGAATTAGACAGATGCCTCCCTGGGCAAAGTTGAGAAAAAAATATTTTTTTGTGAAAACATTTATGGAACAAGCATCTTTTCAGCGCTGAGGACCAGGCAGTGCTTTCACTGAGAAGAGAAAGGGCTCCGTGTTGCTTTTCACAGCCACCGACGATGAACCTCCTGAGCGTCACCTGGTCCACACTGGAGGACAACATTCAACATTGCACTGAAGTTGATAACTGTGTGAGAAAATGAACGAGGGGGGGATCCTCAATTTGATGAGTTCATTCTAATTTCATCTCCAAGATAATAAACTGAAACCATTTTAGGATGCAGAAAAGAATAAGCCAAGATATTGTTCTCTTCTTATTTTATAAAATAACTCTCTTTAACTGCAATTACAATTATCCCTCACCAACAATCTGCATAATTTTAATCACCCCTTTTTTGCATAATTTGAATAGAGGAAAATGCAAATTTCATAAAGACACTAAGACTTGGAAAAGGTGCGCGTTCTTTGCAAGTGATATTTTAGATTTAGCTTTTTCCCATTTGATTCTGTGAAAAATCAATTATATTTAAAATAAATACAAAAATGTAGGTGGGTCAGTAAGACTCATAGACAAAACACACACACACACACACACACACACACACACAGCACTAAGCAGTAAGTGCAATTTGTATTTCTTTAAGAATATTTAAAGACGTTGACATTACTTGAAAATGATTGTTTTAAGGAAAAGGGGACGAATTCTATCATGTTTCCTTCATGTTCTGGGTTCCCAGAGACGGCGGTCATTGGATCCCCTTCCTCTTGAGCTCGACAACCTTCCTTTTGTTACCACTGAATCCCTGCAGGCTCTGTTCAGCTGAGTGTTTTGCCTCTCGCTCCGGAGCACTTGAGAAGAGGCCAAACACAGAATGCAAAAAGTAGCGCAGGTGAAACCACACGCTCGCCTCACTGTAACAGAAAAACACTCTGGGGTCTGAGCTTTGCCGCGGCTTAAAAGGCTTCAAAAGAGATCTAATTAATGCTGACGTCTTGATGAAAAATTTCAACAAATGTTTAGAAGGGGCCCATATTTACAAAATATGAATTACGTTACATTAAATTCGAGTATCTGGTCCCCTGGCCATATTTTAATCCTAAACTGCTGTATAATAAAACTTTCTAACTGCTAACTTTGCACTGTAGGTAGTTTTAGAGATTTAATCTCTTGAATCTGGCCAATCTCCAACTAAGAGCATTTTCAATCAGGCTCAGGATTCCGTCCACACTCTGCTTCATTTCAGTCGTGACAAACTAAGCAAGGCCTCGGTTGCTAGCGGCCCTGAAAGGCTACAGAGAAAGAAGAGAACGGTGCAACGTCTTCTTGTAGACACTTGATGTTGTTTCTGTGCTTTCACAATGCGCAGACCGCTGTTCCAAGTGCAGGTGTGGGCTAACAATGCTAACAATACTAACAACAACAATGGACTCACTCACCTTGTTTTTTCCAACTTGAAATTAAACGTAGTCCACTTGAAAATGACGTCAACCAATGATTCAAATTCCAGCTAAAATGTATATCACCCCCACGGCTCAGTCGGAACCCTCTGGGTGTACGGAGCGAGCAAAACTAAATCTGATTGGTGCTCCTGGATATGATGAACAGCAGCTGTGGCCATTCACAATTTAGTTCAGTATTGCCTCCCCCAAACGCTTCCTGTGTGCTCTTTGCTGAGATCTCAATTCATCCCCACAGGAAACACTTTTTTCTACACGCCGGGCGATTAAACTGTAAGAACTAGGGATTCTCTCTAGCTTTGCGCAGAAAATGTCGGATTTAAATCATGAAATGTAAAAATAAACCAAATTAAAAAGATACGGGCCTGGATTTCATGAGCTGAAATCTGGTACGGGGTTGTCAGAAACCACAAAAACGGCGGCGACAGGCAAGAGCAGCCGTGCATGACTTTGAAACTCAAGAGCCGTGGCGTTTCTTATTCCCGGCCGCGGCTTCAGAATCCATTACATTAAAAAAAAAAAAAAAAATCCTATTGCGCCGCCCGCCCGTGTCCCCTCGTCTGAGGACGTCGCAGAGCTGCCGCTGTGTCCTTGTAATTATTTCGGAGTGTGTGTGTGTGTGTGTGTGTGTGTGTGTGTGTGTGTGTGTGTGTGTGTGTGTGTTTTGCTTTTAACATGAGCTTAGCGGATGAGCAAAGACAGGGCATGTTGCGGGCATCTTCCTCATGACTAAACTCGCATATGACACAATGTTCCCCTCGCTGATAGATGCGGGGTGGCAGTCTGAAGCAGCGGGCTCCGGCCGCCGCGAAAGGATCCGACATGATTGGTGCTCTGGAAAAAGCTGACAGCATGAATTATGGAGGTCTCATTAGGGGCTGTTGGAAATGATTTATCTCGCCACAAAATATGGCCATCCAACCGCGTTCGCCTCCGCCCGTCACGTGGCCACGACCCGGCTCCTCGTCGCAATCTTTCTCGGCCGCGTCTCCTCGGTGAGGAAACTCCAACTGATCCAAGGCCGCTTGTTTTTTTTTTTGTCGCAGCGAGCGAAACGGCTCGGGAAAATAAGGCACAAAAAAAAAGGCAGCAAAAGGTGTGAAAAAATAAAAAATAAAAAATGATAAAAGGAAAAAAAAAACTGTGTCATGTTTGTTTGGCTCTGGACAGATGCGTGGCTTGGCACGGCTGCTCTGAGCTTTGGCAGCGCGCGTCACCGGACTGGTCATCCACCGGACTCGTGCGTTTTCATGCCGGTGCCAGGAGCCGGTGTCCATACTTTTGCGATACCTCGTAGCACCTCCGGGGGCAGAGGAGAGGAGGACGGCATTAAAGTCCGATTATACGCAAACTTCCAAACATGCGCAGGAGATCGTTGCGCCCGGTCGAAAAAGGCAGTTTGATGATGGTTGTCATTTGATGATTGGCCTGGGTGTGCACGGATGCAGGGGCGGAGCTGCGTGGTGGCCGCCGGGGGTCGTGACCTCACAGCAGGGGGGGAAAGTTTGCCAAAAGGCCTCGTACCTCCACTTTTTTCAAACTTGATGATTGGCCTGGATTTTGTTCTTGGTGGAAACTAGACACTCAACAGAAGAACTTTGGCGCTCACCCTGACCAAGGACAGTAGGAACAAGCTAATGCAAGAGCTTTATTAACATTGGGAGGATATCCTGCTCTCTAATTCATAGGACGACTGTCGTAAGGTCACACTGAAAACATTTCATAGATAGAAACCACTACAGTAATACATAGTACAATTAGAAAAAAAACAGTTATTTCATCTATCTCCCTATGGCCACTCCTATATCTAACTAATGATCTGACCTTGTCACAACCCCAAAAAAGAAATCTTCCGGCTCCGCCACTGGCGAGACGAAAACCACGTCGAGCTCGAGGAGGAGGAAGAGGAGGAGCCTTTCGCACGTGAGCGGCGGCGGCCGCAATATTTGTGCAAGTTGAAGCGGGTCCCGTCTGAAGTGGTTTCATTAGTAATCTGCTTTCATCCTTGTTTCGGCTGCTGCACAAAACCCTCCTTTCAGACGCGTCACCCCCGCCCCCGCGGCAGCCCCACTTTCAGTCACGGGTGGCTCAGCAGTTGACGCGTTTACCAAGCGGGTGAGGGGGCCGAGGTGGTGGTGGTGTGTGTGTGTGTGTGTGTGTGTGTGTGTGTGTGTGGTGGAGGGGGGGGGTTGTGAGTTGTAAGCCGGCGCAAACGTTGGCACTGCTCTCGCTTCCAAAACGCTCCACAGGCGGATTTATTTGCCCGATAGCGTCAGGCGGCTTGTGTGCGGGGGAGGGGAGGACTGGGGGGGGGGGGCGGCGGGGGGATCCTGCGAGAGCCTCAGAGAAATGACAAGGAAACGATTCTCTTCGTTTGTCACCGTTGGTCCCCCACCCCCCCTTTTCCTGCATCACCCCAACTCAAAATGCAGCATCTCCCTCCTTTCTTTTCGTCTTTGTTTCCAGCCAGATGCCTCGACTCGAAGTGTGGCAAAACGCATCTGCGCAGAGATAGAGTGGAATTCAGAATATGTTCCTAATGGCATTAGAGCAGACCATCAGAGCCTGTTTCCTGAATGTATGTGGGGGGAGGAGGGAGGGGTGTCGTGGGTGGTGGGGGGGGGGTATAAAGAGGAGGAGGAATGATCTGCTCCCGGCACCCAGCAACAGGACTCCTTGATGGAGCGCTTTGATAACGTCAGAGCTCCATCTAGGTTGCTTTGTGAGGTACTGCTCGGTAACCTCAGCATTGTGCTCCGCGTTATCCATGCAAAAACGCTCGACCGCCCTGTCCTCTTTTGTTTGGTTTGGTTTTTTTAGGTGCGTTTCGCTCGACTTCTCTTGTCGGTCCAGCGGCAACTTGCGCCGAATTCTGATTTGGCTTCAGTCTGAGTCATTAGGAGAGTCAACAGGAAGCAAAAACAGATGGCAAAAGAAGCATGACAGATAATTGTGCGTCTCCCGGGACCGTTTGTAATTTGTATCCGATTCCGTGCAACCCCCTCATTTTCCTAATGAAAGCCTAATTGAATTTTTTTTTTTTTGACTGGCTGAAGCATATGGTTCCGCCAAGAGCGGAAGGTTTTGCCTAACAGCTGCGAGAAGGCACACGGAGGACACCTGAGTAGCTTCGATCAGGTTGTGGCTCACCGGTAGCTTTTTATCCCAGAGCCGATCTGGACGTGGAAGTTCAACCTGCTCGTGATGAAGCATCTTCATCAAGTCATCGTCATTGTCACAATCCTCTTCATCATCTCTTTTTCTTTTGTTCTTCTTTTCAGTTTTTCTTTTTAACGATGGAAACGTAGCTCTTTGCAGATTTGTTAAAGTGAAAAAGCATATACATTTATATATGTATATGTATATGTATACATGTATACACAGTATTTTGTATGCTGTCTTCTTTTAAAATGTTCAAATAAAACAAAAACTTGTATTCGGAACTGTTTTATTGTATGCTTGATGTTATTTTTTTTAATGCAATGTCTGTTTTGTGTGCAGCACGTAATTCCAAGTAATCTTTTTTTCCGCTTTCCTTTGCAACGACTTGCTATTTGAGCTCTTTGTTCACTGGCGTACTTGCCTTGTCTGTGTTGAATACGTGTGTTTCGCTGAAGACGGGCACCATGTTCCTGCTTCGATGTGTGGACGAATGAAAACACAGCGTTACTGTAAAAACTAAGGAAGGAAATATTCAAGGACTTCTTCTCTTCTTTTGCAGAACTTCGCAACTTTCATAAGATTTATCAGCACACGCTTAACTCGATATGTATTGAATTTTGACGCACAAATTAATCAATTGGTCCAGATGCGACCACACTTGATAAATATTTGCCAGGCTGACTAGCTCAGCTGTTTATAAATGGATCAAAGTCGGGCCTGGGCGTCAGGATCAGCCAGCAGCAGCGTCTCCCTGGTCTCGGCCGACTGTACGCTCGTCTCTAATTCGGGAACTTACAGGCTCTTCAAAGCTCACTGGCAATGAAGTGGCTCTCATTAGGGGTAACGTAGGTGTCAGTCAGTCAGTCAGCCAGTCAGTCGGTCTACAAGCAGGAGCGCAGTAAGCACGGCGCCCCTGATAGGAGCCACTCATCGGGGCTTTTGAGTTAAAGGCTCATTTCATGCAAGGTTAGACACATCAGTCATCGGCTCCCACTCTCCCACCATCTCTTTCACTGGGATTACACACGGAACCCGTGCGCACGGCCGCGATTAACCTGGAAATGAAAGAGTCTTCCGCTGGACTCTGTAGGAGCTGGAGACGTCCTGCACGCAACGACTGAATCAAAGCGTCGCCCGGCTGTCAAAGGTCACGTGTTAGGGAACCATTACTGCCGTTAATTGCGTGTGGAGCCCTTGATTTTATTTTTTCTATATAATGTGCACTACATGGGCAGAGTAACAGGGCATTAATTGGCTCCAGCATGGAGTTCTTTGTAAATATGGATGCTAATTAAGCGTTGCTGCGCTCTGATGAATCATAGAAGGTTGGAGCTCACTCAAACAGACTCACGTGCATATATTAACCTTGGCTCCTTGCACGCTAGTCCACATAATAAAGAAGCGCTGCACGGAACATGGATGCAGTCGCGCTGATCTAGTCGAATCCAACGAACCTTTTGACCAAAAATTTTAATTGATTCATTAAAGATAATTGACTGTACCAATCCTTTTTTTTTTTAAATGCAGCTCTGATCTATCAGTCAACTCTCCAGTACTGGAAATTATTTACTCCTCTTATTTTGCTTTATTACCCTCCAGTTTGGCCCTTTGTGATGTCACTGATACCCGTCTCAGATGCCTGCCTTGTTTATCTCCCCTTCTGAACGTGTGCAATGGTGCAACAAAGCTTCATTGTGAGCAGGAAGCCGAGGGTCTTTTTTACAGGAGGCTGTAAACTGAGGGATGAATGTGCATTTTTCTGGAGATCTGTGGGGTTTTTGATCCGTGCATGTGGCTGTTGCACTCGAGACTGGCATGAAAAATAAAGAGCAGAAAATGTGCATAATATGGGCGCTTTCAATTACAGCTGCAAAATAATTTGGGTTTCTTTGCAAAATTGAAAACAATTTCAACAATTTACAAGTCATAATTCCTTCCTGCTTTTCTCACAGTAGGGCCAACAGCTACAGCACAACTAATGACAGCATAGTGGTTAACAAAAACACTCTGAATTACCCCGTTAAATCTGCTTCTGGAGAAAATGGAGGGAACGGCTGATTGGACTGGTGCATATTTGAGAAGGAGAAGAACTCTAAAATCTGAAAAGAATCTACAATAACTTTTATTTTATCAAAAGTGTAACTTTTCACTCAGTCTAGATTGAACCTTCTTGGACGTTAATAACGCGCACAACTCCACTGTTGCTAAAGAGATGCGGAAACGCTGTTTAATTAGCTTTTTACGGCGAGGGGGAGTTGGTTTTGTTAAGTTTAAAAAAAAAAAAAACAATTAGTTTCAATGTTTTTACGCTAAATCTCTGCTCTTCTAATGTGCTGGAGACGGGTGTGAGTCTACGCCTATGGTGCGAGGGTAGCTAATTAAGTGAACTAGGACGGTAATGACAATTCGCAGTGGAGGATTCCATTACTGTTGTTTACTCTGTGCTTTGTTATGCACAGTGTCCTTATTCCAACCTGTGTGTAGTTTTTTTTTGTTTTTTTTAAGAGTTTGGGAGAGAGACCAAACATTTAGGTGTAGTGAGCCAAAGACATGAGTGAACACGATTCCATTTATCTTGCTGCTGCCTCGCTTTGGAAAGTACTTTGTGCCGTGCTTCTCAATTGGAGACACTGGCTCTTCTCTCTCTGAATAAAATTCTTGGTGGCCTGGCTGTCCGTGCCTGACGTCTTCGAAGTGAAGGGGCCGTGAAAACACTTTCACGGCCAGACGTGGTTTTCCACGTTGAGGGAAAAACCTCTCTGTTCTCTGTTCGGAGAGGAGAGGCACGCATTTTTTTTTTATAAAAATTGATCCGGTTGTTTGCGAGAAAGAAAGATTTCCTCCATAAAAGCGCCTGAAAACCAAGTTTGAGGATTAAGTTGAGTAACTGGGTCATGATCTCTGAAAGAGACGCTGCTGCTGGGCAAATTCTCAATTATGCCCTTTTTTTTTTTTTTTTTTTTTTTAGCAATTTGCTTAAGCAAAAGCATGTTGCATTCCATCAGGATGAGGGTGGACATATTTGCAGTGCATGGCTCTAAAACTTTACAAATCCCTGATGAAACAACTTCATAAGTACTTTGCAGGATAGACAAGTGGGAGGAAAGCACTCTTTTATTTTCCCAAAGAGTTATTTTTTGTTTTTCATTATGTTCATCATAACGTTAGTGTGATCTTTGTCCGAGCCAATCTTGACTCACTTGGCATTTTCAGACTGACGCCTCACTGAAAAACTTAAAAGGCCCAGTTATTATGATTTGAATTACTGCAGCAAAAAAAAAAAAAAATGATTGCAGAATAAATTGAAAAGGTATATGTTGGAATTTTAGAATGTAACTTGTCGAGCAGTGTCGTGCATTTGGATCATTTTTGTTATTCTTGTTAATAAATTATGTCAACCCATGGTTAAAATAATAATGAACCGGTTGCATGTTGCAGAAAAGTGATTACTGATGCTTTATTCATCAGGATAATCTGGGTCATCACTTTATTTACGCACAATCCTGCGTTTCTCAATGAGATTCTTGAAGATTTGGGGACAGCAAGTGTCAGATTGCCCCGCCTCCCACCCCCACCCTGTCGTGCCTATTAAATGGTTATTTTTAACGGCCAAAGGAAAAGCATTTGTAGTACTTTGCTGAAAATGCATGCCTTGTTAGCGATGCACGCCCCGTGTGATTATGTGCATGCAAATCAATTCAATGGATCTACCAGCCGTGTGCAGAGAGGGGGAAAAAAGCAAACAGTGGCAGATTTCTCCAAATGGCATCATCTCCCTTTCATTATTCAATACAAAGGGAAGCCTCCTCCAAGCGAAGGAGACGAGAGTTACACTGTTGTAACGCCTGTTCAAACACACTGGCAGAGGTTTAATCGTACCAATATGAGTAAAACTATCCTTCAATGTGATTATATTTCCATGCTTACACATTTTTTTTTTCCTGAAATGCAGAAGGTTGCAAATTCCAAGACATTGCTCTTCAAGACACTGCCCTCTAGTGGAACCATGGGAGGAGCTCATGACGTGACTGCAACCCTTGCATAGTGCACAAAACCTGGCAAGCTAATTTTTGACAAACTGAAAAAATCTTTAGCGTAACCTCAATTCTCACAAGAAAGCAAAAATAATTTTCTTCAATAACCGCAAGTTATTAAATATAATGAACACCTACAAATCTGGCCTCTTAGTTATCGGGTAAGTACAAAGACAGACGATCCGACAGGTATTGGGCTAAGCTAGAATGGACAGTGGGAATGGGCTTATCCAATGTCATGCCTATATCATCCACTAGAGGGCAGATTGAATGTCTCTTCTGTTCTGTATCTTTGTTTATTCTGACAAATGCTATAAATCGCAACCCTCCAAGTAGCGACCGCTTCTTTTCTCTTTTTTTTTTTGCGTTTTTCTTCGTTTTGCTACATACTTGACTAAACAATTTTTTTGCGGTGTATTTTAAAGTGAGGCCCCTCGATCCAGTGTTCAGACAGGGTTAACGCCGCGCTGTTTGCTGCGGCAACGAGGCTCTAGTGCCATTTAGCGACAGTCGGCTCTTCTTGTGCTCTAAACGAAGCAGCACTTTACAGGTTAAAACTCCTGTAATTGCGCGCCGTCGTAGATAAAACTACTCCAACATCACTCGCCGGTTAATGGATCTTGCGGGGACAGAACACTTCCCTCTTTGAGAAAAAAAAATGAGAGAGGTTTGATCCGCCACGACTGCTGTCCGAATCTCCCACCGACATGATGCTTCAAGACATTTTTCATTATCTCGTTCATGTAGCGCGGCTTTTGTTGTGCTGTTCATCAAGAGCTGCTGTGAGCAATTAGATTAGGTGAGACCGGCTCAGGGGCTTATATTACTATTTAATAGGCTTAGCTGATCAATGTTTCGCAGAGGCAAATCACTCTCCGAGATATGACAGAGCGATGATCAATGGCTCGCCAGGCCGTCGCTTTAGCGCTGGAAGAGGACAGCGCGGAATGTTTTAGCCCGTAACTCCTCGAAACGTCCCTGTTCTAACACACACACACACACGCACAGAACATACACACACACACACACACACACACTGCCCCAGTTTCTACATGTATGTTGGGTTTAGAATGTAAATAATAGAGCAGAGAGCGAGGCTGGAATCGCGTCTTTTCACTGCACTGTACTGACATGCGCGTTTTCTGACATGCTCGTCTCTTTGTTAACGCGTGGGGGCCACGAGAGCGTCTACATGACGGCCCGCGAGTGTTTTACGCTCCTCTTTGCATTATTAACAAAGAATGTAAAAAAAAAAAAAAAAAGGAATGAAGAGTCTGAGTCATCCTGAACACATTGTCCTCATCCATCCGGCCCCGCTGAGCCGTTAGCATAAAAAGCGCTATTGCACAGCGTCTCATTTGCTTTAAGCATTGGGTTTGACTTGCACGTATTTATTATACAAGGCCAAGTCCCCTGTCTTTTGTGTGGTTCCCTGCTAAGTGTAGCGCGCATTAAGGCGGACCAATTTAGACAGCCCTTTCATGCCACTTAATGTGGATTTTGTTTATGATATAACACGCCACAGGGGAGGCGCCAAATCACAAATAGTTCATTAACGGTCCGGAGCGAACACGTGGCAAACAATCTACAGGTCCTATAGGATCCGCTGCCTGCTGCTTTCCTTTTGTAATTCATTGCAAATCATGCCTACCTGCCAATTTATTTTATTTTGTTTTATTTTTATTTTTGTCCAGCAACCTCCTGATAACTTTGATCGAAACCAGCGTGAGAACAGTCAGATCAGACTAATGGACCTTCTGAACATTATTCTGAACCCCAGCTTGTTAGCGCTGCCGCAGTTCTGGCGGTTCCAACGCCGCATCAAAGAGTCGACAACGGTCATTTCTACCTCCAGGCGTTTCCTTGTCTCCCCTTTTGAAAGCCTTTTAATATTTGTTTAAAGACTGATGAGACGTGACGGAAGCTGGTTTGGTCTTGATTTGTTTCTTTTTTTTTTTTTTTTTTTTTAATTGTTGACTTACTTATTATATTGTGCTAATTGTGACCTTCGGATTTCTATAAAAAAAGGAAGGAAGTCACCAAATCAGACTAATTTTGACGCGCTCCCTGTCAGTGGCTGATGCATTGTGTCGTCTAATACACTAACATGAGTTTTGTGTGAGTTTGTTGTTGACGATCACCTCCATTTACTTGCAAAATCTGCAGAAGATATAAACACCTCATTAGGGCCACACTGCCAAAAGCGAGGAGAAGTTTTTCTTTCCTTTTTTTTTTTTTGTTTTTTAAATAAATAAATAAAAAGACGGAAACGTGCGCACCATGTGCACAAGTTGTGGGAGCAGAGCAGAAACATGTCTCAAAGGGCGCGCGACTCAATCTGCGCAGCTGACGCAACCTCACCCGCAGCGTCGCCAACGTCAATTTTCTGAGTGTGGCATCAGAACATTGTCCCACATTTTGCTCTCTGTCCCCTCCGCCGAAACAAAGAGGGCACTCATTTCAAGCCAAGACAGCTCGGAATACATTTGTCTAATTTCACAACGGCACGCAATGTTGTGTTTTTTTTTTCTCCAGCCCGTAGGTTGAAGCCATGATGACGATGACTAGGCAACTCTTTGAGGAAACTGTGGATCAATAGCATGTTCTGTCCATGACCCCTCGCCCCTCCCTCCTCTGTGGCTTTTTTCGATGGCTTACACATGTTTACTTTTCATTTTCGTTCTTTGTTTCCCTTTTACCGGGTGTGCGGGGTGGGTGGGTGGGGAGGGGGCGGGGCTGGGGGCGGGCCCTCAGAAGACGCGCCAGGGGTAAAGAAAACAACAAGCAAAGCCAGGACGCGGGGTGTTGCATGTTTTGCTATGTGTCTACGCTGTGCTTTCCAAGAAAATATTAATACTTGCGACTCATCCCCTGAAATTCTGCTGCCTTTATTTTGTTTTGTTTTGTTCCTTTGACTTTTTTTGACAGCCTAGAGTAACGCAGAAAACTAAAACGCGGGCGGACGTGTGTGGTCTTTGTTTCTAGCCATGTACTGCTTCAAACACTCTGAAAAGAGAAAAAAGAAAAAAAAGAAAACACAATGTAATAATAATAAGCTTCTCTTTTTTTTGTTCTTAGACCATCAATGTTTAAGCCTAGCTTTCATATGAACCTCTATTTTGTCCCATAGAATATGGAATGATCGGAGAGCATACAGTAAAAAGTCAGCGGCCGAGATCAGTTCATGACACAAAGGCCCTGAAGGAGCAAGCTGAATCTGCTAAATTTATGGCACAAACTGGTAATATACAATAGTTGTTTCTTTACTTGATTTTTTTTTTTTTTTTTTTTGTCGACTACACTTAATTTCATCATGCATGCTCTCTCTCTTGTACTGCACCGTTTTTTAAGTGGAAATGTTTTGCATCTATGATTTTTTTTCCCCCCCTCCCATTCTCAGTAGAAACGTGTGAATTAGATAAACAAATGTCCCATTTCCCCCCCTCACCAGTATTTACTTTAATTGGGGTTTTTTCTTTTTCTTTTTATGGGGTCTGTTTGTTTTATTGTCACATAGAGAGTTGGCAGGTGTATTACTCCCGGAACGTATTCACATCGCATTAATTAAAAGAGCCGTAAAAGATTAAAAAAAAAAAAAAAATAAAAATAAATAGATAATAAATAAAAAACTGAATAAGCACTGATGTGGTGAATGATTCCCTCTTAGGCAAGATAAATTAAAACGTCATTTTGCTGAGAAACCCCAAAGCCTGCCGCCAAACATGAAACGCTCACTCATAAAAAGTGAAGCTAATAGATGAAAGGACATAAAGTGAAGGTGTTTGGCCAAATCAAATCAAGCCAAGTTAAATTAAAGGAAGTGACATTATCTTCACTCCAGTCTGTTTAATGGAGTCGGAGATGAAACAGCAGATTTTCCTTTTACCATTATTACATTTTTTTTTTTTAAATTATGCACTTATTTTTTTTGCCTCTTTCAATCATTATTCAGAGCACACACACTTCTTGGTGGGTGGGGTCCAGGTGCAAGAGGGGATTTTTTGGGGCTTTTTTTTTTTATTTCTTTAAATTTAGATTTTTTTTTCCCCCGTGTTTTGTCCATTCCTACCGCTGTCATCCTTTACCCCTCATTGCCATTGTCGCCCGACGCCGCACAAGCACTAACACACCACTGCCAACTCTAACACAGGTCACCCCCCCTCATGTCGCACACGCTGTAGTTTGGTTGTCACCACCCCCCCCTTCCCCCTCTCCCGGCAAAGTCGCATCGCCGTGCTTTTCTGTTTGTCATTCTCACACGATTTAATCTCCCTGTTCTGCATCATTTCACAAATTGATCCACCTTTCAGTCGATTTTATGATCTGAAAAGAGAAAAATGAATTGAAGGGCAAGAAGGATCAGGTTCTTCTATTTGGCTGAATCCATATGTTCCTCGTGCAACATGTTGAAAGACAACTCCAAAAGCTTCCAAAAGAGAAAAATTCCAAAAACTTTTACTGAATTCCAATGACAGAAATGTATTCAGAGCTGCAGTTGAAAGATTTTTTTTTTCTCCCCACCTGGAGTATTAGCATAATCAGACATGAATTATTGGGTGACCGCTCCCATGCTGGAGTTTGATGTTCTTTTCACATGCCATCAGATATTTTTGCCTCCCTCTCACGAAGGCGACACCATGAGGGCCCAGTGCCCCGCTGTCAAACACAGCCTCAGCTTCTCATGGACTTTTGTTTTCCCCCTCTTTTGGTATTTGACCCTAATGGTGGTGTGTCTGTCTGTCTTTTGACTCCAAAGCGAGCTCCAGCTACCGCCTTTATCTTGACTGCTGTTTGCCACTTTGCAGGCATAGTTAAGCTAATTAATCCACCTGCTCTAACTTTGCAAAAGACATTAAAAAAAAAAGAAGAAGAAAAAAGCCAAAGTAATTAAAAAGATTTGAAAAAAAAAAAAAAAATTCCAGTCGGATTGCGTGGAGTGAAAAGCTACTGCTGCTTTCTTGTGGCTATGCACGTTCAAAAATGGAATTTTCTAAAATAAAGTCGTAGGCAAATTGGGGCTGAATTTACACACAAGCTTTCGTTCTCCCTTCACCCCTTCATCCCCAGTGCCCGACAGCCTAGAACAAATCCACCCCAAAAAAAAAAAGAATTGCAATCTTTATCGTTGTTCTTTCTTTTTTTTTTTGCTCTGCTGTTGTCAAGGAAACCAGACAGATTGCTGCAGTGTGAGGGATATCCATATCTCAGAATCAACTAACACCCATTCAACTCCATCTTATTTTCTCAGACGTTGTCTTTCTTGCATGTTGCCATGTTTCTACCAGTATTTTTCCTCTGTGTTACCGTGATTTTCCTTTCCCCCCCCCCCCCCCCCGACGTTAATTTGAGCCAATTACATGCCCTCGTGGAGAGAGAGAGAGAGAAAAAAAAAAGATGCATGAGTCATATTTGCTTTTTTTGTTGTTAGAATCTAGTGAAACGGATCCTGTCCCTCATGGTATTAATAGCGACGCCCTCTCTGTGATCTTTGCAAAAACACACCTTCAGATTTTATTTAGAGACGCTAAAATGAACACATTTTTTTTTTTTTTTATTTTTTTTTTTGCTTTTTGGAAAGCTATTCCAAGGGACACGTCACGTGCTCCCTGTAGATGACATCACCCCATATGGAAAACCAAAGATCACAGGGGGGTGGACCGGTGATAACAGTGACCCCCACTTTACCCCAACTGAGGCTCACTTTAGGCCCCGCCCCCTCCCCTTCCACTAAACCGAGCTCACTCCCCAACCTCCTCCCCACCCGACCCGACCCCCTCCCCTCACTCCCCCGTGCCCCCATCAGCCCCGCCCCCCAGGGGGGACCGTATTGCTGCATTTAACTAGTGTCACCCTTCTCCCACACAGGTGAATCAGGTGCAGAGGAGTGGTCCCAGTGGAGCTCATGCTCTGTAACATGCGGCCAAGGGTCGCAGGTGCGAACAAGAACATGTGTCTCACCGTACGGAACACACTGCAGCGGCCCTTTAAGAGAATCAAGGGTTTGCAATAACACTGCCCCTTGTCCAGGTAGTGTTAGCCGCAGATTCTTGACTATTCATGTATATTCTTTGCTCATTTGTTGTTGATGGGAGCGACTGTTGTTACTGTGTTTTAACAAGCCTTTAAATGTTTGTGTGTGTATATATATGTATACATATCCGTGTATACATATCTATATATTTGAGATTGTGTAACTATTGCAGGTATTCCTACAATTAATCCAATGCTGTTTCCTTGATGTTTTTATTACTTTTCATTTTTTTTTTGTGACGGTCAGATTTTGTTTTCATCGCCACATCCCTTTTTTTTTTTCCACCCGGGATGTTTTCCATTTCACAAATCCGTGAAAGGCAATTCATCAGCATTGAAATGGTTCGAGGACACACGCTTCTGGGCGGAGCTTGGGGAGCAGTAGGTGCCGACGCGCTGTCGGCTTCATTCCTCTGAAGGTCATCCGAGCGTTTCGAGAGAGAGAGAGAGAGTGAGAGAAAAAAATAGCCCCGGCGCACGATTCCTTCAGACGCGCTAAGACGCCTCAGCCCGGAAACGGCGGATGAGTCACCGGCGGTCAGGTGTAGGCGCCGGATGCTTCTCTGAACTAGTGTTTGCAGCGAGCTAATGTTTGTCTGTGTCTTGGCTGGGGAGGTTCGACACAGATGTTATCCGTCTTTCGGGGTTGTTCGCGTGCGGAGGGAGGCGGCGGGTAGGGGGCGCTGAGATGCTCTCTAGATCCTCAGACCTCAGGAGTCTCGGGGCTCCAGCGGAGACCTGCAGACGCCCCTCCAGCATCCACTGAACACGGCACACTCATTACTAATCCATGCACTGTGGTAATTATGCAAATATATATTTGCATTGATAGCTTTTCTTTTATAGGGTAAAGTGAAATAGCATGTTAACAGCAAATAGTATGGGGACCACTTTCAGATCTCAATGTATTAACGAATAGTGAAGGTTGAGTTGAGGCACCTGGACTGGCTTTAGTATCCTAAAGATGTTTCTTCAGTATTTTTCGATTATAATTATGGCTATTATAAGCTTCTCCACTTAGTAAGTCAACAACTTTACCTTATTTTCCATTTCATAAAGACCAAGAGCAGCAGATTCTGCAGAAAACAACAGCGATGCACACCAAATTAGCCTCTTTTTTTTTTCTTTTTTTTTTTTTTACCCCAAAAGACCTTTGAAACTTTGCGGACCGACGGTGATGAGTTTGCAGCCAGTGATGAGCTCACGGTGGCTCCGTGCGCCTCCGGCCCTGGATTAAGAACGTCGGGCTTTTAATGTTGTTCTCACCGTGGGCCGACGTAATCAGCTCCGGGAGGGAGGGGCTTCCAGCTCGGGGCTCGGCCTGATTGCCTGTTTGCTGACCCGAGTGCGGCGCTCCCCGCTCAGACAGTAAATTGGATGGTGCTGTTAAGTCTAGTGCTTTTTGCGAGTCCATCAAAACGCTCCGGAGCCGCGTCGTCCGTTGCTGTGATTTATGGCGAGCCGTACTTCATCGCGAAATCTGGCATGTTTAAGCAGGTCAGTCGCTCGGGTGGACCCCCCCAAGGAGAAAGAGTCACTTCCATGAATCATCCACCCCAAAAAAAAAGGGGGGAAAAAAAGAAAAAAGCGCTGGCCTCCAGCTTTAATGCGTCTCTTCTGCAAAAACCCCGGGCAGCGCGAGAGCTCGTCATTTTCAGCGAGCAGCGCCGGATTCCTGAGACGTGCAGGAATTTGGTGGCGTGAGAAGAAAACTGGTGTAGCAGGACCACGACCCTCCAAAACCGTGCGACCCTCTGAATAATTTCGCCTCTTGGTTCGGACCTGCAGATGTCGGCCCGTTTCCAGCCCAGAGTGGTTTTACGATTGTTTGTATTTAAGGATCTGTTTGCAAGGGGAAATAATTGTAAACCTTCCCCTTCACTTTACTTTACTATTCAGCCTTGAGCAGTACAATTATATTTTTCCAATCAACGTTCTAAACTTGCAGGCGATATAGCAATACCTTTTCTTTTGCGACAGTAGAAAACTAGTCCAGGGATTTGAGGGGGGATTCCCTCTTGGAACGATGCCCCTATAAAAAAAATAAAAAAAATAAGAGTCTATATCTAATATCCTGCAAGGCAGACGGATCGATTCACCTTTTTTCTCCCCCAAGCGTCTGTACGGCGAGGCCTCCACTCTAGACTGTGACTTGAATTAAAGACACATCTCTGGCTGCCTGAAAGGAGCCTTACCTCTTTGTCAGCAGGGCTGCAAACACACCTACTTCATCTTGGGATCAGCGGCTCCGGGGAGCCGCACATGGAAAACAGGGATGCCGCCGTAGACGCGTCGCTGCCTGCCGCCGCCGCCACCGCCGCCGCCGACTATTCAACAGAGAACAAAACAAACCGATGCTTCAGGAAATACTATTTTTACTCAGGTTGCGGCGCTTTCTTTGCCAAACAACAGCGCTCAGCCTTCCACATTGTGGAGGAGCCGGAGTGGCTATTCTGCACAACAGAGGCTCTGTCGTGATCATCGTCTACATTCATTCCAAAGGATAATTATTGCGGATAATTATTGCACCGCTGGAGACCGCTGGAGACTGAAGACGATGCGGCTGCAGCCGGTAAAAACACACAACGAGTCGTAGGTGGCGCCCTGCACCTCGAATGCACCTCGAATGCAGAAGTTTGTTTGTTTGATGTCTGAGGGACAAACAAACAAGCAGAGCACGATGTCGAGAAAAACATCTCGCTGCACCTTTAAATACATGTATTGAAAAACACCACACTGGATTGTGGTTGTTTCCTGTTTTGCTGTATTCTTAAGTCGACTAAAACCAGATGCTATCATCAACATATAAAATGTGTCCGTCGGACACAGTGGACAATGACAGAAAAGGTCGCACGGAACTCAGTGGCAGAATCAGATTAAGACCAACATCAATATTTAAGTTGTTGTTGTTGTTGTTTTTATTTTATTTTAAAAATTAATTAGCCTAAAATTCGGACGCTGTGACCATGATTTCTAAAACCTGCATGGTACTATTCTGCATTTGAAAATATTCCATAAGTTTTGTGGGGTTTTCTTGTTTTTGTTTTGTTCATTTTGTTAGTTGTTTTTTTGTTCAGTGAGGCTGCGTTGACATTCTTTTTTAGACGGTGTTCGGTTTTTAAACTAATTCCGAGTCATCTTGTCGAGGCAGGCGACGACTGTAAACTGAAACCCCGAAACTTAGAACGAAACTTAACTAAATTCTTAACGAAAATCTTCATCTTCTCCTTTGTGTGATTCTTAAGATCTTCAGTCTAGTTGCAGTTTGTTTGGCCCGAGCCGCCGCAGTGGTTACGTAAACAGAGAAAAAAAAAAAAATGGACGGTCGGCACCACCGGGGATGTCAGCGAGCTATTATTCATAGTGACTCATGTGCTTTTTATTCATAAGTAGCACAAATGGCACCTTGAAAAAGAAAAGTGGAATTCGGATGCGGGCTTCCGCGGGAAGGCGCCGCTGGAACCATTTGAGAAGGCAAACTGATGACTGGAGGGGGGGGTGCAAAAAAAACAACAAAAAAAAAGCAAAACACTCTTGGCGGTGTCCACCCTTTCGTGTGGCTCCAGGACTCTCACCCCCAGCAACACGGATACAAGTCGGCGGCGTGGCCGCGGCCGTCGAGTGGTGGCCGCCGTTCAGAGGGAGAAAGGCGGCAGCTCACAGAGGCCGAATCCTATTCCGAGGTGATTGCCTGCTTTGAACTCGGAATTCTCTGCGGCGCACTCGCACGCCCGGGCCTCGGCGGGACACCTCGCCAGCAGCATCAAAGCAGCGGGTCAGGAGGCCGGCGGTGGGGGTGGGGGGTGGTGGAGCTGCAGTGGGAGGGCGGGGGGAGAGGGGCTAGGAGGACGGCCGGGAGAAACAAACTGTCGTCCTGCAGGAACGTCGGGGGCCTCGACTCCCTCCGAAGATGAAAACAGCTGCCTGCACTCAGACATGTTCCACAGTCTGCCCTCCCACTCACCGGCCTATTATCGCCTTTGTGCTGCTGCCGCTGTCAAAGCAAAACGAGTTGTGCAAGTGCGGACGCTAAACTTTGTCCTTTGCTGAAAAACACAACAATCCCATCGCGAAAAAAAAACAACTCTGGTCCGCTTCGTATTCTGCAACGTGGCTCCCAAACTTTTTTTTTTCTTTTTTATTTTCAATAATGAGCACCCGCTAATTTAAAACAGCTCCCAGTGTCGAGACGAAGCAGATGGCGTGAAACGCCTGATGAGCTTTTTCGGCGGCTCTCGCCGAAGTGAAACTGTTGCTGCGATAAAAAAAAATGTAAAAATCACACCTTTGCCAGCCGGAGCGTTCAATCTTTAAACATCAGACCGAGATGTGGGAGGAAAAATAAGAAGTCTTCACTTCCCGTCTGAACGCGCCGTTTAAAAATAGCGCCATGGCAGGGTTATGAGAATGTAAAAAGTAGCAAAAAAAAAATCTCTTCGCGAAACGAAATTGACAGTTTAATGAAATGCGTGTCAAAATATTTACCGTCTCCACTTCAAATTCTTCCCCTCATCGTATCCATGACTTGGTTGAACAAGCGCCATCACAATGATTCGGTTATTTCTGCGTTAATGGGTCGTTTTGCGCGAACTAAAATCGCGGATGGTTCATGAGAAACGAGCGTTCGGTGACGTGCGGCGTCAGACACGGATGTCGACCCAACCGAACGAAGCCAAGCGCCGCAGACCTGCTGCTCCTCATCCTCGCCTCGAAAGCAGATTATCTCTCGTTGACCGTCTCTGTTATTCACCATTGACTGACTGGCTCCTCCCTCCAGGAAAACTTCTCGATGTTAGCGGTTAGCATGTGTGTCCTTTTTCTTTTCTCTTCTTGCATGATGTCAAAAAGTCGCGTCTAGGCGCCAGAAGCTCAAGGAAACGCAACCATGTGTCCCTGTGCTCCGTGTTTCATCCCTCTCATCTGTTTTTGTTTTTTTTTTTTTTTTTTTCACCCCAACTCACTCGCTAATTGTGATGAATTGATCTCATTCCATTAATGGCCCTTTTTTTTTTGAGTTTGTTATCGGTCTGTTAATGCCACAGCAAGACGGGAGTGTTCGGGGGGATTTGGGAGTTGGGGGGGGGGGGCAAACATTGATCAGGCCTGACGCCTTCTCTGTGCCCGCAGTGCACGGTGTGTGGGAGGAGTGGTCACCGTGGAGCCTTTGCTCGTTCACTTGCGGCCGAGGCCACCGCACTAGGACTAGGATGTGCGCGCCCCCTCAGCACGGAGGCAGGGCCTGCGATGGACCCGAGACCCAGACTAAGCTTTGCAACATAGCCCTTTGCCCAGGTATCGCCTCGTCTGCTCTTATTAATGATCAACCCTTGGGGGCGGGGGGGCGGGGCTTAATGATTGGGGGCAGGTGAGATCAGAACGGCGTCTCAATCCTCTTGGTTTAGGCTTATTTAGGCTTGCTATATTAATCATTTCCCAGCAGAGCGCCGCAAAGGTGAGTAAAATAAATTAGTCTGAGTGCAGGGGGGATTTTTTTTTTTCTTTGCAGGGGCATTAGAAGTAAAAGCACTTACACAATGATGCGGTTTAGGTAACCCTGTTAAGTGTCTACTGTAATGCCGACGTCGAAATCACTTACCCGCAATTGCTCGTGAATGGTAAGCAGATTAGCCATGATGAGTTTTTCCGCACAGTAAATTTTTTTTTTTTTTTTTTTAGCGGCGCTTCGCTCACCGACTCGGTGAAAACCTCTCAATCCCACGTTCCCCTCAGCCCAGATGTGGTGGGGGAGGAAATGAAAGTCTGTCTATTTTTTTTTTCCAACAGTAATAATCTAAATCTCACCATGAGGGCCGTGAATAGCAAGGAAAGTGTGTTATACCGCCTCTGGCGGAGCTCTAACCCCGTGTAGGATGGGAAGGGCTATCAGCGCCGTCCTCCAAAGTCTAGTCACTGTGTTTCCTGCTGTGTGTTCTTTTGGTTTTTTTTGTTTTTGTAACCCAGCGAGACGCGAGTGATCTGAATATCTCCTCCCATTTCTGTCTGCCATCCCTCTCCCCCTGCTTGTCGGGGTTGTGGTTGGCGCCTCAGTGGACGGCCAGTGGCAGGAGTGGAGCTCTTGGAGCGATTGCTCAGTGACCTGTGCCAATGGCACTCAGCAGAGGACCAGGCAGTGCTCAGCAGCCGCCCATGGGGGATCAGAGTGTCGCGGTCACTGGGCAGAAAGCAGAGAGTGCCATAATCCAGACTGCACAGGTAACACAAAAATCCTGAGCCTCTTAATTCTGCATCCGCTTTGATGTCTAAATTTGAAGTCGTCCTTTCAGCAGCGGCACCGGGGGGATGGAGGGATCGGGGGGGTGGGGTTGTTGTCGTCGAAGTTGTTCAAAGCTCAGTTTGGGGGCCTTTTTACGTACCGCAAGTGGAACAAATGAAGGGCATAAAAAAATGTGACATTTGTAATGCCAGGAAAATAGAGGAACACAAATAATTAAGTATTGACGGAACACTCCAAAAAAAACCTACAAAGCAGTTTCTCCTCCTTTTAGAAGAATTAAAAGTGGACCTCGGCTGTTTCCGGGCGAATTTGAGACAGTTTGAGGACTCTTTTTACAGAGGCTAGCGCCTCATCCTGGGTGATACAGCAGAAACTAGCTAGCTAGCACAACTAGCAACAGTACTTTGACATGTTTCCTTAAAGATCATAGTTTTTTTTTTAGAGCTTGCATCTTGTTAGTGCCAGATATTGAGCTTGTCTTGATTAGACCAAAATTACGTCCATTTAGCAAAAACCATGTGGCTGTTGTGTCTGCTTGCAGGGCAAGAGTGTAAAAAATAAATAAATAAATAATTTTATCGTTAAAAATAAAAGCAGCAGTTTGGTTTAATTTTTCTTTTAAACTACGGCCTTTCCGCTACGCCATCACCAACCTCAGCGATCACGCAGCCCGCCGTAACGTAACGCCACGACTCGCTCTGAGCCGAAAATCTCCGCGGCGAGAATCGTAGCCGCGTCGTAAGAATCAACAATAATGTTTAAGACCATGTTCCATCAATTGGATTTGCCAAATCCAGTTAGGATGTGGCGCGTGCCGTTCCCATAATTCGGGGTTAGCTGTCCAAAGTGCCCGTCAACATCACGGCTGCATTAAGAGGCTCGACGTCGTCGGCTTAGAGGTCTCGGTGAGCCCCTCTGAACCGCCTGATCGCGCCGAAGGCGGCGGGCGCTGCGCCAATCTCACTCTCCTCTTTTTTTTTTATTTTTGCACTTGGAAATATATACCCGGAGCCGGCGCATTTTCAGGTGCTGCTGTTTTGCCTCACACTGAGCGGACTGCAAATTTGCAATTAATCCACTCGATGAGGTGCCGACTGTTTGGCCGTTTCTGTTTTGTTTCCGGGTGAGGGGGATCGAACGCAGAGCGAGACGAGCGAACCGCTGAACTAGTCGGCCCCACGTCCACTCAAAGCCCCAAATTTTCCCTTTTCTTTTCTTAACCCTCTCCCTCCCCTAATATAATCATCAAGTGTATCTTCCAGCGCCTTGACCGCCAAAGGGCAACAGACCCTCTGTTGAAGTGCGACAAATAAAAGAGAGACCTCGACGAACAGGCACAACAGAGGGTTTCAGCTTCTTTGAGCCCCAGTTGAGCTATCAGACTCCAAAATGCCGATTCACGGGACGTTTATTTCTTTCTTTCTTTATATATTTTTTCCCCTTATTGACCTCCTGCGAGACGTAAACACACCCCCGAAAGCAGGTTTCAGGGGGCGGTGGTGTTGCGTCAGCTGGCGGCCCTCCGGATGCATTAGCCGCAGAGGTTTGTTACAGCACATAAAGCTGCCGCGCATGTTTAAAGACGAGGTCAGCGCGGCCGCCCGAGTGGAGCGTCGTAACCTTGTCGCGGCGGTTCACGCAAGGACGTGTGATTTACGCCGCCGCTTAAAGCGGATCATCTGTTCCCTCTCTCTGGGTGCGTGTGTAAGTGCGTGCGTGCACGTGCGTGCGTCGCATCTACAAGTGTGTGTAATGACAAGGGTGTAAAACATGCGGCCGATTTTGCAAACTTCAGCATCAAAGTCTTTCCAACGTATTGGCAAAAGGGAAGCCAACGGTCACCGGCCATAAGGTTGCTTCAGCACTAAAACAACACACACACAGCAGAGGTGGGAGGTAACGAAGTGCAAATACTTTTTTCAGGTAACTGTACTTTACTTAACTATTTCTGTTTCTTTACTTTTACTCCCTACATTCGTACACAAATACATGTGCTTTGTACTCATTGGAAAAACATGCTGGTTGCTTTTGTGTTGAAAAGGGTTTGAAAGACACAAATTCTTCTTAAAGTAATTCACTTATTACTGTTGTTGCTTGAAGTGGAGCCATTTGAACCATGCTGTTGTGTTGTTCAATATAAAGGTGGATCATATTATAGAGGGAAATAATTTTAAGAGTACCTTAGCTTTTCAACAAATGTATTTTTTCATTAATTGCAAAAAAAATATTTTTTTCTTTTTACTTACGTATATTTGAGAATGTGTACTTTCTTACTTGAATGTACTTACTTTAGCAAAGGATTTTAATCAGTACTTTTTTCACAAGTATCCATACTTTTACTTAAGTACCGAATGTGATTACTTTTGCCACCTCTGACACACACACACACACACACACACATGCACCTAATTGTTATGAAGCGATGCTGTGGTGCTCCTGAACCACATGCTGGATGCGTGACAGGACCGAGAAGCTAATGTAATTAAAACCGTCGCTCAATTTTAACCGGAATTTGTTGCCGCCGCGGAACCTGATGTGACTGAAATTGCCCGCGACTTGAGATGATTACTCTTATCTCGTTAGTGGCTCGGCCCGATTTGTCCTTTTCTCACGACCTCGCGGGTGTAACTGAGCGTCGCGGCTCTGTTCCAGCCAACGGTCAGTGGAACCCCTGGGGTCCCTGGAGCGGCTGCTCCAAGTCGTGCGACGGCGGCTGGCAGAGGCGCGCCCGGGTGTGTCAGGGAGCGGCGGTGACCGGGCAGCAGTGCGAGGGCAGCGGCGAGGAAGTCAGGAAGTGCAGCGACCAGCGGTGCCCAGGTGAGTCAAAGGGCTAATAACTGGGGTAAGTGAGAGGCCTGTAATTATCTGTGCGGGGTGAACGACATGTCTCATTACATCAGTGGAGTTCAGAGTCGCCCTCCGGAGCGTGGCGGGTGTTTCTGCAAGCCACGCTGCACACGCATGCACGCACACACATACACACACAGTGTTGGGGATTACATGCAATGCCGTAACATAATTTAATGGCTAAATAAAGATAATTTCAATCAGTTACGATACTGGAAGAATGCGTAATTAAGCTACAGTTCTTTGTGAAATGATTGATGATTACAATTTCAATTAGATCTGACAAATGTTTAAAAACAATTTGACAGAGGGGCAGGAGTAGATGGATGTGTTTGGTGACCCGCCTCATAGGAGGAAAATGTATCATTGGATATATAGAAAACGTGTTTTAATGTCAATTGAAAATGAACAAAAGCGTTACAACAACTGTCTTTGAGGCCCCATGGTATTTAGCGCTTTATTAAAATGACTCTTAAAACACTGAAAAAATGGATGATAAACAGCTATTTTATGACTTGCTTACTATTAATATAATTTCTTCACGTTTGGCGCACAGACAAAAATTTGATACTACAGCAGATGTACTGATTCTGATTGGTTTCCCCTGTCACGTTCGGAATTGCAGCGCCCCCTACTGATCACCTGCCAGTTAAATTGTCTCCCTCTAGAGCATGGTATGCAGCAACAACGATGTGGATGAAAAACGCTTTTCAGCACTGGAAGTATGAAAAATATTTTGCGCAGCTATCAGAAAAGGGCACAAATGTAATTGCCAAATGCAAATAATGTTCGCCTGCCGCCAAGATGTTGTCAACCTCCAACATGTCCATGTCATGTCGTGACATGTCTGACATATCGCTTCCGTTTTGAGTACTGCTGGGAGCTTCACACTGCCAGGTCTAAACAGCTGAGGACGTGAATTTCAAATTTGGAAAAGTAATCAAAATTTAATCAAATGCAATAGAATTGATTTCCTTTATTTATCCCAAATTGGGGAACTACACATTACTTTGATAAAGTAAATGAAATCGTTACACTGCTATTACATTTTCAAGAGGGTAATTCTATTTGTAACTGGTTACATCTGCAAAGTAATCTTCCCAACGCTGCTCACACACACACACACACACACACACACACGCTTTTCTATATTGTCCTCCTGCGTCGATGTCCCCGACACCCAAAGACGCCTCCACACACCTTTGATCTCCGCCGCTTCCGCATATTATTGCAGGCGCCACGAGCAACGACGAGAAATCCTTGCGTCATGTATGGAAGGAAAAAAAAATCTTCCTTTCTTTTTACGTTATTGTCCTGCTTTGCTCTGCAGCGCCGTATGAGATCTGCCCCGAGGACTACGCAGTGTCCATGGTGTGGAGACGGACGCCTTCGGGGGAACTGGCCTTTAATAGGTGCCCGCCCAACGCCACAGGTACGGACATGAGCAATGACTCCCGTTCAATGGCCCGACTTTTGCCACGCTGGCCTAGTTTCCCAGTTCTCCGCCCATCGCCTCATCTTCTTCTCCTCAGTGAAACGAGGATTGATAGAAACCCCTCCTGCTCGTTCCAAGTGAGATACTAACTGTGAGGTGGAAGGGATATCGTACGGGCAGCTAATTTCTTTATGTTTGGAGAGATTCTGCACCAATTTGATGTTCTGTTGACCCCGAAACATCCACTGCGATCCCCCTAATTTGGCGACGCGACGAAGAATAATGAAGGGCTGCTGCCACCATCTGCTCCTCGTATGGAAAGTATAACGGGGAGGGCTTTCAGTTTGAGAGTTTGCCACTCCGTGATTTCACTGCAATGAAAAGAAACAAGTCTCGTCAAGGAAGCAGTTCGGCCTCGCCCCAATTGGTATTCTGTGTTTTGAGAGAGAGAGAGAGAGAGAGAGAGAGTGCAGCGTTCTTTCATCCTGTTTTCCTACTCAGCCTTCAGCCGCTTCACTTGTGCAGTGGGTGACAAAAATAAGGGAGTGGGGGAGAGGGGGTGATTCCGAGAGCATTGTTGAAGAACAACACACACACACACACACACACACACACACACACACACACACACACACACACCGGGGTGTGTTTTGAGACAGCGAGCGCAAGCTTTAATGTGTGCACAGTGAGAAGGAGAAGTCATGAGAGCAGAGGATGGCGAAGCTACGCGAGCTGCACTCCGGCAGAGAACAAAGGAGGGAGGAGTAGGGGGGATAGTAGGAGGTGGAGCAAGAGGTGGAGGAGGAGGAGGAGGAGGAGGAGGAGGAGTGGCGGTGGGCGGGCAGGGGAGGAGCCTCTCGCCACGGGGTCGGCTCGCCAACCGAACAGCGCGATGTTTAGCCGCCGGGCGCCGAGGTCGCTTCGACACAGTCGGAGAGTCAGCCCGGTGTGTGTGTGTGTGTGTGTGTGTGTGTGTGATTTCACCGTTACCGCCGGGAAGCAAACTGGCAACCACACAGTGCCGGTGAGGGATCACCGTCGAGTCGCGTTGAAGCAGCTGCGTGAACGTTCACGGCTGCTTGAATCTGTTTCCTGCTCCTCATTCTATAGATTGTCGGCACTGAAAAGTTCCATAATGTACAATAGTTTTGGCCTCTGGATTCATTCAGGACCAAAGTTAAGCAGCTTTCATGCATTCATTTTCCAGTACTGGCTGATCAGCAGTATAGTTAGCCCTCTGTTTGCAGCCTTCTGCTAAAACCGATGTTTTGTGTCGCCTCTCCCACGCAAAACAAAGACAAGGAGGCAGGAAGGAGGAAGGCTCATTTGGCGAGATTAACGCGGGTCTTGGTGCCCTTCGTGACATCACCAAGGGTCGATTTCCAGAAGCGTTTTTTTCGCGCAAACTTGCTGGAAAAGTCAGAGGTGGTAAAGGACGGACGTGTGTTTTTTTTGGCAGCTGAGTGACAGGCTGGGAGAGACGATATTGTTGCACCTTCAAAGGAAAAGAAGAACCTTCCGTTCCATCCGTCTGGAAGCACGTCGCTCCCTCCCCTCCGCCGAGGCTTGGCTCGGCGACGCTCGGCGGCCGACCCGCTTACAAGCTCGCACCTGCTCGCACTCCCGCTCTCCTCGGCGCGGCGCGCTTTGGCGTTATCGTCGTCTGACACCTTCTCCGCCTTCAGCGTCCGTGAGAAACGGCGAAATGAGAAGATACAGGGAGAGGCTCTGAATCCCAACATCACAAACTTGCCCGCAAACAATTTTTCCTGTGACGGTCGCGAGAGATTTCTGCCGTTTGCGGCAAAATGTTGTTGCTTTTTTTTTTTTTTTTTCTGAAAAATCCCGCGCCTTCCGCTTTAAGAAATCGGGGGAGGAGGAGGGGGGTATCCGCTTGGTGTGGATCCTGGGTATGAAATATTAATTTAGTGTTTCTCTCATATGCAACTGAGCTGCTTTTATAGAGATTCCCGCCATTACCGCGGCCCGTTCTTATCGTTCACTGTCGCGCGGTTGTCACCCCATTCTGGCATTTCGCAATAAATCACGGCCGGTTCATTTGCATTTGTCAGAGTCGGCGAGAGTGACGCGCCGCTCGCCGATAACGTGAAGGATCCTCGACGGAAAATCAACCGCTTGGTGAACAATAATAATAATAATAATGACAACAACAGACCGGAGGAAGATCTGCATCGTGCCAGTGTATCTCTGCAGATTTAAGGGGGGGGACGAAAAAGACGAAGGACAAGGACAGAAGCGATGACCCACAATCAGATGGAGCCGATCTCAGCCAATCAGGAAGGAGTTCGGAGCAGAACCAACGGGCAGAAGCCGGCGGCTGAGATCAAGCCAGCAAAGACGAAATATTGATCCGCGGGGGACGCAACATGTGGCTGAGATGCTGGAGGAGGCCGCGCAGCTGCGGCTGCAGTCACCGTCAAGGTCGCCGTCAAGGTCACCCTGGGAGTAGCACCCAGCGCCGGAGCGGCCTCTGTCACCGCGGATGACACACGCCACCCCGAGGCGAGGTGGCGGCAGGGGGGGAGGGGGACAGGGTTGGAGAAGTTGCCCACACGCAGCAGATGAATCTGTTCGCTCATAATCAGTCACGCAGAGGAAGAAGGAATTTGGGTCGCGAGGCCCTCAGACGGCTCTCTGGCAAATCCCTGTCTGTTTGTCTGTCTGTCTGTTTGTTAGCTGATAAAAATGCTGCCTCGGATCTTAAAGTTGAGACGCTGTGCACACTGGACGCAGTCCGCTATCGGCGGCCTGACTTCCTGACAGGGCCCGTCGCTGCCTGACCCACATTCCCCAGTCCGTGTGTGGTGAAGCAAGCGGAGGTGACAGATTGACTCGCGCTGGCACGGCTGCCCTTGATTCAACCACGGACACTGAACTTAGCCTCTTCAATTTTTTCAAAATGTTTCAAAAATGTACATGTAAATACATTGTGCATTTAGATGCATAGACACATTTGTAAAATATATATATTTTATCTGTATATATATATATGTGTGCGTATATATATATACACTGCAGAACCTAAAACAGATGTGACCAAAAACTTGACAAATTTTAAAGAAATCTCTCTTTTGCATTATTATTATTATTATTATACTATTAACAATGCACTATTATTGTTAACATATATTTATCTATGTGTAGCAGTAAAAGAGTTGGCATTTTCTTCAGTCCAACAAATGACAGACTGGATGTTTTGTTCTCTCTCCAAAACTGTTGCGTCAACACATAAACCAGGATTTTAATCACAGAACTTCAGAAAAAGTCAGACTGAATTATCCTCCGCTATCTACAGATGATCAGGCTTCCTTTTGGTCTTGCCCGCACATCTTCATTCAGCTCAGACTCAGTCCAGACGCAGAGCCAGTGGTGTCTGTGATTTCCGGCCCGGCTCTTGGATGCGACCTCTGTCGTTACTCCCCTCCGTCTCTTCTGCCACTTCCCACTTTAAGCCCCGAGTCTTTTCTGCTCTTCGGAATGACCTTTGTGGAATGTCAGAGCCAAAACACCAAAGTGAATCCCTAATTTCTCGGGTATAAAGCCGTCGCGAAAGCACTTTTTTTCCCCCTTCTTCTCTTTTTCCTGGGTGTTGGGCCGAAGACAGTCGAAGAAGAAGAAGAAGAAGAAGAAGAAGAAGAAGAAGAAGAAGAAGAAGAAGAAGAAGAAGAAGAAGAAGAAGAAGAAGAAGAAGAAGAAGAAGAAGAAGAAGAAAATATTCCTTCCGCTGCCGGAGCTTCTTAAAAAGAAACTCAGGATTACGGATTGAAATACAAGGCGACCTTGGGAAGCCGCTTTGGGAGAGGGGCCCCGGGCTCTGTGCAGCCAGTCGTGGACGGAAGGGCCTCTCCCGCCGGCCCCTGGGTCGTCTCCTGGTGCTGCATGGGCGCCTGCAGGCGTGCGCCGCCGTCTCCCCTTCGCCGCTGAGCGTGTCGACAGCACTCGGAGCCGTGCGGGGGGCGGGCGCGGGAGGTGTGGCTTTGATTTCCCTCTCCTGTCTATCTGCCGTGTTCGCGCGCGCGTGTGTCGGAGTGTGAACAGGAGATAGTGAGGGGGGGGGGGAGCGGTTCATTTTTTTTCTTCCTCAGGATGTCGAGCACCTGTGCCGGAGCGGGAGTGGCGATGTGTGAAGTGCTCTCCACCAGGCCGGCGGTTTAGGGGCAGGTCCGATGCCGGAGGAGGGGCGGGGCCCCGATGTGGGATGTGCACCGGAGTGCAGGTGGACTTTTGGGTGGGGACTGTTGGCGGCAGAGACGCTTGACCGAGCAGCCGGGAGCTGCGCCGCATGGCGTGCACGCACGGACCAGCCGTCGAGCTGAGACGGGAACTCATTGTGTGGAACCACTTGGGTTCAAACACTGCAGCATCTTTCCTCCTGGGACCTCCATCACTCACCCTGCTGTCCCCTCCCCTCCCCTCAATAGTACGCCTTAGAGGGGTAGTTCAGCCAACATTAAAACTGCTCCGATGAAGGCTGGGGCGATAATTAGCGTGACCATTCAGGGGTTTCACAGACTACATATATACTGTATATATATATATACACTACCTGTCAAAAGTTTGAACACACCCTATACATGTAATCGATAGATAGATAGATAGATAGATAGATAGATAGATAGATAGATAGATTGTTTGATAGATAGATAGATAGATAGATAGATAGATAGATAGATAGATAGATAGATAGATAGATAGATAGATAGATAGATAGATAGATAGATAGATAGATAGATTGATTGATTGATTGATTGATTGATTGATTGATTGATGATTGATAGATAGATAGGTAGATGTTTATATATGTAACATCTCCCTTGGCCCGGCAACTGTTTCAGGCAATGAAAATATAAGCAATTTAAAATGTTTTCCTTCTATTGTAATAGAATAGGACCTCGCTCGCATTTGGTCGAAGGCCACGCTGACTGAAATCTTGGTTGTTGCATTCTTGTTGTTTTGTCGTTGTCGCTGTCATTGCCGTCGCACGGCTCTGGCAGACGCACACGAGGAGGATTTTGTTGTGTGCCGCCGCACACAGGCTGCCTCAGAGACGCAGAACTGCTAGCGGCTAGCGAGTTTTTTAATTTATTTTTCATCCGACACCGCACTCCGTTACGTAAGCCGGAAAGAAATGTTTAGGGGATTTCAACATTCAACGGTTTCTTTTTTTTTTGCGGCCGAGTGACGGCAACAGCGACGGACAAAAGGGAGAAGCATCAATCTTTGCAAATGAATTAATTCTTCTCTTCCTCTCTATCACTTCTTCTTTTTTTTGTCCTCTCCCTTCTCCTTTCCCCAACTCCCCGCACGCTGCCTCAATCTTCCTCTGCTTTGGTCTTAATCCCTCCCTCTCTCTGTCTCTTTCCCTCTCTCTCTCCCTCTCACACACACACACACACACACACACACACACCCCCACCCTCTCCACGCCGACATCCTCATCTCCCCGTCTCATCCTTCCCCTGCTCCCTCTCTCCTCTCCAAACCTGCCCCCCTGATCCTCCCCCACCACCTCCTCCTCCTCCTCCTCTTCCTCCTCTACAGGCACCACTAGTCGACGCTGCTCTTTGGATCACCGCGGTATGGCCTTCTGGGAGAAGCCCAGCTATGCTCGATGCATAACAAATGAATTCAGATACTTGCAGCAATCAGTAGGTGCACAGTCAGCTCCCTCTCACAGCCTCTGTTTCCACTGCATCATCAGTTACCTCCCATGTTTTCCCTCACACCACCACCGCCGACACACACACACACACATATTCTCATCATTCAATACAGCCACGCATTTGCCGCATTCAATAGAGGAGCAAATTAAAAAAAGAGCTATTTTCTCGTGTTTAATGGAAAGTCATCATCGTGGCCGCGTGGAGATTCATGCGTGTTCACATTGGTGTGTGTATGCAATGCTTGCATGTGTGTGTGTGTGTGTGTGTGTGAGATGCACTCCATTGTGTGCACAAAAATGTTGAATAAGATTATGGAGAATTATTTCTTATTTATTGGGCCAATATCATTAAGGTGATGAATTTGGCATTTTGCTTTTATAAAGAATGATAATGCAGAGACCTTTTGGCTGTGTGGGAAAAACAAAACAAAACAACAGGAAGTGAACGAGGCCTGGAGCAATTTCCAGAATCCTTCGCCGGCCGTTAAAAATGAAATAATTCAGACGCGCATTAAACGCAGCACCTGTGAATGAGCGTTTTACGGACGCAGCCCTGTGCAGCGATGTGAAATGCCATTTTCACTCGGCAATTCCTGCCTAAATGTGTGTCTTCTGCCCCAGTTAACACTTTTATTCATATTGGCCGATTTTGAAAACATCCGCGGGCAGAATACATTTCAGCTCGGTCTTTGATATAAGTGTCGCAAAAAGGCCTTCCGAGGGCCTGCGAGAGTCTTTCTTCCCGATTCCTTCCGCCCCATTTACCCCCCAAAAAAACTTCCCTGCTTTTTTTTTTTTTTACCTCCTGGTGCCGTCGATGCCCCAAGTTCTGTCCTCTCCTGTTTTTGGAGGTTCAGGGCCACCTCGCCAAGGGCCAGAGGATGCTGGCGGGAGACGGGATGTCCCAGGTCACCAAGAACCTGCTGGACCTCACCCAGAGGAGGAGCTTCTACGCCGGCGACCTGCTGTCCTCGGTGGAGATCCTCCGCAACGTGACGGAGACCTTCAAGAGAGCCAGTTATGAACCGTCGTCAGATGACGTGCAGGTAAATCAGCTTTTTTTTTAAAAAGAATTATCATGTCGGAGTGTTTTTTTAAAAGGTCGCCCCTTGCAGAAAAAGAACAAGTGAGCTGAGGTTTTTCGCAGTAGGAGTAACAAAAGAGAAGGTGTCCCAGCCCCCCCGCCCCCACACACACACACACCTCTGTTGTATCGAGAGATCTCCCCCACGTCCTAAAGCTGTCTCATCTCATCATGTCGGGGGGGTTGACTGCAGTCCTGATCCTCTTTATGTCAATAGGATGATGGAGATTATAGTGAAAGCTCCTCCCTACTTCACCAATAAGATAATTTATGTCCTCTGAGCGGTGTCACTCTCAAAGACGCCCTTCCTTTCCTCAGGCCCGGGTCCATCCGCCGTGTGAGAGTGAATCTGAAGAGTCAGGAAGTTCATGCTTGCGTTCTATCTCATCTTGTGAATTTCCCTCGGGGATTAATAAAGTATCTATTCATCCATCTCTCCGATCTGTCCTCCTATCTGTCCACCTATCTGTCTATGTGACGGCACCAGCGCAGAAAATTTAGGATGCCTCGTATTAATGTGCAAAATGTGGATAAAAGGTTGATTAATACTTTTTTTTTTAACCTTTTTGCCCCACCCCTAAACTCGCAGCAGTGTCTCCTTTATGCTTATAGACATTACTGGGGGATTCGAAATATAGTGTGAATTGGTCTCGGCTGTGCCAACTGTTTCAGCAGTTATGAGTTTCACTTTTGTCAGCCAACGCTAGATGCCCTCCAGAATGTTGATTAAAGCTCTTTTTTTTTATTAAAAACTAAAACAAGCACACGCATCCAATTCCTGATGAAGGATGTGTTTAAATTGTGTAACGACATCATAACAATCCCATTAACTTAATTACCCACTTATGTTGTGGCTGTGATGCAGCAGTATAAAACACGGCTTGAGATTTAAAAAAAAAAAAAAATAAAGACGTTGCAACGGGTTGATAAAAAAAAACAAAAAAACGGAGATGCTCCCAGCCTGCAGTGTCCTGCACGGGTTATCAACAGTTCTCAGTTGATGTAAGGCGGCACGCTCGGCTGCTAGTAGCTCCACAGAAATAAAAGCCCAAATGTGCTCTCCATGGATGGGCAGCCCGGACTCCCATTTAGCCGTTTCCCAACCATAGGAAATCTATGAGATGAGGAAAAGCGTCCTGTCTCTGGACATCAGCAGCGCTCTGTACTGCGTGTGTGCGTGTTCGTGTGTGTGTGTGTGTGTGTGTGTGGGCAGACAGGAGCAGCAGAGCAGTCAGCAACCCCCACACACACACACACACACACACACCCCGTCCCCCCACCTCCTCGCTCCTCCTTCACCGTGCGTCTCCGCGCTAATGCAGTGTTAAAGGGGGGACATTACCACCAGAGGGAGCATAAGCATTCAAGTAGAAAACAAGATAGCCTGTGTCAAGAGAGGGAGCCACTCCCTCAGGCGAATTGCGGACCAGACGCAATAACAAGGCTAAAGATCAGACTGAGGGGTGGGGGGGTCGGGGGGGGGCGTCCTATTACTGTTGCAGGGAGCAAGCAGCCCCCCCGCCCCGCTCCCCTGCTGCACGAGGCAGAAGAAGAAGCAGAAGAAGACGGAGGAGAGAAAGACAATCCACACAGCTGCTCAAACATTCCCTTTCATCCTCCTCCTCCTCCTCCTCCTCCTCCTCTTCTTTCCACCCTGATTACAGCCCAAGCTTCCCCTCCCGCAGCAATAAGTGTTTGCAGCAAAGCTCTGGGGCGGCTGGCGGTGCGCCACCGTCAGAGTCGGACCATCTTCCTGCCCCCCCCACCCCCTGTCCTCACTCACTGTCTTACGCCGGTCGCAAATCTGATTCCCCTCTGATTGTGTGATTTCATAAAGCACCTCTGCTTTGCCTGCTAATTGAGCGTGGGGGTGTCTCACGTTTTTTTCCCTCTCTTTCTCTCTCTGTCTCTCTCGTTCTGTTTTATCACCCCGGCAGAATTTCTTTCAAATCATCAGTAACCTCTTGGAGGAAGAAAACAAGGAGAAATGGGAAGACGCTCAAAAGGTAGGCACGTTGCCGTGAATAATTCAATCTTGCTGCACGAGCGTCTGGGAAAATGTGACTCAGGGAGCCGTCCACTGCTTTTCGCTGCATCTGAACGGCAGGGATTAGAGAATAAAATTTTTTTTTAAAAAGTCAGGCCAGGCTTGAGACAAGACGGTGCTATAGTTGCATAAATAAATGGCCCGAGACGTTGTTGGGAAGAGGAGTGTGACATCTGGCCTAATTTGGAGAGCCAGTTCCTCCGAGCACCACACGGTGGCAGCAGCACTGCCACAGACGGCGGAGCTGCTGCCGGCAGGGAAGGACTCTGCTGCTGCTGCTGCTGCAGCACACACGCACACACACACACACATAAACACACACACAGTGTCCCTCAGCTGAGACGCATCACGGCGACAGGCGTGATTGTGGTGATTCAGATTAATGGCGGGTGTTTGATTGCTTTTTAACAGCAACTAAGAGTTTTATCAGCCTCCCTGACAAGCGGGGGGAAAACACCGCCTTCCCCATTTCGCTGTCACACTTTGGCTGGAGAGCTGAGGGAAGGCAGAAAGTGTCAGAGGCCAGCAGGGTTTATCCTCTGTCGGACGTGTCCCTTCGCGTGAGAGGTGGCAACACTCGGTTTTCTAACCTGCCACTGGTGTCCTAGGGGGGGGGCGAGGAGAGAAAAAAAGAAAAAATCACACTCTTTTCCAGACCCTGACAGAGATGCCATCTGCGATGACTGCGAGTCTGCAGAGGGCATCTGCTGCGTTATCGCCTTCGCCGGTAAATCGACTTCAACAAGGCGGCACCTGCGCTGACGTGTGATTGAGGTGTGGGCTTAAAATCCGACCCGTCTGGAGTTTAAAGGCCCACTGAGTGACATGTAAAGGGGTGCACTTGCTGTGAAACAGAACAGAAAATGCATGCATCTTCTTAGCTAAGTCATTAAGAATGATAACTTGTGTTAACAAGCACCTGCATTTATATAAACAGCAGACCACCTGAGAGGAGGCGGCCCTATAGTGCCCACACATGCCTACAGTAGAATGTGGACCTGCTCAGGTCTTTCATGATCATGATCATGTTGTTCTGATAGGAAAAGAGTTCCAGTCAGTGGAATGTATTGAATCAGAATTAAAAACAAACACAGTTTGCAATATGCTCTCTGACCATCAGAGGCCGCTAAACGACACGCGCCGAGCCTTTAAGACCGTCGCGGGCGTTTGAAAGTGCTCCAGGAAAAAAGCCAGTGCCGAGCGTCTCGGCAGGCTGTTTGCTCACAGCGGGTCTCAGTTTGGCAGCCAAGCCGCCCCCCCGCCCTGCCCCCGCCCCAGGTAGGATGCCAGCGGGGAGTGGCTCATCGTTAAGGATGCATCACAGAAGGAGACTGCAAAAAAAAAAGAAAAAAACTTAAAAGAAGAGGAACTGCAAAAATAATATAATAATAATAATAGAAAAGAAATATCTGTCCCCAAACACCCAGGAGAGAGGTTTTAATTATTTGCGCGGTTTATCAGCTTGCAGGATGTTTGGCGGAGCCGCCTCATCTGATTCCGTCCGACTTCACACCTATCAATTTTTCTCACCCGCTGCCTTTTTTTTTTCCTCCCTCCTTCTCAAATTCCACCCGGCATTAATGAGCTAACACAGCACCCACACGCACACACACACACACACGCACGCACACACACACACACACACACCCCTGCATGCTGCGGACACTGAAAACGCTCACATGAAACACCTCACTGTTAGATTTTTTTTTTTTTTTTTTTTTGCTTTGCCATTGCTGGCAGCAGGCTGAGCTCTATGCAGAGATCACTATATATTCACCTCCTGTCACTGTTACCATGGCAAGGAGAGGAAGAGGCTCTGTCTACAGAAAAGCTCCTCCGCTGCAGCCACGTCTCGCCGTCGCCATGGAGACGACGGGCCGAGCGAGCGAGCATGACTGCACTGTGCGTCAGACATGCCGGAAGGGGCGACGTGATGTGCTTTTCTCCCCCAACTCGACACCCGACCCACCCACCGCCGCCGCCGCGTGTGTTCACTCTGCTGTGTCACAGGCTCTTGGCGTCGGCATCAGCCTGGTCCCAACGCCGGCACGTGCAGACACAGACTGTCACCGACGTGCCTCAGGTGTTTGTTTCCATATCGAGAGCGACTGCAGTCAAAAGTCCCCCTTTTTCTAATCTGTTTAATCGTTGTTCTAAATCCTACACGCGATGCGACGCAATTAATATTCTTTTTCCACGACTGACATTTTGAAATATTACCGCAGCTTGGCTTATGATGCCGTCATGCGTGTGACACGACACCCGCAGCCGCACAATCACAATCGACGCCCATTATGCGTCGCCCCCCTTCCTTCCCTCCCCCCCTCCAAATCAAAGCCTCTTATTAGATCGGATCCATCTCCAGCGGACTGGCGGCCAAGACCACAGTGCAATCTTTTGAAGGTCACTTATTGGATTAGCTCGTCTTTGATTTATCGACGCAGAGGAAGTCGCTGACCAGACCGACGGTCCCGGCTGCTGTCGGCTGCGGAGCTGTCCGCGGTGCTGAACTCCTGCCGTTGCATTTTCTCCTGGCAGTCGGCTTCCTGAGGGGGGAGGGCAGCCTGAACTCTGTGTGCGTGTCTTTGCCAGTATTTTTTGTTTGTTTATTTATTTGCCTTATTTAGAATCAACTGCCTCATCGTGCAACATTCTTTTCTTTGTCTAGAAAAAGAATCCATGAGATTAAAGATGATTGTATTGCCATATTAGCTTTTTTTTGTGTACAGTTGAGACAAATGTGCTTCGTTTGTCGGCTAGAAATGGTATTTCATTCAAAATATTAAGTGTTGGAATAAAGTGTTAGTTCGCTGTATTAAGCTATAAATGATGTGAATTATTTTGCATTACTGCTTGACTTGGCTTTTCATGCTTTTTCGCATTCACTCACAATTCCATCTGCACATTTTTACCACATATATCTAATCTATTTTCTTCAAGTCATAGTACTTGCTTTGGTGTGTATTTTTCGTATTCATGATTTGCTTTTCGCTTTCAAGCCTCCCTCGTTCACCTGTTTTGCATGTCCTTATTCCCAGAATGCATTTGTGAGCCGCTTTTCAATCTTTCCTCCGCTGCTTCTATTTTTCGCTCCACGTCCCTCCATCCGTTTGGCGATAGCGACTACTCCCGGGTTTGTGAAATCGAAAAAAGGCGCCTCTCATCTTCTTGGTGTGTGTCTTCTCATCTCCCTTATCCCGTCCAGATCTATCCCGGAGCGGTGGAGCTCATGCAGGTCATAGAGGAATTCATCCATATCGTCGGATTGGGCATGAAGGATTTCCACAATGCCTATTTGATGACTGGGAACTTGGGTAAGGATCAGCGCCTCCTTCCTCCCTCGCGGCTGGCGGCGCCGAGTTCATTTTACCATTTATTTCTGCTTGACACGGACACATAATCCCTGCGCTCTGCTGACTCCTCGTGCCAATTTCCCCCCGCCGTCATTAATTTGGGATAAATGGTGCGTGGTAGGAGTGGGGGTGTAAAATTACTGAAAATCAATATTGTTAATTAAAACTGAGCTTGTGGTCTTAATGCGCTAAATTCCTATGAAAACACTTAACACCCCATCCAATATTGGGAGCATGCAGCGTGGAAGCCCCCCCTCACGAGACCAGAGCTGCTCTTTAACCAAAGCTATTACACGTCCGACACTTTTTACATCGTCGGGGAAAAAAATTAACTAAAGTGCCATGCAGCTGGATCGCTCTGAAGTCACGCTCATCCATCTTGTCACCATCCCAGAGAAAAAGGTTTAAAAGGTCTTAAAATTTCATTGGATGGATCGGATCACCTTCAACGTCCTTTGAGGATAGCAAGTGAGAAGTGGCTCCAATCAGGGAGAAAGAAACAACAGCGTCTGCTGAAGAGATTCCATTGTGTCAGAGCAGGTTGGAATTTTCACATCTCGACGGTGTTCAATTTTTGAATTCGGTCCCTCCTGGTTTGCAACAGTGCAGCACTGGCTGCCTAGCTAGAGGGGCTGAGGCCAGCCGAGCTAGCAGGAACGAACCTGATTGGCGTGACAGAAAGTTTTCCCAATCACCTTCCGTGTTTTTCTTCCCCATCAAGATCACTTTCCATGGGCCTCTCTAATCTTTAATGGATGTGTGATATAAATAATCTAGCGGTCTGGGATCCAAAGAGCTGAAAAATACATGTGATAAACTAGCGATCGAGAATTCCACAAAACAGTCAGATTTGTAGCAACGGTGCAGAAGGACCCCTCAAGGAAAGAAAAAAAAAAAATCCCAAGCACCAGACATTTCAAGTTTGCTCGGAGATTTAAAGCTTTCTACTTGAAACGCTCAAAGTGTTTGTGGCACATTTTGAGGTGAAGTCATTCCGTCTGATGTGACTCTCTCCTTCAGCCCTCCGAGGGAGGCGTGATTAGCGGAGCACCCCAAAGCGCTCGGCGCAAGACGTGCAGCCGCATGAAAAGGCTTGTTTGTCACTCGGCGGCGGAGATTAGCAGTTATTGGAAAAATATGTTGTCGGAGTTTGTTTTTTGTTTTTTCGGATGAAAGGCTTAAAAATTTGTGCGTAAGTGGAATTACAAGTCATTATTTTCAGATGTAAAGAGCTTGCTAACATTTTCTGTTCTTACCTCCCCTCCCCCCGACACCACCATCCCTCTGTCGATGATCACGGCTGAGTTTAAAGCCCCCCCCCTCCGCTCTTCAGATGAAGAAGCGTGTGGCTGAGGCTCTTCTAGCAGCGATTCCTCCTCTCTAATGTTCTCGCCGGCTCTTTGTGCCGCTGCCACGTGGCCTCCCGGACGATCCCGGCATCTCATTTCTGACTCAGCGATAAATGGTGTCTCCCTTAAACGGAATAATAGAGCTGCGCCTATGATTTATTCATGAAAGCGAGCGCGCTGAGCACGTGTGGCCTCGCCGCTTGTAGGCCGGCCCTCCGCCCAAGTCGGGGTTTTTCGCACTTTTATCCCAGACACAACCTTCACATCTGACCCACTTTCCTGCACACTCTGCCACCGCTGCCCTCATCATGCCCCCATATTCCCACCATCATGAATAAATCCCCTCCAGAGGACAGCACAGTAAACGCGTTGCCGTGAACGCACCCATCCAAACGCCATTACGGAGCGCCGCGTGAAGCAAATTAAGTCGTGCGCTTTAGGAAGTAAATCTCAGCTGCGTTTGAAAATGCCGAGCGTTAATGACCCCCATGGCACGGTGGCAGACATTTCCGAGCCCTTCCTGCCATTTGTCCTAATGGTGGCGGTCCGGCATCACCGCCTCGGCCTCCTCGCCGGTGCCAAGACGTGACCTCCTCGGTGGACACAAGAGCATTCTGAGAAAATGATCCCAAATTGGCCATTAGGTGTTAAATCCAGATTTCTATACTGGCTAGTGCGCTAGTGTGCGCCACAAGGATGAACCGGGGAACTCGGTTGTTTATCTCATTAAGTCGGCCGTGTGACTCTGCTCTGCTCTGCAGACCTCTGGATTGGACAGTGTCAGCTAATCAGGCAGGAGGCAACAGAAAATCTGGCCATGTTCTAAAACACACCACTTAAAGGCCCCGCGTGTCGGATTTAGTGACATCAAGGGGTCAGAAATCACCCCCATTCCCATCTTCTCACCTCACAAAAACCCAGAGTGGATCTAAACTGGGCAGACATGGCGGTGCAGCATTGTACCGCGATATGTGAGAAAAAACACGAGAAGATGTTTGTTTTTCGGGGCCTTTTCTATCTAATGTTACTGTTCTTGGCAGGAAATGTTGTACAGTTCATGGACAAGAAAATTGATAAACTACAACTACTGATTTGTTTCATTATTTCTGCAACATAATTGCACATTAGGTATTGATCAAAGTCGTCCACACGTGAAAGTGGCCTAACAGACACGCCTGTAAACACTGGATTTCTTATGTTCTTTTCATGCATAAAAATACAAATGTATTACTCAAGCACAACTTCAGCCTATAGTATTACCACCCTGGATTACTTCATCTAACTATTCAGTTTCAGTCTTAAAGAGTTAAGCTCAGAGACAGATATTCATTTTCTTTTCTTTTAAAGAATATTTAAATATAATAAACGCAAAGGTATTTTAATTATGGGGACTTTGCAACATGTTCACATTTACGGAATTCTTGTATTGGAATTTAAGAGCAATGATCATCAGAGAATTGGATGGTAAAGCACAGCGTATGTGTGCAAATAAAGTGACTGTAGCTCAATGCTGATAAAGGCGTGAGTGAGGCTGGGTGGCGGGAAGAGGCGGCTGCTTTTAGACTCAGTTATTTTGGGGATGCAGGGTCGGATTTTCTGAAGCAGCTTCTTTTTTTTTTCTTCTTCTTTTTTTGGGAAAATCTTTGCAGGGGCTATTTGGCTTATGTGTGATTATCTGAAGATGTGGCAGTAATGAGGTGCCTCGAGCCATCAGCCCTTACCAACCGCTGGTGAAGAAATTAGATCAGATTAGATTCCACTTCATTGTGGCCGGCGAGCGGTCGGAGGAGGAGGGAGTGTGAAGACGTTAAAGGGAAAAGGCACTTTGGGTACAAACTCCAACTTTGTGTCTTATCTGTTTTTTTGTTTTTTTTCGTATGACCAATTTAATATTAGATGGTGCGGTGAAAATGAAAACCAAACATGTATGAATAGAAAACCTTGCTCAGTGTGGCGACATGTTTAAAAGAAAATAGCAGAAAACCTCGAACTTGACGGGACAAAACTGGTACGCGGAGCTTGAGTTAGGGCCGTGCACGTGGTCCCCTTGTTCCCTTGTTCTGATTAGAGGAAATGGAGAGTTTTGTGGCTCCGTCGGCGGGAGCCAAAGCGATCTTGCAGCATCATTTCGTCACTAATTTATGGCAGCCGGGATAAATACTGGCTGTCACCGCCGCCTCGTCCTCTTGTCCTCCCCACTTTTAGCCAAATAACCTTGATCGCCAAAGAAAAAAAAAAAAGAGGCCCTTACCCCGCCCGCCGCTCCCCTCACGCAAACACATGGAGGACGAAAGAAAAAAAGAAAAGAAAAAAGCAAGGCGCGGGACGCGTTAGACAATTAAACGGCGCTCTGAAGGTGAAGCGCGCCGCAGCTGCTCTTGACATTTCCGTCCTGGCTTGTCTGTGGCGAGGCCACGCGTCACGCTCGGGGGGGGAATATTGTGACATTAGCGGCGATTAATCGTAATTAGGCGCACAAGCACTTGCGGTGGAAGCTCATTATTTTATTTCCCTGTGCAAAAAAATGTTTGCTTTGCGCCCCTCCCCCGCCGACTTCCGCTGTTTACTTAACGCCGGAGCCCCTCGTCGTCAAACGCGTTCAGAACGTGATGAGCGACGCAATAATTCCCTCTTATGAAAATGAGCCGTGCGGAATGAGTCCCGATCGGTGTTCAGAGACACGGAAAATCCAAAATGATCACTTTATTTATTCCATCAGGCCTCGCCAGGCGGAGTGTAAAAGCCCTATTTACCTGCAGAATTACCTGCAGCTTTGTATGGAGTCTTTTTTAGCACCGCACAGACACACGCGCGCACAGACACACACTCAGCCCTCTTTGCAACATCTGGTGCCGGGAAACAGGGCCCCTCTGTGGGTCTCGTGGCGCTGTGTGATTTCATGCCCGCTGACGGATCGTCTTAAACACACAGACGCACCTTCTGTCACAGTGCAGGAAACAACAGAGCCGCTGTGTCAATGGCGGGATTAGCCTCGGTGAAGCACCACCTGACCTGGACTTGACGCTGCACCCGCGGGAGAACGCTTTGTTTTCATCCTCCCCTCCGGGTCCCCCTCGTGATGCCGCGGCCTCTCCCTGTTAATCCTGGGAATTCATCCTCGTCTTCCGAGGGAAGCTTGCGAGCAGCCGAGGAAGGAAGTCGCTGTTCGATGTGCAGACAGAAAATACATGAGGAACTTTTGTCTGACGTTGAGTTCTGCAGCTCAATAGATGTTTCTTTATCGTGATTAAATACTGGGTATCTAATTGTGGCCGTTTAAAGGTAAATATAGAATGTGTAGCCTGCTTCTAGGTTGGACATGTTGTGCGTTCAGAGACGCTATTCTGCCGGTTTTGCTGTGAATCATTGGTTATTTGAGTTCCTGTTGCCTTTCTACCATCTACAAGCACTCTGCCCTTTCTGACCACTGACCCCTGACAACAACAAGGCAACACAACTGCTGCTCACTGGACATTTACTCTTTCTGGGACCGTTCTCTGTAACCCATCAGCCCGTCTGACTCCAACCACATTCAAAGTCACTTCAACCCACTTTCTGCCCCATTCAGATGCTCAGTTTGAACTTCAGCAGGTCGCCTGTCATATGCAAACATTACTCACGTAATGCAATGTCATAAACAGGTCTCCAACTGCTGCAAATATGTGGACGAGACTGCTCTATGCCGCCGGTAAATAATTTGCCCTTTTACACTTCTGCTTTTCTCGTTCTTGGGATCATAGGTTGCAGAGCAGAGCAACGGTGTTGATGTGCGTCTGTGAGATGAGAGATTCAGCTTAGCATTGCAGACATGCATTCATCACCTCACAGTAATTACATCAGGTGACAGGAAATGCCCCCTAAAGCAGGATAGTTTTAAATAGAGGTTGTTGTTTTGTTTTGTTTTTTCCATCCAAACACTCCTGAAAAACCTGCACAGTCATTCAATATCGGTCTGGCAAAGAGCTCATTGCAAATGTTTGGAAGGGGGGGCTTTTGGAAAATATTCCGGCCAGGTGAATCTCCTGCCTCCGTCAAAGCAGATCAAACAGATTCCTTGAGCCAGCTGGTGACTGCGTGACACTTTCCACTGGCGCTGGAGGCGCCGCGGCCCTGTGGCGAGCCACGGTGTGCCGGAGCGTTTAATAAAACTCCTGTCAGGAGGAGTCAGGAGCTGCACGTAAGCTGCGAGTGCTGCTCTTTGCTCTCCTTTTAATAAGGAAAAGTCGCCCAGCTCCGCTACAGCTGGAACAAGTAAACCTCGGCTGCAGCCCTCGCTACCGAAGCCAAAAAACACCAACTGGTCCTTTTACTCTTTAATCGATGGATAGTTTTCATGATGAATCCACAAAAGAAACGGACTTGAAATCTCAGCGATGCAGCCGCCTTTTGCAGGGACAAGCTCCCGAATCTTCAATCAGGCAGGTTCCTAGTAAACATGTGTTGTCGCTCTTGCGTGCTCCACAGTGGCCAGCATCCAGAGGCTCCCGGCTGTGTCTGTGATGACCGACATCAACTTCCCCATGAAGGGCCGGAAGGGGATGGTGGACTGGGCCAGGAACTCCGAGGACAAAGTGGTCATCCCCAAAGGCCTCTTCATCTCGCAGTCAGCAGGTAGGCAGCCGCTCATGTTTCACTGTATTTTTCTCCAAAATAATAAACTTCCCCAATGTGCAGAAAAAATGCAGCGGATAGACAGAAAATGAGGTTTTGTGGGTCGCTGTTGAAGGAGAAACATTGCGGCGGCGCTGCAGCAAGAGGCGCTGTGATTTAAAACGTTACATTTTCGGCTCGCCGCTGAAGGTGCGTCCTCTGTGTTTTATGTTCCATCAGCCCTTGTTTAGAGGAAGTGAGTTATTGCGGCAAGCCGTTGAACAAAGCCAGCACGCGGCCGCGCTGCCCGCGCACGTCGTGGTCGTAGCGCTTTCCATCGACTCAGCGCTTTTAGCGTCCGTTCAAATCAAAGTTGCAGGTCGCCGCCTCCGTCCAGGGCCAGATAATCTGCTTAATTGGTCCAATCAGTCTGTCTGGAAAACATCAAAGACAACAAAAACCCGGGATTGATTGGAGAAGCGTGTCCAATCGCAGCCACTTTCATTTTAAGCAGTGGGAGAAGCTGCTCCAGGAATGCCTGGTCGGGAAGAAGCGTTGAATTAGTCTTAATTTTTCTTTACCTCTGTGGAGAAAATCCCCTCAATCTTGAAAATCTAATTTTATACATAATATGCTTGTCTAGACTCCTGAGGGAAAGTCCAGAAATTCAACAAATCCATCTTTTACTCATTTTTAACTTTGCCTGCTAGCGCAAAGCTGCATGATCCCTAAAACAATAAAGAAACCAGTTGTTAAAATTTAAAGGCCTTTTCTCTGGGATTCACTCTCAGAATGTCACACAATAACTTTCCTGGAACCTGTCCGTGAACATCCAAGAAGTGCAAAGAGTCAATGCAGACTTAATCAGCTTTTTCAGACAGTGTGCTAACAGACTCACTTTGCTCTTTGTGAGGTCACAAAGGGCACTTACGCCTCTCCGATGTCAAGAAAAACACTCCCATTCACGTATTAATTACCAAACATGTGGGAGGTCCAAATTTCCAAATCTAGTCTGATGTCGCTGAAGTGAAAAGAGGGTTGAGTCTCTTTAGAACTGACTCTACCTCCTTTGCTGTGTCTTTCTCCACTCCCTCTCCCTCTCTCTCCCTCAGACATGGAGGGCTCACCCGTCTTCATTCTGGGAACAGTCCTGTACAAGACCCTCGGACTCATGCTGCCTTCACCAAAGTAAGTGCATCGCCGCCCCGGTGTCTATTTTCTGGTCTGCTGGAAAGAGGAAATACGAGCCACAGCCTTAATCCTCTGGAAGCAGCCAAGGTGTCCACTGTTATCCTGAGCTGTAGATCAAATCCAGAGAAAAACGTTCCCCGCCACAAACTTGTTGTAGTTCGGTTTGGGTCAGCGCGTTGGCGCCGGCTCGAACTCATCCAATAAAACACTGTTTAGCCTTGCGTGTGGTGAATGCAGTTAATTACGGAGGACTTCGGCGTCTGGAAGAGCAGCGTGACGCTCCAAACAAACACCTGGCATCGGAGCCCAGTCAACAAGTCCCTGGCAGCGGCCGTCCCAAGGACGGAGCGGTCGCTGCGGGGCCAGCTGTCGCAGCTGGAGCCACTGGAAGATCGCCCCCTGCAGACACGACGGGACGGTGACGAGTAGCAACAAAAAAAAAAATTGGACGGCTGAAGGAAAATCTCCGAACCTCGCGTCTCCGTTTCTCTCCGCGAGCTTTACAGCGTCGCCAGTCCTCAGCGGAGGTGTCAGTGGATTTTAGCTGGGGAAAAAAGCAATACTGTGTCAAGTGCACAACAGCAGGCAGTGTTTTCCTTTAGAGACGCACGACGCCGCACCCTCAAAGCGCGAGACTCAAAGACACGTGTCGCTCAGCTCAGCCGAGCTTCAGATCTGCGCTCCCTGTTCTCTGGTCGGCTCTGGATTTTTCTTTTTCCTGAGCTGCAATACTGGCAACCATTTCACACAGCTGCCTCCACAAGGCGTAAATAGCATTGTGGGTCTTCCTTGATGTTTTCTTTTCTTTTTTTTTCTTCACGTGCCGCCATCTGAAATTGGAGCTGGTATTCAGCCCGAGCTGCGGCGCCTTGTTGAAAAGTTACTTTCACAAAAGGACTCAACGCCACTGAACCGCAGGGATGAAGTTAACATTCCAAATGTGTGTAAAACATCTTCAGGTCTTTAGACTGTGGTTGTCCTTCTAGTCTGACTGACTAATCCTGAGGTGTTAATGCTTCTCGACGGAGAGGCCTCAGATGTTTGAAGTCAAATCAGGAGCGAGACTTTGATCAGGGTTTCGAGCTCAATTTGTAAACTTTGTGTAAAAAAAAAAAAAGTAGAGCAGCCAGTTGGAGATGAATGTTGCCTGTTTTATGTAGTACGTAAAATGAGTCCGAAAAGTTTATTTAAAATTCCTACAATTAAATTTCCTTTTTCCCTCCTGGACTCCAGCGACCAGCCTTACACATATTTAGCCCTCTGTTTACAGCCTCCTGACAAAACATTGGGTTTTAGTCTCCTGGAAAAATTGCTGTCTAATTTGGAGCTTCCACGTGTTTAAAGAAATGGAGAATAAAAGGCAGGGGAGTTACAGGGCATAAAAAAAACACCTGTTCTGACCCCTTAATGACATCACAAAGAGCTAGTGCCCAGGACTGCACGATTTGGCACACACTATCAGAAAAGCAGCGCGAGAAAACAAAAAAAAGGGAAATATTTTCTTGTATCCGGAGAGACGAGTGAATTTACACGATTTTACGATTCCGAAGGTTTGATTTCGCTCCGTCCGTCTCTGCTTCAGGAATCATACAGTGGTGAACTCCAAGGTGATCGCCGTGACCGTGAGGCCCGAGCCCAAGGTGACCGAGTCCCGGCTGGAGATCGAACTGGCTCACCTGGCAAATGTAAGACCCCCCTCCCCCCCCCCCTGCACGCACAACCGACACCGCAAATCACTTCCTGTTCACGTCGGCGTTGGGATTCACCTCGTCACCCATGTTTAAGACCCTTCTGACCCGCAACAGAGGTTTTCCCTTCATTGACTAAGCTCTCGCGCTGCGACTACGGCACGTATCGCTTCTCATTAAGCCGACACACAATGGCGGCTAATTGGCCGGATAATAAATTTGCAAGCACCCGGTGTCAGGGGAGGCTACCCGCTGTCAGATAATTCCTCGGGCAATCCCCCATTTTACTACCTCCAGTCTTTCTTTTTCTCCCGTCCGTGTTGGAGATAAAAGTCAAAGCATGTAGCCGTGCAGCATGTGTGTTAGTGCGCGATAGTCTTGCTCCGCACGTGAACGTAAAGGTTTTTGTTCGCACTCAACAGACGGCCGGCATGCAGATAATTTGCACCATGACAATCAGTGAAACGACAATTAAACGCCAGGTAAACAATTTATCTTTTTCTTTCCTTCCTTCCTTCCTTCCTTCCAGGGAACGATGAACCCCTACTGCGCACTGTGGGACAGCAACATGATGTAAGTGGGCATGCGCCTTCCTCGCTTTGGACCAGATTTTACCGCCTTGCTCCCGACTTGTTTTGGGGGTTTTTTTCATCCTCCTGTACGGCAGACGTGTGCTTTTTCATGATAACACACAGGCTATTTCTCGCTTTCATGTCACATCTCTGAAACGCGGCCCGTCTTGCTTTCATCTTCAAAAGTTAGAAGAAAAAACATATTTCTCTTATGCAGCTGTTTGCAAAGTAAATATATATATATATATATATATATATATATATATTTTTTTTTTTTTTTTTAAATGAAAGCCAGGTTACCTAATGGCACAACATGAAACGAGAGAAAACAGGGAAGAAAGAAACCCACAAGGCAAAATGACACATTAAAGCCTTATCAGGGGCCAGACAACCTAATAGGACTCTCCTCTGCTCTCAGATAAAACGGCTCTCTGCTGAAGCCCAGGTGTAAACAGGGGCGAAAGGCGCACTACAGTGTTTACGCTAACATCTCGGTCTGGCAGGAGAAGTCGCTCGGGGTCGAGATGGACACAGAATTAAGCAGTGATCACAACAAGAAGGAGGGAGCGCTGTTGTACTGAATACCATCAAGAGCAGGAGTATCAGATCACACGGTGGCCTTTGGGGCTTTGCCCTATTTTCCTGGTGTGCGTATTTCCAAGCGGGCGACACGCCGGTTGTGGTGATTAGCTCGGTCACAGGCTAACAACAAGGATTTTTTGGGCTTTTCAGTGCGGAGTTGGTTTGTTGTTCTGCTTGGTTCGTGGGTTTTTCGTTGTATTCTCCAGATTCCAGAGAATCCATCTAGTCGCCTACGAATGTTTTCTTGCCCCCGAGTCCTTTTGCCCTGGCAATTTGTGCATGTTGTCGTCCCGCTTTCCCCCTTAAGACAGCTGGGACAGGCACCCCTGCCAACCCTGCCACATATAGATGTGTATTCTCATAGAAGTGCAGCTGCAAGAAAAACTCTACTAATACTCATGCAAGATGCCCATACTGTAAGCAGCATTTTATATAGGGACAACAACGCTATAACAGTAACTTTCGTGTCAGTCGGTGCACTTGCACTTGCGTCACAACGTCTTTGTTTGCCTCACAAATCCTGAACAACGGGGTTCAATGTTCAAGGTTTATTTGAATTCCCATCAGCACGCACGCTGCGGCAAGTCTACCTGGAACTGCTTTCTAACGAAGCAGCCAAGGCCGGGCGAACTCTGTGACTCACCACGCAGCACGACGTGTCCTGATCTGTCGAGGCTTGGACACCAGTTAGCTTGCGCGCAATGCGAGCGATCACAACACCCAAGAGGCGCAGTCAGAGGACCCCAGTGGTGATGAAACAGCTGCTCAATGGTGGCACGAAAAAGATGTGGCCCGCAAATCACAAAGCCAACCGGCCAACTGGCAAACAGTGACGGCCTCTCTGAAAAAATAAAAAACAAAACAAAAGAAAAACTTTCCGGCGCCGACGAGGAAAAGTTGCCGAAGCGCAAACAGTCCGGAGAGTCACCGCCAGCAGCATTTGGAACATCAGTCGCGAGTGCTGCAGAGTTACGTAAGGTAGCAAGGAAAAAAGAGAGAGAGCGAGAGAGAGAGGGGGAAAAAAAAAATAAAATCCCAAAAAACTCCCAAACCGTGAGGACATATGCAAAACACAGCTGCAATATCAAAAAAAGAAGCAGAGGAGCAAGACTAGCGAGCAAAAAGCCCCGAAAAGAGAGACGTTACACAATCAAAACAAAACACACGAGCGTCTTGAGCAGCGACGAGGGCTCAGCTTCAATGTCGCGCCTCCTCGTTATTCTGTTTACGCCCATTTGCAACACCGAGACGCGGCGGCTGTTATTTACCTACCGCTAGCGTTCGGAGCCGCTTCTTGGTCGTTGGAGGTCGTCTGGTTTTGGCCCCAGCCGACACAACTCCCCCTGCTGGAGGAAACTTCTCCCCGACTGGCTGCTCCGGGGCGGGGAAACACTTCAGACGAGAAAAGAGAGCTGATAGTTGGTTCTGCACTTTTAAAGCCTTAATATTTTCACATTAGCACCCAAATGCTGCATGTGTTTGCATGTTTATTAATTGTGCTGTTCTATACGCATATGTGTATGTTTGAATAATTTATTTGACAATTTTTTTTTATTATTCTGTGCTGGCTATAATTTGTGCGCACAAACATACACATACACACACACACACACACACAGGGGATTCTCGGGGAACAATGCACCGCACGCGTCCTCCACTGCTTTAAGACCAGGCTTTCCTTTCATGTGCTGGGATGTTTTGTCGAGCAGCTCCCTCGGCTGGGGCCGCTCTGGTTTATTCTAATTTCGCTGCGTTTATGACAAAGTACAGTGTCTGCTCAAGGCTTGTTTACTTCCCTCCCGACGGGTGACGCAAGTGTCTTTTTTGGAAAAGGGACGGCTGCTGTAGAGAAAAAGAAATCTGTCCCCGTGAGGAGCAGCTGAATGACAACAAAAAAAACTACAGTGATTAAAATCTCACTTTCCAAGATCGGCTCTTGTTGTGTGTGTGTGTGTGTGTGTGTGTGTGTGTGTGTGTGTGTGTGTGTGTGTGTGTGGATGTGTCAAAGGCAGAGAGTGACTTTTGCTCTGCATTGCTCCGAATTGGATGTGGATCAGGTTTGATTAGTAATTTTAAGCACTTTTGACATTAAACTTTGTGACTTGATCTGTTGAAATGTTAAAGTGAGATTCACTCACTTTACCCTGCAGGTGATCCTGATGGTGGTGGTAGGTAGGGGGGGCTGCTGGAGCCCATCCAAGTGTAACCCGTGTAGATTCCCACCCTGTAGGTCTCTGCGTTGTGTTGTGCGGAAATAAATCAGGAACTCTGGCTGAGGACTCCATCACCTTTTTTTTAACTGTTGTGAACAAAAAAAACAAACACCAGCAACTTCAAGTGGTGTGTACAGGAGAAGGCTGTCGACACTCCTATTGAGGAATAAATAAAAAATATGTCAAACAACATCCCAACACAAACAGAGTTGGCCCTGTTAAGCAATAACCTTGTTGGTGGACATTCTGCCAACTTTTAACACAAGCGAAACTTACCCACATGTTACCGGCAGACATGTTCAGTCATCTCTGACCGGTGTAGGTACACACGCAGGTGCGGCAATCAAGTCAGCCCCTCCCCCTCCACACATACACAGAGCTATAAAAAGAAAAAAAAAAAAAAAAAGACAGACAGATGAGAAGTGTCTGAACAGTGACTGCATTAAAAAATGGTTTAATTAAATAAAAACAAATATTAAACCGTTACACAAGCAACGGTGCTAAACACTGCAATGCAGAATTTTTTTTTTTTCAAAAAACAATTTACTTATTTCGTGATTTTACTCTGAAATATTTTAATGTATTTCCAAGCAGAGGAATACGAAGCAGCTTAAAAAGGGACATGTATTTTTTATTTTTTTTTTTTTTTTTTGCAGACTGTGTTACACTGAGAGCGACCGGTCTGCGTCTGAACGGAAACAAGTGGGGCGACGCGGCAGCATCGCAACGCAGCGCTGCTCCAGATCAGCGCCGCCTCTCTGATCTGATCCGCACCGAGCCCCCCCCCGTTCATTTTTTTTTTTTCTTTTTTTTAACGGCGGACGGCTCGGCGCCCGTCGCGTCGCTGTCATGTCCGTTTCAAACAGTCTCGGGAGTCAGGACTCGTTCGGGGGTGGGCGAAGCACCATCTGTCGAGAGTTTTGTCTCGAGCTGAATCGAGGGCGAGCGCCGCTAACAATTAGAGGAGCGACGCCGCCACTCACTACGTTCACATGCAGAGCTTAATCGGACTAAGCTCTTAATTCGGTTTTCTCGTCTAGTCGGACTTCTCTCCTCGTCGGGCGTGCGACCGCCGGGCCGGAGAGCCAAGATGGCTGCCGCACCTGCGTTCTTGCCGCGCTGCAGCGGTAACATGCGAGCAAGAAAAAGGAGCATTTCTGGAAACGACAGACAGCCCCTCTTCCCTTCCCCTCCGCCGTTTTGCCGTTTTCTTCCATTTCCGGGTCTCTCTCTCTCTCTCTCTCTCTCTCTCTCTCTCTCTCTCTCTCTCTCTCTCAGCAGTTTTGTTTCTCCTTAAACCCACATTTTGTTTCACGGAGTGAACCGTGGCGGATGAATTCTTAATAAGATGCCGTTAAATCTTAATGACTTGTGAATTTGCAGCGTGTTTGGGCGAGAGACAGGCGACGAGGAATTAGGGAAGCAGCGAGGGTCTTTCATGTTATTTCGCACCATTTGGGAGTGTCTTCGGAGCCTCGTCCGTAATGAGAATAATTTGTCTTGATTGTCGATGGAAATAAATCCGCTCAAAGGGAATCCGTCTCCGAAACAGCTGTGAGAATCCTTTTAGCTGCTGTAAGACAGTCAAATCCACATCCTGAAGCGTTTTCTCTATTAATGGAAGCTCTTCCCAGACAGGGGTTACAACTGTGTTAATTTCACCCATTGTAATTAACTAACTTGATTTACATGCCACGGGAAAGGAATCCCCGAGGGCCAAAAGGTATCTCCTTGGGTTTGTTTGATGTGCATTTGGGGACTGTCTCTGCCTTTTGTTTATAACTTTCCTTTGAAATGTTGTGAGACTCAGTGCGAGAGGTGTGAAGGTCTTGGTGATCTATTGTTACTGTGGAAAATAACCCCTGATGACCAAAAGGTTCCCGAGTAAGAACATATTTGATTTGAATCTTTTAAATATGCATGGTAGAGGTGTCTCTGTTCTGGGAGGATATTTAAGAGAAGGAACAAGAATCTGAGGGGGTCTTTTTGGCTGATCCTGTTCCCTCTTCTTGGTCTGCGTACCATCATTTTCACACAACCGGTCTGTTACATCTTTGTTGCATTTTTACTCTGGACGTCGCAATAAACTGGTATGTTATCCATTTCCCTTCAATATCAACTTGTTGAGACTTTTGTTCTATGTGGATAATTATCTGACATTGAATGTTGATTTAGTCTTCAGTTATATGGTAAATTTATCCAAGTAATGCTTGTACTCTTTACCTCTGAGTTGAATAGAAAAGATTGAGTATCATGTTTTTCTACTATTGAGTTAGATTATATAAACCTCTGAATATCTCAACCTAGATGTCTGGGCTGTTCTTCTATGTTAAGAAGGTCACTGAATGATTTGTCTATATCTGCCATCACTGAACTAAGATAGGGATTAATCAGAATCCCAATGACCTTAGTTATATGGTAAGTTTCACTGGACATTATTCAAACCCTTAACCTCTGAGTTGGACAGATAAGATTGGGTATCATGTTCAATAACCTCTGAATACTCCAACCCAGACATCAGGCTATTCTTCCATGTTAAATAAATAAACTGAATAGTTTGTTAATGTATGTAAGCCATCCCTGAACTGAAGACTACTGTCAGAATCACTAGAATTCAATCATATTGAGTCTATATTCTTAACTAGTAATTAAGTCTTTCTCTCAACCGATATACAAAAGTAAAGTTATTATTATCAAATGGAGTCAGATTAAATTAATTATTACGTACTTTACTTTGAAATCCTCATCTTAAGTACCGGAACGACGGAATATGTGTTGGGGAGATATTAGTATTTGTGCCTAGATATTTCCTCCCCTACACTGCGTGTAACATGTTTTGGGATTTTTCACTAAAACGTGCAAGGACAGTCTTGATATTAAAAAAAAAGTGCAGTCATGTAAAATAATCAACCAGCAGTTCAGTTATCTGTCTGCCTGCATGACAAAAGGATGTGTACACACGTTGGTTTTAACCTTTACATTCTATAAAACACAAAAATTAAGACATCATGAGGTTCTACATTATCCTGCAGTTAAATGGAGGATCCTTCTTGGAATTTCTACTACTTCCTGAAACAGCTGCACCAAGAACTATAGAATTCTTTCGGGTTTTGCACCAGAACAACACCTCTAATTTTCAGCCCTTTCATTTCACTTCCTCACATCTTCACGTGGGCACCACCTTTGATGTTTTGTTCTTCCCCGTCCAAGTTCTGACTATCTTCCTTTCCCCCCTGACAGAGACGATCTCCACCCCACCGTAGCTCCCCGATTTCCTTTAAACTCTTGAACTGCGCAGAATTGCCGCAGTTGATACGTTTTGTTGTTTTTTTTTTAGAGGGGGAGAAATAAGACTTGGCAACACTTCCACGGAGCAAACATTTGATCTCATGTCTGCGGCGGCTCCACGGCACCGAGTGTAAACAGGTCGGGTTCGCGCACTTTTATTACTTTTGGAGGTTTTCGTCGGCAAACAAACAAGGCTGGAGTTACCACGAGCAGCGCCCCCAATCCACCCATGAAATAGGTGATGCAACGCCTCGTGTCTTGCATCGTTGAACTCCCTGTAGCTTTAAGAAGACAAATATTGGATCTGCAAAAACTGCAGGCTGTGTGCTACTTTGCAATGTCTTCTGCAAGGGAGTATTATACATATATTGCCATTTTCCCCTTCGAGCGGTCACTTTTAAAACACTCCCACAGACTGCATTGTCTCTGCAGTCTTATACGATCATTGCAGGCCACACTATGCCACATAGATCCTCATACACTTTGGGGAGACATCAAGTTTGATGTTGGTTGACTGTACGGTGACCGTTTACTACACCTCAGGCTACAACGTACGTCAGTATGCAACGTCGCCCAGTCACACAGTGCGCAGGCGAAATAAAGAAAGAAGAGAAGGAGAATTTCGACTCGGCACTGGCTTGTCAAAAGGGTCTATTTTGCAGGGAGTTGGAAGCACGTATTTATGTTTCTATCTATGTTGCTTTATTTCTGTTGGATTGGTTAGTTTTCATTGGTTGTGAAGCCAGTCGACCAATGTCATCGTAGAATTTCCGACGCGGTCAGAATTTTATCGCAGGCCGCCTTTGGTGGCAACGCTGTGACGACGGCCGTCCTTGAGCCTGTTTCACTGTGCATCGGAAGACCTGCGCTTCAGGAGCCGCGACAAAAGATTTTGCCAGCAAGGTCGCACGATAGTCTTCTTTGGTCTGCCTCTGGACGGCCAAGAATTGCGTCGTAACACCAGGATCCTAGTGAAAGTGTCGAACAAGAAGTTCCACGAGCGTTTTAATCACAGTTGTGTCGCCGCCTCCTCCCAGATTATCTGGCAGAGCATTATTATAGGGCCAAACTGTGAGCTGAAGAGGCTTGTAAACCCCAAGCATGCTGCCATCTCAGGATTAGCAGAATCTCGACACCCCCTTTCAAGAATATATGTTATGGTTATCCTGTTTTGTCAACGTTTTCTAGTTTAGTTCCGATTTGACATCCTCAAAAAAAATAAAAAATGTTGAATTTAGAAAATTTAAATGGTGCCAGATGTGCCTGAGTGCATTTTACCGCATTAAATAATCATAGTGCAGTATTTAAAAAAATAAAAAATATAAAAAAAAAGCTGCACCCAGCGCGTTGTTGATGCATTCAAGCGCACTCTTTAAATCAGCATACAAGCTTCTCCCCGTCTGGTTTGCAAGACAAGTTTAAAAAGGAAAAAAAAAAAAACAAGAGGCGCTCATTTACGGCAAAACAGCTCAATGCTGATACTGTTTTCATACGGTGGCGTCAGTTGCAATGCGCTGCTTAATATGGGTTCAGAGAGGATGAATTATTTACAGGTGAAGGTGTGAGAAACAGCTGTTGAGGCTTTGGGTTCCTGCAACATCTGGAGGTGTTGGATGGGAGCCAGCGCGGCAGGTCTGCAGGAGCCGGAGCCGCCGTTGTTTCTGGTTCGCCCCCACCGTGTCGAGGCAACAAACAAAGAAAAGATTTATGAATTTTACAGTGCAGAAAAAGAAAAGGAAAAAAGTTTGCAGCTTTGCAGAAAACAGCGCTGCAGAGGGACGGAAGCGTGGAGAAATTATTAATGCGCCGAGCTCGGGAGGTCGCAGCGAACACAGAAAACACCTTCACTGAACTAAATGGCTGAAATCACAAAAGATTTTTCTAACTTGATCCCAATAACCAGCCCACATCTTCCAGGATAATTAGGGTCATGTTGCCTTTTTCTATTAAACCACAAATTGAGGAGACAGATGTTGATGTAGGCGGAGCAGCTCAGTCACATGACCTCCGCCTTGCTGCACACATTGCAGTCATTATATTCTTCCCAATTGTGTTTTTTATCCATCATCCATCCGAGCATTCATTTTCTATTACTGCTCCTCCTCCACTCGGAGTCCTAGGGGTTGCTGGAGCCCTTCCCAGCTGTCTTGGTGTGAAGCTGTCCTGTGATTGGCTAATTAATGATTTGTGTTAACAGAAAATGTAACATTTTACCTAATAAAGTGGCCAGTGAGTGTACATAACTAATTGCAGGCTTCAAATCTCCCCGTCCCTCACATTAAACTTTTGATAAAGAAATCAGTGCTTCAAATCGCTTATTTCTGAGATTAGTTTCCTGTCTAACATACTAAGGAGCAATGCCTCTAAAAATATTGACTGCTAGCGAGTGTTTAATAAATTTCCCACCTCTGGGACTTTGGGAAACTTTGGTTGTGCTGAATTTGCTGTTTGGAGCTTTGGTTGTGTCACCGTTTAGCTGTTTATGAGAGATTTTGATTTTGTTTCTTTGTTTGAGCTGCAAAGCTCCAAAATATTCTGCTGAGTGCGGCGTTTTTATTAGCAGGGAGATTCACGAGGATGAGTAGCTAATAAAAAAAAATTCACCCAAAATCATTTTGGGTGCACTGGTCCTTTAAAACGTTATTAGAATAGAAGCACCACCGACTGAATTCTTTTGCATACCCTTTTGCTGTGACAGTTCAGCAGTTTCTCCAGTATATTCACACAAACAAAGCCGATAATGATGATTAACATCTTTTGAGGCCCGTACAGGATCGACTTTAGGAAACTGCGCGAGAGTGTTTCATCGTTTTCAGAGGTGATGATGATGATGATGATGATGATGATGATGATGATGATGGGCCAAAGTGTAGCGTTGCTTTATTTATTCATTATTATTATTACTATTATTTTCTTGACAGATTTGCAATCATTTTCCGTTTTTACAAAGCCGGAGCGCGGCAAAGTCTTCTGACTGGCAGCTGAAGCGCCACCGTGGGCAGCGTTCACCATCACGACGGGCCGACGCAAACGCTAACCACAGATTAGCCGTCAGCTAACTGCCGCGCGGGTGCGTCTCCGCCCTGCCAGAACAGCTGCGGTCGCCTTTGTCCACCAAATTCATTTCTACTTTACGTCTGTAATACTTTTAGGATCAATGAGGATTTTTTTTATCTCTCTCTCCCTCACACGCAAACGCCGTCTCGTTCTCTCTCGCTGCTTTAACACACGCGGCGCAGCGTGGGCCCCGGGCCAATGCGATTTGCCCGTCATCAAGGGATCCGAGATTGATGGAATAATTTCCCGGCACTGCCCCCGCCCTCCTCTGCCCGTCATTGTGTGTCAAGCTCTCAAGAATTTAAAAAATTGCCTAGAGTGCATCGCCCGGGGCACTTTTGCTTCTTTTTTTTTCTCGCTTTTTAAAGCCCCCCTCGCTCAGTGCCAGGCTAATCTGATGTGGGCATGAGATGCATTTTTAAAGGTTTTCCGGATTCGTCCTGACGAAAAAACACGGCAACCTTTTATACAGTAGCAGACTGCAAGTCCAGGAAAAGGCGGCACCAGGACTCGTGAGTGCTCTGCTTTGGATGTCTGGATAACTTATGAGCAAAGTAATCAGATTACCCTCGCTGGTGGAAGTCCATCCATCTGTTGTGCAAGAAAAAAAAAGCCCTAATTGGGCTTTTGTGCAAACCGAGCACCTCTCTCTAGAAGCAAGAGAGCGCTGTCTGAGACTCTGCTGTCAATTATCAGAGCGCCGCGACACTTGGCATGTTCAAATACAAGACGGATCACTTCGCAGTCGCGGAAGTTTTGGCGCAAAGCCGGCGACATGAGACGGTACGGACGGACGGGGGTCGAAGGTCACCTGACGAATGTCAAGGCTTCAGACACGCTGGGTCCCCAAGTCTCAGATCCTGGTTAAGGGCAAACAAACACATGAGATGTGACATAAATGAACCTGGGAGGTGTTCACACACACACACACACAACAGAGCCAGTCAAAAAGTTTGTAGCGCGTCGCATCAGATGGCTGAGTCATCACAGAGGGGGAGAGGCGGAGTTTTAAGAGAAGTTTTAGGGGCAACGCAAAAATGCTCTCACCTCCTGGCCACACGACAGCGTGCGCGGGGTGATAAAAGTGCAACAGCACGGCTCTCAAACTGGTGCAGTGCTCGTCCGTCGCCTGCCGACTCGTCACTTCTGTAACGAGAGGCTGATGTTTGAGCTCTTCAGTTTGCATGTCCCTGCTTTATTTCCATGCAGCGCAAATGGCTAATTATCAGAACTGTGTGTGTAATAAAAAGCAAGCAGTTTCATCCAGAGCACCAGTGACGCAGTCTCGCGATGTTAGCAACAGCATGTTTAACCCTATGTTTAGAACCACCTCCCCAAAAAAGGTGCTTTGTGAGACCTTGCCTATGTTTGGAAAGTGATAAAAACAACCTGGGAGTTGTGTGACTAACAAGGGGAATCAGTCCTCTTTATGACATCACGAAGGGCTGATATTTTTTGCATGTTTAAGCGAACATTTTCTGAGAGGTGGGGCAAAAGTTTTTTGGCTTAAGACTTATTTTTAGTTTTGGGTGGCGCTGACTGACTGCGGTTGGGAAACATCGGCAAAGTGAATTTTGCTTAATGCGGGGCCTTTAAATTTATCATTTGACCAGCCGCAGAGTGGCGCCAAATTAAAACATGCATCAGCGCGTTGACATGCAGCAGCTCCAGTCAGAGGGGGTTGGGGAGGTGGGGGGGGGGATTTGGCATTCCAGCCCCGGATGTCAGCCAGCGGGACGGCATGATTAATGCGGCTCCGTATTGATCCAATGACGGAGGAGGAGGGGCGCGTCATGCAGCAGAGGGGGCCACCCTCCATCCCATTCATTCCTTCATTCATTCATTTTAGCATGTGTTCATTTACGGGTGGGACGCTGCACGGCCACATCAGCCACAACAGGTGTTTTTTGCTCGAGTGCACTGTGAGGCGAATCTTAATATCGGCCCGTGCTGCTGCTGCTGCAGAGGATGCTCTCCTCCTCCTCCTCTTCCTCTTCCTCCTCTTCCTCTTCCTCCTCTTCCTCCTCCTCCTCCTCCCTGCCCCGAGGCAATAAAGTTCTCTCCAAGACTCGTCTCACCATGACGGGTGACGATGAGCTTCCTTTCCTCCCCTACCACCACCACCACCATTAGCCTCTCAGTCTCCGGTTATGACGGGTGACAAATGGGAGAGAGAAGCGCTCCTTTCACTTCACCTGCCGGCGCCGGTGTGGAGCGGAGACCGACTGGTTGCAACCATTCGCGCTGCTTCCGCGGGGTGTATTTCCCCCCCCCCTAATATCCCCACCCCCACCCCCACCCCCACCCCTCCTCTTCCCCAAAAAAACTTTATTGTGAAATGACTGTTGAGGAATCACGCATTCAATAATTCAAGAAAAGAGAAAGAAAAAACGAAGCACCGTTTATCTCCCCTCGTCACGCCGCTGCACGGGAATAAAGCAGGTGCTGCGACAAGCGCGTCTTTCTCTTGCCATTGTATCAGCAGCACCCCCTCCCCCCGCCCCCCCCACCCTGCAGAAAATGAACGTGGTTCACCAATCTCATGCCGCCCCCAACCAACCACACACACACACACACACCTCCACCCACCCCAAAGGAAGCGTTCAGGGTCTGCTAATTAAAACAGTTTAAGGGGCGAAACATCCAGCGGAATACAGAGGGGGGAGGGAGGGAGGGGGAGAGGAGAGCAGATAACGGGACGCGCGCGGGGGTAGGGTGAGGAATAGGGACGACAACAACAACAACAACAACAACAAAAAAGGGGGGGGGGGGGAGTACCGCTGGTTTTGGGGGGAGGGGGGGCGGACGGCGGAGCGATCAGGTAAATAGAAGCTGTTATCGGCTGTTTTTTCTTTTCTTTTCTTTTCACCGCGCGCTATTTATCTGCGTAAAAAAAAAAAAAAAAGGGCGAATCAATCAGCGAACGCCGGTGCTCGGCTCGGCTCGGCTCGGCTCGGCTCGTCCTCCTCCCTCCCTCCCTCCATCCTTCCCTCCATCCCTCCATCCCTCCCTCCCTCCTCTTCCTCCGTGCCTCTGCCTTCGATCAGCTTCCAGCTGAAATGCCGCCTGTAGCCACACCGGAGCCGCGTCGACGCGCCGAGTCCGCCGTCCCGCTGCTGTTGACGCCGCCGCTGTTGTTAGCATTTGTCTTTTAACGCACCGGGCTCCCTGGATCCGCGAGGTGATCGGTGTGTGGATGTCTCGAGCGAGAGAAAAAAGAAAGAAAGAGAGAGAGAGAGAGAGAGAGAGAGAGAGAGAGTGTGTGTGTGTGTGTGTGTGTGTGTGTGTGTGTGTGTGTGTGTGTGTGTCGCGGAGTCGTGCCGCCGCCTGGAATTAAACGTCTGCTTTTCTTTCTCTTTTCTTTTCTTTCCTTTTTTCTTTTTTTCCCCCGCCTCCCTCCTTGTGCCGCCTCCCGCCGCAGGAACGATTCTTGGGGAGCCTGGTCCGCCAGAGGATGCAAGACGGTGCTCACAGATGCCTCCCATACGAAATGCTTGTGTGATCGCGTGTCTACCTTCGCCATTTTGGCTCAGCAACCGAGAGAAATAGTAAGTAGAGCTTTATTGATACCTTCTCCTCCGATGCCGGGCATGTTGGGTTGTTGTTGGGGGGGTTTTTTTGGCATGTAAAGGAGTGTTTGCGGGTGTGTGTGTGTGTGTGTGTGTGTGTGTGTGTGGATGGATGGATGCGTGATTGTATGTGTGCGCGCGCGCGCGTGTTGATGAGTGAGTGCGTGCGTGCGTGCGTGTGTGTGTGTGTGTGTGTGTGTGTGGTGCGACTAAAAATTGAATCTTTGCGGCGCTAATCCCGTTAAATAGCGACCCGCCGGTAAGGAACAAAAAAAGGGGGGCAATGAGTGGGCAGGGGGGTATTTCCTGTTCGCGTGTACATTTGGGTGACTCGTGCACGCGGGCCAGTGTGTGCATGCTGACTCCTGAGTGCCCAGCCCCCCCCCTTTTAAACTGAGCCATTTTTAACGAGGGGCTCTGACATTTCTATCATGTTGTTGTTGTTGTTGTTGTTGTTGACGCACACACACACACACACACACACACACACACACACACAATGTAAACTCATGTGTACGTGCAGATATTAGAAAGGCACTTATCCAGGCCCCTTGACAGCAGTAAGCAGAGACCTGTAATTCCTCCAGTAATTAATGACCAGAACAAGAAGTACCTTACAGGCTCCGCTTAAACCTGCGCGCTCGAACGCATCAGTTTTCATTTCTTTCTTTTTTTAAAAAAAAGAAAAAAAGCTCAATTGCGCATTTTGTCGCAATAGCTAATCGTTAATCGTGTTGCCTGATTTGAACTGTACCTGCAGCCCAGTGGGGCAACATTACTCCCCAAAAGCAACAGCTAGCATCTGCCTCCCACCTTCTCGTCGCTCTGTGACGTAACCTCCAGCAGGTCAATGACAAAGTTTTGGGACGGCGTCCAGCGCGGCCTAGCGAAGGCCACATAGCCTAGCATGTCGAGAGGTATGACAGTGAAGCTGCTGTGGATTCTTCCTTGTTTTGTCCTGCGCTAACCACGTCCGACCACCCCCACCCTCACCGTCACCCTCACCGCCCCCTCCACTGACAGCCCGGTCTCGCTCCGTCTCCTCCACAGACCATGGACTACTCAGGGGTCCCGTCTGTGACGTTGATCATCGGCTGCGGTCTGTCCTGCCTCGCCCTGATCACGCTGGCGGTGATCTACGCCGTGCTATGGAGGTAATTGCGCAAACCGCGACCGCAAAGTTGACGCCTCGCTCCCCGCCCGGCACTTCACACTCATTCCTTCTCTCAAATCCTCCAGGTACATCCGCTCTGAGAGATCCATCATCCTGCTGAACTTCTGCCTGTCCATCGTCTGCTCCAACATACTGATCCTGGTCGGACAAACGCAGACCCGCAATGTGGTGAGTGCAGATTTTGCTGGTGTCGTGCGCGTTTGGGTGAAATGTGGAGGTTGTGCAGAAGTGCCACTTGACTTCTGCCTCACTGCATGCACTCCAGCCCTCTTGGTTTTTGTTGTTGTTTCAGCGGTGATCTGCCGGGTTTGTATCACAGCGAAAGTCGTGGCTGTGATGTTCGTGGGGTTTTATAGGGACATATAAACAGATTTAATGTTGGTTTTTCTTTCACTCCACGTGTAACAAGTGATTTATATTATTTTTCCCTCTCGCCTGCAAGCTGTTGAATTTGTCTTTGATAGTACAAAGCCAAAGAGTGAAAGGCCCAGTGCGTAATGCTTCAAAGGGATGTATAGTGTTCCTTATCGTGGCGGTAAGGTCACACTGGATAAACAACTGCAGTGCTTGTCTCTGCTAATAAATGTGCCTTGACTGTGCGCCTGTGTACATAAAGTCTGGAAGATAGCGCGCACGTTCTCCACCAGGCAGCTCCAGTGAACAATCTTGGGCGTGGATCTGTTTTCTGCAGCGTTGCTCTGACCTCACCGGCTGCTGGTGCAAGACAGACGTGAGGTCAAGTGGGACGTCAGAAAACAGGAATTTAGACCGACGCCGTTTGAAATATGCTGGATTACCATTAGGCGGCGCTATACTTTGCACACTGGGCCTTTTAAGAGGACAGTTTTTTTGCCTTTCTGAAGAAAAGTACTCACCTTAGCTTGTCCCTTTCCAGATTTCCTGCAAACAGAGAGCGAAAACATGTCTTAGCGTCCTGTTGCTGTTAGCTCAGGAGCGTTCAGCCTAGCTCACAGTGTCACAGCGTCCTGGCTACTGCAGTACAGCACGAGCTGCAACGGACACGTGCACAGTGTCCGCAATTAAATCTTGGGGGGGGGGGGGGATCAGCATTGAGGACAACGGAGCTGACTTTGACATGAAATACTAATGCTGGTTTTTATTGCCGTTGTTGGCATGCCAGAAGAGTTCAGCAGCCGAGCCGATTGGGCCGCGGCCGCTGGGCAGGAGGGGGTGGGGAACAGATGCACGCCAGGAGACGTGACGCACGTCGTCGGCCTAATGAAATTATTGCTGCGTCGCCTCCGCGAGGTTCCCACAATGGCGACAATGGAGGAAGGACAATGGAGAAGAAAAGGAAAGCGAAGGATGAAAAAAGCAGCTCCTGCACTTCCTTCCTTCCATTATTCTGACATCTTGCATTATTATTCTGTTCCGAGGGGAGTCAAAGATACATGACGCAGGTGTGCGGGAGCGCTTTTTTGTTGTTTTTTTTTACACGGTCGAGATTCCCGACTCAGGTTTTTCAAATCAAGTCAGCGAGATGCAGGAGACGATCCGGGGGGAGATAACGAGGTGGAGCGTCGGACAGGCGTGCGCCACTTCCTGTGTCTGCTCTGGAAGTTCAGAGAGGGGCTCCTGCAGGGGGCGGCCTGGCATACCGTAATTGGGATTTACAAGCTGCCCACACACGCGCGCGCACACACACACGCACACAGGCGGCCATGGCAATCATTTGGCGGCACCACACACATTGTCCTAATTGTGTTACCATCATCTTGGTTCACGTTGTTATTTTTTGTTGGCCCCAAACCGATCGCGTCTTCGCCATTTCCTCCCCATTGGTTGGAGTTTTAGCGACGTGATCTGGACTACCAGCACCCGATAGCGGGAGGCGGGGGCGTCAAGGGATGGGGGAGGCTTCTCATTGGACCAGACACCACTTATAAATTATGCTGCTTCCTGCCATTAATCCACCTTCCTTTAATGAAAATTGAATCCCGGGGTAATAAATGGGCCGGGATGAAAAATCGCTTGGACGCGGGATTCTTTGTCAACGTTGCGCCGGTAATTCCTGCTAAAGCTGAACTTGATTGAAACGGAAAATGTAGCGAGTGGAAGGATGGCGCGCGCTTTGCAAACTATTGAGCCATTTCTATAACCGCGCCGATGGAAAGTAAATGAAATGGCTCGGAGGGTCATCTGTTTCCGGACCCGGGCAGGAGGCGGCGGCGGCCGGCAGTCGCGTGGCCCTCGGAGCGTTTCGGGAAACGCTGAGCCAACCTGAAGTCCTGTCAGGTTCGTGCGGGGTCCCGTTCGTCTGCCGCCTTGATTACGAGCGCTGACGCTGAACATGGCCTGCTCATTTGGCACGCGTCTAATGAGATATCGCTGCGAGATCGGCCGGCGTTGAAGGACTCGCCACTTCAGCATCTCTCTCAGCCGATCAGCGACTGTTTAATCCAAGAAACAATATCCTTGTTCCTACCCAAGATTGAAGCCAATTTAATTGTTGTTACGTTTTTAAGATCGTAAATGCGCTTCGTTTTCGTACGATCGTGGTAGAATTGCCAATCCGACATTTCAAATCCCCTCTCGCCGTTTATCTTCTAAGCCTGGTCTCTGATCTTTCTTTTGTGTGATTACGACACTTCGCTTTAATTTTGTTTCCAAGAGTTGGAGTGAAAAAACAAAAAACAAAAAAAAAAACGGACCTTGAGTTGTGTTCACTTTGTTCACCAGCCAGACAGTGGGAGGTTTAGCTGTGAAGAGTAGAAGGCAGGCCCAATCAGCTGATCCATGACTGTTCCTCACCTCGTCGACTGTCCTTTAAACCAGAGTCAAACTTTCATTTCCCTTTCGTCCAGGATGAAAACACCCCCCCGGCTCTGCGGTTTGAGGACGGGGGAAAAACTAGCACGACCCGTCACCGTTACCACCTTTGTTTGGGTTGTGTGGGCTGGCGGGAGGAAACGTTGCCCCTGTGTGGGTTTTAATTGCCGCCCTGCCTTGACACTGCCTCGCTTGTTTCCCCCCTCCGTCTGCCGTAAGATGTGAATATAATTGGCTCCACTGTTTGCGGATTCGTACGTGGCCGTCGTCTAATGGAGATCATCCCTTTGGTGTGGAGGTGTCTTCGGGGAGCAGGAAGTCAGTGAGTCACCTCTGCGCTCGCCTGCGCTTCTCTTTTGTCCTCCGTCACAGTTCGTTTTTTGAGGGTTTTTATGTTTTGCTACTGGGGTTCTTGGCATGGAAGGTCATTATTAGAGCTGCGATTTAAAACAAAGAAACATCCTTTATAGTCAAATCTAGCGAGTGCAAAACCAGTTTGGTTTGTTGTTTTTTTTTGATATTGTTAACATCGCCAACACTTGTTGTGTTCAGCTGCAACACTGCATGTCATGCATCGGCGCAGATGGCCCGACAAAATGAGGTCCTCTTACTTCGATGCCCTGATTGAATTGACTTTGCAGTGCCATCCCCATGATATTACATGTCATATTAAAGGATTATGTAATGGATTGACCAGCGTACCGCAACAGTCCTACATGCGTGTTCCTCCCGCCAGATAAATAACCAAGTGGGCGGAATCAGAAATAAGCCGGAGTTGTTGTGACATCAACATTCATGTGGTTTTAACTCGATATCCAGCCATCAACTGAGCGACAAAGTATCAAGGCTTCTTTCTTTTTTTTTTCGACATGTGGTTGGCAATCCCTCCAACACAACCGATACAGTTTGAGATTTCACTGTCCTCCACCTGAGCGCCTACTGTGCAGAGCTGGTTTCGAACGGAGGGTACTTCAGTCAAAATAACAGCCAGCCTCTTCCACCCACAACCGTGCATAACCGGCTGGGAACATAGACGTTACGAGGTCTGCTCCAGATTCCTCTGCGACATTTTGCAAAGACGAAGAAAAAAGAATCCGCAAATCCGAAAGGCGAGAAAGAGCAGAAAGTATCGAATTCTGAGAAAAATACAAGATGGATCCGCTGCTCCGAGGAAGTTTCTTTCAGATTACCAATAAATAGTATGAAGCAGGAAACAGAGTTGGTTTTAATTTACCAAGCGTCCATGAGATTCATCCAGTCCTGAAGGAGGCGCTCTCACTGATAGGAGAGATAATATATAGTCATCTTATTCGATAAACTGAATCATTGCACTTCTTTCTTTCATTTTTTTTTACCTTTTTTAAGGTGTGAATATCTTCAGTTCATGATGAGTCAGACTTCTGTGTTTTAACAGCACTGACTGACTGGATGGAGGCTCAGCCCCTGACCTTCCAGACAGAGATTTAACGAATTCCCCTCACTTTCAGCTGCCCTCAGTGAACCGCTTTAAAGCATTCCCACTCGCACCTCCATGTCCATCAGCTCTGGGTCTTTCCTTCCTGTCTATCAGCTCTGCCGAGTCCCTTCCTCTGTTTCCATGGATACTGACACACTGTGCTTAACATCTCCCGGCATTTTCCTCTCTAAAGGCCAGTGCGAACTTTTGTGCTTTCTCTCCCTCCCCCTCTCTCTCTCTCCGTCGCATCGTGGAGGCTTTAATTCGCATCTTATCCGCCTCCCGTTTTATTTTATCGCTGATTAGCCCGTAGGCATCCTGGTCAACCCCCTATCCCCCCCCACTCCCCCACAACCACCTGCCCCCAATGCTAGATGTTTGCATGTGACACGTTTCCAAGAAACAAGGGAGGCTCTATTTTCAGCACCGCGGACAGCGACATGGGGAAAAGCAACGTTCGGATTGGCTGTCGGCTTGGAGCTGCTGGCGTTCGGTCCGCGCAGCTCTTCCTCTGCCGTGTTCCTCATCTGAAAGATCTCCCCACCTACCTGCATGTGGTGTTATTTAATGAATAGTTGTGAATGGAAATAAGAGCGAGAAGCTAGATGCGTAACATTTGTGGTTCAAAGAAAGAATCAGACACTCCTGTGGAATGAAAGCTGTTATTTTTAAGGCGGCTTTCTTTAAATGTGGACATATTCAAGCTTGTTCTCCACCTCTGAATTCACAATCTACCAACCAACCGACTACAGCGTGAACCCTCTGCACCATGATTGCTTATAAGAGGCGCAGGCAGGTTTTTGGAGCACGTACCTGTGAGCAGAGCCGCCTTTGTTTTCACTCCAGGTTGGCGATGACTCAGCGAGTCTCCTCCGCCGTCAACCCTGGCCAGAGGTCGGGCTCCGCAAAATGTCGAAGCCGCCTCTGCAAAAAGAGAAAAACTTTTGGAGACGCAGGGGTGGAGACGCGGTCGGAGGCGCCGCGTGACCCAACTGCTCCTTCTTTCCCTTCCGGGAAATAAATGAGAACATTTATTAAATGGGTTCAGTCATCATACAGAAAGTGCGATTTATTATTCGCTCGACTTTAATCTGCGTTTAGGCGCGGAAGTTAAAAAATAATAATAATCATCCCGCGCAGCACGACAAATTGCAGCTAATTCTCATTGCGGCTGGAGTCTCATTTCGCTAAATTGACTTAAGGAGTGTAAATATTCCTCACCTGAATCCACATAATTAATACGCCGCTCGCGTGCAGGGCAAACAGAATTTCCCGGCGCTCGAGGATTATCGTCCCGCGTGAACCCGGCGAGCGCGACGGGGGGGACGGATGGATTTTCTCGGCGGGGACGCGAGTGTACGGGAGATCTCGCCGCACGCCGCCGGCCGCCCGGGGCGAAGTGATGCTTCAGTCTCTCCACGGTTGTGCGGCACAACAAAAAAAGAAAAGCAAAAAAAACCACGCTCCCCAACTGACGGCCCCCACAGTTCTCCTCTCGAGGGTTAGCGTGTGTGTTTTATTTCTCTCCCACCCCCCACCGCCACTTTATTCCCGAGCAAACATCTGAAGCTGCGTCCCGGTGAAAAGGTGGACGAGCTGATGAGTCGAGGTGGAGCGGCGTGACGTCGCCGAGCAGGAAGGATTGAGCCGGTGGTGGTGTTGTCGCTTCGCCACCGCTCCACCCCCACTCCGCCCCCGTCCGCGTGGAACAGTTGACCTTGGCTTGCCCGCCTCCAGGTGGGATCCCCGGCATACTAATGAGGGCCGAGAGTGGCCAGCAGCGCTTCGCCGCCACTCTGTGATCTTCACTACGCTCTCCGACGTTCAAACGGAGGTCTTTTTTTTTTTTTTGTTTGTTTGTCTTTTTCAGTTTCATTCGCCGCCGTGTGCGGCGCTTTCAGAGTCGGGGGTTTAGTCAGACAAATGCTTCAAACAAAAAAAAGGGGGGAAATCTCAATATGATCGATTCCGTGTTTGCGGGAAGCTTTGCAGGAATCCTTGACTTGTGTAACCAGTCGGAGCCAGAACCAGAACTCTGTTTGCTTTGTTTCTTTGGAGCTGTTTGAAAAGTAGCGACTGAAGTTTTTTTTTTTCTCTCTCTCTCTCTTTCTCTTCTCTTTCCTCTCTCTTTTTTCCGCAGGGCGTCTGCATCATGACCACGGCCTTTCTGCACTTTTTCTTCCTGGCGTCCTTCTGCTGGGTCCTCACCGAGGCCTGGCAGTCCTACATGGCGGTGACGGGGAAGGTTCGCACTCGGCTCATCCGAAAGCGCTTTCTGTGCCTGGGCTGGGGTAGGTGCCATCTCTGTCTCTTTCTCCTTCTTCTTCTTTTCCTTCCTCTTCTCCTTTTCCTTCCCCTTCCTTTTCTCCTTCTCCCTCTTCTCCTTCTCTTTCTCCTTCTTCTTCTCCTTCTTCTTCTTCCTCTTCTCCTTCTCCTTCTCCTCCTTCTTCCCCTTCTTCTCCTTCTTGTCCTTCTTATTTTCCTTCCAATTCTCCTTCCTCTTTTCCTTCTTCCTCTTCTCCTTCCTTTTCTTCATCTTCCTCTTCTTCTTCTTCTTCATCTTCCTCTTCTTCTTCTTCTCCTTCTTCCTCTTCTACTCCTTCTTTCTTTCTTTCTTTACATTCTTTTCCTTCTCAAGGTCTCCTTGTCTAACTTGCACCGTCTTCACCCTATCAGGCTCTTTTAGTGTGATGGCTCTGTGCTCCAGTTGGGGCTCTCAGTAAATGGACCGGCCTTGAGCTATGTGGCTGTGTTTTTGTGTGAGAGATTGGGGGGCGGGGGGGTTGGGGTGTGGAGTAGTGGGAGGGGAGGATGGAGTGGACTGGTAATGACCTCACGTCTGATAAAGACAGTGTGGGCCGAGGCTTTGGACTCCATCAGAACACAATTCACCGGAGAGTGCTGAGTGAAATGCAGCAGGATTCCTCCAGTCTTCGGCCTCGGGGCGATGCCTCGCGTTCCCAATTCACTTACAGCAGGTGCCTTGTGCATATAGGAGATGCGAAACACATCCATAGCGTCCATACAGGCAGGTGTCGTGATTGCAGAACCCCCCCCCCACAAGCCAACACTGTGCAGCCTGAACTTGACTCTCCCGCGACGGGTGGGGGGGGGCAAAATTGAATAATGATGAATATCCACACGTCAGACGTCTGATGGACTTCGATTTTAACTTGACTTGATAAATGTCAGCGCGGCTCCACGTCCGAGGGGCTTGTTTCTTACAGTCATACCAGAAATCTCTGTCCAAGAGGAAAAAAAAAAAAAATCGATTTGATTATGAAAGAGCACTCTCTCCCATTCTTCTTGTTACCTAGCAACAAACAAGGCTCTCTTAGTCATTGCGGCGCTTCTTCTTCTTCCTCCTCGACTGGCGGAGAGGAGGAGGAGGGAGGGGGGCGAGGTGGGGTGCGTGTGTGCGTGTGTGTGTGTGTGTGTGTGTGTTGGGGGGGGGACAAAGGCTATTGTACAATCACAGAGGAGGGGAAAACAAATGCCGCAACAAGCCGGCGGACGGCAAACAAGACGCCGACTCGCCGCGTGAAAGAACGCGCCGCAGGAAAATGAGAAATGAAGAGAAGAAGAACGTGGACACGCTGGCCTCCGTTTTTCGGCGATGACCCCCTAATTTATTGCGATCCCAGCGATCGATTCCAGAGCCACGTGCGACCCGTCGCCTCTTCATTTTCGGGTCCGTGGCCGTGATTCACGGCGCTCCCGGCGCTCTCCGCCTCCTCGGCAGCGCGGAGAGGCGATAGATGGCCGCGGGGTCCCTCGCCCCGCGCCTCCGGGAAGCTGATTACATCAACAGCACCTGCCTGCGCCGAGCCCGGCCGAGCCGAGCCGAGGGGGAGGAGGGACGTTAACATTCTGGGCACGCGGCGGCGCGCGGAGGACCGAATCAATTACGGCCGTCTATAATGAGCAGCCATACGCTTTAAAAGGGGACGGGGAGAACGAGGAAACCCCTCCGACGTTCCAGAGGCGCCCCGTGACATTCCGCTTATGTGGATCGCTGCCATTTTGTCGGGAGCGCCCCCCCCCCATCACCACCACCCCTCGGCAGCCGCCTTAATGGGGGAAGCGGCGTCGTATATTTGGCTGAAGTATTGAAATTCCTATGTGGGGGAGGATCGGGCACAGTCACAGGGGGCTGAATGGCCTCGTACTCACGGTTCTAATGGAGCGAATCCTGAACGGCTGCGGTTAACGGCTCTGGGGACGGAGGAGCGGGTGTCGTTCCACAGTGGCCCGCTACCAAGAAATATATGTTCGTATATATATAAATATATATAATTATTAATTGTTTTTTTCCTTCTCCTTCTTCTTTTTCAAGGGCTGCCAGCTTTAGTGGTTGCCATTTCAATGGGATTCACCAAAACAAAGGGATACGGAACGCCCTTGTAGTGAGTCTCACTCCTGTTTCCCCATCTGTCGTCTCCCCGTCATTCACTTCTCATAAGCGCAGCACTTCTGCCTAAACGCAACAATGATTCAAGGCTCTGTGCAGCGACTTGGAACCGAGCAGACTCCCCCCTGAACACTATTATATTCTACGGAAAACAAAAACCAATAAACTCAAAACACAACGGGGTGCAGTTTCACGTGGGTCCCCGTAGATGACTGAGCGCTTTTTAAAAAAAAAAACCGCTTGGCGTTTCATCATCATAGAGTTCCAGCATATGGCACGTCTCCCCTCCCCTGACGGGTTGAGGAGAGGGGGTGGGAACGCAATTGGAAGCTGGCGTGTGTCATTAACTGGGAAGTTAATGTGTGTCTGGGTGGGTGTTAACCGTTTCCTCTCCTGCCTTCGCCTTCCAGCTGCTGGCTGTCTTTGGAGGGCGGCCTGCTGTACGCCTTCGTCGGACCTGCAGCTGCTGTCGTTCTGGTACGTCTTCTGTCGGTCTGCGTCTGTGTTTTCACCAGCTGGGAAGAAGTAAAAAAACATACGGCAGCTGAAATTCCCAGAAAGGTCACATCTTGTTCAGGTCTGAATGAGTGATGTTCACGATTATCGATTCATTGTCGATTAACGATTTAATCGATTAAATTGAATTAGTGGCAATTAATTGAACGTTTTTTTAGACAGGTTTTTTTTTGTTAAATGGTGTGGTGTATACCTGTATACCTAGAACACAAGTTAAAAAAAGGTTGAAGTGTGACCCATTAGAAGTCAACTTAAAGTCAGAGGATCAATGTTTAGGGTGTCAAAGAAGGACACTGACAGCAAACAGACACATTATTCATAGTAAACTATGTGAATTTGGCATAATATGGAACCTTTTTAAAAGTCTTAATTCATCCAATAAAACAGGCAAACAGACAAACAAACAAAACAAAAAAAACAGCTTTAGCACAAATGTATTAATTGCTTCCGCTCCACTGCGCCGCCACGGAGTGCCGCAGTGCAAAACGCCCGACAGGAGGCACAAACTCTGGTTTCAAAGTCAAACTAATGAGCGCCCCAACAGGCAATGTGCTCAAGTAATTCCCTTTCATTTTCCGTAATGGTCCTCCGCGTAGCTTTAAGGCTATGAAGAATTCATGTGCTAGATTTGTTTCGAAAAAAAAAAATAATGTAATGCGCCTCTTTTTTTTTTTTTAATCATCCGGTATTTACACAGTTGTACGGAAGGAAAATCACACAAAGGCTGTGATTATGCAAATGACAGAGTCTGTGTCAGAGGGACGGAGCGCGGCGAGCGCTCCCTCCTTTTGTCGAGCCCCTCGCGCAGCGGCGGGATTTGGAATAAAGCGACTTTACATCCTCGTGTCACGTCTCAAAAAGTCACTGTAAAGTCACTTGTACTCCTGATAAATCTCCGAGGAACGCAAGTTAATCTCGGCAGAAAGAAACCACTGTAATTAGCGAGCTAATTCCGCGCCGGCGTAATTACTGCATTGATAGTTCGGTAACGCGATGAAAAACGTCTTCTGGAAAACACACACAAAAGCTCGGCCCCCAAAAAAAACGTCTCCGCATGAATTTTTCACGATCCACGATTCACGATCCGTGTCTCTGCCGGAGGGGATCCGCAGTGGATTGTGTTTTTTCGGGAGCTGTACAGAACTTTGCGCGCGTTTGGGCGAGGGCGCTGCTAATAATAGGAGGAGGTGTCTTTGAGGAGACAAGTGTTCGCTGTCAGCCGCGTCTCGCCCGCGACGGCTCCGGTCGTATCCGGGGCCGCGCGTCGTCCGCTGGCTGAAATGTCACGGCGATGAGCAAGCGGGGAGGACGCTGGAGGTCAAAGCTCAGCGCACAATGAAAAGATCCAGGAGGGGGGGGGGGAAAGAAGAAGGAGGAGAAGAAGAAGAAGAAGAGAGGCCCCGGGGGATAAAAACATTACGCTGGCGTGCGTGTTGTCAAATGTCAAAGCAGCAGGGGGTTGGATAGGGGGCGGGTGGGGGTCTATTTTGGTGTCACTGCAGCAGATTTACTGACTCGTCCGCTCTGAACTCCCAGGTCAACATGGTGATCGGCATCCTGGTGTTCAACAAGCTCGTGTCCAGAGACGGAATCCTGGACAAGAAGCTGAAGCACCGTGCAGGGTATGACAGCACATCCTTGTTAGTACCCTTTTTTTTCCTTCACTCTCTATCTTTGACTTCCCGGAAAAAAACTGGAAAAAAAATAAAAGAAAAGAAATGTTAATAATGACGGAAAAGGAAGAAAGTAAAAAAAACAAAAAGTGCTTTGATTCTTCCTGATACATATGGAAATGCGAGACCGTCCCCCCCTTCCCCCTCCCCCGCTCGCCGCTTGTTGAAAAGGAAATGAGGCGTAAATATAAAGAGGTCAGATCTCTCGGGAGCGACGTGGCTTCTCGCTTCTTTGGCAGAATCAGTCCAAGATGGAAATCTTTAGGAAGAAAAAAAAAAAAAAGTAGGGGGGGCTTGGGGGCGGTGACGCCCGCTTGCATGCTGCCTCTTGTTCCGCCGCGCTTTGCTAATATGACGGCGGGGGAGTGGAACGGGTTGGGTTGGGTGGTATTGGGTCAGGGTTATGCTGGGGTTGCGGTCGCCAGTCGTCTGTGAGTTTGTCATGCGTCTGTGCGTCTCCTCTGTGTCCCTCCCCCCCCCATCCCTCCCCCGCCCTGCAGGCAGATGAGCGAGCCGCACACGGGGCTGACTCTCAAGTGTGCCAAGTGCGGCGTCGTATCAACCACCGCTTTATCAGCAACTACGGCCAGCAACGCCATGTGAGTGCCTCCCGATCGATGGGGACGGTGGGGGAGGGGAAGCGGGGAGGTCCGAGTCAGCTCGGCTCGGCTCGGCTGCGGCCACGCCCACTTCAAATGGGATCAGCGGAGGCATCTCAGACTGCCAACACGCCGCGTCGGGAGGGGCCAGCGGGGTTGAAAAAAAAAAAGAAGAAGAAGAAGAAGAAAGAGGAAAAGGACCTGATTCACTTTAGCTTTTATCTCGTCTTCCTCGCTGACCCCCCCTCCTCCCCTCCTGCCAGGGCGTCCCTGTGGAGCTCCTGCGTGGTCCTGCCCCTGCTGGCCCTCACCTGGATGTCGGCCGTGCTCGCCATGACGGACAAGCGCTCCATCCTCTTTCAGATCCTCTTCGCCGTCTTCGACTCGCTGCAGGGCTTCGTCATCGTCATGGTGCACTGCGTCCTGCGGCGAGAGGTGAGATCCAGATCCAGATCCAGGTCCACGTCCAGATCCAGGTCCAGGTCCAGATCGGGATTGTGTGTCTGACTGCAGCCATCAACATGAATATTTCACGGAAGCGTTCTGTGAAATATTCATGCCGGCGTCGTCCTCCCGTCCCCTTTTTCTTGACGCCGAGACCTCATCTGCAAAGTCTCCTCATCTTGAGCGCGCCGCCAGTTAAAACGCTGGTGATGAAAGTCTTTTTCTTCTTCTTTAGGTCCAGGACGCTTTCAGATGTCGCCTGAGAAACTGCCAAGACCCAATCAGCGGTGATGCAACAGGAACCTTCCCTAATGGGCACGCACAGATAATGGTGGGCACAACCCCCCCCCCTCTCTCCCCTCCGTGCTATTACCCGTAACCGCTACATCCTGTGTAATTTGATGGGACAGTGTTCCCCGGGGATTTAGAAGGCGCACATACTGCCCACTTTTTTTTTTTTTTTACATCTTCGCCGAACTGTTTAGTTTAATGTGGCCTTTTCAGACAAGGAGGCCTTTGGGCCTCGGTGAAATTGGAATGAAATCCTCCGTCCGTCAGTCCGTCCGACGTCTCCATCTCCATTCCGACGGAGCTCATTGTTCGCGCTCGTCACGCGCCGCTCTCATCTCCCCGGCCGATCGGCTGATTGGGGGCGGGGGCGGAGGGGATGAGGGGGAGCGGGGCCTCTTCCCCAGCTTGACCTTAAGAATGGGATTCCACCCGTCCGCTAAATCCAGCACGGCGCGACCCGCCGTTAGTATTCAAACGGCCCCCCAGGAGTGCAGAAGGGGCGGCCGCCGGTTTCCGTGGCGCCGTTAGCGCCAGAGGAACACCGGGACGCTGAGAGTTCCTCTCCTTCCCTCCCGGTCATCCACGAAGAAGATTCCTTTTTTTTAGGCTCTTCGTCTTTTCCGCGTGTCAGGTGAATTTGACATTTTGCCTCTTTCTGTTCCTCCCTCCCCGCAGACCGACTTTGAGAAAGACGTGGACATCGCCTGCCGATCAGGTAAATAAACAGATGGTTGTTTTGTTAACGAGATGCTGCCTTCCTTTCGCCCGCGGCGACGGAAAAAAAACAAAGAGAAGGAAAAGGAAGAAACCCAAAAAAAAGATGGCGAGTTACGTAAGAACTAGTGCCAATCCCCATAGGAGGGTTTTTTTCTTCCTCACAGTTACCAAAACACGACTTTAATCCGAGAACAAAACGGCGGAACGGGAGCTTTTGGGATATTCGACTCATTTTCAGGGATTTACTAGTGGGAAAAAATAATAGTAATGAAGCAGCTCGTCTCGTGTTCTCCTAGATCCGCATGTTGCATTATTTGTTCTCATGTGAAGCTGTCGATACACCAGGCGGGCTTTTCTTCTCTCAGCTCCGACTCGCAGGGAGGCAGCGTCCCTCCCCGACTGCCCGCTAGCTCCCAGACGAGGCTGTGATTTAATCAAACGGTCGCTGGTAAACAGTCTTCGGAGATCAGCGGAGGCCCACCAGGGCTCCGTCTCTCAGCACCGAACCCGAGGAAACACGCAACCCGGCTGGACCTGCAGGCCAATCGGAGGGCAGATAGCGACGGCTCGGAAATACGACTGGTTGAGAGACGAGAACGAGGCCAGTCTGGCGCCTCGTTACAACAGACCGCAGAGGAAAACAGGGCGAGGCGGCGTGGACGGCCAGTGTCGGCCTTGTTCACAGGGAGATTTTTTATCAGGAACAAATGCGGCTTACCGAGAGCGTTCGGCTCAGCAACAAAAAACTGAATATCTGCTCACACCTCTTGTCCTCCTACAGAACATTTGTAAAGTGTCTGGTAGTTGGAGGCTTGCAAGGTTGGCGCGTTGGATTGAGGAGGAAAAATAGAATAGAATAGAATGGAATTTCCTTTACTGTCACCATACAAGGTGCATGACAAAATTGCAAGTGATCAAAAAGGGGAGTTTAATGTCCTGACTGCCCAGGAATGAAAGCTGTTTTTCAATCTGTTGGTCCTGCTGAAGGAAACGAAGCTCCCTGATTGGTCGTTACTTCCTCTAAAGGGTCTTTTTGTCTCTGTGAAGGTTCTCAGTCATCCAGGTCGTCGTTAAGTACACTTAACCCCTTTCCATAGGGAAAGGTTAAGTCAGGGCAACTGGACTTGATCTTGCGATCTTGAAGAAGTTTCGCCTCTCATCCGAAATCGCAGTCAATCGTGCCGTCGATGCATGAAAACTCTTCGGGATTTTTCTTTTTCCTTGCGTCGATTCAAACGGTGGCCGACGATATCCGACACCGTGCGACGCTGCGGGATCGTCAAAACTAAATCCCCGTCTTGTTTGGCCCTCCCAGCGCTCCACAAGGACATGGGCTCGTGCCGCGCCGCCACCATCACCGGCACGCTCTCCCGCATCTCCCTCAACGACGACGAGGAGGAGAAGGCCGCCGAGGGCCTCAACTACTCCACGCTGCCGGGCAACATCATCTCCAAGGTGATCATCCAGCAGCCCTCGGCGCTCCACCTGCCCATGGGCGTGGCCGACCTGAAGGAGCAGTGCCTGGGCGGCGGGCGGCGCCGCCGACCTGCGCCCGCGCCGTCTACCTGTGCACCGACGACGGCGGCGGCGGCGGCAGCTTGCGCCACAGCGACCACGACATGGTGGTGGGCCACAGCTTGGACGGCCACTCGGCGGCGGCGCAGATGATGGAGACGGATTACATCGTCATGCCCCGCGCCTCGGCGGCGGCGGCGGCGGGCTCGTGCAACACGCTGCTGAAGGACGACGGCAAGATGAACATCACCATGGACACGCTGTCGCACGAGAGGCTGATGCACTACAAGATGAGTCCCGACTTCAACATCAGCCCGTCGGGCTTGGACCACATGAATGTGAACTTGGAGCAGCAGCAGTACCCCAGTGCTCCGGAGCAGATGCAGAACTTGGCCTTCGAGCCGCGCACGGCCGTCAAGAACTTCCTGGCCGAGATGGAGGAGACGGCGGGACTCTCCCGGAGCGAGACGGGCTCCACGATATCCATGAGCTCCCTGGAGGTACGTCGCCGCCGGACCGGCGCTTCTCGACTGGTGGAGTCTCCAGCACCCACGTTTTTATTCCTTGCCATGAAGTCACGCCCCAAATTTGTCCCACAAAATTCAAACGTTTCGCAAACAAGTGATTGAAATCGTTGAATTCAATTGTCCTGCAAAATAAATGCCCAACATTTTCTCTTTCAATATAAATATTTTAGGAACTGGCCACGAAGCCGCGACCCAATCAAAGCAAAGCAGACCCACCAGTTGAGAGATGCTACCTAACACATTAGGCGTCTTATTAAAACCACCTTAGTCACCAAACATGGCAGATGGTTGGTGTGACAGAGGCCAATGCGATTGTGCATGAAAGAAATAAAGCAAGTGAAAAAAAAAAAAAAAAGTTTAAAAGTGGCAAGTTAAATATTAAGTTAAGTTTTACTAAAATACAAAGTTACAGGGTGGATAAGGGTATTTGAAGTATCGTGCAATACGATACATAATATAATATAATTAGTTGCAAACAATGGAATGCAAAAATATGACACTATACCGTTCTAATATGTAACAACAATGTAATAGCAGTTAATGATCTGATGCCTCTTTCTTCCCCCCTCGACACACAGAGACGGAAGTCACGATACTCGGATCTGGACTTTGAGGTACGTAAAAAAAAAGGAGAGAAAAAAATCCACAGACATCTCCTCTCACGCGCATATATCTTTTTTTTTTCTTTTTTTTTTAATGCGGAGGAGAGAGAAAAAAAAAGCCGCATTTTGCAGGTTGTGTTCTTGCCATTTGATTTATTCGCACTCGCCGCGCCTCTTAAGCTTATTGGCGCTCCGGAGCCTCGACTCGCGGAGATTTACCGACACGCCGTGTCGTTAAGGTAAAAGCAAAGGCTGTAACTGACAAACAGGCCAGCGGCTCCCATCAACGTTTTATCTCCCTCCATCTCCGACATCCATTAGCTATGCCTTAATTTTTTTGAAGATGTACGCTTCTGTAGTCATTCGCACATTTCACGTCTGATTTCTTTATTTATTTATTTTTTTGTTTTTTTTTCCCTTTGCCACCGGTTTCCACGATGATTGTATTGGCTTGCCGACACGTCTCCGATCCCTTGTTAAGTTTCTCAGCACGTCCTTTGCATTGTAAAAAATCAGGCTTTACTGCATATATATATAATCGCCCAGGCTTTCAAAGTAAAGGAAACGACAGCTTTTCTGGCAGCTCCGTCGGTGTGGGCTGCATTTTGTTGCGACGACGGAGAACTGGGAGGGTTGGTGCCAAGGGCTAATTAAAAGGAATTCCTTTAAAGCAACAAAAACTCCTGGTGAGGGGCTGGTGCTCCAAAGAAACACCAGCCGCAATACGGAAAAAAATACACCTCAGGGCCTCAGCGTTTTAATCACCTCGCTGTTTCCTTTACTTTGACAGTCACTTGTATATGTGCAGACTGGTAGATTTTTTTTTTTATTTGTTTGTTTCCAGACCTGGCCTAGACGTCGTAAGCGACCAATTGGCGCTGACAAATTGATCAGAGTTGGAGGAGGTGGGAGGGGTGTGGGGGGGGGGTGCGGGCGGGCAGGGAGGAGATGCTTTTCCATTATTGGCTGTCAATAGAAAAAACCCCTTGCCATTGCAGAAAGTCATGCACACCAGGAAAAGACACATGGAGCTGTTCCAGGAACTGAATCAGAAATTTCAAACCCTGGACCGATTTCGAGACATACCAAATATGGGCACCATGGTGAGTAACAGGAAAAAAAAAAAAAAAAACAAGAAAAAAAAACCAACAACAACAGCGGGGGGGAGGGGAGGAGTGGGCTGTGGTGGGGGGGAGGGGGGGTGGCGGCGCTGGGGCCAGCTGTGGAGGCAGAGCAACAACATCCAGATTAGCCGTCTTCACGCGGCGTCCGCGGCGCCAGCCTGTCATCGTGCAAATGAGCCTTTTTATTCCGCGCAGCCGAGCCGAGGCGCTTAATGAGCCTCCCTCCCCCAGTGGGTAGCGGGGGGTCAAGCGGCGGCGTTCCCCTACCGCGAGAGGCCAGTTTCACGAGGGCGAGGAACAGCGCATCCATTCCAATGCAAGGCCACCAATGCACTTTTCTTTACATGCACATTGATCGACCGAGCAACCCCATCATTGTTTTTCTCCATTAATGCATGGCCGATTATCGAATCTGATTTACCCCCACATCTATACAAGTACCCCCCCCCCCACCCTTCAGTTTGTTGTTTTTCTTGTTGCAGCTGCGTGACTGTGTGTGTGTGTGTGTGTGTGTGTGTGTGTGTGTGTGTGTGTGTGTGTGTGTGTGTGTGGAGAGTGCAATATGGTGGTGGGCGGGGAGGGGCCTTTTCATTCTTGGTCGCGACCAATCGGACGCGTCGCAGTCGTGCGAGCTCGGAAACCGCGTGAAAAAAAAACTCGCTAGCCAAAGTCCGCAATGTTTGTTTATTTTCCCCTCTATTCTTCTACTTCTATTCTATGACGATCCGTGAATTATTTTTCTCGGCTCTACACACTTCACGTTTTGCGCTCATGTTTCCCCCCTCCCCCACCCCCAACACCACCCCCCTTCCCCTGCAGGACGTACTGGAACTTGTAGCCTGTTGCTTAGCGACCGGCGCGAGTTCTTTTGTGCGGTAAACGATAACTACAATGCGCTCCCACACACTCTGCGCTTTATTCCCCCACCACCTCCCTGACTCGAACGCACTGCCGCTGCAGACGCTCTCGTCTGCTTTGTGCCTTCCCGACTGCGAGCAGCTTCGCTCCCGTATTTGCAATAGCGTCGCAGGGGCCGTCCATAAAAACACAATGAGATGAAATGCGCACGCACGCAGAGCACCAGTGGGCGCAAGAGTTTTGTGGGGGGTTGGGGGGCACGATCCGCCTGTGACGATTTAGCGCGAGCATGCTCACATTTAATACTCTGCCATTATGTTGTTGTTGTTTTGTTTTTTTTTTGCTACCAGAGGCTTTCCATTGCATTACACCGCGATTACAATAAGCAAATGGGTAGGACTCGCCGCGCTGAAACGCTCGGACGAATTAGGAGGCTAGAGGATGTCACGCCACTAACGTCACAACCCGCTGGCCCTTGTTCGCAGGACAAGGCAATGCCAAACAAGAACCCGTGGGAAAGCTACAATCCAGCCTGTGAGTATCAGAATTACGCCACTATGAATGTACTAGAACCCGACCCCAAGGACTCGATGGAGATGACGCCCGCCGAGTGGGAAAAGTGTGTCAACTTACCCTTAGATGTCCAGGAGGGAGACTTCCAAACGGAAGTGTAGAGGGCGGCCAAGGAGAAAATGCAAAGTGGGATGAAGGAGGATGCGGCTGCAGTGGCGGCGGCGGCGGCGGCAGTGGCGGCGGCAGTGGCGGATGCATTTTGCACTGAATAAAGCAGCAGACTTTTCTAACAGCCTTGGCATACATATCTGGGGAACTACAAGTGTGGCAGGGACATTATGTGCCAATACGAAAAAAAACAAACAAACAAAGGACCGAGGACGGACAGGAGGCGGAAAAAAGAAAAAGACAAAAAAAGGGAAAAAAAAAAACATCAGTGTTACTTTTTGTATTCTCACTAGTGTACTTAGTGTGGGGCAGCCTGGTGTACAATATTTACCATCATGTGTTTCAAAATTATCTGTTGAGGAATTGGCTATACGGAAAAGAAAAAAAAAACAAAGACGTAAATGGAAGAAAAAAAAAATCAAGGTTATCTCTCTAGATTTAAAACCTCACAAAGCAAATGACATGCCATGTCGTCCCAGCTTCATAGGGTCTAGTTTTTGGTTTCTTAAAACTGGATCCGGGAGCACAATGTATATATTTATGCAGGTTTTTAAAAAGTTTATAACAGTCTGTTTGGCCATTACTACACTTTTTACTTTATGATATAAAACATGGAAAGCAGAGAGGATTTTTTCTGTCATATTAAAATGAATGTTTGTCAAGCTACATTTCTTCATTGCTTTAAATGCAATAAAGATAATACTCACTTTTATATAAATAATATATTTCACAACTTTAATACTGCAGAATCTGCTTGAAGGATCCCAGCAAGCGCTCCCATCTGCAGCTCTGTATAAAATATTTAAAAAGAAAAAATGTTGTATGGTGTAAATAAACTTTTGTCTACATATGTTTTACTTGTGCCAATTTATTTTAATGACGACAAATGCCAACCCCCGATCAAAAGTTATAGCGCAAAATGTTAACATTTGAAAAGGAATGTAAATAAAAGAGGAAATATGTTCGTACTGCTTCAGAGCTCGTGTCGACTTTATGTGGCTCGTGGCTTTTATTCTTTCCAGGTGTGTGTGTGTGTGTGTGTGTGTGTGTGTGTGTGTGTGTGTGTGTGTGTGTGTGTGTGTGTGTGTGTGTGGCATCCAGTGGCAGAGAGAGTGCAAGGGAAATCACTGCCATCCCTGTGTGTGTGCTAATGAAATCATTTAAGTACCAAGAAAACACAAACAAACAAACAAAACATTTGTTTAAAGTGCAGCGTCAGAATAGTTGTACCTCTGTATTTCTTTGTATATTTTTTCTGTTATGAGACACACACACACACACACACACACAAATAAGCAAGAAATAAGCAAACAATAAACATTCGGTTTTGGTTTCCAGATTAAAATGATGCTTTGTTTGACCTTCCACATGTTTGCAAGGACAAATACCAAAAACACACAGCGGCTGTCTGCTGCTCTCAGAGTTGGGAACCAACACCTGGCTGAGGATTCTATTCACGTTCATTACGACATCATAAAGGGCAGACTTACAGAAGTGCGTGTTTAGTGCGCATAGTTTGTCGGAAAATGAGGGAGTGAAAGAAGTAAAGGTTGTTTCCTGGTGTCTGGGGAGTTCACTGGCAGGCTGTTAGAAAACACTGACCAAGTCAATTTTGCCTAATATGGGACCTTTAAGTTTCATATGGAATAAAATGACCAAAATCAGGTTAGACCTTCCCCACAGGCTTCAAACTTTCATTAAATTGAGGGTGAAGGTCAGAACTTTGAGAGGCTTTTTTTTTTTTTTTTTTTTGGCTCGGCTCCCAATCTGATTCCCGGAATTTAGATTAAAAACATTGACATTCCAAAAGCGTCTGCGTGCCTCCACGAGTTCACACCAGGAGATCATCTAAGATTTCGCCTTTTGCGGGGAGCTCAAACGATGGTGGGGGGGCTGAGCAGTGAGGAGCTGGGGTGATATCTTGGGGTTTTTTTTTTCCCCCTCTGGTATTTTATGCTTTAAAAACGAAGGTATCAGAATGAGTGATCACCGTGGAAGAAGAGGAGGACGGGAGGAAGAAATGAGACCTGCATGGTGGAGATGTTTTCACGTCATTTGCTGAGAGTTCAGCCTCAGCGCCAGGAAAGCTCGTCTCGGTTTGCAGCGTGTTTGGATTCATCCTACTGGGCATCGTTGAAGTGATTACATTTCTCACGGTTATTATTGTTTTGTGACGAACAGAACGACCATTAGATATTTCTTCCATCGGGAAATACTTTGAAAAGACTTCAGAAGCAACCAATCATCAACTTTCTGCTTCTTTCATCTTTCTTCTGTCTCTTTCCGCTTGTGTTTTGAAGCATGGTGGATGATTGGATGTGGGATCTATAGATCACAGGTGTCAAACTCAGAGTGTGTGATTATATTAGACCCCCAAGGCAATACAAAATCACGACTAGAGCTGGCCCACAGCTATTTTACAGCTAATACTACAAATCCCAGAATTCTCTGCTGGTATTTTGGCAATCAGGACAGGACGTTGAATTGTTACTTAAATTGGTTTATTGTTGTCATTTTATTTTTAAATGTATTATTAGCCCGTGACAAAATGTTGGTTCTTTTATTTGAAATTGGATTTTGCATGTTTGCAGTATAATTTATTTATTGTATAGTATTAAGCTTTGCTTGTTCCTTATTCAGGTTGAATCAAAACTTGTTTGGGTCCATATAAAAAGGTTCACTGTTCTCTCTGGAGGATTTTTTTTTTTTCAATAAATATCAATGTTGGCCCGCGACTTTGTCCAAATTGAATATTCTGGTCCACCGTGTATTTGAGTTTGACACCCCTGATCTAGATGTTATCACACAATTGTACATGCCAAAATAAGCTAAAAAAAAAAACCCAACATCACCTCTGCCAGACTGGACGTGTGCACCGCTCGTCTCCCGAGCGGCCAGGAGAATTAGTGAAACCATCCGCCGATGTCCTTCTTGTCTAAATGCTCACTTGTAATTTCCTTCCTCTCGCCGCCCTGCGGGCTTCGGCTCGATAACCGATTCATTTGGACGGGGACAAGAAGCAATAACATCCAGGGCCTCGGGGAGGGCCGCTGACGTCCTAGCACGACCGCAGCGCTATTCAAATTTGGATTTGTTTTTCATCATCGGGGTTCGTCATCGGCGCCGGCGGGTGAAGTAAGTCACTCCGAGACGACTCTCTGAAGTGACTCACCTGCAGCTGAGCATTACAAACTTTACCTTGCAAATGAACCGCCTCAACCGGCCTGTTTTCGGCTGGCCTTTTTTTTGTGTGCGCGTCTGGCATATATTCATCTTTTCAATTTGCAGAGGAAAAGACCTCAGGCTTTTCTGGCTAACTTCCTCCTCCTCCGACGACGAGACAGAGCCATTCACTGCAAAGGAGTCATGAGTCAGAATCATTTGTGCCATTGTGCCGCAGTAAAAGGAATTAGCGCCTTTTAGTTGTTAGTTGGCTTACGCTGCAGTACTTCCTCGTTTCTGGCTCAAAATCATTTTTCTGCTTAAGAGAGCAACTGCCAAGTTTTTTCTGCTTAAGAAAGAAACAGTCAAGCTTTTCTCTGCAAATTTGAGGTGTTTGATTAATGCCATTGTTGCTTCTTAAGTTAAATTCCTTTTTTTTGTTGTTGCAAATCTGAAGCGAGCACACGCGTTGAATGTCTCGTTCGAACTCTAAATCACACTAAAACTGCGTTGAACTTTTAGTAGAAACACAGATTGAGTATAGAGTTATTATATTTATTTTATTATCAGTGTTTGTCTTTTGTTTCCTACAATTGTTGAATATGACGGGTTGTTTTTTTAAGAGGATCGGCGACGTTTCAAGAAAATCTACTGGATGTGACAGTCTGCCTAAAATAATTGCGCTTTCATTTTGCACCAAACACTCAAACATTTGAGCAACTTTGATGGCGCCCTCACCCCACCCCACCCCACCCCACCCCCCTCCTCCACACACACACACACATTAAAATCACTCCCACTCTAATTTTAAACGACGTTCCCAAAGACTAGAACGGTCGGCCAGTCCGCTCCGAGTTTGACGGAACGTCCTGCCAGCTCGCCGAGCGACGCGTCTGACTGACAGCCACCCCACCCCCCCACCCCCCCAACCACCAACCCCCGTGATCAAGGGCTCATTTGGCAGCGAGTGACAAGTCCCAGGGGTCCGCGCAGCGCGAGCCAAGAGGTTAACCTGCTTAGGGGAACCGCGGAACATGGAATCAACATAATCACGTCGGCCCTGCATCACGTTCCCTCCCTGAGGCGAGGCTGACGGGTAAGGCAAGCTGTCTGTCCGTCCGTCCGTCAGGAAATTGAAAAAAAAAAAAAGCACCCAGGGGTTGAAAATAAAAAAATAAATAAAATAAAATCTTTGCCCACCCAAAAATCGAGGCCGAGCGCGTGATGCACACGGTCGTAATGTCAAACATCTGAGTTGTTTTTCACTCTATAATCTTTGTAGAAAGGTGCGTTTAAATCGCATCTCTCTTTTTTTTTTAATGGTGACACTCCAGCAGTCATGGCTGTAAACTTTATGAGAGTCGTAATGAAGTGAGGCGTCCGCAGGCCTCATTCCCCTCACGCTCGCTTCCTCCTGACCTCCAAGTCCGACCCCAACAACGCAAACGACTTTCCTCGACTTACCTCACAGAGCAATCGAGCGGTCTCGCCCTCGTCAACGGCCCGACTCCTGCGTCTCACGCCACGACCTTCATTGGGCTGCCTCTGCATCTGCACGTCCCTGCTGGTGAAACCTCAAAACCTGTCAAATCCTCTTAATCACTTTGGTTGCGCTGCAGGATTTCTATTTCGTCTCCTTTCTCTCCGTTTACTTCTCGCATTCGCCCGTTTTTAATAGCTGTTGCACCTGGATCAGGTATAGTGACCCGCGTGGTCACGGGGCAAGATTTCAAACAGAAACCTCATTCAGTCTTTCTTAAACGGAACGCCTCAAGCGGTTTACGTGTGCTGCCCGGCGGAGATTTCTTCAAGGTTTTTCTGAAAGGTCAACTCCAGCAGGACCTTTCGCACCACTTGTATGAACAGCATATGTAATCGTATATATATGCAACATCTACTTTATTAAGGGAGCCATGGCTCAGTCAATATGCTGCAAATGAAGTCGCCAGAAATTAGGAGGGTGGCGGGCGGGGGGGGACAACAAAAAAAAACAACTTACTTTTTGTACCTCTTCAGAAACTATGCAAGGTGTGGAAGGTACAACAAAGCATCAGTTTTAGCCTGCGTTGTTTACACAGAGGGCAGCATTTATCTCAGTTCTTACACCAACTCCCACACCAGTCTCACAACGATGTCAGTATAGATAAACTCCAAAACAATACTATTCCTTATTTTTGTAGTTTTTTGTTTGTTTTTTGTACTATTACATGTATACATATCAAATATTAACAGTGGTTAATATATATATCGAGCAGCTGCAAGGAGTCTATATTACTTCTTAGATCATACATATATTCCTTTATTTTATAAGTTTTAGTCTCTAAAATAAATGAATATGCGTGTCCAAAAACCCAGGCTAAATTGTCTCATTTTGTTGAAGGCAGTACTAAATCTCTTGGAAGAGTATTACGACCAGGCGTATCAGAAAATGAGGACAGGTAATGTTTTATTTAAAAATCAACTTACTTACTTTCTAGAATAACCAGACTAGCTAAGACAAAAAAAAAAAAAAAAAAAGTTCTGCAAGGTTCAACAAAAATGAAACATTGCTGGTCTCCACACAGCAGGTACTTACCATTCTGTATAATGCATTAGGTCCTTTCATCCGGAGCGGTAAGATAGATGATGCGGGGCCCTGACTTTAGCCGTGCGGTTCCCTAATTCCTCCTGGTATCTGCAGGAGCTTGCACATTCATCTGCCTCATTTGGAAAATAAGCTCCTCCTCAGACAGGTCAGTTCTATCTCCATGGAGCCGCATTATTATTAATCACAGAAAACAAATCATTTATTTTTATTGATTAGGGCCGCGGGTCATAACGGCAGTTGTGATTGATGTGGCCAGCTCTCTGCCAGGTGTCCGTCTTGATGAAGTAACAGCGAACTCTCAGAGCGTCAACAGCCAAGAGAGTTGAATGAGAGTTGAAGGAGCGTGCGTGCACAAAGACTTATTTCGCCGTGCAAAGAACTCGTGGCGCCAGGTCAACCAGACTGATAGCAAAATCCTGTCTAAGCAAACAAATAGAGGCAAAGAGATAGCGTCCGACGCTAACAATAACACGCGCTGCTGCGGTGATAAGCCCACATTGTCATCCAGAAGAAAACAAAGCATCACAGAAGGAACACAAACTCACCTGCCTTCATGACTCGACGATGACCGCGAAGCAGTGACGATCCCTTTAAATCCCAGTCTACTCGGTGGATGGAGGCTGGCGGGACGTGCAGGGAGCCGGTTTGTTGCAGTGCACATGCAGCGCAAAAAAACATCTAGCGGTGAAACAATATCATGTACGTTCCCACTTACTGTTATTTCAGTTGTGAACTGACTGCGGTTCCATTTACTGATTTTACAGGTTAAAACCCCCCCAAAACAAAAATGTTTTGCTGCCTCAATTCACTCCAAGGGATTGGACACTTTCTTTTCTTCATTAAATATCCCAATACGCCATTTTTCCAATATCTAAAGTTATCTAAACTATTTAGCGTGGTGTTTGTCAGTACAGATTCATTTCTCTGCTTCTTAGAATATTATTGATTTAAAAAACAATTCCAGTGCTGCATCACGCCATGTGACTCATGTGACCCATGAAAATGTGTTTACGCAAATTGCAAACCTCAATTTAAAAGAAAGAAAGAAAGAAAGAAAGAAAGAAAAGAAAGAAAGAAAGAAAGAAAGAAAGAAAGAAAGAAAGAAAAAGAAAGAAAGAAAGAAAGAAAGAAAGAAAGAAAGAAAGAAAGAAAGAAAGAAAGAAAGAAAGAAAAAGATGAGGGAGCATCTCCAAACTGATGGGCACCCATTAGCTAATTTCCTTTCACGATTCAATTTGCTAAATTTTAAAGTCACTGGACGCACCGTGGCTTCAAGGCATTGGGGTATATAACAGACCAAAAATTACATTACATTATGATATTATTTTATTTACAGATCTTTCATCTATCTAATTCACCCCAGACTCCAGTGGAGCTGCGTTGCACTGTAGCTAGAGTCAATAAGTTACAGCTACAAAACACTGGCAAAGTGAATTTTGCATATTGGGACACAGTTAGTGACTAATTCAAACAAATAAACACGTGGCAAAGCCAAATACATCATAATGACACTAGAAAGTAGTGCTGGCGGTGGCGTACTGCATATAAATAATAATAAATATTACTTTCATTAGAACAGATCAAGCTTTCAACGGCTTTTTTTCTCCCAGACACCAGCGACACTCGTTCCACAGGCGTCTCGTGTCGAAATGAAATGCATGGCATGTTTAGCCTCGGGGCGGATGATAATGCGGCTCCTCGCAGCAACACTTCCTCCTATTCATTTCAGCTAATAGCTGAATTTATTCATTAAAGAGGCGTTCCCCGTTGCCGAGTAAAAAAACTTGCGAGAGACAGCCCGAGAAGCGGCGCCCGGAGGAACTCGAGACGCGAGCTAGCTTCCGAATCAAGAGGCCGTGTGAGCCTTTAGCGGCTGCAGTCCTCGGATGTGACACGTTGATCAACCTCCCCGCCACAGTTCCGGGGGATCCGTGTTTACGGCTCAGGGCTTATTGGGTTTATTAGCCCATGGGAGGGGAGGGGGGAGCGATTGTGGTGGGGTTGGCACGTCACATAATGGCTTAACTCAAAAGCAGGCCCGAACAATGGTTATGACAAGGTGTGCGCGGCACAAACTGTAATTGGACACGCATTGAAAATTTCATGCAAATCCATCGGCGGAGCAGGCGGCGGATGGGGTGGGGGGGGGTGGGGGGGTGTTATTACAGGCTAATCCGGGGAGGGATGTATTTAACTGTCACTTTAATTAGGCGCACACGTCTGTGTTGCTCTCAAACTTGTTTAGGTGGCTGAACCTGCGCTTGGAACAGCGGTGCAGCGCACTCACTCACTCAAGGAATTACTCACAGAGCTTAACCACGTCGCAGGCACTCTAATAGATTTCGTCAAACGCCGGCGTGCCGCGGTTAATTATTTCATTGCGGCAGCCAAAAACTCTCAGGGATAACGGAGGTACAGTCGCGGGGCCGGTTGGCGAAAGTATGCCGCAGTTTGAAAAGGTCACGGCTGCTAAAAAAAAGAAAAAAGAAAAGAAAAGTGACTAATGTCTCCTGCTTTCCTGTTTCAAGATGTTCTCCCGACGAGAAAGTGCAGTTGCGTCATATAATGACGCTGTCATTGGCTGAAATTTTAAAAAAAAAAAACCTTTCAGAAATAACATTTAGGCAGCACTGGACTGTGACGTTTGAGAATGTTGAAGACTGTTGGACCATTTCCTGGTTAGGACCAAGAAACATGACATTCAACGTAGCATTGAAATGGCCAAGAAGATGTGAAGAGAACACAATGCAAAAACACTGTATTGCTGTGCATTTCATCGCAGGATTTGAAAAACTTAAAGGGATCGACTGGCATGACAAGGAGTGCAGGAGTGTGCACGTTTTCATCAGATAAAATAAAAGTTATTAAGTGTCTGTCTATTTTCCTCCACTGATAAAAAAAAATATATTAACATAAAAGAATTTAACCTGACACCACACCTGCTATAAGGAAGACGTGAGAAAACATGGGTGAACACTGACATTGCTTTCCAACCGTTGGCTGTGACTTAAGGAGCGTAGAGGGCATCACACGTGGTGTATCATCACATTTTATTTCGTTATATACTCGTCAATAATCAGTCAATGATGACAGAGCTTTCATGGTCAGAACTTTCAGCCCAACCCATGACAGGCCAATTCAGACAAGCAAAATCAACCTTCTTCCATTTTCGGCCCAGCGGCTGAGTCGTTCCACCCTGAAGGTTCTGCGGAATATTTTCTCCAGGCACAGAAACCGGACGTTTCAGCCCGATTTCCTAACGACTGAGCGAAGAAGGTGCGAGGACAAGCATCATGTGCCCATCATGGTGGCATCCATTCATCAGACACCGACTTTTGGTTTTCAAATTTATACATTAAAAAAAGATGTCATTTGCATTCACGAATTTCATTCAGTTTATTATTAGTCAGCAGTTATAGAAGTCCAGTGACTTTCTTTGTGGCGCACAGTAAATCATTGGAATCCACATTGGAATTAGCTGCACGTCATACCCACTTTATAAGATGTAACTGCTGATGAGATTTCTTATTTGTCATGTGCAGCCCTGTTATTCAGGAAAACACAGGGGGAAATAATACATATGTACAAAGCCTCTCCTTACCAAAACCAAAACTATCAACAAATTAGCAATCGGATTTGGTCCTTTACATTTCACAAACACTGCATTTCATGAGCGTACAGTAATATTTGATTAAATGAGAGTGCATACACCCAAACAGAAGAAAAACAAAACAGCAGCTGTCTAGCATTATATTTTACCTCAGACAAAATACACAACACGCTGAATGAACTTTGAAAATGTTACTACTGTCAAAACTTGGAAAAGTGATCATTATTTTTTTCTAATGCATTTCGCTTTCCACTAAACGGAAAAGAGAAAGCGCAAACGTGTCAAACAATCTCGTCAGTTTTACTTTGGAGTGAAAAAGAAAGAAAGAAGCTGAATAGTGATGTTTTCACATAAATGCCAAGAAACAAACGTGTGAGTGCAATCTCCGATTTGTAAATAAGTTCAAAGGTCACGTTTTCAGAATTTCTGAATAATAAGTGAACCATAAAGGTCTGAAGGGAGGCGGAGAACGTTTCCCTCAAAAGCCAGAGTCGTCAATAATATCGAGTGGGGCCGACGCAGTAATCAGTCTGTCTCATTACGTGGAGGGATGTGTCGAGTCAAAGCACTGCACAAACCCACGGGACACCACGGCAAAGCAAAAACTCCTCGGAAGCAATAAATTAACTGACTGTCTGCTGGCTTGCATTCACTTGTTTGTCGGAAAAAAAACAACTTGTACCTTACAATCCCCTTTACGTTTCGGCTGGCGGAGCTGCAAAAAGAGAAGGCTTCGCTTCAGTGCACGTACTCGTCGTCGCTCACGTCGGAGTCGTCGGCCTCGACCTCGCCCTCGATCACGGACTTCTTCCCCCGGCAGCAGGACACCACCAGGCCGATGAGGAAAGCCTTCAAGTGTGAGAGTGAGGGGAGAGGCATGAAGAAAACATTTCATTAGCGCCATTTGAACAAGTGGGAAAAGGGCTTAAAGGGGAGGAGGAAGCAGGAAGTGCTGCTGACTGGATCGAATCAATGGAAATGAATTCAGTGGAGAAACGCTCACACCTGTTCCTGAAGAAATTCCTCCCAAGCAGGTTTTTTTTTTTTTTTTAACACTTGGCTGAATGTTTTAGAGATTGAATTTCTGTAATTATTACGATTTTTTTTGACTCATAAAATACACATTTAAAAAAAAATTACCAAGCGGTGGTTTGTCTTCTTGCTGAAAAGGTTCAACAGTGAAACGCTCTTTTCTTCGCCGCATCCTTGGACTGACTTACCGCGATAAAGGCCCAGTTACCGAAGTAGTAAATGGTGCTGAAGAACCAGAACTTGTGAAGGAAAAGGTAGGATCTTGTCACGGTGCACTGATCTGGAAGGGAAGGACAAATCCGGTAATGAATCCATCCATCAATCAGTGAATCAGTTCTTTGGGGTCTGGCTGATGCAAGAGCTCGCAAATGAAGAAGAGCAGTGCATAGGAAGCAGATGCAGTTCAGAAATACCACCATACAGCACAGGTTTGTCAATGATCCTCTTTTGAACCTGCTCCGACACCAGCTGAATGTTTTCAGTTCTGCTATTCAACATATATATCTATCTATACACTACCAGTCAAAAGTTTGGACACACTATGAATTTAATGTCTTTTCCTTCATTCTCATGACTATTGACGTTGCAGTTTCTCACTGAAGGCATCAAAACAACCTATGAACACACGTGGAATTACGTAGGAAACAAAAGTAGAAAATAACTCAAATATGTTTTATATGTAAATTCTTCAAAATAGCCACCTTTCTTTACGGGTTTTTCTTTGCTGCATCATTACATTTATCTTGCTCATATATTTGATGTCTTCAGTATCTATCTGCAGTGTAGAAAGTTGTAAAGATAAAAAAAAAAAAAGAATTGCATGAGAAGGTGTGTCCAAACTTTTGACTGGTAGTGTATTTATTATTATTTTCTTATTTGTGATTAGTTTAGCTGCTCTGTACTTGTTTCACTATCGCCTCTGTTAATCCCTGGAAATCTAAATAAGAGTCTACAGAACTGCTTTAAGGCACTACTTCACGAAAGTTGACCGCAGCAAAAAGCTTTGTCAGAAACCGCCACATTATCTACACATGTATATGAATCCCACAGCTCAAAATTCTTTAAAACAAAAAAGGAAAAAGTTTTTAATTAAAGACTAAACCGCGCTGCCGCTGCGTCGGCTGTCACCACACTTTTATTCGGCTTATGTTGAAGCAGAAGCCCCGGAAGGAAGGAAGAGGAAGAGGAGGACTCATTATAGGGAATTAAAAAAGGAAAAGGAGAAAAAAAAAAAAAACATTGAAAAATTTCTCGTTGGGAGTAACCGATGAAGTGGAAAGCTTAAGATTATTCCGAGACGATTTTAACGAGGAGGCGAAAATATGCAAATGTTTACAAACGCGCGTCAGCTTCTCGCCGCTCGCCTAAAAAGCGCGCGGCCATCCGAGACGCTCTGACAAAACATTGTTTGCGGGAGCGTGAGAGTGACGCTGGTTCTACATCTGCGCCATACATGGCGACTGTAATCACTAAAGAGGGAGGCAGCGGTGGCTGCATATGGCAGCGCCCCGGGCCACTTTGTCACCGTAAGTGAAAAAGACAGGCCGTCTTCCGGAGAGAGGAAAGCCATGTCACTGTCACTGTGGATGCGGCCCAACAGCAGATGTCTCTGGAATGATACAACATTTAATAGGGCCTTGCATCAAGCGAAAACCTGCAGAAAACTTAAAGGGAGCCGAGGGGGGCGCGACCGCTCTCGGAAACCTCCCTGATTTGTTTGCATTTGCGGAGTGCAATGTGACAATTGCACATTTACTGTATGAATGTTTGGAAGGGTGGAATGCGAAAGATCCAATGTGTAAGATTTAAAGGAGTCAGTTGAATTGAGAATGCATCCAGTACGTGCGTTTCAAGTTGACGTGACGTGTTTTGAAACAAATAAACCTGCTTCTCCCCCTTTAATTTGGTACTAATGAGCTTTTTTGTATTCACACAAAGCGCAGGTCCACTTGAGGAGGCCACCGCTTATCTGAGAACAAGAACACGCTCAAGGGTTTTGCGATTTCCACTTCGATACCAGAACACGTACAGGAAAGATGTGAGATTAAGTTGAACATCGGTGGGGGGGGGGATTAGCAATCAAGATGGCCTTTCCCAGACGAACTTGCAGAGCTTGGAGAATTCAGGCTAATAGTCGGTCCACACTTTGTTTGATGACTAGAGCTGACGTGAAAACAAGGCCACGGCTGCAGTGTTGCTCAACAGCAAAGTGTCTTTCTAGCTTTAAATTCCAGCGACTTGGTGCTTAAAGAATATGCAATTTTTAAAACACTCTATTGACTGATGTTTTGCTGGAATCAATTGAGGTGAAAGGTAATCAATCCTATTTGAAAGGTCACACCTTTTACATCGCGTCAATAGACATGAATAAAACAAAAAAGTGACGATTCTGTTCAGTCATTTTTTTTGGCAAATAACTCTGTAAATTATTACAGAATATTTTCGCCATGAGGCAATTTGCTAAGATTTCAGATGTGAAATGTTACAGGTCCCTGTTAAAAAAAAAAAAAAATTCTCATTTTAGAATATGACTGGAAGAGCCAGTGTATCGGTGGTGGTGTTCTCCACGCTCTCGGTCCCAGATGGCCATGTGAAATAAACCTTGGCGATACGGCAAACAATCCATTCGGCGTGGCAGGTATGTTTCAATTACAAATATCAGCCTCTCACCGTTTCCGATGACATCAAGAGGTGGTACAAGGCAACTAAATGTCACTGAATACACAAAAATGTCCCCAAATGCAGGAGGGCCCAAAGCAAAAAACGTTCCACAGCAGGAAGAAACTCAATGAATCACTTAAAAAATATGTCTTGATGTGGGCGCCCTCTGCCTGTGTGGAGGTAATAACCGCTCATTTACGGTGCCTTGATCATGCACATAGAGCCATGACAAAACCAAAAGGGGGAGAGGAAATGGAATCTTTTCGGGTGAGAAAATCCAGTTGGCTTCTTTTGTGCGTGGAGTCACACTGCACTTCAAGCTTTCCGCCGTCAACTCTGAGTCGGCGCTTCCCCGAGTTGAGTCGGAAACAAACGCCGCCATTGATCTAGCTGGCAGAGACAGCAGAGGGAGATGTATTAAATACAATGATAAAAAAAAAAACCCTGAGCTGAGTCATTCCCCTTTATGTGCATTAACTGGTATTGGCAGAGACGTGTGGGGAGCACTGACGATGACGCCAGGGCGGCAAGGATCCGTGCGTCTCTCCTCAGGGCCGTTAATGAACATTCAGAAGAAATAAAGATGAAAGGGGGCGGGTCGGTTGGGGCTTCTTCCCTTCAAAGATCCCGGTTTTTAATTAGCTTAGTCACTTGCACAAAGGCGAAATAAATAAATAAATACGTAAACACTTCAATGGAAAACCCAGGCTGGCTTGTGTAATTTCGACGGAGGGGGAGGGAGGCGGTCGACGGCGACGACGTCTGCCCGTGTCGGAGAGCCATCTGGAGTATTAACATTCTCCGTGCCGAGCCCGCTCCCATCGCAGACATTAACCCCCGCCGACCGCGGCGTCAACACGTACACCTGAGCTGGCGAACAAAAAGGTCGGGGCCAAACAAAGTCAGCGTGGGTCAGGAATTATTTATCGAATCCAGATATTTCTCCGAAAAGCTTCCTTCCTCACGAGGCTTTCATTGATTTATTTATTTCTAGTAAGGGGAAATCCTTTTTGACCCCCTTCCATAGTCCAAAACACTGCAAATTTTGCACGAAGGTCAGACCTGCCAACAAATTTAATATATCAAAAAAACTGTCCAAATCTGCTCTATAGCGCCCCCTAGACAACTTCAATTGCGTTTGCACCCTCTATGAAAATACCATAACTGCTTTTGGCTTGAAAATAGAGTATGACACAGACAAAACCTTCGTGAAAAAAAGTTGATCAAGAAACTTTTTGAGATCCCAACCGTTTTCATTTTCTAGCCTTTTAAAGTCACAGTGCACTCAAAATCACCCAAAAATGACTCAACATCGAGAAAGGGGGAAAATTCGGGGTCGCGCAGTTCCACCTACAGGAAAGACCAGCTGACGTTTCGCCCGATGTTGCCGGATCAACGGAAAAATAGAAGCGCGAGGGCGAGCATCTCCATCTCCTTCCCTGCGACGGCACCCTCTTCCTCTGTGTCCTCGGCCATCTGCAGCCCTGCAGCTGCTCACCCAGCTCGGGGGAGCGTCGAGCAGGAGGGACCTGCAGATGGTTCACAACAGTGGTCCCGCCTAAATATATTATCATGTACAGCGGTGACCCGCCTCACCTTGGAATCATTACGGGTGCTCTGAGAGGAGTCCGGGGCAGTGTGTGTGTGTGTGTGTGTGTGTGTGCGTGAGGATAATTTAACCTTGACTCATGATATCCGATTGAGTGCCGCCCCGTGTAGCGTCATGAATAATGCACAACCCTCATCTCCGCTTCCAAACGCAAACACGTGTATTAAACACCGCCCCCACCCCACAAAAAATACCCACAGACACACACGCACACCCACAACAGGCTCTTTGTAAAAAGCACTCGTGTTCCCACCCTGCACTTTTCACTCTCTTCATCTAAAAAAGAACGGAGCACTTTGGCTCCAATGTCCTTTGAGGGCCGTTGCCGCCGCCGCCGCCGCCGCCGCCGCCGCTCCTTCGACAAAACTATTTTCAAACTTCTGGTTTCTAATATTAGTGTCGTCAATGAGCGCTCAGCCTCGCGTGGGATCTTTTTCCCCCCTGCCCCGCGGGGAAAACCTATTTTGTTTTTCAGAGGAGACAGACTCTAAGAGGAGGTGTTGAAGGGGCGTGGAGGTGCGTGGTCTCACATAAGCAGATTACTCCAGCAGGAAGTTCAGTGTCAAGCGTCTGACGGTGCGCACTTTCTAAAACTTTACTCTCAGACGAAGCGTCACACAGCCGACTGACTAACAGTTGGGCTGGAACTGAAAGCCGCTTTCCAGGTAAGCGGTGAATGGGTGTGTATTTATAGGCCTAGTATAAAAAGTATCATTTTAACATAAAATATCAAATCAGCTTGAACCAAATAACACTACTTTGATGCGCCTTCTTTGAAGCTACGTCTCCAAGGGTTTTTTTTCCTTTTCAGGAAAAGGTTTTAGCAAAGGTTTGTCACTATTGAGGGCTTTCTTATTCAGAACCTCTCAGAATTTTAAAAGCAACAAAATGATCTCTCTTAAAAAAAAGACAGACCTTCTGATTTGCTAAAAGCTAAACAAATTCAGAATTGTCTGCGTTATTTCAATGCTGTCATGAGCTGAGATTGTAAGCTGCAATAATTGTGTGTGGCATCATGGCAGTGAGAGGGTGAGACTGGAGCCTTTCGACACTCTTTTGGGGTAATTTCGGGTCATTTTCTGGCAGCCGAACCCACCCCACATATAAAAACACCAAGCAAACCATTTGTTTGAAAACTCATTTTCCTCGAGGTGAGAGTGTGCACGGTGCACAGCAAAGGTACTTTTCCCTTCAGGTGGGGTGACCCATGACTGACATGCGCCAGCGTAAGGCAAATTGACATAATCCCCCTGATGGAAAGAAAATTACTATTAATTTGTGTTGGGGTTGAGGGAGTCTCCTCTGCAAAATTGCTTGGGCAACTGACATCTCAGAGGTAACGCGCAGAAATGATGACCATCGTCTCCCCTAAAGCTCTTTCGAACAATGCAGCACATACTGGCAAGTTGCTAGGAAACAGAGTGCAGTCCACGGTGTAACGTCTCTCCGCTGTATTATACGTTTCGTCACTCGGGGTTTTCAACTAGAAATACTGGCCATTTTATCGGCGCGATGAAATGGGATTCAAGCGACAAACAGCTGGACAGACGAACATTAAGAGGTGGGTACCTGGAGTCGTCACCCATGATGTTTGTACCTGCACAAATTCAGAACTCATGCTCGCATTTCTTACTTTAAAGGTTGATTTTTACCTTTTTTTTTTAATTCTGGATATTGAGCTGTCTTTTGGATTGACGCGATATTCCGTCTGACATGTCTCTCTTCTGGAAAGCATTGACGCGCCCCGCTGTAATTTGAAGGGAGTCTTCGTAAATTAAGTTTGCGAAGGGTCTCTTCAGCTTTCAGATGAATCAGGAACTGCGCGACGCACTGCTATTAAAGCCGAGTGGTTGGACTGACTAATAATAGACGCGGCAGATGTGACTTTGGAGGCGTAAACATGACAGCAATCAACAAACAGTGGCTCCCGTTAATTTCCTCGGGGAGGGCGTCATCGTTAAAGATGGACATAAAGGCAGACGAAGCTGTGATGGAAGCCGGGGCAGAGCAATATCATCAGACACATGGAGGGGTGAACTGCGGGCCCGTTAAGAAAAAAAGGCTGATGGATATTAACTTATTGTTTTCCTAAAAAAATGAAAAACCTACAAATATTCCTCAAAATCTTCAGAATATTTGTGGATTACATGTATCAGCTTACAAAAGCAGCGGAGGAGCAAATTTTGTCAATTTTTGACAGAATAAAATTATGCTGATTTCAAACGAGGAATGCAGCTTCTGATTAAGGATAATTATATATCAAATAGTGACATGACTAATTTTATGAAGAATTATGCAATCATTCAAGAAAATATTGCACTATTAGTTATTGAAAAAAAACTTGCTGATCATTTTTAAAAATATTTGTCTTTTAGTCTTTAGAAACTAATGACAAGCAAGGTACGATTGTGATCTTTATTTAGGTTGCTCTGTAAAACCGACAGATTCACACATTGATAAAACTAAGTGTGTGCTCACCAATGAATTATTTGGCAACTTTTTTGTTCATTGATATTTGACCAATCATGTACTCCTTCCAATCCACATGCAAAAGATATGGTGTTTTTTTTTCAGGTTTCGCAAGTTTCTGATAATTCACTTGCAATTTTCTTAAAATCAGTGCACTGTTTAAAATGTACTCCAGTATCTACTGCAGTGTCAAATGAAATATCATCACAAGCTTCCCCTGTCTAATGGCTGTTTAATTAATGCCAGGGAAGCATTTTGCGGAACACACAGCGCTGAAGTCGAAAATTGCTTTTGGGGGACATAAAAAGTCTTCTTTGCAAATCTTCTTTAAGTAACTTGTGTAACACATCCCTCATAAACCGAGTTCGCGTTTGTTCTCAAGTAATGGCATTCCATGGCTTAGTAACCTTTAGCAATTACATTGCAGGCAGTTTATCTTGATATAAGGGCATAATGCAGAGACAAAATGGAGACACAATGCCTGCAGTTTTACACACGCTGAGATAAATCCACCCCTTGGAGAACATGCAAAGCTGGCTGAATGAACAAGGAGGCAAAGTGGCATCTCTCTTGGACCTGTCGAATAAAGACATTTAAAGGTCCAGTGTGTAAACTTTGGCCTGACTTATGATTTTTACATTAGTAACAGCTGAACGGACTAACCGTAAATATCTTAATAGAAGCGCATACTCACAGTACAATAAAAGTAAGTTTGTTTTTTCTACCCATGGCCAGGTTCTTATTTATATATAAGAATATACATAGAGCAAGTGCTCAGGCCACCGTAGTTCACTGGCAAGCTTGGGAGAGGGAGAGTGCGTGAATGAGCGCTGCAATGTAAAATGTAACCACCAGATGGCAGGATTTTACACACCGTACCTTCGAAGAGAATCGCGAGGAACCAAGAATCGTCCTCGAGAGGCCCATTTGCTTGCAGCACGTTTAGGTGCCTCACTGAAGGGGACTTCAGGGTGTCTGGGGCCATGGCAACTTGCAGCTAAGGATTCATTTTCATTATCCTGATGTAAATGAGTAATAGGGAGGAAGTGACCTCAGAGGAGATAATGAAGAGCTCGACATGGAGTACCTGCTTAGCTAGACGCAAGCGCTAGAACGTCGCCGCCATCGGCGAGACGGTCAAGACGCCACAGAATGTGGCCTTGGTGTTCAGAGAAGAAATACACACACACACACACAGACACACACACACACACACACACACATAATCACTTGCAACTGCGCAATAATGGCGGTGCTGCTTCTGATTGTGTTTCCTTTGAGTCACATGTGTTGACTCTGCTTGACACTTCCTCCTCCTCGGGGCAGGTGGTACAACGGCTGCTGTACGAGCGGGAGCCAGCTCCAAAACAGCAAAAATAGGATCCTCCTTCCCCGAAGCTAGTCAAACACTGCACTGGCCATTTTCCCTAAACGACTCCTTCAAAATAACAGTGCCGAGGAGCGCCAGGAAAGCAGCAGGCTAAATTAGGACCTACCACCATCCTGACGTGCCTGCGGTAATTGACGGTAGTTTGTGGGAGAAAGAGACACGTCTTGTCTTCTTGGGTCTCATTGTGCTGAGAACACGCTTGATTTTATTTGACTTATTAATCCAGCTCAATTTTATAGGCTCAGAAAAAAAAGAAAATGCACCCAAACTTCAGAGGTGCCTGGAAAAACATCATGACTGAGTTGCGCGTCATGACTAATTCTGATTAGGTTCAGGAAACGAATCAGCTGCTTGACAAAAATCAAACAGCTAAACAAAGGGAATCAAATTAATTTTCACAGTTCCGTCTGATCGTCATGCAAACAGGAGCATCATGAGGGATTGTCAGTTTGTGTAATTGCTTTACGTTGACAGTATCGCCAAGTGTAAACAGGGCGGTAGGGGCATTTATATTTCTTGACTTTTTGCAGCTTTTTAATTTCATCAATGCATCACTATTGGCTTTCTGTGAATTACATGAAATGGTATTTTAATGTAAACTCTTTCAATGCAGTGTGTTTGTGCATTTGTATTTTATATAAGAGGGAAATGTGGAGGTAAAAGTGTCCAAGACATCCCCTGCCTTCGCACCTACTGTACATAGCTGGATATAGGCTGCGGCTGCAGCACCTCAGAGACCCGGAGTGCAGGATCAGCCACTATAGAAAATGATGAAAATAACTTCTAATAGAGTGAGGTCTAGGTGTAAGAATAAAATGGTTATATGAGTTTTTGGAAAAAAAGAAAAAGGAAAAAAAGAAAAGGGGAAGTCATACAGTGAGAGGATTTGCTCTATTTTCCCCTATATATTCTAGAGGATGCAAAATGTAAAATATATCTGATTTACTGTATTGTGCTGATCAATGCTGTTGTTGATGTCACTGTCAGAGAAGCCCTTGACCACTGGGCACTACTTTTAAAGCGCTTCATCAGTTTGCGCTGCTTCTTGAGCATTTACAGCCACTGATTCATGAGGAAAAATTGCCCAAAGAGGCACACTGTTTCATTCAGTCCATTAGCACGTTGCACAACACTTAACACTTTGCTCATAACCAGTGTGTGGAAGTACTGCTAAAAGCCAAACTTGATTTCATTATCATATTGCTCTCTCTCCCGGTTGAACTGCTAACACGCATGACATCATGATACCTCAAGTACGCGCTCCTGCTTTAGCTGCTTTTCAGCTGCATGAGAAAATGGAAGCATGCTAACAGAGCAGAACAATTGAGCTTGCGTTTGTTACTTAGTTTTTTAACACACTTATTGAGATTACTGCGAAAAACTAAAATCAGTCTCTGCTTGCTGCGATTCCTGTACTCGAATGGTTGGATCTGTTCTGTGCTTGTCTTCTTCTGTCTCGGTATCATCAGCACTACTAGACACTGTAACTACTATGCATACAAATGTGAACAATAACACCCATCTCTGTCAGTTGTACTGTATTAATGTGTTCAAGAAAAAAGTGGAATCATCAGTTTAAACATAGCCTGACTTCCATACATGGTTTAACTTCAGGAGACACATCAGGACTTACAATATTATGAGTTTCCTTTAAAAAAAAAATGCTCACAGGTCAGCTCCTGTTTTGCAAAAGCTCTGCAATATTTAGTATTACTCCCCACACGGTGAGGCACACGAACTAAAGGAAACTCTGATCACCTAGATGAAAGCAAAACATTGTCCCTGATATTGTATTCTGTCATATCATTAACTTATTAATATTGCAATGATTCCAGACGGGCCCAGTTGGAAGACTTCTGAGGGGGAAAGATGAGACACGGCGAAAAGACGTGCTCAAACATACTCTGGTTTGATTGGCGATAATAAATAATGATCAACCTGACTGTTTTCAAAAGGACTTCGTTCTCTTTCTCATCACATACTTGACATTTAAACTTACCAACACTAATTAAACACTGCATCTTGGGGGGAGCGTTCCCTTTCGTGCTTAGCAAAAACGAGAAAAAAATACAATAACGACGATGATTAAGCTCTTCATTAACGCGGCTGCACAAACAAACCCCCGCAAGAGTGCCAACACTCCTGGCAAAAAAAAGGTTTCAGGTTAGAATTTTGTGGGTGCATTTATCTTAGCATCACGGCCGACGCGCAGGCAGGAAGCAAGAGATCATATCTGCGACTTCACAGGTGAATTTTGCCAGTTATCCAGTTCGCTTGCTTTCAAAAACTTTGCACGAATAACAAATATGACAAGCTCAGATCACATCTGCCGCTACATCAAAAGGAAGGCTCGCAGGAGTGCTCGGCAAATGAATTAATTAACATGCTAAAGCTAACAGGGCTGATGCGCGTTCACACATCTGTGTTTTCGTGGCGTATTCACCTTAACACGCGCCAGCGTGAAATCAGCATCCGGCCATGTACTGCATGACTCGATGTTTGTCCTTGGTATTATTGGGTCTTATGAATAATGAAGCGTGCTAAAGATTACAGAGCAGCGTTTCGACAAGAAGTGGCCCGTCAAACAATGTCCTTTTCTTCCTCTCTTTCCTCTTGGATAGATCGGCTTGTCTTGCGAGGAATGAATCTTTGATGGCGTGCTGAACAACCCTCCCAACATCTCACCTCTGGACGAGCACTACCTGACTGTTGCAGAGATGACAGACTTACCCTCGGGCGCGTTGGCGTCGCAGATCCTCGCGGTGCCGGAGGAAGCGTTCCCAGACGGAGGACCTGCTGAGGGCGTCTCACTCTGATACAAAAAAAAAAAAAAAAGGGGGGGCAACACAGGAGACGTGTTCTATTTTGCTGGAAAAACTTCGCAAAAATATTTCATGTTGCACATTGAGCAAGCAGCAGAATAATTGTCACCTAAACTGGGTAATGCATTTTTTACATTCACACTGTCAGGATAGAATGAGGGGAGAGAGAAAAAAAAACAGATGGTGCTCTGAGATTTGCAAATAATTCAACCAAAGCAATTAAAAATCCAACTGTCTATCTGTAAATCAAACTCCGCTGAGAAACAAAGCAGAGGTTTGCCAGGGAAAGGCAAAGACTAATTAAATTAAATGAATATACTGAGCACATTCTTCATAGTGACAACATGCCGTATAGACGGCCCTGCTTTTCAAATTGTGTAGGTAAGAGCAGGAAGGCTCTAGTCCCAGTGTTTTACCTTGGGAGTGATACATCAATCTTTTTCTGAAGGTTATTTCCTCCCATTTAAAAGGAAGCTAATTCTGTGGAAATGGCACCCTCGCTCATTTTAATTATGTTGTTTGTAAGATGTTTCCGAGGCAGAGCGCAGGCAGGAGGCTGCTTCTATGGTGCTTCTGCACGGCGCGCACACCCACACACGGAGCGCGCAAACGAGCGGAGCCGCATCGGATCACGCAGAGGGGAGACGGGCAAACGGCGGCCCCTCGCAGTAATGGCTGCACGGTCTAATGGAGACGGACAGGAGTCCGAAAAAAAGGACGCAAGTCTAAAAGCACGGCCGGCAGCCCGGAGAGAGCCGACCTGCTGCCCACACTCGGGCTGGACCCAAATGGTTTGCAAGGCCCCCCCCGATTCTTAACTCTGGACCACATGGACTCACCTGCACCAGGTACTTCTGGCTGCCGTACATGACATACTGCGAGGCGAGGCTGTAGATCATGTAGCTGGTGTGAAGAACAATCAGGAGGAGGATCATACACAGGAAGAGAAGGGCCTGGGGGCGGGTTCTCTTTGGTCTTATTTTGTACAGCTGAAAGTGAGGAAAAAAAGAAAAGAAAAAACAATTCATGTTCAGTAAACAGTGTTTTTTTTTTGTTTGTTTTTCTTTTAACCACTGAAGCCAGGCTTTTCGCTTACCCTTATCCAGAAGAACCAGATGCCCATGTGGCGAATGCCAGCCATAGATGTGACTACAAAGTACATGGTGATGACTGTGATCAGAATATAATCCAATGGAAAAACCTGTGATGGAGGGGGGAGGACAGAAGTCAGGTGCGTCTCTCTCACATGCGTGGTTTCACATGTGTTGCGACTGAAAAGCTCCGGAGCCAAACGCTGCTTGGCTGCTTCTCAAGCATCTTTTTAACTTTGCCGTTAATGAGCAACTAGCTCCCCTTCTTGTCGCTTTAGTCCACCTATCTGAAGCAGGTCTGGCGGCCACTGCGGCGCGACGAGCAGACGTGATGAAATACCAAACAACTGCAATCACACCTATTGTTTTTTTGTTTTTTTTGCTTTAGCAGCATTCTAATCTGAGTTTAATGTAAACCATATTAAATGTTTTGATTTCATGTTCTAGGTATAATGAAGAAAACTGCTTCAACAATTCTAAATGATGGACATGAAATCAATGCCATTATCTTAAAGTAAATATTTGATTGTTTTGAGCTGCCTGCCAATTCATCTTCTTAAGTCTTGCAGTGGAATTCCAAGTTTATGGTCTGGCATCTAATTATCCCCACCCTTGTCAGATAATATTCAATTATAGTTTTAAACTCAGACCAAGGGTGTCACTTTGATCGCATTTTCCCATTTTGACTATAATTAATCTATTAGTTCGGCTCCATGCGTCCAATTGAGCGGCAGCCGCCGCTCTGACCTCATCACGTTTGGAAAAACAAGCAGATTCCATTTAGTTTAATGGAAATCGTACAAGTTGAAGCAAAGGCCGGGAGAAGTTTTTGTCTCCTTAGCATTCTTTGGCATCTGTGAACAGTTTGTGTTGCACACAGGAACAAATACAGCATCAGATACATTTTTCAAGTTTTACTGCTTTTCGAGTGTTGGTAAAATTCCAGTCGCGCCCATCAGACTTGATCAGAAAGAAAGCAACTGTCAAATGACTCATATCTGGCAAGATGACTCATTCACTCGGTGTAGCTGCTTTTTGCTCAAGATGTTTTTCAAAGCTCACCTGCAGTGCGTTCAAGTGCGTACCCTCTTACTCTTTTTTTTTTCTCTCGCTCTCTCATTTTGAAGACAGTATCACAAGTGCATTTAAGGGCAGCCAAGAGAAAAAGAAAGTGCTTCAACATTGTGCTTCGTTGAGGTTAATGACGAGGGGGCAGAGAAAATAAGACTTTGAGCGCATCTTAATTAAGGATAATCATCTTTTCATCATGAAAGATGAGAAGACACTCACGGGTTGCAAGACTAATAGAAGTTCATTCAGCGGATTCGTAAGGTTGGTGCCAAAGATGATGAACCCGGAGCTGATGCCAGCAGAATGGAGCGCTTTATCCAAACTGAGAGACAGGAGAAAGGAGCACACATGTCACCGGCACAGTACAAGAACAAAAGCCAACACCCAAAAAGTACAGATATATACAGTATATGTTAACAATGATTTTTATTTCTAGGGGATGTCATAATAAAACGCTTCACATAAGAATCAGGACTTACTTTGATATGAACAAGGCAATGACGAAGAGCACGGCAACCAGGATGAAGAAAATGCCCAACAGTATCTAAGAAAAAACACACACACACACACATACACAACACACTGAAGCGTGTAACATCTCAGAACAACGCAAGTGTGACTTCTGGAAAACCCGCGTGGCTCAACGCTGACCTGAAAAATACAGTGTTTGCTAAAGGTGTCCACTGTGTCAGCTATCACAAGCACACTGTCACGCATGTTGTCAAGGGGAGACCATATGGCCGAGCCGGTCTTGGTTTGGCAACGGCGCTTAAAGGTGACAGGAGGAAGGAATGGCACAGCCCAGACCGAGCAGGGAGGCAGAACCAGGCGGCGGCGGCGGCAGCCAAAGGCAAGAAAGCTCTTCAAAAACAGAGACTGGCGAAAATATCTGAGCCTGCCGTATGCATGATAAAAAAAACGAAAACTATGACATGTAGGACAAGGCAGCAAACTATTTCCTGCCATCTGGAGGTAAAAAGCAAGGTGGGTCATGGTAAGAGCACGGTACAATAGAACAAAACCTAAATGGAAAGATTAGATTGCTTCATGGACCAGCAACTATACAGCAAAGAACTGCTGAAAAAGTATTTTTTTTTTCTGTTTTTCAAAGGAGGTACTGAACAACTATTTGATTTTCCATCTCTTCACACTTTCCTTATTAATATCTTGGCCAAATTGCATGCAGACTGACTGTTTTTGATGGCCGCCACCCATCAAGATGGATTTTAAGCAATCACAGGTGCTTCAAATCAACGCGATGGTTGAAGGACAGGAAATGGGCTTTTAGGGGGGCATTAAACTGTTCCGCGCTCAGGCAATTAAGGACCCACACTGCCACGCAACCGGGTTGGCTCGCTGTGTACATCGGCAACAGCGACGTGAATCTCCGTCAACAGAACCATGTTGCTCGTATGGAAATGATGTATTTTCTTTTCGGCGTCGGCTTCATCACTCACTCTCTGGGGGTCTACGTTAGCAGCAGAGTGGAAAGCAAAAAAAGGGAATTAGCACTATATTATCATATATTTCTTCATTATATGCATTGCATCATGCATAATGCAGGTGGTCCTAATGCCACACAGCCCAAACGCAAGAAAAACTGTGTAGCAAAATGAAATAGTAAATAGCAAAAAATACATTTTCTTGTTATTTTTAAGGAGGGCTGTGCTGCTTCTCCCTGCGGCATTCCTCGTCCAGATGGATTGTTTTGCACCGAGCTGCTTGAGCGGTGTCGGCCTAAACTTGAAAATAATGCAAGTCGTCGCCGGCGATGCTCAATATGGCAACAAACTAACGTGGAGTGCAGCGCTGACCGGGAGGTCGCTCTATCTGCCAGTGCATCTGTCCATAAATTATACAAAGTGTTTTGTTTGGCTAGGCGGCAGACGAGGGGCCATGGAAACCCCCGTTACTTCTCTCCATACTGGCCGTTGGCAATTAGACACTTTGGCACCAGGTCGTCGCAGCAATGGTCCGGTAACGACGCTCCCACATGCCACACGCACCGTCCTGATTTCACCATCACTTTGCGGCAACCTCTACTCGATCTAAGCCCTTGAGCGTTTCCTTCTGTGACAGGTTGAAACGCCCGCCGTCTCTCCGGTCCATTACAAATTGAATAAACGTGTGGGACGGCGGGGGAAACAAAAGCCACTGTGTCGGCCGTCCCGCCGCCATGCTAGAACGCTCCCGGGCATTCAGAGGAGAGGTTTTCCACGGGTCTCAGCATTCATATCACCCACATCCAGATTCATTTTTTATCTTTTTCCAGTCAGCGCAATCAGAGGCTATTTAGAGGCTTCGCTTTTTCAGATCAGAGAGAAAGAGAAAGAAAGAGGCGTCAGCATACTGAGTTTGAGGACCACAGCAACTGTGAATGTTGAGTAAATATGACAAATTTAATTACCCAGATGATTTTCAGATCGCTTTTAATTAGCCATGTAGTTTTGTCCCGTGTAGTAAATAATACGCTGATCAAATACAAGAAGTCGGTGTGAGATCACAACACAATCTCACAAGTAAGGATTTTCATTATTTTAAAAAAACCTCATCAAAACACAATTATTTTATTGTTCAATGTGACTTCAGATGTTCTGAAACAAATGGTTAGTTTATTTTCAGAGCTGACATCAGAAACTGTAGCGGCATGGTGGCTCTGGAGAAATTACAACCATTTGGTTTGTCACTCCACACCACTGCCTGGGCATACAGTAAATAAATCTCAAAACTCATTACTGTTTAAACTTGAGCCTGGGGACTGTCATTAGCCGCAACCCTCCTGGTTAAAGGCAAACTGTTCGAGGCAATGGTTTTAAATGTTTGTGCATCCCTGCAGAGCCGTAAAACACTGGAAAATAAAAATCAGTGTGGGCAAGTAAAAGAAAATTTAAGAGAATGATGCTGGAGCCATTTCAGTCCTTTGTTTGGACAAAACACGATTTCAAGGCGGTGGGAGCACCTGCGCAGCCACTGCTAAGTTATGCACGAACACGAAATAGGAGTTTGTCATGCAAGCATGCCGTTGCATTCATGTGTTACGCCTGTTTTAGTTGTGCACTGGAGTTGGACGACGCTTGACAGTGAACAGGACAGGAGGCTGGAATAATCGCAGCGTTACGCAACAACTGTGCTGATATTAAAAGTTCCAATATTTAACCAGGAACTGTGTGAGTCCAAAAGAAAATCTTACCACCTGACAGGTAACAGGTAAGATGCAAAATATCTCAAAACTAATGGACACAAAAGGTGCATTTAACTACCGCTACTTTTTAAGCGATGCAATGTTTGAAATATTTTTAAAAGGTTTTATGACCCTGCTTCTTTCCCCAATCCCTTGGGGTATTTCTCAGTGTGGGAGCTAAAATATTAAGCCTGCGAACACGAGGTCCCTGCAGTTGCCCGCTGCAAAACAAGGTAAAACTTTGCGGTTGCTTTGGTTCATCTCAAGGGACCGACAGGATCCTGCCTGAGATATCTGAGACTCCTGAGAGATTTCAGAGTAAATTAGGTGAAGGGACGACCCATGGGACTCACGTAAATACGTGGTTGTATAAAGTAGAACTAAAAGTAAATCTGGAGCGATCCAGATTTAAAACTTCTGCGCAAGAAACAGAGAAACATATATGAGATGGTGCTGGAAAAATAAGCACAAACTATGCTACTAGGCCAAACAACGATTAAAAAATGAAACACTGGTTGTGTGAAAAGTGCTTAATTAAGTGCTAGGAATTATGCAGCACGCACCCAGCTCAAGCCACAAACCACTGGAAAAAGGCAGAATTGAAAAAAGGAAAGTGAATGCGAGTGCATTTACAATACAGACAGTAAATGCACTCACTGTCTGTGAGTCCAGAGTCCATTTGTCTCCAGACAGGATGAGAACTGAACAAATACTTGGTTGATTGCATGAATCATCTAGAGGCCATTTAGAAAACTGTAACCCTTTTTTTTTCCTTTCATTTTTTAAAATAACATTTATTTTATCTGCAGATTATTTAAGAATCTGATCATTTTTTATGAAGGTTTTAAGAAAAGAAGAGCACGCAAACAACCCCAGCTCGGCTTCAAATAATGTCAGCAACGACGACAACACATGACATTACAGCTGCAACAATTTTAACGCTAATTAGCTTTCATTGAACTCGTCCCAACAGGTGGGACTCCAGCGTGGAATTAAATTAGGAACAAAGCACAAAATCTTTTTGACAACTTCCACACCGACTGGTCCGAAAGGGCCACCGAGGACGGACAGTGGTGAAAAACAAACAAAAACGAAAAAGTTTTCACATGACCAGTTTTAAATATACATTGCCCAATTGCCATGTGGCAGACCTACCTTTAAAGGTCTCAGAGCGCTGCCCACTTTAGAGCAGCAGTTCCTCTCTGCAAGCTCCAGGTGCCTTCCCCTGCGACGGAGGACCTGCAGCTTGGCCTCCAGCTCCTGCAGGCTGTGCCGGTCCCTCGATGACAGCGGACGCCCGTCGCTGCACTGTCATAATAAATGGGATGAATAGTACACGGTGGGAAAGACAGACAGACAGACAGACAGACAGACAGACAGATAGATCTGCGGCTTCATTGGAGCATTAGCGCGAACAGCATTACCAAAATGAACATCTGAAGACCACCTTTTCAATGAAGCAATTCAATGCATGTCTGATGCACTAGCAGCAAAGTATGGAGTATTACTTTAAAGAGGTATTAAGCCCAGATATTCAGCCTTGGAAGGCAAATAACAGCGAGGAAAACGTGTCCCTGCTAACGAGTAACGTTTCAGCGTTTCAGCTGACTGCACGATGGCTTGTTGATAAGGAAAATGCTAATCATACATAATTGCGAGCAAAGACAAGAGGAGCACAGCAAGAGAGATAAGGACGAGGCACTAAGCAGCTTGAGGCAACGCATGTGTAACTCTGAATGAACACATGCACACACACGGCAGATGACAAGATATCACAGGTGCGAAAGCACGCAAGCATTCTAGTGTTTTTTATTCATGCTTTTTTTCGGGGGGGGTATTGTTGATGACGTGGCGGAAGGAACGTGTCCTCTCGGCTCCGACTTGTCACTTGTCACAAGCCGCACTCCCCGCTCTTCTTCACGCCGGCCTGCGGCGGAACCAACCTTGGATTTCAGCTTCTCGATCTGATGCTCGACGTCGTCGATGTCCTCCGTGTTCTCCAAGCGCTCGTACGCCACGCTCCTGGTCCCCTTGATCAGGTTCAGAGGCAGGACGGACATGCCGTACGCCTGGAGGACAGAAGAATACATGCAAAAATGAATACAAAAATAATGCTACAAATAAATAAGGCAAAAAAAAAAAAGTTGTTGTGTGAATAAGATGTGGCACATGCAGCCCAATCAGAGATCCCCTTGCCTGCGGCAATGTGAAACAAGATGTCAGAAAACACACAGGAACACATACAGTTACTCCATTCCATTGTTTTTGGGCCTCATTTCGAGGAAGGGGAAATGATTAAAATGGTGGAATCTATAATTGTTAAGAGGTTTATTGGTGAAACTTGCTGCAACCATTTTGTGTGCAGATGCTGCCGCCTCACATCGCGCTGATGCAATTTACAGCTGAACAGTGCCCCCATGTGACAAGACTACCCTCTGTCTCGGATATGGGCAACTTTTTAATGGGTAGGTTTTTGTTTTTTGTTGTTTTTTTTTTTAAATCCCAGTTTAAAGAGTGGGCAGCTTGGTGCTTTGGGTGTTAATTGATGATAGTATTTCTGAATAGAAGTGAGTTTCCTTGTTTTGCAGGTTCCTTCACCAAACATAAAATCCAGATAAACAATGGCAGCGGGAATTGGACTAGAGAGACAGACATTTTCAGAGACCACCCGCATGCCATCTCCTCAGCAGTTGCTACATGTAAAAAAAATCTATATATATTGAATAGCAACGGTCAAAAGCTTTATTTTTCCAGCTGTGCTGCTTTACTCTTCCCAGGCAGGAGAAATTACATTTTATAGGCTAGAAATAAAAAGGTGTCTTCTGTGCAGACTGTTCCAGCCTCATCAAAATAAACAATATTCTTTCCGTCACAGTGAGATGTTTTTCTTAAACAACTTCTCCTATCAGAGCGTTAGGATGTATTAAAGAGAGTCGCATGGGATACCAAGTCAGGCTAGACTATTATTAGTCACTGCTGTGGATCCCTGCTAAGGGCGAATGTCGCCTCCTGCAATGAATCACAGAGCTCTTAAGACTGGAGCATGTCCCGAATATCAAGCACGCTCATAAAAGGAAAACCTGTCCCCAATTCCCAGGAGAAACATATCCCTTTCCTCTCCCGTGTGCCGCGACATGACAAACAAAAATTACGAAAGCACGAGGAGGGCACAGATGTCCCTGGTAGGACGCACATAGCGAACACCGAAAATGCATAGTCATCGGGGTTATTTTAAAGTCAATAATAACAAATGGCTCAGAGGACGGTGAATGAAAGTGCGAGGCTGTGCGCACGTGTGCGTACTGGCTGAAATTGTTCAGAGGGAGTCATGTGACAGCTGAAAGGGAAGAGGGAGAGGACGAGGTCCCTCTCATCCACAAGCCCTCTCTTTGTTGTTCCTACTCCTTGTAACGGGGTGGAGCTGATAGCAGGGTTGAATGCTAAGTGTGTAGGGTTTTTTATTTATTTATTTATTTTGCACATGGCACTGATGCTGCAGAAGAGTTGGGTGGGGGATTTTGAAGCAAAGACTTCAGCGCAAGACCTCGGAAATATTTATTTATTTATTTAAGCTAACAAGTGTGCCGGGTGAAGGACAAAAGTACACCGACGTCTTGATTCAGCGTGGGTACTCACAATGGAAAAATCATCAAGCCATGCTTTGCCAGTACAAAAGATGTTCTTTGTATGAACTAAACTATATGCAAAAATACGAACATATGATGACATAGAGCACATTTTTAAAATGGCTCAATTCGAGGACACATGACAAAAATTGTGTGTCATCGCTTTAAATTTTGAACATCAAAGCTGTGTTTTGATTGATTGCCCTTCATGTCAGCGATCGATGAATTCTCAATCAAACAAGATTATACCTCGGCGACCTTGCATGTTCAAGGGCTGATGCTCGCTGGCAGGAAACTTGAAGGGGCTCTCTCTGCGTTTTGCTCACCAGACATCAAGGTACATTCGACAGTGTTGCAGATGGCAGGTGACTTCATGGCAAAAGTCACAGTAAAAGTCGCAGTAAAACTGAGGGCATCATAACGTGATGTCTAAAGAAAGACAGAAATGGACGCAGTTCCCTATATTCCATGAGTGACTATTCATGGTGATTGACACAGTATGTTTTACAATGACATTTGAGAACTCTGGCATACTACTAAAGATACTTTGACCATTTTCCTGGGCAGAAGTTACATGCTAAATCTGGCCATGGTAAAAGTGTATGTAAATAGCACAGTACGTAAAGGTACCATTAAATGACACAGAGCACAAAATTCCTGATTGTGAAAGTCATAAAATGGCTGGAAACACACCTACCAGTTTACTCAGTGTACTCTAGGTGTACTTGGAGTTACTTGCACTCCCCGTTGCCTTCATAACTGTCACAACTCCTCAACGGATACACTCAACAACGTACTGAACAACCCTTTTCGGACGCTTTAGGTTTTGATTTTGTGGCATTACACAATTGCTGCAGCTTTCAACCTTCCGACTCCAGCGGAGACTGTTCCACTGGATTGAGATGTGGTGACTGTGGAGGCCATGCGACCACAGTGAACCCATTGCCATGGTTAAGAAACCAGTTTGAGAAGATTGAGTTTCGTGAGATGGAGTGTTACACCGCTGGAAAGAGGAATCAGACAGTGGAACACAAGAATGGCCATGGTGAGCTATAATACTCAGGAAGCCTGTAATGTTTAAATTGCACTCTGCTGGTGCTAAGGCGTTCAAAATGTACCGAGAAAATGTTCCCGAAAACCATTAAACCGCCGCTAGCAGCCTGAACCGTTAATACAAGGTAGGATGGATCTGTGCTTTCATGTTCTTTATGGAAAATTTTGGCTCTACTATTCATATGTTGCAGCGGAAACTGTGACTCATCAGACTAGGTAATGCTTTTTTGGTTTTTTTTCTCTCTGAGGGAAGGAGTCTACTGTCAAGCTGTTGCAAACAAGTGCGAGTTGAAGCCTCAGTTTCCTCTTCTTAGTGAACAGCTGTGGAACCCAGAGCGATCTTCTGCTGCATGTGTTCGGAGACTGTTCTCTCTGAACCCGAGAGAGAGTTTCCGGTACTTTAGCAAATATTGAGATACTCAGTCAATAAATCATAATAGTCACCAACTGTACCTCATCTGTCTTTTCCATTGTAGACGCTCAGTTGGAAGTTCAGCAGGTCTACATACATGTATATATATATATTTATACATATATGTGGATATATACTTTATAAAACAGAGTTGTTGGTAAATTTTGTGTCCCAAAGTACATGTAATTACTGGTGGTGCACTGAATGTGACAGGCAACGATGTAAACGACTCAGGCACTCACGACCACTTGCACTAAAAAATCAGCTCACTGTCATCTCTATGTGACTGATAGGTTTTAATAGCCGTCAGAGCACTTTTTAAAATAAATGTAGGACACGAGCAAAACATGGTTTAAATCAACCATAGCGCTGCAACCCTGAACAATGTCCTTCTTTAAATTCACGTTAGACAATAAAAGTATTACATTATTCTCTTTTTTTTTTCCCAAATTCAGTGTTCAAAACTGTTCACATACCAAAGTGTGCGAGTTTGCATTCAAAGTGATGATTAATTAGCCAAGGAGTCAAGGACAACCCAAACACACATATAGAACTACACTTGAATTAAATTGAGGAAATTACACAGAATATGAGCAGAAGCTCTGTGTAGGATGAAAAATTAGACAGCTCACTGCATGCGAACACCATTGATACACACAGATGGCAAATGGGTGCAATCAAATTTGTATTTTTGTCAATTAACTTACATATATTGTGTTTTGTTTGTTTGTTTTTTGTTTCACTTTTATTGAGGTAGTAGGCGTTTCGACATTGAGTTATTTGATGCGACACAAGAACAGAGTAAAATCTAAGGTTTATTTGCTGTGGGTGCGGTTCAGCAGGCAGATATGCGAGCAGGCGCTTGATCGAGGTTTTACTGCCTGATCTCTGCCACACAGCCTCTGGCTCCAAATGACATTACTGGTGTAGGATGGCTGTGCTAGTGCCCAGGATGTTCTTGCCTCATTTTCTCTAGCATGAGGAAGTGAAGATGTGTGGACTGAGTGTAGACGGAGGAACAAGAAAAACAAAATGCATGTTAAAATATTTACAACAGATGTTGCATTTTTGTTGGTCAGGACAAATGCAAAGCTGGTGTTTTCAGGTCTGAAATACTTGATTGGACCTAACATGGCCCATTAAAAAACAAGACACAGTTGCACCTTCAGGATGTCGAAGCATGACCTGCTTTCTCAGGCCATAAAATGTTAATAACTCTTTTTGACTTCTTTTTGTATTTAAGTGAGATTGGTTCTACAATTCACTTAACTTGAGTATTATTCATTAATAGCTACATGTTCAATTGTTGTGTAATTTGTCAAACTGTACTCTTTGAGGTTAAAGGAAACTGGAAAGATTTGGGTTGGCTGTCTCCTTTACTTTAACATCCAGCGTTTGATATCCGTGTAGATTTGCTGTACTTCCAGCCAGTCGGCACTTTCCTGGGCTATTCCCACCACTGACTGCACCTCTGGGGAATTTCCACAGTCTAGTAACAGGTTTTGGGGCCATGAAAAATGGACGGCATTAATGAGCGTAACAGCACACTAAATTTTTCTAATCTAAAGGGGAAACAATGAAGAAGAACATAACGGAATCCAAATACCGGATGTGTAATAATGCACACAAGGTAAATGGGTGATAGTGAAGGTTGCCAAAAAATGATTCCAAAGGTTTTTATATCAATGGCCCGGGAGAAAATACATGAGCAACCATTCCATAGCGAATAGAATATCTTGAGAAAATCCAACCAAATCCATTTTTAACTTCATATTTTTTCCCCTCCGTCCTCTTTCAGGAAACCTTCCATCACGCCAGAGATCAAAACTCAGGCGCAAAACCGATTAAGATGACCGCATTGAGTGTTTGGTCATAATTACTGTGCAGATCAGGCGCTGATGAGCGCAACTCACCGTGTATGTAATCACTGCCAACATGCCAATCAAGGTCAAGGAGCTGATGGAGAAAGCCAGAGCAGGTAGACCATCTGCGGGAGGGGGGGGTAGAAAAAAAAAACAGGAGAGTTATCACAGAGCTGACCTTGGCCACTGGCAGTCGCATCAACTCTGGCAGCCGCACAAACGCCGGACACGAAATCCAACGTGCGCTCTGACGGAAATTTCGGGCGGCACATTATCGACATTTAGCACGTACGTGCTATGCACCGTTGTGATGTAGAGACCTGCACACCTGGCACAGAGCTGCTTTATTCATTGGTTTTAGAAATGTTGCTCAGTGGTGCATGACGGCATAAATAAAAGCAAACAGATTTTTGCTTTCCCCCTTCTAAAAAAGCAACAAGTGGAAGACTTTATTCAAATATAATAAAGGATATAAATTCCAAATTTGTTTTTTTGTGCGACTAGCAGGAGCTTTTCGAGAACATGACGCATTGGACTACACATCTGACCTGATTGTTTGATGAGAAAACAGCAGGAAAAATTTTTCTGCGAGGCACCGGGGGGAAGCGGTTATCGACGCGGACTTTGGGGTTTTGCGGACAAGCGTGCGTCATGCTGTAATCAATGCGACGCTGCAAAGTTTTCCACCCCTTCCGTACGTCTCGTTGTCCTCTCCGTCACCGCACTGTAGGCCCTGATCAAGATGAGCCTTTATGCGGCTAAATCTCATAATGCGCGGCGGGCCGAGTTGATGCGTGTCACCTCTGATTGAGGCGGAAAAAGGAGACCACCCATCAGGCGGGGGGACAACAGTGGGTGTCATACCAGCTGTCAAAGCCGAAGACGGAAGACAGGGATTGATGAAGAGGCTGAGAGGCTCTCTCCCCTGTCAGGATCCCACCTGTTACAGGGCTCCGCGTTAAAACTGCCACACGGCCGTCCCTTCACAGACACCCTGCGTCCTCCCAGCAGTGGCTGCACGGCGCCCGGCCCACCTGACAGCTTGAGCATAGGTGGCTCGCCGCGTGACTTTGTCTTTGACAGCTGCATTTGGCTGAGATTATTAAGTCAGTATTCAGGGCATGTATAATTTGGCCTGTTTATAACATTCATCACTTTCTTTTAGAGGCGTTCCACAAGCAGCGCGACAAAGGCGTGTAAAATGGAGATAAATCACATGTCTGCTCCCCATTGTACTGTGCGAAAAAGGAAAACTTTGAAGTCTGACAGCTGGGCTGAACATTAACATTTGAATACTATTCCCGGGTGTTTCATAGCGATTTTGCGCTCTTTGTTTAGCGGCGCGCCCGGTAGAATAGACAATGGCTCCATGTTCTGCACGGAGAACATTCGGCTCCTGAACTGTGCACAAAGCCGAGGATGGGTGTTTGGTAGCACTCTCCTTGGTTTCTTGAGCAGATTTTCTGGGGATTAAACCCGGGGAATATTGTACACTATCTGCGGTGCCTCCACATCTGTGCAGCTTCCATTCCGGCAGCAACGGAATGGGGAGCTCTTATCTCAACCTGCGTATAGCCTGCAGGCTTTTGTGTGCGCGCAAGTCTCGCGCCAGAGATGTTTTTAAAGGCTCCTTCAGCCACAGCAAACCCACTCCTGTAGAATGGAGGAACGATCAAACGAGAGTAGGAGGTGGCTTTACGCTTCAGGGACAGGATATGACACGGTGCATGTAGGCACTGATTATCATATATGATATCCAAAATGATGTGAGGGTCAGTAGCAAAGTTAAGATCTGGTCAAGACACAACATGATAGTAGTTCTTGCACATGAGTGCTGGCAACAGGCATTGCTGGAGGGGTATTGGTTTGGTTTATATGTCGGACGATTCAAGTGAGCACTTATACATCTGGGAACGAAACATAGCACATTTTCAAATACTCTAAGTAGCTAAAATAAGAAAGGCTGATAATTTTACCCTTATCGTTTAGCTGCATTCAGACTGCCAGCCAAAATCCAATTTTTAGCCTATCCAGATTGAAACCGGATTACTTTTTTGTTGTCAGAACAGTCACAAATCACATGAAATCCGATTTTTGCAGAACAGATTGAAACCACCTTCGGGAGGTAGTTTGAAATGGCATTTGGACAGATGCGTCTCAGTGTGAACAGCTCCAAACACACTGATCGGTTTTGACTGTCCGTGACGTCACTCTAGGCGACGCAAGACCCAATGCCCCAGACCAGATAGCGCCATTCCAGGTGCTCTCTGGTGTCCCTGGTTGCTACAGAAACCGGTCAGATGGGTCAATAATGTGGCCCAGTCTGAACAGAGCCAGATCCCCTTTGGACACTTGCTAAAAACAGTGCGGACAGTCAGCCCAAAAAATCGGATTTGAGAAGAAATCTGATTTGAATCAGATTCGCCTGCAGTCTGAACGCAGCCTTTGATTGTGTTGTCATTTCTGATTGAGTCTCTGAACTCTCTTAGTGAGGCTTACCAAGGCCCTAACATTTCAATACAAACCACATATTTCAGACTGAAAACTGTAAGTAGTATTATGATGAGAAAAGCCTAAATGCCCGTAAAACTTGCTAATACACACAAGGTCAAGTTCAGGATAAGTCAAGTAATGGATACAAGCAAAAACAGAAAGAAAGAAGAAAAAAGCAAATTTAACGTTGGCTATTTTGCCTCAGTACTTGTCTTCTCGAAGCTGGACTCCTACACACTACAACTTTTCCCGAGGCACAAACAAAGATTGTACAACAATGGCCTGGAATCCTCACCTGAATAGCTGCTGATTTACATTTATGACATGATAGTAAACTTGGAACCTACAACGCTGGAGCAGTGAAAGCTGTTGTGATCTTTTCAGTTCTAAAGCAGGCGTTTCAAAACAAATTTGAAAAGAGTTACGTGGCAAAGTGCCATTTTTCACGCAATTAATCTCCCATCTGGACAGAGCATAGTTGGGGGAATTACAAAAGGGACAAACTCTCACATTTCCTTCTCAGCAGATAAGAAATGTCTCCCTGCACCAATGAAGAAGGTTATAGGAGAACGTAGGGGTCCGACATTGTGATGAGAGGCAGATGGCTCTGTTTCATCCTTGATCCCCACATGGCAAAAGGCCAGAGAACTGTAGGGTATCTATATTTTATAATTATTTAGATACCTGCATTAGTTTGGCCATGGGTATGATTTCATTAAACAAAAAAACAAGATGCCCTCAAACAATGTTTGCACGTCTTGAATGCTAATGATAGTGACTGGAATTAACTTAACAGATCATCCTACAGCTTCACCGGCAGATTTAAATAACCACTGGTGTCATTTTTTGACAGCAACTTCTGGATGTTGTCGTGAACGAGGAAGTCAAAATACAGTTTGTTCATTGGCAAATTGTTCCCGCTCACGCACTCAACATGTTGTACAAATGGATCGGTACTGGGAGCTCCCACCACACCAGAGTTTCAACACCATGGAGAACCAGGCTTTCAGGTATTAAGAGTGCCACTCCGACAGCTGTTAACTGATCACTCTATCTTGCTACCAGAAACAGTCTGAATCTGAAGCACTATTGTACTACAAGGCCTTAGTCCTACTCGCAGGTTGTGTTAACTGAATTGAAAAGCCGGTGAAGTCCCTTGATCCAAGACCCATTTTTTCATTTTATATAATCCATAAAAGAAAAAACAACAAACACAAACAAAATATAACTACTGATTAGTGTGTGACCGGAGATATGACTGACACCTTATTAACATGTATGCTATATTCTGTCTGAAGAACTGGCGAAGAAATAAATAAAATGTACCAATATTATTTCTTCATGAGTATTATTTCTTGAATAAAGTACACTTACCACTGCTTCCAAGCTCCTTGAAAAGGTATTGCACTTTATCCCATTGAGTGGAATTCTGAGAAGGTGGGGGTTGAAGTGGAACAAAGGCGCTGGAAACAAAGACACGGTTAGTATTATTAGACAGTATTATTAAAGGTAGCATATCTTTTATACTGTAGTTTATGCCTAAGGTGGAAGTGTGCACCATGCATGATATGCTTAGTTTTGTCACTCTGATTTTTTCCGTTGACATACAGAGTGAATACATAAAAGAATGACTGGAAGAATGAATGAATGAATGAATGAATGAATGAATGACTGGATGAATGAATGAATGAAGGGCATATTTTCAGTGATCAGGAAAGTAAACGTCTTAATATTTTTATGTGCTTTTACAATTTCAGTCTGGGGCAATAAAAATAAAAATCAGTCAAAAATGACAAATTATACAGGGGCATAAAACACCACGCCATGTGTGGAAACAAATTACAAAAGCAATAACGACGGCCGACAGTTTCAAGAGAGGAGAGAGAGTCATTTTGTCTCGCGCCATCAGAAAAAGGAGTCCGGGGTGAAAGCTATCGTGTTGTTCAATCAACAGACCCCAGCAACAATTGCCTGGACAAGGCAGTAAAAGTTCCAGCTCACAAGGTAAAAATGGGCTCTAAATTGATTCTGTCAATAAAACTTTCAACTTAAAGCTGTAGCCAAGTATGGTCATGTGTCCTGTATTTTCTCAAGGCAGCTGAGCGCTGCAGCATTTTACAGCTAAGAGAACACACTCGTAGGCTCAACTTTGAACGTCTTTTTTTTTTTTCCCTTCCTTTCTTTCACGGCTGTAAGCAAATCTGCTGTGCAGCGCCAGTTCCTCTGCACAGACCAGTAGCTCAATGGGACATGGATGCGAAACAGAATTTCCCGATAGAACGAGACAAAAAAAAACAAAACGCATTGAGCAATGAAATGAATCAAGATTTGGATCAGAGAGAACGAAGAATAAAATCTATATTTAGGCGGACACATATGGCTCTTTTGTCTCGGCTGACTTATCATGGCTGAGCAAACATCACTGTGGCTGTTCAAAGGGATTCTCCTCTCATTAACGGAACACAATGACATATCCGCGGCCCCTTCCACCTATTGTGTCGTGAAGCAGAAGAAGCCGTCCATGTCTCCAACTTACCCAATTAAAAGGAGCACAGCGCAAACAATGGCGAATCCAATTGTGTACTTCAGAGCGTTTTTCACTTGCTGTAATAAAAGAAAAGAAGGGGGAATCCGGTCAATCACAGCCATGAAGGAAGAAAAAAACAGAATTCATTGTGAGTGAGGGAAAGGGGTCGTCCTCTGTTTTTTGTTTTTTTTTCCCCCGCTCAGGACCATAATGAGTGAGAGCTATATTGAGTCAATGTAGATCAAGTTTGACCTGGCAGAGATAACGTGTCACTCTTAGTGCTATTCAAGGGGCTTTTTAAAGTAACAATACAAAAGACTTGCCAGTCTGAGAGAAAATGCCTCTGTCAGCTGGAAACTGGCAGGAACGAAGGGAGAAAAAGGCACCGTGTGATTGCTGGTGAATAGGACATCACATGCCAAGGAAAAGAGCAAAGATAGGGATTCAAATTTATGTCAAATCTCAGGAGAAAAATAGAACTCCTGAAACTGTGACAATGCAGTCGTGCTAACTTTGGACCTTTGTACGACATTTGACTATTTTTTTTATACCGCAAACTGTTCAGCAGATAATTCAATTTCCGGTGTGTTGATCAAGGATTTGCAGCTCTTCCAAACATATTTTATATATGTGCTGCCTCCACTGGTTTTGCCTTTCAACTGCGGCATGAATTTCCTCCCGGAAGAGACAACAACAAACTTTGCTCGGAGTATTCAGGCCTTTATTTTCATACCAGTGTGCCTTTTTTTGTTGTTTTTTTGGCTTTTAATCAAATCCCGCTGACTGTTGATGAGCCTTCCGCAGTCAGGAGAAATTCCCGTCATGTCACTGTTGTGCTAATACTGTTTACGCGGGGACGTATTTGGCGCAGGTGTGTCTTGGAGCATTTCATGATGAGTGCAGCATTGCTCTGTCACACTTGGTCACAAGATCTGCATGGTGGCTTTCGTTGCCGCTATAATGAATGTCAGCCTGTTACTTTCTCTCGGCGGCAAGGACTGAAAAGTCATAATTGTTGCAGAAAGTTAAAGAAGTCGCTAAGAGGACCTGGCAGTTGAGTCAAAGGCAATTTGTGTCAATTAATGTGTGACGAAGGGAGACAAAGGAAAGATGCAGTGAGGTAGACGGAAATGTGCAATAAGATAGAATGAACAGAAAGACAGCAATGTTAAGTACCGTACACTATTCACAAAAGGTGCAAAAACTGCACAGAAACGACACAGTTATCAAATAATAAGATGATGGAAAATATTCTGAAAAAATATGAGAAAACCAAAAATGAAAAATGTATCTGTTAGCCTGAGGAATTGAATTAAAACCAGTGTGCAGGGAGGAGAAATTTGCTCAGCTTCAGGGGAAGGTTAGTAAATGAACTTTTCTTTTAATTCAAGGCGCAAAATTGTGCAAAAACTAGCGAGTTAGCGAAAAATGATCTCACATAACTCAGCATTAAAATTGATCACATGAATTCGATGAATAAAATTTATTGATTCCTACTTTTTTCCTCATAAAGTCTTTTACAAAGAGCCAGTCTTTGGTAGTTCACAAGAAACACGCATTCTTACCGAGCACTTGTTGACGTTGTCGTCATCCTTTTCTTCATAGTAGAAGTAAACAAAGGGAATCCACAGGAAAACGCAGAAGAGGATGATGGAGTAGAGTGCTACATAAACACAAGAGAACAAAAAATTTGAAGATGAATCATACAAATCTTTCCATTTCTTCATGTTTCAACATTCCAAAGCAGTAGCTAAAAATAGAGATTTAATGTCGTTGAAACTCATTTCAAAATAAAAGTTAAAACAACACAGACAGGAATAAGTAATGCAAGCAAAAATAATTCCAATAAATGAAAAGGAACCCTCAAGGCATTTTTTGCTAGAGTCAGAGCAGGCAAAACAAACATTTAGAAAAGAAAAATACTCTAATTTTTTATCATTAAACCAAACTCATCACAACTAATACAAGTCTCGCTTCAGTGACAACACTCATTTGTGGAAGATAATAGCCAGGGCAAAACAGTCAGATGTGTCAATGAGTTGTTGTTCTCTTTTTTTCATAGTTTGAAAAAAAAAAAAGGGAAATTGTACAGCCTCAGCTGTCATCTGCAGGTCTCTGATGTATTTGACACAGTGTCATCATTCTCGAATAACTGGCAAATTTAGGCCAGAAGCCGCTTATCTGCTGTCAAAACCTTGGATGCTACAGAGATATGACAGAAACCTTTGATAACACATCTCAGTTCTTCTGCAAATCCAATCCTTGTGAATTTTCTATATTAAAAATACAATTTTTAACAAACCAATGACAATTAGCAGTTGCACATTTAAACCAAAAAACACATGCAACAACCTCGGGCTACTTCTGCTGACGATACCAAGAGCTAAAAACCCAGAGGGGCTGAATTTAGGAGACATTTTTTCAAGAGAGACTACTGACTACGCAAAAAATAAAGGTTGTGTACTTGCAGAAAAATGCAAATAGATCCCAAACACATGAATTTTAACTGATGACGAAGTATTTGAAAGACGCACATTTATCGGATAGCTCGAATATTTTTGTTATCGTGATAACATAACAGCATTCTGAAGTCTCACTGTTGAATATTTGGAGTTCTGTGTGTGCATCTCTGGTCAAACTGTTGTACTGTGCTCAGGGTGGTTCATCCTTTATGACAGTGACATATAAAGCTACAGGGATGCCCCTCGCAATATAGAACCAATGTTTCTTGCAGGACGAACGCACGCTCCCCTTCTGTCTTACAGCGAAGAATCTATCTCACACAAGGTCTATCAATACACAAGGTGAGTCAACATACAATGAGAGGCTCATAAGAGAGGCTCAAACACCAATACAAAAGTTGCAAAGTGTAAGAACAAATAATCATTAATGTAAATGCAAAAATAAGCAGCTGTGGTAGATGTATCTATGAGAAAACATGGACTGAACCTGAACTTGTTATAAATAGAAACAGCAGTCACCCACTTTCTATTCAAATGAGCAGCATGCAAAATCCTTTCACTGGTAGATGGTTGTGGTTGTGTACTGCCCTGTGCAGTCTCCAGCGTGGAGGCCACTGAATATAAATCAAGGACGCAATCAAGGATGCAGATAGTGTTAAGTGATTAAGCAGAAGGATTTCCCTCTTGGAATTTTTCTTGTATTGTTTGGCTCCTGTGAATTATGATTTCGGCTCCTGTTTCAGTACGCCATGATGTCATCGATGTAAAAATGGAAGACGCAGAGATTTGTATTACGACAGTAACACGCAGCTGGAGAACAACCCACACGGACGGTTCGTGATGTCGATTTGTATTGTAGGAGATGTCATCGCGCCAACAGTCCTGTATGTATCAAATTTGTTTTTTTTTCCCGAAGGCTACCGAGCCGAATTTTGAATATAGCTCCTTTAAATGTACGTTATTCAAATGACTGTATCAGTCTCCACTAAATAGCTGCAGGCGAGGCAAGACTTGCTCCCTGCGAAATGGACAATGCTTCACAAAACGCACTCCGCTGCAGACAGAAAAATGTCACAGTGTTATAGTGGCTTGCATTTTTGCCAGCTGCGACTGTGACAGGGCATTACTTTCAATAAGAGCATGCTCATTGCTTCGCAAAGGTATCCATTTACACTCATTTACAGCCAGACAAACGGTGTTGAGCTGGATGCCAAGAGTCGTGAGCGAATGCAAGCCATGCACGGTATGCAGCCACCGGCATATGCTTGAGGGTTAGAGCAAGGGGTAAAATTAATCATAACACCATGAATATTAACACCCTGAGAGAATAGGTCAGACTGCATTAACATGTGTCATCCATTACACTCAAAGCAGAGACTCCACTGGAAAGAATCCATGACCATTGGAAATGGTTTAGCATATTTATTCGCCTGGAAAAGACCAAAGGACTGCATAAAGGAATGTCCTTTCTTAACCCTGCATAGTTTTTTTGTGTTTATATAAATTGCACTGGAACAAGGCGAGAAATTATCTCAAGCATGGACTTGTGTGATGTTCTGACGCTGGTGTGATATTCTTTTATTTAAAAAAAAAAAAAAAAAAACAGCACTACATGTCCCTACATTTGAAATGTAGGGGCACAAAGGACAAACTTTGAATTGGACACAATCATTTTTTTGATTATAGAAAATTCAGAGCAAAAAACTAAAAACCCTGATGAAATTTTAAAATGATAAACTAAAAAAACAACAGTGTTAATTTATACCACACAAAAAAAGGGTCTACTGCTGTAACATAGAACATATTAGTGATGAAATAGTGAGTGTTTCAAACCACGCTACTCCTGGAACCCCTTCCTTGGTTAGTATGTTTATTAATTATCATACAATGGGCCCTGACGGCTTTAACCATGCCTTCATGAAAAAAAAACGATCGGCTTTAGCACTTGAACACACACGCACCAAAGATTTCCCTCCAAAAAACCGCAGGGATGTTTCGGCACATTAAAAACCACAAGTTATCCACAAGGACTCACAGCAGCTGACATAGCAAACCCCTGGACACCGCAAGTGGTTCAACCCAAAGACACAATTACGGAGATGCTAAAGTAGCCTATTAAACTGCAATGACCAAGCGAGCAAAGAGCAGCGACGACCACTGCAGTAGATTGAAAATGTGTCTTGGCTGACCGATGGAACCAATCAAGAGGAACGAGAGGCACATCTTAAAAAAGTAAAATTATGCATGCTTATTATTTAACCGTGTTTAGTTAATATATATTTTATTGAACAACAAGACAGCAGGTTCTCTTCCATATCGGGCATGGCCTGATGGGAAAGTTAAACCCTTGTACTCACCTTGCAGTGGCCCTTTGATGGGGAATAAATACCTGGACTCTACCTGGCAGACCCGGGAAATGTATGACATTTCAAGTGAAAATGAAAGGCCAGGGGAGATTTCTCACCGAAACACCATCTCGGACAGAATGCCCGAGAGACTGTTGAAAATATCTATCTGTACCGGCGGTGAGAGGCATGGCATGGCACGCTTGTCCCCTTATTACCAGTAAACATCCAGGGAGGCGGCATTTTTAGGTGGGGGCAGCAGGTGATAAAACACTATTAATGTGAAAGAAATAAATGTAGCAGAAAAGACGGACGGGATATCTGGATCTAGTATTGAAGTAAAGAGAAGAAACTGGATGATGAAAGGGTTTAAGTTACCCAAGTACAACAATGTCAATGTAAAAGTGTGATTAATTTGCAGCTTTGCAATCAGAATACACACTTTGCCGTGACTGGCAGCGTTTGCAGGGTCGGTCATTAAAATACAGCAATTTGCAACTCATGCCCAGATAAGTGGCCATGGTGCAAATGTATATTCCAATTATTTTTCAAATGGGTTTCTATATACATAAGGCTGAAAAGGTGATAACCATTTTTTGGTTCGTCATCATTCTGGAAGTCATTGAAAAGTCATTCCTAAAATTAAAATACAGCACTGGCATACAAGATTCCTGCAGTTTGTCACTAGAATCTTAACAGTGATGTACATTAAAAAAGGTTTGTCATATTTTGTAGTTTCTTTCGCATGCATGCGTCACTTAAGAGTTTTTGTTTTTTTTATTGAAACGAAACAACAGATGGACTTGTGTGAATTTGTTTTTGGTGCAGGACGCAGAAAGCAGGGAACAGCAATTTCAGTATTACACTGAATTCACAAATGTCAAAGTGAGTTTGGGTAACTCCACATAAGAAAACAAATGCACTCATGTATAAAATAGCTGTCGATTCAGAAGAACAACGAGCGCCTCTATAATTCAAATATTGGAAGCGGGCACCTGTTGCAAATAAGATCTGTAGTTGTAGATACATTAGCTGCATATGTAACAATAACATGTCTTATAAGTGCAAACTTAATGACTGGCGTATGTAAACTACATGGATCGCCCTCAGATCAGCAGAGATCAATATATTCAATCTTCTGTAACAGCAAAACTGAGCTTATTGTTAAAGATACTTTGAGCTCCATGCCACCAGTCAATGGAACAAACGTACTGTGAAGCATATAGCGATGACACACTAAATCAAGCGATTTACATGTAGTTGTTTCAGGTACTGAGAGAGAGTTATTTCTGTATAGTCAATGAGAAAACACATTGGAAGCAATCAGGCTGTTATTTGGATTAATAACAATTCTTTCCCCCGCATTATAAATCCCTTGAATTAGGATACAAGTACAAGTGACAAACTCTGGCAAATTGTTGTTTGTTGAACATGCTTTACATTTAAAAAATAGAGGCATATATAGTTATGTGTTTATGTTGTGGGTTTTCTTTGTACACTACTAACCAATGTTTCCTTTTTCTTTGCTTGTTTTTCTGTTGATTGCCAAAAGACCCACATCAATTACCGACAGTGTGTCAATGGTCCGTTGAATGGAGAAATGGGTTAGCACTTTCTACCCAGGACATGTAGGTCGACAAAAAACAAAACAAAACAAAGCACTTGCAATGTATTTGTAAGCAGATTGAATCCTCTTCTGCTCCTTTTCTACAAATGGCGCTAAAAAGGGCACAGAGAAATCCAATGATTTATTTAGAGGGCCCAGGGGTATTTTGCCCTGTTGCTGAAGGGCCTTATGCACCACTGCTTTGTAGTAGTGAGCAGTCCAATGAACGAATAAGTGGACACAGGCTGGAGATTTGAAAGGCTGTGCTTTTAAACTGAGGGTTCATCAGAGATCACAGAAAGCTATTTGGGCTGTAAAGAGAAGGAATAGTCTGTCTGGTCAAAGGCAGATTTGATCTAGAATTACACTGTGTCCATCTTAAAAAATGTGACCCGACTGAAATGAATCCCCTTGGCACAGTTTTAATGTCATGCTCATGTAAATTTGAGCCTTTATAATAGAAACACAAAGACTAAAAAGAAGAAGGAATAGAATAAAAAGAATAAAAAGTTTCCTGAACATAATGCTGCCACTCGTTCTCACTTTTTAATAGCAGCAAATCCAGCATAAAAGGGATTGTGATTGTTATTTGTAATCACCTCTACACCAACTCGTTATGTCGCTAATACTCCCTGTGAAACCCCACCAGCTAAGCAGCACAACAGCAGTTCCACATCTGCAGCTGCGGAGATTCAGGCCACGTCAAGCGATGGCTCGCGATCAGAGGCGAATATCCAAATTTCAAAGCCAGCAGCAGAATTTCAACAAATGACAGCTTTAGAAGGACATTAGATTTTTTCAGAGATCCATTAAAATTGTGAGAAAAACGAAACCTCTCTAGCGCAAACATGCTCTTTAGCGCGCTCGCCACTAAACACACATCAATCCACATCAAAGCCAAAAGCAGTCGAGGAAAGAGCTCTCTGTGTCAACACTGTAATTTTTCCATTTCTGAAGAGATAAATGGACAGTTCTGTCAAATATGGCCCTGCAGAAAATCCAGCTTTAAAGGTTAGACTTGTGCAGAGGCAGTGAGTGCGCGCCACACATGTGGAGCTTGGTCTCCACCTACCGGCAAATAAAAAAGCAGTAGCCGCCACCCCCGCTCGCCTCCCCTCCCCTCCCCCGCCCAGCAAAAAGAACATCTCTGCATCTGCACAAACATTGGGACAGCGATGAGGAATCAGCACCAAAAGTCAAATGTGTGGGCTTTATTTTTAGCCTATAAGTGAAGCCTTCCACCAAGTCTGACTGTGCCCGAGCGCACAATCCTTTTCAGCACCGTCTTCATAAACGTCGGTTCACTGCAGAGAGGTGGGCTGTGATCACACAGAAATGCACCATGAGTTTAAAGAAATAAATAAATGTCAGAACAGGTTCTGTATGACAACTGCATGGCAAATACAACTGTCAGGACAACCTTTTTTATTGTATCAGATGTTTGCATCTACAAGTAGAAGATCAACATGCATTTGCAGCATTTGAAATGGGCTTTACTCCCCCTTATTCCTTCGAGAATCCCTGTTCAATATGACTGAGAGCGCAAAAGGCTCTGAGGTATTTTTTACTTCGCTTGACTTTTCTTTTCGACAACCAGGGAAGAAACAAAATCCAACAACAAAGTTCAGAGCACATCATTCGGTGCTGCACACTTCCAGAGCTATGATCACACGTGTACACGCCTCAGGCAAGCAGCGAAATCCTTCAAGCCTCTCTCTCATCACTCCCTGTGCCCTTAGAATACATATATTGGTGGGCGAGAGAATTTCAGCTGTATGGGAAAATCAAAACGAAGCAACTTTTTTTTTTCGTTTTGCGAATTAATCATGAATGCCCAGCCATCGACACAAGAGTAAAGGCTGTCATAGCCCAGAAAGTATCGTACCACAACAGCAATATATTTAAAAAAAAAATCATTACCTTCATTAGTAGCTAAACAATTACAATCTGAATATGTGCTGTGATATTTTATAGTATAACTGCAGCTCCACTGAAAGCATGATAAACGGATATGAGGTGTGGCAAATGTGTGCAGCAGCTACACCATGAGCACAACTTTTCCACATCACAGGAGCCAGATTCAAACAGCCAGGGAGGAGGACAGCATCCACAAGGGGGGAAAATAAACACTGCGCTGCTGCTGCTGGAGAGCTGGTTTCCTGTTAAGTGATCATGGTTTGTGAAGAACCAATTCACCGATGACACCCGAGCAGTAAGAGCGCTTCTCTTTGATTGAGCCGTCTGGACAAGGAGACAGCTTGTCTTCATTACATTTGGCAGTTGTGAACAGACGGCACGTAGCAGTGTTGCTGACAGGCATTTTAAGGCAGCATCTGTTCGAAAATGTGTGATCCTGTGTCTCTGGCATGACTGCCTTTGTGATTGTTTTCCCCTAATATGACAATCATGACTGAATTTAGATGCACTGGTAGTTTTGTCGGCACACACAAGTACCGGAGTCATCGCTGGCTTGGTTAACGGCTGTCATTTAGCATTGGCTTTGAGAGCAGCGGCAATAGTGTTTGGTGATGTTTGTCTGTTTGTTTTCGCCGAGTGCAATATGGCTCAGAACCAAAAGCATACGCTGAGTGGAAGGGTTGTGAAGGCATCCTCACTTCTGAACAGCGTAACTCTAATGTTGCACCTGGATATGTGGACGCCTGAGAAAATAATTATGTGGCATCTGTTTAAGTCTCCTAGGAAATGATATAATAACCTGCCAGTGGCATGCATGGGGGGAAAAAATTGCATCTAATCTGAAAAGGTTTCTGCAGGCAGAGCAACCACATGGGTCCTGAAAAAGGGATTGTGTTGAAGAGTTGCATCAAACTCCTTCATAATGTTTGAGCAGAATATCTCTGAAAGGAACCAGTGTAGAGGGTTGGACATTTCATTTATGAATTCTTTCAATTACTACATTTTTTTTCACCAATATTTCTTGTACTGTCCCTGTCGCAATAAAATAATGATGATAATACAAGTGAGAAATGATGTATTTCCAACTAGCAGCCACCTTGACAGTGATCGTTAAAATTTAGGAAGCTACTTGCAAATCAAAAAATTAGTCTACTAATGGTTATGGTAATGGTAATGTTAGTTGATTAGATACTTGTAGTCTCTTGTAAAAAGGTCAATGGATGTTATGAAAGGCAGGAACTTGGTACTGTGGCGGCACAGGTGCATGTAAAATGACATGACACTATTAAAAGACCAAGATCAATCTGGGTCATGCTGAAGTGATCGAAAGGCACATGTTATACCTCAAACAACGAGGGGATATTAATCAACTGCTGAATTATGACTTCTGTCGACAGAATTTTTATTTTGTGGATTTCAGCTTGTGGTAAAAGGAGTTCTCATAGTCGTCATTATTTGCATTTATATTTTCAAGTTTTCAAGGGATATATTCATATTGAATAAGATAATAAAAAATGTACACAAATTTTGTAATAAAGAACCATGTGTTTTCAGTTACTGATATCTATAATCCACTTTTGTCTTTTTAAACTGGCATTGTAAGAAGGATGTGAACTCAAGTTGAATACACAACAATTAGAAATGAACTGTACCATTGTTTACAAAATGCTTTCTTAGTGTCAGATGCCACAAAGTGTTAAATGCTAGGACTTCTTTCAAGAAATTTAAAAAAATATATCGACGAGTTCTTCATTATCAGAGGCCAATACGATGTCATATATACACAGTCGCCCTGCGATGAACTGGCAACTTGTCCAGGGTGTCACCCTGCCTTCGCCCTAAGACAGCTGGGATAGGCTCCAGCAGACCCCCGTGACCCTGAACAGGAATAAGCGGGTATAGAAGATGAATGAATGAATGAATGAATGAAGTGCACACTGTTTAGACTGCCAATTAATATGAGGACGTCTGTGAGAAAGTCTTAAATTAATTATTATCATTATAAACGACTGTTATAATTACAAATGCACTCTTTTTATTTAGGTCATGTTCCTCTTAACACCAAGTTCAGTGAAGTTTTTATTGATTTTATTTATTTTCAAAATGGAAATCCATCTGACGCTCCACCAGCAACTTGGAGAAATCAGGTGATCCCAGAACACAGATTAAAAGCTGTACTTGTGGGTCAGAGGCCAACAAGGATAAGTACAGGAAGACATCACCACAAGTTATCACAGATATTAGAGTTTTTGAATGAAAAGTCTTCACAACACAGCGGATGCTCTCCTCTGTGGAGATGGCAGTGTGACTCACAAAGTTAGGCCAGTAATGTATTGAAGTTGCTCTGTGGCTGAGTCACCCAAGTGCGATGAACTGAAATGTGTTTTCATCGCGCAAAAGAGGAGAAAGGATAAATACAGAAACTAAGGTAAGGTTGATTAATTTTTTATGTGCACCCACATACAAAGTCATCAAGTAAATTAACTTACTGTAATATCCATACAGCACAGTGTCTTCAATTTGCCCCCTCGTCTCATTGTTTGCTGCCCATTCCTGGATGTTAAGCAATGACAAGACCAATTAAAAAAGGACGAAAAAATCAGACCCATGCAATTAAAGTTCACTGAATCAGAACCAGCTGGATACAGAATGTTGGTATAGTAATCAAGCATTTTCCATTTGTGAAAAACGATTTGTGAATGGATTTTACAATAATGCTAAAGAGAAGTAAACAACAAAATTGAACAAAAACATCTCATTTTTGTCCATGTAATGCCTGAAGGTAATTTGTTTTGTCTTCATTTTGTCCTCCTGTTCAGTAATTTTCAATATCCTTAGTAATATTCATTTTATCATCTCAAGTCACCTCACATTTCTGCATTAACCCTTCATTTAAATGCAAAATGTATAAATGCAATGAAATAAAGCAAATAACGGAAATAAAAATGTTAACTTAACTGTGAGCCTATGTGTACATGGTCTTTCTATCCATCCATTTTCTGTCACAGCAAGTCCTGTACTAGAGGCTTGATTTACAGAAAGTTACTAAAAGCAAGCTAATCGCGTAGCAGACCTACAGGATCTTAGTATTATATCTTAGCAATTGATGCAGAATGGACAATTGCATCAAAAATGTTGCAAAACTAAAAGTGATACAAACCTTGTATGTGCCGTTAGGATACTTCATGAATGAAACAAGGAATATGTCCACTGGTAGAAGAGCTGACGTTATCAGAGCAATGGCCAGAGCACATATTGCAGTGATGGTTGAAACCACTTCACTCTCCTGGCGACTCTGGAATTTTCTAATGTAGACCCAGCAGAAAGCGAGGATGATCTGAGAAGGTGAAACATAAACATCACTGTGGTTGAAAGAGAAAATGCAAAAAAAAATCTTGGTTTGTGCAATCAGCCAAAATCCAAAAAGTACCCTAAAAAAGTTGCATTTAAGCATGTGTCTGTGTATCTTTTAAAACTCGAGCATATCTTGATAGAATCGTCTATTCATGTTAGACGAAACTCATCATGAAGCACCACCCTCAGCCTTCTGATCTAAACTTGTACTAGTTACACTACTTACTGTACCTCAAGAGACCCTGAGCTATAGAGGTTACATCAGTTTTAACTTTTTCTAAACAAAGGTGCTCTAAATTGAGGAAGTTAGAAATCTTTACGGATGCATACAAGCCAATAAGATGCAACGTTTGAACTTTTTTCTGTGTGAAAGCAGGGACTAAGCACTAAGAATGCATGGGAAATAACATGATTAACTTGTTATAATAATCTGTGAGATCACCGTATTTCCTTAAACTCATTCATAAATGCTCCTCTTGAATTTGAAAGAGTAAAAAGAGTGAAGGTCTGTCATTGCAACAGGCAAGAAACTAATTAGACGAGGAAGTAAAAAAAAAAGCGGCGCCTCAAAATGACAAGGTCATATTCCAGGCACACAAGCCGGAAGAAGTGAGGGCACTGCTAAAACTAGTCCCTTTAGATCAAGGGCTGCCATTCACAGCGCGGATCAATTAAAGGCCTGCAGCCTTAAGCCTCTGGCCGCTTGTTTTGCCAGAAAACAACACAAGTGTTGCATCCAAATAAGGTCCACTCAGAGGTTTGTTCAAAATACAAAGGTTGCTCGGACAAGGTACTTTGTCAGCATGCAGGTATTCCAACGGACAGCCTCTAACTTCATCATGTGACTCTGAGTGGCAGTTTAAGTAATGGCTGCTAAATTAGGGACAGGATTACCTAGCTTAACTACGTCACTTAGTACATTAAAATGTGGGTCACTGCTTTTAAATGGGTCCAAAAAGAAACTATTAGACAAAATTAGGTAGCATTTAGAAGTCCTATGTGTTATTGATCTGAATTGACACCAGCCGTTTCCTTTTTTTATATATATATCCACAGCCCTGAAACATACTTTTAGGAGGTAGCAGCAAAAGCTAACGTTAACTTGACACACGGTGCACCTGCTAGGGGACGTTATGGAACAACTTGCGGGTGGTTGTTGCTCTCCAATACAACAATAATACAGTGTCCACTCGGTACCCATTAGGGCATCAATTATAACGCAACCGAATGTGAATTAACATGTAAAGGAAGCTCTTGCGTAAGATGTGGCAGAGCTAACGTTAGCTACAGTCCACACAGAGCCAACACTGACGTTAGCCGTGTAGCGCGGAGCTAAACGTCACATTAACGTTCCGTGGCTCTGTTCCAGCATCGAAAAGTAACCGTGCGAAGCTGCGGTCGTTGCGATCGGCGTATGACAACCATTTGTCTCACTTACCAAGAGGATAAAGGTGAAAATGGACCATCCGAGGACAGATTCTGACAACAACGACTGCGCCGCCATCTTCACTTCCTGTAATAACAAACCCACGTGTCCCCATTGACGTCTCTGCGACGGAGCACGCCCAACAGGGATCGCGACTCTTCTGGAGGTCACATATCATCATCCAAGCACAACAACAACAACAACAACAACAACAACAACAACAATAAAAGAAGAAGAAGAAGAAAGAATTATATACATTTTATAAAGTATTAAATTCACAACAATTAGGGCATGGAAAACACACACTGCTTAAGACAAAGCTTTGTTATTTTGCATTGTCTCATTCTCCAAGCATTAAGTATTAATCCAAGAACTCAATGGAAAATCTTGGTTCATTAAACTTTCAGTCTGCTGAAGTAGGCCAAACCACTTTGAACTGCTGTTCACCTGTAGGTGCACGCCCAGTTTTACAGCGGAACAGTGATGTAATGATTTCTTTGAGTTACCCATTGCAGCTGCCAGCACCAGCAAAAAAATGTGTTGTATGTATAAATGCATGTAAAAATTTGCATACACACACATTTACATATACATATATGTAGTATAGCATAATGTCTGTCTGCTAACATTTGTAAACTGAAATTTTAGAGGCAGATATCTGCAGAAGTATTTCAACATTTCTTGTTTCATGATAAGGAAAGAGCAAAAACATTGTTCCTCCATATTTTGTTGGCTCAAACCTATTTTGAGCCAACATTAAAACCAACAGCAGCTGAAATCAATTCATTGACACGTCTGACACCAAGCTGAGAAGTGAAGTGATTTATTACTCTTTTCTTTTCTCAGTGAGAACTTGAGCAACAGCAGCAGCTGTAACGGTGTGATTTTTCTAAAACCTGTAGGAAGAAAAAAAAGTTGCAGTAGTCCATTCAATCCGCTGCTCCAACTCCTGCTGGGATATGAGTCCTTTAATCCTGTGGATTTTCCTGAGGAGATAGCTGCTGACTTTGTTACTGCCTTCATGTGGCTCCTCAGATTCACATCAGTCCTAAACCACAAGTTTGTTGTCAGAAACTGGGCAATGACTTTTTACTTATCGGTTCTTTTCTTAGTAAACGTTAAAAAAAAAAATATATATATATATATATATACATATATATATACATATATATATATGAATAACTTTACTCGTGTCCTTGTTTAACAGAAGAAAACTCTGACGCATCCTACCTCTAAATTCATTTAATGCACTTACTCAGGGTTTGCATTGGATTATGGTCTCCTGGTGACATTGCAATGTAAATTTCTGTGTCATCTGTCATCCTCTTGAATTACTGCAGACTAAGAGGGTGCTGCAATGCCTCAGCATGTCTGGCGTTATTGGGACGAAATTGAATAATTATTTGAGTAATTACTTTTACAAGGGCTTGACTATACAGCGGCCCGCAGTGACATTGAGCCTCGGAGTTTGTGAAAGTGAAACGGAAGACTACTCCATATTATACTGCAGAAGAATTTGTCTGTTACTAATTGAGATGATTACATTTGTAACCAGTTAATTAGAGACTCACTGTTGGTGGGGACCCAAGTCCGGCTCGGGAAAAACGAATAAACACACATTTAAACTAACACGGCCGTGGCTAAAGAGATTTTGGTTAAAATTGGATCGCAACCTAATTTTCACCCCACAGAGAAGGAAGTTCTACTTTGTTCTTGCAACCCAAAAATGTCTCTGCAATGCATCTTAGCAACTTGCACAAGCCTGGGTCGAACTCAAAAGATATTTTTATTTCAATAGATAAAGAAAATGAGAATCGCCTCATTAACATCAGTGACAATACTATGCCAACAGATGTAGTAAACTGTTGGTCGGATCAATGTTGATCAGCTGTTCAAACGTCAAGTATGAAATTATCTTGACGGATCATAAATGGCAGCTTAGTGGAATTATATTCAAAGGCCTGAATGCTATCGCATCACAATATGTTTACTGGGTTGTGCCATAGGTAAACTGCACGTTTTTGCACGCTGACTATTGAACGTCGTGACCATGTGTCAAACATCGCTTATATGATTTTATATCAAAAGGAGCCAGCTTTTCAGCCAACCCAACACGGAGGCTTCGAGATCGTTTTGTTTTTATTAGCTTTCAATGGACGGATCGATTGTGTGATCATCCTTCAAAAGATGTAGCTGCCGGCATAACCGACGTATTATTGTATCTTGGTAATTCAAGTTCTTTTACTGGGACCTTTTATGTGCAGACGAGCTCCGAGAGATGATGAATGAGACTACTTAATGGCTTTTGTGATTTTTATGAACACGTACGAAAGGTAGTCTGCACACCGGTTATTTTGTGTGCGTACAGATGAGTGACAACACAGCGTGCTGTCTTTGTCCGGCACTCTCTTCGTGTGTGCATTTAGATAATGATTCAGTGAAACGAGCAGGTGTTTTATTTTCGTTTTTTTTGCCCTGAACCCCTCTAACAATGGTGCATTGACAGGCATAATGAGAGTCAGAATACAGTGATTATGCCTCTTTGTATTACAGGCTGACGACTGTGCGGCCAAACACGAGTGTTTGCTGAGCTTAAGTACGGTCATATTCGGTATGAACATGATGCTCCAGGCACGCGGGAAAAACCACAAACACAAATAATGAGACTGTGTTTGTCATACGTGTTTAAGACTCAATACACTGAAGCAAACAAAGCAAAACAGAGTAATTCCAGATCACATTTCCTCCCTCTTTTGTTTTCTTCCCCCGATTGTGTGCAGATGTGCTTATGGAGAGTGCTTGCGTTGAGTAACTCATCATTGTTAATGGAAAAAAACAATGTATTTCGCTGGCGTCAACTTACACAAGGACAACCTTCAAAAAATAAGGAACTGCTTGACAGAAAATGGCAAAACAGTTTTGAGAACTCATACACCACTCCTACGGTTGATTGTTTGGCTGCAGCTTCTGTTCAGCGTGGTATCTTGAACTCCTATATGTGCTGTGACCTTAAGATTGGATCTCGACATCTTCAATATGAAGTGGCGGAACAGTGAAGAGGCAGCGGGTCATGGTGTGATGATAAAAAGACACTGAAGTCAGAGTGCCAAGGCTCCTCTCCTTCTTCAGCTTCGCATCAACAACAACAACAACCTCAGTCGTAACAGGCTGCAAACAAATGCATAGTTCCATTCAGTATGAGGGACTCATTTTGCCTGTGGGCTGTATGTCCTATCACGGGTTGTCGAAATGTGATCTCAATGCCAGACCCTCACAAAATACAAGGATAGCGATTCCAGCGACTGACACTGAAATAATACAGTAGTAAAAAAAAAAAAAAACTAAAACAAATGGAAAGTATATATAGTAATTTAATTGACAAGTTTAATGACAGTCCTGACATGACCAGCATAGGTTTGTGTTTGCTGTCTAGTTGAGGTTCTTGAGAACATTTCAGCTTCTCACTAAAATAGGATTTTCTATTTTCTTTAAGCATGCCAACTTATCGTGTTTAAACATAAAACTCAGTGCAACATTGGTCATTCATCACATTAATTATTAATGTTGGGCAAAAAAAGAATTCAAAAGAGAAAACACCAATTTATAAAAATGAAAGGTGGGAGCCTTGCAGAACTATCTTTAATTCCAACTAGTTTTTTTTTTCCTTCATATTTCCATGTGTCAAGTTAGTGGGATGCCAAAGATGTAGATAAAATGTCTTGGGGTCAGAAACAGCATGACCATCTTTCGCTTGCCAATCTCCCCACATCGCTTTCTGACCATCCGCAGAAGTGTGAAATATTTGTTAAAGCTGCATTGTCATGAAAATAGTCCTCAGTTTGTTTTAAAGGATCAAGAGACAATGAAAACAAAAGCTGCTTTCAAATTTTAATTGAATTAGAAAAAGAAAATTTGGTTTATCTTAAGTGACAGCATGCTGTTAGCAATAATTGATTTCACTAAATGTACTGCTTCTAATAATGGGAATTATTAACTTTCTGAATAAAATTTTACTTTGTGAAATGCAAATTAAAAGAACAGTGTGTTTTCTGCTTTGATTTGGCAGCTGCTGGGAGTCTAATGTCAAACTCAATAGGAAAGTGATCAGGTAAACATAATTTAATTTTAGCTTTTCACACGATTTCAAAGAAAACTGTTGCAATCTGTCTTTGGAAAACGCTGTGTGCTGAGTAGTCCTTTATGCTCCTCGTGACAGATTTCTTTGGTAGCCCTGCAGAAATACTGTGAAAACTTTGGACAGCATGTGATTAAGTAGGGATTTTAAGGTTAGCAGAAGCGGGGCAGCAACCCGAAATTCAAGCTAACAAATGACAACATTTCTCCCTTTTTTCCACTTAGCTTTGGCACACAGCACCCACGCACTCAGTCTTTGTCCAGACAGCAGCAGCCAACAGCCTGTTTTCTCCAAAGCGCCATGAGTAATGGACCAACTTTAAAACTAACACAGTGTAGTTCTTTTGTTTGTTTTTTTTAGAAAAATGTGTAATTTCGCTAAAGATTACTCATCTTTGTCTCATGCATTCAAGGTTGCAATGTACAGTTAAGCCAATAAGAATCTGTGCAGTTTTAAGTTGAGTGATTTCCTGTTGTTGCACTTCTCACCGCAGAGTCCATTCTCACCACCGCAGAGCATTTATCAAGCTGAAATTATCTCCAGCCTATTCGGCTGAGCCGGCTGTCACTCTTTGGGAACACAGCCGCTAACAAAATGTCACTCAAAGCGGCCGGCGAGCACAACCGGTGGGTTGTGTTTGTAATCCGTTTTGCACTGACACACACTCCATACATTGTGAGAGCAAAGGTGGTGTCGAGGTGTTTGGCCAACTAATACGACGTCAGGCGGATGACACATTCCCAAATGATGCATCGTCAGTGGAGCTTCGGGTTACAGGGCACTTTCTAAAAACCAGAGCAGTATTTAAAGGCCCAGTGTCTGACATTTAAAGGGAGCTCATGGCACTGTAAATGGTAGATTTATTTTTTTCCAAAAAAGTTTTTTGTTTTCATTTCAAAAAAGTAGTTAACATTTTAATTTACACACATAATAAATACACATGTATCTAGAATTTAGATAAGATCGGTCATATCTGCGCTTTTAACCTGACTGAAGTGTTTTGAAATGCATGAAAAATATGTAGAATAATCTTTATTTTTAAAGGTTTCATCACATCACATTTTTCATTTCATCACAGTTGGCATAAAAAAGGTGTGAGGTCAAATGTGACATCGGAAAACAAGAATAAACATTGTTTTCAATGTGCTTTCTATCCAATAGGTGTCACTAAATCTTGGACATTTGGCCTTTAAATTTTTATTTTTAAACCTTGAGATGGTCAACAAGTTGTTCAACAGAAACCATAGTGCCTTCTTACAATAGGTTTTAGTGTCTAAAAAGAAAATATCAAATCACGAAAATAAATAATGTTTTGCTAGTGACTCAAATTAATTTTGAATGGTGTGAAAGAACAAGTTGATGAGGAAGCCATCCCACTCTCTCTAACCATGATCCCAACCCTTTAATGAAAGGGATGCTCTCCTTTTTCTCCTGCATAATAGCAAGGAGAAAAATCACACCTTCAGGACATTTATGAGCATTTATGGACTGCTGAATTAGACTAAGAACCTGGACTCTGCAGTCCAGGAGGTCAGGGACTGTAACAATTCTCAGACAAGGTGACAAAAATGCATTGTTGGGAAAGAATAACATTTTTAAAAAAAATGAATTAAAGTACTGATGCTGCAGTTAAGGTTATTCCAGACGGCAGAAAGGCGAGCTGAGTTCACGCTGATGAATGCCAGCGGTGACAGCCCTTGGTAATGGTTGACTCACAGCTTCTATTTATTTGATTAAATCTGCCCTTAGTGAGAACAAAGGAAACGGCAGCGTACGACTCTGGCGCTTTCAAAGGCATGTTTGTATGTCACGTCAAACAGAGAAGCACCTGCTTCATTTTAGCCCTAATTTTCAGGTGTTCTCAAAGCCATTTTCTCTTTGTGTCTTTTCCCTCTTTCATCACAACTCCGACGTTTACGTGTGTGTGCACGTGTGTGTGTGTGTGTATGTGTGTGTGTGGTGAAAGGGTGGCCGCACCGAAATCATCTGTCTAAACAGTGTGTGTGTGTGTGTGTGTGTGTGTGTGTGTGTGTGTAGCCCGAGCACCTGTTTTGCTGAAGTGTCGAGCCGTTGATGCAACATTTCAACAACAAAACAAAAAAACTTGAGGCCCGAGACAAAGTGTCTGTCCTTTTAACCTCTGTTCACTACTCACCAGCGGAACGTTCAAGAGAAACCGTGCCGAGAAAGTCAACGCCCCGAGTGAAGAATGCCTCCTGCATTCAAAACAATACACACTGAAGTTTGTTTGTTTTTGTGTGTCGTGTTCCTTGCTATTGGTTTCAATTCAAGAAATATGTTTTTTTACAATGAGGAAAATCAAATCTCCAGACATTACACGATACAATGACATTATGTTAATGCATATTCCAAAAGATGAGGAACACCACAAAAGAAAATCGAATGAATATTGTGCATGTTGAATGTTGCTCTTCCAGCTTTTGACTGCTGGGATTAGCTTTCAGCGCCAAATGTTTATTCTGTTACCCTATTATGTGAAGGGATTTTTATTTTTTTTATAACCCCCTTTACGAAAACCAGTGGGTGCGCAAAGACTTTTAAATCTGATACGAATTTGAAAGATGTGAGACACAGTCACAAAGCATATCTGAGAGGCAAAGTGAATCCATCCGAGTAATGCCCCCTCCCACCCCTTTCAGAGCGGTTTAATAAGATCATCATGAACCGCAGCTTTAATTCCCCGCACCTGCACAGAAATAAGAGTTTGTTTGAACTCCCGTCGGGCGTTTATTACCCCCCCGCCCCGCTCCTCCTCCGAGTGGAGCCTTTCGGTGTGTGTTCCCTCTTGTTCGCCGAGGTCTCCGTCAGTGCATTTCAGCAATAATAATGACAGAGTGGGAGGGCCAGTAGCTGCAACTAATAAGGAACGCCGGCGGGCGATCCCACTGTGACTTTTATTTCCAAGTCCTGGAATCCGGATTGGAGACTGATCGTAATCACGCATGGATTATGCTTTTTTTCGCTGCTTTTTATTCCCGTCTGCCTTAGAGGAAACTTTCCCAGAACCTGTGAGTACTTCACTATCACTTCGCGACACTCGCGCCATCGCCATTATTCATAATAATAACAAAAAGTAACGCATCGCAGCGTTGTACGCATTTTTAGAACGGAATCATGGTGCGTCTTCTTTAATTCAATTTGTAGGTTGTATTTTTCCAACTTCTGTTCACCGGGACACGCGCCACTCAGGCAATGACTGTTTCTGATTTGTTAATAATAATTAAAAAAAAAAAATGCCGGTGTGAGTAGGCTCGCGTCGTATCGCGTCCCTCGTGGGCAGAAAAGTGCGATTTGTAGCGGCACGTCCCGCAATTATTATGGGGGGGAACAAAAAAATTAAGCGCGCGGCCAATCAGCGGACGCGCGCAGAGACGCACCGCTTTGAAAAATACGCACCGTTAGTTCACAACGAAGTTATTCCCCATTAAATTAGCGTGAGTGGGGTTTGAGTGTGTTTCTCTGTTCCGTTTGAGTTGTATCTCTGTTTGCGTGATTAAAAGTGGGGGAAGACAGGGGGACGGAACCGGTGAAAAGAAATATTCTGCGCCAGCTGAAATATCCCGCGCCAGGTTTGGAGCAACTGGAGTTGGTGCACGCGATTAGCTCTCCGACGCGTAGACAGCGTGTGGTCCGACAAGTGCCAATACAACTCGTGCCGAATCCCCCCGACATTCCCCCCGCTAGTTGAACGGAACAATTCATGCGGGGATGCTGAACAACTGCGGCTGGGGGAGTTCTCGGCTGCAGAGTCGCATGTGTTGCGGAGCCCCGCGCGCTTTTGCAGAAGCGACTGGAATAACATGACGCCTTGACTTCACACGGCCGAGGAATGTGATACCCCGCGCGCGGTTGCAGGTTGCGAGTGGGCACGGGTCACTTGGGCTCCACGCGCCATGGTAGCGCCATGCACGCAGGCCCGCGTGAAACAACTTTGTTATCCCTGGCGCGCAAAGTAGTGATATGAGATTGGAAACTAGCAGGGAGGAAGACAGTGGTTGTAATGAGACGATCAAGTTAATATTTTGGTCTATTTGTCTGATAATGTAAATGAACTTAATGTGCTTAGTGTGTGTTGAGAGTCATAAGAGGTGGAATTAAGAAGTCAGGTCCAAATTCTTGGAGAAACTTGGAGAAGCAAGAAAAGTGACAAATCATCTTGAGTGTGTTTCTGCATCCCTTTTTTTTTTTTTTTTTTTTGTCAGACTGGCCAACAGTGCGAAAGCAACAACCCAAAAGCTCTGTGCTTCTTTCTTTTTGACAAATTGCACAAAAAAAACAATTTTGTCTATTTTGGAGAGAGCAGTCTAGCAATTTCTCTGTGCAAAATAGTCCAAAAGTTGTCGTGAATAAGAGTTTAAGTTGTGATTCACTGTTCAGAGAGCCACGGCTCTGAGCGGTGAACATTTTGCAGACAGTTCAGTAGGGTTCTGCCTCTCCCAGAAGTTTGCTGCCGTCTTTGCCCTGGTATGAGAGTCACGCTAAAGACTTTGCTCACCGGCGTCAGTCAAATGATTGACGGGCCTTTCCTGTGACTGACAATTTCCACGTTTGATTGTGGCACGTGATGACCTTGATGGAGTCACCGCAGATCAAAAGGCAAGAAGTGTTGATGGAGCACAGCAACAATGAGCCATGCTTGAACTGTTGATGTGGGTGCAGTGTAAAACGTAGACCTGTTTTAGAACAAGACAGGATATTTATAACAATGGGGAGGGGACTTCGCAGCAATGGGATGTTGGCATTTCACACCTCTAAATGATGGTATTTACAAAACTTGACATTTTCTGCTAAGTGTTGCGTTTAAAACAAAAAACAACTTCTGTTGTGAGAATTGTATAGCATGCCGTGTGTCTGCGTAAAAGAGGCCGTTTTAAGATTGAGACCCAGCAAGCTTTCAACAAGATTAACTTTAATTATAATACAAATGAAAAACATGGTAATAAAATTATGAACAGATTAAACACAACGTTTGTGCTAATTTTTGTAGATATGGAATGCAGCTTGTTGTTCAGAACTAAAGTGCACTTCGCCACAACCTTGATAAAGAGCAAAATGATGAACTGACATCTCATTATAGTCCATTAAAGCGTTGATGGAAACTTATGAATGAGGAACTAGAGGGATGAGGTGCTTCGCCCACGGTGTGAGGATGTTTGTGCAGAGTGCATAGACAAAGAGGATTTAGTGGGGTGCTCAAGTGGGGTCATAAATTTTGTTGCTATTGAAAGGTGAGTGTCACAAGATGAAAAACTGACACATGCACTCTAACAATGGTTTAATAAACGCAACAGAATCTTATTAAAATCAAAGAAGGGAACGCTTGAAAAAGTCCGGCAGTACTCCAAGCTTCAAAGTTTATATTAGGACATAACAGAGCCACAAAGTCTGCACGGTTCCTTTTGCTGGTTCTCAACACTCAGAGTAAATGATCAGAAGCAGGCGCGTGTGACATTCTTTATTTTGAGACGTCGCATCCACTTTGCAAGTTGAACTGAACTGTCATTTTGCTCCTGCGTGTGCGTACAGTTGTTCAAGTGGACTCCTCTCTAGAGCCAGAGCCATGGGTCGCTGGTGGCTGGGATGGACCGTCTTCCTTTGGACTGTGAACTCTGTTCCTTTCACTGAAGGAATGGCAGTGAATGAACCCACAGGTGCTACCGTTTGTTTGCCTCACCTTTAACTCTGTAACAAATGATAATATAAAACAACGTGAGGGCAGGTTGCAAGAATTGTCCTTGTTTAGCTTTGAAGCGTCAACGACTTGGTTTCCCACATGAACTTAACAGAAGCTTTTCTGTTGAAAACTAACAGCAACTTAATTTTAAGAAGTATTTATCAAAAATGTGGACAGTTGTTGTCAATTTGAACTGTGTAGGAATATGTACTGATTTATTTCACAGTTTATTAAAGATTATATTACATCTATTTGGGAAATGCACATAGCACAGAGTGTAAATAGATCTATGAAAGCATTCACAAAGTTGTTCTCCATCTGTTTTATATTAAACGGAATAGAGGTATACAGTGGAGTAACTGTCTTTCAGATGAAGGTTGAAAGTAATGTTTCTTTTAATGCTAATTGTAAACTGAATCGATTGTCCACTCTGATATCTTCCCATCTGTTTATTTCTTTCCAAACGAAATCAGATGTAATGTCAAAATAAATCCACGTTTCAATTTATCATTTTCTCTATTTGCTCTCCGACGGCTTTGAAAAAACACACCCATCTGTATTCAGGAAAAACTCATTTCTCTGCCGTTTTCTTCCTCTTAGATGACTCGTGTCCCGCTCTCATTGTGGAGGAACACAGATTCTCTGACATCTTGGGTCGGCCCCTGAAAATAACAGGTATGTGGCTGAATGGACGCAGCCGCTCTTTGAATATGACCTCCGCCGGTGTGCTTCTGACTTAAAACCCCCTCCTCGCAGGGTTCGATCTCACCGAAAAGTTTCTCCTCCGGAAGGGCACGGTTGCCGAGGAGCTGCCGTCCTTTCGTTTGGGGAGCAGTCCTCTCATAAAGCCAACCAAGTGAGTAGTGCCAACGAGCGTGTGTGTTTGTGTGTGTGTGTGTGCGCGCGCGTTATTTCCCGCTTCATCTGAGCTCAGATCTTGGACTCCGGTTCCAGGTGCCATTGGAGAATAACGCACACACAACAAGCCTTTTACACCATTTACAACCTCCCTAAACAATCTCCCTCTGCCTCGTTCCTACTGTACCAGTGTTCTCCCCGTGTCTGTACCACAGTGCAAGGAGGCTATAAAATGCAGCCACTCATGCTTGACCGAGGCTATCAGCAGTATTGAACTGCGGCGTTTATTTGGATTAACACCAAGGCTATTATCCTACGACTTTGCTTCCTCGCGAAGAGGAGACTCCATACCGAGGGGGTGTAGCGCCGGATCATGCCGGAGTAAAATCTAAACATCCCCGCTATATAGGTGTCGCTTGCTTGTTTCTTCTTTTCGATCTTTTGTCGCACTGTCCGAAGCTTGAAGCAAAACAGATACGCTCCTCTCAGAGCAGCAGCTCCGGTTGCTTCAGCTAATAAGGCCAAGCTCTGAGGTGAGGAGTTAGACAGGGAATATTGTGGACGGAATTAACATATGTCGCGTTTATTCTAGAAATGTCCCAAGAGTGAAAAGTGGGACGTAATAGTCGAGTGATAGAAAAAAAAAAAGTCTGAAGATGTGCAGCAAGAGAGAAATATTAATATAACCATATAAATGGTGTCATCTGCATAGAGCTGGTCAGGAGATTGAACTGCCCTGTGATGTCATCATCATGTGTTTTAACTTCATTTGATTTTTGTTAATGCCCATTTTGGTTTTACCCTTTCTTGAGCACTTTAAAAAAATGTTGCGTCACACATACAAACTTCTGCTCAAATGCCGAACGTGACTCCTGGGTGCTGTTTCGGATTCTTTAAAACGTGCATGCTGAGATGTTTATTGCCTTGTGTCCTGAGGTTGTGAAAGGGAACACGTTGCCATTTTCTTTTTTTCGCAGGAGGGTGGAGGGTATTTTTAGCGCTTTTACATGACATGCAACTGTAAACATTTACAGCCCGTCCTCTCTCCCCCCCGCCCCACCCTCCCCTGCTAGCTAGCTGATAGAATTTTTCAGCCAGATGATTTGTGATCTCCCTGCCTGTCCGGTCAGCTTGCTGAAAATACATTTATTTCAGTCCCCTTCCCCTCCCTCAGTCTAGGAGGCCCATAGCGCGAGAAGATGCTGGCTCCCAATGACACTGCTGACAGTGTCATTGGTTATAGTGGCCTGACCGCGATCCTGCTCATATCCAATTATCTAAGTACTCTGACAGGTGATACTGCGTGTCAGCTGAGGAGGGAGAGCCAGGGCAATTTCATGAAGCGGGAGGCCCCCCATTGCCCCTCGCCGCAGCCGCTAAAACCTCGTCTCGCTTGCAGGATATTCACAAAAACAACATGTTGTGCCAGCTTCTGTGCACAGTGTGCATGGTGGTGAATGAAACATTCATGCAAAGTGACAAATTGCCCTACGAAATGCATGCACTTGCATCGTAGCTGAATATGAGCGCAGACAGTTTTTTTTTGTTTTTTTTTAGGAGCCTGTCTGTCTCGTTTGAACATTTTAAGCTTACATGTACACTACATCTACTTTATTCGTGTCTGATGGGCATAAATCCGCGGCAGGCTTACATTTAGAGCTGTTCTTCTCTAGAACGCAAGCATTAAAAAAATATGGTCCCTAAAATGGGACCGCAAACAAGCAGCCGTCGGAGCAAACCGTAACGAGACAGATATTAAATCTGACATGTAATTTGCTCTACATTCAAAATGCAGACGCAAAGAAGGAGCTGAGGTATTGTCACACCACCAGGCACTGTCTGTTGTTCTGTGGCTTTGGGGTCAGTTTGATAACCAAGCCTGTTGTTTTTCATGGTATAAATTATTTGTTTTAAAAATGTGGGAGAATTTTTTTTTTTAGCTTGAATTCACCCACAATGGCACTGTAGGGAGCTCTGATTAGCCACATAAACGCTCAAATCCAGGTTACAGCTTTACAATTTCAAACATGTGAAGCGTGCAGATGAACTCTGCCCTAAATCTTCTGAGTTCTGGCACTGTCCAAAGTTACTTGACAGCGAAAGTGCAGGGCAGAATTAATAACCTGTGTGAGGATGGTAAGTGGCTGACTTCAATTATCATACTGTAAAAACATTATTTATTTAAGCACTTCTGAGACATAATTAGCATTTTATAAAATATTAGTAAAATCTAATTACCTTCAACTACTTTTATGGCATGAAGCCACAGTGGCAGTAATACATACTGCCTCAATCGACTGAAAAAGGAGGGCTGTTTATAAAGAAGCCGTCTTCCAGACCACAGGCCCGCATTCGATTAAGCAGCATTAGTGGGAATCCTCAACTATGCACCACCTTCACATCCAAAGAGCAAAGAAGCTCCCCACTGAGAGAAAACTCTGGGACTTGCCCGCATGCATCGTACATGCGATTTTGCATCCGGCCCAACGTTTTTCGACCGCTTTGATCCGTTCGAGCGGAGCCAGCGAGCACCAAGGATGCGAGCCAAGCAGGTGACGTTTTAGGGTTCTGATTCTTTCAGCCGAGGCAATCTGATTCCTCTGAGTCACTTGAAAGAATCCTCACTGGAGAGGATTTCTCCAAAACAAGGACACCAAATCCGCTTCCAGGAGCTTCTCCACCGGTCGGTAGTACCGTCGCACTGACATCCTGTCACGCCATTGTGTCTAAGTGCTCCTGTCAGCCAAACAAGATGCGACTCAAAGACATCCCAAGAGCGGTGACAGTCTCCATAAAAGTGCCCGACTGTCCCTTGTAAATATGGAAATTTATGATAATATTGAGATTCCAGTGGCAGCCAAAGTGCCTGTCTGTAATCTTTTGTTCTCTTCATGATTGTGGATGCTCTCTATTTAGGTGGGGAAACAGAACACGGGACGTATATTGATTCAATGCTAAAAATATAAACTGAGAGAATCAAATTTTCCCAATCCGGGACAAGTGCTGGGATTTTATCCTGAGAGGTAATAGAATCATGAGATGGAACTGAAACAAGACAGCAACTTTGTATAGTTTTGAGGAAGGTTGTTGTGTTTCATGATCAAACATGACCAAAATAAACTATCATTTTAGACTCCTGTGAGTGCAACATCACAGAAAATATGCACGTGCAGCATGCGGTCAGAATACAACTGGATTCTCACTAAGACCATGGGAGAATGTCACTTTGCATAAGCTCTAAATGAAAAGCCAAATACCCAGGGACCATTCTTTTGGTCTAATTTAACCAAATGCACAACAAAATCATAAAGATCTGTGCTGTTTTGCTTGTTATTTTGTCAAGTTTCTCTTAAAAAAAAAAACCAAAAAAAAAAAAACCCAACAACAACAAAAGGTACAACATTCCTGGATTCTGACTGGCTAAAGCCATTGTCAATCAACATTCCAACCAATCCGAATGTTGATATTCAGTTGAAATTGCGTTGGCGGAACAGTCAATGAACTTCAACCAGTCAGAGGCTCGTGTTTGTTGGTGCTCACGTAATTTCAGGCAAGTTATCATTTATCATCCATTTCTGTTAGATTACGATGAAAAGCCGGAGACTCATATGAAACATATAGAACCTACACTGCCTAAAGTTATTTTGTGGTGGATGTAGCCAGCTAGCTTGCAATTAGCCGTCGGCTAGCGCTCTTGTTGACAAGCTTGGTCAGGCAGACTGTCACCATTGGCTGATAGTAATTTTGTATGGTATTTATCTCGATCCTTCATGGACAACGAAAGCTCATGTCCGGAAATATTTGGTGAGTGCCGTGGGCGGCAATGCTCTTTGCATATCGGCAATGACAGTCTCTGACCCCATGCTGCGCATCCTCGCTGGACTTGGAACATTTGTATACAATGAAGGGGTCTATACCATTTTGCTATAGGGACTGTGTGTCGCAAAAGGCGAAGCAGGGTTGAAAACAAGCACCGATCTCCGGCTTTGGCCATTTAGCCACTGAGGGCCGTCAACAGGAGGTGAAGAACTTTAACCCTTCATGCCCTCTGGGTACATCTATACGGCTCGGGAGACAGAGCGTGTTTTGAAATAAGAGCACACTTTACATAGAGGAGTGTTAACCTCGGGGCCCTGCTAGAAAACTGCCCTGTGATCTATTCTGCAGTGCTTCTGACTTATATTGATGGTTGGTCACATTTTTCTTTCTCGTTAAGTCCTGCCTCTGAAAATGGCGCACTATTTATTTCAAGCTCTTAAGCTGTGCTTTGCAATGGCTCATTCCGCATTCGGTTTATTCGACAGAAACTCTCCCGCTTTTTTTTTTTTATATTTATTTATTTATTTTTTTTAATGCGCCGCCCTTCCATTTCTCATGTTGATTCACTGCCCAAATGGCCGCGTCAACCCATGAGCGACGAATAACCTGGTAGTCCTTGGCCTCCAAGAGACGCAGTTGATTTTTCCAAGAGCTTTAACTCTGGGACTTTATCATTTCGGGCATGCACCCGTTTACTCGGGAATCTAGCGGAATTCAAGGAACACAATGGGAAAAGGAGTGAAGCTCGGAAAGAATGGGGGATGATGTATTGGAGCAAAAACTAATTTCCAAACTGTCTGAGAAAGCTCTCTCCCCCCTGCAGGCTGCGCTCTGCCTTCTCAATGACCTTATCATTACATTATGATTATTTTTTGCTGATCTTGATTTATTATGTTTATGGCCCTCCACTTTTAACTGTTAATGTCAGCATGGAGTTAGGGCAAGGGGTAGAACATTTTGAAGGGTAAAGGGTTTTTCCATTTTTTTCTACTTTGGGAGGGAAGAGGAGGAGGGGGCTTGTTTATTTTCAGGCATTATTTAAAATAAGAAAGGGGACAAGAGGTGAATTACCCAGTAAGGTGTAAATTGTGCAGTTTGAAATATGGTATTGTTTTACTCCCTACATCCCCGTAATTTCCTACGAGAATTTCTTTGAAGTATTGTCAACAGTATTTTCCTGCATAGCTTGAGCTTTAAACATCCAATATTAAATTTGTATTCACGTCTCGATTTTTCATTCTGGATACCAGTGGAGCAGCCTCACAAATCAATAATCCAAAAGCTTTTAACCCCATAGTTTTTAAAAAATGCAAATAAAACAACATGTTAAGCAATCTGTTGACAGCCTCCCACAATAAAGTGCTAAGCACTGCGCATATGTCTGGAAGGGGACAAACAAACAAGGTGGCTGAAAGGGACCTTTAAAGAGTGGAATGAAGACCCGGCTGTGGTTGCTAGGGAAAGGTCTCAGTACCCATAGTGACATCACAAAGGGCAGATTTCCAGAACCGTGTGTTTTAGCACATACTTTCTGAACAGTGGAGAAAGAAAAAAGAAGTGAAGGAATATGTGTGGATTTCTGGAGAGTTCACTGACAAGCTAGCGGTTCATCATTAATATGAGAAAAGATTGTTAAAGTGAATTTTTCATAACGTGGATCCTTTAACGCTGCTGAGGTCATGTGCATAAACCCGCAGGGCAATTCCAGTCACTGTAGCAACTCATAGCACAGTTGAGGTAAGAGATTGGTTCGGGTGACTTTGGATCAATTTCTATGTGTTTTCATTACGTGAATGACAGATTGGCCTCGTATAAAATTCATCGGGCTAAATGGAATCACGTTTGTCAGGGTTATTAATGTGAACGGCTCGACGGCAAGGAGATACTGAAGCGTTTTATCAATCATGGACGCTGACTGGTTCATTGTTCAGCCACTCAGAGCTCCGGAATGGTGCGCATTCAAGATGGAGCGCTGACACTCAGCGCCGATATTCTTCATTTTAACGACAAATTTAGCATTAGCACTCCCAGAGAATCTGACAGCGATTTTTCCCATGTTTTTTGCAGGCTACTATATCCAAATGGGCTACCGGATGAATACTCCATTGTCACCACAATCCGGGCTAGAAGGACGACAAAAAAAGATCGCTGGTACCTTTGGCAGATATTTGACCAAACAGGAGGCAGCCAGGTGAGCCAAGCTGTGTCTGGTGTGGACGCAAGGATATCAAAATCTCAACTCACAATAACACTTTGGTTAAAATCCGAAGTAGGCTGTTTATTGCGAAAGTCAAAGAAGCAACGGAAGAAGGAAAACAGCTGAAGCCCAAAACATTAACAAATATACAAAAAGAGCAGTTGGTTTGTTTTAGAATGTACATATTGTTCGACGCCTGGCGACTTGTCCAGGGTGTACCCTGCCTTCGCCCTAAGACAGCTGGGATAGGCTCCAGCAGACCCCCGTGACCCTGAATTGGAATAAGTGGGCATAGAAGATGAATGAATGAATGAATATTGTTCGACGCCTATCATATTTTCACATTTTCTGACATGGAAAAAAATTTAAAAAGTTCAACATATGGTGGAGCAGCCGCAGTTTCTTCGTCGCTGGATTCTCCCTGTGGCACTTTGGCTCTGCTACTAGCTCTGCATATGCATGTGTAGCGTAAAGACTGATTGGCAGACCCATAGCAGCTGTGAATGTGTTTAAAAGGAGAAAACACTCTATGATTTAAACTATAAACATGCGTGACAGTATTATTGGAGAAGATTATTATTACATAGAGAAGTCTGTGTTTCCACCGTGTCTCTGCAGTTGTCCATTGTGGTCGACGGTGGCAAAAGGACGGTGGAGTTCTCCTTCCTGGGCCTGCTGAAGAACACCCTCCGCTACACTTTTAAGAGCCGTGACCTCCACACCCTCTTTGATCGCCAGTGGCACAAGCTGAGCATTTCTGTGCAGAGCAACATAGTGTCCATTTACATGGACTGCAAGCTCTTGGAGAGAAGGCTGACCGACGAGAGGGACGGCATTGACCCCACCGGGCGCACGCTCATCACCACACGGGTGGAGGATGGACGGCCTGTGGACGTACGTGCCGGGCAACCAAAACTATCCCTGAGTTTGTCAAGGCCACTTATCAAAAACTCCAAAGCGTGTGTTTTATTTTATTTTTTTTTAGCACAAGTCAGTGTCCAGCATGTTTTTGAAAACCCTCAAAATCTATTAGAAAACAGACTGGAGGGGCACATTTTCTCTTCTGTGTTATGCATCATCACGCATTCCCTGCCAGCTTCCAATATAAATGAAGTCATGACAGCTTTGCATTTTTCACCCATTGCAGATTAGGGACTATTTTGCTTTGACATCTCATTTTGTCTTTTTGAGTCTTTTTGTTTGGGAAAATGTAAGCAAGCAAACCAAATGCATTATTTTTACTTTCAGCTCAGTCAGACATAAAAAAAAAGAAAGAAAGAATTTTCTGTCTGAACCAGTAAAGAGCACGTCATTTAAAGATGATTCTGTTGAATGATGCCGAAATAAAGTGCGCTAATGAGAACTCTTTTTCCCACAGATTGAAATGAAACAATTTCTGATCTACTGTGACCCTTACATCGCTGAGATGGAAAATTGCTGCGAGCTTCTGGAGCCAAAGGTAAGGCGCTTTGATGTTTCATCACAGCGCGAACACCCACCGCTTAAAACGGGTAACAAGAAGTAATGAGCAGGAAGAAGTTTATGACTTTTTCGTCCTCTATCATTGATAATACATTTTGCTCAGTATTCCCGCATACGAAATGCAGGGCTGGAGCCGTTTTGCTTCGTTGTGTCTGCTATTTTTTTTAATCTCTTCTGGTCATGGTGGTAAGAATCCCCTGATAGAAACTTAATAACGAAGATCTTACATCAGCGTCAGATCAATAAAAGCTCATGTTTCAGCGATGCCAAATGGAGAAATGACCTTTGACCCCCAACCACTACAAGTCTCCATAAGCGTGCTGTCACGTCAGTGTTGAGTTACGCCGAGGGAATCATTGCAATCTTGAGCTCAGTTTCTCTGCTCTGAATGAATGCTTATTCAATTCATACACTAAAAAAAAAACAATAAGTAAAAAAAAAAAGCAAACTCCAGCAGGCTGAATGTGATCCATTGCTGCAAAATTCGGTTGGTTCCGTTTGCCACAAAGGCCGATGTGTAAATTGGTGAAATCTCTGTATTGATCCAGTGTGAAGCCAAGAGAACCTTTAATGGAACTTCCCCTCCCATGGTTACGGCCCACCTCCCTCAGATGCTGTCCCAACCTCCACCGCCAGCAAGTGGTGACAGATGTCACTGTCCAGCCGAGAAGGTACGATCAATTCCACCCAACAGTGGTCTTTAAGTGAGTAACTGTGAGGGCGATTGCAACTGAAACACCACCATGCACTCGGTGAGTGGAAAGGCACCATGTAGCCAGTTAAAAGAAACATATACATGACTCACAAACAGTCAGGATATCTAACTTTGGGTTGGAGTTTATGGAAAATATACAAAGCTGATGCGACAGGGATGTTATAGCATGATAGAAGGGCATTTCAATTCAAGTATGGTCTTTTTATATTTATAGAAACAACAGCGGTGGGTAAGCCACAACAAAAAACGTTGGCGTCTCGATAACTTGTCATGTGACCGTTCGCTAAGTACTGAAACACTGAACAGGTGGACATGTGTGTTCAACTGTTTCGAGAAGGTCAAATTAAGTTCACCTGCAAAGGTTATGGTGCTTTTTTTTTTAGCACATTCTTTAATTTTATCTGAAAGCCTATTATTTGTGAGGTACAAACCTCCTGAGCCATTGCAGTTTGTAAAAATCTGCAGCCAGACGAAATTTCAGAAAATGCAGGATTACTTCAACCACAAAAAGCTAATTTTAGATGCAAATGCTGACTGCGACCTAAAAGCTGGGAGCGCTCTGTGAAGGGAGCAGATGGCGCCGCTCCAAGGAGATGACCAACCTCCAGACTCAACATTTTATGAATGTTACATTTTTGCCTCAGAGCAAAAACAGACTCCCTTTTTTTATTTTTTGAAAAAAAGCAGTTACGTCAACAGTTTGCGAACCTGAATCAAAACAGAAAACTTAATGTGTCACACCACAGCAGCATTAGATGATTTTTATACCACAAACAGCTTATAAAGGTAGCAGCATTCTCCAATTATCATTGTTTTGAGATAAAAATTGATGAAATGAATGCTTTTTGTGTGGATTTGTTTTTTTGCACTTTAGACTTTTCCTCTTGAGCGTGTTGCTGTTTATCCCAATGATGAACAGCATCCTGCGTATTTGTGCACTATAGCATCCTTTTGCCTTGTGATTATATCGCCAGAGTTCCCTCTTGATGTGTGTATATGCGGAGTGTGAGATTGAGATCCACGGCAGCGGCAGCAGTCGCACTGCGTGCCATTGTGTCACAAATAGGTGATTTTATGATAGAAATAAGCAGTTTGCTGTTTTGATGGGCCTTGATGTCCCCGGTTTGTTTTGAACAGCCCCGGATGAAGCTTGCGGATAATGAGGAGAGGTTGAACGGAGTCGGGTTTTTGTCGAACCTTTGAGTTAACAAATATTGTTTTCTCCCAATTATCTCCAGCTGCTTGTTGGTTTCCCTTTTCGCTTTCATATTATCAAAGTCTGGAATGGTACACCCACTCACTCCCAGTGATCTTCTTACCAGAGAACACAGTCATAAACCAATTAAACAAACGCAGGACACGAGGACGACTCGCACCGTGCGCTTCCACTTTGGAAGTTGGATTAATGATGGCTTTCTTTCGGGGTTTACGTCATGAAAGCGACCTCGCAGAGACCGCAAGACTCTTCGTTCGTGATTCAAAATGACTGATGATTCACTCTTCTCCTCTGCAACACAGGGAGACGCTGGCCTGCCGGGTGTGGCTGGAGTGGCGGGACAAAAGGGAGAGAAGGGCGACAAGGTATGAAAACGGCCCCCAATGCTGCCTGAAGCCACCCCACGCTTGTTATTTATTTCTAGTTATGCAGAGTTTAAGTGGCTGCGCGAGATGCAGTCTAGACTTTCACACGTGGGCAGCATCACGTTCAACACCAACGGTTCACCGTTAGTCATACATAATGCAGAAATATTGATTTTATCTCGGGAAGGTATCATCACCGGACCACCTCTTGTACATAACCATATTTTCTCTCTGCAATGATACCTTCGGCTGGCTTGATTGGTTTTCTCTGTGGCCACTTTTCCGGACAGATACATGGTCTACATATCACGCTAGTCCTACCTGGGCAAATTTACACTTGCTCAATGTCAGGTGGATGTGGGGAAGGAAATAAAAACCATCAAACTCGCTGCAAGCAAATGACGACTGGGTTGCACCTGACAAAGTTTAAGGTTCACCGCTCAAGGTCCTGGAGAAACGCAGCCATACCATAATCTCCCCACGATAAATAGTCTTCGGAATATCCCAAGGTTCATGTACTGGCGGTTCCTGCATCCGTCCAATCGGGAGACACAGGCTCTCTAGAGAGGACGGAACCTTTTCTCCATGAAGGCTGAATTGACAGCTGAAAGTAAAAATCCTCTTAAAAAGATCGCCGTGGGTGTTTTGCTGCTCGGAGGAGAGCAAGGGTGGGAATTTTTTGTTTTTCCACCCTTGCTGTCTTTGCAAGCTCGATGCAAAAAAAAAGGGGGGGGGATGGGGGGGGTTTACACTCACAGTTATGAGTGGAACTCGTTGGGATGAACAGATGGCGTTACTGGATGTCTGACAAGGCCGTAAGATCAGCATCTTAATTACTGCGATGCGTTTCTGTTGTTAAGAAGTGGTTTTTGGATACAATTCAACAGTTCGTGCGAGGCTTCAAAATTCACATTTGGCATATAGGAGTGCACAGAAACACCTGTAGAGCCCATAGAGCATGAACTATAGTGCATTTTCTGCCCTTGTATAGAAAAGTGACTTGCCATTATTGTCGGTTTTGGAGAGAAAAAAAAAGTCAGTATTTCTCAGCTTGGATCCCGTTTGCCCAGGTTTTCAAGGTTTTGTTGCTTATAACAATTCCTGAAATTGGTCCGGCATTGAACGAGAGCACCACTGCCGGAACTGCTGGGATTCTCTGCGGACGTTGTGTGCTGTCAAAGTTCATCTGAGAAAGATGCTTATTCGCACATGTGGCTGAATACTTTGCCAATAAATGGGAAATGTTTCGGTTAGATTTTGTCTTTTTCTTTTCTTGAGAACAAATCACTCTCTGCTCTCCAACCCAGCAACTCCCACACACATACTCAGTCAATGAAATCCGGAGGAAAAAAAAGGCAGCATAGTCAGTCCTGACTAAAAGCAAGATTTGCACTCAAGTGCCAATGGATTTGTTTAGCGTCGGATAAATTACTCGCACATTTGATGTGATGCTTTTCAATGGAGAAGCAACCGTGCAGCTGGAGCACTGGAGATGACTTTGACATTTCCGATCTGAATTGTTTTCTTTGGAAGCGAGTATCACACAGCCGTGCACTGAAGCTTGTAGAGGTGCATCATTAGGAAGGTTTCTGCCATTGCCAGCTCGCTCATCTGGCTGTGAATAAATGTGATTAGCCTGGTAGGGATGGGATTGACAGAGTGAATACCTCCGCTTTTGAAAATGTTTTCTATGGTGACCCGTCCAGTTGGCTGTGTTGCACAAAATCCAAAATTCTTAGAAAGCATTTCATCAGATGGATGGTTGCATCTTTGCAAACAAAAAACTCTTTATACGCCCTGATTTTGATAAAATTCACCCTGCTACTCATTCATTATAAATGAACATGGAATTGGTAGTTGATCACTGTGCCCTTTTATTAAAACCCATCACAGTTATTTACAGATGCAAAGGAGAACAAGCCATTTCATCCCCCAATTAACTCTGCGGCCCATGTCTTGCACTATTAGTCAGTGGCTCGTACTGTTCACAGCCGGAATCTAATTTCAGGGCCTCTTCAACAAATCAATACCAGGCACCAATTGTTTACTTGCTGAGCAGCAAAATTCATAACAAATCCTATTACTGACTTGAACACCAAATCAATGGAGTTATGGTTAATCTTCATCAAGAAGAACATGCTCCACACTGAGCCCCCTAGTCTGGTGGAAGTGAACAAGTCAAGGGGATTCTTTTTTCCTTTTTCCCTTTATGGAGAGCAGGAAAACCATAACGTGTACCAGTTTATGTTCTTACAATGTAATTGAAAAGATTAGAAATGTTTTCCTTCATAATGACCTTCACAGTTATGTATGCTTTTTTCTTTGTGTACATTGTAAAAAAAAAAAAAATTGCATTCTCACAATATCGAAATTATTTCATTACAGGCATAATTTAACTATCACTCTCTCACTAATGTTAAGTTTAAAGAAATCCTGCATTTCCTACTATAAATCGCTGCACACCTGTATGTGGTATGTATCTTGATATACATACATACCACATACATACCAACGCAGTTGTTTTTTGTTTTGGTTTCCTTCTTGAAAGCTGTGGAAGGTCGAACAGAGCCTCAGTTTTTTGCAGGAGGCTAATAAACAGTGGGCTAAACAGGCCTTCGAGGTCCTTTAATGTTAAACGTCCTTCTTGCAAATGTTCAAACTTCCTGATTCTTCATCGCTTCCTCACAGATGTCTTCCCACTTTAGTTCTTTTCACCGATATTATATACATATGTATCTTGATATGATTATGTCACAAATGTGGCAGTACTAGCTATAAAATACACAGGTTACATTAGTAGTGATAGCTTTTGGATTTTGTTAAGTGCTGTACCAGATCAAGTTCGCAGTGTGATAGCACCGATCTGGCTGTCGACTCTTCAAGAACAGAATGAAGACGTCGTGTCTGACTTGTGGCTAATGCGCTGCAAGCAGTTTGGTGTACTGAACATGACCATGAAAGTTGAATTGGACTCAAGCCACTCGCTGTGCAGAATGGACAAGGAGCACTGACGCTGAGAGGCTGGGTAAAGCAAAGACAAGCCAAGGCGTCCTCTGGCAGAACACACACTCGGCCCTGCATAAAGAACAGATGCGCTCGTGTTTTCTTGGAGGAGGAATCCGCAGGAGATGCTTTCCACACGAGACAGCAGGTCACAAAAGAGTCTCACACTCTGCCGAGTTCTCACTGTAAATGAACGTCGTAGATGCGTTCGCCTCCTCCAGAACATGAGCTTCGTGGCCTAGTTAGTGTTACGTTTCTTGGTGATGCGCACACCTCCTCCAAGTGGCAGCTAGTGATGCAGAGGTTCAACACGGGGTCCTGGTTTTTCAGGTCAGGGTCAGTGAAGAATGTTGAGTCATCTGCAATTGGCACACATCAGTATGACGACGAGCAGTGTGGTCCTTGAGAATCCATGTGAGCACTAGGCATTACGCTGAGACACAAACACAGTCTTGACACATGAATGGAAGGTGGAGTGGAGCTTCACATTTTGACTACAGTGGATTTTTTTTTTTTTTGGGGGGGGGTGCCCAGCTGGATATTGACACCTGAAAAACAGCAGCGACCACTGACAAGCCTGGAGCTGTTACTTAAATATTTAACAGCAAAACTGAAAAGCTGTGTGGAATTAATTTCCCGTATTATGCTGAAAGAAAGAAAATAAAATACAATAGTAAAAGGTTCAGGGATGGTACGTATGTGTGATCATTTGTAGGAATGTTATAGAAAATGTTGATGTTGCAGAGCTTTATTGACTTTTATTATTTACTACTTAGCTGAATGAAATGTACGTATTTTTAAAAATGTAGTCAGAGGCAGAGAATTGATTGGTTTAACGCTAGCTGTATAGGGTAGTTTAGTTAAAAATGAACAAGGTGACCAGGTACAGTACAACCACAACTTCCTTTTATACGATAGGTTGCAAAGGTACAAAGAGGTTCGATTTTTGCTCTTATGTGTCTCGCGAGTCATGCGGTTCCACCTGCCAAAGGTGGTCAGTGTGGTATCAGACCTGCCATCTCGCACAGTCACAAAGTGGGGCTGCAGTCGGCCTTGCGGTGTGATTAAAAAAAAAAGTTAAATGAGCGAATCCATTTGACGAGAAGAGGGAAAAATGTCCTTGTGAAAAAAGGTGCAAAAATGTGAGTCACACACTGAAATGTAATTGACAGAACATGGAGATGTAAGTGTCCTTGTCATCGTGTGAACTCTGCATGCTGACACTGGCTGGTCATAAGTGGGGTAATAAATTGCTTTAGATCCCGTTGTGGCCTGATTGCCTCAGTAAAGAGGTTACGCCGTATTGATTTAAAGGTCCTGTATTTAGCAAGAGTCGCTGCACCAGTGTTGGTTTTGAAGAAAACATATATATGTGTCTCCAGTCTATCACTGATTTTGCAGGAAATAATGAAAATCCTTCCTTCCAACTGTTTTCCATATGGACTTCTCCTGAACTGAGATTTGTTGGATGACAGAAGGCGGAGTCCACCCTGGACAAGTCGCCAGTTTAACATGCAAATCTAAATCAATAAAGATTGAAACAGAGTCAGGGTGTACTTAACAGTTTATCAATTAGGCATGACTTTGTGGGGATTAGTCAATGACATCTTTGCAATTTAGGGCCTTTTGGAAACAGCCATAATGTTGCCTGGGGGCCAATCATTGTGACCGACACAGCGGGTTTGCCGGGCAAAGTGTGTCTGTGGATTACTCCGTCTGTGAAACTCCAACAGCGAGTACTATCCTGCATTACAGTCAGTTTGATGGAGGATTGTAATGCACTGCTAAGGGATTAAACCGCTATGATTAATCCCGGATCCCTCAGGAAATTAAACAGATAAGGACTGGGCTATAAGAATGAGGCTTGCTTAAGAGGAAAAATCCATTTTTCTGAGGCCTAGCGCATAAACCCTGGTATTACCAGATTCACAGCTTCTGCATGTTCGCACATGTGGAAAAAGAAAACAAATAACCCCCCTGAAAAAAATAGCACAATGGTGAAATTAATGTGTCTGTTCCTTTTTCAATAAAAATTAAATATCTTTAATTTATGTTTCAAATTTATGTTTATGAATCAAAAGCCAAGCTCAAGTACAGAGTCAGAAAGGCCACTGCTTAGTCCTCACAATAGTGATGACATCTCAGTTTCTATGTTTGGCTAAACGCCTTTTGTTCCTCGCTCATCTTCCCTCTTAAGCCTTTTTTGAGTCTCCAACAAACAGGCCTTGAAATGACAATGTGACCATGAAATGCCATCATGTTTAATTAGATTCCTAGCTTGCGGCAAATTTGGCGTTAGCTTAATTCGTTGAGTAACTATCTGGTTTCATCTGCCCCCTCTTAATAATATCTGGCCCGCTTCTTTTGTTCCTTCTCTGCTTTCTCAGTCTGTTTTATCTTGTTGTTCAAAAAAAAGAAAGAAGAAGAGAGGCTTTAGAGCTTCTAATGCGTTTCTTCCCTGCTTCACTTCGTTCTGCCCTATTTCTCTTCAACGCGGTTAGATCATAATACAATGAGGGTCGACAAGGTCCATGACTGTGTTTCCCCAGTTGTTGGGGAATGCGGTGTTCTCGGTTTGCAGCTGCCAAGCGAAACAGGTGTAGGAGAGAGAGAGAGAGAGAGAGAGATGGCATACGACATGACAAGACCATTCACTAACGTGTGAAGGAGAGACTGTTTTTCCGCTAACCCCCCCCCTCTTTTGTGTGTTGTTTGTGCCGCAGGGGGAGACGGGGGAGGCCGGGGGTGAAGGAATCGGCGGACAAAAGGTAGGCCACCCACCGATGATTCAATCCCACCATCAGACGTCTCGCAGCGTTTGCCCCGCACAAAAAGCTGTCATTGACGTTTCCTCGGCTGTCAGGTTCCCTAATTCAAACGTTTAAAATGATTGTCTTCCCTGCACTGCTTCCACATAGGGTGAATTCACACTGGGCAGGTGGCTGGTTTTTGTTTTGTTTTTTCTTTCCTGTGCGGCGGCTTGTAGAATCTGTCGGCGTGCCTCTCTGAGATGATTTTCCATCAGCGGATTGAATCAGCGGCTTTGCGCCGCGCCGACCCCTTCGTCACACTGACACAGAAAATAAAGCAATCTCAAAATCAAATTAAAGCAGCGAGAGGGCCCACTGGCGGAAAGACCAAAGCGCGGATCCAGGGCCGGTCCAATGCACTGGCGCTGCCGGTTTTGGCTCGGCCGCCCCGTTGGACACAGCCGGCAGTGTTTGCGCAGGGGGGCGAGCCAACGAGGGATTGTGTCCTTGTCGCTATACTCACAATTTCTACTGGCCGTTCAGCTGGGCACCTTCGCTGTCGGCTGGAAAAGGTTGCAGAGTATCATCTTTGCTGCCATTCGAGGACAAAGCTTATCACTTTTCTCGGGAAAACAAAATGCCGTGCATAAGATGAGGGATATTTCTGGACTAAGTAGCTGTCTGCATTCCTTTTAGGCTGACAGAAGGGGTCAGGAGTCGTAGCTGTCGCTGAGGGCTTGGACGTTTTAAGTGGGAGAAATACGCGCGTACAGTCATGGAGAGCTTTCACATTTCTACATGTTTGCTTCGAAAGTGGTCATTTGGAGTCGTCGCACTCTTGGGGAGACGAGGAAATCACCGAACCTAAACATCCCGTGTGTAGAAGGAAGAAAAACAACATTTCATTTGATCCCTGTTTTGCTGCTAGGCTACTGCAGGGAGTGATGATGTAATCAGTCAATTCATTCAACACTTGTGATTCCACAAACCCAGTAGTTTGTTGTTTAAGGTTCATCTCAAATTAAAAAAAAACGCCTGCATTATTTAGGCGAATTAGATTAAATGGTTCGGGAACTTGGAAAACATTGAGAGAGAGAAATTGCCGTGCATTGCATTTCCATTTTAGGTCTAATTTATGGCTTTCATACTTTGGCTAAAAGTCAATGAGATTCCAAGGCAGCTGATGTGAACCCGGATTGCAGGGTGGTGAACACAAATTGCCTGGGACTTGCTGACTGAAAAGCAGAAAGCATTGCCCACCATTACGGAAAATGGTATATAGAAAAGACAGGAGGGACAAAGAGAACGAGAAACTAGCCAATGCCTGCAAACTTAGCTTTGCAAGTAGGGGGACTTTAGCTGTCACTCCAACCATACTAACTAATTAGCTGCTACGTCAGTCACTGTGAGAAGACTGACCATTGTGATCAAGAACCGATTAACCCGACTGACGGCTGAAAATGATCAGTAGTCGAGACAGAGGGCAGTCATTACATGTTTTCCTCCCATGGCATAGTGCGTTTAACAGAAAAGTAACAAAACTAATTTCCATTTGTTTTTGTTTTTGTTTTGATATTTTGGCAAGTGTACAGGTATAATTCTCAAACAACACATGTACCGTATAGTTTCGAGGGCTAACAAGGTATTCTGAATCTGAATCTGTACCATACACCTTTGTTATTGCCAGCTCGAAAAGTAACAGACGCGGATAATTAAGGGAATGTACCTACCCAGATGACTGTAGGGATTATGGCAAGAGGCAAATCTGCCAAAATGTTCAACCATCTCTGTATCCCCTCATAACAACTGCAAGTTTAATCCATTCATTTTTGTGAATTCCTCGGAAACCACTGTTCTGCTGCCAGGTGTCAATGGGTCCTAGAGACTGTTGTGTCAGCTGTTTAAGGCGCGAGGAGTAATAGGATAGAATTCCTTCATGAAGAGGTCGTCTTAATCCCGAACCTATATCCGCCGGAGAAGCTAAGCCCCCTGTGGGGTGACATCTTTATCGGTGAACCGTCACACGTGCAATATGGAATATCACTTAAAGGCAGCGCTCGTGCGCTCTCCGTCACGTCGCTGAAGAGCCCGCTAAAGCCCTTTTCTGTTGCGCAACGGCGAACACGCAAAGCCTACATCGGCCGCGTCAAGAGTGGCATCAATAGCGACGCTAACGAACGGCACCTCCCTGGACTATTTCACACCAGAACTCGATTCGTGGTCAATAACAGCCCTTTCTGTCCGAGAGATATTTTATTAAACCTGTTTACTGACTTAACCCACGCAACGATTTTCTGTTTGTGTCCACAGTATCGTATGTGAGCCCGTATCCTTGTTTTGGGCTCGTATAGATTGAGCGCATGTTTGATGCGACCGGTGCTTCTGCGTGAAATTGTTCCTGGGAAAAAAAAATACAAATATATGTTTGACACTCATTTTCAGGCTCTTGGTAGCCGTATTACAAGAATTCCACGCATCTGCCAATATCATAGGAGTAATGGTTGCCCTTGGAAACTATTATATGGTAGTTTGCTCGAGTTTTATGGACCGGCTGAGGTCAACAATCCCTAGTACATCACATATATTCTTGGCAGAGAGTGCGGGAAGTCAGGGTGGGGTGGCTTCAGAGGACTGTCTGTAGTAATAAACAACAAAGAAGACTTTGCTGAAGCTTGAATTATGTACAGAGCTCACGAAAGAAGTGATAGCATAGCAAGCCATTCAGTCAGTTCAGTCAGTCTCTAACATTATGATTAGAAGCTGTGTTTCGTAAAAACGTGAATTCCCTTTTGTGTGTGTGTGTGTGTGTGTGTGTGAGATATACTCGTCAAGAACAACTCAGATCAGGCGTCATTATTTCTTTCATAATTGTTCCTAATGTTGAAAAAACATTCTCTTTTATCTGCTAATTTAGTTCAAGATCAATGCAGCTACTATAGCTACACTGACATTATCATGTCTGGCGCAATCGAGTCTTCACATCGCACTCATCGCAAGGTCTTTGTGAAACATATTATTTGTAACATGACCCCCTCAAGGCCTACAAGAAATAGAAAAATAAGAACTTTTCAAGGGTCTTCCCTTGCCTTTTAACTTTCAATCTTGTGATTGCAGGGCGAGCCCGGATCCGAAGGGCAAAAGGGAATCGATGGGGGGAAGGTAAGTACCACTATCTCCAGCAGACATATATTCCATACATGGCACATCAGCCAGATCTAGTTTCGTCAGGGAATCAATTCTTATAGGCTTTTCATTTTCTGCGCGATGCCCTGAGGGTGGGAGCGGCGCAGTTTTCTGTGGGGCCGTTTTCAGATGCCTGTCAAATCTGAAGTAGATCCAGAGCCTTAATGTCCTTCTGCTGTGAAATGATTTCATATATATGTGCTGCCATGGGCTTGTAATACTAATGGAGCAAACTAATTTTTAAAATTACTTTTAGCCCCTCGAATGTCGTGTCAGGTCAAACTTTATCGCACGCTTTCAAATCCAGCTTAAGTAATACAGCCCACGCAGCCAGAGCATCAGCTACAACCAGCTAGCTGCGTTTTCCGCTCTCTTCAACTCAAAGGCAAAACATTCGGAAATGAATCCCTATTCTTAATGGGGCGAATGAATGCGCGAGCCTTTATTCCTAAGATGTGAAGCATGTGTGATGTCTGCTCACTGTGGCAAAAATCTCAGGAGATGGTTGCTGTGCAGATGGTCAGTTGAGAGCGACTTGACAGGGAGAATGCATTTCATCACCGCTGCTCTCCTGACAAGAAAACAGCTTCCACAGGAATCAGCCTCCCTGCTGGAGCTGCACTCACTGCCGGCAGCACATCTAATAGAAATCAGAAGGGGAATCAGACGCACAAAGACATTGGAAAAGAAGCGCGTCCAAAAGTATTGATTGGAAGAAGGAGGTTTAGTTAAAAATACACAGAAGGATAGCTCTACAAATGTTCTGTTCTGCAGCATCCAGGTTTTAAGAAAAAAAAAAAGAAGATAGACAAGCAAGACAGACAAATGAAATGTAAGAAGTCAGAGATGTGTCATGTGTCTTGAAAAACCGTCAGTGACAAAATTATCCACAATAGCATTTGTGCAGTGTGAGCCATCCTTTGCAAAACATGGATTCAGCCTCAAGAGAAAGGAGAATAAATAGATATGATGTTACCACCTAATTTGTTTTTCCAAAACCAGCATGACTTCCTACTTCAAAGGCAGCTGATGTTTGCAGAATCTTTCATTATATCTACGCCGACTAAAAACCCACTTTTTATCCGAGATGTAACAGTATTTACTTCAGATAAGTTGAGTCTTTGTCATTCAGTGGGTCTGTTTCGTTTCATATTTGTTGTTTACCTGTGCGTGCTAGCGGACCATGCAGCAGCAATCAAGGAGTTTAGTGGTTTTGCCAGCGGCAGTTCTCTACTCACTCCACTTCTTGGCTGCCTGGATATCAAGTGGTACAGAAATGGAAACAGCGGGACACTCGTTCAGTCAGGAAGGCAGCGATGACAAACTTTTGAACGAGAAAATCTGTTGCTCGAAACTGTCCACTGTGTGATTTAAAGTGTCTGCTCGGTGTTCAAGCTCATCTCATGCTTCTGAAAACCCATCCTTCATAGCAAGACCAAATCGCTTCCTTTGCTTTTTTGGAAAATCGACTTACTTTTGGTATTTAAACCCCATTTTAAACTCTCCCTTAACCTCTCATCCCATTCTTTTTAACTCAATCTCGCTTGCTTTCCTCGTGCTGTCCTCCTCTTTGCCTCAGTGAGTTGATTTAATCGCTCCAGCACTTAATGTTTCAAAATGGTTTCAAAATAATTTACAACATGTGAACTTATAACAAGCCAGTATAACACCCTTGCCATTGTCACAGCGCCCCCGCTGGCTTGGTGTAGGACTGCGTAGCTGCGAATGCCTGGCCCGGCACTTCTCTTGCGAGAACCTGCCTGGTAGTAAGAAGCTTCAGCTCGGTGCTGAGAGACCACAGCACCCCCTTTTTAATTGGAGAAATTCAATAGATGAGACAGGTTCGTTCTCACAAGAGGGCGAGCAAAGCAAGATAGTCCTCCACCAGGCTAGCTGTGATCATTTGGTGATGCTTTAAGTGTTTCCCATGTGTGTTCCCGTCTATCCACTCCTCTAGCCGAGCAGCATGTAAATGAGGCTTTCTGTAAGTGATAAAAAAAAACTCATCACAGAGGGAGCGTTTATTATGTTATAGTGACATAATTATTTTTTTTTATATTTTTTTTTTTTGTTGAGAAAACAGCTCTGCCGTAGACCAATCACATTCCGGAGTCTGCTGATGAAGTCTTGCCAGGTCACCTTGTTGCAAGCGCAATTGTTATGAACAATCATTTGGCGCTGTCAATTAAACTTATTAGCGGGCCGCCGCTAGAGAGCGGACAGCAAAGATAACCGCGGTCTCATTTAAATGTTATTGTCTGCTCGTTGAATGTCAAGTGGGCTGTTTAGCCGCTTCCAATTTAATGCATATAGCAATATGTATGCACGGAGAGTCAAGCATTTCTGTTAGATGAACAGAAAGCGCTTTCTCTTTTTCCGGAGATACTCTGTCTTAGTCCAAGTCGTGTTTCTCTCCCGGGACACAACACATCAGGCAACATTAACCTCGGCCGCGACTCTTCTCTCCCGTGCACGTGCTCAAAAAACTCTGCGCAAGGCCGGAAAATCCGCAATGTAACGCAATCTTCATCCCTGTGAAACAACAACATAAATCACGTTGCGACGGCACGTTCGTTATTAGTCTCGTCCACGGCTGCTGAAAGCCGTGATTTATTTGATTTCTTGACCCTAAGCCTCGCATTTGATTTAGATTAATACAGGAGGCAGGACGTGGAATAAAATATGAGGTCACAGAGTCCCATGTCTCATCAGTGAGCGGCGAGCGGCTCCAGGATTAATGGGTTAAAACCAGTATCCCCAGTGCCTCCGAAAGAGAGGGGATGAAGTTGAACCTCATCAGCTAAATAAGACTGCCTGTTCTCAACCAGTTAATCACCCACAGCAATCAGTCCTAAGAGACCGGAGGGTCCAAAATACATTTTTAGCAAAAAGCTACTGTGCAGATGGTGGAGGACAGTAATGCATGTCCAAACTGAGCCAAATCTGGGCCAACGGGTTAATTAATGTGAGAAATCCCAATGTTTTATTAAGTTAAATTTGAAACTTTTCAGTTTTAATCATGAACTTGGCATTGAGAGGTTGGCCTGAGATGAGATGTGAACGACAAGACTGAAAGAATGATTAGTTTGTAAGAGTCAGTAAACACCTCCAAAGCTTAATTTCACTGATGTATCAGATGCAACACTGAGACCAGTCTTGGCTTAAGGGTTCCATTTAGCATATTCTGATATTTATTTTTTTTATCAAGTGGTGCAACCTTGCATCATTAATCATTTTGAGAAAAAATATTTAGAAGAAAATGTACCTCATGCTCAACTTTAGCCTCCAATGCATTTGACTACTGTATCAATATCTTTCGAACAGACGCGCTAACTGCTAAGGCATAAAACCTTCCAAAGTTGAGCGAATAATTCCCTGATGATTTCAGTTCACCTATTTACTCCGAATGCTACTCCCCCAACGCCCCTCTCCTCCACTGCATTTACCTCATATTCCAATTTTAAAGCTAGTGTGTTATTTATGTCTGGAGTGGACACCTGAGAAGCTGGAATTCTGCGTATGAGCATGTGATCGGGTATCGTTTAGCAGACGTGCAGCCCTTCGAGACAGAGGCGGCGCTCAGTGTGTTGTCTTGAAAGGAGTCCAAGTGACATTCGCGGATACTTTATGTTCGCTCGAAGAGGGGTTGGCGCGGCACAAAGGCGAGCGAAGCGGCACCGACAGAACCTGATCCGACCTGGACCGCGGCATCTCTGCGTTTGCGCTCCGATATCCTCGCGCAACCTCCTCGTCTGGAGAGTTGTGAGCTATATTTACGCACCCGGCCGTAGTAGACGTGCTAATAATACGCTTTTTGCCACGCCCGATGTCACTTTGATAAGTCTTTTGCCACACTGTATCGGGTGGGAGCCCTGCTGAGCAAATGGAAAGTCACAAAAGGCATTTCCTGCCGTAACCCCTTCGGCATCCGGCCGGCCGGCCGGCGCTCAAGATGTCTGAAGTTACACGGAGATCCAGTTCCAAGAAGCCCCGAAGGCCTGTCATTCACCGTCACAACGCCCCCTCCCTCCACCTCTCCCGCTGGAACCCTTCTGAATTTTTAATGCGGCTTGCAATTTTAAATGCAGCCTCTGCCCCAACAGGACGAGCCCGGTGCGCGATAATTGAATTGCAGCACGACAACTGAAAGAAAAACAAAACACGGGGTTGCTTCACCTCCCTTCACGCACGGCCGCTGACTCGCAGCTGTCGCGCCCGGTAAAAGATATAAGCAAATGTAATTAGGCCTGCTTTCGGTGTACTTCTTTGCCTCTGGCCGCGTTCATCCCCTCGCTGTGGCTGCGCCGGCCGGTTTGCCAGATTGTCTCGTGGCGGCGCCACGACGCACCGCGGTGTGTGTAATTAGCAGCCGAGTGTACACAGCTCCCCACAGCGTTCTGACCCTGTGCTGCACGAGCCACGGCGGCGCAGCACAGAGAAGCCCCCGCCCGCACCCAGACTATCAGCAAAAGCCAACGACGCACCCTGCCTCGCTTCCTCGTCGCGCTCACCCGAGACGTCGCGGCTGGCCGGCGACCAGGTCCGTCGGACAGACGCTCATTAACTTAAATGAGCTGCAGAGCAGAATGTAGGTTGACTAAAAATATAAGGGGAGGGAGGCGGGGATGCAGCATCCCATCAGGGGTCATTCAGTGTTTCCTTATTCAAAGGAAACCACTAGACAATCACCAACATCAGTCATTTTCATTTGATTTTAATTTGGTGTTGGTCAGTTGAGGCTTTGTATGTAAAATATTGCTTGCTGATCACCTTCATGTAGTGTTAAAGCCTCACTTTTTTTTCAAGCTTGGTTTGAAAGTGTCTTTAGGTGTAGGTGTAGGTTTGCTGGGCATAGCGTTAGACTCTACTGCACTGAGAACACAGGTTTATATGATGTACCTGAAGCCACAGAATACACTCGGAACTCTATATAGTTGTAAAATATTTTATTCATTTAAAACTTTAGCAGTTTGATTCAAACCGTTCCAATGTAAAAGACCTGCCCAGACTGACACTTTCAGACTTGTAAGAGGAACAAAGTCTGGCACAACTTCAAGCACTCTCAGCTTTATTAAGCTGGAAAGCAACTCTTGAGTGCATTTTTTTTGAGAGCGATTTATTTTTTTCTCCAGAGCACTTAGACGGGCAGTTAATTGCCTATTTTTTGGAAGCAGTCTTTATTTCCGATGTTGCGTCACTTACTGTGACAGTATTTAGGTATTAGACGTTTTTTTTCTTTCTTCTTTTACCACCAACTATGATAATATTTTAAATAGTGAAGCCACCTCTTTTTTAAATTCCTGATCCATCTTAACAGCTCTTATGTCATGTGATGCGCACTGTACTCAAATCCAGACACTGGAGATGTTCATTCAGGACTTTCAGTGAGGAGGTGGATAAAATGATCTTAATGGTCCTCTATCATTTAAAGTGATCTACCAGCATAAAAATATAATTGCAACAAGTTTTCTGACCACTATGTGCCACCAACTTCGACACTGGATCTTTAAACTATTAGATTGAAATGACAGACAAACCTAAACGAAAACTTTGTGATTCATTTGTAACTTGTAATTATGTATTCATGGCATATTTCTGTGGCACACAAAGCAACAAATCGGGTGACAGAATCAATATATTTATATATGTGCGGTGGGAGAGTGACTTTTGGATTGACTGAGATTCTTCTTTGACCTGAATTTGGTTTCTGATAAGAGGTCTATGCCATGGGGGAAATAACTTTCCACCCTGGCCAATTGTCAATGCATTATTCAGTTTGAATTATGTCTTCTTCCCCGTCAGCCCTTTGTCTTGTGTCTGCAGTCTGCCGGAGAGAGGATGCTGCTGAGGAAACGCTCATTTCACAATAATGATGCACAGGGAAACATAGCCTTAAATATTCATTCCTCGTTACAACAACCCTGAGTTGTAATGATGTAATTTTGTCATTCTAACCTAATTTGTATTTCCTCGACTGACTGTTGTTGCGAGGATGCCGAAATACTTACTGTATAACTAATGTTGTGAGGACTTGTTTGTTTGGAAAGCAGAGGCCCAAAATATGAAAATTTTTTTTAAATACTATAATAAAGTCGGATGTAGCAGAGAGAAACATCCAGAATATGTGAAGTTGGGTCACTTTTGGGAAAAAGAATTATGAGGGTCCAACAATGGAAAATTATTTCTTCATCTAACATGTAATTACAGTTGAAGTTGTGAGATCATCACTCATGTGATCAGTGACAGAAGGCCATTGTTCTTATACACCCATTCCAGTGTCTCTGTTCTGAAAGAGTCCAATTCTGATAATGCATTCTTTGCCGTGTGTACTGTATGTATGTATGGCTTCAGTTTATTTCCAGAGATTGGCAGCACTTGGTACAGATCGATGTCGAGTGATCTCTGGCATGACCCTGGTGGGCTGCAGTGTTAAAAGGGGGTCTGGAGAGACGCGAACGTCGAGAGAGTCGTGGCTGGAGACGTGAACGTACTGACGGCGGAAGCACTTTGTGGTTGTTAAATGCAGTTATTGGAACGATGCAGCTTTAAATGTGTTGTAAGGAGCTGAACGTCACACGTCTGAGGGTTTTAACTCAAAGCGAGGCGGAATCACGACTCACTTTCAAGCGTTAGGTTACAAAGGTCCGTGTCTAGGGTGCTCAGTGCGCAGTAATAAGGTATCAGACATGTGCCATCTCTTACAAATGCTGGAGCAGAAGTCGGCCTTGCAGTGTGAGGAGAAAAAAAACTCACATTATGGCTGCAAAGGACCATTTTTAAATCAAAGACTCCCTTCGACAAGACAAAATGTCCTTGTGGCGAAAAAGGTGCAAAATGTCTCAAATTGCAAGTCACACACTGAAATATAATTGACAGAACGAGGAGATTTAAGTGCCCTTGTCGTCGTATGAGCTGTGCATGCTGACACTGGCTGGTCATAAGTGGGGTAATAAAAGGCTCTAGATCCCGCTCTGGCCTGATTGCCTCAGTAAAGAGGTTACGCCGTATTGATTTAAAGGGTGCATATATTTGCAAGATTTTACGCGATTCATGTGTCTCCCATGTGTCAGTCAACACACGTGTCTTCCCAAAAATAAGAAAAGTCCATTGTTCTTGGACCTGCTCCATTTGTACTGAAAAGCGTCTTTGTGACATCATGAAGGGCACTGACACCAATCTCATGGTGCAGTGACTAGAACCCCACACCGGGTGCCGGTTCAGCCCTCTAATTCTGCCCTGCAGCTGCCTCATTTTTAAATCCAACATGATTAAGCCGGAGTTGGAAGGCTTTCAACAAAAGTCTTTTTTGGAGCTCTGTAGGGATGTAAATCTTTTCAAAGATGCTCCACTGGTATCAAGGAAGAAAAACAATGACTTGAGATGGGTTTATTATACACCATTAAATAAAGGTTTCAACAACAACAATCCTGGACGTTTCCTCTGTGTGTGCTGGAGGGCCTAAAGGCACGAAAACGTCACGTCACCATCGTACCACCCAAAGAGCATCGGACAGTGTAGTTCCTCACATTGCAGTGGGGAAGGAACATTCCTTTGGCTCCATTTTTACCGTGACTTCTGTTTTTTTTTTTTTTTTTGAATGGTAGTGTTTAATAAGAGGCTGGCACTGCATTAGTCACATCTCTTGTGCAGCAAGACCTAATGTGATAAAAGGTGCGCAATCATCTTCAGCGGAGATATAACTTACTATTAATAGCCTCCCTGAGTCTAATTTTAACCGTGACGAACTCCCGTATTTCTGCGTCATTCCACAGATGCCTCCCTGCGCTCCCCGTCTCCCCCGTTTTCTCCCCCTCCAACCCATTTCAAAGCCGTGCCGCCGCTGTCGCTGTTGCTGCCGCTGCTGCTGCTGCTCCTGCTGGCCCGAATGTGTCACACCTAACAAGGCTTGCCGCAAATTTAGCCTGTCAATACGCGTCAAGGCTCATTCATCAGCTATCGCTCTTTATCTCAGCTGTCCTTCCCTCTTTCACATTTCACCACCGAGAGGGCTTGACTTTGCCCCGGGCTCGCGCGGTTCAATTCCACCTCCAGGTCATCCGCTTTGAGGTGGGAAGCAATGACAACCCTTGGTGAGGGGGAACCAAGCGCGGCAAGGTGACAGGAAAAAAAAAAGGAAGGGACAGCGTTGGTGGTACTCCAGCTGATTTGAACTCCTCCAGCAGGTTTTTTTTATTTTGGCGGGGGGTGAGTGGGAGAGGGTAAGCCATTTCCTTGAAGCCCTCTTATGTGCAGTGGCAGAAAGGAATAAAGACCTTTTACATGTTGCATTGTCTTCAAACAGAAACTTGTAATATATTGTGCGCTTCTGTTCCCCAGGGTCTGAAAGGTGACCTGGGGCCAGTTGGCTCACTTGGCCCAGTTGGTCCCAAAGGAAACAAAGTGAGTGAGTGTGCCGTCACCTGCAAACCTGGACAGAAATGACCTCATGAATTTTTTTTTTTCCCCCTTCCTCTCCATAAAAGTAGACACTTGAGGGAACCTGCTTGACTTTCAGGAGCAGTAATCCCCGTCTCGGTAGCAGGTCTGACCATCTGCTTGAAGAGCAGCTTTGATTGCTTCTTGAAACACGGGCAGATAAAGAATACTGTTATTGCGCGCATAACTTGGCAGGACCTTATTAATGGTCATACGGAGTCATTTTTATCCCGGCGCAGAGGCAGTGTTTCTGCTGCGGAGTGTTTATGTATTCATAGGGACACCTGTTTAGAATGGGCATACCGAGCTAAATCCCTTTATCGTGCTTCCTTTAAACAGTTTCTAAAGCCTGCGGCCAGGTGTGCTTACTATTGCCTGTGTGTTTGGAATAGCTGGCCTTCAAACAGTTGCTGTATATACAGAAGGTATGTCGACCGTGATGGAGTCCAAATGGCCTACAGCCGGGTTTCTATTAAAGACGTGCACATAATGTAAATCACACCGTAGAAATATCGACGAAAACGCCGTTGCAAAATCGCTGCGTTTTCCATAAAGCGGTGTTATGTGAGAATAATGTTTTTCCCTCTGATCTTGAGTCATGCGCATGAAGTCACCGATCAGTGGAAAAATTTTTGTGTGAAGGGGGCTACGCTGTGCCCGTTGGCGCTGACTGGCCACATGAGAGGAATTATTGGGCGATTGTAGTCCACAATTTCAACAAACAACTGTGGATCCAAAACTTTAAAAAAGTTAGGAAATGCCAAAGGACCTTGTGGCGCCACCACCTGTCCATGAATCGTGGTCTGGACAGCCTAAGGGCCAAGCCATGAATGTATTATGTGACCTGCATGTAAAAAAAGTTTTTCAATTACAGCTTTGTGATGTGTTTTCAAATCAAGGCAACTGAAACACCACCTTGTACAAGCAAAACAATTATGTTTTGTATGTAATTAACCACCATTTTGCTTTAGTACAAACATACAATGTGTAATAATGTTATGCAAAATGCAGCAAAGTCTATATCATATACTGCATTCAAGAAACACTGCAGCATTATTACATAATGAGGTGAAAAGGTATCGAGGTTATCTCATTACGCAGCGTCACATTGGGGTTTTTCCTTTTGCATTTCCTTTAGACGCACTCTTTACTCGTCATTTTCAATTTGGACAGTTTTCAGGGTTAATGAAAATGCACCTGGGAAGAACACACGTGAAGGGGAGGCTCGTTCCCCCTTCATCGTCTGTCGCGCTCTTGCCTCAACGACAAACAAGAAAAATACCGGCCTTTTTAAACTTTCTTTTCTTTTCAACCAACCCTGGCTTTATATCCCATATGCGAGATTTAGTTTTTTTTCCACCCGCTGTAATTAGTTTCCATATCTGTGACTCTTTCAGCTTCCCTCCCGTAGCCCCCTTTCCTGCGCTCGTCGCCGCTGCTGTTATTGTTATTGTCTTTGGAAAGAGCTCGCCACGTAATTGTAGGTGCATCGCTCCGTCTGCCAGCCTTGAAGTTATAATGAGGTCTGTGTGTTTCCCGCGAAGACAACAGAGAATCACAGGGTATTTTATCCTATTTTCCGGCTGGCGGCTCGGGGAGGGCTTGGAGTGGAGGTTTGTTTGTTTGTATCGAAGCCGACGGGAGCGGGGTTGGCGGCGCAATTTGGAAGCATGGAGTAATCCGGCTGTGTCCCGGGATGACCTCTGGACTGTGGCGGAGGTGGCGGGAGAGAGGAGGACCACTGCCAGGCTGCCCAGCATTGAGGAGCAAACATCTCCCGTCCCCCTCCGCCGCACACTCACATCAATTGGGGAGCTCCATCCAGAGACAGTCTGCTCCACCCAGAGTGTGTGAAGGAGAGGTACTGCAGGTCGGTCCTTCCTGCAGCTGTTATTATATGTTATATTGTTAGACTCCATAAGAAACTCCCAGTGAACAGCCAGCTGCACGAACCAAGCTCAATACAAGAGCAGGAAGTTGTTGTTTATGTTGTTTTAGTTCTTAGTATTTAATTGGTCCAATTAAATATTATCTTTGCTGCCGTGACTTGCAGTTTCCCCATACGGGACTAATTGAAGTAGCTCCTATGCTATTCTATTATATTCTAGTCTATTCTATTTTATTCTAATATTTGAACGAGTTACCTTAATATCTCATAACGGGCGCATTTTCGACATCAATATGAGCCATAATTCTCTCCACCTTTCTCTCTTTTCTTGCTTTCAAGTTTATCTCACCAAAAAAACACCTGCAGCTGTGAAGTCCGCCACTGCTCTCATCTCGCCGGCCTTTTTTTTTTTTTCTTTGATGTACGATGTAGTTTTGTGGTGACAATGGGGGACAACTGCATTAGCATCCGGCTGCCGATGGATGAGCTCTGTCTGAAATATAGAGAAAGCAAAGCCAGGCGGTTGAAAGGCCTGATGTTTGCTCATTGCTTACACTGAGCCACAGCGGGGTTAGAAAGGCATCAAGTCCTGCCTTGTGGTAATTTTTTATAGCCGCGCGTGTGTCAAAGTCGCCAAGACAAAGTTATCTTGCCCATTCTTTGCTAATCCCGCCGGGCTTTCACGCGATCAGGGAGTTTATTTAAAGGTGCCGCCCATGTGCAGTTGTAACAAGGTACCCCTCTCCACTGATTGCATTAAAGTCATCTTAAAAGGCTTCATTTCAAGTCGTACTCTAAATAGTCTGAGCCCCGACAGTAAACAGTGCACGTATGTGCAGCCAGGGCCGAGCGTCTCTTCTCAACCCAGCTCTTGCAAAGTGCAGTTTGAGGAATTATGACTAATTGCAGTTTTCCTTCACAGGGCGATTCTGGTGCGGCTGGAGCTCCGGGGCTGCCTGTAAGTTCACAGTGTTTCTTTTACATCTCATTTTTCTGCCGGGACATGGAAGTCCACGGGAAAGTTGAAAACGCCACCTGAAATGGCTGCGCCGAGCTTTTGTAAATACGTTTGTTTGAGCTGACGCCACGCTCGGTCACACTCAGCGGTGCCCAGTCGCGGTGCCTAATTAGCATCCCATGGATTGGACTGACCGGTAGGCTTCCTGACTTGGACGGAGATAAAGGACAGCGGTGAGGCAAAGGGACGCGGTGCTCCAGGTGTTGCGGTGGAGGGGCCAGAGGTCAACAGGTTGTTGCGGGGCAGATTTTCTATGGGGTGAAGTACGAGGGAGCCATCCTCGTTTCACTCGAAAGGCTTTACAAGGTCGGAACATTTAATTGGACAAGCCTTGATGTTATTGTGTCTTTGGTCTCGTGAAAACTGAGAGGACAAAGAAACCCAGCAAACGAGCGTTCTGTGTCAGTGCACACCAAAATTGAACACACACTTCATTTTTTTAAAACTTATTTCTCATCCCAGACTCCAGTGTAGCAGCCATACATCATTTATCAAAACTGTGTCGACCTCCAGAAAACAGCAGATTAACCCCTCACTTTTGCAGACCACTGCAAAAAACCGCTTAAGAGGCACCGTGCCAAGGTGGAGGGACGACGTGGTCTGCGCTGTTGTCTCTGACCCTGGAAGACATACCGGTGTCCTTTCTGTAACATTTCGGTTCAGCGCACAGGCTCCAAAAAAAATGTGTCCCTAAAACAAATGACAGACTTTTCTCATTTCCAAGATCGCGAAAGGTTAAATGAAAATAAACATTGTTCAAAGTGAACTCTGCCAACCGCGAGACCTTTGAATCGGCGGCATTCTTTCCGGGAAGTTCATTGACACTGACAGTTACAGCGAATTTTGCATTTCATAAATTTAGTCAATGTGTCAGCCATGCCATCTATAAATCCCCCTTTTCAGCACCGGAACCCGGTGGCAGCAACAACCATTTAAGGCGGCACCTTTCCTTGTGAACTCACTCCTCACACATTCTCCCCGGGGGGGGCCATTCTTCCAGTTTGGCTCCAGCGCCTCGCTCAAAGGAAACTATGCATGCGGCCAGATGCCGGCATAGTTACCTATCAACGGGCGGAGTGATTGTGCGGGTGACACGCCATCAACGCATTGTACCCAGGGAGCCGACGGCTGCGGAAGATTAAAGGGTTTAGCTAATTATGCTCTCAACATGAGGGGGATCAGTCCGGAGGTTTCACATCAACACCAGACCTGCAGCTCCCCCCGGTTCCGCCCCCCTCGCACCGCAGCGAAATCCCGAAAGCGCCGTTGCCTTGCCTTGTCTTTCATCGTGCTATTTTCACATTTACGAGGACGAGAGCAGCCTCCCCTCAGCCAAGCGAGACAGCGCGGGACAAAACTTTCTCACGTCGTGCCAGTAAATTGGTTGGCAGAATCGTGTTGGGCAGGACTCGGGGAAAGTCGCGGGCTTGCTGCGAGTAGATTTACGGCTGTCTCTTGTTACCAGAAGGTCAGACTAGGCTGTGCGCTTACAAGGCAGCTAAAGATGCATGCCTTCGCATGAATAATTGATTTATTAGCAGGGAGCATGGCATCAGGTCAGCGCTGTTACTCTTTTATCACTACGGCTGCAAAAAAAGAGGGAAAAAAAAACAAAACGCCCCAGGATTGTTCTCTAGTTAAACACTCTCGCTTATTGTGTTTTTTTTGTGTGTGTGTGTTCTTGTTCTTTGAACGAGCACCCCCGACCCACAACCAGACGCCCCCGCGCCTGACGAGAGAGATCTATGTTTGTCCGTTTCTGCGGCCGCTGCCAAGAAAAGTCAACAGCGTTTGACGTTTGGATGCCAATCGAAAGAAGACACCAATTACCGGCATTCGGCTCGCATTTGAAAGCCGAGACGTTTCAGGTCGGCCTTGTGTCGCTTGCGTGCGCCGGCCGCCCCGACGCCTCTGTCTGCCCTTTCCTGACAGTAACCAGCGGGGTGCCGGCAGAGTTGTTATAGTCGGAGGCCTAACTCCTCTGCCGGGTCAGGGCAGCCAAGGATAATTACCTCATGACCAATTGTGTCGCCCGCCTATAACCGGCAAGCATGCGTACCGTAAAAATATACACGGGTCGTGTGATTTGTCACTCCTTTATCACCTCTTTTAAATGCTTACTGACGTTTCTCGCTTTGTTCCTTCCGTTCCTAAGGCCGAGAGCGAGTGTCTCAAGGGGGATCAGGTACTTTCAGAACACATTCCTTTTCCCTAAAATAAAATTAAAAAAAATCCCTTTTACTGTTTGTGATCTTCATGGTGTTTCGCTCTGTGAAAATAAATCTTTATTTTGCTCACGCAGGGCTCTCAAGGCATCAAGGGAGACAAGGTAATTCAATTAATTACTATTTGCAAGCAAAGGATGTCATCTGCATATGTTTTCTTTTTTCTTGTCGGACTAAAGACAAACAAACAAATACAACATGCAGCACAATTAGGTTCAACAGGCACTTGGAAAAAGGCTGTTAGCGCGCCGCTTAACAGGTACTTCAAAACACCATCACGGCTGCAGCGCATACCTTAATAATGGGCCTGGGCTCTGATTAAAGAAGGCTGCAAATTGCCTCGTACGCAGTGAAATGGCTTCAAAGCCTCAGAAACGAGGAGCGGTTTGAAACTGCAGCTGGACATCCTCACTACTTTCTGTTTGTGCCTCTTTTTCTTTTTTTTTTTTTGAAACCCCGGCTAACACTGTGTCGCCTTTGACTGCAAATCTGCCGAGAACATGTGGCACAAACATCTGTCCGCAGCTTTTTTTTTTTTTTTTTTTTTTGCACCAGAAGCAAGCCGTAATCTCCCGTCGCCGTTGCCAAATACACGAGGATGTAACACCCCCCCGTTCAATATGTCGCATGTCGTTACTGCAGGGATTGGCGGGAGTGCCAGGTCAGCCCGGGGAACCAGGCAAAGAGGGCAAAAGGGTGAGTAAACAGAGACACTCGGGCTGTTGTGTGGCCTGACTGCAAGGGTTCCGGCCCAGGGAAAAGGCCAAACGGCAGCTGAGTGGCTTTTGTCGTCTGGGAATAGGCGAAGATGATCTGTAGGCCCGCAAAGAGTCAAGGGGAGCTGCAGGGCTGGCTGTGTGACAATTAATATATAGTCGTCAAGGTTAAGGGGTCACACTACACACACACACTCACTGTGTGACTGGCAGCACAAATGGTTGAGTCCCGCTGGGTGGACTGTTTTCAGTCCCTTCCTCTCTAGTCCTCAGGCCAGATTCGATTTGAAATAAAGGTACAGTCTGTGAAAAAAAACATACTTTGGCCCTTTTGGTTGGTCGCTCTGTGAAGTCATGTTACTTTCAATGCAGCTCGAGTTTTTGTCCACATGCAGATATCAACAAAACAGTGCTAGTTTCAACCTCTCAAACAGGAATTTTTTACATCTGTATGGATAAATGAACATCCTCATCCTTTACACACAGGACAACATTTTATTAACTTTTTATTGCCATGGAATAACCAGAAGTGAATCTACTTTATTGTCAGTCCATTCTTAGAGCTTACTTGAGTTTCATTACAGTTTTTCGCTAAATAAAAGCGATATTTCTAAAATTTCGACAAAGTGCAATTGCGATTTGCAGGTGTTTCCAATGAATGGTGTGAAACGCATGAGCCACAATTCTCATGAAATCTCGTCCCGTGAGATTTACAAGAATGATGTTTACTTATGTTTGTTTACGTTTGTTTGCGTTCAAGAATGGTTGTTATGTTTTTCTCATTGATTACTTGCTAAACATTTTCACTTGAAGTGAACTGGTCACGTGACCCCCGTACATCACGTCTGGCGACATGTAAATGCAAAAATAGTGTTTCCATGACACTTTTGCGACATACCTCTGTATTGATAGGTCTGTAAAACCACCTCATGAGAACGTAAAAACCTTTTAGCAGCATTTGAAAGGCTTTTCGAAGTTTGTAGGTGTTTCCATTGCCAGTTTTTTATTGCGATATTTAGGTTTTGCGCAATTCTAGGGGTAACGGAAACGCAGCTACTGCTGTTGCGCCTTCTGTTGTGCGTTTCTCAAGGCTTCTGATTGACCAGTGCGAATAATCAGAGAATTGGCGGTCACCTGTTCATTTGGTGTGTGCTCAACGTCATCTTACAGCCTGGACATACACTTAACTCTGCATGAGACTGTGTTTAAACGCTTCCTGTGTGCATCAGAGGCTGGAAAAAAAAACATGTTTTATAAAAAATCGCTACGCATATGTGTGTGCAGTCCATTAACCGCAGGTTGGAGTTTAAGAGCCAGTATATTTAACGAGGTATGAAAACTATGACACTCCGAAACCTTATGCTGGTTTGCTTTTCTCTTCATTCGTGCGTTTCAGCCAATATTGAGGCAGGCCTTAAATGAGCTGTAGAAATATGCTGCCGTCCCTCGACATCGCGGCAGAGAGGCAGTCGTCAAGGACGGGTGGAGAACTGTCTCCTTTGTGTCCCACCCTGTTGACTGGGCCAGCGCAGGCTCCGAGTGTGTGAGCGCTTTTGAATGTCTGACGGGGAATGGTCACAAAGCAGCGGGCAAAACATTTGGATCCGCCGCAGCAGACTGTAAAATATATAGTCGACTGAGCCATGGAGAAGCTGTAACTAGGTCAGGCAAATGTTTTGGGCTTTTTTTTTTGTTTTTTTTTTTGGTTTTTGTTTTTGTTTTTCAGGTTTTTTAACTTGAGGCATTTGGACTTTCAGGAATTTTAACCCTTTCTGTGAGCAAATGCAAAAACAGTAGCAGTGTATGACTCATGCAGCCATTTACCGAAATGCGACGCCGCGCACACACACACACACACGCACAACCACTATATTGGCAGCATAGGAAAAATGTGCTCTGAGGCTGCTGCGGCTGCGGCATCTCCCTGCCTCATTAGTAAAGGGCTGTATTATAGCTCACCTGCCTGAGTGTCACAGCTATCAATTATAGCGTGCACTGCACCTGTGCAATATGTTCCCCCGTGATAATTATTTTCGATAAAGTAGCTGCCTCCGCACTCAGTGTTGTGTCTTCTTTCCAATTTCTCCCTATGTCTCCTGTGCAAAAACAGACCAGAAAGTTGACACATGTCCTGCTGCCACCACTGCCGCCACTCCTGCTGCTGCCTCTGCTGTTGTTGTTGTTGCCGAAGACACAGTCCTGACCTATTAATACCTCTTTGATGACGGGCTGACTTCACGCTGGCTGTTAATCTGCTAAGGTTTCTGCTTATTCTTAGCTCCAGGAGCACCCATGTGGTCCAGGGGGGAAGTTGTTGACCAACTGGTGCATCTCTGCGGCTCTGATGTCCTGTTTCAGGATGGGTGGCGGCGCCGGGGCATGTGTGTATCGTTATCAGGGTGCCAGCTTGTGGCCGAGCTGAGACAAGCAAGACAATCTCACCCAATTAGCAACTCTTGTCCGCGCTTGTAGTAGCTCATTGGTTTCGCCCGCGAGCCGTGGCTCCTGTACTGGGTGGGGAGAGAGGCGGGGAGGGTGGAGGTTTGGGGGGGGGGGGCAGGGACGCAGGGACGCAGAATAGCCTGACACACAGTGACCACTCAGCATCCTTCATACAATAGCCGGGAGTGGAGAGCTTTCACAAGGCCTTAGATTCAAGCGGGACTATCTTTCACACTGTCCGCTTCAATTTATTGTCGAGGGAAAAGTACAAGTACTCAAAGCTATTTAGATTTACTTCAAGGAGATGCGTAGGACACCTCAGAAGGAGGGCGGGGGGGTTCAGAGGGGGCGGTCGAGAATGTCGCCATTTGCCTCAAATCCTCCGTGAAGCTCAAAGCAACGCGCACACGCGGGTCCGTTCTGTGACCTTCACAGAATCTTGATTTCATTTCGCCAAAGATGTCCAGGAATTAAGTGGAAATGCATTTCCCCTCCACGTCCCCATTCATAGTAATGCAGAGAGTTGGAGGCACCAAGCAGGACGCTTGCAGCATGTTAAAAAAAAAGAAGAAGAAAAAATAGGATCGCATAAAAGGATACGTCCCACTTGCAAAACGTAATGGACGAAAAATTTTGATCAAGCAATTTTAATGACGCGCTAAGCCCTGCGTTGTAATCACAGCGCCCTCATAACGCAGGTCAGGGAGGCAGTAGGGCCGCCTCTTATTTTTAGAGCCGTGTTCACGCCAGGAGACGCTCACCGGCGCGCACGTATATGTACGAGGGAGCGTTCGAAAGCCTTTGCCGCATCTGAACGGGGCTAGCGAGGGAAGAGCGGCGATGGAAAAGTGGCTTTCATTTCGCTATGCTCTAAATAAGCCGGGGGGGGGGAAGCAACCCACGCTCGGTCAGGAGGCGCTCGCATGCCTCCTTAAAGCCGAAAGCGTACGGGAACGTGGCGCGGCGGGGCCGGCTTATTCATGCGTTGCCAGGACTTGCTCGCGTCGCCCTCAGCGTTTCGCAGCGTTCGGGGGAAGGACATGTGTGGGTTCGCTTTCAGACGCGGCCGCATCCCCTCCGCGGTGGCAGGCTCCCGTGGATTAATAAATAAGCACCTTCAAAATCCCCCTATTACAGGATAGGTATTGGAGATTTAATCCACTGCTTTAAGCCTTATTAGCTGGATAAATATACCTGTATTAAAATAAAATAAGTCCTCGCTGAATATGAGTCCTTTTTTGGTTTTTCCTCCGAAGCTCAGTAAACAACCACATAGATGCACCTTTTTTTTTGTTTTGCTTTTTGTATTCTCACCGTCGTATGTTATGTCGCAAAATAGCACAAATGCGGAGCAATTAAAAATCCCCCTCCAGTTTTGCCGAGAGCCCGGCGCCGCGTCAAAGGATTCATTGTGTCCTGCTTTGGGGAATGCTCGTGTGCGACAGATGTGCTGCGCGGTGTTTGTTCTTCGACAAAGCCGCGCGGGGCGCAGAGATGATGAAACTCCAGCGAGCCCCGGAGGAAGGAGAGCGGCGCATCATCTGTCAACGTCGGATGAATAATGCAGCGCACATCCTCTCACTTTTTCATTAATTAATTTTGACCTAATGATTAAAGTAGTTAGTCAGCTCGTTTCGCTGGGTCGGAGTAGTTTTAAGTTGTCTTAACTTGGCGGGGCTCAAGCATCTGGTCTTGGAGGAGCATTGCCTGTTGTTGTTGTTTAGATTCTGTGGCAAATCTTCTTCCTCTTGACTTGTGTTTTTTTCCCGTGGGAGTGACCATCTGCAGAGGTTGTATGAGGTTTCGGTCTGTTGACACTTAACGGTACGAGGCAACTGCTGCAGGTGTCATGAGATGATTTAAGAAAAAAAAAAAAAAGCCCAATCCTGGCTCGAGCCCACCGCAATATTTCAGACAGAACCAGACCACTCGTTCAAAACAGAAGACACACATGACTTATTTCCTTCAAAATGTTCATCTATTGGATGACTTCTGAAAAGAAAGCACCATATTGGGCCAAATTAACAATGTTTTTAGCGTAGTCAGTGAGCCCTGGATATTAAAAAAGCCTATCTATACCTATTAGTATAACTCTTTAAGCCCTTTGTGATGTCACAGAAGGCGCTAGTCAGTTGTTCCTCACGTCCACTGAGACTGGCTCATGCTCATTTTGTTCTTTTCACCAGGCGCTGCGAGACGTCATTGTTTTTACAGAAGACTGTAAACAGCGGGCTAAATCTGCTGTTTTCTGAAGATCAATTTATTCAGTGCCTGATTATTACGATCATTTCTCGGTGTCTTTCAGTGCATTTGGTGCACGCAGGGCTTCTTTGACACGCGATTCCTCTCGTCGGGGATTCGAGAGGCGGTGAAAAAAACAACTCCGATCCGTTTCCACATCCCGGCTCGGCTCTCTTGAGAGAATTATTCAGCAGAGCCTCCGTCTCCAGCCTTCTTCCTGCGCTCTCACGTCACATTTGTCATCCGCCATCGCCCGAGATCACGGGGCGGCGCGGCCCCCAGATCAATGCGCGTCAGAAAGTGCGGCGCACGCACACTTTCTTGGTTTCCTCTCATGTGTCAGAAAAGTGAAGGAATGTAACTAATGACTACAACAGCTGCCCGGGTACTTTAAAGTCGCGCGTGTGTATAATCTGTCAAAACAGTTGGGGAGATCGTTCGTCTCGCCGCCGTTTGGGGACAGTTGAGGTCCACACTTCTGAAGATGAGGGACGTAATTGCTGTCTTTTTTTTTGGGTGGGTGCGGCCGGGGAGGGGGGTTGGGGGGTGTTTGAGGATTCAAGAAGCCCTGCATTGACAGAGCAGGACAGCTGCCTATAAGTCACCGCAGAACCACCGTGCCTCTCCCTCCCTCCGTCACCCTCCTGCTGCCACAACGGTAGCCTGTCCGCAGGAAGCAGGAGCAACTCGCTCCGAAGCAGCTGGTGGTTGTCCCCGCCCCCCACCCCACCCCACCCCACCTTTAGCTGGGAGACCACGTGCGCACGTTTGATTGCGAATATGCGCGGAACAAACGACCCTTTTCAAAATGCCACTGCTCCTCTTCCACTGGACCGGGCGTAATGCAGGTGCGCCGCGGCCTAAACATTAGTGTCAGCTCGTATACGATGTCATTCATTCACTTAAATCCAAGTATCCTTGTCGAGCGCGTAATGGCCTCTGTCAGTTAACCTGATTTGGCCCGCAAAAGTGCAGCGTTCACCCCGGGAGCCGGGGAGAACGCACGCCGCAACCGGAATTTCGATGCCTCCGCGCAGGAACGAGCTAATGTTGTTCCGAGATAATTGGGCCACCGCAGTGTATCGTATATTCATATTTTATCCGATGGACTTGGCAGCGCTTCACTTGGATCAGTCAGCCCCCCTCCTCTCCTCTTCCGAGGTGGGAGGAGTTTTGAGCTCGTTGGTGGGAGGGCCGGAACATTTGGCAGCAGCTTCCTGCGCCATAGGTGGAGGAGGCAGACGTGCGCAGCCACGCGGCCGGCTGTAACAGACTGCTGACCTCCACCGCAGCACCTGCAGGGAGAGATTATTAAGTAACGAGTCCCTGGTGAGAGCACCAGCCTCCCTGCCAGAAGTTCTCCACAGGAGGCTGCCGCTGATTTGGGCGATACAGGGGGCAAAAAATGGCATAAAATTACAGCACTTTTTTGTCGTTTTTTCTTTTCTTTTTTTTTTATCACTCCACAGCAATGATAATAAATATTTTATTATTTCGTGAGAATCTTTCATCAGGAGCCCACAGGCGGGTTAGAGATCTGTGCACTCGCTGCCTTCATCTTTCTTTCAGCGATGTGCCGCCTGTTGAACAAAAATCTCCCACAAAAGCTCCACATTATGTCACCCAAACAGAATACTGAGAAATGAGGAGCGTCCACCCTCACTTGTTCTGCTCGCTCCACTTATCGGAAAGTGTGGCCTGAAACACAGGCAGTTTTGGCAATGTGCTCTTTATGATGTCACAAAGGGCAGTTTAGAAACCTGGCAGATATGTCTGGCAAATTACTGGCAAAAGCCTCCAGGCGGTTGTTTGTTCCACTGTTCGTTTTTGTCCCTACGGTTTTAGCAGTAAGCTAAAACTTGGCTGTAAACAGAGGGCTAAGTAGACTTTTTCTTTGATAGTTGATTGTCTGAAGCTGCTCTGCTGGAGTAAAATTGAATCTGAAAATGTGAACACTATGAATAATGTGGGACCTTTAAAACTGAATTGAAATGTTGGCTGAACAGACTTGATCAAAAGTTTGGCTCAGTTTTTGTGAAACTTGTAATAGAAATTTTTGAACTTGAAGAAGGTCAAGTGCAGTTCATCAGGAGTCAAAAACACCCGGATTCACCTGTGGCAATGGAGTTGTGACTATGTATTTATTCCCGCTGTGCAAGTGGAGCAGGCGACCGGCTCTTATTGATGCGCTGCGTCTTTAAAGCTGCGTTTAAATACAGTAACATGACGTGGATATGTAGTTACACTTTTGGCCCGACCTTACCGGAGCTCAGTGCTGCAGCGTGGCACGGAGGGAAGAATTTACAGGTCAGCAGGACTCACAGCTGAGATTTTACGGTGAGATTTACACCCCCTGTGCCTTTTACAAGCGGCGGGGGCGGTGCTTTAACCCTTTGCCGTGCACGCGGAAAATCCCCCTCGCCTTCTCTGCTCCCGTCCAACATTCAAATTAAGAAATAAAAAAATATAAAAACCCAAGGAGCCGTGCTTTTGACATCTGTATCGCACCAGGAAGGCAACACGTTTGCCCAGTGCACAAGGCAATTAATCTTAACAATGTCAAGTGCATTGGGACGGAGGATGAAACAAAGATTTGACCTGATTGGCTGTGAAAAGGTCTCGCGTTCGGGCCCAGCTGGGGAAATGGGAGGGCTACGGAGGGCGGGAGGGTGGAAGGAAGGGAGGTCGGGGGGGCAGGAAGCGTCGTGCACAGGACAAGGACAAATGCAAAGAGCTTTTGATTTATCCGTCTGGCTTGTGTCGTTTCCCCAGGATGAGGAAACATCTTTGGGGTGTCCTGAATAAACACACATTAATCCCCCACTTAATTAAAAGGGGGAACAAATACTGGGGGGGGGGCAGGACTTTGAAAAGGGCCAACCCGATCTGTGCACGCTCACCTGTAACAAGCCCGCTGTTCAACAAGGGCTAATGTAGGCCAAAACATCCTCTGAGCTTTGGCCAGGACCGGCGTAGCAGCGTAGCCTCGCGCGTTGACTTCCTCTGGAGACGGAGCTGCGCTGCCCAGCGGCAGGGCCGCTCCGCCGAGCCCTCCGAGCGGATGCCCCCGCTACCCCACCCCTGCCCCCAGAGCCGGTGCCCTCCACGCCGACGTTCTCCGCTTCCGCGTCGGCCGGGTCAGCGGCGCGCTAATGCGGCGCCGCGTGTCAGAGCGGGTCGGCCAGAATGAATTCGCTGAGTTATGCGGGCGGACGGGAGGTGACGAGAGCAGGTGACCGCTGGCGGCCGAAGCTGTTTGGCTTCGTCTTTTCAAACGTCTCTCATCTCGCTACCAAAACACGATCTCGATACGCAAGAAAACTCCGGCGGGCGCCCGAGGGCGAGCTGAGGCTGTTTTTTTTTTTTTTTCCAGTCTTGAGAAGAAAATTTTTCCAATAACTCGCGGCGCAGAAACGCAGAGTGACGGTGGAGTGCGGCAGATGTTGTTGCCGAGTTGAGATCGATATTCTTTACAGAGACCCAATTTCTCTATTACGCGCTAAAAGCTTGAGTATTATCCAGCCACTAGCTATTACCGTACACGTATAAAAGGAATATCACAGTCTTTTTACAAACCTTTTAGCCCCCTGTATGTTAACACAGCCCTATGTTTAATGGCAGGTATGAGTATGTGGCCTTTTTACACAATACGCAATATGAGAGGTTTTTTCCTAGATGGAAAAGACATTATTTTTCTTCATTTTCTTATATACAGGGTAAATAAGGTTTTGTAAATACCTGACAGTTTTGACAGACTTTCGTCTTTCGTCTTCATCGTCACCTTATCACCTGATGTTTCCTTACATAAGAAAACTATTGAAAACCTGATGTTTCATTTCGCCACTTGTGACTTTAAAACAAATAAACACTCTTGCCCAAGTGCAGTCATGTTTCAGTGCAAATAAACACTCTTGCCCAAGTGCAGTCTTACAACATGTAACCTTTTGGGTGGTGAGATTACTGCGTTTACACTCTGACCTCCGAGAAGTGAAGACGGAGGGTGAGAAGAGTACATTCCATCCCCTGAGCCGACTCGGTCGAGCAACGTTAGCCAGTTACAAGTTAACCTAGCGGGCGGACGGCGGCCCAGTTTGAAACAGAAGTAGTTGCAGCGGCAAATGAGTGGGCTCGCCAGGTAGGCCGAGGCACGTCCGAAAGCTAGCAGCTAGCAACAGTTATCGGCTAATCGGCTAGCACGCTGCCTCTAAAATATGCTCATACCTACTGCCATTCTGAAATCCCAAGGTGTAACGGGTGAAGCGGAAGAGCAAAGGTGAAAAGCGGGTGGGGGGAGGAGGAAGCCATGGCGACCGCAAAACAAAATTGCCCGTAATCGTTGGGCACTTTGGGGCTGGAGGTAAATTTTGAGAAATTGCTGCTTTTTTCCTTCCGAAACTGTGTGAAAATTGACGGTTTTGCTTTCAAACATCTCCGTCTTGCCTGAGTCATTTTTTTATTTTTTGGAGGGACAAGGACAGGAAGTATCTCCGGGCACAGGAGGGGAGGAGGGAAGGCAGCCGAGCCCTGCATGCATGCGGCAAAACACTGGGGCGCAGTAGCAGTAGCAGTAGCAGCAGCGGCGGCGGCAGCGGGAGGCTGCATCACTTGAGAGCAGCGCCGCTACAGCCACATATTCCGATTCTTCACACTTTCATCCTGCCCCGCGACCGATTCAGCTACATTCATCTGCGTCCACTTTAATGGGCCCTGCCAGGGAGCGGCAGCGCGTTCAGGGCGGCTTGATATTATACAGATGGTAGCGCAGCATCGAGCGCGCGCACGGCCGTCGCGCAATTTGTTATGCACGGCGATGAGTGATGCGAAGCGTAAGACTTGCCGAGGGCTAGCTACCCAGTCGGCACGCCCGTGGAGTCTTTGCACAGCGTGTTCTCCATGACCTCAAATATTTGGTTTGTAAAATGAAGCGCGCTGGGTTTTATTGAAAGGATTTATTTATTTTTTTTGTCCACCTCGTTCTTTTCTCTCCTAGGCCGCGGATAACGCCTTGTAATGAAACACTCGCGCGTCTGTAAACGCGAGTGGCCCGGTAGCTGCAAAGCGGCTGAATAACGCCGGCCAAAAAGTCCAGATGAGACTGTGAAATTTCTCCAAGAGCCAAGACTAATAACAGCATCCATTAGGAGATGAGAACATTCGGCGAGGCCGGGCCGTGCCAGCCAAAAGGAGAGCCAGCAGGCGGGAGTGTGGGGGGGGGGGCGGTAGTACGGCGTGAAGTGTAGGAACTGGTCTTGTGATTTAATATAGATTTATCGACTTTGCCGCATAAAAATGCAAATTCCGATCATATCTGCGGGCCTCTTTCCTCTCCTTAGGAGTTGTTAAAGTCAACGAGCTCTTAAAACTCACGGCCTCGGGTGCGGCCGCTGTAAAGACTTCTTCTTCTTTTTCTTCTTCTCCTTCTTCTTCTTCTCCTTCTTCTTCTTCTTGTCTCGCCCTCTCTCCCCTCCCCGCTGTCTGCGGCGCCTCCCGTGTGTTTTGCCTCCGCCTCGAGTGTTTGCACACAGAGCGGGGACGACACGTCTCCCATCCCGGTTGCCAAAAAAACAACAAAATGGCCCTGAAATGGGGATTTTATTAAAAAGAATTTACGCATTGATATGCTACATCCCTTGTCATGCCACCTGTGTCCCCCTTTTTTTGTGTCACGCGGCAGCCGAAGGGGAGACGTGATGCGGTATGGAAATGATTGTCACTCTCACTCAAGCTCCACTATGTTTTTTCTTTTTCCTTTCCCGTCTCCTCTGTGGAGATGCGTGCTCTTCATTGCAAAAACCCTCTGCAGAAAGAAAGAAAAAAAATATCCTTTATGGTATTCTGTGCCTAATTGCCAGGCTGCCTAATTAGTCATTGTACCCAACACGCACATACTTCTGTGCGCCCAGGACATCCATCCACTCGGATGGAGAGCGTACAGTCATCCCTGCTGACTCCGTCCCTTCCCGCCGCGCCTCCCCCCTGCGCAATGCGTTTGCCACGAAGCTAGTTTGCCATCTAGTGGCGGCGGTGCGAATCGCTCCCGCGGAGCCGCATATATATATATATATATATATATATATATATATATATATGGATAGGATCCTCCAGATCCTCCAGAGCCGAGAGCCATAGGTGCAGCTTTTGGCCGGCTCCGGTCTCCAGTGCGGCGTCAGCCGCCTCCTTTTCTAACATCCCGGGAATATTTAGATGGCTGTGAGTTAAAGGCAGCCACTCAGGAACGATTGGAGTGGGGGAGAGAAAGGGGGGGGGGGACCCGCTAAGCTGCATTTGAGTCTCTGCCAGGCAGCTGTCGGCTTTGCCGTTCTCTTCCTGCCCTGGCCGCTCCTCTTCACCCTCAGTAAACAACTGGAACAAATCCTATTTTATTGAGGCTCTTACCAAAGTGCAAAGGATCTCTGCAGCTCCAGTGCCCAGCAAACCCCCCCCCCACTCCTCCTTCTGTACTGGTGCTGCATCCTAAGATGGCATCCAAACAAGCAATGGTAGTCAGGAGTGTGTGTGTGTGTGTGTGTGTGTGTGTGTGTGTGTGTGTGTGTGTGTGTGTGGTGGTCGAGGGGAAAGTTGGATTTGCCTTCTCACTCTGCTTAATTGGATTCTTAATCAAAGCAGGTGAGGGCCCGCGCGGTTCGGCCGCGTGTGTTTTTCTGACATTTGGAGCGAACCAGCGCGCGATCGATATTTACCTCGGGCGACGCTGACAGCTGACTTGACACCGTGAAAAGCAGGTTTTCGCTGCGAAATTCCTCCGGCGGCGGCAGCTGCGGCGGCGGCAGCGGCAGCCGAGGAGGTGGATGTGTGGAGCGTCTGTCCTCCTCCCTCAGCTGACGGGCGGCAAAGACGCCCAGAAGCAGCTGAGCGGTTTACACACTGGGCTCACCGGGAGGGGGGAGAAAGACAGCACAAGAGCTTCCTCAGATTGTTCTAGTGAGATTGTTCACACTGAATTGTGGCCGGGGGGTTAAAGTTATTTCTCTATTGTTTGGGGGGGAAAAACCAAATGCCTCTTTAAGACGAGCCCTGTGCATTTTATTTGTTCCCACTTGCATGTTAAACCATAGAACCGGTGTTGTGAAGCTCGATTACAAGCGTTTTTACTGGCCTCCTCATTATGGTTCGCGGTGCAAACATTTGGAATGAAAAATGAGCAAGTTCCTTCGGGGTGGGGGGCGGGGGGGTAGTAAAGGATGACATTTCAGAATTAATTGCCGAATAAATTAGCTTGTGACAGTTGCGCCAATTATCGCCCGTATCTCAATCGCCGCTTTTTTTTTTTTTTTGCTCTTAGTTGTATGGATATCTGAGGGTTTGCAGATGCATCCTGGTGCGGGTTGGTCCCTCTTTCACACAGCACGACAAACACCCCCCCACCCCCATGGGAATGAGCCGCGACCGGCGGCCCGGATGCCGAACGCTCTCCCCCTCTCTTCCAAAATATCTCCACGCTTTTCACGGTTGCTTCATTAATAATTAATCTCTCAAAGGTAAAAGTGAATCTAGTCCCATCGAGTCGGGATGAACTCCTCGAATTGCTTCCCCTGTCCAATTAACAAACCAAATCTCAAAGAGTGCTTAATTAATACAGCAGTTGACAAAGGGACAGAGTTGACACAGGGGCCCGTATTACAGAAACTTTGATCTAAAGTCTTAAGCCCAGATAAGAGGATGCAGAGATTGGATTTTTCACACTTTGCTTTTTTTTTTTCGCAGAAGCAAATCTTTGCTAATTTTTAGATCTTATCCCAGGTTGTGAAATCCCAGGCAGTTAATCCCAAAACTGCTAATAGACATAAATGTTTGTTACCTAGCAACCGACACTGCTAGTCCTGCCTTCCCCCATGAAGCAACCAGGAAAATATCACAACAAGGGGGGGGGCGAAAAAACATACAGGCAGCAGCCTCTCCGTCACCTCCGAGGAATTGTTACAGGAAAAGATGCTTTTAATGATGCGGTCTTGTGTCAGCATAGAGTTGCTTTTTTTTATAAAACATCCTTCCTAGTTCCCAAGACTTGAACTATATTGTATATTTACAAAAATACAGATAATTCTACTTGGCTAAATATTACTGTGTGATCTAAGTGGATGGATCAACAGGTCAGCTGAAGGTCATCTCACCTTGATGATGCTCAGTACAGCTGCGCAACCCTATACAGACCCTTTTCAAAAAATTAGAATATCATGGAAAAGTTTCCATAATTCCATTCAAAAAATCAAACTTTCATAGATTATAGATTCAGGGCCCACAATGTAAGTGATTTCAAGTACTTATTTGTTTATTTTTACATAATTTTGGCTTCCAGCTCATAAAACCAACGAAAACAGGATTTCAAAAAATTAGAATACTGTGAAGAAATCAACCCAGATTTTGCAGGGCATGATTTTTTTAAACTGAGTGTCATCTACTAAACTCAAAGCACCTGCACAGGTTTCCCCAGGTGTCATTAAATTGCTTCAGTTTGGTTGAATTGTCTCTGTTCGGTTCAACATGGGGAAGACTGCAGACTTGACAACTGGCCAGAAGAACATCATTGATACCCTCCATAGGATGGGTAAGCCACAAAAGTTTATGGCCAAGGAGGCTGGTTGTTCACAGAGTGCTGTGTCCAAGCATATCAATGGAAAGTCTAGTGGAAGGGCAAAATACGGCAGGAGAAAGTGCACCACCAAAAGAGATGACCGTGGGCTTCAGCAGATTATCAAACAGAGAAGATTCAAGATTCTGGCAGAGATACAGAAAGAGTGGAATGAGGTTGGAGTCAGAGCTTCAAAAATCACCACATTCAGACACATCCGGGAGATGGGCTACAAAAGTCGTGGTCCCCGGGTCAAGCCACTTCTGAGCCTGAGCCAACATAGGAAGCGTCTCAACTGGACCAAGGAGAAGAAGGACTGGACTGGAGGCAGAGTTGACAATGATAAAAGAGAAATATAAAGCGACAATTTAAACAGTTCACCTTTTACCATGGATGTTGTGACATGAAATGCAAAACAACCAAGTCACATGACAACACCACAGCCGAAAAGTAATTTGAGTGTCTCAAAATAGTGATTGATAAATATATCTATAATTTTGCTAATAAAGTTTTTTATCTGTTATTAGCATTTTATCCCAATTTAATGATCATAATTAAGTCACTGTTAGATTGATGAATTGACTGACTGACTGACTGACTGACTGACTGACTGTTTGATTTATAGATTGATATTTCTAGATTCCATTGCCGCGTGTTCTTTTTTTTTAATTCCTAAATGGCACGGAGAAATGAGATGACTTCATCATCATCACAGTTGTGCCTGCTAAGCAAACACAGCTGCTCCTCATCAGCTTAATACCGCAGTCCAGCCAAATGCGCTTTAGACAAAAGGCTCAGATGGCCGACGTGCGCGTCCCCTGCAGGGAGACGGGCCTCATCTCAGCCAGAGAGAGTGGGAGTGGCATGTGAGGATTCCAGTTATGAAAAGGTCATCTCTCCCATGAGCGACATAACGTCTCTCGCCAAGTTGGCTGAAGGAAGTCGCACGGTGTCCCTCCAGGACTTTCAGGCTGCGCTAACACACAGGCAGTAGGTGGAAGAAGGGAAGAACAGTGGTGCTGACGGCTGGGCCAGTCAATTATTTGGATTCCGCTGGAAGACAGTGCTAAGTTGTTGCCTTGTCGTCGCAGTAAACTTTTCTCACACTTTGGCCAAAATATTTTCTGGGTGGTGGTTTATCGCCCTATTACTTGTAGAAGTGCACCTGTGAGTTCCCACACAGCCTTCAGACGTGACATCGCAATGTCGTAAGAGATTTCAGCATCGGATTTCCTCAGCTCAGGAAACACGAAACCTCACAATGCCCACGATATGACGGCAAGAGTCGTATCTCCAGTTGAAGATGTTCTACAGGCTCAGGTCGCTTTTATTTGATGCTGCAAAGGCAGATTTGATTCAAGCGCAAGCAGCATTGACACTGTTATGTACATCACGTACAACAAGAGCACATGAATTTCAGTCAGACTGCTGAAATGTATATGTCACTGAATAAAGTTCTTGGTATAATGGGGGTTTAAAAGGCTGGAATTTGATTTTGGTGGTAATGCCACATTTACCCACTAGGGGACAATGGCAGCAAGACTTAGTACTCCTAACTAGGGCTGGGTACCAAACTTCGATACATTTGTAGCTCCGATTGTATCGACTCCAAAGTCGCTGACAGTTGACTTTCACATGATAGAGGCGTAAACCAAAGATGCCCGCGAACTTCTGTTTGCATTAGAGTGAAAACTATTGTAAAGCCAAAGAAGCACCTTAATGAAGTGTGGCTCCACTTTGTTAAGGTTAGTTTAAAAAAATAAAGCAAAATGCAGCATTCATGCCGAGGATGTAGCAACAAAGGACGGGAAGACAGCAAACCAGATTTGGAGCAAATCCTGAATTGAATCAACCATTAAAATGCGTTCAAGTTTTTGGATCTAATTTCAATCTATTTTTGCTTTTAAAACATCCAGCATCAGAAAAAAAGTATTGCTCTTGAACCGGTATCAAAATTGGCTTTGGATCAGAAACAATTCTAATGATAGTGAGCTCTACTCTTAACTGATGATAAATCCTGCTCCTCCCGCACGCGAGTCTGCTCGCTCTGCCCCAGAATCCTCTCCCACGTCTTTCGCCACGCCGCTGGATGAACGCTTCAAAAATAAATCTAAATGACTTGAATGCAACTCTGCAGGAAAAAGAGGCGAGCTCAGTGCTAAGACCTGAGCCAAAGCCCTTTTATTCATAGCTCCCTTATCTTCCCTCCAGAGATTCAAATTAGCACAGCGCAAAGGATAAGAGATCAAATGTCAGGAGAGAGGGGGGAGAAAACTGGGGTGGGGGGGGGGGGTGTTAACATCGAGCTGATTTACCTGCTAACGATTATCTCTGCGTGTAGGACGGGGCGAGGGGGAAGAGGAGGAAGAGGGGGAAAAAAAAATCATCCATCACGTTGTCGCCGTAAGCTGTGTGTCAGGTGCGAGTCGCCACCTGTGGTGTTGGTTTCTGAAGGCTCATGCAGCTTATCGACTGACCCCTCTTGACAAGGGCGTTTGTCAGGTGGATTACCGGAGCTTTCTGATGGTATATCTGCTTTATTGCTTAAAAAAAAAAGAAAAAGAATCGCGACGTGCATTTCGGCCGACGCGTGGCGGCTCGTCGGACACGGAGAGTCTCCGGGAATGTGTTGACATTTGGGATAAGGATTATAGAGTGATCATAAACGACGGCTCGCTGCTGCTGCTGCTGCTGCTGCTGCTGCTGCTGCTGCTGCTGCTGCTGCTGCTGCTGCTGCTGCTGCTTGTTGACTTTGCCTGTAGGTTCGAGGCAGGCTCAGTTGTTGCTGCAGCCTGGTTGGACGTCTAGCTTTGAGACGAACAGCGACGCACACTGACGGTTCCCTCTTTTCCAATTTCCCCGCCCACCTTCTCCCATCGTTCCCTCCCCACTAGTCTCTGCATTCCTCTTTGTCTCCCTCCTCCACCCCCCCACCCCCTCCTTTAATCTACCGCAGCGACCTAAAGCAGGGCTCCATACTGCAGCACTCAAATAATAATCGAGCGCTAAGATGTTGTCAAATTCATAGGACGGCGAGGCGTCGCTTAGCAACAGGGACAGCCGGGTGATCCGACAGGAACTGGAAGTCGGTGGAAGGGAAGGAGCGGGTTGACTGACAGGAGACGAAGTGGGAGAGTGAAGAGGAGGTGACAGGGGAAACAGAGGGGCTGAGACTGGAGTAATAGGGTGGTGACATTATGCAGAGAGGACGAGGGATAAGCGAGCACAACCAAAGGTGTGCGGAGACGGCGGCTTGTAAGATCGAAGGAACTTTGGCCAGAAACTCTCAAGCGTATCTACGAACACATACGTATACAAAGAGTTTACAATCCTTTTTTGTTCTACAATCCAATAATAACAGATTGAATTGGAGTATAAAGACGTACGGAAAGTTTGAGCATAGTTTTGAAAGAGCTGGATTATTAAATGATATGTGCGCCATTGACTTCATGAGACTTGTTGCAGTTTTGACTCAGTGTACACAATGAAAACCAGCTCAAACTTAGCAGTGCATAGTGCAATACTGCACCGCTCAATAAGGTAGATTCAACCAGAAACAACCCGGCGACAACAGGACACAAAGACCTGAAGATTTGCTCCGCTTAGCTGCCACGTGGACGTTTTTGTACAAAGAGGTCGGGCATTGGAGAATCTGCCATCTCACTTGTTGGTTCTACGAAACCAGATAAGTCATTTTCCCTATGATTAAATGTCTGTACGGTGGAGGCTTCTATCACACGGCGCCCAGACAGCAAAAGGTCAGTCCACAAAATACCAATTTCCCGTCCAATCCTGAGGCGTTACTTAAGTCGGCGCGGTCCTCTGGGCGAAAGGTGTTCGCCGTCCACGCCGTGTCGGGTTACAACATACTCTGTGACAAATGATAAAGTCGATAAAATTGCATTTACACAGAAGCAAACTTAAAGCCCAGCGTTAACGCTTCACACCTTTGTCCCTCATCGGGTCCGAAAGCCAGAGTGCCCCCTGCGCGGGCAGTTCCTCGCGTGTCACTGGCAGGTGGTTAAAGTTTGGAGAGTCGACCGAGTGCAAACAGGGATGACAGCTTTGCTCCGGACAAATGATTTTGTGTCAGCGTGCAGTGATTTTTGTCTGGAGCAGTCTGCTAAGTGACGGCAGGGAAAAAAGAAAAAGAAGAAAACACAAGGTCACGCTGCTTTTAACGCATGCTTTTTGCTTTTGCTGGGAAAATGAACTCTTGGTGTCCCATGCAAATAAATTACTAAAAGTGATACAAATTAACTATTTTAGTTATGCTCTGTGTTGTCTTTCTCTCAGGCACCAAAAAACTGAAAAACTTTAACCGTCAATAAAATTGAAACATTGAAACGTTGTTTTACAGAAAACAGAGCATTTTTGTTTACACATGTAAGCATATAAGCAGTGCAATAACGTCTATTATGGCGTTGCCATCCAAACACATGACAGCAGCACCTGCATTGAAATGCGTTTTCATGAAGGCTCCAATCCATAATTTAAATGCGCTCCTTTTTAGCAAGTAGAACGTGTAAATTACACTCTCCAAGACAATTACATTGAAAAGTAACATTACCGTGTTGTTATTGGTTGCATAAATTGCCCCTTCGCTGCGCCACTTTGCTCCAGCCCTGTGTTTAACCGCACTCTGACTCCATATTAATAGAAGCCGAGCCGCAGCCCGCCGCCCTATGCCTTGTTGGTAATTCGTATGTGGACATAACATTTGCATGCAATTTGGCACTTAGAGACATTTAATGGCAGATGTGGAGAAATAATTCTGAAGAGCTGCATAATTTATGACCAACTTGGCATAATGGCGTATGAAATATTCATTAGCCAAATTACTTATTTGTGTAATCTGCTTTTGTTGCTCATCAAGAAAGGGCAGCGGCAGAGCTTGAGGGGAGAACAAACAGAATGGTCTGCTTTTGCAGCCATAATGATTTGGAGTGGGCCAGTGCTTTTTCTGTGAAAGTGCACTAATAAGAGCATCACCGATTTAGTTTGTGAGTCACAGGCTGTACAATACATTTGGCTACAACGCTGTCGCCCAACAACTTTGCCTTCTTTTTTTTTTCTACATAGTTATTCAACTCGGAAATTGTACTTATCCATCTCACCAGCGTCAAACAAACACTGTTTTTAGCTGGTTTTAAAATTGCACTGAATTCCAAAACCAATCTACTCCCATTTAGTTGTCATTAAAGTGGGAAGCAGCTGCTGCTAGCTGCACCCTAAAGGGATCCTATTATGAATGACTTGTTGACCTATTATGATGCTTCTGGCATGCAAACTAAAACACCAAGCACGAAAAATGACAACTTGCGCTTTTCAACGTTGGCTGTTTTTTCTGAGTTACTGCTCTGAAATGAGCTGTAGCCAATGCTAGCTGTGAGCAGCTAGCCTGTTGCAAAGGAGTTGGCTGGTTCAAATGCGTGAGAGAAACAATTTTGTAAGGCCTGTACAGCTTTTTGACCGAAACATTTAATTTTATATGTGGGGATTTTGAATAAGAAACAGCAACATCAAGTGGTTAGATTTCAGATCCCAGCATCTTTCACCCTCTCTCTCCCCCTCCTGTGCTTGCCCGTGAACTACAGTGGCCTGAGCACTCAAACCTGTACAGCTCGTCCACTTTCTTCCTTGTTTGTTTATTTGAAGACCCAAGCTGTCACCCCAATTACAAAACACGCTGGCAGGCGGGCTGAATTGAACTTGAACTTGGGCTTCCTTAAAAATATGGCAGTGCAAGATGGCAGCTAACTATATTTATATTCTTATACATAAATAAGAACCATTTTATGGGTAGGAAAACCAAATTATTTTTATTGTTCTGCGAGTATACACTTCTATTAATGTATTGATGATCAGTATGTTAAGCTTTTAACCAATATAAAAATAATGAATGTTACACACTGAACCTTTAAATCTGGTAGGGGCCATAACAGGGCCCTTTTTAAACCCCAAAAGAAGAGAGAGAGGACATGATAGATGGTAGATGATAGAAAGATACTGAAACTCACATAAAAGCAACTGCTAGCATAGCTACCGCTTGAGTTTTGCTCATGTTGCACAAGGCAGTCACATTGCTAATGTCGCTAATAACCTCACTAATTGCCACTTAATACCAATAGCGAGCCACAGTACACAAGTAGTTTGTAACTGGCCTAAACGATGTAAAACATTTTGATTGGTCACCTCAAATGCGGTCACACAGTCATCGCAGCCTAATGTGATTCACATAAAGACCTCTCAGGTTCATAGACTCCGCTCCTGCCTCTGCTCCAGCAGTAACACATTGCAACCCCGCTCATCTCCGCTCACCATCAAGCGTGCGTCGCATCAAGGCTAACATTAGCAGAGGATGAAAAGATACTGGCCAAGGTTGCGTTGGCACATCAAACGGCAGCTCTCATCCCCCCTGAGCAGAACCTGCGCCAGTCCCACTGTGCCGCTATTAAGGTTAATAATTATACACTTTGGCCTGTCATGTTTTTTATCGTTCTATAATCGGCGCACCTCAAAGAGATCAACATAAAAAGCAAACGTATGTGCCAGTGCGCATGCAAACAGATGATGAAATGCGGAGTGTCAGTCTCTCAGTGAAGTTTTTTTTTTTCCCAGGCAAATGCACATGCCAAATGGCGACCCAGTTTACTAAAGTGTGCGTGTGCGTGTGTGCGAACACGTGGAGTGTCAGAGGGAAGAATCGGGGGGCGGGGGGCGCTTTGAGATTCTCCGCTTCTGCCTTTTTTTTTTCTAGCCGTAGATCTGCATCGCCTCTCAACCCGACGTTAAAGAGAGTGCGAGCACTCGCGTGCACTCGCGCCGACACAGACAGCAGAGGAAAAGAAAAGAAAAGGGCCCGGCGCGGCAACTGCGTCGGATGATGAAACTCCTATTAAGGCGAGCGGTAATCATATTTAGCACTTAAGATATCTGCTTTGTCTCACGCCCCGGCTGTTGATTAGAGCTGCCGTACAGTGAATTGATATTGGCCAGAGTATTAAATTCTCATAATTGAGTTGATTCTGCACCCGCCTCGCGCCGCAAGGAGCCGGCTAATTCCAGGCGCTCCTTGTAAGGCGCCGCCAGTGATGTTCTGCCAGTTTATGGGATAGCCGTGATGGAGTTTCATCCTCTTTCCTGGCACGGGCGCGCACGAGCCCTTTTTGCTGCGAATTATAGCAACTTTGGTCCGCTTCGGATGGCGTTACAGCTCATTAAGATGTCAGCTTTTCAAGATTCCTGCACTTTTCTTTTCTTTTTTCTTTTTTCTTTTTTCCGCCGCGCTTCAGTAATTTGAACATCAAAATATTTGTATCCTTGTGACCTGGTTTTGCGGCGTCAGATGCAGATGCAGTGCGACAGATCTGTGGGGGTGGAAGGTTTTCGGCAACTGACCTGTTTGTTTTGCTGTTTTATTTTTCTTCTCCCGGGGTTGATTAATGCGCCGGGGGAATGGCACAGCTGGAGGAGAGGCGGTAAACCAGGGGGAGAGAACAAAGAGCAGCGGGCCACACGGGGTGCAGCAATTAAGCTGTTTTCTTCTTGTTAATTAAAAGCAAATTAGAGACGCTGACAGCAGAGGCTGTCGGGCCTTAATTGCAGGCAGAATGTGTGCCCAGCCAGCAGCCACACCTGTCGGTCCGTCTTCTCCACTCATGCTGGTTCTTTTCTTCGTGTGTGTGTGTGTGTGTGTGTGTGTGTGTGTGTGTGTGTGTGTGTGTGTGTGTGTGTGTGTGTGGGTGTGGGTGTGGGTGTGGGTGCAGGGACGGAGAGGAAAGGCTGGAGAACCAGGACCCAAAGGCCCGGCTGTAAGTGATCGACACCAGAACGACACACGCACACACGCACACACACTAACTCACCCACACATGTCCTACACAAATGTTTTCATCTCTCCGCTATCGATTCAAAGCGAAAGGGATGAAGTCCAAGCCCCTCGTTTCAAGTCTGGTTGCAAACTAAACCCAATGACGAGCAGCGACGGCTGGACTGAGACGCCGTCATCTTGCCATTATTTACTTTTTTACCCCAGACCCTTTGTGCCGTCGAGAATCAATTTGACAAGAAATGAAATTCATTTTCACCAAAAGACCAAAATCGCCGCTTTGCTTTGCTTTCTTTGTTTGTTTGTTTTTTTTTGTTTTTTTTTTGTGCAACCAGCCGTAATTGGACCCATTACCCAGAGTAACGGCACACGTCGTATGTAATTATAAAAGCATAGCCAAGCAAACCGTAGATTCGGACGCGAGCTGAAAAAAAAACAACCAAAGGAACGGCTGCGGCCGCACCGATCTCCCTAAACGTCTCCGTCTGTCTGAGGACCCCTGCTGACCGCCGCCAGCAGGCCGTGTTATTAGCCACAAAACCACAAGTGTGTGTGTGTGTGTGTGTCTGTGTGTGTTCAGGTAGCCCTTAAGAAAGCCTGTATCGATGAGTGGAAGGAGTCTGTCTAAAGGTCCATTGACTCAATGAGTTATGGCGTTTTCCTCGGGGCGTCCTAGCCAATCACAGACACTGTTTGTGCGCCTGGCTTAGTGACCCAGACGCTCAGAGGGGGCGCCGACGATGCTGCGATGCATTCAAGGAGTGCAGCTCGTCAGACGCTCCGCCGCCTGCATGTCAGCGACAGACAGGACCGTCTAGGGCGGCAACTGTAGCTCAGATGCTTCGGGTGTCCAATTATTTTCATGCCCTGCCGCCCTGGTCTGGACGTTGGCTTTGTCTTATTCTATTTCACTTTTTTATTTTAGTTTTTTTTAATTTTTTTTTTTTTTGAAAGACGTCTCCCCCTCGCCCCTGTCACTGTTAAGCACAATAGCTTCAATTATCTTTAGTATAATGGAGTTACTCACTGTTAAACCTCTCCCGGATGACTCACAGAGGCTGACTTTTTAATAACTCGTAAATTTTGCAGGACGCGGAGTTACGGGGCGGGATAAAGACAGCGCGGGGGTTGGAAGGTGTGACATTTCTAAATGGCAGCGTCCCGATGATGACACCCCCTCAGCCCCTCAGCCGGCTTCACCTGCTTTTTTTTCCGACGGCACTGGCATTTACGAGTCACCTGTTTTCGCTGAGGCGGATCTTTCGGAGGGGAAGGGGAGGAGGCAGAAATCAACAATTCAGGACGCATAGTCTGGACGTCGCTTCCTCTTGTCCAGGGGGCTGGAGAGGGGCGTTCCTCAAAGTCACATTGGTTTCAGCTGCAAAAGGCCCGCAGCAGGAGAGTCGCAGGACAATAATCGGCAGAGGGCTCCGGGATGTACAGTGCGTCACTACGCTGAATGAATGAATGAATGAATTTGCCAGTTTGAATAAGGGGGGGGTTGGCAGAAGCTCTGGGTGGTTTATTTGTTATGATGAGACACGTCGTCTTCATGCCACAATCCCATCATCCTCTCCACGTGCGAGGAGACTTAGCCGCTCGCACTCTTCCTCCGGGAAAACCTGAACTTAGCAGGTGTCGCCCACCACGGCCGCCATTCGGGAAAACACCGACAAGCGGCGTTCAATGCTGATAAACCAGGCCCGGCCCGAGCTGACGGCAGAGGTAAACCATCAAGGTCACGCAGCAGACACGATTCATCAATCCGCTGTCTTTTTCCTTGTGTTTCCGAGCTATGATTTTCAGCCCAGACCCCCAGCGGAGTGCGTTAGAAACTGTCCAGGAAATTGTATGGATTTCTGGTAAACATCGTATTTAGTTAGCCCTCTGTTTACGGCAGTAAACCAGCCGTTTACAACTGAAGCAACCTATATTGAATTTTAAATTCCTCGTAATATCACAGTGCTTATCTCCGCGTGTATATACAACATTTGCTCATTCTACTCATACAGAGCAGCAGTAGATGCAACTGGCTCTTAAAGGAACCGTAAGGGGGGAGGGTTTTTAATTGTGATGCATCACCGCTGGGAGTCTCCGTTCCCACATACATAATTAACAAGCAATAACTTTGGTGCGCTGAATAAAAGCATTGCACAGCTTAACACCAGTATAGAGAGTTACAAAACAAACAGAGCATTCAGAAAATGTACCATCAAGGCCAATACAGCATCCTGAATTTTTAACTTTATGAACGATCTATGTATTTTTTTTATAGCTGGATTGAACTGATGAGAACACACTAAACCCAAGTCTTGTTTTTTCCTGCTGAGCTCTGGTGCAGCATCCTCATTCAGTTAATTATTTAAAACCTCTTTAGCTCACTGGAAAAGAATAAAAACACATAGTTAGCCCCCTGTTTACGGCCATCATAGAAAATGGTCATTTCGGTTCCAGCTAAAAACTCTGGTGCTTCGTGGAGAGAGCAAGCAGTGCCCTTTGTGACATCACAAATGGAGAACTTAGAGAACTATTTGTTTCAGCACAAGTGAAGGATAGAGTCTTATTTTTGGAAAGTTGACTGAAAGGTCAGACATTATTATTTGCCTTCATGATGATATTATATATTTATATATAATATAATATTATGTGTATTATAAGCCTTTTAGTTACGTGTGGCTGCGGACCCCCTGTCCTTGTCTGACTCTTTGTGCTTTGCAGTCAGTGTGGGATCTCTGGCATCGGAAGCGGCAGCTTTCAGTCAATCGTGGCGTACCTGCCGCGCAAGTTAAATAGCTGCTCCCACCTTCTGCCCCCTGCATCGGCGCTGCGCAGGGCTCACATGCCAAGCAGACAGATGGCCGTTGCGTACAGTGCTTTAGCAAGGATAAAATAAAAAGAGGGTGCAATCATTTTTACGGGGCCCAGGGGTGCTGTACCTTAACCGCAGCTTAACAGATATGCAGTGTGGGGGAAAAAAGAAAAAGAAAAACTTATCCATGGGTCTGGACCAGGTTTCGTACTATCTACTGCCTTCACAATCTTTTCCAAGCCGATACCCCCGGACCCCCAGGTGGTCCATCCACCATCAATGTGACAGTGAAAGATATTGTCAAGTGGACTGTTGCATGTGAGGGATGTTCACTCTTATTTTGTCTCTGACCAGGAAAAGTACCCGGTGGTTAACATTGATCCGTTCAAGGACGTGCGTTTCAGAGGAAACGACTTGGATGAGGTCTAAAAAGTGTCCGGACGCAAGGTCCTTGTCATCGAATTCTCTGGTTAATGGTGATCAATTGTGAAGTGGAGTAGCAGGGTTGACTTGGTTTCGAACAACGTCCTGTTTCAAAGCCAAGCAGGAAGAGAGTTGCTTAATGGAGCCTGCGCCTCCCACGAACAGGGTCTTGAGACGAGACGCGACGTCAGCGGTGCTCCGGAAGAAGTGAGGCTCCACCTTAAGACGAGTTCACCGGGCGGAAGCTTTTGTCCAGCGTCCTTGTTGGAGTGGAGGAGGGGAGGAGGGTGGGCTGAGCGGAAAGCGATCAGGCTGATGGCAGCTGAGTGAGCACGGAGACGGGGCGTGTCCGAGCTGGAGTGAGCCAGAGTGATCTGAAGAGAGTCAGCGGCAGGTGGTGATCCAGTGGAGAGGATGACAAAAGCTAAGGAGGTGTCGGATTGCTGATTGAACGGGAGTGGTTGAAGATCTTTAAAAAGTGTCTTGTTGAATGCAGGACATAGTATTACAAAAGAGCACGTATGTAATATCTGTTAAACTGAACTTGGTTTTTTTAGCATTTCCTTTTTTTTTCTTTCATTTATCTCCAAAGAATAGGATTACTGACCCATTTTCAATTGCTAACACACCCAACCTTCCTGGTTTTGTCACACTAAAGCTAATTGGTTGTGGAATCCAATACAATCCTAAGGCTGATTGAAAACTCAGGGGTGTTTAATTTAGACCTGTGACATTTTTACAGTATTGGTGTCGTCACCAGTCGACGTTTTGGTTGCCTTTATTGGAAGAGTGACAGTTAATGATCAGTAATCGTCATGTTGATCAATCAGGCACAAACATTAATGAACGTTTAAGCCAAAATTCTCAACCTACTGGAGGTTATTAATGAAAGTAGCTTCGACAGCCAATATAATGAGGATGGTGATTGTTGTGATGAAAATCCTGTGGCTACATTTTCCTGAATAGAATCTGAAAAATGAGAAACAAAGCATCAACTAAGGAGTTCTTTCAAGTCTTGCTGGTGTTTTCAGTTGCTGCTCTGTTGAACCCTTGTATCAGTTTTCTCCTCAGCGATACCGTTGCTCTCTCCTTGGTGTATTTGCTAATAAACCATCCACTCGATCTTGCAAAATCGCCAAGCCGGGTTGCCCTCGATTTTCTGGATTTCCAGCTGCAGGATAAGCCTGGGGAACTAAACCTTCCCACCCTGGAGAGAAAAGGAGACGGGGAGGCTTTCGCGGAGCAGTAATAATTGAGCAGCGGCAGGGATGCTGCCCGCATCTCGGCGGATGCGCTTGTGCATTTTTCAGCCTGGACAAAACGGATGCGATTTCGACTAAACTGCAGCTCATGTAGCATCTGCGTGAGCCGAGCCCCCCCTCCTTCCTCCCTCCCTCCTCCCTCCCTCCACACCCCCTCACTCAGCAGAGTGTCAGTGTTTAAAGTGGCAGGGGAACGAAGAGGAGGAGGAGGCAGGAAGGAAGGAAGGACGACTCGCCGGGATGACGGCGTTTCTTCATGAATCACATCCCACCGTGACGGCGGTCTCCCGCCGGCCCGTCTCAAACGGGCGCCGACCGAACGCCGTCAGATATTGACGGAGAGCTGGAGCGAGACGCCGGCGGGCTTAATTGCGGCTTGATGGCTCGCGGCGTCTCAAAGTCAATATCGCACGCGGGGGTCCTCGCGCAGGTGGACCGCATCTCCCCCACCCCACACACACACACACCCATGCTGGGTTTCGCCTCGTGCAAACACGGCGATAATCCGGATAAATAATCACTGCGCCACGGTTAATCTCGTTTGAGAGTGTTATTAGCTCATCAGTCCCACTCTCTTTTTTTTTGAAAGGATTTGATTAATCTAACAGAGAGGGAAAGAGCTAAAAAAGTGGTTTACATATTTCTTGGTCAAGGTGCAAATTCAGTGTGTCAAAGGGTGCTGACTAGTCAATGCAGTGTGATTGGTGATTTTGTAGTGAGGAAAAAAAAAAACCCATGTGCTTGACAGAGCCCTTAAAGAGTTCCCACCCCAAAACCCAAAAGTGCGTTGCCATGTCATCTGCTTCAAAATAATAATAGAACAATCCATCTGTTCATACATGGGAGCAGTCTGCTTCCTGATTAGCAGCTCATAATTTGGGCAAGGCAACAGTGGCTACATCTCATTAATGAACGGCGTCACGGTGGCCGTGAGCCAGCCAGTGAAAGCTGAAGGGAGGAAGGGAGGAAGGAAGGCAGAAGGGAAATAATTGTCTGCCGAAGTCCGGGGGGCTGCTCTGCTCGGGGTCTGTGCGCAAATATGCTGCAGCCCGTCTCAGACGTGCTCACAGATTGTTAAGGAGATGAACGGCCGGGGCGTTGGAGGCAACCGGCAAATCTGCACGTGTCACGGAGCGAGCGTTTTATTCGCCCCCTCTTTTATTTTCTCTAAATCCTCTTTCAAGTTTTCACTGTAATGTGTTTAAAGACCCAACAACGTGCCTGTTCCCCCTCTAAGGCGTCATGAAACAGTGTGCTTAGCCCTCTGTTTGCAGCACCCAGCAGAAAGGCTGTGGTTTTAGCTAAGTGCAAAAACTGCAAAATACACTTTCTATTACCTTTTATTTGCACAGAAGGAGATAAAAACAATCCAAGAGGCAGGTTCAGGTGATGGTACAGTCACTTGGCTGACATTGTCGTTCCAGACCTGTCAGTGAGCTAATACCTTTGTGACATCACAAAGGGCTCAAATCCTGAACAACAAATCCTGAGCGTACACATTGTGAAAAGTGGAACAAACCAAAAAAGAAGGGATTTGGCTTTTATCATTCATCAGCAGACGACAGACATTTGTTCAAGGGAATTTCAACTACAACTGGGCAATTAAATTAGTTGTACACAGCAAGGTTTAGAGTGAAAGACCCGTCTGTCTCTTAGTGTCTGTATTTAACATTTCTTTGCTGTTATTTGCTGCATATCGTCTTGAAAATGTTGGGGATTATGAGTGAGTCTGGTAGAACCTCTGGTCCATCTGTCCATCTGTGAATAAAAAAAAAAAAGAATAAATATTCCAGAGTATTTACTAATTGCTCGTTGACCAAAGGACAGCTTTATTTGCCTTATAGTTCTTTTTTTGTTTTTTTGTTTTTTGGTTTTTTTTGTATGTGAGTGTGTGTTCTCTTAACTGACAGGAACAATCATCATTAAAAAAAATACTGCATGGACTGATCACTCACAGTCATAAAGTGCCATCTATTGGCAGTCAAGGGAACACTTTTAACAAGCTGATGGTTGGGTGGTTGGAAAATGCTGCAATGCAACAGGACTCTCCCTCTTTTCTTTTCTTTTTATTATTATTATTCTGATATACTTAGAACACCAGATTATTTCCAAGCTGTGGATCTCACTCTTTTCCTCAAATTCAGACTTAATTAAAAACAACTTTTTCTCTCATTTATTATATGAAGCGCCGGCCTCTCCCTTCCCCTCGCCTCCCTCCTTTCCCTCCCCTCCCCTCCCCTCCCCGCGCTCAAATTTTCTCCCAGCTTGTTGTCTTCTGGGTTCACCGCCACTGCTGTCGCTCACCGCCTGTGATCTGCTCTTTTCACACGCAGGGTGAGGCCGGAACCCCGGGGGAGAAAGGGGAGAGGAGAGGGGCGAGCCCGTATGTATTTCCCTGAAATGACATTTCCGCGGCTGTTGTGCTCCGCAGTCATTAACCGAGGTCTTCTCCTGCAGGGTCAGCAAGGTGCGGCGGGGACCGCTGGGATGAAAGGACAAAAAGTGAGTCACGCCGGCGGGAGGTGTCATATATGATTATTACCTCTGTTTGTGCTGCCCGCGCCTCGATTAGCGCGGAGGCGAGGAGGCGCAGTGGGCGCTGCTCAGGCTGAATTATACCGATAATACAGAGGCTGAACTTTTCTCCTTCCTCTGAGAGTCTACAGGAAGCAGTCCAGCCTATATTTCTCTGGTTTATTTGAAACTTTATTTCGAAAAATGTTCAAAAGCTTGTTTAAACTAATAGCTAAGCAGCCAATCACACGACAGCAGCTCGGCTCACGTAGACCTCCTGAAGTGGAGGAGCTGAGGTTCAGTACAGGGGAAGAAAGGGGGGACTGAAGTGGCTTTGAACGTGGCGAACATGGTTGTTGGTGCCAGACGGTGGGAGCGTTTGACTAACCGCTCGTCCGCTGGGATTTCCACCACATCCCAACCGCCCCTCGGGGGTTTACAGAGAACGGTCCCAAAAACGAAAAAGCTATCCAGTGAGCAGCAGTTGTGTGGAACAAAAGGCCTTGTTGACGTGCAGGGGTCAGAGGTCAGAATGGGCAGTCTGGTTGGACACTGAATACAGCGGCTAAAATGCTAAGATAGCAAATAAAAGAGATTCTGCTGTTGTTGTTTTTTCAGTGTGCATCATGGGAACTGTGTCAGCACCAACTTCCTTCCTTTTTGCCCCCCCTCCACCCCACCATTACTCCTGATATCCTCCTAACACCAACAACTGTCTGAATGAATGTCAAGGCTGCTCATTAAATTGCTTCCCCGCAACGGACCAAAGTTCCGGCCAGGGCAACTTCTTCTTCCCGAGTTTTGTGTTGTGGAGACGATTGAAGTGAGCGTCTCACAGTTGAAGTTAAAGGTCTCACGCTGTGCAAAGTTCACTCTGCCGATGCTTTCTGGCAAGAATAATACGAGTCCTCCCATGAAGTTCCTTTCAAGCAGGACGCTTTTTCACTGGAGACTATAAACAAAGTGCTAAAAACTTGTTTTATGGGCGCTCATAGATGTTTGTTTTTTTTGCTTTTACTTGCGGTTGTTATTGGATAGTTGGACAGTTCACCAGGGTACAGATCGAAAAAGCTACAATGGAAATCACCATGATTTTGTACCATTGTGTGCATGTTAAACCCACTCCAGATGGAGATAAAACTCTCACTCATGCAAATTAAAAAAACTAAAAATAAATAAGAGTCTCCCATTGCACTGGCTCTCATACATTTTTTTGTTATGCGCTGCATAAATGTTGACGATAAACGGTACATTTGTTTAATTCAAGTCGTAGCCTGTGAATTGATGAAACTCCCAACGGTAATGCATCACAATTAAAAACTGTATTGTTCCCCCAAGCACCAATTACACCAATTATAATGGGTTATACTCTTCTGTGTGCACACGGAAGATAAGTGCAGCGATATTCAATGGGAAGCTTTTTTTATTTTATTTAATTTTTTTCAAATATAAATGTTCTTTTTTTGGTCCTTATCTCATGGCCCTTCCTGCATCACTTGCCTCCTTTATTGTTGCTCCAGCTTCTCGCCCTGCTTGAGGTCATCTGTGGCGACTCGCTCTCCCATGTACTTTCCCTTGTAGAGTTTAATGCCGTGTTTCTGCCCCCTTCTCGCGCTTGTCTTTGTGGGTGTGTGTGTGTGTGCAGCTACACGTCTGCTATGATTGATATTTTGTTGCTGTTGTTCTTTCAGGGCGATGCAGGCCCCCCCGGTCCTCCTGGTCCTGTAAGTACAATAAAGCAATAGAAGTCCAGCTACAGACTAACATGTATCACTTATAAGTGGTCTCATCCATTTTTTTGTGTGTGTTTGTGCCTCGCTTCGAAAAGCCCCTCGAGAATTGTTACTGATTGAGTCGCAGCAAAACAGATGGCTACAGCGAAGCACGCTTTGTTTTCTTCTGTCTTTTCGGCCGCTGTTTGTTTCTGCTGCATATTTTGGCGGGTGAAAATGTCAAACTTTTTTGCGCATCGGCAAGCCGCTCACATCCTCTGAGGAAATATGACCAGGAATAAGCAGCGGGAGCACATTGTTTACCTTTGTCACATTCGCTTACCCCCAACATGGTGGCATATTGCCTTGCAACAAGTGATTTCCGCTCTTTGCCGGCAGGGGCGTGCTATCTTTAGATACGTCTTCTTATGTTATTTTTTATTTATTTTTTTGAAAAATAAATAAATAAATAAATAAAAAACAACCTTTTTTTTTATATTTTACAAACAGAGAATCTGTTGCGATAAAGGGCATGAATCATGCTCCCTTTTCATTGCAGTTTAGAATAGATGTTCTCAGAGGAAAACCTTGTTTCTGCCTTTTTTCCAACAATGGCATTGTATTTTTTCAAATACCACCGTTGTTGTCTTATCAGCCAATATGTCCGGCCCCGGCGGTGTCAGCGTGCAAATCCATAGGGAACTCTGTTGTATTTGGCGTAAACATCCTCTGATTAAACACAAAATGAATGGCTGCCTTGCCTTTGGAAGTACTTATGAAGGTGTTTGGCTGCAGCCTAAAATGAAAAGTTGCTGCTGGATTCTTGTGGAATCTTGTTTTGGCCTTTTTGAAAATTTTTCCCGTTGTTAATTGTTAACTGTCGGCCTCACGAAAACACCCATGACTTCTAAGTATTTCCCGCCTTGTGATGTTACCAGAGTTGCCAGAGGCGCAAATTGAAATAAGGCGCTAATTCCAGTCAGGCGTTATCCACACATGCAAAGAAAAATATCTTGCACAGTCATTAAACTCTGTGTGCTCCCTCTTCCCACCATCAAATTGAGACATTGGCAACGTCCACCCACTGACGGCGCCAATCTTTTGACGCTGCGAAAAAAAAGGGAAAACATCTTAGTAGCGTTTATTAATGAATGTTTGCCCTGCAGCAAATGGAACCTTCATAATCTTCACGGGTGGAATTTGCTGAAAAATGTCGGCGGGGAAAAAAAAAAAATCCAATGCCACTTTTAGTGGCGGTAAGGGGGGAAAAAAGGAAGTCAAAATCCCTGAAGTCACGGCGGCTTTGTGAGGAGCGCTGAAGGTGACACGGAGTGGGCGGCGCTCTGATGGTAGAACTCATTGCTGAGACGTTTGAAAGTTTTAAAAAAAAAAAAAAAAAAGACCCCCACACACGCACACACTATGAGAAATCAATTTAAGATATATGAGGGGGCTGGAAAGACTCCACAGACATTGCAATTAGATTAATCATGGTGGGGAAAAAACATGAAACATGACAAATTTAAAAGAAAAAAGGAAGAAAAAAAAAGGTAGCTTTTTGAGCCCGGGTGAGAGGATTGACATTAGGATAACTTAGTCACACATTTCTTTTAAATATCTCCTGCATATTCTCTCTTTGGAAGTGTCTGGCACAGGCTAAAAAATAAATTAAAATTGAAGTTTGAAGGATTAGAATTTCAGTCTGTTTGTCGTTAGACGTGGTGTGGAAGTGGTTTGATATCGGACAGCTTAATTACACACTGGGAAAAATGTGTCACTGTCCTCTGCTCCTACTGTGTTCATTCAAAGTCTGAGATATTGCCAGGATATTTTTTTATTTTTTTATTTTTTTTCAAACGGCGATTGAAAAAAATTCAGATCTTGCTTTGCATGAAAGAGAAGAGCAACTCTTCTGTCAGTAGGGATTTTTAAAAAATTGTTGTTGTGGGTTCTCTGGCTTCCTCCCACAGTCCAAAAGCATGCATGTGAGGTGAATTGGGAACTCTGACCGTTGGTGTGAGTGTCAGTGCGAATGTTTGTCTCTATGTGACCCTGCGATGAACTGGCGACTTGTCCACGGTGTCACCCTGCCTTCGCCCTATGGCAGCTGGGATAGGCCCAGGAAGAAGCGGGTACTGAAAATGGGTGGATGTTGTTGTTGGTGGTGGTGTTGTGTTGCTTTGTATTGTAGGAAACGATAGGCCACCCTGGATGTGTGATACAGGCGGCAGAAAAGGGGGGGGGGGACATCTGCGGCTTGATGAACGAGACTGTTTAAATATTTAATACCAGTCGCCGTCTGCGCTCTTTGCATTCCTGCTGCAGATTATTTTGGCAGTTAAAAATTGATTTCCCACCCAGAGGCAAAGGTTTGCCGCCTGACAGCGACCTCCCGTCCTCTTACGGCCAGCTGCACTCTCGCTTTTAACCCGGCGAAGTTGCCTGCTTAGCCAATGAGGTTCTCCGAGTTTAACATTTGTCAGTTTTTCCGAGTTCTGCCTCTTAAAGGTTACTGGGTTTTTTTTTTGTTCCTGCTTCTGAAAAACTGAATTATTGGCAGATATGTATGCAGGTATGTACCGATCGTCTCAAGACCACTTTTTAAGGGTCTCGGCCTCGTCTTGGACTTGGAGGCATTTTTACTCGGTCTTGTCTCGGTCTCAGACTGGATGGACTCTGGGTTTTTGATCAAGACCAGTTGAGACTCAGCCATCACTGCAATGACACGATAATAACAGAAAAGAATCCAGCTGCTGCCGTTTTACGCTCTGTTTGTGACACCCATAGTGAAACACCCCCTTATTTCTAGTTAATGTATTTCTTAATTTTATGAAGCAGAGTTTGTTGAAAATGGTTCAAAGCAGCAAAATGTTTTTGAAACTTATTAAAAGATACCTTGCTGAAAATAAATGTTGCTGCTCAATTTAGAAACAAACTTGAATTCATGGTAATTTTTTTTCTGTTTTGTTGTTATTTTTCTTTGATATAGGAAATCTTGGTCTTGTCTCAGTCTCGATACTCTCCACTCTTGATAACGTCTTGGTCTTGGTTGGTGCGGCCTTGGCTGCAACACTAGCAATAAGGTCTGACAGCTTCAGCGAGTGACTGCACAGTCTGCGGTGGGCAGGTGCTCCGCTGAAGGCGGACTTGACCTTGCTGCTTTTTGTCCAGTGGGACCTCTCAATCACAAGTGATATACGCAGAATGACAAAGTTGTAAAACAAATGCAGAGCCAGATAGTGAAAGAGAGAAAGACAAAATCGTAAACCCCCTAACAACAGACGCATCAAAAAGAGGAAAATGGGTGGAAACTGTTATGGAGGCGCTGATGTTCCCCCATCAGTGAAAGCAACCTTTTGTCGGCCATGAAATTGTTTCCTTTGTGTCGTGGTGCTTTTATCATTACGCTTAAATCATTTCTGGCCGAGGAGTTTACGGTCACCGACAAAGGGAAACATTTGATTTACACAATGCTTTTTTTTCATTATTTCGATGCACTCTGTATCTGCCTGTTCTGCATTATGCAACCAGTCATTGCCATCAGTTCAGAGAACACTGCTTCCACGTTCTCCCTGATCTGCCTTGCCTAATGTGTGTGTGTGTGACAAATTTTTATTTCACGGTATTTAAAGATAAAAAAAGAAGTGTCATCTGCAGATACAGTGAACTTGCGGTGTGTTTGTTTCACTGTGTGGCTTTAAAGCTCGTTAAACTCAAATCCTCAGTGTATCGCCTGTCCATTGAAACGTGTGTGCGTTTCTTGTTTGCACACAGTGTATATTCATCCCTCCTGTGATTTTATGCCTTCTTTGTCCAAGGGCCAAAGATCAAGTGGCACTCGGAGAAACGCCTCGAGCCCTCGGCAGCCTTCATTCCATCGCAGCGTGATTCGACTTGACCTTTTACCTTTTATTGAATGAATACAATTGTCGAAGGGTTTTCCTCGTGGCCCTGACACAGAATCATCCGCCCTAAGTAGGGATGGAAAACACCCCATTGCGTCCTCATCATAATACGTCTCTCACCTCTTCATGAAAGCCCACCCTCGACGCCTTTTGCTCACCCCGATTTTCAGAAACGGAGAGCTGAACTGGCCCTTTGTGATGTCACAGAGGGCGCTGATGCCACTACCAGGCTAGTTACGGCGCCCGCAGCCAGGTGTTTGATCTGCCCTCACAGGCTTCTGTGCATTTTGTTCCCTTACAAGCACATGAAAGGTTCAATGAGGCATTAATTTTCAAGCAGGGAGTTGAAAACTGTAAACAGAGGGCTAAATATGCTGCTGCCTGGAAATACATCTCAAGATTCAAGAACATTATCTGTCACATGCTTATATTGGATGTGCAGTGAAATGACAATGTCTTACAGTCCATTCGTGTCCACCATTGAAAATCTGATTCAGACTAAATAAATAAAATAAAGGCACATGAAGAGGGCAATAAAGCAAAACATTCACATTTGATTGGAAGGTTGTTTGTATAACAAGATTCTCATACTGTACTAGATATACTTAGTACTGTTTCCAATCCAAAACCAAAAAGGCCTGACTGGTGTGTTTCTAATGAATTCCAATTTGTAGTAAGAGCTTTCTAGTTGTGAGGACGTCCACTGACTGTTTTCCACTCACCTCCAGGTGATGACGGCTCACGGGCTGAGACAACTTCCTGCAACTGTAAGCGGCTGTTTTGTTTTTGTTTTTCGCTGTTTTCGTTTTCTTTTTTTCTCAAAAACTCCTGAAATGTTTATGTATGTTGTCCCGCTATCCCTGGCTCTGCTGTGAATTATACACTTGGCACGCAGTCAGTCGCGTTTTGTTTTTTTGTTTTTTTGTTTTGAAGTAATTTCTTTTTGTCTTGTCTTTGAGGACGAAATAAAGGGGAACACGCAAAAGGGAGAAAAGGGAGATCAGGTAACTGTTTCCCTCATCACTATGCCGAGGGAAAAATCATTATTCGCATCCCACGTTTGAACACCCGCGGCTTGAAAAAAAAATATCTCCATTGCCTGTGTGGCTGGTGCACGCACAGCATGACTTTTTTTCCCAGGAAGAACCATTAAACTTCACCTGCGTCTCTGTGTTCAGATCTGCCTTTGTCGCCTGTGCAAAAGGTGAATCGCACAATACTGTGTGCTTCACCTACGTACGGTGATTAGCCACAACTCAAAGGGGGGACAATTCACGCCGCTGCAAGCAGGTGGCAAAGGTCACTAATGCAATCACAAAGTGAAAGTTTAAGTCCAATTATAATTATAACTCTTGCCTGGATTTCTTTACTCCCAAGCGAGTTTGCAATTGCAGATAAAATTGTTCAATTCGCTTTTAGCTGTGCGTCCTTTTGTGTTTGTCTAACAAAGGATAAAGTTACTGCGGCGCTCTGATTTGTCACGCTGACACTCTCCCTGAGTCCGCTAGCAATTTTTTTGAAAAAATCAATCACATTTTAAAGGTCGATATTATGTAAAGTTCACTTATTCAACTTTTTCTGTCAATGATTTGAAACTGCAGCAGCAATTCTAACACATCTGACTTTTCATGTTGGTACAGAGGCTTAAATTCTTCAAGTTCTTAACCTTCACTTACCATAAGAACTAACACTTGAAAGTTCTTCTGTTTGTTGGATTATTTTTTTGGGGGATTTTTTTTATTCTTCTTCACCTCGACCCAGGCAGTGAGAATAATGGTTCACGTGACAATTACCCTTCACGCACGCCAAAATGTTTTTTTTTTTTCCCTGCAGGGAGAGAGAGGAGCTCCTGGACCACAGGGCCTCAAGGTAACAGAGACCGGATGCTTGTATATGTTGGGGTGACACTCTACACAGTACACAGAGTGATATCATGGATTTATGGATTTTAAGACAACAGCGTCACATACCATAAGAGCTTAGCTTTTTCTTGTTATTTTGTTTGAGACAAGAAGTCAAAGTTTACATCTACAGTCCTTTTTTTTGGTTGAACGTTCATCTCTTCATGTGACAGGGATCCAATGGGTTACCAGGGCAAAAAGGAGATCCAGGACTCGAGGTAAGACAACAGATACAGTTTGTTTGAGTTTTAATCTGCCCGATGATGAAGCTATGACAATAAAACAATGCAAGATGTTCCAGTCTAACTCAAAATATAATAGCAAGTATCCCATCATCTAAGTTAGAGGTGGCTTGTCAGTATCATTTGCTATAGTAATGTCTTTGTTGTAAGTTATACTTTTTATTTATCTTGCTCCTTTGACCTTTCTCAATCTTCAATACATATATATATATGAAAAATATGATGATAGGACTGAGAGACACTGTAGCATTTCGCTGTAAAAGGGCTAAAAGGCTGAGAGAAGATCTAATCAGAGTAAGGCCAAGTAATTCCAGTTCCTAATAATCAATCAATCAATCAATCAATCAAGTCTCTCTGACTAAATACATTATTCTGGATCTGGGCCACTGGTCCTCACAAGAGGATGGGTCTGTTACAGGGAACATAATTGACTGTCCATTATGTTTATGCCATCCAACAAAATGAAGAAAACTACCAGTAACATGTCTCTCCATAAAAGCCTCTTAACAATTAAAGGGCAAAAAAATAATGTTAATGAAAAAAAAAAAGACCTCAACGTTCAATTTTAATCTGACTTTTCAACAGAAGTTGCTTGTCCAGTGGGTGAAGGGGGACACAGTTCCCAAGAAGTAGCCTCACCTCACATTCCTGAAACAAAATATTCATCTAAAAAATTTATTTTTTATCATACTATCAAGAATTGCTTAAGCTGCATCCATCAATCAAACCTCAGATCTGTTTCCAAGTCCATTTCTGTCTGCAAGTGATATAATTGGTAGCAGGGATGCAAACCAGCAGCTGGCAAAACACAATGTGCAGCGACAAGGCTTTTATAAGAAGTAACAAGTGCAAGTCGAGCCACTTTTATTGCAATAAACCTTATCAAGAAGGAATTATGGGCAGTGTTGTAGAACACTGTTGTACAAAGAATCCTTGTACAAAGTAAGATAGCAGCTAACTAGATTATTACTTTAAAAGTAAAAGACCGCAGACCACTTCCGTCCTAATTTTTAATAGGATAAAAGGTCTAAACTAAGTTCTGCTGTGTCTTTTTCCAGGGAAAGCAGGGTCTGCCCGGACTCCCAGGCGAGCCTGTAAGTATATTGCTGTTAAACTGCGGCGCTCCAAGTCAGCCTCTCTTACTGCTGCTGAGTTTTTATCGCTCTGCCATGCCCGGTCGGCCAGCCAGAAAAGAGGGGTACGCACAGATAAACACCAACAGGCAGAGTCAGAGGGGAGGAATAAAGAGAAGTCCGGCGATTTTTTTTTTTACACACACCATCAGTAATCAAATTTAAGAATTAATTAGTGGAAAGAGGCAAAGCTAAGCGCTTTATTGGAGGAACGGAGGCAGAGGCCCAATCTGTTCACCGCACCTGCCTTGTTAATCAGCATCTGTCTTTGCTCCCAAGCAAGGAGGAGGAGGAGGAGGAGGAGGAGGAGGAGGATGCATTTTATAAAATCTTGGCTAAGGGAAAAATCATGTTGGAACACAGCAGGCCGACAAAGTAGCGAGAATGAAACGAATGTGAATGAGGAGATGACTGTCCGTCGATAGATACGTCTCCCTTTGTCTCCTCGTGCAGGGATCGCCAGGCAGGGAAGGGGCCCCAGGGAGAGACGGAGCGAGAGGAGAGAAGGTGAGCAAACTCAGGACCCGTTTACAGGAAGACGGGTTTCTCTGAAAATGCAGAAACATTTATGCGGTTTGGCCTTGTGTTTGCACGAAGCTGGCATTTTCGCTGAAACCACACAGACCGAAACCGCACATTTTCGAAAACGTTCCTCAGGGTGGATAAGTTTGAAAACGCCGCCTTGCCCAGCTTCCTGTAAACGCCAAAACCGATCTTTTTTGGAAACGCACAGTTCTAAACCCCTCCCCTGCCTTTCAACCTGAGCCACCGTGAGGTGCAGACAACCACTCACCACAACAACAACCACCTCTGGCAACGGACTTGTTACTGCTACTAATGACCAGCCTGAGGGAGAGATTGCAAATGAAACACCTCCATGGACTCACTGACACACATCTTAATAGCAGCCAGAACACTGGTGTGAGTTATGGCTTTATTTCATGGTGTGATCCTTTCAGTTAACTGTTCCAAATGTAACTTTGTATTCTGAAATGCATATATAATAGAATATAATGTGCACAGGGTTTTTGCCAACATACCATCTACGGTAACGTTACCAAATTGGTAATGTGACCAAATATCCAAAAGCTCAAACTGAGGCTCTGTCATGCTTTGCAAACTCATGCAAGATCAACGTCAATGTCAAGGTCACTTTACTTGACAAAAATAGGGTAAAACATAATTGAAAATGTGAGTACAAAACAGCAGGAAGCCATTGAGCTAACACTGATGTAATTGAATATGTTCATTTGATTCAATGAACCAAGTCAGTAGACAGCATGGACTTTCACTGCATTACTCATGCTTTAGTATTGGTTACAAATACATCAGCCATTGCAGCTCTACTGACAATGCACAGACACGTGTTGTAAACTGTGGTGCACTGCGTTTGACTTTAAATTGGTTAAAACCAGTCGAGGTCTGTTCAAAATTGGTGTTTCATGGACTACTATTATTAGGAAAAGGGACAGGAGGCTTAGAACTGGTTCTGCAGTGGTCAAACCAGGACATGTGGCCACCCCAGTTTACATAGTCGCACTTCGTCCCCCGTTTTTGATTAGCATGTTCCGTGCTTACTAAGTAGTTATGAAAACACAGCTGGCGGGGAGATCATCTTTTTTTTCTGAGCATAAAATGCGTAAAACAACCACTGAACTGTTTACCGAGCTGTTGGAGAATGTAATGTTGGAGATTTGGAAAGTTTTGCTCTCTTGAGACCTCACAGATGGCACAAAATGTACTATTAGTCAGTGCTTTTTTTTGTTTTGTTTTTTTTTTTAAGCGAAGTGGTTGAGCAAAAATAATAAATGCTTCTTTGCAGAACAATATTTTTTTTTTCGGTGGAATTTGCTTGAATGAATCCATTTCTCTTATAAAAGTTACTAAGAAATTTGAAGTAGAGAGAGTACAGATCTTGAAACTTTTCTTCATAGAAACAGTCCCCATGTTTACAAATGCAGTACAAAAAAAATTGTTCCCTCCAGTACATGGATTCTCTCTCTGTGGCTGAGATTTGAGAGCCCGTCTTTCATTCATCAAAATTCTCTTTGCCATTGTTTCTCTGCAGGGGGATCCTGGTGGTGCAGTGGGACCACAAGGATCCCCGGGCCCTAAGGGAGAGCCCGGCGAGCCCAGAGGCGAATACACGGTAGGCACCGTCGAGTTTAGAAAGTGACTTTTGTTTCGAATGTATTGACTCTCCATCACACGAGTGTGAAACAAAAAAAAAGACCAAGCAAAGAAAATCAAGTGTTACTCGGCAGACCATTTTCCACCGCAGCAGACAGTGTAAAGGTAACAATCTTCTCCCTGCTGGTAGGGAAGCTACCATGACATTATGGAGATTCAGCGCCATTATCTAATCCACCATTGGATAAATCCAGCGCTGGATAATCACCTATCCTCCCACTTATGAGCTCGTAGCCGCTGAAGCGCTCTCTCTTTTATGGACATGGCTTTGCATATAGAAACTTTCATTACAGCTCCTGTGGGGTGGGCGGTGTCTGTGCAGCGGAGGCCTCAACCCCCTCCCCCCGCCAGCCACCGGTTGAAAGCACTTTGCGCCCCGCAATCCACCACCACGAGTGCTCGGCAGCTTTAAACGATCACATTTGTTTTGCGCTCGGGGAACACCGGCGTGAACAATAAGTCTCAGTAATGAGGGCTGGATATGTATTTAAACCTCTTTTAGAGTAGTGGGACGTTGTAGACTTGAAGCAGGGTCAGATCGAGACGTTTTCAGCAGAGCCGCGACATGCCTGTTACATGGCGAAGGAGGTGAAATGCCAGGCGAGACAGCCGCCGGGACAGAGATGCTGCATGTCGGGATAATAGAGTCCCCACGTTGTTTTTTTTACGGCCCCTGTTATGTAATGATGCGTGCCGTAAACAAGGCAGATGGGCCGAATGTCTTTAATGAGTCAGCCCTCTCAAGTGGTTAATGTCACTTTATCGATTTCACCTTTGAATGAGTAATGGCCAATTTGCCTCTCTTGAATTTATGCCCCGGCGCGCACTCGCAGCCTCCCTTGTCCCCAGCAGAACCAATTCAGGAATTACGTCGCAGCGGAAGGGCTGATTCCCCGGTACAAGCTTTTATCTTTTTTTATTGCAATTAAATACAGCGCTACACGTTTTCTCTAAAAGGAATCCCAAGATCAAGCTCTCCGTCTCAAAATAAAACATTATCGTTCATATCAATACCAGTGTTGGTATTGGTATTGATTGAGCGATTAGAGAGCGATATTTTCAATTTATATCGAGATATTCATTGATTATGTTTTAACTATTATGTTAATTTAGAATAAAACGTTTGTTGGCTTGTTTATTTCGCTTTACCCCGTCTCATGAAATGATTGTGACAGTAACTCCAAGCAGAAAAAAACTGAATGAAGGGCAAACAACCAGCAGCTATTTATGAAGAATTCTGCTCTCAAGGTGTGAAAAGCATTGAATGGTGTACCGTAGACCAATAGTCTCTATTTACCTAAAATGTCCAAACCCTGTCCTTCAAATTAACTATTCAATCCACACAGGGGGAAAAAATCACAAAAACTCTTCAAGGTCATGGAAATTCATTCTAATTTAGCAATGTTATTAGACATTCAACTTAATTAAAAAAAAAAGTATTGGTATCATATCGGTACTGGCGATACTGACCCTGTATTTATTTGGTATTGGATTGATGCCCAATCTTGCAGTATTGCACACCACTAGTGCCAACCATACGTCACTCTTCAGTCGAAGGTTTGGGTGAATTGCCTCATTCATCCTTGGAAGTGCAGAACTTCTCTCTCATCTCATTTCCGCTCATAATTAACATTTGCGGGCACCATAATGTATGCTGACCCGGACTCTCATCTGAATTGTACTTCAGTAGCCTTCATTCAAATCAAGGTTTTTCATTGTGGCTTGGCATAATCAGTCTCCCTATGTACATATATTCTTTTTGAAAAAAAAAACACGCTGTACTGGTGGGGAGCGGGAGCCTGTGTCTTTGTCCTTGCTGTCTGCGCTAAAAGAATGTAGCCTGTCCAGATTTTTGAGGCTGCACCTCTGGTCTTGAAGCAGATGACTGGTTAATTTGCGGTGAATGCAAACCCCTGAAGCCTTCTCTTCTTCCTCCTCTTCCTCAGGGTGATGGTCTGTCTCCAATCCGAGGATCTCGGGGCCCCAAGGTGAGAAGCTTCGGGACCGAGCGCCTCACTAAGTTTTGTTCTGCTGCAGAAGTCATGTTAGATAACTGGTCCTGACACAAGCTGGCAGATGAACTCGAGCGCTCTCTGATTTAGTCACCCAAAAAATTGTTCGCCACAACAGCTCTTGAAGGTACATTTTTTTCAAGTTTGGGAACTGGCATCGTCACAGGTGGAAATATATAGAGGCAAAAAAAAAGAAAAAGAAAAAATGTGTGAAAGAACATTAAAAAAAAAAGATTGTGGGCTGTGCTGCAGATGGTGAAATCTAAAAGTCTGCCTGTGTTTGTATATGTAATGAGAACATGGGCAGAACCTCAGCAAGGAGTCTTTTCTGGTTGAAAATGTTTTGATCGCGGTCTTTCATTGTTTAGCGCTGGCTTTGCGAATGCACACAACTAACAATTAAGAGTAGCTTGACTATTTCAAGCAAAGTTGTCTTTGTTAAATGAGAAATCTACGAGTCTTTCACCAAATCTGACGTGACAGCTCAAAGTTTACCCCCCGCCTAAAAACTCATGTTTGCGCACACACACGCAACAGCGCTAATAGTGGGGTGTTGAAACATCCTGTCATGTGCTGTTTGTCCTGGCGCAGGTGATCAAGTGCGATACGCGCGTACAAAACAATGCAATATACATGGCACAAAGTCGTCCGGAGTGTTCATATACATTCTCCGTGTGCCTCTGAGTGGATTTGTAAGTTCAGTTATGAAAAGATAATAAACGTGTGCACGTCGTCGGCCTTGAACGCGGTTGTGTCTCCTCCCCTTGAAGACACAAAGGGTATGTTTACAAAGGGAAAACATGCACATCATGGGAAATTTGCTGGGTCGTAGTGCCCCCCTCAGAGGCCCTAACAACAACCACCACTTCCCCGTTATTTGAAAACAACGTTTCTCATCTGGTGAGCAGGACCCAAAAGTTAAAAAAAGAGCTATTTATATATATATATATATATATATATATATATATATATATATATATATATATATTTATAGAGAAAATGTTGGGCATTTATTTTGGCGGACACAAAATTTAATTCAATAATTTCAATAATTTATTTTCTAGAAATTATGGAAAGTTTTTTTTTTTTTTGTGCAATAAATTTGGGTCACAACTTCATGATAAGAGAAAAATAATCCTCTCCCCCGTGTTGTTGTTGTTGTTATCAGGGAGAGCGAGGAGTTCCAGGAGTGCCGGGAGAGCACGGAGAAAAGGGCGAGCCTGGAGAGAGCGTCATGGGCCCACAGGTGAGAGTGACGGCACATCGATCGGTCAGGCCGTCTCCGAGACATATTATTGGGTTGAGAAATACTGCGCTTTGATATTCAACCTGGCAACGAAAAGGAAAGAGAGGACCGTGGTCGGCGCAGAGATCGTTTGTTAATTGAAATGAATATGTCGCCGATCGCCTCCGCCTCCACCTCCTCCTCGGCGGTCCGACACTCACACATTTGATTGCGAGCGGCGTCCGCTTTCATTTCTGAAAGGGCGGGATTGCCGGAGACAGGCGATCGATAGAGCGAAAGGTGTCTGACAGCGTTCCTTTTATTGGTTGGCGGGTGCCAGAGTGCAGCTGGTGTTAACAAGATGTGTGATGTGTTCTTAGGGCCTCATGGGACCACCGGGAAAGCCAGGAGCTCAGGTTTGTGCAAGGCCGCACCCCCACACTACCCCCACACTTCCCACCCATCCGCATCCTCAACACGCACACAGCGTGCTCCCGTGAAAGGGATAGTCAACCCCAAACGAAAACGGCTGCTTTTTATGCTTCTCACCACCGTGCGGATGGAGGCTCCGGTGACATTTCCTGACCTGTTGAAAACCTACAGGAGCCACGACACAGTATAAACAAGACAAAACATCCACCTAAATGTCCAGAAGATGCAGCAAAAGTTGACTATCAACCAATTTACTTTTATTCATAAATCACATCCAAAGGCGCTTCAAAGCATTTAAAGGTTAAGTGTGTAATATTTGGATATTTTGAAGAAGAAACAGCGACATCAAGTTACATTTTAGATTGGCCCCTTCCTGAGCTTGCCAGTGAGCTACAGTGGCCTGCGCATTCAAACCTGGATACCTCATCCACCTTCTTCTTCGTTGGTTTATTTGAGGGCATGAGCGTTCACCCTAAATACGAAACACGCTGTGAGGTGGGCTGGATTGTCCACACCGGGCTTCCTTTCGAGATATGGTGGCGCAAGATGGACGCTAACTGGGAGCAATATGAGAGCCACTTAAGCTTCTATGAGAACCACTTATACACTTTTATTAATGTATTTATGGGCTTGTATGTATGTATGTAGCTTTTACAAATATAGAAATAATAAATCAAACCAAATATCACACACTGGACCTTTCAGAGTAAACTGACTGATCCTTCAAGTGCAAGCATTATGCGACAGTGAACAGGAAAAACTCCCGTTTGAGAAAAAATCTTGGGCAGACCCCGACTCTCGGAGGCGGTCATCTACTGACTTACTAACTAGAAAAAACAAAGTGTGCACCATGTGGCAGCTCCTGGCTAAGAGTCTGGTGGGTAATTTGGCTTAAAAAGTTGCATAAATTCAACTGCTGCATCTTCCAGATACTTGGATGGCACCGCTTGAGCAGTTTGCAACCTATATATTGCATTTCTTCACGGTGGTCCACAGCTGCCATAGGTTTCCATTGGCAAGTTGTTTTTTTCTGGCCGTGATGCTCCAGAACAGCCAGGAAATGTCTCCGGACTCTCCGTCCACAAAGCGGTGAGGGGCAAATGGGTGAAATATCAATTGCGGGCCAAAAAGTTGAGCCGACAGGCCAATCAGCGGGACTGTCAATTATTTTGGCCGGTAGCACTGTCTGTTCCTCGGCTGCCATTAGAGACTCCGCTCCTTCTCTTTTTGTGTTATTGTTGTACTGTCCTCATTAGGGCCTCCGCGGAACTCCCGGTGTATCTGGCCCTCACGGTGCGCCGGGAAGAGAGGTGAGTGAGATGAGTCCGTCCTCTCCCGTCTTTATTCGCTCGGCTGCGCGCGTGAAGATGAAAGGTGTCTGGAAGCATGAAAGGATGCCGGCCGCCTCCTGCAGATCAACAAGTATCAGGGCTCCCAGACGCAAACAAGGACTGAAGTGATGAGAAAGAAAAGTTATGGCCATGAACAACTCTTCTTCCTCTAACTCCCCCTCTCTGTCTCAATTAAAGGGTCCCCCTGGTCGACCGGGGCCCCCAGGCCCTGCTGGACCTCCAGGTGAACCGGTAAGTGGGCGATTCTCCTTTATGTTTTTTTTTTTTTTTACCCCAGGTTAGCAGCTACTGAGCTCGCTCGGCGCTCGAGTTCACCGGAGTCATCTCTCAAGTTTTGGCTCGGCATCAAACAACATAGTCCGTTTCGGGGGGGGGGGTGGGAATAGATAGATAGTTGCTGCTGTACAATCAAAGTGGCAGCAACCCTGTTGTCGGGAAATGTTTTTCCAGACCATCTCGTCTTTTCGGCGCGTTTCAAGTCAGGAAACATTAACGATCGTTCAGCGGCAAAGCACCGCAGGAGAGGCGGCACAAAAAAAAAAAAAAACAATTACCACCTCTGCCTTTCGCCGCATCAAAGCCTCGTGAATCTACACTTTCCAACCTATTTAAATTCATATGTTGTTCGGGCACAAGCGGTGGAAGAAGAAAGAAAAACATTTATCGCTCATTTTATGTTTTTAAGAAGCGCACGTAGCACGATTCAAAGTGTTTTCCCTAAACTTCAGAGAGCAACAATAATTCTCTCTATGTCCTCCAGCCGCAAAGTTATTAAAGCGTCTCCTCAAGCGTTGCAGATGAAAAACCCAGAGTGAAAGCGTGAAAAAGGAATTCGTTAGGAGGCACGGGGGCTGAAGTCACCTCCCTCCGAGGGATGCGAGGAGACGGGCCTCCAAATTAACGGCTCGCACTGGGAGATGCGGTCCATGAGCTGCACTGCCCAATAACGGCAGAATATTTCTGTTGGTGTCAAAGATCCGCCGGACTCGGCTTGGAGTGTTTGATCGATTTTTTTCCCTCCTTCCTCTCTGACAGACTGCCCTGCCCATTGTTGGAGATGCGGGAGCTCTGCCCAAGGTACTCTTAACTTCACCGCTTCCGATAGATACAGCTTTTGAGTGTGTGTGTGTGTGTGTGTGTGTGTGTGTGTGTGTGTGTGTAAATGACAACATGTTTGCGAAGAGCCTGAACTTGTGTTAACAAATAGTATGTAAATTTGAAAGGTTACGTTTTGGGTTTGAGACGCCTCGGTGTGATGCCTTAGGGGGGGAAATATATGGAAATTTAGAGAGTCAAATAATCTCATAAAACGATTCAGCGCCGCCCATTTACTACGGGGACGTCAGTTATGCAATATGATGCCAAAAAAACAAAAAACTGCTGCACAGCACAAAGACAAATGGCTGCTCGTCCACAAAAGCAACTGTAGTGCAGAAGTGTGCTGCTATGAGTGATGGGACACTCAAGTTTTTTTGAGTCACTCACCAAAGGGAATCATATTGTGAAGTGTTTGAGTCACCCGGAGTGTGTGGAGAACTCTATGTGCGCACAAGCTCCTCCCAGTCCCATGAACTTGGTGTGTTTGTACAGATGGAGTTAGAATCGCAGTCTAACTACAGCTAGCTGCAGCAGGGACCCGTCATTAAGAAAGACAGTGAAGACAGAGAAATAACTGTTTGTTCTTTCTGATTTAGTTTTTCTTGATTGGCAGGGCTTTGGCTATCAAATATGGAAAATTATAAATAAACTAGTTCATAACCTCAATATGACTGCACCATTCGTAAGAGCACACAGATGTCAACAAGCACCAAAAAACATGTCTGTTTTCTCAAATGATCTGTGCGTTAATAAATGACAAGTAAGTTCAATTCAAAACTCATGCAACCTGTATTTACATCTTAATGTGATGAATCAACAGCAGGCACGCAAGTCTGATGAACCCAGTATGTGGCAACCTTTCAAGCATTTTGTCCCTCGTTTACGTGGTTCAATCAAATCATGAAAAACACGACTTGAAACCGCTGATGAATGAGTTTTCTTTATTGTCCTTGCCTGTAAAGTGTCCTAATTGAATTTCCTCTGGCAGACTTGTCTTATCTCGCTATTTGTTTTAGCTCTTGTTTTCAGTTTCAAACCAACCGAAATTAGTGGCTCCATAGAACAAAAGGGAGATAAATTTCTTGTTATTTTTTTTCCCACATCGACCGTTTGAATGGACACTTTTAATCAGAGCCCGCGCAAGATCCCACACCTGACAACTCTGTTTACTGATAGCAGCACTTTGGTGTCTCCAGCAGCTTTTTCTTTTGATTTCGACATTTGATGCACATCCGTTCAAAAAAAAACAAAAAGCAAACTGTTGCAGTACCTGCACACCAATAATCAGCAATACATAATTTTCCTTCAGCCTTTCATTAGCTGCGCTGTTAAAATCAGCGAGTGTTCACCGCTTTCGCTGGAGCAGATTTAATGAGCACTTTCAGTGACACCAAAACATACTCGGCATCACCTCCTTCCACTTACCACGACAACGATCCTCTTTGCTTTTATCAATTACATTTCCCGGAGTGATAATTAGGCTTCGGTGATCAACCAAACCAACCAGCAGGATTTCGCGATCATTTCATGCTACTCCATTTAACCGCGGTAACTGTTTTTTTTTTTTCAACGCAGTTGGGCGAAATAATGACTTTAATGACATTTTGTTGCTGAGAGTTGCATGAACAGTTTGAAATCGTTGTTGTTTTTGGTGTGTGTCGTGCCGTGTACTTGTTGAAGGCGCAGCGCTGGATATTTCAGTGCCATAAGTCTCGAGCACGTGATGGATGTCATTTACATTTCGTTGACATTTACAAGGAGCGCACGCATGTTTTATTCAAAGATTTTCACCCTATATGGTCAAGCCATGTAAAGTAACTTTTTTTAAACAGCCGCAAAAAAAAAAAAAGAAAGTCTCCTTAAGTTTTCTTCAGTATTTCCGCCAGTGCTTCACGCAGGGTTAATAATGTGCTCCCTCCCTGTCACCGCAGCCTCGCTGCTACTTACTTCCTGAGAGGTGCGCTGCCTGTATCTGGACCAGGCCAGCGATAATGATGTTTAAGATTCCCGGCTAAATGTCACAGTCAATGAGTTTGACAAAGTTCACCGCTCACCTATGTGAGAGACACTCCTGGAGACGCTGTTGGGGTGGGGGGGGGCAGACATTTAGAGAACACTCTATGTCGGTCGGGGTCTTGTCCTCCACCCGGGGGATGTGACATAATAAAGGGTGGAAATGCAGTGCTGCGCTTCAGCCTGATGAAATCTTTCCTTTTTTTTCTCGTTCTTTTCCCCCTGCGCCGCCTGCCTCACCGGCGCTTGGCAGAATGCCTGCAGCGTGTGCCAGACCAGAGTCCCAGGCCTGCCAGGACAGAAGGGAGAGAAGGGGCCCACCGGAGCACAAGGGCTAGACGGCCTGCCGGGAGAAAAGGTGCGAGGAAGCTAATCGCGGCAATTAGGGGAGGAGCCGTGTAAAAAGTTGTAAAAAACTTATTCTTCGCGTGTCGCTCGTCAGCGCCTTTTTTTCACTGCGCTTATCTCGTGGTCGCAAGTGAACACTGTGTTGTGCACAGGGGGATCCTGGTATCAGAGGTCCCATGGGAAACCCAGGAAAAGAAGGTCCCAAGGTAGGCAAGCAACTCTGACGACTGAATCCTAGTGGAATTGCTTCGGTGAACGTAGCTTGTCTGCGCAACATGAGGCTGTGGAATTAAGGCCCCGACTTATGAAATTCTTCCTTTGTAAAACGTTTAATCCCCAACGACAAACACTTTTCAGAAAATCTCCATTTGGATTATCTCCCAAGGTCCAAGCGCCATCCCTACATCTCATTATGTTCTGTGCGCCGCTACTGTATGTGCTCGCTCTGGATGTTGTTGCTATGGCTACAGTGTTTTACCACAGTAACAGGGGAAATATGGAGCTAAGAGGAGGAGACATTTTAGCGTTTGCACCTAGCAGGCTGCAGTTAAAGGTCGTTTTTTTTTCAGTTCATGTTGAAAGTTGTTTTTTTTTTAACTTCTTCTATGTTCTTTCTTTCAGGGAGTTAAAGGAGAGCGAGGATTCTCAGGCCCAATGGGAGATAAAGGTGATGAGGTGAGTTGAGAGTTGAATCAAAATAAAGTCACACATCAGCTTTAAACCAAGTTGTCAAATATGATGATGTGGGTTTTCTAGCCTGTTACATGTGTGACATTATATGTCAGTTTAAAAATGTGATATTTAATGATTTTTGTGCTGCTAAAATGTCTCAAAACACTTCCTGCATCATGCAGGATACATGTTTAGTCATACAACACATTGATCTTCATGGACCCTCTACAGTACAGTCACCTGCATTTCAATGCAGCATCACTGTTTTACATTAACGTTGAGGTTTTTGTTCATTATTAACCAAAATGTCCACAAATTACTATTGGATCATAAATCACGTTTTTCAGTACTGAAAACAAGATTTATGAAAAAAATACATTTGTTTCCATTTCAATGGCTGGGTGGAAGGATGTTACATTTCAGAAATTTCTTGTGAGTGTTTCAACGTCCATTCTTTTTGGTCTTTTTACCCTGACCTGCAAACACTAGGCTGGTTTTGTCGTCACTAACAAAGTACAAAAAAAAAGTCAAGGATGAACTTTTGCCTTTCTGAGCAAAAAATGTTACATAGTTAAAAGAAAAAAAACATTGGTTATGGGAATTTTGCAAATGATGCGACCTTTAAAAGTCTTTAATCAAAAGTTTGAGTGTTAATTTGAAGGTCTGAGCAATTCTCTTCATTTTGTCCGCAGAGATGCAGACTCTGTCTTTTGTAAAAATCAATGGTGGAAGAAAAGAGAAAATTGTTTTTTTGACAGCGGCTATTCGTTGTGATTATTCAAGTATTACTGAATTTCCTAGATCAAAGAATAGTGACATATTGTCAAGTCATTAACGGTGAATGGCTCCTCTGAATTATTATTATTGTTTTTTTACAAAATCACACTATTTAAAGCCATCCACAGTGCCACTCATGCATGCTGCTCTGATCTTGATGCTCATGTGAAGAAGGAAGTCTGACAGCTCTTTTGTGTGCTAATTTGAAAACGGCAGAGGAGCGTTTTCTCAGGTCGGCTTTTGCCCGCCGAACTGCAGAGGCGGGAGATTTTTGTACTCACAGACTCACTTTTTTCTCGGGTTTATGGCCTCAGTCACATGTGTTATAGGCTTTTTTATGGGCCGCTTTCAATTAGAAAAGGGATGAATCAGTGAAAGACACACATGCAATGTGCGATGCCATCTCGAAAAACACATTCAGGCCAAAATACCTTAATAAAGATGCTTGACATGGAAGGTTTTACTGCTCCTGGCATGAAAATATGAAGAAAGGAAAATGTGGAAGTGCGTATCTAAGTTGCCCTGAGTGTTAAGAGTGTTCGGTCTTATCCCCATCGCAGTGAGCGGCCCATCTATTAAGTGTCTGTGTATCCAATCAGTTTTATTGCATTGTTGGATTTCTGAAAAAAGGCCCTAAAGGCATCGAGAAGCTGCCTTAATGAATCCTAGATGAATGTATTTCTAGACGTCCATTAGATTAAACTGCACCCACCTGCAGGTGATCACAGTGTCTGCAAGTATCACTAATTTCTATTACAGCAGTCGCCCAAGTGCATCGAACACAGTCATTTAATAAGATATTAGATTTTTTTTTCTTTTCTTTTTTTTTTTAATTTTGGAGTGGTAAAAATGTTAACCCTGTCTGTTCCAGGGTCCTGCAGGAGTACCAGGCCTTCCTGGTGTGACCGGTCGTACCGGAGCCCTGGTACAAAGCACAAACCTCATGTGTCCTTGCATTTTATTTTGCATTACCAAAAGCACATGGTTATAATTCATATGCTTCAAACATTTCATTCTAAAAAGGTTGTTCTTTGCAGGGGATTATGGGTAGACCAGGGCCAATGGGCCAAGTAGGCACAAAGGGAGAAAAAGTAAGTTCCATTACCACTGCAGCACATTTCTTTATAATGTAAGCAGCGCGTCTACTCATTGCTCTCGTACCGAATCAATGACCTTGGAGTGACATTTTGAGAGAATTTAGATTTTTCGGATTTAATGTTTTGCTTTTTTCAAAGTTTTTTTTTTAATGTGTCGATGAAAATGTGTGAATGGCTTCTATTCCTGTGCAAAAGATTTATGAATCCAAAGAAGAAACATCCTTTCTTTTTCTCTCTCTCTCCCTCTCTTATCAGGGTTTAAAAATGAGGTGTCATTTTAGTGATCACATTAGCACAGGACGGCTCTCGATAAACACCTTGCACTCTCGCTGGCATGTTTACAAATTCCTTTGCTCTGTGTCTGGCAGGGAAACGAAGGGCCGGCAGGCAGGCCAGGGCTTCCAGGACCTCCAGTGAGTTACCTTCCCCACAGATCTACCTTCGGTCTATCTTCAGCCCCTTTGTCAACACGGCTATATCTCGACTAAACCGCTTTACATTATTCATCTTTTCAGAAATATGCCATTTTATTTTCATAAGAGAAAATGAAAATAAAACGAAAAAGAAACAAAAGGTCACGGTTTGGGTCGATGTTTTTAAAGCCTGAACCTGACTCACCCCCACACAACAACAACTTCACATGTAATTCAAAATGTTAATTATTAAATTCAGCAACACTCAATGAATAGTTAGTATATGAACACAGTGCTGTCCTTCTTCAAATCCACATTATTCATTGCAACTATGCATTGTAACTCAAGATGTGCAGGTTTTCATGGCTAAGCAACAACCTTTACAGTGCCAGTTTCCTATCTTAAGGTTGAAACTGCTGATGCTGTTGGTGTAACAATCTTATTAGTCCTTTTTTAGGTGAAATTATGCTGTAGATCTAACCATTTTGGTATTTTAAAAGGACAATTTAAAGGTTGACCTGTTGAAAAAGTCATGCTTTCATAAACGCTTGTTCTTTGCATGATAAAGCCATTATTAGTCATTTATAATTATGATGTTATTTACCGAAGAAACAGCAGCTATTCAGTGCAAAATTAAAGCTCTTGTGTCTTGTCCCAGACATTTCAAAATAGCACATTGGAAATGTTGACCCCTGGCTCAGTAATGATGTAATGCGAACAGACAGCTGTCCATTCCATTTATTAGATGGGTATTTATTTCACGTTATCGCTGGCAGTAGCTGGTTTTTCGAGGTGACGGTCGTCATTAGGAGAGTCTGCTGTGAGCCGCCTCATTTCTAATGTCCAGTCCTGCTCGCTAGCGGGTTGTGGCTGATTTATTCAGCGAATTTCCAGCAATTAACTCCCCCGACGTCGTGTCAAGAAAGGCAAAACAAGTTCAGGGGGTCGGGGGAGGGTTGCACTTTATATCGTAAATTAAAGTTACCACTCTCAGACTTTCATCCCGGGATAAAATATGCAGTGGCAGAGTGTATTTTCACGCATTAAAGCTGCGAGTGAGTTAAATAGAAGGGCAAAAAGTAAAGCAAGGCAAGGTCTGGGCAGTGCTTTATAATTCGGTATCGGAACCTCCAGGCTGTCCGTCGGTTTCAGCATTTAAAGGGTGATTCCTAGCAAAATTTCACTGAACTTCTGGTGTAACTTTGTTGTATTGAATTCTTTCTGTAAGCACTAATTACAGGATAACTTGCCATGACTTGTGGGTTAATCACACAAAACTTAATGTAAGTGTGATTGTAGAAAAAAAGACAAGGAGCAAGTTTTAATGGTGTCACATCCTGCCATGCATCTGCATACATGCATAAAGTGCCATAAAATCAAGTGTTTGGGCTTTTTGGTGGTGTTACCCAACGTCCTGAGCTGTTTAAATTCAATCCATAAGCTCTGACGGCCGTCTCTGTCATTCTTATTCTCGACGGGCTCCAGTTTCCCAACCCCAGCGTTTAGCGAAACCAGGAAAGCGCGAGTGACAAACAAGTGCAAATGTGATGAAATCGCGGTGACCGCCTCGCCGCTGGCGAACGGCGTTCCCCCGCCTTTTAAAAGGCCAGTGAGTAAGCACATCCTAAAGCAAATCTATAATTCATCAGCGCCGCCCTTGAACCTGCCGTGGCCTCCCGTCCGCGCCCTGCTCTCGTAAACTGCAGTCTGGCAGGATAGGGGATGGCTCAGTGGCCTGAAAAGGGCACGGGCATCCGCTTGCTTCCAAATGAGAACCTTGACTCCTTCTACTTTTACAAGAGCCGCCGTTCGCCAGGCTGTGCCGGCCCAAAAATAAAATAAAAAAAGGCCCTTTTATGTTCTTATGTGACCCAAAAAGTCTTGATTAACAAGTTCTCACTGCGCTCTTTTTAATCAGCGGCCTGTTTTGTATCTTTGAGTCGCTCCTGTTCTGTCCTTTTTGTTTTTCCTTTGCTGTTGTTTTTTTCGTTTTAAATTACAGCCGGCTGATTGATTATTAAGCCGACATTCGCCGGTTTTTCCTCGGTCCTCATACCCCACGCTCCTCTCTCGGGCTAAATGAGCTATTGATTTCACTCTTGTACCTTTTAAGAGCTTAACTGCATAGCGCACGCGCTCACGCGCGAGCACACACTGTACTGTTTAGTGCTTAAAACTCAAAAAAGTGTTTTTCTGCTGATTGTCTTTGCAGGGCGTCCCCTTTGTGGAGGGCAACGGGATGAGCAGCCTCTACAAGCTGCAGGTAAAGAAGGCCTTCAGAGGGCGACGACCAGCGCGGGCCTCTCTTACTCTCCCAGCGTTTTTAAAGCCGCACTGCCCTGTAAGATGACAATGTGTTTTGTTTTTTTTTTCCTTTCAGAGCGGCGGAGCTATTTTGGGACCCCCCGGAGCTCCTGGTGCGCCGGTGAGCACATATAATCATTGTTGTGCCTGAAGCGAATCCTGTACATTGTTGCCGTGGAGAGACTGTACGAGCAGGAGAAAGTTGGGCGAGTCGAATAACAAACAAGCCCGAGCAGCAGCTCCGAGTGTTATCTCGGCTCTGGATGGATCGAGGTGGATGTGGGGGTGGGGGGTGGGGGGGGCGGTGGTTGAGAGGCATTGTGGCTCTCTGGCAGATGTCTCCTACCTACCTGCTGCCCCGAGACACGCGACATCATTGATATGCCAAGCGGACTCGGTTCAGCCGCAAAAAAAAAAAAAAAAAAAAAGCGACCCGGGCGTTTATCAGCTGGTGGTTCCTTATCACGCTTGCTGCAATCTGGTCCAGTCCTGGGAGAGGTTCCGGGGCCTCGCCGACATCAGCCCGCCAACGACCGCCACGGTGGCGGCGGCCGTGGCGGCTGATGGAAAGTAAGACACTCCAGCTGAGACGGAAACCAGGGTTCAGTCTCAAGGATGCTTCTGCTCCTCCTCGCTGCATCAGCTCGACGGCTCTTCTGCAGCAGCCACATCCGAAACCAATCCCCATCCATGTGGAGATGCCTCGGGAGGGCCTCCGTGGTGTTAATTATTTCTGAAAGCTCTGGTGACGCATTCACCTCGCAAAGTGTTTTTTCAACAGCGACGCAAAAACGTCACCGGCTTGATAGCGAACTTCAAGGAAAAATGAGAAAAGTCTGTGTTGTACTACCGGCGCTTCCTTCCACTGCTGTCCAGGAAGTGCGAAATCAGTGGAAATCAGCTCTTTGTGATGTCATAAAGGGAACTAATTCTTCAATAATATATCTCTTAATACCTCTCACAGGTTAGTAATCAGAATCAGAATCACGCCAATGTAAAAAAGAACAGCAAATTTTACTAAATGTATAAAAATACAAAAATATATGTACAGGAGAGAAATAATAAATAGCAGAAATAATAAAATCTAATATGCAACATAAGTCCGTTGTGCAAGGAAGAGTCTCCTTCCAAAGTGTGGAAGCTCTCAAGAAGGCATTCAACTCCCCGTTTCTATGGGAGGCTATAAACACGGGGCTAAATAGCTGTTTACCAAAGAACAGTGGAAGTCCAGTAGATGAATGGAAACAAAGTACATTCACTTAAACTGCTGTACGCAGAGGACTCAACACACCGACTGCTGATCTCTTGAGATTTGTTTTTGTGTGTTTGTTTCCAGCCGTGTGAGGTCGCCCCACTGGAATATTGCTTGACAAAAAGCTGGGTTCTGAGCTTGTGTAATAAGGGACCTTTGAAATGCCGAAAATCAGATGAAAGGGAGGGCGGGGGGGGGGGGACTGCTAAGGTGATGTTCGCTATTCCTTCAGGGACACGTCGCAGAAAATGAGAATGATTTACGCACTGAATGTGGGAGATTACGGGGGCAATAATGAACGCCATGAATTTTTACCGACAATAACACGCGGTGGCCCTGTGTCACCTCCCACTGTAGCCGTGATTTGTACGGCGGCTGTCACACTCACGATTAATCTGTCCCCCTTTTTTTTTCTTTCTTCCTTCCTTCCTCCCTTCCAAGGGACCCAAAGGAGACGAAGGACTTGCGGTGAGTTGAAGGTTCTTGCTGTCTTTCTTTCTTTCTTTCTTCCCTTCTGGTGTATTTTCTAATACAATATTTGCCCATTTGCTTGACGCTCCCCTCCCCCACCCTCTCACCAAGCACCAAAAAATGGCAAAGCCGGTGTCACTACAGTGATCTGTTGTTGTTAGATATATATATATTTTTTTTTTTTTTCACACGGCCGGTCCTCTGCAGCACGAGTCGATAGGCCCTCGAGCGTGAGCACTTAACCGCTCTCGCTAGCGATTTAGCGGTTGCGCCGCCAAAGGAAGAGCGATCACGACGCCTCTGAAGCCCCGCTGTACCGTCATCCGCAAACCGCCGCCCCCTCCCCTGCACCATATTGTCTTGCCAGTGGGAACATGAACTCTCCGCGCTTCAAACAACCCACCACCACCACCACCCCTCCTCTCCACTCCCCTTCTTTCCTCCAGCCTGAAAGCGACCGGCGCAGTCGCTCCTGCCATCAAACTTGAATTCTTTATCCCCACGGGGCCAATTGCATTTTTTATTGTTTTGTTGCACGGTGATTTTTCACCAGGATGTTAATTTGACATTTTAATAAATTGTGTGAGCGGCTCCGGTGCCGCGGCGGAATTGCCCCAATCCGTCTCGCAGCTGATCCTCTGGCTGGCCTCCTCCTTCCTCCCTCCGTACCTCCCTCACTCTCCCCCTTTTAGCCGCGCTCGCTTATTCATGACAATCTACATGTGTGACAATTACTCGCGCAATCCGTCTATGTCAGCGCCCGGTGGCCCTCTCCACTGTTTAATGGCATTTTTTTTTCTCCCCCCCCCCCCGGCGCCTTCACCCCCACCCCCACTGCCCCAAGATGAGGAGGTAGACAGAGGGTATCAGTTGCAAAGGGCCCCATGGAACGGCTCCTCTATTTTTAGCGCGGAGAGCAAGTCCCATTGTGATTGTCAATTTGGGCTCCTCTTCCATCCCCTCCTGAAGTGAATGAGGTGTGACAGGATCTGCCGGAGATTATAATATAGCATGTTCAGGCTCTGGTTGTCGTGTCCTCTCAGGATTACCGCCGTATTGGCAGATGAAGGGGCGACACAAACACCTGGATGGCGAGATCAGAAACGAGCGCGAGATCGTCGCCTCCCGTTTAAATGAGAAATTTGCTGACAGCTCTGTCAGGGTGCCGTTCCCTTCACTACATTGAAAGTCGAGTCTGTGAAATTTAGCCTGATTTACGATTTTTATATTGGCGAAAGCTCAATATAGCTGTAAAAAAAAAAAAAAAATGTAGTGTGCACTTGCAATACAATAAAAGTAATTTGGTTTTCCTACCTTTAGAATGGATCTTATATAAGAATATACAAAGAGCAAAGGTCTTGCTCCCAGTTAGTTGCCACATATTTCTAAGGAAGCCTGGTGTGGACAATCCAGCCCACCTGACAGAACGTTTCGTATTTCACCTGAACGCTCGCATCCTCAAATAAACCAACGAAAGAGAAGGCCATCGTAGTTCACTGGCAAGCTCGGGAGAGGGAGGTTGAGAGGGTGAGCGCTGCAATGTAAAATTGTACCACTTGATGTCGCTGTTTCTTCTCAAAATCTCGAAATACTACACACTTAACCTTCAAGTGTAGGGGGTGAAACAGGTTGATTCTTTTTGCTATTTTTGGTTCCTTGATCTGGACACAACATGCGGTGTGGTTTTTCTGTCCCAGGGGGAGCCAGGGGCCATGGGATTACCCGGACTGGAAGGCCTACCTGGAGCTAAGGTAAGCAAATACTGATCCTGCCACGGCGCTAAGGAGATTACAAACTGAGGGAAAAGTGCCTTCTCACCACTTCCTGTCACTTTTCACAAAACTGTGAGTTTCCAGCTCAAGGGGAAAAAAAAGGAAGAAATTGTTGCAAAAGTTCTGAGTCACCGTGAGCGCAGCTAATGACTTAAGCGGAGTTTGATATTTTTCCAAACAGTTCGAAGGACTCGAAGTGTCTGTGCCGGAACACGATGGAAACTCATAATGGGCTCCCGAGTGTTTCTTTTTTTCCCCGTCCTCTTTGGAGTGGGGGAGGGGCACCATCTGACAGGCGCAAAGTGTTTTCTGTTAAATTAAACAAAAGGCATATGTTCGTTAGGAAAAAGTTGTTTGTTTTACTCTAAACTGTTAGGAGAGTTTCTGAGAACTCGTTCAGCGCCGTCCTTGATGCCGCGGAATTTGCTAGATTTCAATTCTCCCCCCTGCACCCACAACCGTCTGACCCGATCTGCAACGATTCTTTCAGGGTGATGCTGGTTTGACAGGTCATCCTGGAACACCAGGCCCTCTGGTGAGTCTGCTCTTTTTTTTCTCGACTCTGCTCTTCCCCCTCCCACCCTTTTATATACTCTGAGACATATTCGCCCTTGATCAATCATCTGTGTTGTTTAAGTCGGCTGCGGGCAAACCGATCGATGGCAATTCATAGAGCGCACAAAGTAGCGGCTATCAAAGCAGACACCCGGCAAACACAGACCCGCCAGAGCCGCTCTTCTTTCAGTCGGACTTTCTCCATACGTGGCCGCGGCCGGCTAGTTGGTGCGCGCTTACAGTCGCTGAGGCGGCGCGGCTGCACGACACCGCTGAGGACCTGTCAAACACGCCTCTCCTCTCTTCTCTCCTCTGCTCTCTCCTCCCGTGTGTGTGATTGACAGGGGAAGCCCGGCGCTCGCGGAGAGCCAGGAGTCCCAGGAGAGCCGGTGAGCTTCGCGGCCTCTGACTTCCCTTTGAGTTGTCAATCCGCGCGTCGGCCCTTTTGTCGCCCGCCGACTGACACGTCGGCCGTCTCCTTCTCTCCGGCAGGGTGAGCGGGGGCCTATCGGAGAGACGGGTTTCCCGGGGCCCGAGGGACCTCAAGGTGTCTCTGTAAGCACGCTACGCAAATCCGACCGCTCTTTTCTTCTGTAATCATCATGGTCGTGTGAAATGCTGCCGCGTCACCATTTACCACCATGTCCATATTTCATACAGAGGCAACAAAGAGTGTGATTCACGGACAATACGGAGACAGCATATATGTTAACAATCACTCGTCCTGCAAACGATTACGTTCCTCCACGCAATTACCATCAGAGGTGGTTTTGTGTAATTTTTTCTTTTTTTATTTGCTGTAAGTGCATAATGGAACAGTGTTCGCCGAGCAATCAGGATCATTATCCTCTCGCCCGCGATATCTCATTAACTGTGGAGATTACCGGGAGTGCAACAGTGCTGATCCAATCGAAGGCGGCCGCTAATGCGAAATGTCTTTGTTTGTGTTGCGCTCCTTCGAGCAGGGGAGGCCGGGGAGAGACGGAGCGCTCGGAATCAAGGTGAGTCAACTCCACCAACTCCAATTTCCACCCCCACACCCCCTCCGAAACCCCTCCCCCACACAGAAAAGTGCTTCACATCACGCGGCGGCGCAAAAAGAGATGGCGCAGCAGATTTTTATCTGCCAGAAACCCTGGAGCCACGGCAGCCCGAGCGCATTAAAGCCTGTTTAGCATATTTCAGATTTTGGCGATTAAAACTTAATGGAAATCCCGCAGATTTTTAAGGCTTTGTTGACTTTTAGTCTTCCTGCCTAAATGACAGCGTTAATACTTTGAGGCAACGGTAAAATGTTTGTAATGGAGGGCAGCCGACGCTCAGATTAAATATTCATCCTGCGGGGCCCCGATGAATCCGGACCAGCGGCGGGGATGCCAACGCCGCTGCAGACTCGGCTGCGGCGGCCGGTGCCTGATCGGACGTGTTGCGGGTTCAATTGGCTCGCAAAAATGCCACAAAATGGGCTCGCAGCGCGCTCACGGGATGTGTCATGAATCACCCATTTCGGATTAACCGCGTGATCCAATAGTGAAGTGGCTGGAGCCTGATCTCGTCTGGCCCGACTGTTTCTGCTCGGAGGGGCCCGGATTTGTTGTCATCCGCCAAATCCAAATAAGGCCAAAGATGTTTATTATTTTTAATTTGCCGCGGTGAAGATTTCTTCTCTTTTTCTCACCAGAATCTCAGCGTCTCAAAAAGCTTTTTCTTCCCCCTCTTTCCTCATGCCTCTCTCTCTGTCTGCGGTGGGCCAACAGTGCCATCTAGCAGGCGACTTCGCTCTCCCCCAACTCCCTACCTCTCGCCTCCTCGCCTCCTCTCAGCATCCTGCTTTGAGGTTTTTAATGTAATGCTCAAAGAAGCACATTTCGGTGGGCACGGAGATAGATTTAAGCCTCCCATCAGGCACCGGGGAATACAGAGTGCCGCAGATTAAAGCGGGCAGGGGAGAGCGGCGTCACAAAGAGACGCTCGATTAAAAAAAAAAAAAACACATCGTGCCAGATTGTCTTTTGCATGGCTCCTGTAATCCGGCAGGAAATTGATACAAAGGCGCTCCCAGGGGGGTGTTGCCGCGAGCGCCGGTAAAGGGAGGCAATGAGGAGTGACAGGGAGGGATCGGCTCTGACACGGGAGTGTGCGACAGGTACACCCCCCACCCCACCCGACTCACCCACCTCCCACCTCCCCTCCGCCACCCGCCCGCTGTACAGTAGAGGCAGCTGGCGGGCTCGGGCGTCTCCGGTGGAGACGGGGAGCGGCGCGGAGAGGCAGGCGGCGGTGACATTGCGGAAGGTGAAACTGCGGGATGTTGTGCCGACGACGCACCTGATGCCGATTCAGAGGCAATCAGCGAGTGTGTGGGGGGGTTTCTGGAAAGCGCGCCGTTCTCAAAGTCAAGGAATTCCAGGAGGCGTCTGACTTCCTCACGTGGGATGATTAGAATTTGGAAGAAAAATAACGCATGATGGGGAAAGCTGCTGGTTAGAGAGATTGCTTTTGTTTTAGCTCTTCAAGTGTTTCTCCATTACTTCTTTTTTTTTTTTTAACCCTATTATTTTCCAGGCACCGAGATGTAATTAATGTCTTCTCTTGCTCAGGGAGCCTCAGGTAGACCAGGGGACAGAGGAGCCAAAGGAGAGCGCGTGAGTTCAAAAGCTGCTTTTATGACTCAGACTGCAAAGCACAGAAGCACAATGGAACATTCACACAACGCGGGCAAAAGTCTGCGCGCACAAAAATAGAAACACAAATAGATGCCCGGTGTGATAATGTAGGTTCTCTGCTGCAACGTCCTGACGGCAGGGCCAGAATTACATGAAAAAGCATGAAAGCAGGGATCCATCCTGCCTTGTGCCAACAATTGCACTCGGTCAAAGATGCTTTTTAACCTTGTTTTGGTTCGTAGCAACCAACTGACTGAATATTGTCGCTAACCGAGCCCCGTCCCTTCAAGACAGCAGTGTTCCGTCTTCCGGAAGACGGAACACTGGTTTCTTATACGAGACAATGAGCTCACTGTACCCAAATGGCCTTCGCAGATCTCAATCTAAAACAGCACCTTTGGGATGTCGCGGGTAGAAAGACTCACATCCTGGATGTGTCACTGAGCAACCTGCAGTGACTGTGTAATGCTTTTGTGTCAACACGGGCCAAAAATTTGCTAAGGGGGATTCTGAGGGGCAGCAGTGAAATCGCAGGTGATCCAGATAGTGTCAAAACCGACCAATCATGCAGGTTGAAAGGAGAAGAGCCGACTGATTGACACAGCCAGACTGGAGACACTTTACAGCCTGTAGTTTAACATTCAAGGTTCAAAGCGAAGGTGCCTGGACGTGCTGCTTTCAAACACACCCCGCTTGCTCCCTCCTGCAGGGCGATCCGGGCATTTCAGGCGAGAGAGGCGTTCAAGGCGAGAGAGGTCGCGTAGGAGAACCCGGCCCCGTCGGACAGCTCGGCCCTTCCGGGCAAAAGGGCGAGCCAGGTTCTCCGGGAAAGTCGGAGATCGCAAAAATGCTGGTGAGCTTTTCGCTTGGCGCTGGAAAACTATCCTCACAACAACAACAACAACGGGGGGGAAAAACAGATCATGCTGCTTCTTCTTTCTACCTGAATTCTTTCCTCCTTGTGTAACTTCACCTGTCATTCCGCCGAATGCAGAGCGGTGCACGCATCTTTTTTTTTTTTTTTTTTTGCAAGGGAGGCTGCTCTCTCTCTCTGTCTGTCTGTCTGTCTCTCTCTCTCTCTCTCTCTCTCTCTCTCTCTCTCTCTGTCTCCGCTCGACGTCTCCCACTCCCCGTCTAGAAGGTCACGGAGGGAGAGGGATGGAGACGGGAGGAAAGAGATTAGCGATACGTGGGCGCGCCCCGGAGCTCTGCAGAGAAGCAGAAACACCCACCCAACACGTCGCAGACACTTTACACACACTTTACTCATACGCAGTCACAACAGTTATGTAACGCCCAGCCTGATTTGTATGTGGAACAGGTGGAGGCGCATGAGGGGTGTTTCAGGGTTTTGCCGGTGCGGCGGCTGCAGCAGCCCCGCAAGTTTTTTTTTTTATCCGCAGGTTGGCAGGAGGAAGGCGAGCGTCCGCGGGGCTACAACACGCTGCGATACGAGTCCATGTCGAACTGAGCTTTTGAGACATAAATCATACCGAGCACCGGAGGAAGAAAAAAAAAAACCTGCATGCTTTTCATCTTTCGGTCCTCCCACGCAGATGGTTTCCGGGCGCTGATCTTTACAAAGAGTCGTGTCAAATGTTCGTCTTTTTCTTTTTAAAAAATGCGCCGTGTTTACAGACACTTACTTATTCACTAGAGGTAGTTGTTCACTCTGCAACGATCTGACTACAAAGGTAAATGACTTGTTCTGTTGTTTCTGTTTGTGTTCTTGTTTTGTTTTGGGGTTTTTTTTAAACACACACACACAGAGTGATCCCAGCTTCATGGAGGAGCTCAGAAAGATAATCCGAAATGAAGTTCTGAAGATCTTTGAAGGTATTTTGTGCACACATTTTGCATATTTACAGCAACACAATGTACCTCTGCTGCCTTAAAATGACAGTTTCGGAATCATCTTTTTTTTTACAATTCATTGACTTGTAACAGAGAAATTGACATCCCTGCCATTGACACAGCGCCCCCACCTGGTCTAAAAACAGTATAACTTTGGTTGCCTGCCCAGCATCCTGTATTCTATTCTACTCTTTCTTTCTATGCCTGTTTTTGCCATCATAAAAACACCACAATATTCCGTAAACAGACTTTATCCTAGTTTCTGACAACCAGATGAGAATTGTGTTATTGCGAGAGAATGTCTAGCAGGCAAACAAAACAGTATATTGGAAAATGATTTTGAAACGATCATTATAAGGCATAGAAGCTAAATACTGTTGCTTCAATTTCAGTCCCTCTGGTCCACATTTAAAATGCAGTTTATTTCTTTGCCCAGCAGAGCGGATATCAAGCTCCTCCGTGCAGCAGAAGACACCTGCGGGCATCTTAGCCTCACAATTTCAAGGCCCGCCGGGACCGCCTGGACTTCATGGCCAGGACGGATTACCTGGCATACCAGGAGAACCCGGACCTCCTGGTCCGAAAGGTAGACAGACCAACTGGCTGGCCAAATAAACTCCAATATAATCTGTCATTCATAAATAACACTCTTAACCTTGGGCTGCAAGTGTGGGTGACACTTTCCTGGTGTAAGTGAAAGATACTCAGCTAGTTCCTGCCACACTGTGAAAAAAGTTGGAGATATGTGACTTTGGGGTGAAATTTATGGCTTGTGTTGCAGTAGATTGAAGCTACAGTGATGTTATATATAGTGTGAGTGTGGCTTTGAAGTAGAATCATTCAACGTTCAGTCATCTCAAGCAGCTTATTGAAACAGAAGCGAACAGCAGTGTTGGGAAAACAACAAAGTGTCAAACTTTTCAAAGTGTCAAACTTTTCAAATAGCAGCATGATAAAGAGGCTCTTTAAACACAAAATATGAGCTAAGTAGAATATTTAGTGTTCATGGATCAGACACTTGCAATTGCATGTTACACAGGAAGGAAGCGTTGTGCCCCAACGCGTTCAATGAACGGGTATGACAGAAACGGAATTTAATGTGAACTGTTTCCAGGTAGGCTTGGAAAAGTATAAAAATGAAAAATATTTGCACCTTAAGGACTGCAGTCCTGTTTTTGGAATCATAATAAAGAGTCTAGAGACTGTTCAAGCAGCAAGTATTTCCTCATGTTTCTGAAAATATGCTCTGGAGATGAATGCTGCAGCTGCTACTAGCGTGGACTGAACAAAGCATTAGGGAAATGCCAGTATCCCAGGGCTGTCCTCTCAATGCTATTGTAAACCTGGTTGGATTAGGATTCAAAAATAGATGTGAAGTTAATTTGGCATAGTTTTAGAGTTAGAAAGGATAAAATAACTGATGTCTGTGGTTCTATATGGGCTCTGTCAATAATCAAATAATAGCTTGCAGCAAAGTATTGGAGAATTTTTTTTTGGGAACCATGAACTTTAGTTCAAAATGTGGAATTATGAATTATTAACTGAACTAGCTCATTTTAAAATGTGTGAACTGAACTTTGAACTTGTTCATGTAAAAAGCAAATTTTCCCAGCACTGCAAGAAGGTCCAAAATGCCGAACAGTCGAACGTATTTCAAAATGTTTCCACAAGGTCGACTTGAGTTCGCCTGCAAAGGTTGCATTTTAGAGACATTCAATAAATTTCAACCCAAAGCCGAATATCTCTGAACTTTTTGTGAGTAGTGCACGTTCACCCAAATCCAAACGTACTGAGCAAGTGCCACTGGCTTCAGTTGAGTGTGAGCACCTGAACTAAAACAATTTGGCGGCGAGAGCGCCAGTGTGGGGATACTATGTACAGGAATTTATGGGTATTTTTCTCTCGCTCAGAGCCATATATCAATGCAGACTGAGGGGCGGGAAGCAGAGGAAAGGCCAGGAGCGCGGTGCTCAGCAGCTCTCGGAGAAAAATATGAAGACAAACGGAAGAATTGGCCGTGAATAAGAGAAAATGTTATCAATGTGGACAGCAGAGAGCACCGTTTTTTTTTTGTTTTTTTTTCGTTTGTTTTTTTTGTTGTTGTTGTTTTTTTCCCCGATACCTCACTCCAGGAAAAAGAAAGCCTCTTAAGTACAAGCGGGAGCGTAGCCAGGAAAGAAGGCGGACGCTCCTCGTAAAGCCGACGCAAGTGCTCTTACAGCAGTAACGCTGCTCCTCTCTGCTCTGTTCTCTGCTCAGTTCTCTGCTCGGTCTGCAAAAGGGACGACGTCGCCGTGTCCCTGCAGCCCTTTTTTAACCTTTTCATCTACCTCACACTAATGACCACCATCCAGCCCATCATTGCAATCCTGTAAAAAAAATAATAATAATAAATGCTGCTTTTCCTCACATTTAATGTTCTCAATGTCGGCACACACCTGTTGGTGTTCGTGCAGTGATAATGCCTTCCGCATTACGCGCCTCGGACTCTGTTGAGCGTGTGTTGCTGTATTTGTTTTGTTTTATTTATTTATTTTATGCTTCAAAAGAGCGTTTCACAGGTGTTTCCTTAACGTGGCTTTGCAATAAATACTTGTTGAAGACAAAGGCGGAAAGTTATTTCCCCGGATAAATCAGGAATTCAACAACTTCTTAATTTTTCTTTGTTGACTCGTGCCTCCACTCAGCTGGGGAGAGAGTTTGGAGTAATATTTCCTCATTATTTCTCGTCATCCTCTGCTGGAGACCGCGCTCCTCCAGAATATCCAATTTGACTCCTTCTCCTGTACGCCAAAATGAATTGTTTATGGAGAAAAATAACCCCCCTCTGTTGAATTTGCAACCGCCCTCCTTTCTTTTTTCTTTTCCTTTTTTTTTTTTTTCCTCTCCTCGCGGTTTTGAAGTCACCGGGATTGAAAGTCTCAACCTGCTGGTTTCAACACAGACGCAGATGCGATGCATTTGGCGCATTATGTGTTCCCCCCCCCCTCTTCTTTTATCCCCTCATTGTGTTGTAATCCACTGTTCATTCATCATGCTTTTCATCCTTTTTCTTCTCCTACTGAGTGAGTAATGAACCTACCCTGCTGATGTATGTTGTGATATTGAAATCTGTTTCATCACTTCTTGATCTTTCTTGTTCTGACGCTGGTCTTCTTTCTTTCTTTTTTTTTTGTTCTGTTTTCGAATATCCTGTATATTTAATGGCACTGAGCAGAACAAATTGTGTTCTTTTTTGTATGACGCTTTCTCGACTTTGTGCCGCGCAATCTGGAAAAATCAGTAAACCCCTCTCAATGATCTGTTCTTGGTGGAGTCCTGCCCTCCCCCACTACCGGGGATGAATAGCGGTGCACTTTGCAAATGTGTGCAACAGGCACAAGGCTAAATTTCTATCAATCAAGCAGGAAAATCGGAGCATAATCGCTGTATTTTAGCCAACGCAGGAGTGAAGACGCGTTTCCCTTTGTGCGCCGAACGAACGAGCAAACCGGCTTTTGTGAGTGATCAAAAAAAAGAAAGAAAGTCTCATTATTTCAGCAACGTGTGGATGTAAACCCACCACCGTCATCCTTTCCTTCTCTGAGCCTCACTTTTTGGAGCGTTGTTAAGCTTCTTTTTTTTTTCATTTTCTGAGATTTTACCCTGACATGCACGCGTTCAAGCGTTTTCCCCCTCGGGCCGGGGGGGGGCGATGCGATGCTTGATACCCCTGTCAGTGTTTCTGATGCACTCCACGCAAGCAGCCGGCCCTGAGACTCCCATTACTTCCAAGTGCCTCGTGGGGGGAAAATATTTTCACGGCGCCTCGAATTCGCACTTGGTATGCCGCCGTTTTCACACCGCAAAGACCCACCGGCTCGGCTCGGCTCGGCTCGGCTCAGCATGGAATTGAATGAGGGGGCAACACGCTCACAGGCATGACTGGGAGGTCGCTGGCAAATGCTTTTGGCTCGCTTCTAACTAATCAGACTCAAAGCATGCGCGTGCTCGCCGCGGACGGCCCTTCTCGTTTTTGTGCTTGTTGGCTTTGTCTTTTCCGTCGTCGGAGATGGTCCAGAAAAATCAGCGTGGACTCAGAGCGGGAAACATCTTAAATCTCCTACTTCCGAGTGAACGTTGGTCTGCATCTGTTGCATCCTCGTGTCCCTCTGAGTGGTGCCGCCGCCGACCAAACACAGATCTGGCCCCTGCGACAAAAGCAAGGCCTTCCGCCGTGGCCTCACTCTGTTGTCGGAGAGCTCTTCCAGCGCCCGCCGCCTTCCTTTGAACGCTAATGCACAGATGGCGTGTTTGATTACTTTTTTTTTTTTCATCCTCTCCGTACAAGATGTCAGTGTGCGGTTCTGTTATTAAGAGGCCGGGGTTGAAGCTTGAAAGCTCAAGCGGCCCGTCTCTACATTTACTTCCAGAAAAACAAGTGCAGACCTGAAGCCTGACATGTTAATGGCACTGTATTGTATCAACAGTGAGAGTGATAGTGTCCATGCAAGTCCCTGGGCTGATATTAAGGTTGAGTGGACCTTGGTCTTCTGGTATTTGGACTAATTGTACTAACTGAAGGGCTGTGCTTCGCCTGGCCTCCGTTTGTTCTCAGCCAGAGTGTCTCCTCTGTCCTCAGGATACAGGGGTCCGAAAGGGGAGCGAGGCCAGCTGGGGTTCGGGTTGCCAGGAGATCCAGGAGAAATGGGGCCGCCAGGTAAGAAAACATGTATCAAGCATGATCATAATCATCAATATATATGTTGGTTTTTTTTGTTTCCACGGAGGATGCATCACGACAATGTGGATTCAAGGGTCCTTAACAAACTTATAGACGCCCAAACAAAGTTTTTCTCGACCCTAATTGCTCCCAATGGGTCAAAGCAACACCTTACATGGCAGCTGCCACCCAATGGTGTATGAATGTTTGTGTAAATGGGTGAATGAGAGGCCATTTTAAAGTGCTTTGGGGTACTGTGAAGGTGCTGGAAAAGCGCTATGTAAGTGCAGTCCATTTACCATTCTTGGCTTTATTGCCTCTGATGTTTAGCCGTCTATCTAGGGTCCCTTTGCAGCAGATGTGGCTGTCATTCATTTGAGTCATTTTTAGACAAACAAGCTGGGACAACCACTGAGTACCTGAGTATGACTCACCAAGTGGCAAAGCTCCATCGAATTTCCCACAATGCCAAAAACCACGGCGTTGGAACCATAGGGGTGCAGAAAGTAAAGAAGAAAACAAATCCAGAAAATCCAGACCGATTTCATCACTTCATCTGTCAATTTAATGTATTAGTTTAATTAATGTAGATAATGCATCCCTGGCTCAAAAAACAATATAGCTGTTTACAGTCTACCTCCTAGTATGGAAGATTTGTTGTAGCTTTGAAGCATTTAGAAGGAGCCAGGAACGAGACTTGGTTGCTCGCCTTCCCTTTGTGACATCACAGAGGGCTGGTTTTCAGAGTTCTGTGTTTTTAGCACGCGCTCCCTGTGAAGGATGGTCTTCTCTCAGCTCACCGGCAGACCGAAGATCACATATTATTGCTATGAAAACATCGCCACGGTGAACTTTGCATAATATGGGACCTTGGCTGGGGTCACGCATGCAGCCTCTCTGCTGCTGCATAATGACTGCAGGTAATGCCCGCACTCTCCCCTCTGATGATGCATGGCTCCATTCAGCCTTTGCATCCATCTGCTGTCAGCGGGCCTCATTACACACAGCAACCGCCTCCCTCCCGCTCCCCGCCTCCCCCACCCCCCACCCCCCCTCCCTCCCGCCGAAGATCGATGCATTTGTGCAAATGCAGTCAAATAGACTTGTTGATGGTGGGAGAGGGCCGAGAGACAGGGGAGGCTGATGGCCTGTCAGACGGGGGAGATTAGCGAGACAAATAAATAGAAATGTGTCCTCTGCGGCTGTCCCGGGCCCCAGAGGGAGCGGGCACGGACGTTGTTTTGTCTGTCTGGGAAAAGTGCCGGTGCTGCCGTTTAAAATATGGCCGCTCTGAAGAAGGTATAGGACCCAAACTGTGCGTTTGTTCAAGTCACATTATGTGCATGTGTGACTTTTTGCTATAGATTATTTTTGTTTTGTTTTGTTTTGTTTTGTTTTGTTTTTCTGGCATCTGTCTGTGCAGAAAGCTGCAAAACTGCTGGAACAGGCTGCTGAGCACGTCCGGCCTTTAAAGTGCGGAAATTGGAAAGCAGCGTTCTTTACCTTTAACTCCGCATAAGAGCCCTTCTGCTTTTACTGGATGAGTTTCTTTTTTTCTTTTTTTTTCCCCCTGACACACCAGGTCCTGAGTTGCCTCCTCAGAATAAATTCCAAATTTTCTGATCTGCGACCAAAAGAGCCTTACATCACTCTGCGTTATCTGAACAGCAACAAAAAAAAAAAATCCACTCCAGCCTTTCATTTTGGCTCCAATTACACAGCTGCAAGATAACCACCGCTCCCAGATGGCGTTTATGTTTTCTAACACTCAGTCTCGCCGCTTAGACGGGTTGCCCGGCGGAGAGCAGCGAGTGCAGCGGCGGCGATGGAGCAACGGCTTCCTGCAAAAGTTACGGAAGCCAACTTCTCCTGGATAAATGTTTCACCTCTCTCAAAAAAAAAACGAGCTGTCAGCTCTGGCCCTGCTCCCCTGAACTAAGAAATAGCTCCGCACACCTGATTAGGCGAATGCGAAGTGGGTGGCGGCGGGAGTTTATCACCGGACCCGAAGTCACTCATCCTGTCTGCCTGCGTGTGTGTGTGACGGATGCACGTGTCGGATTAAAGGAAACTTGGTTGTAGCATCATCTCCGGCGAGAGTACAAGCAACCTCCGTGAAAACCCGGCGGGATTCAGTGTTTGGACACAGATGCTGACCTGCAGCCTTTAGCTTTCCAATGAACATGGAGCTACAAGCGCATAAAAGCAGGTCCAGTTTTAACAGATTTGTCACATCCGTCCTGATGGGTCACAACCTCATCGCTGTGGTTCCCCGTGAAGACAATCCAATCAGTCAGATTTCGCTAGCTAGCTACCAAGAAGCAAATTGTGAACATGTAAATCTTTCTGTCTGACTTTTTTGGGGGGTTATTATATCACCCCAAACAGCCGAGAGCATCCCAGCAAATGCAACAACAAATCCCCAAAATATTATCAAGGCATTCTCTCCAACACTGAGTACAGTGTTCATTTGGTAGCTTTGCTCTCGGCTGTTAGCGGCCTGTCTGACTGGCGGTAACGCCGGCGTGGTGGCACTGCGGAAGTTTTTGTTTGTGAGCCGTTAAGGGGTAGGTGGATGTGACAGCCACGAAAAGGGCAGGTTGTGTTATTTTGGAGTTTTTTTGTTTTTTTTTCCTTCTTCTTTTTTCCGAGGGAGGGGAAAGGGCCAAATTCAGTCCGGAACCATGATTCCATCAGCATGAAATAATAGAGGCTGCCTTGCGCTGAGAGCACTGTTTCTCTTGTTTGTGTGTTGTTCCGGGAAGCGACTGGACTGCCTCTTCAACTGGCTGTTGCTTAGCAATGCTGGATGCTATCAGCCAATCTGATTATCGCCTCATATTAAAAGAAAAGACATTTCAAGAGTTTAGAGTTGAGTTAAATTATAATTAATAATAATAATAATTTATGTCATTATCATTTGTATGTTTTTTTTCACGAAAGGCCCAGTGAGTGGAATTTAGTGGCATCTAATGGTAGGAAAGTGTATTACAGAAATTGTTTAATATGTAGTTTTCTAATGTTCTACTTGATCTCACAACTTTTTCGTCAGGGTGAAATTTTAACACGTATTATCAATCAATAAACATAGCAGGAATTGTTTTAGCAACTATATGTAACTAAAAACATAGATTTTTTATTTTTATTCCATTTCATACCAATAGATCGTTGTGCAATGTTCCATGTTGGGTGTTTAAATACCGACACCTGCACTCAGAACATGCAGAGAACAATTCCATGCACTGCCATCCAAGAATTTGCTTAATGTGCTTTCATGAGAAATAAAAATGACACCAGCCCTGCCAGCTCTTCGTTTCAAACTCAGATTAGCCCGTCTGCGTTATGTCAGCTGACATGGGCTCGACTCTTATCACTAATAGAGGGCGCCACTTAACAATGATAAAGTGCAGCACCTGCATGGGAATTGATAATGTCCAATTCTCTGTCAAGGCCCTCCTGGGATCCCTTCACACGGCCCTCCTGGCTCTCCGGGACCCCGTGGACCTCCTGGGACGTGTGACCCCAGTGACTGTCTCCTTCCCTCCTTCTGAGCGCAGCAGAGCGGTTAATGCCGGTCGGACGACGGGACATCCGGCTCTGATCTCACTGCTGCGGCCACAGGAAGGGGGAAAGGGGGCCCGGCTGCATCTGACTCATCGACCTTGTCTGCTCGCTTTCTGATAACATTTGAAAACAAGATTTTTTTTCTTTTGACCCTGTCCTTCTCTGTTGGGTTTTGTTGTCAGGTTTGTTTTTCGCCTCGAAAGGGGAAAAAAAATAACAGCTTCTCTATTTTCCCGCAGTCCTGTTTGTCGGCTTCTCTCTTTTCTTTTTTAAAAAAACATCCCCTACTGTGATGTAATGCATTCCCTGTCAGCTCTCATTACGTCTTTCAAGACCATGAAATGACTTTGTTTTTTAGGCTCAGTCCCGTCTGATAACATGATCTTAATTATTTGTTTGCCTCTTTAATGGGCATGCCGAGTCACTCCTCTGTTCCTGTTCCGATAAGCCCATTTGCTGGCAGAAGCCTTCGTCTCTCGCGCGCGCAGATGTGTGTGCGAGACGGCAGATAAGCTGAATGAAAATACTTGGTGCGTAGGTGTTGGAACAGATTGCTGATATTTTGAAGGCCCTTATGCAACCAAAGTGTAGCCGATGCGTCTGATATGAAAATTGTTTTTTTGTTTTTTTTTTAAGGCGTTGAAAGAATGTAATTAAAACGGCCGTACAAGTGCTAATTATCAGCGCGGTACATGTAGCACGGATATTTACTGTTACCGGACTGCTTTTGTTGTTGTTGGCGTTGTTGTTTTTTCGACTGCAGTTCAGTTTTATGATCCACACATGACCTATTTGCATTTTGATTGGTTATTTGTGTTTTTGCGAAGGAATCCGCAGTCTGATTATCGACAAAGACGTCTTCCCGTTGTGGTCGGGGGTTATGCAGCGACACCGGCCGTCCGTCTGTGAGCCTCTGCGTCCGTTTCATTCGTAATGCAGACGACCCGCCTGATCACAACGAGCAGAACCTTTCAGTGACCGTGACCTCACATTTGTAAATGATGTGTGATCTTTTTTTTTTTGTTTTTTCTGGTCTTGTTTGCTTCTTGAGGGACCCGACAGTTATTACATCATCTGGTGGTCGTTGCCGTTTGCGCTTTAAGGTTGACCTCTATTGTTTTTATGAATCCTACTTGCAGAGAACGACGGCGCGTGCCTGCGTCACAGTCGACGAGCTTTACTGTTGTTTACATTTTCTTGCGTGTATGATGATGATTCCTCTGGTTTTGTTTGTACATTTTTGATTTACAGAAGAAAAAAAACACAAAGGAAATCGGACGCCGCTTTATTTTTGTTTCCCTTTAGACATTTACTCACGAATGTACTTGAACTTTCACGTGGTGTCATGTGTGTGTGTGTGTGGTTGGGTTTGTGGGGTGCCTTATGACTGGACTGATTATTTATTTATTTCAAGATTTCCGAGTCACATTAATGTGTTTCCGCTGATTTCAGAAGGTGTCGAGTCGATGTTTTCATAAACCCGGCGGCTGATATCTCAAGGCTCGAGTTGGGAGGCTTTCGGACTCTGTGTGAACGCCCTTGTTTGAGGAACTCGGATCTTTATTGATCCAGAAAGTTTCCCAAACGCAGTGTCGATGGATTGAGAAGTGATGCGTTGACGACGACGAGGCTTTGTGTGTGACGTCCCTTAAGCTTCCACTTTGATTGCTGCTTAATGAGCGTTCTGACTCCTTCTCACTTCGGGCCGTCCTGCTCCGGCTCACGTCTGAAAAGTCCTGTGGGCGTCTGTCTGAGACGATGCGTCATTGACTCTCGCAGCTTTTTATCCTCCACGATGTGTTTGCTCCTCACCGTCTGCGGCTCACATCGCCACGCTGCTATTAAACTCATGAATTACAGCTCACATCTGACTTAAGAAGCTGCACATCTTTTTTGGAAAATGTATTTTTTTCTCTCTCTCTCTCTCTCAGCATGCAGGATTGGCTTTTATCTTTGCAAAAGAATTTTATTTGATTTTTTTTAGCTGTGTGAGAAGATAGTCTAATTTTAGATGGGTTCTGAATCAAAACTCTGTGCAGCTCAGTTTCATTTGTGAGTTGAAAGAGCCCCCTGGTGGACGTTTCGTTTCTTTTTTTCCCCCCAATGCTTTTATTGCGAGAAACAGTTTGAAGGTAAAAATCCTCTCTCTTTCTCTGCCTTTTAATCCGGATCATTTTCATATTGGACTTTATGGTTTCTCATCGGGGGGACACTTTGTGCATTCTTGACCAAATGCAGACTAATTTAAAGATAAAGCCGTTGGGGAGCTAATGAAAGCACCTTTGTGCTTTATGTTTTATTTAGCCTCAATATTGAAACCTAAGATGAGACAAAACGACAGGAAATAACACCTCACAAGAGGATTTTTCTTTTGTTTTCCTACCTCCAGGCATGTTTGCATGGTGGACTCCATTTATTCTAAATGGGAATTGTAAAGATGAAAGCCGGCTTAACAGAATGGAGGTTTCTGATAGGAGCATCCTTCAGACTCTCACAGCAGTTTCCTCCATTACCATATTTCATTACTTTTTCACAGCCGTGCGAGTTGATACTGCCGCCACATGTAATGTAATCTTGTAAATAAGCCCGTAATGAGAGGAGGTGGGGTTCGGATCAGCCTCCCAGCATGGTCCCGCGGATTAAAAATGTTTGCCTGCTGCTCTCGCCGTAGCTCCTCTCTGCTCCTCCGGCGGCTGCTTGACTCCAGTTTGTGTTTCGTGAGCGCCTTTTCTTTCCTCGAGTATCTACCTCAGCCTTGGTTTATTACACGTCGCACATGATGAGCTACTTTGCAAAAACAAACACGAAAGGAAAAAAACATGATGCCTTTTCACCGATGGGGAAAAGAAAAAAAAAAGAAATGAAACCTCATGTGAATGTAAAATCAGATGTACTGCAGTCGTCACGGTGGCTCTGTGCGGTCACCAGGTATCTGAGGTTGTAGTTTAAGCTTTCTTTTCGCGACATATTTTGTTTTATACTGATCTGTGACATCTGCCTTACATGTGTGCAATAAATGCTGCTCAGTGCTTTACCTTTGCCTTGCCTGTGTTCTTCTTTGGGTGTTGGAGTTGATGGTTTACACAAGCCCAAATCATGTCTTCCGGTTCTGTTGAGGTGAGCATTATGAGTTTTCGGGGGGGGGGGGGGGGGCTTGATTTGACCAAAAATAAATAAATAAAAGAGTTAATTGAAAAAAGTGAATCAGAAAAACCATGTTTGAGAAACAAAGTACATTGAGTGTTAGCTTTCCGTAATTGTATCTTCACCAGTGCACCTGGTTGTTTGCAATCCAGTGTCATCGCAAAGTGCAGAAAGTGCCTTGTGCTAAGATACACCATTGCCCATAAACTTTTGTTTCCAGACACAGTTGTTCCTTGTTAAATCCATCAGTAATCACTCCTGACCAGGTGCTATGATTACGTGAGGTGTCCTAATTACCCAGGTGAAATTAATTCATGAATTACATTTGTTTGGCGCTCAAAGAGACAGGTAAAAAATTTTATTCCAGCATTTTATGAGCAAGAGTCTAATTTAAGTTAGTTTTATTTGCAGCTTTGTCTTAATTGAGACATGCCCTTATTTCCTCATTGGTCAATATACATAAAATATGAAAGCAAAATAGATGATCCATCATTTTGATCATTATCAGTCACAAATTATACACATCACTGGGTCTTGTTTTTATTTTTTTGAACTGAGAATCTCTCACACCCAGAATATATTTCAATATGCACGTCTGCCTGTTGTCATTCAATACAATGAGACTTAATCTCAGTTTTGTAGGAAATATAATAGCACCACAATTCATACATTTTATACAGATTTACAACTTAAACAGAAGTCAGTTTGACTTGACAGCATCACTCTCGCTTTTATTTTAAGTCAAAATTTTAGACATGTCATTGGGGGTGGGTGTCGTTCAAGAGTTTCATCTTTGGTAAAGTAGCACATGAAAAGTGGGAGGGTTCAGATCTATGACTTCATCTTAGTGAGTCTGAAGCGCTTTGATTGAAACACTCAAATGAAGCAAAGGGAAAATACAGAGAGAAGAATGACGAGAGTGGATTTGTTTACCTTTGGCACCAAAAATGTGAGTGCACCTTAACCAAAAATGCATCAAAACATCTCCCAGGTAGAGAAACATTTGTTTCTTTAAAATATTGAAGAGCCTGTCCTGGTGGAGTTGTGGCTGATGCAGGAACACACTTGCAGGACTCGTGGGTTTAATGGATCGAAGGCACCGCAGCGGCCGCGTCTCCTTGTGAGACGCCGTGAAAGGAAAAAAGAGGAGGTTGTGTGCTTGGAGGAGCTAATTCAACAGTCTTTCCGTCTCCGCCCGAGTGGCTCTCAGTTCCCTGCGGGTCCCTTTACGTCCAGAGACTGTTGGGCGGCCCCTGCCTGTAGGTTGCAAGCTGACGGGTCGCAGTAACCATTAGGACCGGCTGCTCCAGGAGGCCCTGGTACTCCGGGCTGTCCGGGAAGACCAGGAGGTCCCCTCTGGCCGTCCCGACCGTCTTGACCGTAGCCGGGTCTTCCTGGCTCACCTGTGGTCACAAACTCATTTTAGGATACTACATCCATCCATCAATCTATTTTCAAGACAAGGTTGCACCCTGGACTAGTCGCCAGTTCATTGCAGGGCCGCATAGAAAGATAAACAACCATCATTCACACTCAAACACTTATGGACAATATGGAGTTCCCAATTCACCTCGAATGCATATTTTTTTTGGAATGTGGGAAGAAGCTGGAGAACCCAGAGAACCCACGCAGACATAGGGAGAACATGCAACCTCCACACAGAAAGGTCCCAGACCCGGAATCAAACCCACACCATGCATTTCAGAGGTAAACTCCACATTTGCATCCATTATTTGAACTCTGATTCACATTGCTGGAATCATGCAGACCAACTGGATAATAACCTTAGAAATGGTCAAACCCAAACCACTCACCAGGTAGTCCAGGCGGTCCGTGTTGACCTTTCGGCCCCCGTGCTGTGGGCCCTCTGGAGCCTTTGTCTCCCATTTCACCTGCGGTGCGATAATGCACAATGAACTTTTGGTCTCTCACGTCATGATAAAAATATCTCCCTCGGCCCCCCTGAGCGGAGACACCTGCCACCGCCTGCCCCCGTTACCTTTCTGCCCTTTCTTTCCCAAAGATCCTGGTGGCCCTTTAAGACCTGGAAGGCCTCTTGCTCCTGCGTGGCCGGGGAAGCCGTTATCTCCAGGCATCCCGGGGGATCCTGGGGGTCCGGGTCTTCCAGGTAAGCCAGCCACACCAGACTCTGGCCTCCTTAGGCTGGCTGCCAACTGGGCCAGCTGCTCTGTTGGGGTCCCAGCAGAAGAACAATGATCACACAACTCAAACTGGGGGGGGGGGGGGATGTGGCACCAAGGCGCTGACAGTTTCCAAACAGCTGTAGCCAGCAATTATCAAGGGGGCTGAAAAGACAAAACACTTCTTAATGAGCCCCGCCATAACATAAAGAAGGCTTATTTGTGAAAGCCCAGAGCAATTATGGATGAGGAAATAGTCCACGAGCTCTCGTGCTCGAGGCAGAACAGGGTGAAACTATGGTCACGAAATCCCTCCAGCTTCTTTTGTTTTTCAGCCCGTTTTCCATAGAAGCTCTGTAAATCGGGCAGAAACAAGATAACGCCCCTTCATTTCGCGCAATCAGCCGCAGAGAGGTTGTGTCTATGGCGTAAAAGGCCCAATATTAACCTCCTGCAGCTCTCCGTTGCATGTTTTGCACATGAAAAATTTCCAGTTTCTGCCTCCTGATGAAAATTCATGCAGCCGCAGCTCGACTTGTTCCTTTCTCCCCCCTTTTTTTTTCCTTAAGATTTCCTTTCCCAGACTCCTCACTGGGAGCGGCGCAGTGCAGGTCTGCTGGAGGTGAAATTAATTTTTCAGCACGTCGGGCATAAAAAAGTCATGAGTGTAGGAGATGAGTTGCGAAGACATAAGAGCAACGGAATGAAGAGAACAGAGGTTGCGACTTCAGTGAGACATTTCTAACGCTCGGAGAAAGAAGCTCTCATCCATCACATAAACAAAGACTGACGCTTTATTTCATGTACGGGCTATGGGGCCCTCTTCCCTTTCTCTTCTTCCAACTTGAGAGTATTTCGCAAGCGGCGAGATCAGTGAGACAACACCCGGGCGACGCTGCACGCGGCTGTGTAATGAGGCATTCTGGGAAAGATTAAAGCCATGAAATGAGGCACAGAGGAAATGATAAATGGGGTCGAAAGCCCATCAGGTCTCACCTTGCATGACTCGCATGCAAACTTGTTTGATGTGTTGATCGCTTGGCTCTTTACCCTGGAAGAAGGGAAAAACACAGAAAAACATCACTGAAAAACGTGGATGCCAGGGCATTTTTGGTGACTTGAAGGTGCACTTTCTTCTCTTTGGGTGAACGCAATTCCAATTTGGGGGGCGTTAAGAGGGAGAGACTGTAGCGCTGTACTTTTGAGAAGCTGAAAGAGAGACTCGATTTCTTTCACCTATTTAAAAATTGATGTTTTTGAGTCACAAACGACTTCGAAAGTCAGAATGCCAATAAACGTATGGCGAACAAAATATTATTCTCAAAACATCTGAGCCTATGTAGATTAATGTATTCACTGCTGCTGCCCAATATGAAGGATTGCTATTCTATTTTTCCTTCTTCTTTGTTTTGTGGTGTTGAAGTTTTTTTCTCTTAAGTTCAAGTAAGGAGACCTCACCTAAATAACACTGCAGTGAGTGTTCAGTCTGCAAAGATTTACTTAGAGTCTCTCACTAAGGAGTATTGCAGGCTTGATAATTAGTATCTCTTTATTCTCTTCAAACAGGAAGTTTGGGTTGTTGTTTAAAAAAATACATTGAAAATAACAGGGTCCCTGGTGAAACATAATGTGAGACTGAGATTATTCCAAAAATTTACATGAGGAAGATTTCATGTTTCTCCTGACAGGTGGGCACTGATATTAAACAGTTTTTCCATAGTTTTACCTAATATAAAGTTTGCCAACAACGGCAGAACTAAAGTCCTCGGTGACTTAAAGGTCCCATGTTATGAATAATTCACTTCAGCAGTGTTATCAAACAATATGTTTCTGTCTGCCCAAAAATAAAAAATCCATCATTTATTTATGCTGCTTGACCCATTTTCCAAAGTGCAAAAACACACAGTGCTGGAAATCAGCCCTTTGTGATGTCACAAAGCGTGTTGGTTTGTCTCTCAGGTCTACAAACAGTGGACTGAATATGTATTTATGGAGACCCATAGAGTTTTTTGTGTTATTTTCAATGCTGAATCATACAAGGCCACTGGAGTCCGGGATGAAAAATGAAGTCGTGAAAACAGGTAGAATATTGCACCTGTAAATGTAATCGTGTAAACCAATCACACGCAAGTTACGGCTGCCTGTCTGTGCCAGTGCTCCTTCCTCCGCCCTGATTAGATTGGTCACTTCCTGTTCTCCCATCCACCGCCCCGCCCACCTTCCCCATGGCTGATATCTGACTGGTGGGGCACTGGAAGCTGTTTGCATTTAAACAGGAAGGACGTGTGACACTTCCAGCCCCCTTCGTCAGCCAAACTCAACATGTAAGGTGCCACATGCACCTGTTGTTTAACAATGTGTGACTGAGTTTTGTTGTTAAGTTGACTGTGGCTGAGGCACTGGAATTTGCATGACTAAGCCTGAGTAAGAGGTCGAATGGTGACTTCAGACATTTAAAGAAAAGTCTTGAACACTACAATCAGAGGTATGTGTCGTTGTGTGTATGTGTGTGTAAGAAAAGGTGTGATTTCACCACCTGACACCTGATCTTAAGCTTTCTTTAAGAAGCCCGGTTGAAACGATGCAGAACCTCCAGATCAGATTGTCTACACAAATGCAAAATGCCCCAAATAGCCATAAGATATACATAAATATTGTTTAGTTAGAACAGTTTCTGCTTCTCTGCTTGATATTTGGCACGTCTCGCTCTTCTCAAATAATGTGTCTGACCGAATGAAACTTTTATTTCTCTTCACTTCCACCTACCGCGGGACCCTGTGACCCTCTGACTCCAGGTAGACCTCTGTCGCCCTGCATGCCTCGAGGTCCAGGCGTGCCGGACGGTCCCTCAATTCCGGGCTGACCTCTGCTGCCCTCCGGACCTCTGCTACCAGCCTCGCCGGGGTTGCCAGTCTTGACAGAAAATGAAGTGTGAGACCAAAGAGTCGAGACAAGGCGGCAGTGATTCTATCGGTACAGAAAAACGCTGGTAAGAACTCACCTCTCCTTTCGCTCCAGACTCTCCTGCTTCTCCCTATGAGGCAGCGTTCAAAGACAAAAGGTCAGACGTATACACAGAGATTTATTTTAGTGCTGGTGACATATAATTATAGACACACAATAGTCAAATTATTGCTGGTGTTGGAACTCACAAGTTCGCCTTTGTCTCCTGCGTTTCCCTCATCACCTTGTGTTCCCTAAGGATTTAGTAGGTCACAGCATTGAGATCATTCACCTGTCTGGACCTGCTTTTTGTTTTTAATGCAACATTATAACACAATATATATGTTTAGAAACAGGATTTCAAACCTGTTCTCCTTTTGGTCCTGCTTCTCCACGGTCTCCCTGTAGTAATAGTTGAAAAGGTTTTAAGTACAACAACAAAGAATCAAATGCAGGAGCTTCAAAAGGTCTGAAAGTCAGAATATTCCTCTAGTCTACACCAGGGGGAGCTAAGAAGCTGATTACCGCTGCATTGATCTCCCCTCTCCATGCCAACGACAACGGCTTTTAAGCTGGAAGGGTGTCAGGTGTGTGCGTGTGTGTGATTCTTACCCTTTCTCCCTTTTCTCCGGGCACACCTGGGGGGCCTGGGAGACCAGGAAGACCAGGGTCACCTTTAGGCCCCTACAAAAAAAAAGAATAAAACAAAAGTTTATTTTTTTTAATTTTTAAGGAGCACTAAAATGTTATCTACTTATTAGCTGTAGTCAGATAACAGATGTGTTGTGTATGCACGGCCCAGCAGGCGCTCAAAATGAACTTTTAGCACAACGAGACACCGGAGCTCATTCTCTCAGGCATTTCTGTGTGCCATTCCACCTTTGATCACCGTCTGACTGTCTGAGGAATGCAGGGAGAACAGAGAGCTCATTCAGCCCACTGCTTACAGGTCTCCCCTTACTGTGAAAATAGACCTCATGTGAGATCCGGCCTCGGTCCATTCTCAGAGATACTCCAGCGAAATAACAGCCCGGAGGGCCCTGCACTCAACTGCAGCCTCCTTTATTCAAAGTATTAAAAATGCAAAAAGCTCTGTAATGTGTTGCGCCCTATGTTTTGGGCTTGGCGATGTTGTTGATATTTATTGCTGAATCATGTCATTAAGCTAGCAGCTTAAGTTTTTAGAATGCATCAATTTTTAAATAAAATATTTAAGCAGGATGATTCAAAACAAAAGTGAAAATCTATTATACATCAGACTTATTCTACAACATGTGTTTTTTTTTCTCCCTCTTACCCTGCCGCCCGGTTTGCCAGCTGGACCTCGGGGTCCTTGTGCTCCAATATCACCCTGTGGAGAAAAGGTATTTAAAAATATATATGTATATATAAATAATTCAGAATGACGATCATAAAACAATGAAAACATTTAAGACAGTTAAAGAAACTCACAAGTTCACCGATGGGCCCTGCTGGTCCCACCTCTCCCTGTTCTCCACGTTCACCCTTGAAAGTGCAAGCAAAAGCATGATGACACAACAAGAATGAGCAGCTAAAGTGGCATTTTGAAAATAAATTTGTGCAGAATTACTGTTTTGCCAGATGAGCCGATGGTTCCAGGAAAGCCAGGTTCACCAGCGTCACCCTGTGCCAAAACAACAAAAATACTTTTCCTCATTCAAACAGTTTTAAGAGGGAGGGGGGCCTTGCACACAAGAAACAGCTGATAATATTTGATAACAAACCCACCTTGGAGCCACCTGATCCTTTTGGTCCAGGCGAACCAGGCAAACCCTAAAAAATACCAATAACAACAATAACCGGGAGAACCATTTTTTGTGTGACAGAAATACATCTATTGTGGGATTTTAATCCTCATGAAAGAACATAACATACAGTGAAAAAGCTGGAGTGAGTGAAAATCAAAACTCAGGTGCTAAATGCTCTTTCTTTGGCCATTGTTGACATTATTTTTGTGTATTAGCATATTTTAGCACGTGTCAGCAGAATGAAATAAACAATTTTATCATTGATATTATTAATGTATATCATTGACATATATATATACATAAATAACTCTACTTTAATCGCCAATATTGGTAATAATGCTCCACTATTATTTCGCACTTTTGCATTTATTTCTAACTCTTAACGCGCTAGTGTGACGGTGCTGTGCTCCCTCTACCATCAGCTACGGGGCTTCCACACTGCTCCTCGGCGAGTTTACTCAGGTGCATCCAATCACAGTGAGCACTGACAGCTCAGGGTTAAAGGTCATACTCACAGGAAAGCCTTGAGGTCCAATCTCCCCGGGAGCGCCCGCCTTCCCGATGCCTCCCTGCGGGCGAACCCCACAGTGAAAAAAAACTGCAGCTTGAACAATTCCAAACAGCAACGCGGCCTCGAGGTCTCGGCCGGCATCAAGCGGATCATTAATACTTGATCGCTGTATCAATTGGAGTGGAGACACCGGCGCTCTACCTTTGCTCCTGGCATGCCAGGGATACCCTCGCGGCCATCCACGCCTGGTAAGCCCTGGAGCAACACATCCACACAGCAGAGGGAGGCGTTATTGGCTGTTATTCTGGGGCCTCAGGATGGACCTCAGCCTTAATTCGTAATCAGTGATCACTCACAGCCTCTCCCTTTGGACCCGGAACACCTGTGATTCCTCTCGGCCCTTGGGAACCCTGAGCAAAAAAAAACAACAACAACAGTTTGAGTGTGTGTACCCAAGTCCCGGTGAACACATGTTTTTTTTACACCCTTAAATCAGGTTAATGCATCCATCTGACCTTTCCACCTGCAGGCCCAGGCTCGCCCATCACTCCTCGCTGACCTTGATCCCCCTGAAATAACGCGTCGACTCGTGAGCTCATAAATACAACGTCGGCGGCAGAATATGACAGCGTCCTTTACTTGCGGGATAAACTCACTGTTGCCCCTGCCACACCCTGGGGACCCGGATCTCCATCAAGACCGCGAGCGCCCTGTCAAAAAAACAATCTGTTAGGAAGCTGTTTTTGGACAACAACTATGTATAGTCCGGTTAATATGATGGGTACAGTGACCAAATGATTACCATCTCTCCCTTGGAGCCGATCATTCCCATTGCCCCGCGAAGTCCCTGAGGACCCTGGAATGTCAAACAGATGCAACAGGTGTCAGAGTCCCTGATAGAGGCCTAAACATGAAGTTGTGTCATCTTAATATATACAGTATCTGACCGTTGGCCCTTGGGTTCCGACCTCCCCGGGGCTTCCCTGTTCTCCCTCCTCACCCTGAATGAAAAGGAAAAGGAAAATGAAAAAAAGGAAAATGAAAGAAATAATAAAAAAGGCGAGGAGATTTAACATCATTCTAAGAGGACAAACGGAGGCCAGCCATGCTATCAGTGGCTGCTGGGTCCCCCTCCCTTAATGAGGAAACAGAGCAGCCGCCTTTAATTGGTTTTAAAAATACCCCCCGTCTAATGAATTTCACGGGGGCAAAAGCAGACAATTTAACTCTAAATCATTGATCGCCTGCTTTGCCTAATTCCAAAAAATAATAATAATAATGATATGCTGAGTCTGGCGGAGTCGGAGCGGCACGCATATTAAGATGGATAATTGCGCGGGTCTGGGGGAAGCGCACACTTCCTGCTCCTAATAAGGCCACTTTTGCCTTTTGTGTTCAGCCATTAAGACGTGTAAACAACACATCGGCGATAATGGCGCTCGACTGCGGCGCAAAACAGGGGGATGAGGACGATTATTTGATCCATGAAGAATACCGGTTTACTCTCCATTAGGCTCGGCTGTCTGACGATATGGAATTCCGAACTCATATTATTCTAATGGGCACAATTTTCAAACAAGAGAGACGACGACGGCCGCAGTCGGTTGCCGCTCTGCCTCACGAGTGTATCGTTCTCCCCGGTTTATCGCAATAGATTTTATAAATTGTTTCTGTTCGTTTGAAATACTGCGCGTGGCCGGGTCAAGCAATCTTTTCGGCAGGCAGCAAAGACATTTAATACATCAATATTTCTCCTGAATGGGATTAAAATAAAGAATTATACACTCAGCCGCAGGACTATATCATGCTGATGCTTTTTGTTCGCTTTGGTTCACATTCATATTTGTGCATTTTTGAGTGGCAAACTGGCAAAAAAAAAAAAAAGGCAGCTAGAATGAAATTTCCAGCGGATGAGGGAGCCACACTGACAGTAAATCATATCCCGCTATGGGGGGTGATAAAAGGAGATAGGCCCGGACTCATTTCCATTTATATAGTGCACGGGCAAATTTCAGGGAGAGGGGTGGCTGCGTTTGAACATCATTTCAAATAAATCATCCTCTGTGCATTACAAGGAGTCAGAGGCATTACACAGCAGCCCGTGCCATCACTTCCTTATGAAATGGAGCAGCACATGCGCTATAATACGAGTCTCAAAGGCGCAGACAATTGCTTCTTTCCCGCGTTTGAGCCGCGCGTAATTGTTCTCTGATGCAGAATATCGCTGCATGTGGAGGGACTTTTATGATCTTGAGTGCTATCGAGGCGGCGGCAGGTGCGTTTGAATCTATTCTTGTTGATACGATCACCTGTCCCGAGTTTACCAACATGGGTTTTATGCCGAAAGCACATGATCGTGTTTTACCTTGTGCCCTTGTTTTCCAGGTTCTCCCACTTCCCCTTTGGCACCTTTGTGGCCCTTGAGACACAGAGAGAGAGGAGTCAGTTCAATTTGATCCAGACAGCAAAATGATTTTTGGTGTTGCGCCAAACAGCTCAGGTCTTCAACCAACCTTCATGCCAGGAAGGCCAGGATGTCCAGGCATCCCAGGTGGACACGAGTTTGGACACTAAACGACAACAACAAAAAACAGAATTAAGGATCTAAAAATAGTATTTGTTTTATGAGGAAATGTTTAAATCGCAGTGGGAAACCAAAGCTTTACCAGGTCGGAGCTGCCGAGCATCCCAGCTGCACCCTGAAATTTAGAGAGAGCACAGGATGATGCATTGGTCCATGTTGATGGGGGGGAAGCAGCTAGTAAATCACTGGGGGAAGGACGGCGCTGACATCACTAACAAGAGCCGAATGAATTACGCGGCGGCGTCACGCTTCGTCCGCTGCGTAACGTGAAGTCAAATGTAATCAGACGTCAAGCGGCTCTCTGACACTCACTCTGGGCCCTGTTGGTCCACGAGGTCCTGGCGGGCCCCTCACACCCATGGCCCCCTGTGGAAACACAGCGCTCCATTAGTGTCACACCCGGAGGATTCAATCAGCGGAAGATGTTAGCGAGGGTCCCGTGGCCCAGACAGATCACTGTTTCTTTTGAATTAGATTCTCCACCACAGAGGAGCACACAGCATTATTAACACACCTTGGGACTCATGTAATACAATGCGTTCGCCAGCTTGGGAGAGTTATTATGTTATTATATCTTGTTATTTTATGTAGACCTTATTGGATGCATCGCTCGCTTTTATAAGGTATTTTTTATGTAATGTTATGTTGATGATGACTCCGACTGGCCAATCAAGAAGGCATCAACTCATCCAAGTTTTGATCATTTCCGCGAAAGACACTTTGAAATGGTGTATCTTGCAGTTATCCACTTAGAACAGGCGGAGGGAGTTGAGTGGCTCTGCCCACCTCACTGCTTGCACCACAACTTTTGAGGATGCACTGTCTGTCTCCACAGTCCTAATTTAATATCTACTCACAGGTGGTCCGGCTTTTCCCAGTTCACCCGTAAGTCCTCCAGGTCCAGGTGGTCCCTGTTCAAAGGAACAATTATTGCCGTTAATAGTGGCCAATTTGTATTATTTGAATTAAATGGTGGAAATAGCTGTGTTGCATGAATAATGAACTTACTGGGGACCCATCTGGTCCAACACCCTAAAAGGGCATGAAGAGTTAGACACAATGAGACAAATATACCATTTGTTGCATTAGTGGTCAATCTGATGGTAGGAGTGGGAGCTACTCACAGCTGTTCCACGTGGACCAGATTTTCCAGGTTCCCCCTAAAATATGATTGAAACAAATCATCCGTAAAACACGTGTAATTACTGGCAGCATGTTTGCTGGTTGAACTAAAAAAGGAAGTTGCAAGAAGCAGCAGACACGTTAACATTCCTCCTGCTCGCTCATCACATGACTGCGACGGGGGCACACTTGACCCGGCAGTGTTTTAGCTTAATGAGGGCCGATGTTGGAGGCTTTGTTCCCCACGGAGATTACACAGAAGACTTGCAGGATTAAGTCTCATTTGTCACGTGGAATTGGTTTATGCGCCGCAGTGCCAGAGGACTGGACAGCAGCTTGGCACCATTTCACTGACGCCCTCCGAAGCTGGGGGGGAAACTCAAAAAGCTCATTAGTCACTCACTTTCTGGCCGGGAGGACCGTCAGCACCAGGGTCTCCAATAGGGCCGGTCAAACCCTGCAGAGAGGAGACATCAGGCTTAACTAACATGTCACTGCAGCAAATTAAGCCTCTGCCCATCCACATTTCATTATTGGATTGTTTTGAAATATAGATGATGTTGCTTTTCCAGACTGTTATAGCTAATATACAATACCGGCATCTCTATAACTGGATCATACGGAAGTAAGAGGAACTCAGTGTATATATGTATATGTATGTGTATATGTATATGTATATGTGTGTATATATATATATATATATATATATATACATATACATATACCTATACATATACTCATATATATACATATATATACATATATATATCTGTATATATATATATATGTATGTATAGGTATATAACTATACATATATTAATATATGTACATACATGTATATTATACATATAAATATATATATATATACATATATAGAAATGAAAAAAAGGATAAAACTACAGCTCAGCCTCTGACCCAATACAATTGAACTCCTTTGGAAAATGCCTTAACATCGACAGCAGTGTGTTCAGTTTGCCGAACTAACAGAAAAAGTCGGCGCAGGGGCAGAGGGCAAAAGTCTGGGACTGCATGCCAAGAGGAGGGCGGCATTCCTCTGCCTCATTTCAGAAAAAGCTCACTGGAGGAAATCATTCCGCACCGTTCTGAGGATTCTCGGCGAGGGACACCGACAAGCAGCCAGCCTACAAAGCCGCCATTGTTCTCTGGACTTTTGGTTTCGAGCATGTCACACAAACTTGTGACGTCTCGGAAAGCATGCAGCATTTACCTGTTAGTCACGATAATGCATTTGTGTAAGCTTTTGGACCAGACTAGACCTCTCAGGTGAAGCACAGACTCTTTAGTCTGTCATCTGTCGCAAAATTAGATGTCATGTTTTCGCTAAGGCCTCCCTCCACCTCTGTCAGTTAACTCAATTCGGCCCTGGTGTACCCTTTCACGTCGGATATCTGGATTTCTTCTTCCTGTTTAATGAATTCCTGGCATTTTTCCACACGTTTCACGAACATTTCCTGCTTAATCTCGAGTTTCATTGGTCACTGCAGAGGGCTAATGGGTGAACTCATAAAGTGGGAGGATCGCATCTCATGGTTCCGCCCACTTGCGAGACCTGCAATTGTATGGTGACCTGAATCGTGCAGCAAAGGTAAAACACATGAATTATAAAACGTTGCGCGCTCACGTCATTTCCAGGAATTCCAGGTAATCCTGAAGATCCTGGTTTGCCGCCGTCTCCATCAGGTCCCTACAAATGAATGAAACAACAATTGTGTGAGGGGAAAGGCACAGCAATCAAAACAGTAGACTTTTTCTTTGTTACAGTCCATAGTTACCGGGAGACCAACTTCACCATCTGCTCCTCTTTCCCCCTGAAACAAAAGACATTTGCACTTTGTAACAGAGCCAAACGCGGTAGCCAAACTGTACGACCTATGCTGCAGACGGGGAGAGCACTCACATCTATTCCGTTAATTCCCGGGACACCTGCAGGTCCAGGAGGGCCAGCAGGTCCTTCCCCATTCTAAGGAAAACAGAATAACATCAGTGGAAATATATCAGCCTTAAAGACCAAAATGAAATGGACTGAATGATCAACCTAAAAAAAAAAGAAAAAAAAGTCCTTTCTTGAACTAATTAGAGCTAAAGTGGGTGCAGGTGCAATAACTACTGTGTGAGGCATTGCAAAACTTCTGCTCTGAGCTTAGATCCGATTTCAGAATGTCTTAAGACTTTGTTCAACCAAGCAAAGAAGCATAGATGAAGGATTTCTTCTACAAAAGAGCAGAATTTGCAACCCCCCATTCCCAAACTTACTGCAGCATCCACTTAAAAACTTAACAAACTCTCAGCGTTTCTCTAATGGCATCACACAAAATCAATTTTGCAATTTTAGCATCGGCAGCGGAGAGAAAGCACTGACCTGCACTTCCGTCACATCAGGCTACAAAGACAAAGAGGGGGAGAAACAGAAAGGGAGGAAAAAAACACAGTTAGTCTTACTTGAGCGGAGCAAATAAGGACAAGCTGCAGGAGCAGAAGCGGCCCTCTGAGTCTGGGGGCCTGCACCATGTTGTCCCCGAGGGCAGGAGAGGTGGAAGTCTTAAGTCCTGTTCTCTGGGATTTGTAGGGTCGGAGGAGCCCCCGACGAAAACAGCCCCACAGACTCCGCTTCAGCTATCTAGTCTGTCCGAGGTCCCATAGCCATCAGGGGCTCATGTATATTCATACAATGCTTTCTCATGGGGAGGTGTTTAAAAGGGAGGACACTGTGGGGAGGGGCCACGGCTCACACAGGACCAATGGTCAGAGTTAGCGGGTGATTTAACCTCTGCTGTGAACCAAAATGATTGGATTCTATTACAGCACGCTTATAATTTATACACCTAAAAATAGTACAAGAACATAATAAAGAGTAACTTATGGCCTGAAACATCTATCTATCTATCTATCTATATATTTATCTATCTATCTATCTATCTATCTATATATTTATCTATCTATCTATCTGTCTATCTATCAATCAATCTAACTATCTATCTATCTGTCATTCATTCATTCATTCAGTCATCCTTACCGAAGTCCTGGCAGGGAGGCCAGGACAAGACTGTTTGCGGGCCCGCGTCACGTCACAGTGAATCAGCATCGACTGGAGCTCAAACTTGATATGTACAAAAAAAAATGTGGGTAATCGTCACAGAAAAACTGTTTGTCTCACCAACATTGGAAAAGGTTATTGCTTTAGAGTGACAAAGACACATTACATGCCCTGATAGTCTTTTCATGCCATCAAAAGCAATGCCTCGAGCTGTGATTTTCTGCTGCGTCATATATAGAAAGCAGGTCACACTCGGCAAAGCCAAAACAAATGCTTAAGTATCCGAGCGTTAACTGTGTATTTTCAAGTCTAAATTGTAAATGTTGCAATGTGAAGCCTAACTGCAGGCATTTGTTAATTTGTCCGTAATGTAAAGATGATTGATTTACGCTCTACGGTAATCGTACAGCTCCCGTTATTCACTAAAACTTGCCACAAATTTCACATATTTTCGGCGAGGTCTGAATTGCGAGACGGCAGCGTCAGACCGCTCAACACAACTGAGAGCCAAATAAACAGCAGGACGAGAAAACAAAGGCATTTTGTCTCCCATGTCAAAGGACGGCACATTTTACCTGGTTATATAAAGGTTAATGAGAAAGTAGGCAGAGGAGGACAAATGCAGTTTGATTGTGTGTAATTCTAATTTAAACGTGTAGGCTAATGTTACATAAGTAGTAATAGTAGTCATTTGTAGTCAAGGAACAATGATTCACTTGTTCTTAATTTTCCAATGATTGTGATAATCATTGTTTTTGAAAAGTTTTATATTTATTACTTGTCCCTTTTTCACAATTATCATTGTTACTATTAGTAGTAGTAGTACCAGTGTTGTTGGTAGTCTTTAATTTATCTATTTATTTATTTATTTTCATCCAAACACAATTGTGGCCTCTGAAAATACTAAAACTCTGAAATTAAGTGAAAACTTCCTCTGACTTCCACTAGCAATTCTTGACGCTGCATTCAGGGTCATGCAGAAACGTACCGGAACTGCCAGCATGGGGTTGTCCTTAGGCTTTCCAATCAACGTGAAGCCGTCCAAGCTCACTTTCTGCCGTGGTGAAATGTGCTCGGAGCCGACCGTGACGCAGTCCACCGCCAGCGTCACGGAGCTCCTGCCCACGTCCAGCAGGACGCGGTGCCACACCTCATTAAAGAGGAAATCCAGAGGGCCAAAAACGGCGGCGTGCCTGCTGCCGTCCAGCGCCGTGAAGCTGAACTCCACGGTCCTGGACTCCCCGTTGAGTCTGACTGCCAGCTGCTCGTTCCCGTTCACGTCCTGCATTTGCCAGATATTCCAGTTTTTTTGCACCGTGCTGCCACTCATGCGCAGCACGGCCACAAAAGCAAACTCCTCCGGCAGCCCCAGGGGGTACGCTGATCTGAAACGCCAAGGCGGGTTTTTGTTATCGGCCACTATTGGGTCATTTGACAGGACGTCCTCCGCATGTTGTTTGCTAGAGCCAAAACAGATCTTAGTAAGAAAAAAAAAAAAGCCTTCAGACATGCTGCTCCCTGGTACTGGAATGACTTACAGAAGGATCTGAGGCTACCTGAACTGATCACTTTGGGGGAATTTCTGGATTGAGAAGCCAATTCCATTGGGCAATGTACTTGTTTTTAAATTGTTTTACTACTGAAACGTTTAAAATTATTTTGACCTGTCGCGTCTTCTTGTGTTAGTGTTGTAAGTCATTTGTGTTCCTCACTATTGTGTGCGACTGCTGTTGTTTTGTTGTTGTTGGATGTATTGCTGTATCTTTGTTTTTGCTGCCCTCTTGGCCAGGTCGCTCTTGAAAAAGAGATTTTAATCACCATGAGTCTTTTTACCTGGTTAAATAAAGGATATTGATTGATTGATTTTTTTAATGTAAAATCATAACTTTCAGTTTGAGACTGAATTATCTTTGGTGGTGGTCGAGGACGGATGCGACGGTGCAGAGGTCAGCGTTGAACGTTCAGCACCATGGACAGGGTAAACGGTGTTACACCTGCTTAACCACCAGGTGTCAGTGTCCACCGTGAGAAGCGACGCCTTACTTGGTGTTGATCCTGAAGTTGAAGGCCGGGCCTATCTGGTAGGCGACGTGCTGAGGAGAGGACCCGTTCACGCTTCTGACGGTGCCCCTTCTCGCCAGCTCTGCGATGTGGAACTGGGACATGATATAAAAGCCTGGGGGAAGGAAGGTGGATGTTGCTGTTACGGCCGCGGCAACAGCCGAGCGAACGGAAAAGATTCAAAGTTTAGTTAGTTGTGGAGAAAGTCACCTGGGAAGTAATCCTCCCCAAGGTTGATCTGAGGGCACAGGGCCTGCTGTTCCACATGAATGCCAACTTGAGATGACAGTCTCACAGCTGCAAGAGGACAAAACGGAGATAACCAAGGCGTGCGTGCGTGTGTGTGCGTATGTGTGTGTGTAAGTGTGTGTGTGTGTGTGTGGACAAGGGATAAAGGCTTAGTGTTTGGAAAGCTGCACCACTGCCTTGAATAAATATTAGGCTATCTCCGGCTGTTTGTGGTTTCCTCTCTAACACTTGAGCTCTAGATTGTCCCAGTTTTACACATCTGGAGTGGACAGGAAGTGAAAGCTCTTGAGCCGGTATGAAGAACTGGTTTGTAAACAAAAGATGATTTCCTTTTAGGTTTCCTTTTCTATTTTGTTTGACCTGCGACACTACTGGCACCTACTGTACATGTATTCAATGCATGAATTTGTGCTCCCTTTCATTGCACGGAGGGATTTCGCTGAAGACATGCAGCTGAACTCGCTAACCCGACGTTGTTCGTGCAGCTACATGTACCCACACATTACGCATGTCATAAAATATGTATAAAGCTAAATATGTGTGCGCTGAGACAAAGCTAATTGCACGGGGAAAAAAAAGCCACATAAAATGCCTTACAATAGGAGTAAACAAAGCCCGATTCATGTATATTAGTGAAAGCAAGATTGGCTGATATTTGATCTTACAGCAGTGTAGTGTACAGTGTAGTGTCCAGTCAATGTTGTTATTTTATGGAAGTAGAAAGCTTTTGTTTGTATGTTTTTTTGCTTTCAAGTTACATTCACACCAATTGCACCTCACCGGTCAATGATGACTTACTTTGAGAATGGAGTCCAGTGCAAAGATATTCTGGTATCACAAAGCAGAAACACAGCACATACAGAAGGATATGCCTGGAATGCAACCACAAGAGGAGATACAGCAGCAAATGCAGAATAAAACAGGAAGACACCCTTATTTATTCACGAGGTTGCTGGAAGGGTGAGTGAATGATTTACCTTTTGACTTGATCCATTTCATAGTTTGGTACAGAAAAAAAATATATTTAAAAAAAAGCACCTAAAATGAATTGCTTCTAGAAATTGGCTGCCATGAGGGAACAAGAGTCTGAACAGATGCCTCCTCAGCAGGAGTGGGAAAAGCAGAGGTCACAGTGTGGGGTCTCTTATAGGCTGCACCGTTGTCATTTATTTGAGGGAGTAAGTCAACAGTCTTCCCAATGTCAACTTAACATTCCAGTGGAACTCTCCTGCAACCAGGCACTTCACTGTGTAACATTGTTACTAAATTTCATTATATTGCCACCTTCCTAATAAAAAACAAAAAAAATATGGATGTATTTTTTTGGTTGTTTTGCCCAAATCATATACTCAAGATTATTTGTGTTTTTTTTATGTTTTCTATTGAAAAATAACTTATAAAACCTGACCTAGGTAATTTCTTTAAGAAGGTGTCAATAAGGGATTTTAATATTGTACAATTCAAGTATTAAAAGCTTTTATTTATTCCGGCACAGTGATTTCTGTAAAATCCAGTGATCTTTGGTTTGTCTGAAAGACACTAAGACAGCATGATGTCAAGTGCAGTCAACGCTCAAAATAACAGACACTTCAGTGTTTCAGATTGTCACCGCCATACACGATGGCCAGCATTGCTAGATGTTCATTAAGAATTGAGTTATTTCTAGAGTTTTAAGAGTATCTTTCAGTGAATGTGGAATTTTGTTTGCAGAGAAATAGTAAATCACCCCGACTCCCATCCCACCCCCATGCCAGTCTTCATAGTTGTGAGAGGGGATAAGTTACCATGGCACCAGAACGCGACTTCAATCTACTCCAAAATCCTAAAACCTATCAATAATAATAATAATAATAATAATAATAATAATAATAATAATAATAATAATAATAATAATAATAATAATAATAATAATAAATAATAATAATTGTACCTGTCGTTTTATATGTATTGTAATTCCAAAATTATCCATGTATGAGTATCAATATGTGGAGCCAACTGCGACACAAGCTGCTATGCGCAGTTAACGCGCAGTTAAACGTTCACAAACGCGCAGCCCAAGCTGCGCCCGCTGTCATTTCTTCACTCAGAGCTCAGTTAGCTCGCCGCCTAGCACACTGCTCTGCCTTAAATGGGCAGTCCTCCCAGTTAACCATTGCGGGGTCGTTTCTTTTGTCACGTTAGCCGGAGAAAGGAGAAAGAGAAATAGGCAGTAAAGTCCCATTTTGCTCCGGGACGCCACGGCGAAAAGACGGCGCGAGGACTACAAACTGGAGCTAACGTTGGTTAGCTGGCTAACGTTAGCTTGCTTGCCGACGCAATGGTAAGTGGTTGGCGCCGGGGTGCCTCTGCAGTTACCGGCGACAGTCGACAGTACAGTGGGTGGCTAACGTTACGCTAACTGTTTTAACGGTTCGACTCCTTTGCTATCGAGCGAGACTCGCCGCCGGTGCTGTCACTTGTGTTATGTGCTGTGGGATCGTTCCCCACCTTTGGTGGGCCTTCTCCTGAGTGTTTTGATAGCTTCCCACCTGTAGCCCTTAAGATACATTTGCCGAGATTACCCCCCGACAGGGACCCTAAACCACACTCAAGCGAACTTAAACAGCTGTTTCCGAAAAGGTACGTCCTTGTTTATGGGTTTTGACCGTGAAGGTGAATGCCAGTCTTGTAAAGAGAGCCAACTTAATAGCCAACATCTGTTACGATCTTTTTCTCTCTCTCTCTCTCTCTCTCTCTCTTTTTTATTTATTTTTTTACATGTTATACATTTTATGGTTATATCGCTAGATGGCTAAATCTTGCTTATCATAAGAACTTAGTTGTTTATCTTAAATCCCTGCTTAATGTCGTTATTAGCACCTGGACTTTAATTTGAGGGGGCAAATACGACATTTAGCCGTTTTGTGAGTTGGATTATATTACACTTGAGAACTGTGTCGGTGTTGATTACAAACTTGATTTTCAATATAAAAAAAACGACCCGCATGTAATTCACCTTTAGCATGTGTTGGAGTTACAAAGAGCTGCGAAACATCTTCCATTTAGAACAATTAAAATGTATTTTCTCATTCAAACCGAGTCACATGACACAAAACATTAAGTCAACAAAACGTTTGTATGTTGACTCTACTTTATTAGTGTACTCAGAGGTTTGAGTAAACATTTGCTCAACCTTGTAGAAATGCTGGAAGCGTCTGTTATGCACGGGCCTGATCTGAAGTTGCTACAGTGAAGAACTAGTGACAGTGAGAAGAACTTCATCCGTTTGTTAAAACTGTGTGTATCCACTTGTCGTGCGAAATCTTCAAAGCCCATCTTCAAAGACGTACTGTGACAAACGGTGTCGTCCTTTTTCTGTGCATCAAGCTTGAGGCTCAGAGTCAGTGGCAGTACCATATTAGTTTCACAGACAATGAAATGTGGCCTCTCTGTGGATGATTTATTCATTTCATACATCACTAATTTAGGCAACGTCTGTATGATTGTTTCTGCCAGTTTTTTTTTGTAGTTACAACTTGATTCCTTTTTCTTTTAAAATGAGGTCTAAACAAGCCCTAAAATAAGAACTCAACGATGAAAGTCGATCGTGTCTCTGTGTATTTCCAAATCCAAGAGTCAGAGGTATTATTTTAGCCACAATGTTATTCATAGCTTTTTAACTTAGCATGCAACTATTATAATTGTCCGGGCTGCGGACCAATAATAACCAGAAGGCAGGATGCGCAATGACCCAAAAATATCGACCTCGTCTGTGTCTAACGCTCCTCCCAAGAAGACGCCCGTCAAGTGAACCGTTGCTGTTTCATTAAGCCATTTGATCAAGGATGATGCACCTGATCATCCTTGCATTGTTTCAACACATAAGGTGTAGTGTAATGTTTTACCCAGTTCTCCGACTTTTCTGTTTTGTTTTTTTAAAGTTTGCCTTCAGGATATGACCATTTCTTTTTTTATTCATCCACACATCTTAGGGAGTCGGATCCATTCCACATAATGTAAGGCCCCCCTGCCAGTAGGAACCAAGATGACTGAGGTCCAGGCTACGGTGGAGTTCTCAGTGGAGCTTCACAAGTTCTACAATGTGGACCTGTTTCAAAGAGGGTAAGTGTTGTTTTTGGTGTGTGTAATCGTGGCCATATCTCAACAAAGCGATGCAGCTATTAAGGTACGGTAGCGAGCTTGTGATTCTCAGGTTTTAATTGTCAAGTGTGAAAATGCTGTAATTATACAAGACTCTCATGAATCGCCACAAATTGCGCCGGTTTATGTGAACAGCTGATTGCAGCTATTTGCTGACGAACACACCGCGGAACTCACACTTGTCGGATTAGCCCTTTGTCGCTTGACGGCGCAGAGCTCACTTTCCAGCACAGCAAAGCAAATTGCTCTAAATAAATCATGCAACTGTCACTCAATGAGTTGGACTTCGGCTGCACTACAGATTTCCTGTGTAACTGTGGCCGTTCTCTGCTTTAACAGAGTCTTGAGGGCATCTGTCTCACTGTCATTGCATCAAATGCGATCATCCGTCATTGTGTCAAATTGACAAGGAGTAATGGCGAACATACAGATATTGTCAGTTCAGTTATTTCAAGTGCTGTCAAAATAGCAAATTGCTAATTGTCGATAACCATGATCTGTTGTGCTCAAATTTATTTGCAGATTAATAACTGCGGGTGCTGTAAAATATATATATTACAGGTATATTAGTAATAAATGTATATTTTTATTTATCCCTTAAGTTGGTTTCAATATGCATTTTGAAAAAAGAATGAACTTTGGATCAACAAATCCACAAAACTAACTTCTTGTTAGTCAACGTCGTAGTTGACGTTTATGGAAGGTTGGGGAGGTCACGATCCTGTAAACCGTTTTCCTCGCCAGGAGGGAACTGAAACAACGCAACTCCACATCAGCGCACTGAGAGCTCAGGTTAAGCACAAGAGTAGCTGCAAAAGAAAGTGCTCATTATTCATTAATGCTCGGTGTAGTGTCAGTTTACCAGTTTACCATTTGAGGCTAAGCAGCGCAGTTTGCTCCGCTGTCACCGAGGCTGTAATGACAGACTGGACCAAGCTGATTTATTTTTTTAATCAGCGTCCAATTAAACTCTGCCTGCATCCTCAGGTTCTACCAGATTCGCGCCAGTTTGAAGGTGCCACCCCGGTTTCCACACAAGGTTGAGACCAGTCTTCTTCACCCGGGAGGTAAAATCACTGAAGTTGTCCTGATCTGAATATGATTTGAATTTTCATCTGGTGTCTGACACTCTCAAAATGACTCAGGCAACCAAATAAATGATACTGTTAATACTTGGGGTTGATCCTGATGTGGTATTTAATTTCATCACAGCTCTCTGTTGGCATCCTTTCATGGAAAATACTTTTAGGCATTGCAATTTGTTGAAGTCGTTGCATCAGTGTGTCAGGCTTCCAGCCCAGTTTGTCTGCCTTGGCAAGTTCAGAAATCTGGTGGAAAAATTGGTTTGTCAAGGGATTTAGACTTTTTTATTGTTTCAAGAAAAAAATGCAATAATTAACTTTCATAGTGCTTTTATTTCCAAATCTGGCTCAATGGAGTGCAGCTTATTATATTTTCTTCCTCCTCTTGGCTCGCTGCTTGGAGGGTGGATTGCTTCCTGTTTGAACGACATGAATCAGGAACTTTGCACCTAAAAGCTCATACAAACAGCACATGATGGCCGCAGCGTGGCGTCCTTTAGAACCAGTAACCACACGTTCAAATCTCCATGCTTCACGTTCAGGCTCCGACCTGGCCTTCCCAGCGTCTGTCCAGGATGATGTCATCTGCAGCAAAACCTTTCAAATCCTGTACAAGAACGAGGAAGTGGTGGTCAACGATGTGCTTCTCTTCAAAGTCATGATGCTGTTGGAGGAGAAGAAGGCAAGTTCAAGTGTAAAAGGTGTTGCCTTTCTGAGGAAGTCATTTTGTTTTACCTTTCTTTGTTCTTTTAGCTTATAGGTTAAAACCAATTTAGTTGCATATAAATAATATAATTTTGTCACATGTTGTTTTTGTCTTAGCGTGTTTTCATTTATTGAAATTCAGCTTTGTGTCATTTATTTTTAACTCATTTGAAAAAGTGTTTGAAAAATACACACATTTTCTTTCCTTTTCTTTTCTTCACGGCCTCTGATGAAGCAGCATCAGATGATTTTTCTTTACTTTTTTTAAGCTGTAGATCGACATAAAACAGCAAATTTTGTCTTCTGCTTTCTGTTAAAATTATGCTTTGTTGGACCCTCTAAATTCTTTGAAGATCAAAAAGGTGGCTGCAGGCTGTTCTCACAGGGTGGAATGAAAAACCTGGCTCGGGGTGTTGTCACTAGCCGGGGAAAGGTGTCAGAGCCACCAATCACAGAGAGTAGAGACTGCCAGTGTGACCGGCGTAGAACACAGTTTCTGAAAAGTGGAGCAGGCAAAACTATTTACGTCTAAAACATTATGCAAAGCAGCTTTGAATGGTGATGGTCCCTGGGGTTCAAACCCGTCAGACACAGCAAATTAAAATCTTTATGACGTCTGCCTCCTCTGCCAGTAATTTAATGCAACACAGTCCCATAAAAAACATCTTAATTAGTGCTACAGCTTGCTTATTGTGTTACTTTTGAGCACAGACACCATTGAATTTGATTGGATTTTTTTTTTTTGTTTCATTTTCAGGTGGAAGAGTCCCTCAACGAAATGGATTTCCAGCTCCTCTTAGAATTACACTTCACAGATGGCGATTACATGTAGGTGTCGTGACAGTTTTATTACTGCTCGCGTTTGTGAATTTGTCATTAACATTTTAAAACGTCAGGAAGACACTTCTCACGGGGTCTCTTTTTCTATTTCATGCGTGCAGGCCGGATGATCCCAGCTCTCTGCAGAACATCAGTGGCCGGACGCTGCACTTGCACTTGAGCCTCCAGCGAGGAATCCACCAACACGTCAACGTCATGTTTGACTACTTCCACCTCTCTGTCGTTTCCGTCGCCATCCACGCCTCCCTGGTGGCGCTACACCAGCCGCTTATCAGGTCATTCTGCAGTGTCAGTCAAAACAAAGCTTTTTAAAAGAAGAAGAAAACAAAGCAGTGCTTTCACTGAACATAGTACACTTGGATTTATTTTCTACACACACAAACATTTTCCTTCTTTGGAGTCCGGACCAACAAACTGTAAAACATTAGCTTGATACTCCTGTGGAACAGTAACAAAGTGATGAAGCACAATCAGAAGTATCCCTTTGGTAACCCCGTCCTGATTTAACTGAGTTGGACTTTTAATTCTGTCTGTTGATCCAGTTTGCCTCGGCCGGTTAAAACCACGTGGCTCAACCGCAACGCCCCAGCCCAGAGCAAAGACTCGGTCATCCCGCCTCTGGAGAGCGTGGTGTTTGGCAGCACTTATGTCAAGCAAGTTTCCCCAGATGTGAGTAAATCCTCTTTGCCTTCATGCCAAAGCATTTAGAAGTGTCACTTTCAAGCCGCGCCACCAAACTTTCAGCTTTTTGTTGTTGTTTTTTAAAATAGAATAAGTCACTGTGCTTTTAAAGTGAAGTTGGGCATTTAAAATCAGGGTAATTAAAAGTTTGGTAGCACCAAGCAAAGAATAGAAAGGACAATATTATAAAGCCCTCTATCTTGTTTAGACAAGACTTCCTACTACCACTGCAGCCCCTATTATTAGACAAATACTGCTCTTCGGATTTGACAGTTCAGTCTATCAGGTAAATGGATGTGTCATATTCACGGCTCCCGAGGCCTCAGGGTGATGACAGATGAGGCAGAAGAATTGGAAACTGTCAGGGCTACTGTCACAATTGCCTTGAATAGCTGCCTGTGTCTGACAGAGAAAGCTGTCGAGGTAAGACTGAGTGTACGCCAGTCATTCAAGCTGAGTAGCTGTAACCCTCCAATGATGCATCCTCAATAGTTTTAGGACAAAAAGCCATCGACCATTATTCATTCATCTGTTCTGCAGTGCTGATGCAGAGGCTGCTGTGAGGTAGTGACAAGTCTCAAACAGACCAAATAATGACGATGTGATTTGTAATGGCGCCATTATTTTTTTAGACGTCTTTGCTTGAACTTGTTTAGCCAGTCTTAATAAACCTAATGATGATCATGAAAATCATGAAAGTTTGAATTCATACATTATTTTGCAGGTTTTTTTTTGCACAGATTTCAAGTTTTAAGTATCTTCCATCCCCACCCTCCACCCCCAAAAAAACCCTCAACCAGAATTGCATAGAGGGTTTTCACTTTCAAGCAAAAGGGGATGTGACTCTTGATAGAGGACTAAGAAGATGAAGAGGAAGCTACACCCTCGTTCATAGTCACTGCTGCTTTGTCCAGTCACATCATGCAGAGGGAGCCTCCCCTCTCTTATCGTTTTCTATGGATTCCCTACATGTGAAGCAATCCAGCATATAGGTTAGGTCACATTTAATTAGCTAGATAGGCTTATATGCATTGTTCTGAGTTGCCTGTGAGAGTGAATCAAGTTGGTGCCGACTGATTATAAATTAAAGCAGCAACACTGAGTAACCCAGAGTCTCAGTGGCAATGCTGGACCTTAAAAGTCAACTAGAATGGCCAACTGCTACACACACGTTTTGTCAACCAGTAGAAATCACACGTTGTGAAAACGTAATCAAGCCGCACGGGTTTATGTTTTACACTTGCTGCTTGTCCGTCTTATTCACAGGGAAAGACGTTCCTGGTGTCAGACAATTGTCTGCAGCACGCCTTCAGTCTGCACCACAGCCTTTGCTCCAGTCTTCTCCTTGCCTACAAAGGCCTCTTCGACTACTTCACCACCATAACTAAGGATCTTCCCTCCTCGCATCGAATGGAATTAGGTATATGCACACCCGCTGTTCAGACTGTGGATCGAAGGCCAGTACAGTTCACTTTATTGGTCTTGGATTCAGGTGCAATGCTTGACTTAACCTTTTCTTTTATATTCTTATGTTTTAAATTAATTTTGTTTTTGCGCTGATGTTTTGTTGCATATTTAAAGTTTGTTGTGTTGCGAATTCATTTCACCTGATCCTTACCTGTGGCCATATCTGTCCCTTTAAAAAGATTACAGACGCAGCGCCCACTTAATTCACATTTGGAAGCTTGGTGTGGTTTAATTCACTAATCAACTGACAAAGTAATGCAAGCATTTTATCAACAAGTACTGCTAACCACTAGTCCAGAGCCTTGCTTTTAACCACTAAACAGCGCAGTTCATTACTTTAAATAGGACTCACAAACTAAATCCTCTGGACTGGACAGGTGGTCACCCGTCAAAGGTGGCCAAACTATAATTTAAAAAAAATTAAACATGCCTACATTTGCAATCTTAATAGCAAAGCCCAGCATGCAAGTCCTATATGAGCGAGTACTCAGAAGACCCTATCCTCGAAGTCAAAGGCACGTCTACATAGGTATGTCCCAACCCTTGCGGTACCTCAAATCCGCTCCTTTTCTATTACTTTCCCTTTTCATCCCACTTTCCTTTTCAGGGAAAACAACACGTCCTGTCTGTTTTCCACTCTGCAGAATAAAAAAATGTTCTTACTGCTGCGCGATTCTTTTCACCGCTGTTCTCACATGTCTCTGTCTCCATCCGCACCTTGAATAAAGACGACGCACTGGTTCTGTAGAGTCTGTCTCTCTCTCTCTCTCTCTCTCTCTCTCTCTCTCTATCTTGTCATTCAAACTTTGACTTTCAGCACTTCCTTATTCCGCTGGTATTTTCAAAACCTCATGTATAGTTTTATAAGTGAGTAATGGAAGTCAATCTGAGTCATCGTGTTTCTCTGCTCCCACAGAACAACTTGACCTAGAGGCTCGTTTAGATGACTTATGTGAACAAGTCAAGGTAGGTTGGTGTTTTTTTATTGCTTTTTTTTCCCCTCCAGTTGCAGCAATGAAAATCCTTTGCAGGCAGCGACATGCCTGACACATCACCACATCGGTTCTTAATCTGTGGGCGGAGTGGGTTAAGTTGAAAAATGGTGGATAGTTTAGGAGGCGCCATCATGTTGCATTTTCTAAACTGTAAGTAAGCACAGGAGTGACCGGGGTGTCTTTTTTCACAGTAATAGATTAGGTTTTACTTTACCAAGACATTGTTGTTGTGAGGACACGCAGACAGCTATGTATGCAAAAACAAGTTGGAGCCGTGTTGTTGCATGATTTGTTTGTTCAGTCGACTCATTTTACTTGTGGTTGTTTTGCAAACTGCCAGCGCTGGTGGAATTCGCCAGAGGCCGTGCGGCTCATGCAAGTCAACATCACGAGCAGAATTTCTGTCCCTGAAGACAAGAATGTCTCAGTTAGGGGAGAGGAACAGTCCAATCTTTAACGCACAGTTTCTGATAGGACTTATTGGTCAGGTAGGTTATCCTGGCACAAATGATGGTGTTATTAAAAAAAAATCACTAGTTTTTATATTAGAGATCCATCATCTGCAGCTTATTGTAAAACATACCCTGGCAATAGAGAAACAGGATTAGGTTGAGTACAATTGCAGCAAAGAATGTAATGTTGGTGGCATGACTGCACAGAGAGGGTGTTATAGGGAATGCATGGAGAGCTAAACAATGACGGAATTAATGGGAATGCTGGTGGCACACCTTGAAGAAGCTCAAGTACATTTGCATTGCTGTTTGCAACTGTAGTATTCAAAAAAAAAAATCGAATGGTTTTGTGTTGGACTGTGACAGTGGTGGGAAAAATTCTAATGTTTCAGATCTTAAAACACAGTGCGTCAAGAAGTATACTCGTGTGAGCCCTCTGGCTGATGACGGGGTGTTGTTGTTTTTCCAGCAGAAGGCCGAGTCTCCCGACGAGCTGGCAGAACTGGTAAATATGAACTTGGCTCAGCTTTGCTCTCTGCTCATGGCTCTGTGGGGACAGTTCCTGGAGGTGGTGTCCCTGCAGGAGCACGTTGCCGCCGTGCTTGCTATGGAGCATCACACACTAAGAGTAAGTCTCTAGTTTTATTTGGTCATTTGCTCCTGTGAATGTCGGGCTGTCTTTCGTTGGCAGAGACATTGAGCGGGTTCTGTTGGATTTCAGGTCAGGAGGTTTGCTGAGGCTTTCTTTTGTCTGGAACACCCACGGCAGTCGGCACTAGCCTACCAGGAGCTACAGTAAGTGCAGGGAATGCCTTTGTTGTCATTGTCAATTATATTGTTTTTATCTGATAATTAATAGTTACAAGTGTCAGACGCATAAAGCCGTCCTCAAAAATGTCTTGCTTGGTTTAGAACAGTAGTTGCCTTTAGTAATAAACGTTTTTATTCGTCTTTATTTTGAGAGACCTGTAGCGCCTGCTGGTGGACAACATGTGACATGTCTGATTGCCTCTTTGACACTGTTAAAACCGTTTTAGACCCATACTGTTACTTGCTTGTCTGAAATTCTAAAAAGTGGAGAGCCCTGATCCTTTTCTCCGTCTAACAGCGCTCACAGTCACCAGCAGATGACCAATGCTATCAAAAGCTCCAGCTACTTCCTGTCCCTACCTCCTCTTCCTGTTGAATGTGCTGATCTGGATGGTGACGTCAGCTCCCTGCCCATTATATTTGAGGACAGATACCTGGATTCCATTACAGAAGGTCAGCAATGCAACATTTTTCCTTTAAGTAGGCATAGCTATTGACTAAACACTAACATAATGTCTATATATATATATGTATACATATGTTTTTATTTTCACCCCAAGATCGTGATGGACCCTGGCTTGGCACTCACAACACCAGGACGGGCTCGGCACTCAGCAAAACGGAGAAGCTGAACTCCAAAGACAACGCTGCAGCAGCCAGCCTAATGCCCGAGGGCCAGTGCCCCCCCATGGACAACACCTGGCCCGATAGCTACGAGCCACCACCAAAGTCCAAAGGCAAATCGGTCAAGCTGAAGAAAAACTTAAAAACTGACAATTCCAAGAAGCTCATCCGACAGAGCTCCAAAGACTCTGTGGTTCTGGTGGGCTACAAGAATCTCAAAGCCCCTTGTGGTGACACCAGCATGAAGTACTTGGAAGGGGACGCTCCATTTAACCCGGAGGAGCAACAAGACAATGCCACTATGGGCCCAAGTGGGTATTTAAGGACTCATGCCAGCACGGCTCTCGACTCTGGTGTCACATCAACACTTTCTGGAATCGGCAGCGTCGACTCCGTCGCGAACGACGCTGCGCCGCCTGCTGCTTGTCGGAAAGGTTCTTTGAAAACTTCGACAAACTTGAACGCGCAGAACAATCCTCGGGCAGGTACTGGGGTTTCCACTACATGCAACCAACCTCTTCAAAAAGACTTTGACCATAGTGGCCAAAAGCTGAGTGACTGGTCCGCCGGACTCAAGCAGATTGAGGTGAAGCCAAGTAAAAAGGATCCGTACCAGGGGGAGAAAGTGACAGTTCTGGTACCGCGCCGTGCCGACGGAGCTCTGCCCAGTCAAGTCCCTGAGACTGCTTGGACCTTGGCGGACTTTGAAAGGTCCAGTAAAGAGGCGTTGGCGCAAAGCCAAACCTGTCAGGTGTCCATTCAGGTGAAGGGCGATTGTATTCGGCTGCCTGACGGCGCCCCCAGTGCCTCGTCCCGCCTCTCCGACTCGGGCATCGAGAGCGAGTCCAGCTCCTTTGCCGCTCAGCTGTTTCCGGGACTGCAGACCTTTGCGGGACAAGGCGCTGCTGATCCAGGTGCCTCGCAGCTGGAGAGGAGCACCACGAGCCCCGCGCAGCGAACCCTTCCGCTGAGCTCGGCGCTGAAGCCCGGCGGGGCCGCAGAGCTTCCGTACCCAGAAAGCACCAGCGCTGTGAGCGGAGTCCAGTCGTCACTAACCTCCATCAACTCCCTGCCATCGGACGACGAGTGCGAAGCGTCCTCCAAAGGCTCCAGCGGAGCCGAAGGCCAGAGCAGGAAGTCCAGCATTGTGGTCCAGGAGCAGAGTTTGATCTTCTCCGGCGACGTCGCACTGAAGCCGGCCGTGGATTTGGCTGACACTCAACCCATGAAACCTTCCATCTTCGAACCAGATCCCAAAGCGACGGGCGTCTGTGACCTCGGACCGGAGGGAGCCAGTGGATCCGGCTCCGTCAAAGAACCCCGGAGCGAAGCCCACACCGCCTGCCCCTCCAGCAACTCGGCCACCAGCAGCACCGACCTGGTGAAGCGCGGGATGGTGGAGAACTACTTTGGCTCGTGCTCCAGCACGGACGTGTCCGAGATCAGCCCCCTGGAGACGTCGGCCATCACCCTGGGCATCCCGGCGGAGCCACGGGAGGAGGAGGACGACGAAGACGAGGTGGAGCACGAGATGATCGAGAACGGCTACTACGAGGAAGGCGACGGCTACGCCTTCGCCAACGGCGTCGCCGGCGAGGAGCAGGGCGGGGCGGGCGACGGCGGGCCGAGGGAGAGCGGCCTCCTGTTTGAGCAGCTCAGCATCGGCTACCTCCACGAGACCAAGGACTCGTCCAAAGCGCCCATCTGCTCCGGCCTCGCCTCGGGCGGCCCCGGGCACAGCTCGGCGAGGCCGCCTTGTCCCTCCAACCCCCCGTCTTTCGGCCTGCGGTGGTTCGAGTGCACCCCCACGGCGCAGATGAAGGCGTGAGTCACCTTGCACCGTCTCTCAATCGTTTTTCCCCAGGAATCGGCTTTCACAAACTGCTTCTCGCTCTGTTGTGCAGTTTTGTAAAGGCGAAGGAAGAAATGAAACAGCTGAAGCTGCCTGGTTTCCTGTACAGCGAGGTGCCCGAGCTGGCGTCCACCGTGCCCTACTTCAGCTTGGAGGAAGACGAGAGCTGCGACGAGGGCATCCATCTGGTCGTCTGTGTCCACGGCCTGGATGGTAGGAACATTTATCTCCAACCTCTTTTCTTTTCTCTTTTCTCTTTCTTCTCCTGATGTTAGTGATTTAAAAAAATCACCATTGTTTTGAGTGTTCATGCATTTGCTTCAGGTAACAGTGCAGACCTGAGACTGGTGAAAACATACCTGGAGCTCGGACTCCCTGGCGCTCGTATAGACTTCCTGATGTCTGAGAGGAACCAGGTGAGGAGGCGAGCACACACAACCTGATCTTCTTTTCCTCATCCACACAAACATGTTTTGAATGCATTTTTGCCTCAAGAAAAAATGTCCCTGTTTTTACCAACAGTATTTTAAATATAAGTTATAACTTCATGTATACATACAAGCTATCAGATGATGTCAAAAGCATCCAGAGGCAGAAATTGTCGATGGAAACTCTCTTTCACAGTTGTATGTATGGACTAAAATGAAGTCAAATTACTTCTGAAATTACACTGGCATATGAAGTTAATTAAACTAAATAAAATGTACTGAAAACTGCCTCTCATCCTGTGTAAAATGAGTGTAGATGCACATTGATCAGCTAATATAAGAAGTCCTGCTAGAATTGTTAAAACTGCCACTAATTTGATTATCACTGTGGTTAATCCACTCCTGCCTTCGAACTTAAGCCACAGAAACATTGCAACATAAAAGATGACGTCGTAAAAATGTTTACTGAATACACAGAAACTGGAGGCTGAAAATGCTTTTCTTTTTTTGTGAGCGAGAAATCTGTTTGCGCAGAGTTGGAATTTCAAACTGCAGAAAAACAAAAACAAAACAGAATGTGTACGCGTGGACAAGACGTAAAATCACCAAACATGTTTTCATCCGACGCTTTCCTCCGCACCAGAATGACACGTTTGCTGACTTTGAGTCGATGACTGACCGACTGCTGGATGAAATCGTGCAGTACATTCAGATCTACAACCTCACAGTGTCAAAGATAAGGTAAGAAGTTCTGCAGGACAGAACTCAAAACTTTAAAGTCTCTGGTGAACGGTGTGTGTTGGATACGGACGATGCTGCAACACACATGCTGTCAGAGGTCACACTTGATAAATGTGTTGTGAAAAGAACCCCCGTTTGCCCCCCATAACCACTCGCATATTTTCGAGCTTACTTTATCACTCAGAAGATAATGTTATTATTCACAGTTTGTGTTTTTCAAGCACACATTGTGAGCCAGATACATTAGACTCTTTGTGCTCGGCTGTAATCTCTATTTATTTTGCAGCTTCATAGGTCATTCTTTGGGGAACCTCATAGTTCGCTCGGTGCTGACAAGGCCGAGGTTCAAGTGTTACCTGAGCAGGCTGCACACCTTTCTGTCGCTCTCCGGACCTCACCTGGGCACGCTGTACAACAGCTCTGCTCTGGTCAACACAGGTACGATTGAAAATCTGGTGGTGATGTCATCTTTTACTTCCCTCGCACAGTCTGAGCAACTTTCTTCTTGAAACGTCATTCTCTCTTGTTGCCCTTGCTTTTACAACACCGGTTGACATGAAACGTTTGTCTCCAGGCCTTTGGTTTATGCAGAAGTGGAAAAAGTCCGGCTCCCTCCTGCAGCTGACGTGCCGCGACCACTCTGATCCTCGCCAGACTTTCCTTTACAAGCTCAGCAAGAAATCCGGTTAGCTTGCTGCTTGTTACGTCACCCTTCCCCGATTTCTTTTTTTTTTTGGGGGGCTTTGTACGTGTAGTTTGAAACGCGCCTTTAACTTTTGCTTCTTTTGATCGCTTCTCCTTCAAAGGTCTGCAGTTTTTCAAGAATGTGGTGCTTGTGGGGTCACTCCAGGATCGCTACGTCCCCTACCATTCTGCACGAATTGAAATGTGCAAAACTGCATTAAAAGACAAACAGACAGGTGAGTTGGAGCAGGATCTGCAGCGTGCTCCAGATACATGCCGGGGCATGATATGTGCCATAAATACAGGTGTTGTAAATTGGAGAGGAACAAGTCCGGACATTGGAGACTGAGCGTAGCAAGGCCCAGTTTTAAGAGTCTCAGGCTTTATTTTCACTTGAGTTTATTCGAACAATAACAATAAAATGCTGGCACGCATTTTAAAGGGTTATTAAGGATTTTTTTTTATCTCGTTAAAAAAAACCTATATATTATATAATCTATAGATTTCTGCATCTACATTTTTCGCTTTAATTTTCATTGCAATGTGAAATAAAATGCACCGTGACTTTTAAGCGTACGGAACAAACCAGTGCGACGTGACCCCAACTTTGCCGTGTTCTCGCCCGTGCAAGGTCCTGTGTATGCTGAGATGATTGAAAACCTGCTGCTGCCAGTCCTCCAGAACAAAGACTGCAATCTCGTGCGATATGATGTCATTCACGCCCTGCCCAACACAGCCAACTCCCTTATCGGCCGAGCTGCCCACATCGCCGTCCTCGACTCTGAGATCTTCCTGGAGAAGTTCTTCCTTGTCGCAGGCCTCAAGTTCTTCCAATAGAGCTGCGGGGTCACATGACTGGCTAAAAGAACTGCGGAGCCAATACCTCATTGCATCTGAACCATACTATAGTTATCGAGTCTTGATTATCTCCTGGTTTTATAAATACCAACATGTACACTGAGTTTTCACACACATACTGGCAAAATGACATTTTTTTAATTTCATGTTTATTTTGGGATCATAATGGGTATTAAGTTTTTCCGTTTTTCTTTTTTCTTTTTTTTTTCCCCCTCCCGACTGCTTGTTTAAAATGTTTTTTACGTTCTGGATCACCCTCATTTTGTGCTATATTTTCAGTGTTATTTATCTGTTATATTTTTCCTCATTGAATCAAGTTAATCAACTCGTTTTAGATGCTGGACTGGAATTGTAGCTGCTACTAAAATGATGGCTGTGTCGGCTGAGCTGTCCCAAGTCGAGTCTGCACATACTGTCCTCACCATTGCGTAATGTTTTTTCCACCAATTTTGAGAGACTGCGTTGATTTGCACCACAACTACATTTTACAAGCTTTTGTACTGAAACAGTCATTTGTACAAGTTACTTTTTTATCAACAATTTTCCATCATTTTTAAAAGGCAAAGACTGCATTTGAAAATAGGATTGTTGCTCAGATTTCGCAGCTTTGGCTTCAAGTCTTGATACATGCTGTTATTCGCTGTCAGAGCATCGTGCACAACATTTGTCCAACCTGGTGTTGGGAGAACAAAACATTGCCTACAACATAACATTTTATTGCAGGGGTTTTAAGCAGAGATGATTCAACAAAAAGCACATGTAATTAAATATGAACTTGTTTTTTGAAAATATTTTTGTTGGTATCATTGTGGTTATGTTTAAACTGGAAAGTATTTGTGTTTCTCTGAGATTTGTTTTTTAAATCATCAAACTATTCCATTAAATATGCATATTACAAATTTGTTATTCTGTTGTTTCTCTTTTCACATTATTGGCATTATTCTGCTGTGGTCTCTGGAGTGGCTTATACTTCATTATCAAACGTGTTGACCGTGGCTTTATCATCATGAATTCAGGATGTCACTGAACACATTTCATCAGTAAAATGCTTTTTTTTTTATATAATAAAATAAAGTGGACAAAAGTACAAATACCACACATTTCAAATACGTATCGTAACTTGACTCATAGTTTTATTGCCTTTTAAAGAAAAACTGTTTCACGATAAAGCAGATGCGGGCAAACTTTTTGACTGTTGGGCCACAATGAGTTAACCAAGGGGCTGGAGCAGGAGCAGATGGATGGAGTGTTTTGGTGAACCATTTCATTGGAGGAAAAAAAAGATATGATGGGATATGTACAAAACATGTCCTTTAACGTCAATTAAAAATTAACTAAAGCATTCAAACAAAAGATCTGTTGTTAAAACTCCACGGTATTATGTTCTTTATTGAAATGACTCTTAATTAAAACACTGAAGAAAAAAAAAGAAGATGAAATACAGCTTTTTATGACTTACTTACTATCAATATAATTTCTTCAAATGAAGAAACGGATAAGAAAGCTTAACGGGAAGCATATGGCCCCCGGACCACAGTTTGCCCATGCCTGCTGTAAAGTTTATTGATTTCTCTGCCGTCAGTTACTGGGGAACGCGGCAATCCCTGACCTGATCCCAGAGCTGTGAATGGAACAGTAAATAGCGGTCATTATTAAGGACCAAAACATCGGTTAAAAATCGGGATATTACTGTAAGTAGGGTTTCTTGAGGAGTCCAAATAATAATTATAACTAATTGTAAGAGTTTAAAACCATGTGTGTGGTTCCATGTTGTCTGTTAAAACCCTAATTAGATCGCTATATTAGTATAAAACAAAGAGGGGTGTCACGGCTGGTCGTAAAACTATTGAAATAGCTCAAAGGCTAATATCAGGTCTATAATTGACTATATTAAACCTGACAGTAACTTTTATATCATCACCGAGCAATACGAATAACATTTTACAAAAATGTTGACACTCTTTTAACTTTATTATCACGAACAAAATCACAACACTCCCCCCTACAGTTGTGCAAAGTGGTCCGATCCAAGCGCTCCAGCTTGGCTGTGCTTGAAAAAGTTAACACGCAATGGGGAGCGGTGCGACTGGCTGAGCGGCTGCTACTCACTGTGGATACTCCAACTCATTCATTTTTAAAAAGCGACAACTGTTTGTCCGGAGGAACTTTTTTTGAGAGGCCGCCACTTTTAAAACTCGAACAATTTTACGTCGTGGAATAGCGACGGTAAGTGTTTTGTTGCAGTTTGTGGGCGCTACTTCGCCGAGTGAGTAATCAGAATGATGCACTTGTTGCGTGATGGCACCAGCCCTCTCACTCATCACGTTGCTCTTTAATAAAATGTCGACCATTTAAAATACTTATTTTCTGTTTACAAAACGCTCTAAAGTTCTGGATGTGATACATTTAACGTGACGGGTTTTCATTGAATCAAAAATAATTAACAACCGCAGCACGAGCGAGAACTTTTTTTTTTTTGTTTGACAGAAGTCGCTGCTTTATTTGTTCGGGAGCAACAAATGGCGTCACACCCTGCGTCTGCCTTTACAATAAGACGTCCAGGAATGCAGTAGAATTGAATGTCTGATATGTCTCACAGCCTGAACGTGCAAATAACGAAACTCCCATTCGGAGGAAAAATAAATAAATATTTCTCCTATTATTTCGAACCATGACGGAATCCCCCTCTCTTATTATTGTGTTATGCTTTTGCCGGCCAGTGGGTCTCCCTCCCTCCGATATTACAGTGACCCGTGCTCGCAGGCATGTTGTTTTTCTTCAGTGGGCTCAGGAGCAGGGATTATGACAGTCTTGAGGGGGAATTAAGACATACACACAGATGGCTGCTCTCATGTGATGCCAGGTTTCACCCTGGTCAGCAACAGCAACGAGAGGGGGGGGTGAGAGGACGTCTGCCAGCTCCGGGAGTTGTTGTGGAAGAGGGCTGCAAGGGGGAACCGGTCTAGTTTGTTTGTTTCTTTGGGTTTTTGTATATTGGGGCCTTTGTGAGGTTGGGATGGTTTCATCTTCTTCAAGTCAGGGTTATTCAAATGCCTTTAGGTAGCTTCACAATGTGTTTCCGTTGGCTAATCAAGCAAGATCAGCTCATTTTTATTTATTTATTTTTCAAATCAAATACAGGTGTTTCTGTGTTGACCAGCAAGCAGCCTCACATTCCTTGCAGATTTCAACAACACATGCATGATATTCACCATAACTCTCCAACTTCCTCTCTGAGAATTTTGTCCCGGATTGTAAATCTGGGATCTGTCTTTAAGTTTTATTTGAGACTGATTTGACATATTTCTGGTATTTTCAAGAAGTTTCAGAGAGTTATGAAACTGCATAATCGCAAGAGTAATAATTAAAAAACAAACAAATTAGATTGTCAAAAACTCAACAAAAAAAGAGTTCTTACAAAAAACCTGTCACTTTTACCCATTAAATGGCGTTTTGATTGATTTGAACGCGAATGTGAAGGAAAAATATGTTGCTGTCAGTTAAGGAGTGTAGGAAAAGATTGATGCCGCTCATTTGTAATCGGCTGTCAGCATGGTGTTCTGCATTCAACGATGTTGAACGACCCCAGAGGTTGAAAGTGAAACCTTTTCGTTTTAATTTCTACTTTCAGGGATAACTTTATTAATTTATTAATTGCTTGGTTCAATGAAAGTTTTGTGTTCTTTTGCGAGTGTCTGAATGCGCGGTGCGGTTTGACTCTCATAAACAGTCAGGTGTTGGAGTTACTGGTATTTCAGGTTTTTGGCAATGACTCCCACATTTGTGTAAGGCTGTGTTTGAACTTGTCCATAAATCATATCTGGTGAGGCATCTATTTGGCCCTCAGTCGCATGAGCGTTCACTATTACCCTGACTTTTTCGTTTGACAACAATCTTGTAACTTTTTTTTAAAATATATGTATATATATATATATATATATATATTCATTCATTCATCTTCTATACCCGCTTATTCCAATTCAGGGTCACGGGTATATATATATATTGACATTAGTTTCACTTTCTCTAATATGAGCACCACACTTCTGAAGAGTTCTCTTTGGAAAGACAAAGGTGTGATTCAAATGAATATTTTATGGGGAAAGAATGACAGGTTAGGGTCAATGTGTCTTTGTTTGTATTTTTCTTCTTTTTCCATATTGGCCATCTGTAGCAGCACACGATCATTCCTCCTCTTTATTGTTGTCTTTTCTGTCTTTATGCCGCTCATTGTCCCAAGCAGGATTATTAGGAGGATTGGAGATGGCGCAAGTCCGTAATTAACCTGATTAATTGATTCTGAGACGTTAATCAGATGAAGCCTGTACCAGTTGGGGCTCGAGGTCACCATGGTGGGCTGAGCTTAGGGTGCGGCTTTTGTCCAATTAGACTTCCCGCTGCAGTCCACTGGTCTGTTTGTTTACCTTCATTAATGTAAAAAGATTTTTTTTTCGACTAAATGTTATAAGAACGGACAATATTGAATAGCTGTGCTCGAGCATCATCCTATTGATCTGTTTCTGGTTAATGACCGTCTTTAGGATTAATGTACACTAAGCTCATTAAAATTCTCTGGCTCCCACACCCCCCTCTGCTTTTTTAGTTGCCCACAACTGTTTTTGCTGCATTGCGCTGTCTGCTGATAATTCAGGTTGAGGTGCATATTATTGATTTCTGCCATATGTTAGTTTGGTTTGTTGAATGACCCTCCCTGGAGATAATTGCAATGGTGCAACAGTGGCCATTCAACCCCTCAAAGGGTGAACCGGTGATGCTGAGTAAGGGGCCAGCTCAATTTGTTTGAATATTTTGCATATTCACATATGCTTTAAAATAAGCTGATTGGTTCCTATATTGCCAGAATGTAGTCGGACCCAGTTTCTAGTAGAACTGTGTATTTTATAATTAAATTTAATGTTGTTCAATGTATTTGCCTAAAATGGTGAATCAAAATGATTACAGAATATATAATACTCTACCAAAAATCCACAAAGTTGTGTCCTCATTGTGATGGGGTTTTTGTTTTATTTTCCGACATGGTAATTCTGACAAGTTGTAGCACTAATGTGATGGGAATCTCATCTTTTGACTTGTGTTGGTGCATTGTGGTTTGTTTCATAAACTCATAGTGTGGAGTAACGCCTTCATCGAACTCGTTCTGTACTCTCCCGTTTTGTTCAGGACCAAATGCAGTTAATTACAGATGTGAAAGATTACTGGACGCATTCACGTGCCATTGCTGAGTGTGGGATTGTTTGCTTTGTTTGGCTTTGACAGAATGTTCATTCATTCATTTGTCAGGAAGTGACTGTTGAGTTTATCACGTGACTCATCTGTTGAGTCTGCTGTCACCGAACTTCGGCCCATTCTTTCTTTTATCTCATCATGATGCTGTCCATCCAAACAGATGCACCATGGACAAACTGCACCGGAGCGGGTGAATTGTGAAGGATAAACAAAGCCGAAGAAGACGAGCCCACTTTTAAACGCAGAGCTGACACGCAGAGGACATCATGTCCACTTTAGTGAAGCAGGAAAGAACCATTTGTGTCCTCCTGCCCAACAAAGACCAGTTGGACATCGCAGTAGGGGTAAGTGTTTACATGTGAGCCTCTCTTTATCTGTCTCCATGATGGAGAGTGGCATTTTGGCTGCACCACATTATCTTTGGACAGATTTGTCATGCAGATTTCCTCCTTTGTCTTTTCCCACCTGCTGCAGCCCAAGTCCACAGGACAAGATGTCTTCAACCGTGTGGCTGAGCTCCTGGGAATCAAAGAGCTGCACTTTTTTGGCCTCACAATGGTAAAAGGTGAGCTGATGGGCTTCGCTGCACCCCCGCAGCCTCTCATCCTTTGGGGACAGATCACCATTAGTCTGGAAATGTCATCGCTGCTACCCTGCTCCGTGATTTAACGGCGTGATCCACTTCACCACTTCTCTTCCTCCTCTTGTTCCGCTTCTTTTTCTTCGCCCCCGACACATTGAAATGCCTCAGTGGTCCTTTGTGGCTCCCCACTTGAACAAGCAGCCTTTTGTTTTTGTCGGTGTCGGTCCAGCAATCACATAGGGCTGCATTCCTGCAATATTAACTTCATTAAGCCTGGAATGCACCCGTGCATTCCTCGTCCTTAGCAAGGGGAGGGATGGATTGATGATGGGAAGAGGAGGGTGGGAGTGAATGGGGGGATAACACAGGGGGAGAGCTGGGGGAACTCCTCATGATGACACAGGCCGTCTTACTCAGCTCTTACTCAGAGTCTTTGGTGAAGGAGGAGGAATGAGTCAGAGCGAGAATGCGAGGACCTGAAGGGAGGGATGGATGGACCGTCGGAGGAGTCAGGTTGTGAAACACTGAAGAGCAAGATAAGGCAGATCAAATGGGAAATGCCTGTCGTGACTCAGAAGCAGGCAGAGAGCGACGCAGCATCTTCACCCCCAGCGCATGGCGCTGGCGGCAGTCGAGCCACACTAGTGGAATGTGTTTCTGGCTTCCAAAGAACTGCTGCAACTGTTTTAACCGGTTTCCAGAGTGTTAAAACAACAAAGCTCATGCCAGTGTTTTGTACGTTTGCCCCTGGAGTTACAAAACAGATAGACCAGCAGCGTCGTCATTAGCTTCCTATTCGCTGGTGGTGGAACAAGAGCTGGTTTTTGTTTTTTTCCTCTCCCTTCTTTTACCCTAATGAATCTCATTGTCGGGCAAATTTCACGCTTGGCTGCATTTTTGTTTAGATTCCTTGCTCACTGTCGGCCTGTTTTCCATTTGTGCCCACCCCAACCCCCCTACCCCGTCCCAGACAATGAGCACACATTTTTAGACATGGAGGAGAAACTCATCAAGTACTTTCCTAAAGAGTGGAAACAAGACTCTGGAAAGGTAAGGAGCTACTTTCTGACAAACATTTGCAAAGATAACCTGTAATATTATTCTGTGGCCTTTTTTTAAGATTTTTGTTTGTGTTTGCTCAAATATAACATGTTACATGTAACATCTCTCTCTAACCTGCAGGTTGTCCAAAAGAGACAGTTGCCCCTGGTGTTGTTCCTCAAAGTGCAGTACTACGTGGAGAACGGAAGACTGTTTTGGTAGGTTGCATGTTCGTCTTCTTCACAGACGGACAAGCTCGCATCCGTCTGTGTCCTCCCCCTCCTCGTCTTCCTCCTCTTCTGACATGTCTGTGTGTCCAACCCCTCCCTCTCTCTCCCTATCACCACCATCCCCCTCCTCCCCCTTTACGGTACCAGCGAACGGAAGGCACGGCATCTCTACTACTCGGACCTGCGGGAGCGGGTGCTTCGCTCCGAGTGTCGTCAGCAGGAGGAGGTGTACTTCCAGCTGGCCGGTTACGCCATGCAGGCCGACCTCGGTGACCTGCCGGTGACCAGGGAGGACACGGAGGCGGTGCCTTACTTCGAGCCCAAACTCTACTTTCCCCCCTGGGTAGGTCAACGCAAGAGTCTGCAGATTGGAGATACCAAATCAAAGAAAGAAAAGAAAAAAAGAAGATGCCGAATCAAAGCTGATGCGCATTTTTCGTTCGTCTTTTTTTTGGCCTCCCTCTTTAGATCATCGCCAAACGTGGTGTGAACTACCTCCTCTGCCACGGCCCAAAGGTGCACCAGGAACTGTGGGGCATGTCGACCCGCGACGCCATCCTTCTCTTCATCAGGGAGTCGTGTCGCCTGGAGGACGTGCCCGTCACTTTTTACAGACTGCAAAAGGTCACAATTTAGAATTTTTAAGTCCTTTTTTTTTGCTTGAGCAGACCTGGAACGTTGCCTCATATTAGGAATTATTAATGATCCCAGAAGTATTTGTGTTTTAATACACACACCAGCTTCTCATTTTCGAGGCAGTTCATCAATGGGCCGGAGGCTGATTTTCTTAGAAAACATTGGCGTTTTGCAGAATGTTGCCATTTCGCTCAAGTGCTTGACGGGAGATTATCTTGAAATTTGTCTTTATTTACATAAACTATTTATTTAGTTACATTACTTCCCCCGCTGCATCATCGGATACTGTTCGTATTGACATTGCCGTGTCAGCGATTAGTCTGCACCTGGTTTCCATCTATTTGCCTGAAATAGTATCCTCCCCAAACACACCAGCTGAGTTTTGCCTCATTTGAGCCGCGCCGAACTGTAAATGGCTGCGAGGTTACGTAACCCGGTCTTGAGTTTATTGTCCTTCCCAATTCATAATCACTCATCCACCGAATGTTATTCTGAAAGCGGGCCCATCCGTTGCGTAACATGCTCCCACTTTTAATTTGTTGTTAGCGGCAGCTCAGTGTTTGCCATAGAGATTGGGGGGGTAGGGGTGTGTGCGGCCCAACTGTGGCAGACCTATCTTATCTGAAACCCTCAGATGCCTTTCTGACATCCCATCATTCTCCGTCCAGGACAAAAAGGAAGAGAAAGGAACGGCGCTGCTCGGGCTGACCCTGAAAGGAATGCAGGTTTATCAGGTGCGTGCATGTGCGTTACCGATGCGAAGAGCGTGCGTCAGCGCAGACCCGCTCAGGAGCGAATCTGCAATCACTCAGAGGTTCGGTCTTTGTGCCTCCACCGCTGTAAAACCCTGGGACGAGCCGTGTGAGGAATGTGCGGGCTCACCACCAGCAGCGCTGCAGCGGGAGATAGGAGCTGTCTACTGCAGCCGTGACTTGTTTGATCTGTCCGTCAGGGGGCCATCTGGGGGGGATTAGGGCTCCAGGCCTGACTGATTAAAGAGCCAGCGGACCGTGAGATGCCTTGAGAGGCCGTTGGCTTCTTTGCCAAGTCCATATGGCTCCTTGAACAAAAAAATGCTGCGATTATTGATTTCTATTCTTCAAAATTCTTGAGTCAAACATATCCCCGTGCCCTTTTTTTAGGGGGCGTTTCTGCTTCAGTTGGCTAACAAACATTGTCTGTATTCACAAATGTGTGCCATTTCTTGTTTAAATGTTGGTGTTGTTTTCAACAGGAGGTGAACAACCTGCGTCAGCAGCTGTACGACTTCCCCTGGTCGAACGTGGGCCGCCTCACCTTCCTGGTACGCCCGCTCCTTTCAGTTTCCTCCGCCACTGTGAGGTGACAATTGTAGATTACTAATGTAGCTTTGCTGACCCGTCTGTCCACACAGGGGAAGAAGTTTGAAATCCAACCAGACGGCCTGCCCTCGGCCCGTAAGCTGGTTTACTACACCGGCTCATCGTTCCGCTCGCGACACCTCCTCCTCCACCTGAGCAACAGCCACCGCATTTACCGCAGCCTGCAGCCGGCCATCAAGCATCTACGACAGCTAGAGGCGAGCGAAGGTGAAGATTTGATTTTTTTCTTTATTTGAAGAGGACAATGCACATTAATTTACAATCCTGTCAATGTGCCGCTGTTAGCCACAGACTAATTTTCAACCGCAGTCCTCCGGCCTGGTGTTAAGAACAGTTAAAAACAACAAGGACATAAGGGTCATAGTGTTAGATATAGATATTGGGAGCTACCCCCCAAACTGACACATTTGTCTTGCTATGCATTGTACACACATTGTAACACCTGTGATTTGTTAAATAGCTCGCACCTCAGATATTAAGAAGCACGTGTGTTAAAGTCAAGGCATGTCTTTTTTTCTACATAATTTTATTCATGTATTGTTTAAATTACAAGACTTATACCACAGTGGTTTGTAAGGCAAAATGTAATCTTTACTTTTTCTTTAAACAGCGGTTTTAGTACTGTAAAGGATTCGATATCCAATCCTAAATCACACTTGTATTTGACTTAATAACATTACAATTTTAGAATATTCAGAACTTTTCAGACATTTGGTTTTCAGTAATTTATTGTCATCTCTTTCAGAGAAAAAGCGTTACAGAGAGTCGTACATCAGCGACGACCTGGACATGGACCACCAGGGCTCCGAGAGCAGCCCCGGCCTGTCCCGACACTCCACCAGCAGTTCCGGAATTGAAGCCGATGCCCGGCAGCACAGCATCTCCACAGAGATGGCCTCGATGGAGGAAGACGGCCAGCGGCAAGGAGAGAAATGTTCCAGCTCAGTGGTCAGCCGCAGCAACTCCCATACGTCCGGGTTCGATGTGAGCAGCAAGGCCCAAACGGAGGAGGACGAGGAGGAGGAGGCGTGGCAAGAGAGAGGTGAGAGGACTGTTACTCATCTCGACTGAAACTGCTGCTCCGTCTCATAAAAAAAATCTGTCTGTTGCGCAACATGTTATCAGCTGTGTGTCATGCCGATCACGTATTCACAGCTGCATTTCATAAGAGTTTCGTCATAACATTTTTTTTTTTTTGAAACTTCTTTTAAAGAGAACAAGATCGGCGTCGGGTGCCTGAAGGAAGCCCTTGTTGACGATCCAGATGAGATGTTCCAGCTGGCTGATCTCCTTGACGGGGTGTCGGTAGATGGTGTAGACATCTCCACAGAAAGTCACTCTCCAGGTAGAAATGCTATGTACGACACACAAGATGATGTTTCTACAGAAAAGTGTAGACTGTGTTTGAGTTTACGAGAGCTTCATATACACGGACACACGCGCACTAAGATTCAAATTAGACAACTCGGAGTCAAATGATTTATTCTGTTTTTTAGGTTTTGTGCTTGTCATGGTCAGACATACATCCTCTAAAACTGGAGTTAGAATCACTGAAGTTGATTGAATTGAAAGAACTAAATTGTTGTGTTTTCTTTGCTCCATAGAAAACACAGTTTGTGCTGCAGATGATACAAACACTCCTGAAAAATTGGGTGATGAAAATCTGTTCAAACAGGTTGGCCACTTGTCCTTTTCTCGTCTCTTCCCTCTTCTCTTTGATTACCCTGCCGTTTCACTCATTTTCATCCTGACTTTCTACCTCTGTTCCAGATGCCGAAGACCAGAGCTCAGGTTTGCGTGGATCGGCACAGCCAAAGTCTGGATGACGTGCGTCTCTTCGCACCTCCGACACCCCTGGGGACGGTGCTGGCCCCCGATTCCTCCCACAGTTATACCTTTGGGCTGCCAGATGCCTCAACTAACACAAAGTTGATTATTGATGAAAGCCTTTACCCCCTTTCGCATTGTCAAACCAAATCTTTCTATGGCCGCAGGTCCTCTAACTGCCTCTCCCTGGACATGTTGGGTGACGAACAGTTTCTGGAATTCATACTTTAGTCACATAAAGGCCAAAGGTCATTTACAAGTGCGACTGGACTTAAATGTTGCCAAGACCTGAATGTCAAATTTTTGTATTACATGGTGGTGATATTGGGGATGTAGAGGCTTCAAATAGCAGTGAGCCAATTTAAAAAAAAGAAAAAAAAGACTGACACCTTTATTTTTACCTTAAAGGCTATGGATTAAATCACAGATTGAATTCATTAACCAGTGTATTTATTCAAATTGTATATTATGTACATACTGTTTGCACTTTTTTTTTTTAAAGAAAGTTTCTTCTCAGTTACAGCAAAAACATTTATAATTGGTTCTATTCTCCTGTATAAAATCAACCTGTTAAACATGTAAGATGTCAAGATACACACACAGGCATTCATTTCATGTCATTTTTTTTGCATTAATGTACTGCTTTGAACATTCATAAGTGTACTCTTCTTTGCTTCTAGCCTCACTGATATGCATGCCAACAATTCTATTTTTATTATTCAGGAAAGTGTTCCTGCGCTCCTTCGCACTCACTTTTTGTGAACTCAGATTTTATGTACTCTATTTTTGTACTCTGTGCTCTGTCATGCCTTTCCGACGTTTCTGCCGTAACAATGTATTTGCTGATGTCGAAAATTGAACCTTTTTTTTTTTTTTTTTTTTTACAGTCAGTTATGCATCCACCCAAAGCCCCCTCATTCTGTAGCCTCCTTTCTCTCCTCCCACGTTATTATCCCAGCTCAGAAGTATTATTAGTAAAGCACTATTTTTGTAACCAGTGAATCTATAATGGATCTGCAGTATTTTTGTATTATGTAACAACCAAACAAAGAACCTTTCTACTGTGTTTTTGGTCTTCACACAGACAACTGATACCCCCACTAGGATAAGAATGTCACTGTCGACGCAGAAACCTTTTAAATGTGCCATCTGAAAACACCATCCTTTTACAGTTACATTAAATAATTCATTTTTTTATTGAATGCAAAGTGTTTTATATCATAGTGAAATAAATTTCAACTGCTTTCTTATAACCCGCAGTCTGAAAGTTTATTGGAAGGGGTTTTAAGGGAGACGTCTTTGAGCCGGAGTTAGTCTAAATCTCGCGAGAGTTTAGAATTACGTATGCGGAAGTTTACGTTCCGACTAGAAAAACGTGTGGCTTGTGGGGTGCTGCAAGTGGAGACGGATGAAGAGTGCCTTTAGTTAGTTTCCAGCACACATTTAATATGTCTTCAGTTTTAATTGAGGCTGTCTTGTCCTGCGCTCCCGACTACGGACTCCTGCTCGAGTCTCTGTGCTGGTCGGAGGACTCGTGGCCGGGGACGGAGCGGCTGGAGGCGCTGACAGCTCTCATTGAGGGGCTCGGTACAGCCATGGCAGTTTCGGAAAAGACAAACGTTTCATCGGCCAATCGAAAAACCGTGACAGACAAAGTTAATTCCATCATTTGGACCCAGTGTCTACCACTGTTACACAGAATTTCAGCGGAAGCCGGCGCGGGCGTGAAGTACCGGGAGAGCACCGCCGCGGCCTGCCGACTTCTGAGCGCCTGTGTCCCGCTGTGCGACGACACCGTGCCGGGCCGGTTGGCTCTCTCCGTGCTGCCGTCGCTGCAGCTGTCCGAGGAAGAGGAGGCGGCGGGCTCGTCCAAGCTCGGCGTAGAAATCGCTTGTGAAGTCATGGCTGCTCTAATACCGTGCCTGGCAGCTGACGAGCAGCTCACCCTAACTGCCCTGACCTCTGCCTTGTCCCGCATTAAAACACTGCCTGACCCGCTGGTCCCCAAAGTCGCTGGCAGGCTGCTGTTGCCTCTCCTGGAAAGCTGCAGTGATGCGAAGTTAGAAAATTTCCTTACGCTGATTCTGGACGAGCTGTGCAACTGGCATTCGGCTGTCCCTACACCAGCGACGTCACAGCGAGCCCTGCTGTGCCTTACCGCCCTGTCGGACCACCTGCTCGGACCTCGCCGCTTCGCAGCGTCTCCCTCCAGCGGGCCGCGGTCGCGCCTGCAGTTCTGGAGGATCGTGCAGGATGGGCTGACGCACGCAGACTGCGTGTCGCGCAAGAGGGCGCTGTACCTGCTGAAAAGGTGCGTCGCCCTGTCAGAGGAGGAGAGGATGCCCTGTCCCTGCATCCATCAGACGAAGGTAAAATGAGAGATTTTTGCATCTGTTTGTTGGCAGCGATATTTGATGCAGAGATCTTTATTCGGTTTATCTCAATCAATCTATCAATCGATTTTATTTTTTTTTGTATAGCACCTTACAACAGCCAAAGGGTGGACAAGGTGCTTCCCAGAGTAAAACATAATTAAGACAATAATAGAAAAACATAGTTAAAACACAACATTACCGTGAATGCGCAATTATAAAATAAGAATAAAAATGCAAAATTAGTGAAACATGGGACAAGGGACAGGGCATGTTAATGAACATTTCTTCACCAACAACACAATGTAAACACGCTGGAATGTAGCCAAAGGCTAGTTTGCATCCCTTGTCCCGAGATAATGAAGAATATGCTAATATCTACAAACATCCCTTCTTGTTTGTTTGTTTGTTTTTGTTTTTGCATGTTATGAAATGCAGCAATTCAATAACAAATCGCTCACTGAATCGCTGAATCAAATAAATGCAGATACAGAAAACTGAGAAAATTTCCAAGCATTGTCTCAGTTAAGTAAATGTTAAGTAAAATTAAGTAAAGAAAGTGTTTACAAACTATCTAAAAATCCATTTAAAAAGTCTAAAATTACCTCAAAGGGTAAAAATAAAAACAGTGCATTTATTTGAATGAACCTATCACAGAAAACAAACACTTGCAGTTTTTGTTACTCTTCTCAACATTTTTGCAGGTGAGATCTTGTTCCGATGGTCCCCGGACAAGAGCAAGTTGATCAGACAGTTCTGGGAAGATTATGTGCTGGTGGTGGAGACCCTGGAGGAAAATCAGGTTAACATTCCCAGCAGCACTGTTGACACTGTATGACACTTCACACACTATGTCATCACGATGCACAGTAAAGTTGCCGTGCCTCTCCGCAGGTTCACGTTGTCCGGCCTGTTCTTAACAGAATAGACACACTCATCCAAACAACAGTGAATGACAGTCAAGGTATGTAACCTGCTAAGATTTGTAGTTTGTACTCGAAAGGTTCTTCATGACGTAAACAACTGACTGATATTAGTAAAGGAATAAAAGTCATTCAGTATTTTATCAATTTTAATAATGTTGCAAGATTAACTGTAGAAATACGCTGCAAGTCGCATATTGGAAGGTGCTTCTGTTTTCTGTGCGACTCTTTTGCAGACTCAACTCACGGCCTCTTCCATCCCTCGTGGCTGCTGTGTGTGTACCAGCGGATGTTCCACAGCGAGAATAAATCTTTAATGAGGGAAGGGGTGTGTCATCTGCTGGAGCTGCAGGTGCTGCAGCAGCCACACTTCGCTTTGGCTTTTTCTCAGGTACACGCGCAGACCCAGTAACTTCAACATCATTGTTTCTTGCATTTCTTTGGTTATCACTATTTAAGGGACAGTTCACCTAAAATTGATGTTGTTCCAGTAACGTGTAAACAAGCTCTTCCACGAACAACATCAATTTGGCTCTTAGCTTTTAGGCTACAATGGATACAAAACATGATATTATTGTTACCATTTTGATTGAAATTGGACTGTAGTGTCTTCCAGACAGTTGGATTATATCATACAAACTGTATGGACATTTTCATGTGTGTTATCTCTTTTTTTATGTTGCTCTGCTTGGCCACAATAGGCATCCTTTGCTTGGAATTTTATCCATTTGTCGAGTGCAGTGCTTTTGATTTGTTTGAACGATTGTAATTTCAGATTTGAGTGAACTGTCCCTTTAAGCGTCCACTCTGCTTCTTCCCCTTCAGTTTGTCATCGGTCCTTTCATGGATGTTCTGTCCGAAACGTCCCTCTTCTACAGGTGAGGGTTTAGAAATCTGTGGAACACCCACAAAAATCGAATCACTTCTAAACGACACGCTGTTCACTGTTCACGTGCAGGTCGGCGGGCCAGAGCGTTGGGGATTGTCCTGAGCTTGCATGTAAACTCCAAGTCTTCATGAGCACTTTCTTCGGCAGCCTGCCTCCGGAGTGCAGAGGTAGGGAAGCTGCAGACGACCGCCCGTTAACAGTCGTCGTTCTGGGCTGCTCATCCTTTGTCTCTGCTTTGCAGGCCATGCTTTACTGCAGATGATCCAGCAGCTTGGCTCCAAACACTGGTGTGCGGTGCCCCTCCTCTTCCTCTCCCAGGCTCTGTCTAAACTGCCCCCTAGCCCCCTGCTGGGGGCCGAGGGTCTTGCTGCTCTCAGGTGACTCAGAATACTCACAGCTCTCCGGTGTCCAACCTGGTCTTTGCCTTAAATGTGGCCTTGTTCACAATTGTCATGTTTGACACAGGGAAGTGCTGCGCTGCACCATGATCACTCACCAAGTCCTGCTGAGGGGAGCCGCTCAGTGCTTCTTGCTAAACAGCGCCCTCCGCCTGACAGATGTGGTATGTCACATGAGTGTTGGATGCTGATGACAGAGCTTTTGTATTGTAATCTAATGGTCATCAGTGATGACATAAATAGTCTATTTTCTGTGTGTTTAAAGAAGAAATTGTGTTACAGTTTGATATTAATATCAGAGAGGTGCCATTGAATTATTACTTAAAAATATAATAATTATATTTTTCAGTATTAAAAAGTGATAAATATCAGCTAAAAATACTTATCAGTTTCCTTTTTACTTGTTACTGAATTTTAATTGAATTATGTTCTTTCAGAATTCAGTGACCCTCGATGACGTTTTCAGCTTCTTGGTGGATTTCCGTGCAGATGAGTCGCTGCGTAGAGGCGCTCTTCTCTGGAAACAGGTCTGCTTTCAATGGGTCAGAACACGACTGATTGAACCTTACACCTTGCAAAATGAATAACTAATTGCTTCTTTTTCATCGCACTGTGGCAGCTGTGTTCTTGGCTGTCGGAGAACAACGGCCAATTCAAGCCCAGGGCTCCAAGTGGGGGTGGTGGCGACGCTCCGACAGAGAAAGAAACAGTCAAGAGTTATGTTGAAGAAGAGATACTCACCTATCTCAGAGTCCCACCAAGCACAGGTCAGTAGGTAACTCTTTTAACGATTTAAGTGAAGAGTGTGTTGGCTATTTTTTTCCCTCCCTGCGCTTTAGGCCAACCTGAGAGGATACCCAACCCTAAAGAGGCTGATCGGTTGGCCAGGGCCGTCCTGCTGTGCGTGGACGTGGAAAGGACTCATCCTGGGGTGGAGACCAGCGACGTTCTGGAGCCGCTGCTGTCACCCCTGCTGGACACCTTGAGCAGAATCGGCACCAACATTTACCTGCCTGTGCGCAAGAGCGACAAGAGCCTGCAGCTGCTGCTCCGACTCTTCCAGCTTGGGAGAGCATCAAACTGCCAGCTGGCTGGAGAGGAGCAAGGTCTGTGTTTTTATCCCTGGAATCTTTTATTACCCGTACAGGTGAAGTCATATAATGCACAGAATTTGCTTTTAATGAAATTATTGTGGCCGTCCTGGCTATGCCTAGTTGAGGCCTGGCCTTCTGGAACAGTGTTAATTTTAACAGCAAAATTTGAGTTTAGGTCGTCATCTTTTAACTAAAATGCGATTTAGTTTTAGTCATAATTTATTCATCCAAATTTTTTTCGGTTTAGTCTAGTTTTAGTTGACTAAATATCATAATCGTTTTAGTCGACTAAAATTACAATAGATTTAGTCGATTCCTGATGTCTTCGCGCCACAGTTTTCACAAAGTGTTTTCTTTCATATCAAATGTGTAGTGCGTCCAAATGTCCTGTGGCCTCTTCCTGCCCAGTGTTGACATTTGGTGTCAAACTAGTCTGTACCAGACAATCTGTGTGTACGTACTACATAACTTCCTGATCACATCGCTCTGATTGGTTTTCTTCCCAACTCCTCCCGCCACTTTCTAAATCGTCATTTCCTTCCACAAAATGAAATGAGCTCTGGCAGACAGTCACGTTTTTATTTGTTGACGAAAATGTCAATTCTTTTTAGTCAGAAGAAAAAGGTTGTTAACAAAATTAACACTGTTCTGGAAGAATTAAACTTGGATATCAGCGTTGTGTGATGTTTATTTTTACCCTTCACACTAGATGATGTGATGGCTGCCCTTGAGAGGCTCTTTCTCAAAGTTGTCGATTCGATCCAGGAATTTATTCTGCGGCGTCTCCTCGGGGAGCTCCAGGAGGTAAACAACAAAACAAATCAATATACTGTAGTTTAATTAACAAAACTGCCCCCAGCGACACTTTGTTTGAGACACGTTTTTGTTTTGTTGTTTTTTTTCCTCCAGCTTTTTGATATAGAGCGTGCACAGCTGTATCTGAGCGTCCTGCAACAGCTGGAAGTGGCGTATGCCTCTGCTCCGCAGCATCGCAGGAGTGTTCTGCAGACGTGTCTCCCAAAACTCATTAATCACAGCCTCAAGCTCCTGCAAGAGCCAAGTCAGCAGGTATGACGGGAAACACTCAAACTCCAGACGCCAGGCAGGAATTTCATAAATCAGATTGGCAGCTTAATTATTTTGGCGATGATTGTTCTTTGTTTTTCATCAGATCGTCTCTGTGGGAAACCAGGTGGCTGGAGCTGTTGCTATGGCATCTCTGGCGATGGTATGCGGTCTCATGGAGCAGAAGGCGATTTCCATACAACAACCAGAGACGTTGACAGCCCTGAAATCAGTGAACGACTTCTTCTGCACCCCACTGTCATCTTCCTCCCAAAGTCTGGGATCTTTTGGAAACTTGAACAAACATCTGGAAAGACCTTTAATGGAAGGTGGTGTGAGGTCAGTGCTAGTCTGCTTTCTTTCAGCCGTGAAACAAATTAAAATGTGAAAAAAAAGATTATAGACTTTGTTCACATGGTAATTTAATCTGTCCTTTGTTTTTTGTTTTCTCAGCGATGCTGTGCTGCAGAAGTGGGGACGCGTCGCTGCCAACTTCACCAGGGACCAGTGGATTTGTCTGAGCTTCCTGATGAAGGAGTTTGGAAGCTGCGAGTCTGTCAAAACCTCCCCGGACACTTTGAAGGCTGCACTGAGCTACAGCATGGAGGCCCTGACTCTGCTACCCGGTGACCTGGTGCTGCCTGTACTCACCTTCTTGGAGACGCTGCTGCCACAAGTGAGTCAGCACTGATGTGTTCATCAAGATTTAAATTTTTTTTCAATTTCAATTTTATCTGTCACATCACTTTACATGGCAGTGAAATGTCGGTGTGGCAGAAACCAAGGTGTATTAAAAGGAATAACTAAAGTATAAGGTTTAAATATAAGTTCTACAATGTTAAAAGATAAAAAAAATAAAATAAAAATTGGCAAGTACAGATAAGGATGTTTGAAGTGTTAAGATAATACAATATAATATAGTATAATTACGGTAGTTGCAAACATGTAATGCAAAATATGAAAGATTGCTCTTATAATGTATAATACTACTACTGCTACTACAACTACAACAACTACTACTACTACTACTTCTAATAATAATAATAATAATAATAATAATAATTGTTATTGTTATTGTTGTTATTGTTATTATTATCATTTTTTACTATTATACCATAATCATTTCTAACAATAATAACGTGAAGTAATAATAGTAGTAGTTGTAGTCATGATAATATAATAGTGCAATAGTACAGTTATGGACTCTTTTTTTTTTTTTTTTAAATTATTATTCATACTTTTCTGTTTAAATGCTGTGACCACCAGGTGGTGCAACATGAGGAGGCCCTCTGTGCTGAGGCTGTGACCTTGGCCTGGGGTCTGGTGCAGGGCCTGGCCACGAACCCACATGACTTCTGGCTGGCCCTGAAGGGCTTCATCTCCACGGCCTTCCAACACAAACTGCTGCAGCTGTCAGACTCTCAGGCCCCGACTCTGGTCTCCACCCTGAAACAGGTGATTTGAAACGCGCCGTCACATATAGCTGACATTTTTAGGATTCTGTCCTCCTGTAACAAGGAAATGAGGTTGTGTTGTTCTTATCTTTTATCCAGATATCCTCCGAGTTGATGGAGCTGTCCCAGACCAAAAGCGGAGTGTTTGGCGTGCTGCTTGAACATTGCTGCCGCACTTGGATGCCGACAGACGGGGGCGGCAGCGACATGGCGGAAGATGTCTTCTCGAGTGTTTTCAGCCACCTCAACATACTAGCTGAGGCCTGTGTGCACGGACCAGTGTTCAGGAGAGATCAGCGGTAGCTCTCACTAGCTTTTCAAAGCTCATCTCAACCATTTTGTCAGGTTGTTTTTTTAATTTCTTTTTTATCATCTTTTTTTTAATTTTTCCAAAGGCTCATCCAGGATGTCCAAACATATGTGGAGCAACTGGGTGAGGGGTGTGCGGCCAACGTCGCAGTTGCAGGGTGAGAAAAGTCGCCGTCCAGTATGACTATAATTCAAAATATCGCCACTAGAGGGCCCTATTCTCCTTTGCCAGTGACAACAGGGACGATCAGATGCCCCGCGCATGTGCAATGGCTTTCCTCAGCCGCTTGGATCCCAGTAACCCGCAGCATCAACGACTGATGGAGGAGCTTGTCACGCTCCTGTTGAAAAAGGTGAGAATTAAAATTACAAAAAATAAATAAATAAATAAATCTGTGAAACACTCTTTGCCCTCCTCTGATCCCAAGACTACAGGAGAGTCACGCCAGGCATTGACTGATGATGATTAATCCACTGACTGCAACATACCCAGTGACACTCTTATTTGCTCTAGGCACTCTGGGTATTTATTTAATAAGCTGGGCATCAGCCACAGCTTAGCAACGCACTGAACTCTGTCTGCATTGCCCCCCCCCCCCCCCCCCCCTCCCAATTCTACAGGATGACGACATATCAAAGTCAAAGGTGCGCTACTATAGCAACTCCCTGCAGCATCGCGTCAAAAACAGAGTTTGGCAAACACTGCTGCTGCTGCTGCCCAAACTCAGAGAGGTAAGACCAGGCCCAACCAAAGGACTGTCACAAAGCACATGTGCCTGTGTGTGGGGTTGTAATAATAGCATTATGTGGACAGGATTACATTTCTAACCAACACAGAGTGTCTGCATATTGGCCAGTCCTCACCTTTTTTCACATCTTTACTGTTAAATTAGAGCTCTAAATTAAGAGAAGGAAAGTAGGAATTGAGATCATAGACTGTGGTTGGGGTTTTGTATTAGCTGCACCAAAGAATGGAAAATGCAAAAAGAGACGTGTCTGTGTCTATGTGTGTGTGTGTTGATAGGAGTTTGTTGCCACTTTGCTGGACCTTGTGTTTGAAGCTGGATTCTGCAGTAACCAGGCTTCAGTGAAGTACCTGATGGAGTGGATGATGCTCCTCATCCTGTTCTACCAGCCTCAACACGTGGACAAGTTCTGGGCCTGCTTCAGCATGGTGAGCTTTTGCACAGGCCATAAATCCATCAGCACGTGTTTTACTCATGGGCCACAAAGCTCTTTGTGCCAGCCTTCCCTCTGTCTGTCCTGCCCCCAGTTTTGTTTTCTCAGTGACTAAAGAGAAATGACAAATTGAGTTAAAGACAAAGACAAGATGTTGTTGTGAGTGAAATGGCTGAGCCGGTTAAACAAATTTCTTTGTCTGTACAGGATCACGAAAAGACCAAGACAAGCATCTGCACCTTCCTGTCTGTCCTGGTGCATTTCAACATCATTATTCCTAAAGTCAAAGATGAGGTAAAGGGTGAAGTTGACTCCTGACTTGTTCCTCAACTCTTTTCTCATTGTTTCTTCTTTTCAAATAAAATGCTTACCTTTTTGTTTGTTAAGGTTGCACAGTTACGCAAAGCACTGGACGTCATCCTCCAGTGGTGTTTCAACCACAACTTCAGCGTGCGCCTGTACGCCCTGCTGGCCCTGAAGAGAGTGTGGAGTTTGGCTGAGGCCCAGGCCTCTGAAGGTGCTGATGGTTTCAGTGGGCTGTCTACTGTGGTCAAGGCCTGTCTGTATCAGGCTGAGGCCATGCAGAGCACCGGGTGAGGGCAGAACAACTGTGAAATGCTGAAATTTAAAACTTATCTTTACCAGATTTTAAAAATAATATGTTTTCTTCCCCAGAAATGCCAACAAGAACTGGATCAGGATCCAGGAGCACTTCTTCTTTGGTGCCTTTGATCCTATCAGGGACTTCAGTGTGGAGGTTGGTGTCAGAATACAGATAAAGCCTCCTCTAGATCAGGGCCTCTAATGCAGTTCCTTTTTTCTTCCACAGACCATCTTTTACACTTTTCCAAGTCTGTCAGAGGTGGCTGACGATGAGTGGCTTCCGCCCTGCAAGTTTCAGAAGCTGACATGTTTCTGTGAGAGTTTGTCACTTCCTTTGAGAAACCCCAGCCCTGACCTGGGGCAGCTGCAGCCTGGGGACTGGATCCAGCAAGACAAAGGTACAGCAGCACTTACACAGGCACATAGTTAAAAGGTACTTTAGCATTTTGGTGAAGTTTGGCCTTTTTCTAACATTCAAAAAGATATTTTGGTCGCTAAAAGAAAAAATACATATTTTTTGAACTATCTATTGATAACTATTGTTGATAATTATCGACTATCAATAGTCTCATTATATTAGACTGTGTCAATCTTCTCATCTGATTTGACAGGCGAGCAGAATAAGGAGGACCGCTGGGCTGAGGTGCAAAAGAAGATCGTTCCCTGGAGGTTGGGGATCCAGGAGCAGGAGCCTGAGCTTCACCTCGTCCCACTGCAGAGAGCCGCTCGGCTCGGCAAACAGCACGGCGCCCTGCTGGTGGTGGCATCGCTCATTGACAAGCCCACCAATCTAGGAGGTCAGCAGAACGACAACAGTGGCATCACACCTCTTGTGGTGTGATGTCACAGGGTGAAATCCTTATTTATGCAACAACGTAATTATGATCCGGCGCCTTCTTATCTACAGGGTGGTGACCAGTTTCTATCAGGAAGACTATTTTTAATGTGACAGGTGCATTGTACTGCATTAATCACAGGTGATAAGGGCAATCAATGAAAACGGGTCTAACCATGATAAGGCTCAATTTTTTTTAAACAAATATTGAATTTGGATGGTGTAAGCACGACTGATATCAGTTCTGCAAACGTGTTGCTTCATATCTGCAGCTCACCTTTAGCACTTTTAAATAATTGATCGATATCAGAAGTTCTTAATTTTAGACTTATTTATATTCACTTGAATGTTTTTTTTTTTTTTTTTAATTTGCGTTTTGATTGCAGGTCTTTGCAGGACCTGTGAGATCTTTGGTGCCAGCGCCCTGGTTCTGGACAACCTCCGCCATGTCTGCGACAAACAGTTTCAGTCCCTGAGCGTCTCGTCTGAACTGTGGCTCCCGCTTTTGGAGGTGACATGGATTAAAGTCCTCATAATGTACACATATCTAGGTTTTTATATGTCATCCTTGACTCCAGTAGATAAACCACAAAGCAGCATTTTAACCCTTTGGTTACAGGCACCTGTAAAAAAAACTTCCTGCTCTTATGATGAACATTGATGAGATGTAAATTCCTTTTTGACATAACCATGGGCTCTGTTTTTCCATCATTATTAATATAGTTATTATTTTTCTTACAAATACAATACAAAATAAATAAAAGGCGGGCTTTTCTGATTTGTGGGGAGTTTAACTACACATTTCGGCATATTTGTTATAAAATACTGGAATTAATTAGCATGATCTAGCTAGATGACTAATATTTACGATCTTCTGCCTTTTTATAGAACAATTCTCTATGCCCTGACATTGTCTCTGACTGTTTCCTGTTGCTGCCTGTCAGGTGAAGCCTATAGAGCTCACTGACTTCCTGCAGCTGAAGAAGAGCGAAGGCTACTGCATCGTCGGGGTGGAACAGACGGCCAACAGTCAGAGTCTCCAGGACTACCAGTTTCCGGAAAAAACACTTCTCCTGCTGGGGTACGGAGAACTTGCTTTTGCTGCGTGCGAATGTATGCAAGCGCATGACCTCCCATGTGACTCTTGCTCGGATAAAAGTGCGAGCAGCTGACAGGGCCGTTTAACGTTGGCTTCACCTGTTCAGTGCGTCTCCCTGTGGGAACTCCACCTCTCCCTCCCACCTGTCAGGGCATGCCTGCCCTCTAACCGGTTTTCCCAGAGGAGATGCGGAGAGGAAATTAATTCTGCAAACCAAAACAGGCACTGTGTTGACAGCGGTAGGGGGGAGGGAAAAAAAATCCCTCAGTCTTCATCAGCTTTAGTTTGACAAGTTGATGCCCTGTTGCTTCCATCAGTCGGCTCGGCGGGACGCGAAAATCTTTTCATTAAATCACACCTTGAATCCGTGATTAATATGTAAGCATGAGCACGGAGAGGAGATTAAAATTCAACGCTTTGCTCGTTTAAGTGCCCCGTATTGATGTAACCTGCGCAGTAACTGAGGTGTGTAAAGCAGCTGTATAATTTTGTGTGTGTGTGTGTGTGTGTGTGTGAGAGAGCTGAATGTGGAGTGATTTCACAGCTGTGCTCTCCCCAGCACAAGCGTGCCTTGACTCTAATTTTCCATCAGGCCGTCATTATCTCAGCCAGTCGCACTTGTGATGTGTGTCGCACATCAACCTCACTGCCTCCCCAAAAATCAAACTCTTTACCTATTTATATTCAACACACGTGTCAGCCAGACATCTAAATCTCAGGGTAGCCATAGGTAAGGAGTGCCTTGGGTCATCGGTGTCATCTTCAGGCACTTAGAAAACCGAAGGATTAACTTATCTTATCAACATCGAATCCTGAGGTTCTTCAATCACCGAACATAGCATGGTAGTAAGTCACTTATGTCCAGGTGAGTAAACCTCTGCAGCGGGGGATTCTTCTCCTTACAGCACAAAAAAGTACGACGGAAACACGATATCAATTATCGAGTGCATCGATATCTGTGACAAGTAATGAAACAAGCAGCTAATTAACCCATTGAACTGCTGTAAAAACTTTATGGCCAGTCTAAATCCACTGAATGGCTGTTTGCTCTGTGCTCATATATCAACATAATCAGTCTAATGACTCTTATCTTTTAGTAAAAACATTAAATCTCAAAGTCAGAGACATCAGCCTCTATAAAGTTGTATAATTAAAGTATCAATCACACCCACACGCACGCGCACACACTTTACATAATCTTTCTGTAACTTACCTCTTGCTCCCCTTTGCAGCAATGAACGAGAAGGTATACCAGCCAACTTGCTCCAAATGCTGGACGTGTGCGTGGAGATCCCCCAACAAGGGGTCATCCGCTCGCTCAACGTGCACGTGAGCGCCGCCCTGCTGATCTGGGAGTATACCCGGCAGCGGCTCTCTGGGTGCGGGTCCCCTGAAGTGAAGCCAAACCCTTCCTGAGGCAGAAACCAGCAGCGCTGTGGTGCTGATAGCTGGCCACTAAGACTGCCTGACACCTCATCAGGAGCGTGAAGATGCTTCGACTGCACTGCATCATCACTCACATCAGGACATCGAAGCAAGTTTGCTATGTGGATTTACCCTAGATGACACAAACTACACTGTGAATATTTTTTAATTACGTTCTTAAATGTGCTTTTATAAGTTGGAATAAATGTTTTTTTTCATATTGCTCCGTGCATGTTCATTCACGTGGTGAAGCTGCACTGGCACAGGAAATGAAGGAGTTAACTCCCCTCCCCTGCGGGTTGGTGGGTTGGTTCACCTGGAGACCGGGTCCGGGTCTCAACTGAGCTCTAACAAGTCCGTATTGGCAGACGTCGCTTTACCACTGACCGTGGCCGGCAAATGATCTCTGCGAAAGGGGTTTTCATTCTGAGCGGGACATGGATGACCCGGATGGACCCGGGTCGTCTCTGCTGGAGGCGACGATGAACGCAAGCCGGACGGAGAACGCGGAGTCCGGTGGGTCCAGCCGCGACCAGCTGCTTCTCGAGGTCCTGGTGGTTCTGATGTGTGTATTCGCCGTGACAGGTACGAACCAGTCTTAAATATTTAATTAGCCAACGACCGAAAGGCTTCCGGGTTTAAAATGAATATCGGCTGCATTAATTGAAAGAACGTAAATTAATTTGCTGGTTTCAATTATGTCAACGTCACGTGGGCAGAGCAGAGACTAGTGACTAGCTTGTACTTACGTTACATTAGTATAAGTAACTGCAACACGGTTCAACAATTTTAAAATGAGTTTACGACTGCGGGTCCATTTAATCCCTCTTGTGACTTTTAACAAATATCGAAATATTATTGTTGTTTTTTAATTTAGTCATGTAATTATTTTTTTTTAGCAACGCGGGAAGAGACACGTGACTAAAAGTTCCCCAGGTGATGCTAATTACCAGCTTCTAAAACCGTGATTCATTATCGGGGAAACTTTAAGCTGTTTATCCAATCGCATTATCAGTGTCGGGGGAAATGTCCGAAATGAAATACATAAAAGAAACACGGCACCCTAAAAAATATGTCAGGTAAAATTACCTGTGTAACAAAGAAAGTAGATATTCTAGTTCCCTGTTTAGCTAAACCTGTTCAGTATAAAAATGAATACAATACTTCTTTGTGATACTACTCATATATGCTACTTATTTTTGAACTCTACTACTGTTTTTTTTTTTCTTCATATAATTAAAAGGTGACCCGGCTGGGCTGACCTGCGTGTCACTGTGTGTCTCTATTCAGGCAACACTCTTGTCATTGCCATCGTTGCTGCTACTAAATCTTTCCACACGCTGGGCTCAGTGTTGATCGTGAACCTGGCCATCAGTGACCTACTGGTGGGCATCGGGGTCATGCCCTTGGTTGCCCTGTCCATCATGAACCGCGGCTGGGCGGACAGCACCGTATGTCCCCCGCCGAGTCTTGACCTCTGCTAGCGACGCTACTGTCTCCTTTTATTGGCGTGCTTGTGATGACGTGTCGTCTTCCTCCTGTCCCACAGTTTCTCTGTTTCTATGTGGGCTACACCTCCTCCGTGTACTGTACGGCCTCTGTGCTGACCTTGGCCGTCATTGCCCTGGACCGCTACCACTCCATCGTGGACTGCCTGCACTACCGCTCCTTCTCCACACTGCGGCGCACCGCCGCTGCCGTTCTGTGGATCTGGCTGCAGGCGCTGGTGGTCAGCTTCCCGCCGCTGGTCGGCTGGTGCTCCCTCAGCTACGTGGGGCCCATGTACAACTGCGGGATCAACTGGGCTGGGAGCCCTGGCTACACGGTGTGCGTCACCGTCCTCTCGTACCTCGTGCCCGCTGCTGTTATCCTCTTCTGCTACATGAGCATCATCAGGGTGGCCCGCAGCCACGTCAGGAGGATTCACTCACTGGCGGACTCAGTGAACCGCATACCCACGGGTGATTCCTCGCAACAGAGCCTGCAGGGTCCCTCCGGAGAAGTCTGGCATGTCAGTGGACAGTTTGAGGCTGCCAGTCAGGCCGACTCTGCTCCCCCCGAGTCCCTCTTGGCTCCAAGTTCCTCCTTGGCTACTTTGCAGAACTCCCAGCAGCCCCAGAACTACCACGGCGGCGTGGTGCGTCTCCTCCTCATCATCTTGGCCTTCTTCCTGTGCTGGACCCCCTACATAGTTGTGGCCTTTGTTCAGTCCACGGAAAGCGCAATTTCAGGCCAATCCAGCCATGTCCCACCGGCTGTCGTGACTTCCTCCTACTTCCTCGTGTTGCTGAGCTCTGCCATCAATCCGCTTCTCTACGCTCTGCTCAGCAGGCGCTTCCGCGTCGCTCTCCGGGGACTGATGCAGAGGATGAGAGCACAGCTGAGGAGTGTGCTGGGTAAGGGAGGGAGGGCGAGAACTGAAGAGGAAAACAAGCGCAGGTACCCCTGCACTCTAACCAACAACCACCCCAGGCCTCCTTCCAGCTCCGAGACTTTAACAACGGATGATGTAAAGTGTTGCGCACCCGTTTTCACTATTACTGACATGAAAAATACTTCCCGGGAGCATCTTTGCAACGTTCACAGCTGTGAAAAAGCCTCCCGGGCCTCCTCATCGAGGGAAGATTCTGGCAGCAACACTAAAGTGGACTACCTTTATGTTCCCCCTTCGCCACAAGAGGGCAGCAGACTACCCTTTTCTGCTCTCACCAAGGAGCGCCAGGCAACTTTTTATTTCGGAGAGATTACAGTAAGAGTCGAGCATGATGTTTGTTAGCCAGATAAGTGCACTCATAAAAGGTAAAAACGCATAATTTATGAATTTTTGCTCGAGTTGGAATTCAATATTTATGCTTTTATATCATAACAAATTTGTGGAATGATTCCAAGGATGAAGTTGGCATGCAAAGTATCCACAAGTCAGTATACAATCTGAAAAGAAAATGAAAAGTCTACCTTACAGTCTGATTCTTTTCCAAAATAAGATTCCATGATAAATGCAAAATCTTGACATTTTGCACTGAAACCTAATACAACCAAAAAGTAACTTGAATTATCACCAATTGCCTGCTGCAGCTCATCAGCTCTAAATAATACATGTTGCCTGCTGTGTTAAATGGAGTCAGCATTTAACACAGCAAAATTAGCCTGAGGAAATAAAAGTACATCTGGACAAAGATGTGTATTGAAAAGAAATCTTTTATATTGTACATGTGATTACACTTGAAGACACCCAACAGTAGATTTAATAAATCCATCATTTGTTTACTCTCTTAGTATTTCTTTCTCAAATGTGATAATCATATGTTGCATCTCAGTGTAAAAATCATCATTCCTTACAAAGGTTTACATTTATGTCTAGCAATAATTCCAGAGGAATACAATATTATTATTTATTGTCATAGAGAATGACAATGGGAAACAGTGCTTGTTGTACTCTATTGCAAAACAAAGAAAAGGCAGTGATGTGGACTTGACAGCTGTACATGCTTATCCCGGTGAAGTCGCCCACCGTCCCCTCGCGCTTAGCAAGCAACCAAATGCAAAAACATAAAATAAAATACAAAAACTGTTTGTTTGTTTTTTGCGAGATCTTGCTCAGAAAAAGACAAGAGGAAAAAAGCAACAGACGAGTACGAGAGGAAAGGTATCGAGAGTCTCTCTGCAGCAGTCTGTGGTGGCACTGTAAAAGACAGATAGCAGGTAGCGAGCGTGTGTGGTCGAGTGATGTTCATACATTCACAACAAGGCAGGAGTTTCCAGCCGTCGCCTCACGGCGGCACCCGTCACAAGTTCATCTCGGGTGGAAATTTGCCTCAAAAGTGTGATCCATGAAAAGGGAGACGGTAAACTTTTTTCATGTGGACTTAATGCAAGACACGTTCCGTGACAACGCAGCTCTCCGCTGGACAAAGTTTACTCACCGTTCAGTATCCATTTTTTTTCCTTTGCAAATAATATCAAAGCTTAACTGATATGATTCAACTGGAGGCTCAGTGATTGCTGTGGTTAACGTTCAAATGTATTAAAGGGGTCATCACAAGTTTGAATTAAGCCTGTCGATCTCATTATTTTCACTAGTGCTTTTAGTCAGTCCAATGTTTGGGATGCCTGAAGCATTAACTGTGACAGCAAGGTTACATGTTAGATTAAAATGGCAATGATGCTGGCACAAAACAAAATACTCTACATGTTTTTTTTTTTAGCAGAAATACCTATCAATACGCCGTAATAGCTGTGATAAAAAATGTTTATGCAACAGAAATTGTGAGTCAAGTGCTTTCTGCACTCACTGCAAACATTTATAGTCCTCTAATACCTCATTAAATGAATTGTGCATCTGTGTGTGACGCATAATTTAGATGCAAGTCTCTCCTGACCGAACGCGGAGCCTTGGCCGAGGTTGACGGCACCAACAGCAGGAGTTAAGCGCACACGGAGGAGGGCGGCGGCCGGTGTGATCAGAACGGACCTGACCTCTCAGGACGAGCGAAGTGAGTTGATGTGAAAGCTTCTTCGGTTTTCAGATTGATCCTCAGACGCCCGGACAGCTCCAACCTCACACCAGATGAGTGCAGATCAGTGCCACAGCTCCGGGACATTTGAGGTGTGAAGCTATGTACAGTGCTGGAAAGGCAGGCATTCAGTTTACACCTGAGGAACGCCGCAGTGGGGGCTCCTTTTATTTGTGTGTGTGTTTGGGTTCAGTGTTTCTTTTTTTTAGGCATCCATCTTTGGATCTTTTAAAGGTGTGTGGGAGTGTAGACGTTTTAAAGTGGCAAGTCCACAAGTTGTCGGGCCTGCGTTGAGAAAAGGTCTGGTTTCTCACAGCTGAGAAGAATCAGGCAAGTCGGCAAGTCGTCTGAGGCTCAAGGATTCGGCGCGTGAAAAAAATTGAGAGGTAACGAAAAAAAAGTTAATATGCAAATCAATCCGTACCTGATCGTTTTGCGGGGGCGTAACAAGGATTACAATTGATATGATTCCATGCACCCAGCTTGGTCAGAATGCACCCCGAAATAATGATGCTCCTTCTGTGCCTTCGTCTGCAGCCCCGCCCAGGACAATCTGAGCGAAGCGAGGACACACTTCGGTCTGTGTTCGGTCGGCATTGGTTCCTCTCGGAGTCAGTGTGCAAATGTTGACATGGTGGCCCGTCCTCTCCCTCTCCAGTTGAGGCCCGTGGTGGCGCCCGCCTCGCTGTCGCCCTCTGCTGGCTCGTCGCGCTTGCGCAGCTTGGTGCTGAGCTGAATGATGCACTGGTCCCAGTCCTCTGGCAGCAGCAGCATGAGGAAGCCCAGGCAGATGATGAACACGGCGATGAGGCGCACTGTGTTGAAGTGGATGTCACACGTGTAGAGGTCCACCACTGTGAAAGGATGAAGGCGTAACATAGCTAAGCAACTGGTGCGCAGTGTATCCAGAAATCGTGATGCGGAGAAATGAGATAATGAGTAGAACAATGAATTGCAAAACTCAGTATGTAAATCAACCTCAGTAATCGTTTCAAAATGTAAATATGGGGGCACAGACCGGGAAAGCCAATTCTGAATTCAAATTATATTCCTCATTAAATATGAATGGCCACATTTGATGAGATATAAATGCCATCAAATATTGAGTTTGACCCGCATCAAAAAGTTAGGCCCACAAGGAGAGAGAGAGGCTTACTTGCGTTGACAGGAACACTTAAGACGACGCCGAGGGAGATGAATGTCGGGTACGTTACGGCGATGCCAAAGTTCATCAGAACGTTGAAAGCTGCGGAGCGACACAACATTAGAAATCAGAGTGGCAGCACAGACGTGCTGTTCAAATAATTGTAACGATGTTGTGATCGCGATCGGTTGCGATTGCGAGCGGTCAGTTGTGTAATTATTCGTACCAAAAAGCAGGCCTGCAACCCCGCAGAGGTACATCCAGGGGATGTCCGCCGGCGAGCCGATGTACTCCACCCGCGTAAAATAGAGGATGATCGGCACGCAGCTGACGAACACAAAGTTGGCGCTTCCCACGATGCTCAGGAAGAGTGCAGCCTCCCCGAATTTGGCACTGCCCAGGACCATCTTAAAGAGCACCTGAGGACAGACAGACGAAGTGGAGGAGGAGGAGGAGGAGGAGGAGGAGAAGGGGTAGGGGCAGCAGCAGGAGGAGGGCAGTGAATGCACAAAAATCTGCCACCCGCAGGAGCAGGAGGGTGTTGCAGCGGCGGTGCCTGCCAAGCTACTGTCATGTCTGCGGAACGAGGCCGACTGTTTGTCACACCAGACAGCACAGGCAGCAGCGCGGTGATTCAGCCGGTGGAACTTCTTTGGGCTTCCTGAACTTTGCAGACGAGTCCACATATCAAGTGCAAACCCGTCACTTGCTTATAGCTCCCCAAACTATGACAAAATATCCTTTCCGACTGCTTCCTCACAATATTGTCTCTTTGGTTGGTGCTTGAACACAGTGATGTGAAAAGTCCACAACATATTTATTTTGCTGTTTTTTCATTTTACAGGAATAGCATGCCAAAACGCTTAACCAGCTGTGATGTCACAAAGGGAACAGCTACCTCTTCCAGGTTCAGGATGACTGGTCTGCCTCCCCAAATGGTAACCTTTTTCTGTCCCCTTCCAGTAAAACGTCTTTTAACATCATAAAACATCAGTTCAAGCAGGAACCACACAATAGCTTTGTGGGAGGCTGTAAACAGAAGGCTAAATAAGCTCATTTTTAGATATCTGTGACTTTTGAATGTATTACCACTAGACACTGGTTGGAAAACGTGCAAATATTTCTAATACAAAGCCAGACTACGTGTGCAACCATTTCTTACTTGAAAGGGCACAATGCCACTAAGCGAACGTCCATTTCTCATTGTTCAAGGGTGAACAAGTACCTTGTAGAGGGCTGACATGGAGGCGGAGGCCACTACGAATGTTATACCGATGACCGAGTGGCTGTGGAATCCGTCGGCGTAGGTCATCATCACGATGCCCGCAATGGCCAAGATAGCAGCTACGATCTGTGAGGAGGGAGAGGGGTGGTTGGGGGGAGTGGGAGAGAGCCTCAGCAAGGTGATGAACGACACGTCGCTCGAACGGCGGTGATAAAGATGGCCTGAGTTTTATGGCTCTGCGGGGAATCAACGGTCACACGCAGAGCGCAGTCGCAGTAACAGTCACGAGCCTCCCAGGACACGGGGCTGTAATGATGTCATTAATTTGTGAGTTTTATTTCATTGGCTGGTGGGCGGCCAGGTGCCCGGCCTTGAAGTCTCTCAAGCGCGGGAAGAGCGGCTTCACCGCAAGCTAGCTAGCTGTCTGACAATTATGTTTTTTTACTCTCAGCCTACATGTTTATTGACATACCAAACAACCTCCCCCATCAAAGCTCAGTCAGGACGTTAACTGGGCTCTACTGCGCCCGCAGCAACTTTACCGTACGTTTAAGCGCGCTTTGAAAACAACACACGCGATCGAAGGCTACAGCGACGGCAGGCGCCGGTCCAGTCGAGTGGCTCAGCTCTGCATTAGGGAGGTGACAGGAAGATAAATGTGCTATATCTTTTTGCCTGGCCAAAGCCCTCCCACCACCACATGGAGTGGCTCATTCTGCACTGCAGGCTGCCTGTCACTCGCACTCCCGCACACACCCACACACAAACACGTACACGCACACATCTCATTACATAAGATGGACTGTTGGCTCACAAGGTCAGCGACCTGGCGCGTGCCGGCGTTTGATTTTCTCAAGTAGTTCCAACACGTGAGGAGTCAAAAGGTAAAGGGGTCGTGTCATTCATTTGTTTTAACTTGGGGTGTCAGCATTAAAGCGTTAATTGCAATGAGATTGACGCAATTAATGCTAATTTAGTTTAATCGCATTTTAATCGCTAGTCTTTTGTCCCTTCCATTCACCCGTAGCCAGGTTCTCAAGCTGTAGTGATATGTGTCGACTCTGCATCCTGCTAGCGTTAGCTGTGTTTATCTTGAACTTTCATTTTCATTTTTGGAGCAGATCGCATAAGAAACACAGTTTTCCTTCTTCTTTAGGTTCATATTTAATTTGCTTTGGATTCATGACCAGGTCATGTTTTGTTTCATTCACCTTCACAAACAAATGGGTCTAGATCAGGCGTGGGCAAACTACGACCCCGGGGCCATACTTGGCCGGTTAGAGCTTTTCAATCCGGCCCGCCAAGCTTAAAGAAATCATATTAATGGTAAGTAAATAATAAAATAGCTGTATTTCATCCATTTCTTTCAGTGTTTTCAGAGAAATTTCAATAAAGAGCTACTGTAAATATCATTGGGCTTCAAAGACAGATATTTTGTTCATGCTTTTGTTCATTTTCAGTAGACATTAAAGCACATGTTTTCTACATATCCCATGACATATTTTTTTCTCCTATGAGGTCGGTCACCAAAACACTTCATCCATCTGCTCCTGGTCTGACCCCTCTGTCAAATTTTACAACCCATTGTGGCCCACGAGTCAAAAAGTTTGCCCACCCCTGGTCTAGATGCACTGTTGCGAAAGAAATAATAATACAAAAGACCAAAAGGTTCATTTGGTTTCCAGTTAAGACACTCTGCTAAGAATAGCTTCAAATCAATATGGGCGTAACAAGGAAAAATAACAGAATATAAATATGCAAATCACAACGTGTTGTGGTTAACTATGGAAATTCAGAGCTTAATCGCAGTTTTACTAAATTAATCGTTTGACTGCCCCGGTTTTCACACATTTGCAATTTTCCGAACTGCCCCCGTATTCAACGAGGACGGCTTAGCATCCACCGCCCCCCCCCTGCTCTTCCCCCCGCCCCCTCACCTCCATCACAAACTTGTCCGAGCTCCGCTGCATTGCTGCCGCAGACATCACCCAGTGCAGCAATCTCCCGGCAGCACGCAAAGCGGGAGACGGGAGGAAGACAGAAGAGGGGTAGCGAGGCGGTGAGCGTCGGAGAGAGACGCGGGATTATTACAGTATTTGTCTCTGCTGAGGCCTTTCATCGTGGATGATGGGGGTAGCAGCAGCAGCAGCACACCAGGGAGCGGTGGTGCTGGTGGTGGTGGGGGGTGCGTTGCAGTGTGGGGTGGAACTCGTTCTGCATAGTGCAGAATGCCTGCAGATATGAGAGCATCCGAGGAGGTGCAGTGGTGGTGGTGGCGGTGGGGTTGCCTAAAATTCGCAGAGCTGAAAACCCTCCACGGCTCCGCTTGTCTCCGCTAATGCGGACATAATCGGCTGCTAGCGTCGGGCCGCACATGAGAGGCAAGTGGCGGGAGGAAAAGATTTGAACGGCACATCGAAACGCCGCCGTCGCTGTCACACAGGTGTCACACGAGAGGGCCGCTTCCTCGTGTCGCGCTGCGTGACTCCAGGCCCCCCCCCCCACACACACACACCGCCCACGCTCAGCCGTTAGCCCCGCAGCCGCAGCTGGTTGGCAGATTTTATTTTCCGTCCGAAGACTCGCAAATCCGTATCCAAAAGACTTTTCTGTCGGAGTCGGCGTTACGTAACCGAATCAGTCTTGACAAAAGCGGGAAGGAAGCAATCGCTGCAAGCTGCTCCCACACACACACACACACGTAAGAGGAAGAAGAAGGAGAAGCGAGTGTGAGATTAGTCGCTGCTACGAGATTAGCATGGTACAGAAGACAATGTGAATTTATCTGAACCAGATTGAATCTTTTGTATTAGAGGAATAACAAAGTGAAGGCCTTTGTGTTGTTTCACTCCTGACTGGCTTTGGCAAAGAACTCACTTCACCGCTGAAGTGCCTCATCACAAGGCTAAACTGGCAGTAAAAATCTGGATGTTTCTGGACATGAGAAATAAATTCAATGGCCTCTGAAACTGTAATATTAGCTGGAGCAATGCCCCACTTTTCAAGGCACAAAAGACCTTAATAGGGGTGACAAACGGGTGACACCAGCTCACTGAGACAGATGACTTTCTTGTTTCCGTGAAAGGGAGGAGACTTAATGGAAGCAGACGCCCAGGGCGAGTGAAGGTCATGCGCTAACCAACTCTCTGTGAGATTTGCAGCGCTGTACTTCAGAAAGGAATGAGATATCAGCCAGTCGATACTCATCGACAATATTGACTCGTCACACATATTAGGCAAACAGAATATTGCAGGGCAAACAGAAGCCACCTGACGGAGGCAAAATTGTTAAACATGAAATATTTGATGGGATGTCCATGTTTGACATCTCCTAGTGCCCAAGGTTGTGACACCACCTGGGGAGTGTTTGCACGCGCCACACGCTCACAGTAAAGGCAGAATGAGTCATGCAAAACAAAATGCAGATACATAACCTGAAAAAAGCAAGGTCTTGTTAAATGTTTAAAGGTTTAAATATTTAAAGGACCTATATACTGCAAAATTTACTTACACAATGTTATCTAATGGGGATATGTGTCTTCGGAATGCCAGCGAACTCAGCGGAAACTTACACATCCACCCCTGACTTTCTCTCAGCTGTTTGTGATCTCACGAAGAGCAGCGAATCCTCACTGATATCTCTGCCACTGAGACAACAATTTGTGGCTTTCTTGTTGTTGGAAGGCACAACAAAGCATCAGTTTTTGCAGAAGGCGTCAAGCTTTTCTTTCTTTCTTTTTTTTTTTTGCAGGATTATGAATTGTACAAGTATTGCTCCAATGGTGTCCAGGATAAAAGAATAGAGATATGTGTACAATATCCTAAAAGTAGTATTGTGTCGCAGATTATTACGTTTATTCAATACAAAAAGATAAACTGGTCCTATAAAATTCAGTCAACCTTCAAAACACTGTGTAACAACACAGTACTTTTATCAAGTGCAAAGCTCCGTTTGTTTGCTTGCTGTTTTGTGCGCAAAGCTTCACTTAGTACTGAATAACCCGAACTCCTTTTGTCCTTCTCTCTCTCACTCTCCCGTACACAATCCTCTCTCTCACACACACACACACGCATACGCGGGCAGATGGACTCACCCTGACCCCCATGAAGCGGTCTCTGAGTACAATCCAAGACAGCAGGAAGACGAAGGCCTTGTTACAACAGAAGAGCGCCGAGGCGTCTGTCGTGTTGATCTTCCTGAGCGCCTGCAGGTACAGGTAGCTGGTGAGGATCCACAGCAGGCCAAAGGGCGCCACCTTGGTGAAAACCACCTTGGGCGTCAGACCGTCGTCCCCGAAAAACCGACAGCACTCCCTGCGAAACGAGACGTGAGAAAGATGCAACATTAAATGACAGCGTAATAAAAAGCTGCTGTCTGATTGTACTGCAGTTACATCAAATTGAACCCAACATCGCAGTGCAAGAGGGACCCGTTCACGCCAACTGTAAAATAAACTAAACATTAGACTCCAATCTGAAGTTCAACCGTCTGCTTTATTGAAAAAACAAAATACTTTTTCTCCTTCAGGCCTTGATTTGTTGTGGCCGAGATATTTTTAAATCACTAGTAAAAACCCAGGGAGACTGATTAAACAGCAAGTACACTTGCATTTAAAGCATCTGCACTGAATACGGCTTTATCAACTGTAAAAACTTTCGATTTCTTTGGCTTTGAGGCTGCAGGAGTGCTTGGTTAAATACTGGCACTCAAAGCCAGGCCACATTTATCGAAAATTCCAAATTATTTTGCCGTTTTTTGATTACTTAGAAGGTCTAAGCCCTGCCCAAAGTACGATTCATGGCCACTTGTCTAGACGCATTACTTTGAGTTTAAAAAAAGTTTGTATTAAAGTGGAACCTTCAAGTCCTGCCACCTCAACACTCAAAAAACATAATTCTTTGCTTTCTGTGCCGGGGAAATATTCCATTAACGACAAAAAAACTACACAACTGCCTCATTTCCCCACGTCAAAACAACTCTGTGCTGTAATTCCTGACCTCGGATGTTTACGCAGCTCTCGCCTTGCCACTGTTTATCCTGTGAAAGTAGCGAAGTGGTGATAAACGAGGCTGTGGCGCACGCATTTGTTACAGAGGTTGCTGTAAATCAGCTCTGTAGAGCTGAGTCGGCACTGGCAAGCATCTCTCACTGTGATGCTCAGAGGCCGCCACCGTCAAGTCAACCGCCAAGTGAACTTACAGAATACAGATGATTCTCTAAATCATAATAATAATAAAAAAGTAAACATTTACTCTTTGTAGCTGCTGCATTTTGTTTTACCATCTCTGTGGTTGGTAATAGATGTCGGGGGCCCTGAACGTCACTTTGATCTGTCCCTCAGTGCTGATGTGATGGCACAAGACATTTCACTGTCTGTTAGGAATTTATCAGTTTTAGAGAAGGAGGTGTGCGGCATTTATGTGAACTCTTGCCAAAGCTACTCTGGAGAGAAGCTTTCAGTGCTGCATTTCTGGCCTTGTTTTGATGTGAAAATCCCGTCAGGGAAAACTGTTGCACCTGAAGCGCGCTAATCTCACAGCACTTATTTCTCACAACATTTTATACCTCGGCTATCAGCGGCCAGCTTTACGGTCTGGGCCGCAAATGTAAAGAAGCTGACAGGTTGTGGAGTTCCTGAACCTTCCAGAAGCTGTGACTGAAAACACTTTCCTCTGACACACCTGATCCTAACGAGCCTAATCAACACGCCTGCTAATCACATGTGACAGCAGGTGTGTCTGCAGCAGCTGAAACACTCTGAGAGACTTATTGGCATCTATTGTAACCTCTGAGGTGATGAAGCGAGACCACAAAAATATCACAGTGGTTTTTATTTTGCAGCCTTAACTAAAGCAGCGCACAAGGTGAAACGTCTGGATGTTGAGTTAGTGTTAGAATTTAGCATACTTTTGCGAGTTTTAAATGTATTCATTTTATTCTTATTTTTATCTTATTAATAATAAAATAGCATTTTATTTGTGCCACAGCCTTGACCACTTGATGTCAGTCAGACTGAAGGTATCCGTTACCTCTCTCTCTCCTCTTCGCCAGCAGGTGCGCTTTGGAAAGGCACACAAACGAAAAACGGCCTTTGTGTTTTGAAATTCGGAGCACAGCTCAGCCTGAAGCCAAGGACCCGGCTTCTGGTGTTAAGCCTTGAAAAAGAGGAACGGCGTCGGGGACGTGTGGCTGGGCGGCCCCATTGTCTCCGTTAGCTCAAGTGGCTCAGCAGGTAACGGAGATAAGACTTTTCCTCTAAACGCTGCGATTTTCCAGCTGTTTCTGTGGGAAAAGTTTGCGTTTCGCGCCCCCACTGGTACATGCCAGCTATTACACTGGCTACTGGTGCCGCAATAGCTAGTGTAAGAGTACGGCTTCCCCAGCGGCTTCCCCATAAAAGAGAAATTTCTTTTTGCAAACTCAAATACACAGCTACATTAGGTGCACACCTGCGGACTTGTTGTGGCATTCAAGCTGCAACAACTCATTAGGCTGACATTTCAAATTAAAGACCTGACCAGAAATGGCAACATTACTTTTTACAAAGCTACCTCTACTTTTATGATTAGATTAGATACTTTATTGATCTCCAGGAGAAATTTGCAAATTAATGAATCTACATCTAGTCTACTTACAGTAGTTGTGTACAGCTCCAGAACTCTGCAGTAAAGCATTTTGCTAACAGACATTTTGACCCACTGCCTCATTTTTAACTTGGCTATCTAAGTTTATGTTTATGTTTCTTTGTTTGTTGTTTATAGGAATAAACCTGTTTTCCATTGAGCAAGCCTGGAGAGTTTTCGGAGGACTGAATTCTCACGTTACGGCTGGGACAATCTCATAATTGACATTTTGAGGTCGTTCTTCTAACAACCTGTCTCAACCTTCTGACGTTCTCTGAGCCTGCCTGGAAAATTGCCCCAAAATGTCAATGATGAAGTACTCCTTCCACAACAACTACAAGTTTAGAAAATGAAATTAGATTTTCCAGGTGTAAAATATATCGCAGACTGTTTATTGTCGTACATCTACATATTTAAAGGGCTTTCTGGCTGCAGGATTAAGACTCAGCTCATCAGGATCAGCAGGAGAGGGGCCTCTATGTTTCTATATTTATTGTGTCTGCATGTTGCTGTTGCCTTTTTCTCTGCATGAAACAATGGTCTCACCTGAATCTCTGCCTGGGCGTCTGCCTCTCTGGACTCTTGCACAGGTGGCCGATGTAATAGAGGGGGAAGAAGAGGCAGTTCCAGCTGGTGGCGAACCAAGTCAGGGTAAAGGGGGCGTCAAACTGCTTGAAGGTCAGCTTGGCCAGCTGGGTGGAGCCCGCCCAGGACGAGCACACGCACATCACCATGGCCACGCCCCACAGCGCCTTGCGCACCTGCACCGTCGTGACCCGGATGCAGCAGTGGAGCCTCCGCCTGCCGGAGGAGGACTCGGCTCCGGCAGCGGTGCTGGCCGACTGTGACTCCGTGGTGCCCACCACATTCTCCCTGCTGCGGTCTTCTCCTGGAGGTGGGCATGAACACACACACACACACACACACACACACACAAACACATTATTTTGTGTTTTTAATTTGGACAACTTAGGCTGTTGGAGGCATTGACCTCCTAAAATTTATGCAAATGTTATTTTCTTGGCATTATTTATCAGTGTCAGTTCAAAGTTTTTGACTAATTAATATCACTTTGAAAAAACAATTCTAAGTGAGGAACCCGGTATTATTTGACAGAGATAAATTGAATGTAATAAAATTATTTAGTTTATTCAATTTAATTTCTAAATATCCGTCCATTCCTCCATAACTCTTTGGTAGATGCCATTTATCATGAGCAGACTATATGTGACAGTAAGTATTATTTTTGTCCACATGGAATTTGCTGACTCTTAAAACCTTAAAATGTATTCAAATTCCATTCTAATTAATGTATGAGGTTGTACATTCCTTCCAAGTCAACAGAGGACACTTTGCATTGAATTGCAATGAGCCACTTCTTTCCACAGTGACATAAATTTGGTCATAGCAAGTGGTAATGTTTCCATGATTTAGCCTTGAATCACGTCTCTGAGATCTAAGAGCACCTTCAAGCGTTGGGAGTTGAGTGACTTTCGCTCCCAACATCCGGACGGAAATAGCAGCTTTCGCGGTTAAAACGAACTTGAGGTTAATCAATCAGACATCCGAGTTAAGAACGTGGCGATGGCGAGCGACAGAGGACAAAAGAGGCAGAACTGACACCCAATCCAGGCTGACCCTCTCGTCCTCCTCCTCTGCCTCCTCCTCCTCCTCCTACTCCTCACATCCTACAATGACGTTTGTGCAAGTGAGTTCATCCCAAGTGAACAAAACGTGCACACAGCGGCGCTTGACTTTTCCAGCCCTCCTGTCAAAAACCGATAGCGGCCATACGTCTTGCAAAACTCTTCCCCACGCACGCCTACGCCGCTTCAAAAACCGGATCGCTCCGGCAAGGTTGTTTCTTTCCCCTGAGTCAACAAACCCACTCATGGGTAAAAAGTCTATTGACTCGCTGAAACAACTTAATAATGCCGCGGTTAAGCACTCGGCATCTCATTATGCAACATCTATAATGAAGTTCCTCCCGTTCGGCTTCTTAGTTTACGTTCACATAATGACGGGCGCTTCTCTCATGCTGCGGATTTGCATCCCGACACGGCCAGCTGCCTCCGTTTATCCCTCAGTGGTGCCGCTTACTGACGGGTAAATAGCACATCCTGGCGAACGTTGACGAATAAATTACGATATTACCGCCATCAGTAAAGAGTAAATAATCCCAAACCCTCTGAATCTGGTGGTAAGAACCAAACCTGCTCCGTCCTCTGCTTTACAATATGTGCCGTAACTTCCTGCCTCCTTCCAACAAGTTCAAGACGTGGGATCTCCCTAATGGTGTCTCCAGGGGGGCCGCCGGGAGCCCTCTGCGGATCCATCCGCACCGCAGCCAGCTGACTGGAATACTAAACTCGCTTCAAACGGGCCCCCGGCGAGACGAGAATAAATCATCATCAGGACGATCATCATGACGCTGCATGGGAAGGACGCTCGCACGCACGTTGTCTGAGCTGTTGCTGCACGCGGTTGATCACCGATGACCATTTCCTTTGTATCACATTGTCTTTTTATTTTGTCATCCAAGGTCCAACACGACCCTCTTGTTATATATTGAACAGAGCCGTAAGGAAGGGCGGCTAACACGCCTGGTGAAGCTCATTCTGGGGAGAGGGAGAGAGAGCTGCCTTTGACCTTGCCAGGTGGTCTCATTATATCACACATTAACTTCCCTGATGACTGTAGTCGGCCATGCTAATGCTGCAGCAGGCTCCCCAGTGGACGCCGGGCAGACGGCTTTATCCCTTATCTTTCGCAGGAGGGAAATCATGATACGTGATGCAATTACGATAGAATAATGCAACGTTATTAGGAAAATCCTCGAAGGTGGTCTGCACTGCCGGACCAGCGTTGGAGAGACCACCAGAGATGGGAAATTTCTCTAAATTCAGGCTGTTGAAACAGTTTGTTGGTGTGTGTGTGTGTGTGTCCATCACACTTTCTACAGGGCATGAGGGCAGAAAACAAAACAAATCATTCCACGTTTTACAAAGCAACACTATGCAGCTTTTCAACCTGAGATGTTATTTTCCAAAAGCCTTTTTCTCCGATTCATTGACTTATGACTGAGAGAATGGCAACCCTGACGCTGACGCAGCACGCCTGGCTGAGCTGGCGCAGGATTACAGAGCTCTGGTTGCCTGCCCGGCACCCTCTCGTGAGAACATACTTTATGGCAACGCTTCACACACCGATATCAACGCCTCACGTCTGGCTATAAGAAGCTGGCTAGCTCACTATTCCCCGTGTGCTTGTAACGACAGAGGTGCCAAAAACATGCAATCAAACACCCAATTTATTCGCATGCACGGTAATGTCCTGCTATTGTTTCAAATCAAAGAGTATTTCTAATTGGCACAGGTGATGTATACAGTGTATACAGGCATCACTTTTGGAATTAGGCATCTTGGTCAGGTTTCTAGGGCTACTATTTCAACACTGCTCACAAAAACGGCACATTTTCTGGACATGCTGTTCGCTGACTGTAATGTATCATTGTCCATCTACAGTGCGTCTCATGCATCGCTGCAGAAAGACTGACTTGAAGAGCATTACTATGCAAAGTTTGGAAGAGACGCAACGAGGGTACACAACTCCAGCTGCAGTTATGCAGAGAAGGCAAAGATAAAAGGGAGGGAAACGCGTATGCGCAGGCTGCTTTACATAGCAGTGCTCCGAATATGTGTGTGCAGACATAATAGTGATATATTACTTTTCATTAGCCATGGAAACGTCTTTAGCAGAAAACCGTTACATTCATAACAAAAGAATAACCTGTTGTCACAATGAAACGATGAATCAGCGAAGGCCTAAAACAAAAAGGCCCATCGGTGTCTATCAAAGATCTGAACGCGGGGTGAGAGTTAAGTTTCTCTGTTCCAGGATCCAAAGCCTCTTTGTCTTCTCCTGAAGGTCATCTCGTGTTTACGCAGCTATTTTTTTCCCTCCCTATACCCTGGGCCTTCATCCTGCACCCTGCCATGCTGGCCACCGCTCCATATCGCAGCACTTTCCAATCTTGCAAATGTAGTGACGAGCCAAGCCAATCAGCCCCCGGGGGGCACTTCGGGCCAAGCTAAGCGTTTTCAGCTCTGGACCATATGAACGCTTCATGTCATGACAAACAACGTGATGTCTTTGTCGCACAACCTGTGCTCTTTAGTGAAGGTGTGAGCCAGAGTCAGAGGACAAAACGTCCTTTCGTTACTAGAAAATAAACTACTAGGGAATGGGATGGCTCACTTCCTCGGATGAGATTTCACCCATTCACTACTCACCACTGCATCTTCTGATCCAGAGAAGCATTCTGGAATTTCATGGGCACTACCCCCTAGTGGACACCTATTGTGTCCAGGTGTTCTACGACCTAAAAAAACATTGTGTGTATCCTGCTGCTCGTGTGGCATAATCCAAGCGTCTGGCTGAAAACAGCACCGCTAACATCAGGTTTTTGGTGGAGATATTCACTGAGCCTCCTCCAACAGTGTTCATAGGAGTGCAAACAACATCAGAAAGAGCACAAAACGCTTCCTAAGAGACTCAGTTGCTTGTGTTGTTTTCTTTTGTCAAATGCACAAGAAACAAGAAACAAGAAAACGTTGGAGGATTTCAATGTTGCAGACTCGTGAACTGAGTTGCGATACCCTCCTCCCGTTATATTTGTTTTATCCAGAGGCTCCTACAGTTGAGAATTTGGCCCAAAATGTGGCTTTGGTGTCACTGATTTGAATGCAAATGGACTGCCTTGTCTTGCAGGTACTTGGATGGCATAGCAAGACCAGCAGCCCAGATACGTCACCTTTATCTTCAATCCCGCTTCCCAATGTCCCGGCCATGAGATGGAATTCTTCCTGTGCATGAAACTCCGGAACAGTTACACGCACCCCAGAATGTCATCAGAGCTGACGGAGCAACGGTGTGTAGTGTGTGGGCGAAATCTCAATTTCGAGTGAACTTTAAAAAGCATCTGCAATTAAATTCCGAGACACTGTATCATGTCTCGGCTCACTCTGCGATACTTAATGACTCCGTATCAACCCTCTACTGCAGGTGATGAACTATTCCGGAGCGCCGCCGGACCCATCGGAGCAGGAGAGAGAGCGAGCCAAGGCCGTGTGAGTGTCGGAGCGAGGTAGGCGAGGCTCCTCCACTAATGACTTGTGAAGCCATTATTACTCCCGTGACTTAAACACCGCGTCCGAGTGTCCTTGTGTAACGCTTAAACGATTGACCAAAAGCACTCAACCTCATTGGATTATAATCAAATGTCGGCAGTCAAGGTCGACCCAACCGTGAGGAAACGCCCGCAGCGTCTTTGCTTTTGACCCGTATCTCTTAATTAGAACCGGTCTTTTCCACTTTAAAATAGATGAGAAAGATACGGCGCTGCCTTAAGTTACTTGATATAAAGGATATTATAGCTCTTAACTAAATCGACAGAATGGGTGGAAGGTATCGCGCCTAAATCAGATTTGCTTAAACAGCTGCAAATTTTAACAATCAAAGCCTGGCACTCTGGAGTTCATTACGCAGCTTTCAAACACTTTGACGCACAAATACATGTGACGTTTGAAGACAGAGTTGCTTGCAGGTCTGCGGAGGTGGCTTTTTAAAAAAATTTTTTTTATTATCACCACAGTAAACCACTTTCTCCCTGATTAACATTCAGAAAGCAAGATCCACTTAATGTGAAACCCTCTGGGCAAGTTCGCCTCCTAACAACTAAAAGGCAAAGTAAATCTGTCTTCATCTCTGGGCCCACCTGTCTGCCTTTAGAACTACGGCACGTCGGTCGCTACACAGACCTCAAGCGGGGGGGATGGGGTTGGGAGGGGACGCGGTAAGTGAAGCCGAGTCGCAGCATCCTGCTTTATCAGTCCGCCTCTTTCCCGCTCGTCCCTTCATGCTTCCCTGCCTCAGGACCGGGCCCTCCTCCCTCCTCCCTGCAGACTCTGCAGTGCAGATCTCTCCTGCTGATAGCTGCAAATCCCAAACGCGCCAGCAGAGTCCTGCCTGACTGGCTGCCCTCTCACACTTCTCACACTGCCACTGAAAATGACAGGCCGAAAAAACAACAACAACAACAAAAAAAAACCCCCGCTATGTCACTGAACACGCCACCGCCCATGCCATCCGTTCAGCCTCTTTTTTTTTTTTTTTTTAAGCCTGATCTAAACCTAACAAGATCCCGCAGCAGCACAATAGCGTGAGCAGCCACGTCTTTGTGTTCGCCTCCGGAGCGCTTTGATAATTTGGAGAGCGGCGAGCCGGTTTTAGCGACACCTCTGTGGTGGGACTGTTGGTGCACTGCAGTGCTGTGCCTCAGAGTCAAAAGGGTAAACAGATCAATCACACACTTCAGAGGAACTCTCCTTCTTGTCTTACTGTCTGCCGGCGCTCCATGCGGTGACAAATTCGAAGTGACTGTTAGAATCTACCCACTGTGACACGCTCGCAACCCGACATTACACAGCAACGAACCCGAGGTGCTGTTAACAGCAAGTCTTGAGGTGAAAGCATATTCAAATTCATTTTTTGTGTGGGTGGGGGGGACAAACAAACGCAAAAATGCATTTTGTCAATTCTGCACTGTAATAATTAAGCTTGAATGTGCAGCACAGACGAATGGCACCAGTATGATAGATCACACTGCTGCTGTCAAAGAAATCAGAATCAGAATCAGAAAGGAGTACTTGAAGAGATGCTGTTAACACCATGTGTCTTGAGGTGAAACCATATTCATATTTATTTTTTTGTGAGGGGGAAAGCATGAAATAGATTTTTAAACTAAGTGCAAGGGGGGAAAAAAGGCTTCGGATTTGAACTCATCTCCTAACCTGGCACGCCAGACGGAATGTTTCCTTAATCCTTTGGATTTATCTCAGCCAAGCATCTGGCGAGGAGAGCACTGGGGAAAAGGGGGAAGGAAAACTTTGAAGGTGACGAGGCAAACTCCCTGTCTGCTCCACTCGAGCGGACCCAATCAGATTTGTCACCGCTAGTTTAAGAACCCCATTGATGCAAGCCATTAGCCTCACGCCAGAACGCCGCGGTTAGCCGCTATGCACCCTGGTGTCTTCAGGAACTTGTTTTTTTCTTCCATAGACAGAGAAACTGCCGCTAAAGCAGCATCGGCGGTAATCTCTTCAGCGACAGCCATTGTTTAAAATTCATCGGGCTTCCGCAGTGGTTTTCCCCTGTGGCAGCTGCTTCTCAGCGCCGCACTGTAATGGAAGCTGGTTGTAACTGGTTTATGGAATACGCAAACAGTTTCAGATGGGTTGGAAATGCTGTCTACTGGAGGTTTGTAGGCGGTGAAATGTGAGCGATTGCTGTGCGGGGAACTCACCGCTTCACTTTCCTCCTCAGTGAAGTGGACTTGTAGTCTTGTCAATTCCAACACGGAAGTCCGACTGTTAAGGCTGAATTTGTGGCTAAACCATTTGTTGTTTTTTTGCCCAGATGGTTTGACTAATACCAGTAATTAGCATCCAACAATTAGCTGTTTTCTCTGCCAAAATCGGCAACTATCGGCGCTGGTAAACAAGATTCCCCTGAATGTGCTCGGAGTGCACTGGGCATTCAACAGAGTTGCGATATTTTTATCGCAGCAAACAAGGCATCGGGACGGACAGGCGGCAGTCATTGTGTCTGTAATCTCCCCCTAACAGACAGTAGGAGTGTGTGACACCCAGCTGTGACAGCTCGGTCGGGCCAAACTGTCAGTCAGAGCGCCTTCAACGGTCCGGAGACGTCTTTTCTGACAAGCCTGTCTCGCTCAATAACACCACTAAGAGACAGGCAGGAAACACATCCCGCTGCGCCGCACCGGTTCGAGAGGACGGGTGGCACGCGGCCGAGGGTACAAAGGCCCCGGGAGGGCAGACAGAGGGCGGGACAAAAGTGTTACCGATCCCTCTGACCGCGAGTCCCCCAGGCGGCTCCTCCTTCAGCCTCAGAGGACAGAGGAGCAACTTCCTCCCCAGAGTCGGCCAACTTGTTGTTAGTCACGGCCCGTCCGTCCTGCCCAGCTGCTTCAACAGATGCTCGGGAAGCAGGTCAACGGCCCAAAACTGCATGGGTGTCACAGCAATAGCAACAACACCTTTTCTCCCCCACCTGACCTTGGCATCCCCAACTATTAAAGCATCCCTCCGCTTATCTCCCTGTCTCCTGCCGTCACCAACAGCCGACTACACTGCAGCGTAATGGACCTGCAGTTTCAAAAAAGCCGGGGAGAGTCCCTCCACTTTCCTCCTCAAATCAATATTTTAAAGATTGGCCGCCGAGTTCCAGTAGAGGTCATGGGTAAATAACAACTGCAACGTGTGCGTGGGTTTCACCCCCATCCTACACCCTAAAGCTGCTGATGATGCCAAGACCTCAACCGTGTCTGACTAAAGATGTCTCCTTTAGGGTTAAGATTAAGATTGTCATAGCACATCTCTAGGCAATTTCCCCTCGCGGTTTTTGGATTGGCGTCCTTGAGTAAAAAGGAAGAACGGAGAAAAACAGTGGGCAGACATGTGAAAACCCTTCAAATTGAATTTAAGACGTTATAAATAAATTAATACATAAGTGGCATGAATATAGACAACTGAGGGGTGGTGTTTGAACCTTTTTGCGATGCCCAAAGGGTACTGATCCCTCACTGATGACGTTAGTAACAACACCCTCTTCACACAGTGTGGATTTCATTTCCCCTAAATAAACATGGGAGATGGAAGAGTAGGCGCAATATGGAAGCTTTAATGCTTTCCAATTCAGAAGAGGGAAGTTTACTACATGAGTCTAAGATGGGGTAAACTGCCAAGTAAGTCATTTCACAGATGAAATGCAATGAGGCAAACACCGCAGGCTTTTGCTGAGTGGCCACAATAACCGCAACCGCTAAAACAAACAAACACACACACAAAACCGATCTAAATGCATCTTGTCAATTCAGCACTGTCATAATTAAGCTTGAACAGCACAGTCAAATGGTACCAGTATGATAGAACACACTACTGCTGTCAAAGGAATCAGAATGAGAATCAGATAGGATTACTTGAAGAGACAGAGATTAACTTGTTTGCAATTCACTGATTTCAGTGTTTGCATGTTTTCACTGTCTAAGCGGGACTCCAGCTTCCTCCCACAGTCCAGAAACGTGCATGTGAGGCAAACTGGGAACTCTAAATTGTCCGTAGGTGTGTTTGTGAGCGTGAGTGATTGTTGTGTCTTCCAGCGTGGCCCCGCAATGGACTCGTCCACCAAACCCCTGCGACCCCAAGCGCAGGAGGAAACGGGTACAGAAGATAAATGATTTAGACAGAGGCATTTACTTTGAGAAATGATTTAATAAGAGGCATCTTGCATTGTAAATCCGTTGAGGTACTTATTCAAGTTGCATTTCAAGGCAGTGAAACTGCAGCTCTTGCACTTGTAAAAGCTTTTACTGGATATTTAATTGTGAGTTCTTCAAGGAATGAAAAGCTCCAGAATAAGTCGAGTTTAGCTCAAAAGAGTTGTAATTTTTCTCCGCTGACTGTCACAATCAAAGGGGGACAAATGGGTGATCACCTTTTCATGTCACCTTTTCAGGGGAAACAAATGCACGCATGTACGCGTCGCCTTCATTTAAGCAGATACGGCCTTGTCCGCCTTCTGAGCCTTGTTGCTGTTTTCAGTAACACAAATGCATATTTACATACAAATAAGACGCATGCAAATGAGCACGAGATGGAGGATTTGTGTTTCCTGCATTCTTGGTTTGCTAGAAGTAAACATGTTGCACACTGAACGGTCCAAAGATAAAAAAAAAAATGACGGTTACCTCAAGATGATAAAGCATTCAATTTGTCATCCCCCAGACTGCCTTTTCTTCATAATCACTTGCTTTGTGGACAGTCCAAGGTCGCATGCACAATTTACGGATGAATCAAACTTTTGCGTCGCAGCAGTGAAATTTAGCATCTTCAAGAAGGCAAGAATAATCCATAATAAAATGATAGATTTCCCCACAAACTCCCTCTCGCTGGAAACCATCTTTTCATTTGAGACCCTGAATCAGTTTTCCTGTCTGTTTATTGTGAAACACGCCTCTGTCTGCTTTTATTTGTCATGTTCTCATTGATAAATTGTAACCCAAGCAGCACAGAGTCCTGAGGAAAGGTTTTAATGGCCCCTGCTGAAATATGACCATCATTCAGGAGGTAGAAGTGCCTTCGAGAGGTGTCAGCTCTGTTTCACAGGGTATGATGAAATTATTGATATTAACGGGTCTTTCCTGAACTTCTAACACCCCTCCCAACAACAACACAGAGGCACGATGGGCATCTCCCCAGAGACAGTTTTGTGGCGTAATCAATATCTACCATCCTCAGGGAGCTGACGTCACTACATGACAAAGAAACTCAACACTGTGCACCACGTACCCTTACCCTAACCCTGAACCCTTAATCTGCTGTTGCAGGCACCATGTTCTCTATGTAACATCATGTAACGCAACTTTCTCTGCCACGTAACACAATATGGGGCACCACATTCTCTTTGTCACGTCATGTAACACAACAGTGGACACCATGTTCTCTATGTCACGTCACATAACACAACACTGAGCAGGATGTTCTCAATGTCACGTTATGAAACACAACACCAGGTACTATCTTGTCTTTGTCACGTCATGTAACGCAACTCTATGTCATGTCATGTAACACAACTCTCTGTGTCACGTTATGTAACGCAACACTGAGCAACATGTTCTCTATGTCACGTTGCGTAACACAACTTTCTATGTCACCTAATGTAACACAACTCTGTGTCACGTCATGTAACGCAACACTGAGCAACATGTTCTCTATGTCACGTTACGTAACACAACTTTCTATGTCACCTAATGTAACACAACTCTGTGTCACGTCATGTAACACAACTCTCTATGTCACGTCATGTAACAAAACACTGAGCAACAAGTTCTCTATGTCACATTACGCAACACAAATCTCTGTCACAGAATCTAACACAAATCTCTGTCACAGCATCTAACACAACTCTCAATGTCACGTCATGTAACAAAACACTGAGTAACATGTTCTCTATGTCATGTTATGAAACACAACTCTGTCACAGCATCTAACACAAATCTCTGTCACAGCATCTAACACAACTCTCAATGTCACGTCATGTAACAAAACACTGAGTAACATGTTCTCTTTGTCATGTCATGGAACACAACTCACTGTGTCACGTCATGTAACGCAACACTGAGCAACATGTTCTCTATGTCACGTTACGTAACACAACTTTCTATGTCACGTCACGTAACACAACTCTCTATGTCACGTCATATAACACAACATTGGGCACCATCTTCTCTATGTCACATCACGTAACACAACTTTCTATGACACCAGAGATGAGGAAATGAAGGATGTCGTGCGCAGTGCTGATCTGGGGAATTTGTCACAGAGAAAGGAGTAAACACTCCCGATGAAGGCAGTGGATCGAACCTGTGGCTGCAGACAGAAGGAAGTCAGGAATTAGCTTCTGACACGACACCTTCTTCTGCAGCCGTGTGATTTATGATTGTGGTTCCTCTCACCTCAAGTTAAAAACTGGCAGCAGCTTCACCCGATCCCCTCTCCCACCCACCAGGTTTGCATTTTACCGCAACATGTTTGTGTTTTTTCCCGTCAGACAGGCTTTTTATTTTTTGGCTTTGCAGAGTCGAAAATGTCACCGCATGCTCTCAGCTTTGTTTTGCGCTGTTAGTTGGGGAGGAGTGGGAGGGGGAGGATTGGAAGTTTATGGAAAAAAAAAGTTAACTGGACATAAAGGGCAAGAAAAACACATTGAAGATGTGAACTGGTAGAGGAATGACAGTCGGGGGCAGGTCGTTAGTGTGATTTTCGGAGCCGCAGTTATATAAGCAGCAGAGTTTGTGGAGGAAAAAAAAAAGAAAGAAAGTGGTGTGTTGATCCGCTGTGGACCCCTGCAATTCTTCCTTCCTTCAAAGCCGCCACTGGAACAGGCCGGCCCGACATCACAAATGCGACGGCTTTGGCTGCCTTCAGAAGTTCACTGTGCCGTCCGCGGCGCAGCTGCACATCAGACAATCCCTCCTTTGTAAACAGGCTGGTGTCAGAGAATCGGTTTCGTTAATTCTGCTGGTGGGAGACGGTGGAAAAAAAAAAGAGTCTGTGATCCAGCGAGCTGCATTTTACAGACTGCATTACAGTGGCTGGATGTCTGCAGTTTACACTGCCTCTGGATCTTAATGGGATGCTTTTCTTAGGAGTGTTTGTGTGTGTGTGTGTGTGTGAGAGAGAGAGAGAGAGAGAGAGCGAGCACTGACACAGGTCAATTAAAATTGATTAAACTTTCTTTTCTTTCAATTTTTTTGACACGCATGTCCCAAACTCTCGGTCAGACAGTTGATAGAAGTCAAGTTTTATTTGACGAGTCACTGCCGACAGTGTCTGAAGAAATATTCACGCTTGTTTCCTCAAACCCTCAGACCACAATGATGCAAGGTCCCATACTGCTATTATTGGTGGACGTCCTTCCATAAGAACTCCAATAATGTGTTTTTCTCACAAGAAAAACTGTTTCACCCATCACTGGCTGACAATGGCCCGTTCAACCCAACATTTCAGTGGTTCGCAGTTGTACAGTTGTGTTGGAAGCGCTCTAATCCGAAGCACAGAAAGCGGATATGTCTGGCAGTAGATGACTCACCACACAACTGGGTATGTATGGTTTTTTTTGTCGTGGCTGAATGCCTCAGAGACGTATTTATCTCCTGCTTCCTGGCCACTGGAAGAAAAAAAAAATCTCCGGAAGTCCCTTGGTTTTTAAAATCTCTCCTCAGTGAAAACAGTGTTTGAAAATTAAAGCTGCCCATGAGCTGGAGCAGTTCAGCCTTCCTCTCAGCCTCAGCCTGAGCGCCTGTGGACAACATCAACAATGCCATGACCTCTAAATAAGAACCGAGCGGTGTGATCGGCGTAACTGCACTCTCGTTTTCTCCTTTCCTCACTTCACACCCCCCCACCACACACACTACCCCTCTCACCCGCACCTCTGCAGAACACGGGGGCGTTCGGCAGCCCTCGTTGCTCGGGGTGGGGGGGGATACTGGATTAAAAAATGCATAACGTTGCTCTTCAGCAAAAAACATGTGGCTGAGGGAGAACCTCGGAGGGGAGGGGATGGATGGATGGATGGATGGATGGATGGATGGATGGATGTAGCCTGGACGGGGAGCCGGAGCTCACGACATATGTGGTGTGTGGGTGCTGCTGCTGCAGCAACACACACGTGCACGCGCGCACACACACACACACACACACACACACACACACACACACACACACAGTTTCTGTGCTCCTCTACAGATCAGATACAGCAGGGATGTCAGGTGTCCAGCAGGGCATCCCTGGGGTTCGCGTGACTGCTGCCATGCAGTGACGCTCCAGCGTTTTACATGCCAGTTGTGTGATGTGATGACGGAGGTGATGAAGATGATGATGATGATGATGATGAGGATCGGAGGGTGTTCGGCGGGGGTGGGGAGTGAGTGAGGGACGGAGAGAGGGAATCCCTGCTGCAATAACAACTTAAGCGGGGTAAATCGGTGCGAGCACGCGCTTTAGTCCCCGAGGGAAGTGGGGGGTCGATGCGTCGATAGTAATTGAAATCGCCTGTTCGTGAACACGCAAACGCGCCGCGGGACGAATCGCGGGGACGCAGGACCCCGTGCACGGCACTGTTTTTGCGCGGATGTTGCGTCAACGGCGTAAAGTTGCGAGCTCGGGTCGAGTCCCGGGGCTCGTGCCGCCCTCCGCCTTTAAACTTGGCGCATGCGATTAATGAGATGCGCGTGCAGCCTTTCGAGAGGAGGAAAAACAAAAAAACAAACAAGCAACAACAACAACAAAAAAAAACCCAACAACAATCAGACATGTTGCAGCGGCACGTTTCTATATTGTGCGCCGTGGTGGCGCGATGGCGCGGACGGATGGGGAAACTCTTCCTACCTTCCACCTTGGTGATGGTGAGCACCGGGCTGTTGCAGGCGGACAGCGGGGCGACCCTGGCCGAGTGTTTCTTCATGGTGCCGAGCTCGGGTGGGGTGAGCTCCGGACCGCTTCGACTACATCCCTGAGGCTGATTGGGCGCAGACACCAGACCTCTAGACGGGACCCCCGGATGTTCCTAGAGCCGGTCTCCTGCTCCTCGTCCCCTCGCATCCATCTGACTCCACTCTGCTGGGTTTTTTTTAAGCCGCTGCTGCCGCCTACTCCTCCTCCTCTTCCTCCTCTGCCTCTCCTCCCACCCCCTTTCCTCCACTTGCCCTCCCCTCCTCAAGTCTGCTCGACAGCCCGCCGCGTCCCGGATGGTCTCTCCTCACGTACAGTTTGGCAATTGCAGCAATTCGCCGACGTCACACATCTATCAACCCCCACCCCCCTCCAACCCCACCTTAAACGGCACCGCTACAGCAATCACCTCCTCTCACCAGCAACCCTACCCTCCACCTCCCCCTCATCCCGAAGCCAACCTTCGTGAACCCCTCTTTCCTTCCTTCTGCAAAGGCTGCAATTGTCTGGACGGAGGCACCTGTCTGCATGCAGACCCTCTGCGTCCAAGGACACGAGGCTTGCTCTCATGGTCGAGAGACTTGAAAATGGAAATTTGCATCATGGTGAATGGAAATCTGCAGTGACGGTCTGCAGAATGGACTTTACGCTTCCCCAACAATAACGTTCCTGAGTCAAGCCCGGGCTTCACTCACTGCTATTTCTTGCTTCACCTTTCAAAAAGTATGATTAAAAAAAAACACACAAAAATTTGTGGGGAAATAGCCCTTTGTGACATCACAACCTGAGATCCTTCTTTCAGGTACGGCCAGGTTTCATTGTGAGATCAATTTAAAGCTGCCTGGTGTTGTCCCCTTCCAAATGTGTGCAAGGCTCTTTTTTTGGCAGTAGGCTGTGAACAGAGAATTCAGATCCTGCAATGGAAAATTAAACATGCGAGGTCCAGGATGATAAGCAAAGCTAGAGAAAAAAAAATAGCACAATGTTTTGCTTTATAAGATCCCAATAGCAGCATTTGAAATAATAAATTGCTGTTAAAGTTTTTCCATCATCATTTCCATCGTCTACATTTGGTGGATTCATTTTTGAGAGGGCCAGTTTGGAATCCTTCCCTGCCACTGATGAGAATTTAGTCTCCGCTTCACTCTTCATAATTTATACAGCAAGTGACTCAGCCCTTCTCGTCGGGCCTCTCCGTATTTCTCCTGGCTTTGCTCGGCTGGATGGGGCTTCACGCGGAATACATGGACACAGATCATAAAATTTAAAATATTTAAGTCGGAAAAAAAAACATTCTTTGAATGGATCTCATCATTTAATGGTGAGATCCAATGAAACTACATTGAAAAAAACTGTTTAAAACACGACTTGACAGAGTGCTTAATTTTTTCATTCTTTTTTTTATTTGAAAAGTGATGAAATTCACAGAAATATATTGCCTTGGCTGCACTTTGCATGAGTCCTAACTCCAGCTGACTGACAGATGGTTTGACTGAACCCGAGCCACAGTCCTGATCCTCTTTTTTTTTTTCCAAACCCACCCCACGTCCTCTCTTTGCCAGAGCCCTCACAGTTTAGCACTGGCCGGGGTGCTGAAGTGGGTAACATCTGGACGTTTCGTCCTTGTTTGTCAGGTTTTTAATTTTTGCAAACAACAGCAAAAAAAAAAAATGCTTTTGAGGCCTGGAGCTAAAAAGGAGAGAAAAAAAAAGAAAAAAAGAAACAATCCTGAGGTAAACATGACACTTTTAAAACACGGAGCTGTCACACTCACTCGGGTCAGCCTAAATTGTGCATGACAGCGATTTAGGCACTTCTTCATCATTTACACGTGTGCTTTAGTTCCAAGGAAACCGTTCCACCTAAATCGGAGGAAACGATTGGACCGATGCTCTGTATCGATCCGAACGCCTGTGCGGTTCCCCGTGACCCGGCATTAACGTCTTTGAAGACATATGTGCGAGTCTCACGCGACTCCCCCCGCGTGTGCGCGCACGCGTGAAAGCCGCCCTGCGCGAGCACGCCTAAAGGAAGCTGCACTGAATAATTCACTGGCCGTACTCAACCTTAGACTCAAGAAAAGAATCCCCAGCCCTGCCTAACTAGGACAGGGAGCTCTAAAAAAACACTCTGGCCAGACCTGCTCTGCCATCACTCAGCAGCAAGAAAAAAAGAAAGAAAAAAAAATCCACTGGAACCCCCTCACACAATCTCCCATCCCTGTGTTTGGGTTTGGGAATGGGGAAACGTCCGGAGGCGTGGATGCGGCGCTGATGGATGAAGTGCAAAAGCTGACAGTCAAACAAACTGAAAGGATAAAAGCAGGATGTGTGACATAATAAGCATGCCGTCGTTGAATCATTTCCGATTTGGGAGTGAAAAAAATGAGCACTTTTGTCCTTAAGCCTTGCAGCTGGATGTCTTCAGGAAGTAATGTACATTTTGATGAGCTTTCGGAGGTGAGAAAAGCACAGTGAGTGTACAAGCTGTTATTGATAGGAAAGAAAGGGAAGAGGGAATAGGTGGGGCGGGTGAGATCATTAAAGGAGCCCCGTCAGTGACTCATAGACTTTTATCTGCCAAGACGGAGGAGGATCAAACCAGTCCGACGCTGCGAGACGCTGCATGAGAACTCGCTCCCCGGCACGCATTCACACACACAGCGTATAAATAGGGAATAGCATGAGCGCAAAATTAGAGTAAAAGCGCCCTTGCATCCGCGCAGCCCCCTTTTTTTTTCAACCCGCTCTTTCTATGCAGATCCAGAGCACCAGGCATTTATTCCTCCATGAACGGTGGAACATTCTACCGCACTCCGGAGAAACGCTTCTGGTTTTCTTCAATGGTTATTCATGCTGAATAACAAGAGCGAGCTGCGGCAACCATTTATTTTTTAGGGTGAACAAACTTTAACTGAACCAATCACAGATGTGGTTTTACTGCTGGTTGAATTAGGCAAACAGGGGAAAAAAAAAAATGGTTTTTAGGCCTGTGCAGGTATTATTTCATCCGTGAAAAACTATCTGTCCGAAACACTGAAACAGAAAATTGCTGTGAATCAGATTCTTCAGCGAAAACGCTAATGACTACTATTGTTCAGCAAATGCAAAAGTCTACCTCCTTATGAGAGGCTGCGTGACTACTGTCAACAACAAATTGAAAATATAGATTACTAAGAGTAAACAAGACCCCCTCAACACACACACACACACACACACACACACACACACACACACACACACACACACAATATGCTTTAAATACAAAACTGTTACTGGACAATAACAAGAAGTGTCCTTGCAAATATTGTGCACCTCCAACTATTTCAATAGAGAGAAGCACTCCAGAGGCAGAAAGACATCTGAACAAACGTACTGGCACGTGGAAATGTGACGTCATTTTCTCTCATGCTATTGATGCTTAAAATGTCAGTCTGCAGATAATGTCAATGTGCAGATTAAGCAAATACAACGTGAATGTTCATTCTGTGGACCTCGGGGGTGACGCAGCAACTGTGTGTGGAGTTGATGAAAGGAGAGGTGGCCTTTATCCCCGCTCAATAAAGATACTTCAGTAGCTAAGCTAACTAAAGCTAAATAGAAGCTAAGCCTAAATGAGGGATTCCCAAAATGGTGCGTTTGAGCGTTAATTTCATTTATTGATGGTTGTCGCCAACTGCGATTGCGGAATGAATGCGAAAAGCAGCCAAAGATGCTGTGTGATGAATTCATGGAGCTAAATTGGGTTTAGAACTAGTTGCTAGTGTTCAGCTAACGTTTACATTGGATAATGATCATATACTTCCTGCACTGTTGTGTTAGATGGCATGGAAGAAACATGAGGTGAAATGTCTGTCCTGCAGAGCCTTCAGCAGAAGTTCTAAACAACACAGACACCCTTTAACTAAATGTATCTATATGAACAAATACCGTAGGTGTGTTGACACCACTGTGAGGCTCGACTTCAGTTGTGATTTGAGGGAAATCTACAATTTCAATATTTACTTCCCGCCAGTAAACTACTATTCAGAACATTCAGCTACCACCACAGGGACTAAAGAAAACAAGTTTACGAGTAGAAATGAACAAAATCTTGTGAAAAGAAATCTGTTTTGTTTATCCAAATTGAATCTTTTATTCTCTCGCCAGCCCTCTCATAAACATTGGTTTAGTGATTTCCTACAGAACTGGGTGGCAGGGAAGAAAATGAGGTGGTCTGATTATTATTGATTTTGCATAAAAGTAAGTTATCTATAAATCTGGGCACAAGAATTGAAAGAGACGGTGCAACAAGACTTGGACTTGGAGTAGCCGTGACCAGTGTGTTGTGCAAATAAACAGTGTAGATCTGTGCAAGAGGTGCCAAGCTTTATTTGAGTTTGGCAGCTGTTTGATACCAGCTGGTGCTGCTGCTGCAGTCGCCTCCTCGCCACGAAACAGATTTGTTATCGGCATTTTCGATTCAATTTCACAGCGGATCTTGATTTATGTTGAATCAATACGTCGTCCATGAGCAACAGCACTTTATGGTTGTCTCAGAGACAGCAAGCAGTGAGGGCAGAGTCTCATCCCGCACTTGAGAGTAATTCCTCTCTTCATTAAATACGGTCGGGGGAGCGAACGTTAAAAGAGTAAATGTTGCACGTTCCCTGCAGCTGGAATAGCCATACTCAACTTTGTGATTGGGTGATTATATCTATAATCCCACTGGGCCATCAGCAGTGAATCTGGCACCATTGGAATTATGATTAATCTTGTCCAATTTGAACGGATGCTACATTTGTCGGAAAGTTTGAGAAGTAAATGAGGTTCTATTCATCACTTTGTATTGACTGAGTTGAAGGGGTGATTGGCTAATTAGCACCTACTGATTGTAGGTTGTACAAAGTACGGAAAACGATGCGGAGAACGTTGTGCTGATTGCCTTGATGGAGTCGCGGCTGGCTCAACAAGGCTCACCCCCACCGAAGCACATCCCAGAACTGTAACACACTGGCACTAGTTTCTGCAGAGACTGCACCATCCTCCCAGATAACAATGTTGGTCCTCACACAGCCAGGGTGGTCACAGATAACCTCCAGAACACAGCGTCCTGCACGGAACTCAGCCCAGTTAGCTTGCTCATCCTGTACTGCAGTGTTTTCCTCCCAGGACATCAGCTTTGTGTTTCACACTGAGTATGAATAAACTAAGGGACTATATTGTCATTATTAGGTTATAAAGTGTCATTTTATAATATTTTTGGCTGGTGGTGTGCCATGGGAAAAATTTGCCGTGCCTTAAAAATCTCTGAAAAGCTATTTTTTGTGATACGTAATATCTCAGTCCCCTCGTCCCTCGACACATATACGTCACGCTACCTGTAAATATGTTTCCACAGCACTTCCTGTCCAACCTAATTGAAGCATATATACATTTTCAATGGATGCAATCCCAGTATCAGTTTGTGCAGTCTCAAATTCAGTTGTTGACTGTAACCTGACATTGGTGCGCTAAGTGCAACATTAATCTTATAGTACTGTGGACAGAGCGTAAGACTGGTTGTGAACTTTGTACCATGGAAACAAACTAGGTTGATATTTATATCGCCCAGCCCTAGGATACTTAGACATAATCAGGTTTCCAGTAAGAGACGAGAAAAAGTGAGGAAGGTGAGGAAGGGCATTTTGTGTTAGCCTTCTTTTAAAATATTAACGCTGCAGCGGTTCATTTCTGCAACAAATATTGACGTTGTTCCCTTCTAATTAATTGGGAAGCAGGGCGGTCAAGGCATGACACGGAGTCCTAAATGACAGCTTGTTTTAATTGGCAGAAAGGTCAAGGCAAATGAACTTCTCCTTTCGTTGGGGGTCGATAGAGACGTCACGGCAGACACAGTTCATGTGCAGCTCCCGAGATTCTGCATCCAGAAGCATTTTACAGCATTAATGGTCTTTCCCCCCCGCTGGGGTGGACGAGGCAGTAAACAGTGCCAAAACCTCTTTGCCCACTTTAGTTACACGCCACACTTGCAGTGCACGGCTGGCTACCTTCACCCTGACCTTCCGCGCGTTCCTCCTGACCTCCTGTTCTTAAAAGCGCTGAGTCAGGCTCTCCTCGCTTATTTATTTCCCCACATCATTTTGATTTAATGTTTCAATTAATTCAAAAATGAATTCCCCACTTTTAAATTACACACTCAGCCATAAAATCTGGGCATACGGCAAGAGAGGCTCAATTTGACAAATTTAAAGGTGGTGGCCTTCCTTCATGCATTGATGGAGATTCAAATAAAAAGCAGCAGAAAGTTCATGTCACAGATGCTGATTTTTGTAGATTTTGATGGTTCCCCGCTAAGGTTGATTTGCCACGGGCTGCTCCAGCTATTCCAGCTCCTGATTGCGTCTGAACCTTTTTGCATATGCATGTTGACGCAAACGCATTCAAAAAAATCAATGTCCTGAGCATTGCATTTAATTCAAAACACTGAGGAATACTGAAGAGCTGCCACTGAAACTAATGTCAGACCTCTTAATTTCATCCGCTACTAATACAGTTGAGTAGGCCCGCTCAAAATGCTCTCCTCAACCTCCGGCGGGAACCCCTCGTAATCACACTCGGCACTTGCGGGTCACGCTTGACGTGGAGGAGTGACTCTCCACTAATTCACATCCCGCTAAGAAGTTGCCCTTAAATAGCCTGCCTGCCCTCTCCAGTCCATTTTTTTTTTTTTAAAACCCATGAAAAGTGATGCTGTCAAGTTTTATTACCGGTGCAGATGTGCATGGTGGCCTCGGCGGCAGAGGTCCCACAGAGACGCACGCATGTAATTGATGAGTCTGACCAGCACCTGACAAAGTGATGGCAAAACAACACAACAGGACTTGACGTGAGGGCAGCTGGTGGACCTCATGTGCCATACTTGTTTTATTAACCCTAACACTAAAAGAGAACAGACCCCCACTGTAGATCGTTAAAACAATAATAGACGACAAATCCAAAAGAAATGGGCTTCCCTTTCAATTAAATGATCCCTGTGTTTCTTCACGGTGACAAAACGCAGGCTGCGATCTGATATCAGATTATGTAGAAACAACACATATCCATTTCCGGCTATTGTTGCCTCAGCCACAGCTGAGAGATTGCAATATTTGTGCCTTAGTTAGTCATGTGTTTGCTTGTTCTTTTTGGAGTCTGATCATATTTGTCAGAGTTTGAATGTGGGGAAAAAATAGAAAGCGTAAGTTTTTTGAGGACATGATCAATGATCGCAGTCCAATACACTGGCTCCCTCTGTTGTCAAGCCTCAGTATTTATGTTCCATCCATTTTGCAGGGCAAAGCCATGAGATTCAAATTAATGAAAAAAATAAACCCTTGAATTTTATCATGCGCCATCTAAGCCTTAGGAAAACATAGATTTATCCAAATTGCACCCAGCTAGTGTTTACTCGAGCATTTAATAATTTCTTTCACCATCTGTGCGTCAGTGTGAGAAGTCAGCAGCACATTTCCGAAATACACTCATCTCTTTGCGTGTCTTATGTTTTTAGAAAATTGCTATAATTATGGTCCATCCTTTTGAAACGTTTTTTCCCTCATCATTTGCATTCACGCCATGCCATTACGAACAGCTGGGAGAGAGTAGACTGCAAGTCAAATCACGAAATCTTCTCTACTCTGTAATTAGGTGTTTTTCTCTCTTTTTTATTCTAATTTTAGAAAAGCAAGTTGAAAATAAAATGTTTTTCAATATACAGTTATACGTGTTTGATCCAAAGAGTGCTTTGTTCACGTATCTACTGAATAAATTGCATCAATTTATATATAAATACGGCTTAATAAAATACAAACATGCTTGTATGTTGTGCAATGACACCGTTGTGCCTGTGGGTGGCAGTATGGCCCTGGGTTTTGGACATGTTCCATTACACGTCTGCTCACAAAGAGTAAGACACAGGACACTGGAACTCAAATTGCGTCGTAGTATGATGGTAAGTAATGGCAATACGTGATTAAATATGGCAATGTCACACACACATGCCCCACCGCTAGCATCAAACATATTGAGAAAAACACAAACACTTACAATTGCTGAAAAAAAAAAAGGAATTACGTAATAGTGTTTTTGTGGGCTTGTCCTTTGATGACCTTCCCTCGTAATTAACTTGATGAGCTACACCTGGTGGTCCTCGTTTACCTGCTGTAGCCTATTATCTTGCTGCTGAAGGGTGTTTAATCACTTCATTTTTGTATATATATTTTAAAACCACATTTGAATTAGCTTGCTTTGAATGCTGTGGGCTTTCCTCCTCAAGCACTTGTCTTCACTCAGCTGTGACTGTTTCCCCTGTTTTTACGAGCAATATTGAAAGTTAACAGACTGGAGAGAGCAGAGCAGGCAGCAGCGGAGCAAAATCTGAGCTGTGAGCTCTGAGTTTAATAAATACTCTTCCTGCTTCAGTGGCTAAAGCAGCAGCGACGCAAAACAGGACGCGTGTAACTAACTGCGGCGTCCCGTGTTCATTTTAGAGAGAAAAAAAACCCGTCATTAAACATTTATGAACAGCGATGTATCTCTGGCTGGGAAAAGTAAATTACATCCGGCTTTGCTGCGCAGTCCCCCGGTGCTGGCCAATAACCGAATCCCACCGCTGATATTAGAAAAGAAAGACCTGTTGCCACCTTCTATGACACCATTTCCAGCGGAAGCCCTGCACTGCCCCGGGAGCCCCAATGAGATATTCAACTCATCTCCATCCCTGCTACCGACACTCACTCAGCGCCATGGAGACTGCTCACACAAGTGTGAACATCCTGTGCACGACCCGGACCGCTGAATTAGCGGCGTGTTCCACCTGAGGCTCCACACCTCGCTCCTGAGGTGATTTGGTGTGGTTGAACAATATGAATACACACGCCTGAGAGCTGAGAAATTTCCTTTAGCATAATTGATGTTGTTGTGCTAAGAAAAAAAAAAAAAAATAGGGCATCAGAACCCAGAAAGAGACTCGGAGTTGAATGCAGTTTTACTATGCAGAAGTATCGATGAGTATTTGTCACAAGGGAGAAATTGTACTATATGTATGTCATTGTATGTCGAGTGAGATGAGGTTAATTCAGCTCCTTGTCATTGTGCAATGAGTGCGCTTCAGATCTCATTGGGTCTTTGAAGTGCGCACGTTTGGAGTCGCCAGGTCGCTTTCAACACAGATCAAACTGGTTTCTGATCACTTGCGAGTCTGCCTCTCCATCCGCAACTGCAGCAGGTGTTTGGAGGCCCTTCAAAAGGCGCGAGAAGCAGGTGTGCGTATGCATGTGTGCGCGCACATGCACTTGGTGGCACAAAACACTGTTTTTCCTTCTGTCTTTGCCTCTGAGTCCAACTTTGAACGGCGAAAACAATCTCAACTTCCATTCAAAAAGATGTGAACGCACGACCGTGTGTCTTTGTTGAAAGGCCAATTGTGGCCGCTGATGGAGGCAATTTCCCATTCGCCCAATCCCAGGCCTCTTTTTCCCCAAGAAGTCTCATTTTAGGTGTGATATATGCAGCGCGCTCCATTTTCAGCCTTAATGACGGTGAATTCAAATGGAGGAAAATGAAAGTGTGCATCTGAGACACCAGAAGGCCCGTCTGAACGGAGCATAAATGCACCTCTTAAACTTGTTGCACCGGAAATCAAAACAGAGCAGCTTTTTCTCTTATTCTATTAGAATTTAATACAGTGTGCCCGTCTGCTTTTTTTTTTTCATGGCCACAGTTAAGACGCAGCCTTTTCATGGCCAGATGAGCCTTATGCAGCCCTCTGAACTCAAATATGGTATCAGTCATTATTTTGGTCCGTTATCCAATATACTGAATATTATTCATCCACCCATCCATTTTCAATACCCATTTATTCCCGAGCTCAGGGTCGCAGGGATATATATTATTGTTTTCTTTTTTCTTTCATCTTGTTTTCGTAATTCTGTGACGCCACAAAGTGAATGTGCTTTTTAAGAGATGGAGATGTCTGATCTGCGCACTGGTTTAATTTAACCAAGCATTGTGATTCAGTGGTAGCTCTGTACTAGTAGTGGGCCGAGGGATGTGGACCAGTCAGCTCCCTGAGGGGGAAGAGGAGGTTCAAGCCCTCCTGCCTCCTTCGGCACTCCACCATTGGCTGTCGGCTCTCATTCATGTCCACGGCTCCTTTAATTGCCTGATTTCCTGACCCCACTTTGAATACATTGTGCGCTGGGGGGGTTATAATCATGCCTCACAGTGGCATCCATTGGGGAAGTGTTACTCATTCAGCTACAATGACTGCCCCATCATAGACTTCTTCATTTAATCTGTGGTAGATAAAATATGATGCCAAGATATTGGTTGGTTTTTAGTCGTCCCCGTTATAGATGTAATCTATCGCTAATCCGTCACTTGATTTGCGAATTTGAAAAAAGTACAGACAATGGTGTTGAAACACAAATCACAATGCGAATCCTGCATTTTAAATGCTAGTTTGAAATGCCCTGACATGGAATTGCCTGACAGCAGCTACAATGTTAAACAATACATCACATCTGGGACAGGTTGACGCAGGGGAGGGAAACAGAAAAGAAGGGCGAGGTGAGACATGAGAGTGCAAAACATGAGCGATGATGATGACACAGAGGGTAACGGCTACAGAACCTCAGCACAGGAGGTGAACATGGAACAATAGAAATACACAGACATAGCAAAGGACTGCAAACTCCTAAAAAACTAAACTCAACTGAAAGTCAACAGAAATCCTGCGCAATAGACAGACAGATCGATAGATACCAATGAACGGATGTCGAGTCACCTGGGAAAAAAGTTCTAAAAGTCTTATCATTGCATGAAATTAATCACTCGCTTATTCATTTTAGCGCAAAAGACGAGCTCATTTCCCCAAGGTTTAATTTCCAAAGATACTGAGACTTGGACAAACTGGACTAAGTTGGACAATAGAATCAACAAAACCAATTAATGTTGGCCATCTCTAAAAACGAGCCCACACAACCTTTCCAATCAGAATCACAGCCGGATACACTGCCAGATTGAAATACTTTAATAACGCCAGATATTATTAAACATTACTCAAGCTGCCGAGCTCCTCCTCCTATCATGTTCAACAGTTGTAATTCGCTGCGCAGAGACTTGAGAGCATCTCGGCTGTTCAGCGAGGGGGGGGGGGGGTGCATGAACCCTTTGTTCAGCCTGCGACTTCTCTGAGCTTGCGCTGGTTCACTATTTATGATCCTCCATGCAGCGGGGGAACAAGACGCGACGGTCGGATGCACACGCGCGTGGCCCTCGGATTCCTAAAGAAATCGTCACACTCGCGCATTAGTGTTGGGCCTGCGAGCACACCAATAATCTATGAGACGCGGCAGGATTGAGCGACTCAGCCAGACAGCGGAGGACGAATGTGACTCTGTCGCGGGAGCTCGAGTAAAACCAACCGCTGCGTTCTTGGGCTCGCTGTTATCCGGCTATAGTGCAGTACACTGCGCTGAAGAGGAACCTAAACATCCTCCACCGAGGGGTATTCTGCTTTAAGATACGATCAGAATAAAGGGTTGAGTTGTCATTCACAGCAGTATCAGTTCCCTAACAGTGAAGCTGACCTGAGTCATCCTAATATCACCGGTCATCAGATAATTACAGTGCAAAACCCAAAGGTATTATGTGGGTTACTAAAAGCAGATTCAGGCAGCCCTCTGACAGATGTATCACAGGGCTTCTCATGGCAAAACAGACACCAACAGACAGACAGACAGACAGACACAGTGCCTGCTCCTTCAAACAGAATGCATTATACAGTGAATGTCACAGTTCAAATGGAGTTGCCACAGCCTTGTCCCCAGGTTCCAGTCAGCGTTTGCTCAAACAAGATTTGTTTGAGCATGGTGGTGTGAAGTTTTTTTTTCTTCCTTTTTTATCTATTCGGCACTTTGATTAAATTTGTAGAATGCCAGGGTGCCACAGTGGTGCAACGTCGACACTTTCAGCCAAGGTCTGAGGATTTCACAAGGTTTCTTGTCGCCTGTTTAGATTTCCCCCTCGATGCTGTTCCCGGTTCTAATGGAGCCTCTAATGGCCAGTAGCTGTAGTATTTCACTTAACGTACCAGTCCCTGACCAGGGACCTTGTGTAGGGTTTGCTACTGAAGCAGTTTGTAGACTGACCGGACTTTCATCACATTTCAGTCCAATTTCAAAACAGAAATAAATAAATTACATCAAGCAACCCCTCAAGTGGAGATGGTTTGGCAAAAGACTCTACCTGCTGCTCCGACAGTAACACTAATCATGCCTGCAGTTTCCTGCAGGCATGATTGCACTGTATCCCGCCTGCTGGTTTGCCTGAGGCTGCGGCATCCCATCTCCCTCCCATCCTCGAGCTATTTTCCATCCCTGGAACAAGGAGCAACGGGTTTGTGTGAGAACAAGTGTGGGGATTCTGCCGAGTATCTCAAGCCACTCACACAATGTATTTGTTTTGTTGTGTGTATTTATTTATTTGCCTCTCTCTTAAATCCGAAAATCAGTGACATGAATGGATGAAGGCTATTGCTGTTTGGCATCGCATTAAATTTCTCTCCGACAACATAGTCAGCAGCTGTAAATTGGGAGGAACTGCTGAAGGATGAGAAATGTGTGACTGGAAGCTCTGAGCAAATTTTCTCCCAGCAAGGTCTTGTATTTGAACCGTATGTAATCATGGCAAGTACTGCCGCGCCCCCTGGTAGGGCAAAAATGATGGTGTGTGGTGCAAAACGTCTCCAAATGTCAGTGGGCCAAAGAATTTTGTGAAAAAAATGGATAAAAAAGATAAACTGAAATGTCACCGATATGTATAAACTGTCCCATTTTTGAGTTTAACAGAGAGATTTCCACTCAGGATAGGACTTGTTCATAGGGCATGTATTTGTGGATCCCACAGCCCACATGACCTGGAGGCTCTAGTGGATATTGTACATTTACGCATTTCATATTGCCACATGAGCTGTACAGAAACCTGAAATGTTTTTGTTGTTTAATAGATGGTGTGCTCGACAACAACAGACTGAACTTTGGTTGCTCCATTGATCCGGCAACAGTCGCAAATAAGAAAACATCACCAGATGCTCCACTGCAATCAGGGTGAGTTGTAATTTTTAATTTTTGGTCAACTATCCTTTTAATGTTTGAGTCCAGAACAGCTTAATGTATCATTCAGATAGGTCATAAAATCTCCCCACTGCAATTCTTTCGAGGAAGCTTGTATGCTAGTATGGAAAACACGTCTTGAAATGGAACCTACTAAACCTTGACTTTCATCTTTTCCAATCTGTAACATTTTGCTGTTTACTAGGTGTAAAACAAACACGATTAACACCTGCGGCATTAGTCATCATGCATTCACTGTGGGTAGACAATATGAGTCACAGACACTAATAAGAAAATATCCTGGGGGAAGAAGCGCCCGCATGTGTGCAGACAATAGCTTCAATTGCAGATTATTTGATGTTTGCTGCTCATTATCCTGATTTAGGGCTGTATTATCATCCTTAGCAACTCATTTTAGCAGCTGACTCGTATTCCTAAAATGAAGCAAGCGGAGTTATGGTTCGACTGACAAAACTGACCCAACGCGTGAACGATGTATTAGAGAGCTGCACTGAGTGTTATTGAAACCCCTGCAAACACTGCAGGAAGGACTGCAAAAACATTTTAGTTGCCTCTGATGATGCAATAGGTAAACAGCCAGTTGAGAAACTCCAACATTAAAACTCCACATCACCCAACTGCTCATCCATTAAAGTAACATCTCACATTTAAAGTGCAGCACAAGTTAATTTGATCGATGGAATGGAAATATCTGCTCTATTTAATCAAATCTAATTTAAAAAGTTACTGTCATAAAAATAAAAGAGGGCAACCATGAAACTCATTTTTTTGTGCTTTGTCACTCACTGCACATAACACAAATGGCAAAATCCCCTCTTTGGTGCAAAGGACTGTTTTGTGTATTAGATTTAAATGTGCTTCCATAGTGAAATCCGTTTAGACACACTTTATCCATAGACGACACTTCCTGCAATCTTCCCCACCCAGTCTGACAAGGTTGCTGAGAGCATTCAAAGGTGACAGGTTTCTAAACAAAAGTCTTGTGGCCCTTAAAACCAAAAGACTGTGCACTCAAAGTGACAACCGCCCTTTGTTAACCATCTTTTTATAGCTTTCATTCAGTGTTCCTCAACAAGCTTCACTGACTTTGCGACGCTGTTGACTTGAGTCAAAACATAAGGCACAGCGTTCATTCTATTATTTCAGGATTTCAGACCAGTGCCATGACTGAACACTGGTCCTCGCAAAAACATTGGTTCAGTTTGGTTCAAAGGGAGATTACAGAACATGCATGCAGAAACATCTAATACCAACCTTTTTATCCTTAATTCTTCAAATTCTGCAAAAACAATAGTAAATAAATAAAGAGGACTGACGCATTAACACAGTGTCACTCTGCAGACTGCATGCGGATGCAGTCTTTTCAGGATCAATTCATTCTCTTACATAACTGAGCTTTAACTTCAGTCTCATAGCCACATGGCTTATTGTTTGCGTGCTCAGGCATTGATTGAAACACTTAACGCGCGAGTGCCGCAAGTTGCCATCGATGGATCCATTTCGATCCTTATGCACCTGTGTATGAGCCTCCTAATTGCTGCTACAACCCAATTTACACTTTGCTCTCCCTGTTGTCGAAGGCCGTACACAGACACCGCTGAGCTGCGTACGGCCACAGAAGACCCGCAAATTAATTACACGGAGGTAGGAGTCATCACTTCAGGACTTCTAATTAACAGCAGATTAAAGGATCCAGAGGGAGAAAAGGACAACGGCAGGACAGGGTTTGTCGTCATACCGGCAGCATTTTCGCTAACAAGTCATTTTTCTCTGCAATTAACTCCGAGGTAGACCAGCAATTCCAGCCGGACGCCGTCGCTTAACGAGCATCATGCAGATGCCTTGCACGAGTATCCTCGGAGAAATACGCAGCCTTTGTTAGGCCTAAATATTTCCAAAAATATTTCCTCAAGTCCACTTAAATCATCTCATTAGGTTCCAGGGTCTCCGCCCCACTTCAGGAGCAGGTGCGCGCTGATAGCCGTCCTTCTCAATTATGGATGCGGCGTTGCATAACAGAGGCTGCCGCGGTGAATATAAATAAATAAATTAAGGGGGCAGAGAAAAATGTCAGTCCACTGGGGGCCTGATTGCACCGCCTGGACGGAACATAAAACCTAAATTGGTCAGAGCTGTTTAGGCACTGTGGGGGCAATTAAGGAAAAGGTTGCAGCCAGATGGCCGGATTGCCTTTTCCGATGTTAGAAATATGATAATATATTTTGGAACCCCGAGGGCTGAAGAAAGGTACTTGACGTGCTCAGTTCCAATTTTCCCATTTTCTTGCCCCTGGGTATAACCTTGGCCCTTGGACGGCCCGTCAGATGGGAGCAACAAGTGACTGGGTTTAAATCATTACCCACTTGTTGAGCGCCAGTGGGCTCGCTACCGACAGCGCTGTGTTACACCGAACTGTACGGCAGCCCTGAACGATGAACAGCTAGGTTACATTTAGCAGGAAATTAAGCTGCCGGCCTCCTTTCCCTTAAAGTCCCAGAGTGTCTGATCTTGATCACAGTTGGAGCATCAAGCGAAGGCAGCTCAATCTGGTGGCAGCGACTGCGAGGCACTTACACACTTTGGCTCCTTTTCTGAGCGCCAAGTTTTTCATCCTACGCCCATACTGTATAAGAAAAGTACAGATGGGGTGAAACTGTGACGCTGTGTAGGAAGACTTGACAGCGCTACTCAGTGCTCTACTATCTTCTGGGACTGACTTTACAGGTATCTATACATGAATACCTTCAAAGCGGCAGAACAGCAGTGTGGATGATTTTAAGTCAGTGTGTCTCGGGCGCAACACATTGGCTGAACGCAAACTCTGTCAAACTGTCAAAATCTGAAAAGCCATTTGTGTAAAATATTAAAGGTGTCATGAGATGAAAGTCCCGTGGCGTTTTCTTTTGTATGTTGCCTGTTTAGCATGACACTGGAGCGTGGACTGTACGAGTTAAATAATGTATGCGTAAAAGAAAGCGGAACGTTCCGAGGCCGTGCATTCCGTCTCAGTTGCTTTCCCTCTCTTATGCAGACGACCATGCATGTGAGTGTGTGCAAAATGCAGTGTAATTGCGATTGTTGCGTCAGTGATCTTGCCCCTTCGCTGAGCAGCAGCCTTTGCGATAAGAACTAGTGCTTGGTCTGCGCTGTAGCTCGGCTTGCCCCTGCGGTTACAGGTCCAGAGGAGGCAGTTTAAAGGTCCACTGTGTAAAATTTGGCTTGATTTATGATTTTTATATTGGTAAAAGCGTAACGTACTTCCAATGAATACATTAATAAAAGTGTATACTCTCTGTACAATAAAAATAAGTTGGTTTTCCAACCACTTTACCTATTACCTATTACTATTACTATTAATATTCCTATAATGGTTCTCATTTTGTATGAACGTACATAGAGCAAGGGTCTTGCTCCTAGTTAGCTGCCATCTTGTACCGCCATTTTTTAATTAGCCCACATTACAGTGCTTCCTTAAATACCAGGTTTCCCTAAAAATTTTAGGTTGGAGCGGTTTGACTTCTTGATAGCGCTGTTGTTCATTTCATTCGAAAGTTCAAATCTTGTGGCTAAAAAGAATGAACTGAATCACTTTCTGAAACATTTTTTCTTTTCTCATATGGAGCTGTGTAGTAAATCTGTCCACCGCTAATGATTCGCAAAGTGTAGTGAAAGATCCCTGCAGATGAACTGCACGTCAAGTAAGTGCAAATGAGTTCACCGAACTACTCCCTTCAGCAAATGTACTGCAATCACTGAGAAAACTAAGCGCAGTGAACCCCGAGACCTGAGTGATAGCTAGCCGCGGCGAAACAACAAAAAACTGCTGCATTGAAACACATGAAATTGAAGAATAATGGCAAACTTAGGTCAGTGGGAAACACTTAAACAACATAAGAACAAGTAATAATTGTCAACATTTACTCAGGAAATCTTTCAAATATCAGTATTTGGTTTCCTGAAGTGCTGTTGCTGAGAACCACTGGGGAATTGAACCATTCCACGTACAAATCTTTAGAATGAATCACTTACATTCACTGTACTGATTTGAGTGGTTCTGTTCACCAATAAGAATGGCTTACCCTATCGCTACTTCTTGACTCAAAGTCGCGATGCATTCCAGAGCCTGCATCAGCATCACGCTGCCATCCCCTCCACTCCTTCTCGTTAGCCGCGGTGGGCCCGCACCTCGGCCATCCCTCCCAGCTGTCCTGTCACCGCCAGCAGTCGACGATGTGTCCATACGCTCCTTACAACCTGCCCTGCTGTTGCGGCTCGCAGTGTCCAAAACCCCCTCCCCACCACCCCCCTTCGCACTCAAAATAGAACCCGGCCTCATTTCATGCCTCGTGAAGCTCTAAATTTGCACCGGAGGGGATGTTACATTTGTGATAGATAGCACCAGTGAATTAAGGGAGGAACACAGTCCGTCTGTCTGACAAGTGTTTCGCTTCGGAGCGATACTTCAGAGGATAGCACCATCCAGAATATACAAACTTTTGCAGTCTGTGTCGGTGATGAATGTGGAGAATGCGACACAACCTACTTGTTCAGGGTAACCTATTTAACTTTCCAGTTTTCTAGTGGGGAGGCAGGTAGGCCAAAGTCAAATCAATGCAAAAGTAACTTGATAGGGTTGCAAAATTTGGAGAATTTGGAATTTTCAAAGTTGAAATCTTTAAGGAATTGAATGGATATTTGGGATTTTAATCAGTCCGTAAAAAGAACATTCAGTCATCTTTTATTAATGATGACGTCGGCAGGTCTTCTAAGATAACATTTTGTTCAAAGTCAGCGGAATTATCACCTCGTGGTTGATGGAAGAACACATGCATAATATATCCTGTAAGAACTTCTGTAACGCTGCTGGCTGAGCAGTGGACTGGTTGGGTTCTGCTCTGTTAACTGTATTCATAGCGACCAATTGTTACCTATAAATGAAGAGCGGCTGAAGAAGCAGCATTTTTCTGGTTCATGTAATTGGATAGCCTGGCTCGGTATATTCTCCCTAGTAGCCTTTTTGTTGGCCAGTCCCATTTCTTTGATAGAGACGTCAGTCTCTCCATCTTCAGCCATAATCAAAGCACCATGAGTGCTCTTCTCTAAGGTATGACGCTGTAATTGTTCTTGAGGGGAGGACCGGCTGAGATGTGGCGGTGCCTGTGTTTGCCTGCAGCAACTGACTGCAACTGGATTTTTTAGACGCTTGCCGATCCGCCTTGAAAATCTCCCCTCTGAATGGTTTATTGTCGGTTGGTTGGACCAATCAGCATTGTTTGAGGAGGGCTAGGTGGCTGCAGAAGGCGAGGCTTAGTTGTGAAGACTGTACATGCTACCAATAGGAAGCGTTGCCGTGTTAGTTTGACACTGGATACAGTGACAATGAAAAAATGTATTGGATTCATCACCTTTGAAGTTCTGAACCAATTCTGAAATCCAATCATCTTAATGAGTCATAAAAACTAAATAAAAGGCAGAATGGCTCAAAGCATGGAAAACCATGCTAAGTATCTCTTTAGAGGTACGAATAAAACAAGCGTATAAGATTGATTATTGACTAAATGAGCCATCCTGCCGTTTTTTTTTTTTTTTTAATTTCACTCATATGCACGACATCAAAAGCAAGACTGTGGCTTATTAATTGCCACACTAATGAGCAGAGGTCCATTACAGTGTCCTCCGTCATCCGCAGCATCTTTCAGACGACCCGTGAAACCACCACACTGCTGAGTCACACGTCTCCCTTTCATCCTCGTCCCGAGTCACGACTTACCGGCGGCCCTTTGTCCCCCTCGCCGCGCTGCCTTTTGTGAAAGAGCACCTGAGCTAGTTTGGAGAGGTCGGTGGTGAAATGACACAAACAGGGCTTCTCTTTTGCTCTCAGCGGAGAGCTACTCAGCCTCCCACTACTCTTTCCAAAAAAAATAAAAATAAAAGAAAGTTGGCTGCCGTGGGTATTAGCCCTTCACTCTGTGGCCATTAGGCATAGTGTTTCAGGGTATCATCAGCTTGTGAGCTGTCAGTATTCCATGTGCGTCTGTGTTGGCTGTGAGCTGGTCAACCAGTTTAAGCAATTAAAAATTAATTTTTGTTTAGTGATTATTACATTGTCATTACCACAAATACAATAATTCATTCTGAAGAATACTGTTGACATTATCACTTTACCCCCAAGTATAATTGTAAAAGGTCATAAAAATTAAAGATAGACTAAAACTATCAGCCTTGTTTTATCCAAATCCTAATATTATGATTACTGCGCTGTTTCCGACTGTTTTGTCTATGCTTTAAGGAAATAAACTTGTCAGGACATTAAAATGATTTAAGACTAGGATATAGCTGTAATGACAAAGACAACACCAGTTACCAGAAGTAAATGTAATCTTTAGTAGTTTTAGTAGTCGTTTCAGCAGTAAATGATCATCACTGCTAATAAATACTGCTAACCGATAAGGTTCCAGATGGACCTTCATGACAGAACTTCAGTATTTAAGCCCCTCAGTCAAAGCCCACTACATACAGTTACACTGCAGCGTCTAAAATCACACTGATAGAAGGGAGCTGAGATATTCCTTGGCTGTACGTTCTGCTTTCTCAGCACCAGAGGAACGCAGGAAAAGGAGCAAGTTCAAATCCCAACCGCAGCTGCGCCGTCAAGCCTGCTCGCGCTCAGATGTTATGTATAGGCCTATGAATTTTGAAGTAGCCTTGCAGCTCCTGAATATTGCAGCCTCTCATATGAAATTTACAAATTTTTCCGCCAGCGACCAACAACAGCAGCGGGCTCAAAAAACCCAAAAGAGCCCCGCACCTCAGGGAACGGCAATAACAAAGTTGACTGACAGTTATTGGGACAGCCTGCTGCACATCAGCCCGCAGTGGCAGTGACGCGAGGCTGCGCGCCGTCATTAAATCCAGATAGCCACCTGTTCAGACAGTTTATTAGCACGCGGGAGATCGGAGAGGATGAAAGGGAGGAGGTCGGAAGGTGAGCGAAGAACTTTTTCGCAGAACCGAGTGCTCCGAGCGTCGTCATGCGACTCGCAGGCTCGACGAGCTCCGGGGGAAGCGAACATCGTCATCTCCGGCTTTCTGCTGCAACCGGCAGCAACACTGACACAACAGCCGCTAATTGTCAGAGCGATGAACAATGAAAATTACCAGCAGCTTTGGTGGGAATAATGATAATGATGATGCCAATGATGAGTTAGCGGCACTGTCTCTCTCAGCTCTGCACGTGGAGCCTCACGTGGGTGCTGGTTTTTGTGTCACGAGGATGAAGGAGTGAGTTCAGGTGCAAGAGGCTGCCTTGACTTCGGGTCAACCAACATCTGAAAAGTTCTGGCTGCTGACTGAAGCAACACAGCTTTGTTTACATCACACTGGGAATTCACAACAACTAGAAACCTGCAAAGCCCGTTGCTGCTTTTGTTTTTATTACACTTTGAAGCAACTTGGAAAAGCAATTTGTTTTTGTTCAAAAACTTTGGTCAGTAGATCTGATCCCAAAGTCTATTTTGCAGGAAATTGCGTGAAATGTCTGTTCTGAAATGTGGCTCATCCATCCTGCCAACCAGAGGGATTTTCAATTGGTCTCACAATAGGTTGGCTTGTGATGTTACGCAGCTCCTGCTGCTAGCTGCGAGCTACTATCCCTAAAAGAAGACAAAATAAGAAATGCAGGAAGCAACTGAAAGCCTGCCTGATGCTGTAGATACTATCGGCTAGTTGTTGTTTTTTTCAGAAGTTTATGTCTTACTCAAATGAACAACAATCCAAGATTGGCACTGAAGGCTTTTCCCAGTGACTGTACGTTTTTCTTCCTTTTTCTGAAAGAGCTATGAGCTCCTTAGCAAGTGAGATAAAATCCAAAGAGATCACATTCTATCTGCAGTGCAACATTAAGAAATGAATAATATTGCACATTGCAATAACTACTTTATGCATTCTTTTTTTCAAAAGGAAAGCAAAAATATGGTACTTTAAAACAAAAAATTGAGCTTGATTACCACTTAAGCGGCGTAAATATTACAATGCAGCAATTCTGGCGCCTGTTTTCAGCCCTCTTCCACTCCATCCACCCACGCAGAGCAGCCAAGCGTGCAAACTCACTGGTGTAGCTGGCACTCCAGGGCTGGTATCCATAATAGCCAGTGATCCTCAGGATCCTCTCCTCGATGGACGCGCTGTTGATGTCCTCCACTGAGCGCGAGGACTTGAGGTCCTCCTTGATGGCCTCGTCCACCACCAGGTACTTGAGCTGTCTGAGCTGAGGGCTGATGTCCGAAAGCCTTCTGGGGCTCACGTCGGGCGACTTGCGCATCCCGCTGGGGAAGAGAGACACAAAAAAGGGAGGTGGTTTCTTTTTGTTTTCTGTTTTTTTTCTTTCTTTCTTTGTCCACAACAAGATAAAGTGAAAGCAAAAGACTAAAAGGGGAGCTTGCAAGCCTTTGCCTATGACTCGATGAGACAGGGAATCCTCGTTGTTCGGGAAGTGGAGAGAGGAGGAGGGGAGGAAGGGAAGTCAGGGCTGAGTGTCAGGGGCCCCTGCAGCGCCTCTCCTCTCCTCCCCTCTCCTGTACTGTACACAAAGCATCCCCCGCTGTCTGCACGGTGCACAGCGGCGTGTGAGACGCTGAGCGGAAGTGACTGACCCACTCCGCACTCCCGCTAACGAGGTTTACAAGGAGTTTGAAACCGATGAATCGATTTGCGGAGACGTGAGTGGCGTGGAGGGGGGGCAACAACACTTGGAACAGGCTTCCGGGCTTCCCGCTGCTAGCAGCGGAGCGCAAAAAGACAAGGAAATGCGCACAGCCTTTGTAATTACGCACGCGCGCGCGGTAGGCGCCTGTGCCTCCAACCCAGCGGCAGGTGAGCTCTGTAAGAAAAAAAACAAACAAAAAAACAAAAAAAACTGTCTCGTTCTCATCTCGTTGCGCCACGCGGTGACCCGAGAGAGCCCGGGATGGAGCTGTTACGAAAGCGTCGTCGCAGAGAAAACCCCGCGCGCAAAAAACAAACAAAAAAAACGTCAACTTTGACTTTTACCAGACGCAAATTTGCAAAGAGACTGACAACTAAACAACTCCCCTTAAAACAACGCAATTTTTTTAAAAATTTTATTTTAGTTTTTTAACATTTGCGTGCAACAGGTGACAGCCCCGTTTCCTAAACGCCGCGCACTCGCGCAGAGCAAAGTTGCGATCGTGGGTCTTACACGGGCATCAAAGTGGTCGGAGGTCCAAGGTAGCACATGCACTCCCTCTGGGGGCGTCCCACGCGGTCCCACACGGTGCCCTCTCCATCCCCGTACATCCTCGTGGCCAGTGCGCGCTCTACGGATGAGGCTGCGGGTCTAAATGTCGGTCGTGGCTGCCCGGGAGGCGGGCGGCAACATCCTGCTTTCTCTCACTCGACTCCAACATATGTCGGACCACCGCTGTTTCCACGTTTAAGGGGGCTGCTGATGCTGATGCTGCTGACGCCGCGCTCCGTTCTGGTCGCTGGTGGATCCTGGTCGCTGCGGCGCCATCTACCGGATACACACCGTATACCAGTGAGCGCAAGTTTTGCTGTAGGTCGGCGTGAAAACGACAATTTGAACCTCAGATGATTGAATTAATTAATCTTGGCACCTCCCTGAAGAGATTGTGCCTTTAAAAAAAAAAGAATCTCCAACACATTTTCGCCATAAATGCGCCTTTTGATATCGATCTAATGTTTGTAGATACAGCAGGTGCTAAACATTTGCCTCACTTTTATTACCTACGGAACAGAAAAGCACACCCAGGAGAGCAACAATAAATGGAAAAAAAAAAACAAGCAGGCTCCTCTCATCAACCTGTTTTAAAGTAGGAAACACATTTTACACCTCATCAATTATACATGGCTCAGGGCAGCACAATATGTCCTGGCTGGCACCGAAAGGACTACAACTCACAAAACTGGGTGAGCAAAACTCCCCTAAGCGTTAAAAGAGCACAGTTTTGAACACTTTGTGTCAGGTGTCTAAAAGTCGTTTTACCCTGGTGCCGGTGTTGTCATTGCTTTCCACTTACATGTCATCCTATTTTTTCCTTTTATTATTGTCCACATTTATCGCAGAAATATCGAGTCACAAAACACACCAGACAGCTTTGATCACTATGGATTTTTCAGTTGTTCACGGGCCACTGGGGTCGGCTTCGCTCTATAATTCATACCCCGCTTCCGCTGGCAGCTCTTCCACACGGCGCCACGCGTCTGGGAATCACAACATGCGCGAATAACAAAAGGGTCGTCGCTGGGGTCTTGATTGCATCCAATCAAGGTTACGACTCCGCTGGAGTAATTAGCTTGACTGATAGTGATTAGAACTCGGAACATTTAAATCTGGCAAACTGTCTTGTGATACTCTCTGCCTTTACCGTGCGAGGTAAGTAGTGGCGGGAGCCTTTATCAGCATCGGCGCGAGCTGGATCGAACTCCCTCATGTCAACAAAGGTAAATTCCAATCAGGAGAGAGGAGAGAAGACGAAGGCCAACGTTAGCGCTGGCAGTTAGATCTTCGATTGACAAGGTCTGGGGAGAAAAGTTGCCCTATGCATTTAGATAAGCCTCTTTGAGTCAGTAAGGAAGACTGCAGCTCTACCTTGCGTGAACAGAACTGCGTAGTCCGTGCGCCCCGGCTCTGTGGTCCACTCGCTGCATCTTGTCGGCATCCTGTGAGATCCTGACTGCAACCAGCAGCACAAGTAGCTCAGCTGTCTACTTTTCTTTCTCTCTTTCTTCTTAAGAGAAGAGAGGTTTGACACTGATCAATGACCGGCCCGCTTCTCATTCTCAACCGCACAGTGTATGTGTGTGTGTATGTGTATGCGTGCACGTGCGTGCGTGTGCTTACTGTAGCAAAAAAAGAAAAAAAAAAGTCCGGTCATCAATAAGCAGGTCAACACATCCCATCGACAGCCCTGCAGAGGAAAGTGGCGGGATCAGGTTCATCTTATATAATGCGCCTCGCAACTTCACAGCTCAGCCGCAGCCCAATCAATTCCCAGCCTGGGCCAAGAACTCCAATGATGTCGCCACCTTTACCTTGAGGCTCAGTCCCCACCCCCCCCCACGCCTCTGTAAATATCGGGGACAACTGAGGGGAAACGCTGACGCGTCCAAGTCCTCCAGTGCCATTCAGCGCACCATCTTCCACTCCAGAGCTCTTGTAATAGTAACTTCATTGATGCCCTAATCTACAGGGCACTGCACTCCACTCTAAATATGGATTCAGGATGGGGCAGGAGCCAAAAGCTCAAGGCCAAGAATCACAAAGAAAATCCTCCCAAGAGACGAGAAACTGATTAACATAGCTTTTTAATGGCCGGTTATTGGAGCCATTGGATGTTTGGTTCATTTTCATCAAACAAAAGCAGGATTGACTTATGCGCTTGCCCAAAAGCTGGCACGGACTTTCAAAGTGGGCAAGCAGGGCTGATGGTGACTCAGCTCCATTTATGTCTTAGTCATTCTGCTCGCTCCCAGCACGTGTGTTGACAGGTCAAACAGCGTGCGGCTAATGACGGTAACGTGTGAGGGCTCCGCTGACTCAGAAGCACCGCTAACGCTCAAGTGATAAAGAGATTTGGTCATTGTTGGTGGTAACAGCTGCACACTGACTGACTGGATAAGGCATTAAAGGGAAAGAAAAGTCATCTTTTACTTTAGAAAAAACACCACAGTATGGATGATTTCAAAGTGTTTTACCCATGAGATTTCCCCCGAGAACTGAATCTGATTAACAAACCTGGTAAACAACAACTCGGGAAATGTTAAATTTACTAAATTCCCATATTCATCTCGGAAGGAGTTCATGGAAAGTGTTTGTAAAGTGGAAGTAAAGTCAGTGAGTTGCAATATGCCGCAGCGTTTAACTAAACTCTCACCAATGACATTTAGGGGTGAAATGGAAACTTGTTGTTCTTTGCTCTCACTTTCTTTTCTTGTGTAATTTGCCCTGAGGTTGCTGCCACTGTGCTACTTTCTTCAGCAGCAACTTTGCCTGCAGCCTCTTCTTGTTTGTCTTCTTTTTCCTTCTTTTGGGGGCTTCAAAGGGCAGCTTCCAAACAGCAGTTGCTTTCCTGGACTGGGCGCTGGTTGGTAACACAATCTTAAGATCCACTGGAAACTATTCCCGTTGGAGGCGTGAAGGAGCAGGATTTCAGAGTTGTTCATATTTAGTGTGACTGCATCTGAATCTGATTGGAAAACTTTGAAAATATCTGTGTCAATTGAAGTCATTTTGAAGGGAAGGGGAAGTCTTTTTTGACATAAAAGCGGCAAACCTTTTTATCCAACTCGTTAATGCATCTATTACGGAACTGAAGAAGGCGAGTGGAGGTTTTGCGAGCTACTTTACATTCACCTCCCGCTGGGAAAAGCTCTGTTTACATTAAACGTCGCACTTCTCTGTCGACTTCGACACGACGGCCCTGGAACACCACCGGCGCTCAGTTGCAAACGAAAACCTCCTGCTCGCTGATCTACTCGATCCACTTCGTCTGACGCCTCCATTATTTCCTCTTATCCTCCTGTGTCCACTTTCATGCGGTTTAGACGCGTATGATGGAAATCCTCCCTCGCCTCTCGCCATCAATATTTCATGCACCTCTCAGCCTGGAAACAGTGCCACAGACCGCGATGCTGATTGGCCAACGCTGGGGGGTGGGAGGTGGGGTGGGGGGGGGGAGTTAAACTATGAGCCAGTGAGAAAAGGACAAAGTCATCGCTTTGAGTTCGAGTAGAAGATTCGGTAAACATTTCCTCTCGCATTACCGGGAGTTTGATTTGCGCCTTTTGCACAGCGGGGAGCAATTTACTTCCCGGCGACACTGCTGGAGATAAACAGTGTCTGATTTAAATGCTGCCTCACCCAGGAGGAACCGTAACCTTTATGGAATTGTCACCCTGTCTCCCAGGAGCCCCTGCGATTGCGTGAGGGTATATTTGTTATTCAGCCGCCATGAGAAGCAGAGAGAGAGAGAGGCCGCCGTCTCTGCGGGTTTGAGGACTTGCTAATACTGTTTTGGTTCATGTTGTCAACAACATGAACCACTTAGCTGATGACAACATAGCCATTGCTGGAAAGCAGGGAAGGGGTGGCATCTTCGTTCCGTTTTCCTGCCCGGCAACAGCTACTCAGAGTTTATATCACTCAACAATATTTGCTTTAAGTCAGTTGAACTTGTAATACGCCCAAACGTCCATTGTGTCAGAATCATTGGCCTCCTTAGCAACAGTGTTTCTGATTAACTCGTAGATTAGAAAAGCTGCCCCTGCAGTGAGTTTATTTAATCACATTTATGCAGTTTTAGACACTTAGAGCCCAATTTTACAGATTGTGCAGCCCTCCATTAAAGTTTAAATTAAATCATTTATCTTGTGTCAAAACCAAAAACCAGCCCTCTACTCTCCAAATGCAACTCCTCCTTTTTTTTGCTGTCTGAAATCACATCAACCTACTTTGCATTTTCATTGCCTGTTTTGCCAAGAGGGATTCGGAGTAATTAGTTGCCCCTTTTTGACAAGGAATAAATTCCCCAAGTCCTGAAGGTTCTCTTACATTCACCACCTAAAACGAGCTATTGCGTCTTTTGAATATTTATAGCCAATTGTTTTTGTCGAGTGGAGGGGCGCCGAGACAGGGGGAAAACTGGCCCATTTTGAGGTCGTTGTTAAGGCGTATCGGCGGAGCTCAAATTTAATCTGGGGCTTCGTGTCCTCGTGTTGTCATACAAATTGTGCCTGGGATGAGTCTAATTGCCTTTGGTCTCCCAATTAGCTGCCGCGCCGTTTCTAACCTTTAACAAACGCTTTCTTCACCTGACAACGTTGCTCATATCTGATGAGGCCCAGGGGCTGACAGAGTGCAAAAGACAAAATGATGTGTTCCCATTTAAGAGGAGCTGCTTCAATTTGGAACACGACTTGTCGGGTGGAACATGTCCTGAATGTTGATGGACTTCGGAGTACACATAACAGGAAGTTTTTGAAAAGGAGGAACGCACCATTTGTTCTCAGTACTAGATAAAATTACACAGTGCTTTAAATCCATTGAGGCGGAAATCAAAAGCGGTTTTAAAAAAAATAAACACTAAGTTGAATAAATTGTGTGTATATATAATTTCCGAATCCGACAACAGCCAATACCAATATATGCAGGCGTTGTCGTGGAATGAACACATTACCTACTTTTATTGTGATGTCTCACTAGTTGCATTCCACAAATTAACATTGTTTTAGAAAATAAGAACACCACTTCAATTTAAGTTATGGGAAAGTGCAATATTTATTTTTAACTTTTTTTTCTCATGGAATATCAGTGAGGTGAAGTGCACACAAAGGAAACAAAAGTGCAAAGATATAGACAGACTCAGTCCTTAGCCCATTGCTAAACATGAGCAAAAACAAAACCTGGACCCCGACAAGCATCTGTGATTTATTCATTTATTCACAACAATACGTACAGATATTGCTAATATCGAAAAAATGCTGATATTATCAGATGGCTGATATTATTAGGATGATCATTTTGATCAATTTTACCATTTTTTATTATTGTTGTCTTTTTGTTGTCTTTTCCAACCAAGGAGGACGTTAGAAAACAGGGGCAGAGGAGGGGATGTTATGTAGGTTCCCCTGCATAACATCCCCCAAAGACTGCATGGCCACGCCTCCAGTGTGTGGCCTCCCCGCTGTGTCCTCTCCCCTGTCACTTTGTCTCACCTCTTACACAACCACGCATGGGTTAACTAGGCCAGCATGTTGCTGGTACTGCATATACGCGTGGCCGTGGAGGACGCGGCCGTGAGAGACGACATCCTCTGATGCACAATCCCAGTTTTCAGTATCAATTGGAAAACGTCACCAGCTTTCCCCACGCTCCTGCCGGATAATCAAAGTGTGTTTGCAGTGGCAAATTAGAGCAGTTATAGAGACGGGAGTGTGGAGTGTTTGTGCTTGAGGCCTCATGCATTCCCGCAGTCTGAGTGTGTGTGTGTGTGTGTGTGTGTGTGTGTGTGTGTGTGTGTCAGGATATAAATAGAGCTGCCCCGGCACCAGAAAATGGTGCTAAAGGGTAGATTTCAGTCGTCGCCTCACTTCAGCTCGCTCCACCGCTGTCCTGGATGACCCACGAGTCCCTGGACCTCTGGTGCTGTTGTGGAAACTGTCAGAGACGCAGTCAAATAACCACAGAGCAGCAAAACGTTTCCCACATAGGTTTTGGTTTCGGTTCAAGTGTTACACCAAAGACTCATGGGTAATTTTGCCCCCGCTTGGTCTCATCCATTATTCATTGCAAATTGTAAATAAAGCCACATCTGGATCCCTTAAAGAAAAGCCTACGATTGCCTGGAATTGATTTCAGTTTTCCACCCCCGCTTTTATTTTTGCATAGTTGGAAAATAGCCTGAGTAATATTTAATCCCTGCAGCTTCGACTCAGGTAGTTTCCTGCCTGCACATTAATGAGGGGACAAGATCAAGTGGCAATATTAATGAGAAGGAGCAGTGAGTAGGTTTCACGCCGGTGTGCAGACATGGGCCTTTAGCGGGTTGCACCAGCCGTTCTGCCCTGACGCACACCTGACTGGCGGGCCGGCCGCCCCCACGGACAACTCCTCTGCACGTGCTTGTATGGCTACAAATTAACAGTGGCTGGAGGACGGAGAGTGCGCAAGACGCGTGGCGCCGCAGTGAATTAGCATTCACAGGCTGCATGGTGCAATGTCTTGTTCAGAGGTTCGGCCGTCCGCTACTGCAGCCTGGTTTTGCTGTGAGTGAAGATGCTGCAGGAGTGTGCAGAAGTTGAATCCAGAGTTTAGTTTGATTTACAGTCAGCAGATCCTCCCTCCTTTTATTTATTCAACTTTTACTCTTTGACACTCAACCAGAATATTTTTATTAAGTTAAAAAAAAACAACTTTTTTTTTCGAAGTTCAATGCTATTCTATTTTATTCATATTATTACTATTATGTCATAATGCTAATGCTGTCTTATAATAGCCAAAAATTGTTCCCAAAGAGCCTGGAAGCACTTTCATTGCAGCAGCCGCCTGAATGAGAGGCTTTATAAAGCACTTTGGGATCCCATGAAGAGGCTGAAAAGCACTATATGAGTGTGGTACATTTCCCATTCACCTATATTGCCTTTTACATTTTACTTAATTGGCAAGATCTCGTTGAGATGTTTGCATGTTTTCATTTTTGTTGGCCAACTTGGTTGCGGACAAAATGAGTTGCAGTTAAAATGACTGATGGGTGGATGGGCTGATGCTCCGGTGTCCACCGTGTTGAATTCCATCCAACTCTGCCGTGGAAACCCATTCATAGAATAAAAGATAACATTCTTATATCCATCCACTTAAGTCATCATTATGGAAACGGAAACAATTTAATGCTGAGCTGGCATCAGCTTTCTCTGCTGGCATTTCATGCAGAACAGTTTGCAAACCCAGCCAGGGTTTAACAGTGACGTTTCGAGCCCCATGCATGTGTGTGAATATACAGTTATGCCGGCAGTCAGCACCATAGCTGGCAGTGGTTACCCGCTTGTATTTGACCTTGCCCTTACACACATTACACTGCTGATGCCAACTCCTTTAGGGAATTCAAGCGCTCACACTCCACGTTGCCATCTGCAGGCTCTAAACCCCAACTGCACCATTTGAACTTCTGTGAATATAGCAGTGATGTATGGTTATGGCATGGAATTTTTTTTTAATGCAAAAATAATTATAACAATGTTTCCTCATGATTATGTTTGTCTCTGACTTGTCAACCACCCCCTTTGTGATGTCACAAAGGGGGCATTTGTACCTTTGAAAGAATGCTGTTATCAGCCACAGGCAAGTATGACACCAACTCAGAACTGACTTGTTTTGGCCTGTACAAAACACACACAAGTCCAATGAATCACACGTATGAGACTGTAAACAGGGGGCTAAATACAGTGTTAAGTTTGGCCATATGTAACAAAAGGCTACAACTCTAAAATTAGACATTAGAAATTGTGACCATTATATTGTTTGGGTATATTTTTAGTTTCTTCCCACAATTTAAAAAAAACATTTTCAGTTTAAAGGCCAAGTGTGTAAGATTCGGCAAGCATTTAATAAGCATTTAACAATAAAAACACATCATGAACAATGTTGCTGCAAATTCCAGCTGCCTGTTGTTGCACTTGATCACACAACTTGCTTATACCAGCTATGATGTCAGAGTAAAATCATGAAATCCCAAAATGAAACTCTGAGGTACATATTTGCATAACATGTCCACATGTGTGCAAGAGCAACCGCTCTCTGTAAATACAAATGCTTATTATTAACCATACTGCTCCATTACGTGACAGCGGATGCCCTAAAATGGTACACACACTGAACCTTTAAATGCCTGTTATGCAAGGCACGTATTTGGATGTTATTGCTTTGTTGCAAAACATTAAGCATAATTACGACAATGGCTTGGCCCGCTTGAGTGGGATGCTAATGTTACTTTGCAGCTTCACAACACGAATTAATACTGATTACATCCTATGTGGCTAATATTTGTATTACATGGTTGTTTTTGTTATGTAACTGAACAATCCCGATGCTGTGTTTGTCCAAGCTGCGCCTCGACAACGCTCCTCAACAGCTATTTCCAATCGCTGCGCACCCACACTGTAATTGTGTTTGCACACTAAACACCTCGCCAGGAGCCGCCCTCCCCTCATCTTTATTCAGCCGGTTAAACCTAATAACACGGGCGCTGTCTCAGCCGCCCGGCACCGAGCTGTGCCTGGATGTCAGAGGTAATTATACCACTGTTCAATAAGAAATACAGCCGCTGAATAAAACACAAGTGCCGCTTTTGTACCAGCCCCTGAAGAAACCCAATTATATCCAACCCCCTCTCCGAGACACCGGTTGCCTTCGACTCTAAAATACAATACAGTGTGCTGTAGTGGATGAATATCTAATTACTGGCACCTTTCTTTTTCGTAGTGTGTGGTAAAAAAAAAAAAAAAAAAAGTAAGCTATGATCCCAGATATTTTTAGAGCTTTGTTGTCCCCATCATGAATCAGCAGCTATGAGTGTTTTCTCTTTACCGAGGGAGAACTCAATGCCTATCAATGCCTCTCATGTTAAAGAAAAGAGCACATTTTATATCAATTACAGGCAGCCGTACGCATCCGTGACTCCCTTGTCGGCTTTCAGTTGCGGTCCCTCCGTGAAGGAGACAATGACGTGTTGGAAATATGAGTCTGAACCTCTGTTTCGTATTCGAGTTGGAGACGGAGGACTGACGATGCAGCTCAAGACCACACGTGCTTTGTTCCGCTCTTTCTGCAAAATCACACCTGAGATTTGTTTTTAAGTTTAATACCTTATTTGTAGGTTCATTTAAAGTTTGATACATGTTCGTTACATTACCCCTGGATCAGTTCTATTTAGACATAAAAGACGACTAAAGAGTCAAACAAACCAATAGTAAAACCACCAACTTTATTGAGGATGCAGTGATATTTTACATTTCATTCATTCCAGTTTTGTGCCAAAAATGGATTTTTACATAAAATTCCATGACAATCCAGCATTACTGTATCAGCAGTGTAACATCAAAAATGCTAACTGTGCAGAAAAACTTACAGTTACACACCATGACAAGAGGACGTGTTCACAGATTTCAGAGATCCCACACACGTTACAATGTTGTCCTCATGAGCACAAATGATGTCGCTACTTGTGTGCCTTTACACAGTATTTGTTCCCGCAGCGGAACAAGAAGAACTACTTTGATGTTCACTAACACCCCCAAAACAAACTGTTCTGCATCATTGAGATGGTGAGAAAACACTAGAGGGCTGTAGCCTCAATCTATTTAATTTGATAGAATTAAAAACATGTTACAGTCAGGAAGAAACCTCGTTCTGACTTTCAGGCAAAAGTCAAGTATTCCCTTTTCTCTGCAGACTATTTCATAACAAAGGTCTAATGTAATAAGAAAAACAAAGCAAGAAGTGTAATGGCTCGAACCTTTGAGATGTCCCGCAGATGACACAGTCGCAACTAATCATGTAAACGTCTTTAAAACGAAATAAAGTGAAACTATTTCATTTTGCAATCTGGCCTTGAATCACCGAAGCAAACAAGCATATATTTACATTCAATATATCACATAGTTGTGGCAGTGTCTCGATGAGGTCAGAACCTAAACTCCTCACAATCTACACAGTGTAACACAAAAACGAGCTAAAAAATAAAATAAAATCATCAAACATGCAGTTTTTTCAGTTGAGCACAATGAGAGCTACACAAGCCAGTCTGAGTCAGTCACTAGAGTATTCTGAGTGGTAAATGCTTGAACTGTACAGGACTTATGCATGAAGAGTTGCCCCACACATCACATACACTGAGAGCGCTCTGCCACACAAACAAGTGCGTCGCCACTGGTTTCAATTCTATAATTGACTTCGCTTGCTGAGCAAATTAAAAACTGAAGCGGTCGATCATCGCAGAAAGGATTCCGAACTGAACTCCCGCTGCCTGTCAAATGGCACCTTTCCGTACGTACCCCTAATATTACGGAATCAATTTAAACTTACAAAAAGTCGAAGACTTCCCTTTTATATCCAAAAATATACCTTTTTACATTCAAACGTTAACGTACAAACACCCTTTTTTTGTTTAAAGGGCAATTTTCAAGCCTTCGGCGGAGATAAAAAGCAACGCTTAGCTTGCCAATAAAAAATATCACCAGTGTTTAACTTTAAATTTATACGTTAAAATTACTGGAACCATGTTTCAACACGGAATCTTTTCTCTCACCACTACATGTGCAAACGGAGCTCTTTGTTATTGACAGCAAAGGGCAGCGGGCCAGCCGACCTCTCTGTGGCTCCCCCTGCTCCCGTCTGGACTAACCTCGCGTTGCCTTTTCACACAGTCCAGTTTCACATTTAGCCGTTGAGTCGAGTCAATAGATCATAGTGCCGATTATCACACATGGACAGCTCTGAAAACACTGCTGCAACGTGCCGAGAGGGCGGGGTCGGGGGGAATACACACATCTGCACTCTTCGCCCCACAGGATGAAATGCGTAAAAGACAAAAGTGCGACTGCAGCCTTCATAAGGACGAGCCATGAAATATGCTGCAAAACGAACAGCCAAAATTCAGGTTTTTTTATGTCTTTTTTTTTTTTTAAAGTGTGCACCACTAACGTATTTCTCCTATAAAACACTGTTTTTGTTTAAGATGATTTGTTTACAGAGTCCAGAGGCGAAACCACTTCCTTGAAACCTTTCAAAGCTGACGATCAGCAAACCTTCTTCTTCTCTTTTTTCTTTTTTTTAAACTATTATTTCGCTTGCAGCTAGCACTATACAAACCCCAGGGCTCATTTTAATGTTTGGGCTACACTTAGGCTCATCTTCAGTGAGTCAAGATACTGAGCATTAACATTTACTTTATTATGTACATCCCTTTGCCTCCTGACAAGTGTCTCAACTCCATAAAAATTATGTACCATCCTTATGCACAAACACTGAAAAGTCGTCCTAGAGAGCAGTTAGATTTGAGAGGCCAATTATTTCCTAAAACGCTCTCAACTAGGCAATAAATAATCCAGCTCGGAGCGGAAATTTGCCCTAAGCCAGTAATACATTTGGAGGCCTCCCTTCCATCATGTGCTTCACAGTCGCTGTAAAAATCTTAATTTCCTCCCTTATTAACCTACATTTATTTCCCCGGAGCGACATAGCGCCGTGTTGCGGCTTATTAAAAGGATACTGCTTGCTGGATTGAGGAGTCTCAACTTGTTTGGCGGCTAAAATTTGAGATGTTCGGATTTCCTGAAGTCGAGACTCGCTCCGCGCAACGTTTCACATTGTTTCCCCCACGGCTCGGCGGGGGCGTCCTAGTCGGCCATGCGGTCGTCGCTGGGGGTGACCAGAGTGGTGGAGCTGACGAAATGGTGGCCCTTGTCTTCGCTCAGGGACCTCTTGGACACGGTGGTGAAGGACAGGTGGTCGTGCTCCAGGATGGCCAGGCGGTCCTGCGGCTTCTCCTTCTTCACGTAGAACATCTTCCTCAGCTGCTTGAGCTGCTGCAGCTCGCAGAAGGTCTCCAGCACCACCAGCATGACGATCAGGCCCAGGATCAGGTACACTGATGGGGTGGGGGGGTGAAAGGATGAGTGAGTAGATCTAAACATCGCTGTCAATATCACCTCAGAGTTTTTACACCTGTGACATTTTGGAGCAAAATCATATTTGTCTAATATTTTATTAAGATATTTTTTTTTTCAAACACTCTGTCACACAATAAGAAATTAAAAGGAGTGTTGTTGTTTTCACTGTGGGTACTCAACCTGTTGTTTACAATCATTGGCACAAGATGGCAGTAAAGAGATTGTGGTTTTTTTTTAAACAGGACATCAGACTGAAAGTACAGAACCTTGAAGAGAAATCCCCTGAAAATATTTGCTGAGTGAAATTTTACCTTTTACCATATTTGGCACAACCTAGCATAAAAATCAAGCTTGAAAAATCCCCAAGGGTGGTGACAGGTGTGACTTATCAGCGACTCTTGTACAAATAATTTGTCCTGTCAGCAATATAATTACAGTTTCGACAGAGTCTTTCCTGTCAAAGAATTTCAGCATCATAACCAAATGGAACTTTCATGAAGCCTCACTATGAATTTGTATTTCAGATGCCTTCTTTTGTTTGCACTTGGTTTGAGTGACACTGTTTGCACAGTATGGACACTCCCTAAACACTCAATGAGAGCTACAGTCACACCCAATACACGTCCAAAGAAGTCATATCATTAGAGCTGGTGCCAACGCACAAGTCAAACAGTGCCCTGTGAGACTTCCTTCCTCTTGTATCGATGCTCTCAAAGTGGAAACCGAGTCACTTCCGACGCCATCTCACTCTGGAATCTAAAAATGTGTCTGTTGTTATTAGTGCAAACAAAGCCGCTCTGTCACAGCCATCTCTCCTCTGACATACTGCCGCACTGCGCGCAGCTTGAATGACGTCCCAGGGCCCTTGCGCGTAGTGCACAGGCACAATCACAAACACACCCACACAAGCAGGTGGCAGCTCACTGGAGTAGTGTGGCTCATTTGTGCACAGTCACAGCTTGATTTTAGCTCTCTTTGAAAAAAAAAGGAAAAGAAACCATGCCTGTTAGTTCCTGCCAGCTCTGCCGACAGCAGGCAGCACAGACGCAATCAATTCCTCGCTAGTTCTCCATCAGGCCGCGGCTCAGTTCTCATAATTGGCCGCACGCGGTGGCGTTTCAACCGACTCGAATGTCGGCGGAGACAAAGACATTCGGGACCAACGCTGAAACGCTGAACGCCGGCGATCCATGAAAATCAAGGATCTTCAGATGGAGAACAAGTTGAACAGGTTGCAAAAAAAAAAAAATAGCCTCCACAAATTATTTTCTGCCCAGTGAAGGCCAAAGTTCTACACCATAAACACTGTCCAAGTGTGATATTCTTGTGATTAGTTAAACATTACAAAATCAGCTGGTCGCATTTGGATTCGTTCAAGTTATGATTGCTACTTCAAAAGTTTCATTGACAGACTAATTCTTCCGCAGACAGCAGTAATACAGCATTATGTTTGAAATAGAACGCTTAGACACAATGACGAGCATCGTCCCGATGACAAATAGCAACAAAAAAAAAGAGGAAGCAATACTCTGACCTGTTTTCAATCTGATTCCTAAGATCTTTCGATGTTAATACTGCCATGGAAAGTTGATTTGCCACAGATCTCAGTCTTTGAGTCTGTGATGCATAACGTCAACCCAGGAAGCGCAAAAAAGGACAGTTTGTCTCTTTTATTTTTTTTTTAAGGGTATTTGCAGCCTTTAGACCAGGCATGGCAAACTGCGGCCCGGGGGCTATATGTGGCACACTCAGCTTTTTAATCCGGCCCACCGAACTTGAACAAAAAAATTGTATTAATAGTAAGAAAGTTATAAAATAGCTGTATTTCATCAATTATTTCAGTGTTTTAAGAATAATTTCACGAAAGAGCTAAATACCGTAGGGCTTAAAAGACACATATTTAGTTGTAATGCGTAAAGACATTAAAGCACGTTTTCTGCACATCCCATGATATATTTTTTATCTCCGATGAGGCGGGTCACCAAAACACTCCATCCATCTGCTCCTGGTCCAGCCCCTCTGTCAAATTTTAGAACCCACTGTCGCCCACCACTTGGACAAAGGCCATGTACCACAGCGCTCACCTGTAATGCCCACTTTGTAGAGCTCCCTGAACGTCTGGTTGGCAGCCTCCCCGGGGACGTAGTCTCCCAGGCCAATGGTCGTGAGAGAGATGAAGCAGAAGTAGAAGGACTCCAGGAAGTTCCAGTTCTCCTCTAGGCCCGAGAAGACGGCGGCCGGGATGAGCAGGAAGCAGGCGACGGCTAAGACGCCGAGCACGCTGGCGTGCACGACGGCCACCACCGGCTTGGACAGGCCCCACTGCCTGTGGATGTACGAGACAGGCCTCCGCGTGCTGTACACCATGATCCTCTGCACGGCGGCCGTGAGGAAGAGGAGGGTGAAGGGGATGCCAATGGCCGAGTAGATGATGCAGAAGGCCTTCCCGCCATCGGAGAGTGGCGCCGTGTGGCCGTAACCTGCGGGAGAGAGAGAAGAATACGTCTTTTAATCACAACTCATGAGTAGCACACAGCTGTGATTTTGCCTGGTTCTACACATCATCCCCAAACTTCTAAAGATCCACTGCACTCATGTTGATTCTAACATAACGCCATTATGGTCGGTGTTAATGAACAAAGAAGCAGCGTGAGTGGAAGCTGTGTCAATATGCACTTGTAAGACTCAAACACGTGAAGTGAGCATGTGGCGTGAGTGTTAAAAGCTGCCACGTTTCGCTAACCGCGTGTTGAAAAATTCCAAACAATCCCCCCCTCCCCTTCTCAGCCTCTGTTTCACACGATGCTATGTAACAATTTCAACCTCAGAAGTTGGTAGATATGATGATGGCTAGAATGTACCAGAAGATTGACATCTGACTGTCAGACGGTGATCGAATGGATGTTGCAGTATGTTGAACTTGAAAAGAGGGAAGTACCTTTTTTAATGCATGGTCAACCCACCGAAGGGGAAGTGCAAGACGTTGATCTGATCTACACCTACATCGAGTTTCGTGTCGTTTGTCTGCTTCTGTATCTGATCAGTGTTGAAACCACAGATAGCAAGCTGTCGTGACAGACTAAAGTTCTGCAGGTTAGGTGTAACTAGGTGACTTACAGGTTACACAATAGTTGCGTAGACACTTTCCAAATGCCTGAAGAGAAAATACATACAAATATTTGTGTAGAGACTACCTTGTGACAATTAAGATAACATTGGGTGGTATGCAAATGTAGCACTTAATGTAGTTAGGCCCAATTTTGATCACTTCTTCGTTCCTTTTTTTCGTATGTTGTGTCCTACACTGAATGACCCCTTCGTGCGTCGTATTACCTATCTATAACGTTCAGTAGGCCGTGGGTTTCCATGGCCTTTCAAGGGCTCAGGTAACAGACACGGTCCTATAGAATAGGCCCCCCAAAAAGGAGGCCACTCGACTGGTCGTCCTGGTCGTAAACGCGCTAAACGCGCACCTGCCCGGCTGCGGTCCGTGAACGCAGCACTCACCTGTAGTGGACAGCACGGTGCTGGCGAAAAACAGCGCCGACGTGAAGTCCCAATTCCAGTTGACGGAGGCGTTGTTGAGGATGGACACGCCGTAATTGCTGGCCTCCAACGCCTTCTTGAGGAAGCGCTCCAGCCGCTCCTCCGACAGACACTCGTTCTCCTGGAGGAACTGCTGCTTGACGGCCCGCAGCTCCTGGCGCAGGAGGTCCTCATAGGGCAGCTCCACAGACGAAAACACGATAGCGCCGAAGATGAGATAAAGGAAGTACCCCAAGACGAGGGATGCGAAGTACCACGTCGATTTGTGAGTCTGCATCAGCCGCACGCACGAGTTGCTCGCCAGGGACTGGAGCATCTTTCCCCCCACCTCGCGACGAAGACGGTGCAATTATGAATGAATCTTTGTTAATATATATCGGCCGCACGTGGTGATTGAGCGGAATATGCGCGGCGGCGTCGGAGGCGATGATGTTTCAGACAAAGCTCCACTGACGATTCGCTTCCCCCTCCGCGGGACCTGCTGTTCCGTGAGGCGTTCAACTGTCGTCGTAAACGGAAGTGTCAACGAACGTCGTCGTCCTACTTTCCAAAACAAACTTTTGAAGGTATATCTAGTTTGACGTATATGTTTGCACATTCGAGGAAATGTCGATTCGTGCGCCCTTGATTCATGCATTGCACATATTGTTTATATTTACACGTTTCACTTTGAAAAAGTTCCGAGCGACCGATAGTGATGGTCGTTTTTACCTGTTTTTAAGCGGCACAGTGAAGATACCAGAAGATGTCGCGACCGTAAAGGCCGTGTGACGTCAACTCTCCTCCCAGGTAGAGTGGTGTTTTGTGATGCTTTCAGTTTCTCTACATGACTTTGAATGACACGGTTTCGCACCGATCGAAAGAGATTTAGCCCGCTGTGATCACATTCACCCTAAACGGTTTTGTAAAGAGAGACAATGACTTTGGCCCAAGAGGAAGATAATGTGTTTTTGATTGAAAACAAGCAAACAAACAAAAACAATGAATGAACTTGAAGACGTCCATTTACCTTAAACATAAGAGGAAAAAAAAAAAAAGTTTTGCTGTGGGCTGTTTGGATATTTTTTTTTAAATTGTGATTTAAGCTGCTGTGTTCCTTAAAGTAAAATACCTTTGCACATTTTTCTTATTCAAATGTTGCGTATGTCGTTGCACATTTTGGATTAATAAAAAGTGTATTACTAATGGAGATTAAATCAAAGGTTGCATTTATATTTACAAATCAAATGAAAAAAGATAAAAATTGTCAATACATAATTCACTTGAGTCAGACTGATTTAACTTTTTTCTTATTTGCTAATGTAAAAATGCATTTTAATGCTACCTTATTCAGCATCCACAAACTGCCTGAAAACCACCACAGGGTTCCAGATTTCCACCTTATTGACTAACCCATCAAAACCAGCAGCGGCAGTCGGGAAAATGTGCTAAAGCTGTTCGAACCCTCAGAATTTCACGTCTGCAAAACGCACAACACGATTTAGGATCGTATGAAGAGATTTTAAATCCAGATTTTGCGTGGGAAGAAAGAAAATTATATAAGACACCGCTCCATATAGGGTCAATTCTCACTTAAGAGCCCCCTAGTGGGGTGAGTTTGCTACGGAGCCACCGGTTGCGTTCTTTCAATTACGGAAAGAAAGAAAACCAAGCGCTGCAGAGTCGCTGTGGTACACATTTATAAGTTTATTTATAAATATATATATATTTATTTAAGGGGCAATTAATGTGTATATCATTATAACCACCTCTTGAAAGTTCCACTATCACTCCAGGGGGGGACTTATTAATGTAGCCCCCCTTTATTATACATACTTTTATAAGGAAGTCTGTAATTGTGGATGATGAAATGATCCCAAGTGTTTATTTGCACCACATTCGACCAACTGCAATTGCACTTTGGAATGTGCTATTTAGAGCGTTTGCCCGATCACCCATATAACCATATAACTGGTCCACGGCGACGGTGCTGCTCCAGCCGGCGGATAACAACAAGAAGTGTGTGCCACTGCTGTGGGATCTCGCACAGCGGGGGCCCCGCCTGACCAATCCGGGTTGCCGTAGTAATGCCAGAGCGAGGGCACTCCTCAATGAACGTTGGAAAGATGGCGACGGCGCACGCACAAGCGAGAGTCAGCTGTACCGGCGAGTAGAAAGTGCTCCAAAATAAAGAGACACAATCCCGTCTCTCTTGCAAGGATCTAACGGTGCAAAGTCTGCGCGATATCGCCGAGACATGATCGGGACCATGCACGGCTAGGATCGACGAGCCGCTGCTTTGCTATGGAGCCCTCGGATCGCAACAAGCCCAGCAGGTAAACGCTGTGAATTTTATTTTAAACGGACACCACACCATCAGGACCGTCGTATCCCCCCCTCCCTTTTGCCAAATAGGGAGCAGAGCGTGACACGCGCAGTCCGCTCAACGGGATCGCTTGCGCATCCCTCAGAAATCCACTTCCTGCTAAATAGTGCTACGCGTGCAGTTACTGCATTTGCAACACACCGGAGTTGCAAACTTTTTCTTTTATTGGAGCAGCTTCTCCTTCAACTTAGGCTCGCTTCGCTGCACATTTCACCACCACACCATTTCCTCCGTTCGCCAGAGAGAACGGCAAAATGCTCGCCCAATGATAAGGTAACGTTTACGGTGAACTTGTTTGTTGCTGTAAGACTCATCTGGAAAGGGGGAAAAGAGCTAGCTAACATCCACGGCTAGCTGCCCCTTGTCACTTTATTGTTCCCCCCCTCCCAGCAAGTTCGGCAGCACGAACTGGGCCCCGTTCGAAGAGTTTTGCAACGGCGGCATGTGCGTCGCTTTTGAATTCGTGTCGTTGCGAATTGAGCCGTGCCGAACCATGCATTTTTCCACCCCCGAACCGCGAAGCTGAAACTTCGCCGCTCTTTGCTAGCATGTTGCTCTCACTGTTGTCGTCCAGTGAGACTCGGCGCTCCTGTTGTTGTCTCGCTGCTGAATCATGATGTGTGTGTGGGGGCTTGTCCGTCGGTTGGAAATAGTTTATGCAGTAATCATTGCGCCTGGAACATTCTCCCTTTGTGACCTGTTGGGGTGTGTGTTTTTATTTCAATCGCCAAGTTGCAGGCGTTACGGTGCAACAAACGCCTCATAGCCCCACCGCCGCCGCCGCCACCACCACCGGTGAACGCGGGTGAGGTTAGGGGTTACACGCGTGCAATCTCGCCGGTGGGAGGGTCGGGGTGGGGGGAAATGCACGCGGAGAGATTCTCATGAAATTCGTGCAAGTCCCTCATCGAAATCCGCCAGTGGTTTGCCCCTGACCGCCGGCAGACGGATTCTCAGGAATCCGCTGTTGTGTCTTCTTCGCTCTCTCTCTCGCGCTCTCTCTCTCTCTCTCTCTCACATGCAGCCCCCAACCACCACCCTCCCCTCTTTTTTTTCCAGCGTGTGTGCGTTGCGACTTGGAGTGCATCCATCAGCCTCCTCATCTGCTATCCTGTTATTGTTTATTTCTCTGTGTTCCATCTAGAGGAGGGTGGTTCTGATGGAGTAGCCTTTGCAAGCTCACTTGTTATTCTCTATTGGCCACACGGAACGGCTCGCACGATTGTGCAACGTTGCCCCCCCTCCCAAACACACACACACACAACCCTCCCCTTTACTGTAACTGCTGCACGCCTTGTTGCATAAGGCGAAAAACATTTTTTTGCTGCGTAACCTTGATGCACCTGGGAGTGTGTCAATGCCACTTGCACGAGACGGAGCTCGTTGTTTACCCAGTCGGCCGTATATCTGTTTTGTTTGTGCACTCAGGGCTTTGGGGGGGGTGAAAGGTAACGCATGCAAGCAGAGTGCAAGTTGTTTGTGTGCAGCACGAGCACAAAACAAAAAGAACAAGGCCGCTTGAATACCAATTTAAAAGAGAGAGAGATAGAGAGAGAGAGAGAGAAGAAAAATACTTGGCAGAAGTCGCCCCGTGCCTTCAGCAATTATTGGTTCAGGCTGTCTTTGTTACCCGGAGTGAAACAGGCCTTGCAGTGTGCAAATCGGCCCCTCTGCAAGAGTGAGGCAGAGCTTTTCTGAACACCCCGTTGGTGCGGCAAGTGTAAAAACTGAAAGTGGACCGTTGTAATAGGTCGCAGGCCATTCAAGCACAAAGACCATCACCTCTTTCTTCTTTTCTTGTATTTGGCATCAGTTCTTGCTTTATTCATTTCATTCACTATTTTCTTAAAACTGCAGTTGCATTCTCTTCCTCCTGATGTTTCATTGTGATGCATATTTCTATTGCTATCTGTGTATATATGATTGCGATGTGTGCATATATGCACTGCAAACGTACTATTTTGAGATAGCCTCTCAAGGGGCTATCCTGGATAATTGAAATTGAACTGTTCCCGGGGAAAGGTTATGCGCTTGCTCGGCAAAAAGCGGCCGCCACCCATTGTCGCGACTCACAGGCCTTCCTTTGTCAACAACGTCTCACCCCCCCCCCAGAGTTGGTGCGAAGACGTCGCGGCTCACAAACATTCCAGAGATTTCAGGATGTGGTTGCGCTCGTGCGCGCTGGATCACAAGCGAACAGCCCCGGGGGCCCCCGCCGCCGCTCCTGGGTGTATTCGCTCATCGTCATTGATGCCTGCCGTTTGCCAGGAGCGCAGATGGACCGTCCGCCCCGAGCAACGTTTTCTCCGCGTATCCTGCCTCGGCCCCACACACCTGCTTCGGACGAACAAGCGTGGGCGTCATTCTGTCACCGTCGTCTGTCACTTCCTGTCACACAATGGGATCCTTTAGGGAAGTTGGCAACAAAAAAAAAACACCAAACACCTCATGGATGTCGGATTCTGCACGAGTCAGATCGTGCAGAATGATCAGTTTCCTTTGGGTGGCCCACAGGGTGAGATTGTTAGTCACATAGGAGTGGCCATAAGTAGATACCTGAAATGACTGATGCATGACTCTTTTTCATTATTCTAATTGTCACTGTAGTTTTTTTTGTATTAAACGTTTTCAGTGTGACCTTATGAATGAGAGAACAGGAAATCCTCACCAACTCGGTGGTTAGCGCTGCTGCCTCACATCAAGAGAGTTGTGGGTTTGATTCCCGGCCAGGGACCTTCCTGTGTGGAGTTTGCATGTTCTCCCTGTGTCTGTATGGGTTCTCTCTGGGTTCTCCTGCTTCCTCCCACAGTCCAAAAACATGCATTTGAGGTGAATTAGCTTGTTTGTCTTTTTATGAGGCCCTGCGATGAACTGGCGACTTGTCCAGGGTGTCACCCTGCCTACGCTCTATGACAGCTGGGATAGACTCCAGCAGACCCCTGCAGCCCTGGGTCCAGGAAGAAGCAGGAATTGAAAATGGATTGAAATCCTCACCAGTGGTAATATTAATTACAAACTTCTTATATCAGCTTCTTCCTACTGTCCTTGGTCAGGGTGAGGGTTACGTTAAAATTGATTCCCCAAGAACAAAATCCAGACCAATCATCAAGTCCAAAATAAAGATACAGTACATCGATCAACAAAGATGCTGTAGTGTGGAAGTATCAGGCCTTTTGTCTAATTATCCCCCCACCACGTAGCCCCGCCCCCTGAGGACACTGTGTCGCAGCGACGTCAGACAGCGGCCTGCAGTCGACTGTCGGCTGCCGTCCTGCAGCACCGGATGAAACGTCCAGAGGCGGCCGGCGCAGACTGTTGACTCTGTGATGATGCGAAGGGGCAGAAAACATGTCATTACCCCGTTTGCATCACGCTGCAGACCGCAGTCTGCGAGCGCCGTCTGCATTTAGACCATGTGACCGACTCGTCGTGATTAATAGTCTGAGCCCCGGCACGGCCGGCCGGCGCACCATCGTCATCTCTCTCTCTGTCTCTCAGGCTGACTACTGAGCGAAGAGCCGTCACCCATTCTTGCACTCTTGCGCTGTGCGTGCGTGTGCCGTCACGTCTCTCTCCAAAAAAACACAATGTCCTCCTGTTTGTGCAAGTTGCAAGAAACATCCCGGAAAAGGGCTGTTTGGGAGGTCCGCTCTTGGCAGTGACCCCCTCTGCCCCCACCCACTCACCCACGCCTCGGGGGAGGGAGAAGGGTGGGGTCGAGAACGTCGCGCTCATTGTGTCGGAATTGTCGTGCAAAGATCTGCAACGGCCCGCTGCTCCCCGGGCTGCCTGTCACCGAGTGGCAGCAGGTCAGTGGCGGCAGCCGCCGCCGCAAGCTGCTGCACATGCCAGACACACTTCCTGTTTTCACTTCACAATTTCTTTTTGTATATTTAATCTGTATCCGATCCGCCGATGCCTCCTGGCAGCGGGCTCGTAGCGCTCTTTGACACATCACAGAAGGTTGATTGCCAGCACATTCCTAAAATCTAAAGCGACGGACTTTTCTCATTTCCAAGCAGCTACTATAGGTTTCCAACTCCATGCACGTATTCAGAGTTGGCAGGAGTGAATTTTGCACAGTAATGCTGCCGTCAATTTATTTCTGCAGACGGCTTCCTTATCTTTTCATCCCGGTCTGCGTTCAGACGGCCAGCCATCGCAGCACTAGCATGACTTCATTAGTAGGGGGCTCGCTTTGCAAAAAAAAAAAAAAATCTTCTTCTTGTCCTTTCTCTGAACAGGGAGTTTAAAAAAAATCCCCTTTAGTCGTGTCATTGTGTGCAAGTGTGCGCACTCCCCAGCTGTGTGCCATTCAGCCGCGGGCCTCACGGGCCACGCGTCGCAAACGTACAATAGGGTGCCCCTTCCTGCGACAATGGCGCGGATGGCTGGTGTCAAAGGTCAGCCGAACCCCCCCCGTCCCCATACACACACACACACACACACATCCCAAACTCTGGGGGTGTGTGTGTGTCCCTTCCACCCCCCTCCTCTCCCCCCTGTATCACTGCTTCAGTCGCTCTGCAGAAAAGATTTTTCTCTTTCTTTTTTTTTTCCAGGCCTGGTTTATTATGCACTCAGTGTTCCAGCCCAGGGGCTGCAGCATTCCACCGGCCTTTATTGGAGCGGGCCGTCATCAGATGAGCCATTGAGAGCGACCAGACGCCATCTGCGGCGATAATTCAACAGGCCAGCTTGAGTGGCCGTAGCGCGGCAATGGTTAACTACAGGGCGCGCGATGCACGCACGCCCGCACGCACGAGGAGGAACTTCCTCTGTGCACTGCGGCCCTGCACAAAGAAAGAATGGCGACTGAATGAGGGAATTTTGCAGCGGCGGCAGGGCCTCGCTCGGCACACGCGGCGCCTCCACGGCAACGAAACAAACAGCCGGCAGCGGTGGCGTCACGGGTTCCGCTGTCATCATTCCTCGGCCATTGGGTCATGCAGTCCTGCGCAGGGGGAGACTTTCTCTTTTTTTTTTCCCTTTTTTTTTCTTCTTCTAAACACGATCCGGTTTCCACTCTCACATGCGTGCGCTCTATTTGTGTCCCGAAGCGCCACACACCTTTGGAATGTTTACACGGTGCGCACAATTTGATCCGTCTCATCATGGATGCAGCGGCAGAGGGGGGAGGGAGGGTGAGGTGTGTGAGGTCGGGGGGGGGTTAGGGGGCTGGCTATCTGCTGCTTTTCTCTTTTTTTTTCCCCCCCTATTTTTTTTCATGCAATTTCCTGAAAGACATTTTTTTTTTCTTGCTTGTTGTTTGCATTCCCAAAGCTCCCTCACCGCCGTGTGTGTGTTGTTGTTTTTTTTGTGCTGCTAAATTCCACTTTGCAACACAAAAGGTCAAGCTCTCATGCATGCTGAGAAGATAGCTGCGGGGGGTGGGAGGGATTCCTCGGGTCCCACCCGTGCAAAACAATCCCGCGTCCTTCAGATGCGTGGCACTTCGACAAAAGGCACCGGTGTCCCTCCATCCTGTGGTCAATCTGCGTTTGTGCCGCCGCCGTCGCTGCAGACGAAGTTCTGCAGGACGGACGGTCAGACTGCGGCATCGGCTGACGTCTCCCCCACCGTTGCATCTGGTTTCTTAGAGAGTTGCAGCAGGTGCTGTCTGAGATCCGAGATCTATAGCCGGTCCCCTGGGACGCATGTGTGCGCAGTTGCGTGCGTGTGCGGGCGGGCGGGCTGGCAGGCTGGCTGACCCTGCAGCAGGGCAGATGGGCAGTCCAAGTCTGGGCTCCGTCTCTCTCTCTCTGTGCGTGTGGCTTCCTATTGTCAGAAGTTGTGGCATTTGCCCCCCCGAGTTACTCCCCTTAACACACACACACACACACACACACACACACACACCCGGCAAGCGTGCTGGCTTTTCAGCTTCTCCTGCAGGCGCGTGCTGGGGTTGGGGGGGTTGATGCCTTTCACTGGCTTGATCGATGGACGGACTCATGGCGACCAGCCTAGACAATGCCTATTCCAAGACCCCCCCCCCCACCCCACCCTTCCCTCCTTCCCTTTTCTCCCTTTTTTTTTGTTTTTGTTGGCAGGATCAGACCTTCCAACCTCTTCTCTCTAATCCTATTAAAAAACCCTCAGAAAGGCATTAGGGAATAAAGGTCCGGCGGCGGCGCTCTAGAATGGCGTGCCGCCCTGCACTTTCCGCTTCCTTTTTTTTTTCCCTCTCTCTCTCCACAGAGGAAACCGATTTGAGCGATTATTGCGTTTCCTTTCCACGGAAGTAGTCGCAGTTTATTCTGCCGCGACCTTTTATTATCGGAGACGCTGCACATCAGGATGCTTAGTGTGCATCGCGGCCACATCCTCATTCTATCCTTGGATTTCTGCTTCAGTGATCACATGAACCTTGCGCTGCCTTTTTATTTTTTTTATTGCTTGAGAATCACACGCAGCGGGATGCAAATCTCGACCGCGTTGCGTTCAGTTCCTCGACTCCCTCGGTGACTTTGCAGCCAGATGGAGTGATGGTTACTAGTTCTCCCCCGTCTCGTCGAACCATTATGTTTACCTAGTCCACGCGAGAGAGCCAGCAGTGAGCCCACAGCTTATTATCCTTGCGTCTGCAGGGCTGCGGTCACGAGCGCTGCAGCCGCTGCAAGTTCGGGAGCCAGCCAGCCAGCCAGCCAGCCAGCCAGCCAGCCAGCCAGACTCCGAAAGGGACAGACAGCTCGTCGGTCTGCCGTAGCTAGCGGCAGACGCTCAGTCTAGTTGCTGTTGAGCAACCTGATTGCAGTGGCATTAAGGAGAGATTTGCTGCACGCCCTGTTACGGGAATAAAGCAAAACCCGGCGCGTGTGATCAAGTTGTTTCTGGGTAAAAGTGACCACTGAGGAAAAAGATTTAGACAAAGATAAGAAGTCAAGCGGGTTTTGTTCCAGTGTTTTTTTTTTTTGTGGATGTGGTTTGGTACAAGTTTTATTTAAAACAAAAAAAACCCAAAAACATTTTCTTCTGTCTACATTGATCCAAAGGAGTTAGGTGGGTGATTCACGGCAATCAGACCTTCAGCTTTCCTACACGCAGCAGAGCTGATAATGCTAATAGTGTCCCGGCATCTGCAATGCAAAGTGACGTCACACGCCTTTTCTCCCGCTGCTCTCTTGCTCCTTGCTTGCAGACGGCTGGCCGCATTAATGCAAATTTCCAACCCCCTGCTTTCAGAACCACAGAACCCCTGACCCCCGGCCCCTCCACCCCATCAGCCCCCACCTCCCACCCCGTACCCCCGAAGTTGTATCTGTAAGCCAATAGCAGCACCACCCGACTCCACAGTGGTCGCCTCAGTTGCAGTTTGCAGAGAAGAAAAGAAAACAGAAGGAATATTAACAGGGAGCTGATCTGAGTCTCAGTGAGTCTTAATCAGTTGATACTGCAAACATATGGGTGATTGGTAACGTCGCTCAGTTCAGCGCTCACTGCACCGGAAGCCACGTGCAAGGAGAATACAGCTTTGTAGCTACTTTAGGTTGCCAGGTTCAGGTGGGACATTGTGAAGCGATGTGAGGACAGTGTTTGACACTGCGTTGTCGTGCGTCCGCAGGCAGGCCAAGCCAGCGGAAGATGCATCCCAACAGAACTGCGGTCTGGGCGGACTGTGGGACTCTCCCAGCGAAGAGGACGAAGCTCTGTACGGCACGTCGCCTCCGTGCACCCCTCGCCAGATGAAACGCATGTCCGGCAAGCACCAGAGGAACAACCAGGCGAGGAGCGCCGGTCGGTCACCTAACAAGGGTGAGCTGGGCTTTATTTTTCATTCTTTGTTTGATTTATATGAAGAAAATACGCTTTTATTGATCATGACGTCGGCAGGTCTTTTAAGAGCTGTTCATCTCCAGTCACCATCAAAGTGCCTGAGTTTTAATTGCGACCTTTGACCCCGCAGACCCGAGCCCCTCGGTGCTGCGGGAGAGTCCGGCGGAGCCGCCCGAGGAGCACAGCTACAAGCAGGGCAAGAAGCAGCGGGCGGCGCTGCGCTCCACCGAGCGCGACCACAAGAAGACCTTCGAGGGCTCCTTCATGCTGGACCCGCTCTCCAAGCCCGGCCACTTCTCCGCCTTCAGCATGGACCCGCGCAAGCACTACCTGAGCCTGGGCTGCAGCAGCAGCAAGCTGCCCGTGTCCATGCCCCACATGGCGCGCCCCCACCGCCAGACGTCGCGCACCGACTGCCCCGCCGACCGCCTCAAGTTCTTCGAGACGCTGCGGCTGCTGCTCAAGCTCACGTCCATGTCGTCCAAGAAGAAGGAGAAGGAGCAGCGCGGGCTGGAAAACATGGCCTTCATGGGCCACAACAACGAGGTCATCTGGCTGGAGCTGCAGGCGTGGCACGCGCGGCGCTCCATCAACGACCAGGACCTGTCGCTCTTCACCGCCCGCCAGGCCATCCCGGACATCATCGACGAGGTGCTGCACTTCAAGGTGGACTACCGCAGCCTGCAGGGGGTGCAGCACCCTCCGGCCGCCGTCCCTGACCTTCTCCTCCCTCCAGGCGGGGAGGGGGCAGCGGCTACGCCCGACCCCTCGGACTTTGGCGCCTCCACGGAGCCCCTGGGCGCCGGTGCCGACTGCACGGAGCACCTGCAGCGGCAGCGGCTGGCCTTCGAGCAGGTGAAGCGCGTGATGGTGCTGCTGGAGTCGGTGGAGGCGCTGTACCCGTCGCTGCAGGCGCTGCAGCGGGACTACGACAAGTACGCGGCGCGCGACTTCCAGGGCAGGGTGCAGGCGCTCTGCCTGTGGCTCAACATCACGCAGGACCTCAACCAGAAGCTGCGCGTCATGGCCACCGTGCTGGGCCTGCACGACCTGTCGCGCATCGGCTGGCCCATCTTCGAGGTGCCGTCGCCGCGCTGCTCGCACGGCGAGGACGAGAACGACGGCGAGGAGGAAAAGGAGAACAACTCGACGGCCTCCTTCGCGGCCGAAAGCAACGAGGAGGAGGAGGAGGAGGAAGAGGAGGGGATGAGGCGCGTAGCACAGGGGGAGCTGTCCCCCTCCGTCATCCCCAAGTTCACCCGGCTGCTCTCGGAGGAGTTCCTCCTCCCGAGCGCCAGCGCCGCCGCCACCGCCAACACGCCCACCGCCATCTACCGGCCGTTCGTGGACAAGGCGCTGAAGCAGATGGGGCTGCGCAAGCTCATCCTGCGGCTGCACAAGCTCATGGACCGCTCGCTGCAGAGGTCCCGGGCGGCGCTGCTGCGCAACACGCCCGCGCTGGAGGTACAGTAATCCCCCGCCCCCCCGCCCCTCGGCTCCTGTCACGCCTCTCGCCCGCAATCTGCAATCACCGCTTCATTTACCGGCAGGATCGTTGGCCGTAAATCACTCAGACGCGCGATTCGTCGCAGGGTTCACCGTCTTAATCTTTTGCAAACATAATAATATGAAGTGATGCGTATCATAGGAGGGGAAATGACAGAGTGATAAAGTGGGATTCATTGACATCGAATCATGTTTGCTGTGATTATTAAAAATCACTCAGTAGCTATGAGTAGTGTTAGGGGTTATTAAGTGGCTAAACCAAGAAATTGGGCGGAGTTTTTTCGGAAAGAGGTGAAGATACTGTTGAAACGTTTGGAGCCACTGACTCATTTCTACATTGAACTCCATTATAACCAGTTTTATGAAATAATGATCTTGAATGCTCTGCCATTATTGTGAGTGCACGGAAATCAGTGAAGATGTGCAGAACAAGTATGGGAAAATTTTAGTGTTTCATGAAAACCATTTCCAATGACTGATTAAAAGTGTTTTAGAGAATTTTAAGTGTGTGTGAACACGCTAAAAGTCGGCTGTTTTAAAGAGTCTAAAATATAAACTATGATGCTTGTTTTCTTCTTCTATGGTTTAGCACACTATGTGTGATTATAATTCAAAGCTTTGTTTTAGAAATATTTGTTTTTTGTTTTTTTTTTTTTTGTTTTTTTTTAGCAATTTTGGAACATTCAACTTCTATAATAATGGCCGCATATTGCACACTTGATACTCATTCTCTGAAATCACATTCAATTAAACAGTCAAGGCAACAACTATCCTGTATGTGCTCAGCATATCCTGACTGATTTTGTGCACTAGTAATGTTCCAGTAGATCATTTCATGAAGCTGGTTATATTGGAGTTCAATGCAGAAATGAATCAGTGACCCCAAACAGTTGTGGACATTCAAACAGCAGATATAGTGATGGCTGGAGACGAGATGATCAGTTTCTCGAACTTCATCCATTTAAACTGTGTCAGGGTTATAAATGTGTTACACACTGAGCGCGAACGTGCAGGAGAAGGTCTTCTCTGTAATCTGATCACGACGAGTCCCTCTCGCCTCCCAGTTTGCAGACTTCCCGGACCCCATGCTCTACAGCGACTACCTGCCTGAGCTGTCGCGCCACGAGGCCTTCAGCTGCTCGGCCAATCCGGACCTCGGCGCCGAGGAGGTCTCGTGGGAGGACTTGGTGGACATGGACCTCCCGTCCTTCCGGCCGGCCTTCCTGGTCCTGTGCCGAGTCCTCCTCAACGTCATCCACGAGTGCCTTAAGCTGCGCCTGGAGCAGCGTCCCGCCGGAGAGCCGTCGCTGCTCAGCATCAAGCAGGCAAGCGGCACGACGGCTGAAACCAATCTGGGTGGAGATGCTCCCTCTGTGCCGCTTTGTGCTTTAACCGGTTGCATTTGATCTGCAGTTGGTGCGCGAGTGTAAGGAGGTGCTCAAAGGCGGCCTCCTCATGAAGCAGTATTACCAGTTCATGCTCCGCGGCGTGGTGACCGACGCTCAGGGCCTGCAGACAAACGCCAACATCGACGAGTTCGAGGAGGACCTTCACAAGATGCTGGTGGTAAGACCTCCGAAGTTCCCCTCGCCCCTCCGCATGGGCCCCATCCACTGGAGTCACAAAACAGCCGCCCACGCAACGCAATTAAAGTGTTTAAACAAGCCCTCCCCCAACCACTGGGTGGCGATAAATGGTATGCAGACGGCAGGGAAGTTTGTTTGCCTTTGGAGGTGTCCTGAGAGTCGCATGAAATCAGAGGGAAAGCCGTTAAACAAGCAGTCGCTACGTAGATAATTCCTCCGTCTGGTCAGAAAATGGCACCGAGTTGCTGTCCAGCTTCACAGGAACAACAATTTACATGCGAGAAGTAAACTGTGATCTCAGCCTACTTGTCATTTCTGCCTTTTTAATGTCAACGTGGACCTGCAGTAACCCCAGTGTTTGTTTTTGACGACAAAATCAGTTTATGCGGCCAAAAGAAAAGAAAAAAAACAGTAAACATGGTCCCTAAAGGCTAAAATATACATTTTCAGCTACAGTATATCTGTTTACTTCGAGTTTTCAGGGCAGTTTTCAGGGTTAAAAAAGGGGATCTGGAAAACAGTGTTTTGCATTATTGAAAGAAACTGGTTTGCATAAAAGCCTGCGTGGTTGTGCTAACGGCGAGCGCTGCCTCCGCAGGTCTACTTTGACTACATGCACAGCTGGATCCAGATGCTGCAGCAGCTGCCCCAGGCGTCTCACAGCCTAAAGAACCTGCTGGAGGAGGAGTGGAACTTCACCAAGGTCATCACGCCCTACATCCGAGGAGGGGAGGCCCAGTCCGGGAGGCTCTTCTGGTCAGTCGGCCGCACTCAGATGAAAAATCTCCCCGATGCCACGAACGCATTAAAATTTTTAAAAAATCTCCCTGGGGGGGGAATCCTTTCCGAAACTGCAGCGACATCGCCGGAATGCTGCTCAAGTCCACCGGCGAGTTCCTTGAAGTCGGCCTACAGAAGAGCGGCAACGAATTCTGGGAAAGCGCCGATGACAGCACGGCGTCGGATGAGATCAGGTAAAGAGGGAATATTAAAGGGACATTACGCTGCTGTATATACTGTATATGTTTTACATGTTCTAATCTATGTTTTTGTTTTTATTCTTCTTTTGAACATGTTCAAAAAAACCAAAATAAAATTAAAACTAAAGGCGCTCGGTCATCGAGACGAGCCGGTCGCTGAAGGAGCTGTTCCACGAGGCGAGGGAGCGGGCGTCCAAGGCCCTCGGCTTTGCCAAGATGCTTCGCAAGGTTCGTGACGGAATTGAAATCGAAAGCCCGCGACCTGCTGCTCGGGGTTTTTTTTTCTTTTTTTTTTCCGCCCGTGACCTGGATTTTGCCAGAAAAAGTGGGCCGCCGCGTTCTGAAAACTCCCGTCTGCTTCCGTCTCCGCAGGACTTGGAGGTGGCCGCCGAGTTCAGCATCACCAACGGGCTGACGTCCCTCCTGGAGGCGCTGAAGAAGAGAAACTACGTCAAGGTGTGAGAGGAACCCGGCGGCGATCGTTATCTTCTCTTCTCATTAAAAAGTAGTCACAGTGGTTCTCAGCTGGTGGAGCCGCAGGACCCACATTTTTGTCCTTATAATGAAGTCGTGACCCAAATTTATTCCACCGCACTCTATTTATTCCACAAAATAAAAAAAATGCTAGCCCACTCTCTATTGTGTCTACTAAATAAATTATTGAATTGAGTTGTGTGTCCTGCAAAATAAATGCCCAACATTCTCTCTGTCAATCTATCAATTGAAACTTATGAAGCACTCTTCATGCTAAAGAAAATGCAACACAAAGTGCTGGACAAAAATAAAATGAAACAGAAATGACACAGATAATAAAAACCCACCCATTCCCCCACCCACACTGCAGAAACAGTCAGTACAGTAAAAATGGCACTGATGAACCATAATAGGAAACAACCACCTATGGGGGCATCATCCACTGGGAAAGTGGATGACACCCAGTATATAATGTCGCCAGCCACCAGGTGAGACACGCCGGTCTTACACAAACTCTTTGCGCTCCAGGTTCAAATCCCGGGTTTGGAGGAGCTGCAGATTTTCGTCCCCAGCGTCCTGATGTCGCAGCGGCCGCTCATCCTGCAGCTCCTCAACGCCGCCGCCGGCAAAGACTGCTCCAAGGAGCCCGACGAGATCGCAGAGGACGATGCCTACCTGCTCATGAGCAAGCACGGCGCCGGGGACTCGGACTGGGCTCAGTGGGACGGCCGGCTGCTCAAACTGGTCCCCCAGATGGAAACCGTCGACACCTTGAGGGCCATGAAGGTATTTAGCTGTGTTTTTTTCCAAATGTTTGCACATCCTAGGTTTTTTTGCCAACGTTTTTTTTTTTTTTTAATGCACGTCTGCGCTTCCAGGTGGGGAACGTGCTGCTGATCGTGATGCAGTCGGCTCACCTAGTGGCCCAGCGGAAGGCCTTCCAGCAGTCCATGGAGGACGTGCTCACCCTCAGCCGGGAGCAGACGTCCAGTCAGCCGCTGATCGCTGGCGCCCTGGAGGAGCTCAAGGTACTCGTCGCCACTCCGCGCTGCCTGACGACGGCAACGCGTGAAAGTTCACCTCCATTCCTGTGAGCCTTTTACGATCGCGCGTCTGCGCCCTACTTTCAGTGTCGCTTTCCACTGAAGCCGTTTGTCCTGATTTTCAAGAACCGACCTGATTTTTTTTTTTTTTCTCGATTTTTTTTTCTCCAATATGAAGCAAAAGCAACTTTATGCAGTAAAGGTCACAGAGATGCGATCAGATAGCAGGCGAGAATGCGCTCTTTGATCCTTGTTAGCACAGAAGAAGCCTGTCATGAGCAATAAAATAAACATCTCTCACAAACAAACTCTCCAATCCTCCTACCACCCCACCCTCCCTCTCTCCGTCGCAGGACGAGGCGCTACAGCTGTGCATTAAGATCGGCACCGCCATCGACCGGGTGGAGTACATGTTCACCACGGAGTTCGAGGCCGAGGTGGACGAGTCGGAGTCGGCCACGCTGCAGCAGTACTACAGGGAGGCCATGATACAGGGCTACAACTTTGCCTTTGAGGTAAAATGGCAATGAATCAGTATAAATGAACTATTATTTTCTGAAGTTTTATAATTATTTATTTATGAAAATGTTTGCAACTTAGTTTTTTTAGTGAGATTTTAGTGGCTCGTACGATGCTGGTCCTTTGTTTCATGTGCAATTATATAATGATCATAAAGTACTTGAAACTTGAAACAATACAGTTTCACATCCTGCACTTGTCTTGCACTTACTTAATCTTACAAATAGGGATGTACCGATACCAGTATTGGGTATCTGTACTTTAGTCATACACGTAAAATACATACCGATACCTTGACACCGATACAAGTTGTATACGTGTGCATATGTAAATTTGTGTGTGTTCTGCCATGAAACTTGTGATAGTCACGTCATGTTCTCTGAAAAACAGACTGTGGAATGTTCCTCAAATAATAGAACATCTGCGGGTTAAATAAGTAATTCTAATATGTGTAATGGCCCTATTGAGTACTTGGTATCGGTGAGCACTGACATGCAAGTTCTTATACTCTACTCATTCTGGAGAAAAATGGTTGGTTTCACCAAAATCCCCAGAAATAATAATTAGAAATGGCATTTTTTGTGTGTGCGCCATCATTTGGATGATTAATCACGTGATGCTGCTCCGTGAAGAGCAATAATCACGCCAAGGAGTCCGTCGGCAGCGGCGACCTCTGCTTTAACGTACTGGCGGCCTTGTCGTTGACAGTACCACAAAGAGGTGGTGCGGCTCATGTCGGGGGAGTTCCGGCAGAAGATCGGCGAGCGCTACATCACCTTCGCCCGCAAGTGGATGACCTACGTGCTGACTAAATGCGACAGTGGGAAAGGTACCAAGCCCAGGTAAGACAGATTTAAGACATTCATTTAAGAGATTGCTTCTTGTTGGTGCGTTTGCTTCCACCTGCGGTTTGGTGCAGCCTGGTTCTTCCAGTCGACGCTGATGTGAGAATCTGCGTGAGGCTGCTGAATGGTGCCCTCAAAAGTTATCAAAGTTATTAAGCGACGGACCAAATGTGTTCATCTCCTTTGAACAGCCACAGGCTTGAAGTACCCTTTATATCTCTCCGTCAAGAGATTTCACTTGGAGCCATTACGAGCTGCCATGGCAACCTGGTACTCTCACAAAAGAAAGGAGCGAGAGGCCTTTGTTTATTTGGCGGAGCACCGCTGCAGTACTTGACATATCATCTCGGTAGCAGACAGTGGGATGCATTAGAAAGGCACACTTGTCAGAAAGCACCACGGTCACATTTTAAAAATTCATGCCCTTAATATCCTGAGTGACGATAATACCTCCTGCACCTGCGTCGAACTTCCTTCCCTCTTGTTAAATGGAGACGCAGACTGTGTATTGTGAAACAAACACTGACTGACAGCTGATGTTTCGCACGCAGGTGGGCGACTCAGGGTTTCGACTTCCTCCAGGCGATTGAACCAGTCTTCATATCAGCCTTGCCAGAAGAAGACTTCCTGGTAAAAAAGAACACATCTCCTCGCCCAGACTATGACAAACTCTGTGTTTGTTTTTCTCTTCTTTACTAATGATTTGAATGATTTGTCCTGCAGAGTTTACAAGCTCTGATGAATGAATGTATCGGACATGTGATTGGGAAACCTCACAGCCCCGTGACTGGACTGTACATTGGTAAGATGCTCGGTGAATTGGTACGAAGGAATCATTTCACCGTTATTCTGTTGTTTCATGCCAGACATCCCTTGTTTAGTGGATTCATTTGTTGGTGTACAATACATTATAGGCGACTGTTGAAAAATAAATGACTTGGGAACAGTGACTTTGTTGTATCAGGAATAAGAACAAAGTCTCCTGGAAGTGGAAATCACCATAGAATACTACAGTGAAATCTATCCAGTGGGCAGTGATTTATTATGCAGATTTATATATGATCTTCTACCCAAAGTCACACGTTTACCGCACAGACCCACTTCCCCATTATGTAAGCCTTTACTGCCATCTAGTGGGCTGCAAAGCTACACTTTGAACCAGGCGTCTCAGCTGCCGGGTGCTTTTTCTTTAGTCTTTCTTTAGGCTACGAAATAAAGGTTTGGGTGAACAGTGACAATTGTGGGTTTTAAGAGGGCATTGACGGTAACTGCTGAGGCTTTTACGCAACATGTTTTAAAGGCCGCCCCCTTGGGTCTGGATGGATAATCTTCCGGCTGTGGCAGGCAGGAGTTTTGACCGCTTTTTTATTTTTTTTATTTTTTTTTTCCTCTTTCAGCCCCCAGGAACAGCCCCCGTCCTGTCAAGGTGCCTCGTTGCCACAGCGACCCGCCCAACCCCAACCTCTTCATCCCCAACGCCGAAGGCTTCAGGTAGGCGGACGCCCCCCCCCCTCCCCACCGACGGAACCGGCTCCCCTCGTGTGTTTTCACTAACACTCTCTGGCTTGCATGGCTCATTACCTTCTGTGTGTGTTTTACTCTTCTGGATGCCTGCTAACAACGCGGCTCTGCTGTGCACAAGCAACTCGACCGTCTCTCTGTGTGCGGCTGCTGTCGCCGCATTCTGTGGAGGGGCGTGTCCCTCTGCTGCCCAGTCCCACTCCAGCCCCACTCGACACAGTGACTCCTTGCCCCCCGCCCCCTGCAGACGGACGGCTCCTGAGGTTTTCTTTCTCTCCCCCTCCACCACACAGCTCCCGAAGTCTCCCCTGCGACCTGCGGAACCAGCTGTTCCCCAACGGGCCCCGGCCCGCCCCCCAGGGCCCCGGGGAACCTGGCCACAGCAAAGCGCCCAGCAGCCCCAATGACGTCAGGTAGCCAAGCCCCCCCCCATCCACCACCAACCCACCTTCCCCAGATCCAACAGCCTTTGAATAGCAAATGCGAAAGGTGGTGAAAAAAATTACCTTTCTAGAGCAATTTATATTATTATTCTTATGCCAAATATTTCCATCATCAAAACACTGCGGCAGTCCTCGGCCCTGCTGCGGACACGGGCTTGTGAGTGATGTGCACGGTGTGAAAATGTCTGGCACGCTTCTCAGGCTGTAATATCTTCTTTGCTTCTCGGCGCGCTGAGTGTCAGTCTGGCTGTGACGCTGGTAACTGGTAGCGACTCTCTCTCTCTCTCTCTCTCTCTCTCTCTCTCTCTCTCTCTCTCTCTCTCTCTCTCTCTCTCTCTCTCTGCGCTTTCTAAAGTTAGGCTCAGCCTCAGAGTGAGCGTGAGGGTAGCAGATGCATGCGGTAGTGGCTTTCAAACTGCATATGAAAGAAGTTTCTCTGCCTGGGTGCCCGCTTCAGTTTTAAACCACTGAGTTTTTCCGATTTATTCAATGTTGTTATTAAGAATAGAGGTAACAGTGGAGAGAAAATGCGTAATGTCAAAGCAAAATGCTTCATCCCGGCGTGTCGGTCCTTCGTCCTCACAGGGGATCGAGCTTCCACGAGAACGACCGCCTGTCGACGGTCGCAGCAGAGCACTTCAAGTCCCTGAGTCGCCACTCCAGCCCCACGGAGGACAGAGAAGGTCGGGAGCCCTCAGCGTCCGTCCGCGTCGTCTCGTCTTCATCGTGGGAGACTTAGCATGCTAACAGTTTCCGTCTCCTTTTCCAGAGCCCTCGTATCCAAAGGGGGATCCTAGCAGTGCTGCACGGCGAAGCTGGGAGCTCCGGACCTTAATCAGCCAGTCCAAGGGTGAGAACAGCTGGAGTTAAAACACATGTTTAAAGGTCTAGTGTGTCACATTTGGAACTGCCCGTACATACATTAATGAAAGGGTATTATTGCAGTACAATAAAAGTTATTTGGGTTTTTCTATATGTATATATGAGAATATGCATATAGCAAGGATCTTGCTCCTAAGTTAGCTGCCATAAATAATAAACCAACGAAGAAGAAGGTGGATGAGGTATCCAGGTTTGTGCACTCAGGCCACTGTAGTTCACTGGCAAGCTCTAATGAAATCTAATGAAATCTAAAATGTACCCACTTGATGTCGCTGTTTCGTCTTTAAAATCTCCAAATATTACACACTTAACCTTGAAGCCTGTGATGTCAGGTTTTTTTTGTGTTTGTTTTTCTTAATGAATGAATTCATTATTTAATTCTGTCTCTGGGCTCCCGTCTCAGACACGACGGCGAGGCAGAATCCCATGGAGGCCGTGCGCCGCTCCATCCGCGATTTCGAGGACAATCGCTACGCGGTGATGAAGCAGCGCAACATCATCGGCCAGGTCTGCCACACGCCAAAGTCTTACGACAACGTCATGCACGTGGGCCTCAGGAAGGTGACCTTCAAATGGCAGAGGGGCAACAAGATCGGTGCGTACTGCCTGACCATCGGCCGTGTTATGATGGTGATGCAGGTGCAGGCTGTGACGTTGTTTTTGTCTGTGTTGGATGGCAACAGGTGAAGGCCAGTACGGGAAAGTGTACACCTGCATTAACGTCGACACTGGAGAACTGATGGCAATGAAGGAGGTATGTGATTGGTCCAGATGTTCAAAAATATCACAACATCATAAAGCATCCTGGTGGTATTGTGAGTGTCAGTTTGCTCATGAATTAATTTAAAAAGCATAAAAATTTATTTACCCAAATACAATCATAGATAGAAATGTGAATTTGATAAAAGTGGGACAACCACAAATGGATTACTGGGTCCGGAGAGAAGAAGAAGAAGAAGAAGAAGAACTTTTCATTGGAGAGTTTGACCGACTCTAGTGATTATAAATATCGCTATCCACTCTATGCACGTCTGTTGATAGCTTGTTAGGCTAAGCCAGTAGCACTTCACTTCAGCGTTTCCCGTTTTGCCGCCCGACCAGATCCGATTTCAGCCCAATGATCACAAAACCATCAAGGAGACGGCCGACGAGCTGAAGATTTTCGAAGGCATCAAACACCCGAACCTGGTGCGCTACTTCGGAGTGGAGCTCCACAGGGTAAGTCGCGCACATTTCGTACTCTACAACGCGGCACCGTTAGCGCAGCAAGTTGGGTTTCAGCTTCCACACGCACATCTCGCAGGAGGAAATGTACATCTTCATGGAGTACTGCGACGAGGGCACCTTGGAGGAGGTGTCCAGACTGGGCCTGCAGGAGCACGTCATCAGGCTCTACAGCAAGCAGATCACCACAGCCATCAACGTCCTCCACGAGCACGGCATCGTCCACCGGGACATTAAGGGTACGGCAGTCTCCCACTCAATTTCAAAATCAAATCATTTAGTGTTTTGTTGTCCGCTAACTTTGTCGCCACTCTTTGTTCTCCACCAGGAGCCAACATTTTCTTGACGTCGTCGGGGCTGATCAAGCTGGGCGACTTTGGCTGTTCGGTCAAGCTGAGGAACAACACTCACACCATGCCGGGGGAGGTGAACAGCACCTTGGGAACGGCCGGTGAGTATCGGCGTGCAGCCTCACAATGGCCACCAGGGGTCGCTGTGCAACGTTATTTAGTTACCAACAGGCGCACTAAATACAAAGTCAGCCAAATAATACAAACAGGAAATCAGGAAAAGCAAACCACTGAATTTATTCAGACAACACAAGTTTAATACTAGTTACCTTTGGCCTTTTACTATTGTATTTGAGCATAAGAGATGCTCAAAGTGGTGGCCACTGGCTCTATTGTTTTGTTACCTCTACACATGTTGATGCTACATTCATGTTGGTAACCAACCATCTGTTGGAAAGACATTGTACAACTGTACATTGTAATTTGATCAAACTTCAAAAGAGGTATCTCTATGTATCAAAGTACTGGTACAAAAAGTTTTTCTTGATGTGTGTATACATTATTTTGACTGACTGTGTATGTATTTTTTCTTCTTGACAAAACCGTTGTAATGGTTATGACTCTAACTACGCGATGAATATAGTATTTTTATGAAGCAATGCACTGGATGTTTTTTTTTTCCTCCGGCTGCGTTGTGACGGGTGTTTTTTTTCCACCGTCTTGACCAGCGTACATGGCGCCCGAAGTCATCACGAGAGCCAAGGGCGAAGGTCACGGGCGAGCGGCCGACATCTGGAGTTTGGGCTGCGTCCTGATTGAGATGGTGACTGGAAAGGTCAGCACTGAGACAAACAGTCTCCTCATTGGTAGCATCTTTAAATTAGGATTTCTGTTTGTCTTTAGACCCGCATTACTATTTCAAAGACAAAAGTTTGCATGAAACAGTAAATCTTCTGTAAGTCTTCAAAATTCTGCTTTAATTTGTAAATTGTTGATGTAAACAGCTAAAATCACAAGCGATATTCTTTTTGTTAAAAAACATTGCCTGTAGATGTGCTTGCTGTTAATAAGAGTCATTTTGGTTGAGTGTCATTAAGTGTGTCAGAACGTTTACACCCAAGTCAACAGGCGCAACAGCAGCAGTGTGATTGTTTTTGCACTGATTAGACCTGACCCTAGTTATTTGTTAGTAATTTCACCCAAACTATTGTGGCTACAACAGCTGCTGTAGCCAAGGTCTGTTTGCTTTCTGCCCCCCCAAACACTCGCCAAAAGACACATTAACGCGACGCAACGCTCCCACCTGTGTCTGAACCCCCAAACACAGAGGCCCTGGCACGAGTACGAGCATAACTTCCAGATCATGTACAAAGTGGGAATGGGCCACAAGCCTCAAATCCCGGAGAAGCTGAGCACGGAGGGGAAGGACTTCCTGAGCCACTGCCTGGAGAGCGAGCCCAAACGCCGCTGGACCGCCAGCATGCTGCTCGATCACACGTTCGTCAAGGTCAGAGACGCCGTCGGCTTTCACTCCCAGGCACATCTTTCATTCCTGAAAGCCTCCAGTATTGAAGCTGCTGTCTTCTCCCCTGCAGGTGTGTACCGACGAAGAGTGAACGGACCCCCCGACGAGTCTTTTCAGGTTTACAAATGGAAGCACTACTGTACACGCTGTCGGCAAGAGACGAACAATCTGTGGACGCGGGGGTGGGAACGGCTGAAGGCACATGGACTTAAACTGAGGAACACGTAACGATATCATTTCAGAGGTCAGCTGGACCTTCAGATTGTGGAGGGCGGAGCTGCTGTGTCTGTGTAGTCACAGACCGGGGACAGATATGTGGGAGGGGGGGGTTGCTGTACATAGTGTAAGATTGGCTTTAAATCTTGTATAAACAATATTGTAAAGTTAAAGTAACTATTTGCCAGAAATGTTGTTCTCACAGATGAAGAGACCTTTTAAAAGGCATTGCAGATTTTTTTTTTTTTTTTAATATTTTTTTTTTCTTTTAATAAATGGGTTGGAGAGGGTGGGCGGGGCTTATATCTATGCCACTTTTTAAACTGTTAACCAACAGAACAGTTGCGAACAAGGAGGAGACGAGAGAGAGAATCCCGACTCTGAGCTCTTCTTCAGAGCTGTAGAGTTGTGGCGTCGCCGAGCTGTCCGCCTCTGCCTTTCCATGAAATGAAATGAAATGAACCATCCAGATGTTCAGATGGATCCGCCGCTTGTCCTTTGGCGAGCGCGTGCACTCGGAGGGATTCGTTGTTTTAGGTTTTACCCTTGGCCTTTGCCGAGGAGCAGACGTTAAGTTGGAGCGATGTTCAAGTATGGCGCTTGTTGACGTGACTGAACGGACGAGAAATTTGGGGAGCCTGCTCCCTCTCCCTGCTGCTGAACCTCTCTGACTGTATGAAGGACGACTCGAGGGCTCCTCCTCGAAAGTTAAGCCAAAAAAAAAAAAAAAACAACATCTCACTGCCCCCTTCTGGCGGGCTGCAGTCGTTGAACACGAAAATATAATGGAGGGTGTCGAGCTTTGGCTGGTGGTAGTGGATGCTTTCAGGAGGAAGGAAGTGGAAAAGCGTCGTCCAACCAAACACTGACACACACACACGCACACACAGACACACACCCCATGACTTCTGGTCCTCTGCTGCTCGTACAGTGTTTGCTATGTACAAAAAAAAATCTTAATAAATCAATTGTTTTTTTGTTTTTTTAAAAAAAAACAATGTTTTTAGTCTTTTGCTCACCGATGGTCTTCAACCTTTTGAGTTTGATATTTCTCAATTGAGCTCTGCCCTCTGCTGGAGATTCTTGGTATTGCTGTTTTGTTACATATCTACTACAGTGTACAGTACACCCGCTGAAAATAGCACCATCACAAGTGGTCAATAAGAATCAACCAGTTATATAGTGAGGGCCAGGCAGGTGCAACTTGTGAAATGCAGGGCGGAGGTTAACCAGACATACGAGGGTTGTTCACATTCTGCTAGATTCACTTCAGAGGGATGTTGATATTTTAGTAATTGGATATACTGTTAAAACGACTAAACAATACCCATAAAATCCACGCGAGTCCTTTATATACAGCATAGGGTTACAATAAAAGTTACCATTATGCTGTAGGACTGTTACAACTTCCGAAAAGTTCACATCTGTGCTGTGTTGTGCTGTGTTAGTCATTCAACTTACTTAAAACCTGTCCAATAACTACACGTGAGACTATCCCCAAGGACACTGGATATATGAGGGGCGAGTCACAAATGTTTGACAATTGATAGGATTTATAGGACCTGTGTTCCACCTGCTCAATCATGAGTCACAGACGTAGATCAAGCGCCTTCGTGCAAGTGCAATTGTCTGGTGGTTTCAGTGCCGGGAGTTTAGCAAGAGCAAGAGACTGATGGTTGCACAAGAGCTGCGCAGTTGGGGACATGAAGCCAAGGGCCATCACAGGATGCCACACATGTAATGGCCCCGCCCCACTGAGTGCACCTACAGGTTTCAACCTCGAGCGTGCTCGGGCATAATCAGCTCGACACTCCAGGACAAAGAGTAAAACTGAAAATGCAAATCAACTCAACTCAAGAAAGGGAATGAAAATGATTAAAGGTGACATTTACAAGTCCAGGCAAGGATGCACGAGTTGTATACGGTTTCACGTTTGCCTCGTGCCACGTATATAGCAACAAATTTATGCAAGTAGGAATCTGGCATTTAAGTTATTTTGTTCACAGATTTCCTGTTCATCCAAATTGCTGTTTCTTCCTGCATGGGTGCAGCGTGGTATGAGGCAGTCAGCCTCTTTGTTTATGAAGGTGTGGACTTTGAGGTTGTGGTTCTCTAATCTTCAAAAACATAAAATAGAAATGGATTTACAGGCCTGTTTTATGGTGCGGCAATGAAGAACAATGATAATGCTATTTGAAATACAGCTGTAATATTTAAGGAAGTTTACTCTTCATGCATTTACACAACTTCATTTGTCTTATGCGCTAAAACGTACAACTTTAAGGACCATGCTCTGATTGTGAGTGCATTATAATGTGGTCTGGATGGACACTACTAAAAAGCACCACTAGGGGTCATTTTAGTTTAGTTTCAGATTATTCCCCCAAAGAAACCCTTGAATGAGCAAAAGGCGAAAGCTTCCCCAAACTTTTAATCAAACTCATTTGCCTCTGGCCCCTGTCAATGGAGGCTGTGCTGACTTGCACTCAATTTTGAGCATCACAAAGGGAAATAATTGTACATGTACACATTCCTTTGTGTGCATAAAAAAGCAAAAGCCTCCATTGACAGTGTTGACTTGCTAATTGCTGCAAAGGAAAACAGACATAAACAGCAACCATGACCTCTGACCTTCTGCTACTCATGTAAGAAAACACTGTCAAATCACAATGTACTTCTTCAAAGTATTATTTTTTATTTTTTACTTTCCTGGTTATAAAGCCATTATATTTTGCATAGCAGTAAAAATAGTATCATTTTTTATTTATTTATTTTTTAACATACTGGCTTTTTCATTTGAAGCCAGTCCGAAGCCAGTTCCAAATCATCACTTCACTGCGTGCAAATCTTTGCGGAAATGAAGCACCATTCCAACCCATGTCAGAACTCTTCAGTTTCCAGAAGGAAGCAGCCTGCCACACACCAGCCTCGTGTTTGCTCATGTGCGCTCCCCTCGACTCGACGCTTTAATAGCAGTTTAGTACTTGTAGGACCAGTCGTACCTGCAGCAAATGGGCATAAAGCTGCCGGCTGTTCGCTTTTCTGTTGGCAAATGAGCTGCTCTGATTTGGCAAAAAGCCATTTAGTTGTTGCTCAGCGGAACCGCCTTACTCCCGTAGTTGGAGGCCTGTTTTATTTCAGTCTGGCCAATCATCCAGCGGACGCCGAGGGAAGCTGAAAGGCATTTGGGAAGAGATGATTCAGAATATCATTAGGGCAAGACATTGTTGATCCTGCAAGGGTCAGGATCTATGATGCTGTTAAGTCGGCAATCTGTCGTTGCTAAGACAGTTTCATCCACAGTGGTGGTGCGATCAGAAGTGAACAGAGCTGCTGTTGAATAACATGCTTGGACAGAATTGATGGAATCTATGTTACGTCAACTACATACTCAGAAGGGTGGGTTTGTCTAAGCTAAGCAAGACAATGTCTATGTGATCCCATGGGCATGCTACCAGGAGTAATGAGACTTTTTTCCCCCTCAGGAAAGTAAGCACTTACGTTAGAGTTGTCACATCTGCTGCGTAATGGGACATTCGGATAAAAAAAGAATCTGATTAAATCGAGAAAAAGACTGAGACACCCATTGGCGGCCTTAGAGAATGAAACCAACCTGCGATGCAGAGCACAACGGTGGCCAATATGGTGGTGACGGATCCAGACTGGATCAGCTGGACCAGGATCAGGCAGAGCGGGTACAGAAGCAGGCAGCCCCAGAACAGCCAGTTGATCAGGGACCAGGGCCGGCGAGGAAAGGTCACTACGGGGCCGGGGTACCGCCCCGTCTGGGCGTAGTGCTCCTGAAAGCCGTCCTGTTGACACAGTGAAGTCACACCTTAGGCGTCGTCTGCCGACAGTTACCGCAGCAGAGAGCGCCAGGGGCAAAAATGCCGCCGCCGTGTGCAATGTTTAACGTGAGGCTGATCACACTACTGGGTGTCCTGGGGCAAGAATGGAGTAAAGCAGCTCAGGTAAAGCCAAATCAAACAGGAGGTTTGGTCACAAAGCCCAGGGTCTCCAACAGGAACACGACTTGAGGGAATCCCGCAAAGCTGTTTTGTGCTTGGACCCATTAGCAGGTCACTCCACTTCAGAGCGATAGAGTTCTGGCATTGTTTTCACTGCTTTTTAACAGAACATAAGAAAGTCCCAAAGCCAACAAACACTCAAAGTTCTGGAAATGAACCAATGGTGATGACATGTTTCAGTTTGTGACCACACCCCCAGCTAGCTGAGACTCTGTACGGGTTGCCTTGTTTTATCTGCTATGTGGAAGGTGCTACATTGTATCAGTTGTATCACTATGCCAAACCCGAGTGTTTTTGCACGAGGCTGAAAACAGGAGGAAACTTGCAGTTGGATTTTTTTTTTTATATAAAAGTTGTTGTCTCGTGAGGCTGGAATGAAAAATAAAGATCTGAAAATAGATATAATATGGGACGTCATGTGCAAAACATCAACCTCAGGGAGAAAATAACTTTAAGCTGTAATCTACATTATGATAAGTATTTATGGAAATAGCTGCTGTTGGAGCCCTCTGGGTGTTTTTCCAGCCAACGCTGAGCAGCTCCCCGTGGGAAACAGTGTGAATCCCTCTCAAGACTCCCACTTTTAGCACCCTTACCTTCTCCTGGTAGAGCTTGTGGAGCCAGGCTGCGCACTCTGCCTCGTCCTCTGGGACCGACTCCAGAGGGATACGCCTGCCGGTGAAGAAGGCGGAAGTCAGATCTCTCCGATAAAAAAAAAAGAAAAAAAAAAGAGGTGCAATTACACCACGAGATGAGATACGACAGGGCAGGCGCGCCAGTTTACCTCACGTAGAGGTCGGCGTGATACTTTTTCCCGTTCAGGATATCGAGGAGGGACGGCAAGTCGTTGTTCCTGAAGTTGAGCGTGGAGTCGTAAACAGCTGCGGCTGCGCGAGGTGGGGAAAGCCAAATGCAGCCGTTAGCCGTGCAACTCTTTTGCTTTGCAAATGCGCGAGCGCTTTCTCTCTCTCTCTCTCTCTCTCTGTCACACTCACACGCGCTCACACATCCAGCCCGCAGTGTGCGTAATTCACTGGAAGCCACAGCGGAAACGTTGGATACTCACCAGTTCCTCTGAGGCTTTGGGCAGTTACCCAGAAGCCTTTGGTCCTGGGCAGAAGATGATACTTGAGTTTGGGCAAACCTTTGCTCTCGGCCACCTGCATGCTGACCTGGTGCTTCTTGGGCGTCATGCGGGTGCCTTCACAGAAAAGCAAGAACTGGGCCCCGGGAGGCCGAATGCTGATTATTGGGAGAGCCAGACCATCACACAGTGCACTTCTCAGAACCTGTAATGCTGCAGTCGCTCTGCTTTTGAATGACTTTCACAGGTGTTCAGACGCACCCAGAAGTTTTCAGGGTAGTCGTGCAGGTTCTGAAGGGCCTTCACCACCGTCTTTCGGTCCTCTTCCCACTTCCTCTTGCAGAAAACTATCTCCAGGAAGTACCACATCCAGCCAATTATAGGGACGTAACTCAGCTCCTTCTTGGCTAACACTTTGGAACTCTGGGGACGCACACGTGCAAGACGCGTTAAAAACCAGAAGCTGGCGACCGCGGCGAAGTCCTCTGGCGAAAGCGTTGGGAGAGCGTCTTACCCCGAGAACGCCCAGCCTCTCGCAGTAGGTCCAGCCGCACAAGAAGTCAATTTCAAAGGTGTGGTTGAGGACCACGATGGCGTTCTCCTTCCCATACAGCGGGAAACTCTTAGGGTCCGTGTAGAGCGTGCATTCTGTGCCTGACCACCACTCCAGAACAGCTACCATCTCTTAAAACATCAGCACACAAAAAATAGGTTTAGTCGTGTTGCAAACAGGAATTAGATAGATAGATAGATAGATAGGTAGGCTTTTATTGTCATTGCACAAAAGATACAACAAAATTATATCATTGAATCACATTTAAGTTCAATAAAATTAAATCATACCATAGATATTTTTCATATTGATACTGACAATAATTCCACAGCATAAATGCAGAGTTTACATTTCTGATTTAGCAAAGAAACACAAACAGCTAATCCGCTTATTTGTTAAGCAGTTAGGCACAAATACAAATATACAAAACGCTCATTTCACTTCTGGTGCAGTGCATAAACACAACTGGTTCGACCCACATTCTTTTTGGCAGAGTTAAAGAACGTATATATCAGAACACGGTGGAATCAACTGGCCGCTCTAAAGACGAGGTCACAACCGGCAGCAGATTACACACCGGCCGCTTCACCATAATGCAATTTACACGTTCCAGCTCCTGCTTACATACCAAACTCTCATCAGGCTGCTGTAAACAATGTTTTTTTTGTAGTCATTACAAATCTAATATTCTACATGTTTTTGAGGCATTAAAAACATTTTATTAATCTGCCAGTATTTCTGCAGCAGATTTTTTAACCGAGTATGTGCGTCAGCTGCAGCATCACTGTAAAAGCAAATCGCATCTTACAATTTGTGCAAAATTGACATCAGAAGACAGCACTGTTTTGCTTGTGTGTGTGCCAACTTTGATGCCAGAACTGGAATCACTTTGATGATTTCAGTTCTCTAAACGTCGGCACTGCTTTCAATTGTTTTTCAGTTCTTTTTTTTCTCTTCCATGTTAGTAAAGCATCGAGCATCGAGTCATGAATGTTGCCGCATTGCCACTTACGACTACTGACGCAGTAGCCCAGTCGGATGTTGATCTTGCGGGCCAGCTGCTTGTCGACCAGCCACAGAGGCAGTGTGCAGAGCTGCAGCAGGTTGACAATGAGGCCGCTGATCACAAAGACGTAGCAGATGAAGAGGTGGCACAGGAACTGGGACTTCAGCAGCTGCAGGAGGCCCATTTTTCTGGAAGACGTTAAACAGCGTTGATGGTCAAGACCACGAGCCTCACCCCGGCAGAGTTCAGACGACGCGCATTGCCTCTGGACTCTGATTGACGGAGCTGCATCGTGTGGTGGCGCCCACCGGCTGACAAAAAGACCCTCTGTGACCGCTCTCATGTCATGTGTTTGAATGGGGCCATTTAGCCGGACCGCTCATAAACAGCCAATCCGGTTTGCATTCGGCAGGTCACATGACTTTTCAATGTTTGGGAGTTTGTAATTCAAGATTCAAGGGTTTGATTGAATTATATCAGAATTAGTTGAGAATTGAGAAAAGCAATCTATTAGAGTTTATAGCTTGGCTTTCACTCTAGGTCAGGCTGATTGGACAGAGGATTGGGCAACATTTCCTTTTTCTGTCACTTCCATGTTTCAGATATGTCAACAATAACTGCATGAATAAAACGTAGGCCTACAAGTCTGGTGAGGTTAAATGCACAACAATACAAAGACAGCTGATGGTAGAAGAAAGCTGAAAGTTGATAAAGATGAAGCACCACTGATTGAGGGAGAAAGGTGGATATTTCAGAGAGCACAGAGAAAAACATGAAAACGAAACAGATGGCCTTTACCTGCATTAGACAGAAGTCCTTCCTCAGGCTCTTTCAACTTTCCAAGAATGGCAAATAATGACCATAAAAACAGCTCTCTGCAGTCCTCCCTCTATACGGCCATGCCTTTGGGAGCTCTTCAGCTTGAACTCACATCTTGACCAACGCGATCACCTCTGAGCGAACTTCCCCCACGGGTTCGAAGAGCCACACCCATGTTGAGACCACGCCTGAAACCGGGGATGGAGACCCGGCTTCCTGCTACTGAAGACGCCCTGTGCTGTCAAAGACTAATGATAGATACGACGGACCGGAATGCCTACGTCGACGTCGTCGGTAGGTGTCGTTCAACCGCTGCACGGGTTGCACTGTCACAGTCGATAGCCGACAGTTCCATTCGAATTGAACACTTAAAATCTCGAGTTAAAGCAGCCCTGCGGTTAGCTAACGCGGTACTTGGTCGAGGTAAATATTTTAAGCGCAACTTTCGTCATTAAAGGCGCAATCCTATCTATGGGCGTTAAAAATCTCAGCGCAGTGAGACCTCTTGTCATTTCAACCCACCTTGTTATATGTGGTAACAGGAAAGGCACGAAAGTGTCAGACCGGGAGTAGCATGCGCAGTGAAATCCAGGAAGTACTCGCATCTCAGGTTTACATGGTGCCGGCGGTTCAGTCAGCCCCTCTTGCTACTCCACGGAGAGCAATAAAGGAAAATGCAGTGTGTGTCGCAGTGCACGCATTTTATTTTCTCGTGTGCTGTCACTTTGTCAAGAACTTTGGGAAAGAACGTCACAGTACTGTTTGTTGCTAGGCAGCGCCATCTGCTGGCAAATCACCATACACATACAAAAACTGACACCAAAAAGTGCAACCCTCAAAATGTTTTTTCCCCCCGTTTCCATAAAATTTTCTAAATTTAGTGAGACTAATTTGAAAAATTAGGGAAATATATATAACATTTCCCAGTAAAATCAGCTAAGTTCTTGTCCTAACAAGTTAATGTAAAGGTTCCTTACTATATCCGTTTTCAAATCTTTTCGAACCCAGATTCCACTGCATGACAGCCTTGCTTGATAAACTATTTAATAAACAGTTTCCCACAAATAATAATGACGCTTGGATGCCCTCGCTGATTGAATTTCTGAGTAAACATTTCCCTCTTGCCATAAAGGTTTCTACATGAGAACATAGCTTAAAACAAACAAACACGCAAACAAACAAACCCCACAGACTATCCAATGGCGAAAAACATTATTGAATACGATAGACTTGGATAATTTTTGATTTGCTGGCCCAGTAAGTAAATTAAAAATAATGGAACTCTTTCCCTCACTCTTTCTCATGTTCTTTATTAAGAAATACGTTTTCAGCTGCACATGCAATGAGCATCTCTCTTTAAAAAAAAAAAAAAAAAAACTATTTGTACGAAATACCCTGTTGCACCACATGACATTTGATTAATAATTTATTTTTTGACAACACAGTGACATTTTACTCAGAGGTGTTTCCAAATCGAAGCCCTGCGTATATTCAAATACCAAAGGCAGCATGAGTGCAGCCAGAGTTTCCTACATTGTTTGCTGGTTAACCTCATCCACGATTTAAATGAGTTGTTTTTTTCCAACACTGACGTATGATCAATCACTCTTCTATTTAGAGGGATGAGCTGGTAGTGTTTTTTTTTTTTGGTTTTTTTTTAATTTAATTTATTTAGTTTTGAAAGGAGGTACATGCAAAAAAACCCCACTAGATGTCATCATTGTACATTGTATGGATCGTCCTGTACACTGAATGTCCTCTGCAGCCTCTATTGTACCAAATTTTCATTGCGTCTGTATTGATTTTTTCCCTTTGTAAATTTCAGTTCTTCCATCCATGCTATTTTAGCAGGTGTGAACACCAAAAGGGTGAGAAAGGATAACAAGGGATAGAAATCCAAGCACAAGGAAGCTGCCATGAAAGTAAGTCATTTTTGCACTAGCACATTCAAGTAAGTGCGCTCTTCCTAGGACTCCTATCAACCCAAACACAAGCCCTTATTGCAGCCCTACCCCTAAAGGGGAATTGAAAGGCAAAAGCCTGTGGGTTGAAAGGCAAGTGGAAAGCACAAAGTCGTGAACAAAAATCTCTCTATGTTTCAAAAAAATGTAATAAAGACATGGGGAGGAAAGGATATAGAGAGAAGACAGAGGGAAGGAAATGGATGAAAGCCTCAGGGAAGGAGTGTGTCGCTGGCCAAAGGAGGCGGATCACGCAACCAGAATCGGTGTCGCCTGAAGAAGGCCAACAGAGACCTGAGTCGTGCGAGTTAGGGCCAATGCACTTAGTCTCATGGAATTTCTTGAGGGTAGAGTGACCTGGCCCTGACTGTGATAGATGGGCCATGCATTTCTATGGGATTTTTTTTTAATCTCTATTTTACTCCCCTGTTGTGCTTCACAGTTATTTTGTGATTGTCCTGATAGTCTCACCTGGCCCCTTTTTAACTGACCCTGTCCTCACTGGCTATAATTATGACTGTGCGCTCTTCTACTGGTGATTGTGTCTCAGATCAAATGTGCGCTACTCAAACTTGAGAAAGAGAGAAAAAAATGCTGTTAATTTTATTTTTATTATTTTTTTTAACATCTTTCTACTTTTCGATGAAGTCGAAATCTGCCTCCCAGCATCAAAATTTTGCTCGTTGTGTCAGAGTGCGAGGTGACTCCAAGTGTTTGTGACACAGTTTCAAAATCTGAATTGATGTGTTTACTGCTTTAAAGCTTGCTAACCTCAGCCATTATTCATTCACTGGACTGTGAGCCTTAGTGAAAAGGGGCAAGAAAGGCTTGAGTGGAAAACACATATCACCGTGAAAACACACTTAGCATGTAAAGCTGAAAACACAAACTGTGAGAGCATGAGTGTTTGTTTGCCTGGAAAGAGAGGAGGGTCTCCTTCAAGTTGCACTGACTAGTCGGCGGAAAATTGCAGTTGATATGAGCTTACTGTTTTTGTTTTTAAGATGTGTTTAGAAGTTTGGGGACAACGTCTTACCATGAGAAATGAATTTGTTTCCAATGGACGTCAACCCCCATTGAAAGCAAAATATTTTACTGCGTCGCCCTTCTCCGGCCCTTCTTTGCTGTTCAGGCAATTAGATACCAGTGTCATGAGTCATGTCGTGAGTTTGAGCACAGCTTTCGACATTTGTTGCATGACACGGCCATGCTCTTATTTATCGTCCACTGTTAAATCAGGCAGGGAGGATATAAAAGTAATTTAAAAAAGCTTCCCTGTGAGATCAAACCGAAAAATAAAAAGAGCAGCTGCAGCAAAGCTGGACTACATCTTCCTCTGACACGGGGAGCGCTGGCCAGCTCCAAACTAAAACGTCTGTGTTAATCTTAAAAACGTCTCTTTTGTCGCACCTACAAGGAGTGAAGCTTCTTGTATTTATTAGTTTTCTCAGAAACAACAAGCAAAAAAACGAAAAAAGATTCGCTGACGTGAGTCACCCCTTTGTGGTTGCTGCTGACATCGTAAAGCCAAGACTAAATCAGGTTGCGGAGAGCCAAAGCCAACAGTGTCGGGCCAGGAGGAACTACACATTTGGCTCGGCAACACAGGGGTGATTTGGACGAGTGCGCCGCAAAAAGAATGCACCGAGGATTAAGTAAAATCACAGCACAATTGTGATTTATGAGCCATTTTGCGTCAACGGGCTGCGACTGGCTTTTCACCCCTCTTCCCCAAAACAAATAACCTTTCAATCAGCCAAACGGTGACTGCTTCTCTATCCTCCCTGCATGCTGGACCTTTAGTCTCTGAAACCATCAGATTTTCTTAAAGGTTTCACAATGATAATGATGGTGAAGGTTCATGTGTCCTTGTGCATCTGTAGTGTGTTAACAATGATTGATGCAAAAGGGTAATGGTCCATTTGATTTGTTCATAATCCTGGTGGCCTGTTGGAAGGCGCTGTCTGAGTCCAAATCAGTAGTACCTGTTTCACCACCCGCAGTGACGATGACAGTTGTATCATCAGTGCATTTCATTATGACGTCGTTCTAGTGAGGCAACACAGTTGAGTTTAAAGAGGGCATAGAGAGCAGGGATGAATCTCATTTCTTGTGAAGTTGTAGGGTGTCATTCTTCATTATGCCAACACCCTACATTAGGTCAGGTTCCTGATTTTGACAGATTGTGGTCTGCTTTTAAGGAAATCCTGCAGCCAACCAGAGTCTATAGTTTAGTGTTTGACTTTTGGATAAATGACAGTATTGAAGGTAGAACTGTAATCAGTGTAAAGCTGAATGTCAGCCAGAACTGACCTCTCAAAAGTGATTGAGGTTAGAGTCACTGTCCTGTAATCATTCAGAGAGATCACTGGCCTCCTTTTGGAGACTGGGATAACGGTGGTGATTTCAAGGGAGGTTTATGAGAGATAGATTGAAGATAGAAGTGAAAGCATCAGCCAATTCAACAGTGCAGTTTCTAAGAGCTTGATCTGGTATTTTTTTTTTAATTCAGTCCAGCTGTCTTGCAGGGGTTAATTCTCCTCAGGACTCTGTTCACGTCAGCTACTTTGTAAAGCTAATTGGCATTACACACTGTAGGATGAAATTCCGAGAGGACGGCTTTGTAAAATTACATCTCTGCACCATAAGCAGGTTGCAGACATGCTGTGGAAGTCTTTGGAGTTCTGAGGGAAGGAAAATAAACGGTACAGCTGCGCATCTAGTCTGGCGAAAATCATTAAAGCAGACAGCACAGTCAGCTTTTTCTCTGTCTGGAGATCTGTGGGCCTTGCATAAATCAGCGTGAACTTCTATGAGCTACAATTCGCTCTGACTTTGCGGAGGCTTTAAGTAAGTTAAGCCCTAAACATGATGGAGGATAACAATGTGAGGTGCATGATGTGCATCGGAACGGTAACAAATATAAGGATGTTCTCAGTCTTTGGATTTTTTTTTTTTTTTTTAAATTGTATGCACAAAACTCTGAAACACAGAAGAGGAATTAATAACAGTTCAGACGCGACGTGGGGCTTTCATTTGACAGAGCGGACATGTGCAGTGTGAGCCAGTAATGAGATCCCGATGTACGCTGCGTCTGTTCCTCCCTGGCTTTGACTCCTTCATGGTCGTCCATCACAAGTGGCGGTGGGCCCCACGACACATCCGACTGTCAGTGAAACACTGGGAAGTCTGCCGGAGACACCTGCTCTGCTGCTCCCCGAGGCCCCCTCGCCCACGGGCCAATAAAGTGCCTGTCCGAGTAAAGTTATTCGATCCAGTCCGGCCGCCAACGTGTAGAAAATTAAAAATCCGGCATGGTTGCGCAATTACGCGTCCTCCCTTTCAACTTTCACCCCCGTCTCCTTCTGACAGATGTCAGACTGGGAATTCGAATGCTCAGTCAGCGACAGAGTGATTCAACATGAGGTCATGTGCAGGAGCCAGTTCGAAGCGCAACCGTGCGATAGTTCATTGTCTCCGTCAAAATGTGTACATGATGCTGCAGCGCAAAATTGCAGCAATGTAGATGGATAGATGCAAATTGTAGAGAAAAGATAAACTCCAGCCAGTGCTGCAACAAACCATCCAGTCATTGATGAATGACAGGGACCCATAGTATTGTATTATAGTGTGACATGTCTAACATGTCAGTGAACGTGTCACATGTCAATTCTCCACGTCCATTCCTTACCTTTTTAGCTTGCTCCATTTTTTTTATACTATATTTCTAAAAAATCAGTATCCTGCACTGATTACACTTTAGAGGAGCTGGTCATTCTGGTTTTGCTGCCAGGTATTATAGTTGATTTGAAATTAATTGTGTTTACTTATGAGAATATTTTGTATTTTATAGTTCAAATGCAGTAACTAGGTAAATATTTAAAAATAAATTCAAGACAAGGTTTGAATGCACCACAGACAAACAAATTACCGCAAATTACAATTCCAAGAAGACTGATCCTCTATCCTAATTTAATTAAAGCACTCAAATGTTCACTTTGTTCCTGAGGCACTTCCAAACTATTTGATGACTAGTTTATTATGAGACGATTCATCCAAAATTGAAATCCATTCCTTGCCTCCAAACAAGGACTTTCCACTTTCCACACAGAGCGAGTCAGCCCCCACAGTTACTTCAGCATTTCAGACAAATGACTCATGTTATCTTTTACCAGTTTAGCCAGCCCCAAAAAGCCATCAAGTGTGTGTGCTTTCCCTCCCTACAAACAGCTCATAAAGATTATTCTAACCGTTTGGCAAAGGAAACTTTATCAAGAAAGAAACTGCACTTTTTACCTTTAGTTTCCAACAACCCCAAAAATTTGGCCAAAAATAGAAACTTCAGCGTGTACCTGGCGTTCTGAAGTAGGGTCAGTGGGACTGCACATTTGTTACAAATGCGCTACACAATGGCTGCTATCGATGGAGGCACAACCGTTGAGGTTGATTCCTCAAATGAAATGCAAGGAGACATCATTAGGGATGATTCCTGAAGTCAATGGGTGTTTGGACACCTTCATCTTCTTGACCTGTTTAAGGAAGAGCAGACCACAGACTGTCTGTCAGTTCTATTCTTCAAGGCCATTCACTTTGAAGAAAGAACAAAGGCCAAAGAAAACATAGAACACATTTTTTTTTGGTTTGCACAACAGTGCTCGAGATTTGTTGATGACAGTTGACCTGGAGAGGCAGGTGAAAGTTCCACCACACATCATCACCCAGTCTGATTTCATACCTGACATTGTCTTGGCCTCTGATCTTGTTGGGGTTAGTCATGGCTTTTCAAGCGAGTATAAAGGAGCCAGTTGAGGGGGGGGCAGTTTACGGCCAATGATGCACTTTGCATAAGGGGTACCAACTGAAGGAGAGCTGTAGATAACTGCATGGAGGCAGGAGAGAGGGAGATTCCAGATGGCTCTGGCAGAAGGGTGGAGTGCAGTGGTGGCAGTCAAATACCGCTCGGACATGGTCTGTGGTCTGATGTGCCTTTGTCATGTCGCCAAGGTCAGGGTGTTGAAAATATCCAGTGACTCCAGGAATCAACACTGATGATGAGTCAATATTTGTGCGTCAGAAGATGTGTCCTGTTACCTAATTCCAGTGAACTCTTAACTAATTTGCATACTTAGTAAACATTACTAAATAACAATTAAAGTAATCGAACATCCAGGCCTGCTCTGTTTGTGATGTCTAAATTATATTATGTGTAATTTAACCAGAGACTTAACATTTACTTGTTGGTAAAGAATTATAGCATATTTTCAAGAATTATTGGAACTCCCTTTGCACGGAGAACGGAAAACCCAGACTGATTTTCCAGAGTTTCCGTGATGGGAAAATGGCCTAAAAATGGAAGGGGGGAAAGTGATTGGCTGATATCTTCAAACAGCCTGCCATGTGTATTTTCATGAGTGGCTGTTCCATTACAGCACAGCGCATGCAACAAAGCTGAAAAACCCATCAGAGATGTAAAAGGATACCGTGTGATCACTTGTTTCCACTGGTGAAAAAAGGGAGGGGAGCTTGTAGCATTGTAGTCCCGCTCATAAAGAGCGGCACCGCCTTCACCCGCACTGCTGTTGCATGGGTCCATCAGCCCCCGCCGCTGCCGTGGACATCAACAAAAACCATCCTCAACATGTTTTTAAAGCAGATATAAATATTTTATTTTGGAGTGTATGAATGTATCATCAGGAATAAACATATCTTAAGCCGTTTGCGTCAGTCGTTCAGGAGCTGGAACGCACAGGTGAACACCCAAGAACGTCACTGATCAGTTGGATAAAACTCGGTTAACCAGGCAGAGATCTGGGTATCGTTTGGATTTATTTCAAGTGTCTATGTCGCAAAAATAAAATATGATTTGTTAAGCTCCTTGTTTAGCACTTTCAAAACAGGTTGTCAGATTTTTTTTTCCGACAGCTAATGCAGGACACGTGACCTCAAGTCATCCAATCGGTGCTCACCGTGCATGGCCCTACCATTCTCTTTTTTCACAAGTAGCTTCGTTGTCATTTATTTTGGTCTTCTTCTTGCAGCATGCAGTCGCTCGTTTAATTTTTTTCACAACTAATGTTTTTGTGTGTCGTCTGAGATATGCTATCTACTGTCAGTGAAGACAAATCTCCCTACGGGACAATAAATCAAATCAAATCAAATCGAAAGGGCGCTGATTGTTTATTAAGACCAGCAGAAAACACTTTAATTTGGAACTCCTCCAGATGGATGCTTACGATTTCAGAATTGAAATTTTAGCAATCCAGCATCCATGTAATTATTTTTTTTCCATACATTTAACTGCGGAAGCTCAATTTTTAGTCAAAAGAGGAAAATTGCAGGTTCACTTAGACTCAAGTCTTCAGTCCAAAGTCCGCTTTTTATTTATCAATGTGAAATGTGCTATCTTGGGTGAAAATCCAGCTCTGGTCACCAATACATTTTTTTTCCACTGTTTGTTTTGCATCCTGGTAGCTAACCGCCTAATACACAATTTGACTGCACTGTATGTGACTTGCAGTCCAAGCTCTAACCTTTAAAACTAACCCAAACCACTGGATGAGCTCATTTTATATCATCTTCTCAACAGAATATTTTTGTCAACCACATGCATGCCAGTGTTTTGGGGATTCCTCGGCAGTGTGTGCTGACTCACTCATAGTTTTTCAGTGACACAGAGATACAGCATGTTTTGTTTTTTTTTTCTGCTGTACCTGATTACAATTAAAAAGTCGTTCATTTTGATCTGTTCTTACATTGTAAACTGCTTAATTTGTCCATTTGTGTGTCTTGGATCATTTCTGTGCAAATTCCTCATTGCTATCCAGATACTCCAGTTTCCACACACAATCCAAAAACAAGCACATTCAGCTGACTTGCTACTCTAGATTTGGATTATTGTAGTTGTATTTAGCTAGACACAAATTATTTTTCATGCTTAAATAATTTCTTATATCCTTCTTTTACCCTTAATAAAGTGCTTTTGTGTAAAAAACAAAAACAAAACAAAACTAGTCATTGGAATTATTCTGTATTTAAATGCATTTACACAGACATAAATATACTGTCTTCATGTCCACAGGCCTTATGACATTTTTGTAACTTTAAGATCTGGAAACTCTGTCATCTCACATGCAAGCAGGTTAAAGTGGGTACTTTGGCTCTGTCCGCATGATTATATCGCACCATAAACCTTGACAGTCTCTCTCAGCGCTGAACGTGGCAGAGGACATGTCTGGTTTCTGTCTCATTTGTGAGTCTGCCAACAACTTGCGCGAGGACCAGGATGTTAGTTTTTGAAATTCATCCGATTGCAGGACCATTGCACAAGCATCATACCAAAGGCCTAGTTTTTACTTTCTTTCAGCAGAGATGCAGACCTTCCTCATGTAAATACAATATCATTACCTAATAAAACCACAGGTTTGTATTGTCTTTGCATTTTGTTGCATTTGATGCCAATTGATTACATACATACTACGCCCTAAAAAGTTTCATGAAAAGAGGACTGACAAAACGTACATTCCTGGAAGATGTCATTGAAAAGCCAGGACAAGTATACAGTATATATCAAAGGTAAATGACGGATATCTTGTTTGTTTCTGCCTTTGGAGACAAAGCTTGAGCTTGACCCGGGTTTATTTTTGTAAGTGAGACAAATCAGGCCTTTGGGGGCCTGCTGGTTTTGCGCACTCTGGCTTTGTTTTACGCAAGGTTAGCAGCCGGCCAATACTTCAAAACGTGATTTAATGAGATGTAATGCAGCTGTTCTGCGTTTCACACTGGTGCCATTGAGACCCACGTGGAAAGCAGCCGAAAACCGCCGTCGTTTGTGGGGATCTTAGGCTGCCTACTGTCTTCACAATCTGCAGCCACCTTTAGTAATGATAGATGGAATATACCACTATCTGATTATACAACCCCTTGTTGCATGGGGAAGCTTGTTAAATGTAAACATTTGTCATGGCTTTAACTTCCCCTCCATCTCTTCTTCTTTATTTGCCTGTAGGATTGTGGAGCTCTGATGTCAGCCATCTGCAGCAGTTGAAGTGAAGCATCTCAAACCAGTGAGTAATACCTTGATCCACGCCGACAGCCAGACTGTGTGTGTGTGTGTGTGTGTGTGTGTGTGTGTGTGCCCCCGAGACTGGCAGAGAGAAGGACTGGGGATATTTTCCGTATGACTGGAGCTGGAGGAGCTCGTGCCCTGAAATAAATGGCTTGCTTGATTTTTAATGACAGACCTACTTCTTTGCCTTGCACACTTGCTCCTGGCAGGCCCATCCTCGCTTTGTTCAGCTATGGCCGAGGCTCACCCATAAAAGCCAGCCAGAGGGAATGCACAGAGTTGATTTCACTTGTATTACGGGAAGCAGGGAGTTTCTTGTGGCGATATGATAACAAAGGCAGGTTTTCTAAGATTTGGGAAGACAGAAGTTACTGTGGTGAGTGTGCTGAGGTGAAGGTGCTGGTGAAGAGATTATGTTACTATGAAGGTACTAGTTTCCATCTTTACAGCACACAGCCCAAAGTGTTATCTTCTTTCTCAACCCTTGGCATGGAAGCTAGTGAGTGCACTCTAGGGCAGTCTTAGTCATTTTTCAAGTAAAAAAAAAACCAAATTTAAAAAGAAACATTGAGGATAGATTCAGTATGTTCAGTTTAGGATTAGTCCACCACCAGTTGATTTTTGACTAAAGAGCCACGTATGCCCCTTTTGGCTGGATTGACAGGCCTGAATGCTCAGTCCTACATTTTTTTTTATTTTATTTTTTACCTATATTTAATTGACTGTCAGCCTTTTCCCAATTTACAGGGACCCATATCTCATATATATGTTTGCACCCAGAAACAGGAAATAAAACAACATTGCTTAAACAACGCTGACAATAACAACATTTCGGAATGGATGCGATATTTTAAGAAGGTGGAGAAAAAAGCAAACCTGCTCGCTAGCAGCAGGGATGCATGGATTAGCACATGAAATGACATCAGTGTAATGGTGATGTTTGACTCGCAATGTCGTGGAATCCCATCCGACTGCACTGGTAGATCTTCATATGCAATTTATTTTCACATTGAATTTTATCCACATCAGAGGAAAAAAAATCTGAATTTAATTATATAAAAAACAAGAATTTGTCTCATTAATAGCAATGTTTTGTCATGGAAGTCACATATTTTTGAGTTGTGACGTGTATTGTTTTCTAAAAGTGACAGCTTACCTTTAAATTCACCCTTAAATTCAATTTTGGACAGAAATCGCAATACTACAGAAAATGCTCTTCACGTCTCCTTTATGGCTGCTAAAACTGCTGAGGCTGCGCTGATCTCCTCATTGGAGAACCAGCAACATCAGCACCCAAACACTCCGCTGAAGCTCTTGTGAAAGAAAAACCCCGATCCGTCCTAAGTGCCAACCCAAACGTTTACCATTCGACTTGTGAACTTTTCCGATGCCTTTCGCTGCGCTCTGAGCTACTCCCTGTGCTAAAGGCGTAGCTCAGCAGAAAGCTGCTGGTTAACCGTGTCACACGTTGACATCCTCTGGCAAAGCTGCCCAAGGTTTATGGGCACGAATGGAGTTGCCACGTTGACTATTCCAAGAGCTTTAACCCAAATATCTCTACCACAGAGCTAAGACCGTGAGGTTTTAACTTCCCTACTTTCCCTAATAGTGTGTTGTTTTTTTTCCCCTTCAAGACTGGCCTCCAAATCATTTATTTAACCCATTCACTCCACCGGGTTTCCACACTGTCGGACAGATGGTGAGGATAGAAACCACAGACCAGCTCCTTTTTTATGCTTTTAGACTTACAGTTTTGATGTGAAAACTCAGTTCCACAATATATAAACTTTGCTGAGGTAGCTCAATGGCAGGGAGACTTTCTTTTTTTAGTGACTAATGGAAGTTACCTCCCCTTCCCTCCAATTCAAACAGTTAATATTCTATCATCTATTGTTGTCTTGGATATGGATTAAACAAACGATCTGCACGATTCGGGAAAAGATTTGGATCAATTTGAAACAGAAACAAAACGACTGCACCAAAGTAATTTCTCTTGTGTGTCGTCTGTCTTTTTGAATTTAAATTGGAGCAAAAGCTAAAAAAAAAATTCTTGTGTTTTTCCAAAACTACTTTGGACTTTCACTGTGGATTAGAAGCACATCTTGAACCTAATAAGAAACGGCCCCATTTTGGCGTTGTGTCACATGGCATGCGAAGGAAAACCCTGGTTGTTTTTTTTTTTTTCCATTAAAAACCAAAAACCCCAAAACAATCAGTCCTGCAAAGGATTATCCATGCACCAAATTTTCATATTTGACTACAAAACAATTTATGGGAAATATGCGAGTCATGTCATTCCTTTGGATGACATTTTTCTTATTAACCGTGAACACGCGATCCCAATTGTTTATTTGAAACCAAACAAAACATCCTCCTGCTCCAAACACTCATCACGGCACGTGCAGTGGTCGACCACTGACAACACGACCTAGCAGAGTCACAACTTCTGACTCAACTTTATGTCAAAAACAGGCAGCTGCAGCAGAGAAAAAAATAAAATCAAGAACAAAATGTTATATTCTTCGAAAAAGATTTTATATATTTTTGTGTAACTTTGCTCAGTCAAGAAGTCAGACAGAAATCATACACAAGCTTCTTTATCAATCCTCGTGAATAAAATTGACAAAAAATGTTGTACAAGATATTTATTTATGAAACAGAACAACCTTACACAGATGCTTGTAAAAATATTTTTTTTTAAAATGTCTGATAACACAGGTTTACAAAAGAATTACATTTTGTGCACTGCAAACTTAAAAAACCAAAACAAAAAAACAAACCTACAGACACGACGGCTGCACACTAACACACCCTGCACTAGCATCACGCTGTCTCACGGTTACTTCTCAACACCCTGAGCCTGGGTTTCCTTTTCAAACAACACACTTTTACAAAATACCTTAACTGCGTCTTTAAAACAACACGTGAAATAAATTGAGTATAAAGGGCTTTACTGCATTTTCTCCTCATGACTCGCTTTTCTCTCAGCTGTTGATCTTGCCTCGAAACTTCTGCAGCTGCGTTGTTTTAATCATTCTTTATATTTTGAGCTGATGCCATGCCTTTGATCATTTCAGCTGCAGATCTTAAAAAACAAAACAAAATCAATGTTCCAAATTTTCAGGGTGCTTGATACTGTGCCAGTAGCCTAATTTGCCGCCAGTTTAGGTGAGGCACCAATTTATGAGCTCCAACGAGAGAAGAGTGATGTATCACGCTGAGGACAATGAGGTCCTGTCTGGATGGCGAGGAAAAACACAGCGCGCTCCCAGAACTTAATTTGGCAACTGCCAGGCGAGGCGTAAACACATGTTGTGTTTATTTGTGTAATTACTGAAAGCAGCTGATGTTTAGCCTTTACCACAGCTTTGGGCCACAATTTTCCTTTTGGCAAGCTTCAAAATAAATGAACGAGGAAAGGAAGTGCACAACATTGATCTTTCAACAGCATGACGTGTTATCATGACAGCCGTGTAATTCGATTTTGCATTCTGTCAGTGTAAACAAATAAATAATTATTTACAATCTCTTGCCCCCTCCGAAAAATAAAACAATGCAAAAAAACAAAACAAACAAAAAAAAAACTAGCAGAGCATAAATAATTTACAAAAGGAATTATTATACAAACTTAGTATAAACATCTTTGGCACTTACTGAAATGGCTTAGTTAGGTTGTTCACTCAAGTTTTATGTAAAAAAAAAAAAAAGTATAATTCAGGATGAAAGCATGAGGAGACAGTGAAAAAAATAATGATTATGTTTTGGTTACAGTTTGATGCGATATCATGTGTTTTTCGGCAAAATGAAAACAATCAATGAAGACAAACGGCAATGTTGTTACTTGAGGGTTGCAGCGGATAAGAAACCGAAGGAAAAAAATAAGTAACAACAGCGTGTAAGTGCTGGTACACGAAATCCTTTAACATGGAGGCGTCGGTACGCGAGTTATACGTTGATATTCTGCAGTGGCCTTAAAAAATAATGTCTGCTCTTGTTCAGTTTTTCTTTCCCAGCCTGGGGAACGTGTCAAAAGTGAAAAGTGAAATTGATCGTGGTTTCCTCTCCGGCGGATGGATAAAGGGGGACAACACGCAGAAGTTTGGAAAATCTCATTTAATGTCAAAGCGGACTTCCTGACCATGTGTTTACTTTGAGAGATTCCACTCGTCTGCCGTCTAATGTTTTTCTTCTTCTTCTTCCTTCTCTCTCTCTTCTCTTTTTGTTGGGCTCGATTCAGTTATCTGTGGAAAGATGGAGAAAATAGCTCCCATTTCTGCCATGTTTATTATCAGGACGAGGACGTTCACACGGTCAAAGTGCCAGAGCGCAACAACAACAACAACATGTGCAATGTGTGCGGCGCATAACGTGGCGGTGATTTGCGAGGAGAAGGCTGCGGCCTCGTGTCCCCCCCTCGGCTGCTCAGCGCAAGACACAAAATCAGAAGTCCTTGCACTGACACACAAGGTCTTTCGCAATGCGACTGAGGCATTGCCAAGCTGACAAGCGGAGATGTAGCATGACTCTTTCTGTTTTTTGTTTTTTTGTTTTTTGTTTCCTCCAGCCAATAGACAACACAGAATCGTCTTATCATTACCTTGTGGCCACTGTTGGCAAGTCCTCCTTGTCTGGAGTTTGAAAAGAGACGTTAAAGATGTGGAGAGTGTAAGTGTTGGCACATTTGTTTCCACATTGAAAACACATTTGCTTTAGATACACATGCTGCTCAGATGCTCCTGTTACAAAGGCAGTGACTTAATGTTCTAGTTATATTTAAAAGGTTATTGGAAGTGTCAGTGGGAATAATAAGAAAATAAGATTAAACTAAACTTGAGCTTTGTTTCTTAGAACAGTGAAGTACTTTATTTATTATCTCTTTCAAGCCCTGAACTTTGCAGCGACTTAAAAGGCCAGTGTGTAATATTTAGTAGCAGCTGATGTAAAATGATAATAATGTAAGAAATAATGTGTAAAATCACAAAACCATAGTCCAGATCCACTTTCTGGGTCACAGTAGACAGTTTAAATGCAATATGACTTACTGTTGAAAAGTGTACCCACCCCTTATGTTAAAATACATTATTATTTGTGAATTGAAAAGCAACGCTTATTTATTTTTAGTCACTTTATCAACCTGAATACGAATTTCTTTCACACCTCGTGGTATGAATGTTGATTTGATCATTTGTCTTTTCTGGCATAGGCATATATTTTCTTCATGGGGTAACACACAGCGACTGGAATTTTAAATTTTTTCCAACAAAGTGAAATGTTTCCACTTACCTCTGCACTCATATTTGAGGTCGGAGAAGAAGACCAGCTCTTGGGAGAAAACAAACAGGCCTAATCTTCCACCGGTGAACGTCTTGTCATAAACTGGGCCTGAGTCAGCCATGATCTGTTTACCTTCATAGACCACAACCCTGCAAGATGAAACAAATTGTGATGGAACAAAGCGAACGTTTCGATGAATCAGGGGAATAACTTTCACGACTGGAAAGGGCACGCTGATCATTTGCTGATCATACATTTGGGGCTATTGGGGATAAAACCTTTGGCTACAGCTAATTTCATTTACATTTTATGTTTTGAAATCTTTTCAGTCATATTCTCTTCGTTGTTTGCCATTTTGTTGGACAGCCAGTCAGATTTTATGGGAAACGGTTTTGTCCTCTAATATCTGTCATATGCCCCTACATTATGGATTTAAGTGGTTAAACCTTACCTTATAAAGCCAGTTTTGGGTCTGTGGATGAGATGCCACCTGTAAGCCGTGTAATCCTTCCACCCAATGTTCTTCGGGTCGTGCCACAGAGTACGCACCTACGTTAAAACAGTAGACATTAAATAGATCCACGTCATTCAGAAAAACAAGCTTTTTGGACTGCTGCCCACCTGTCCGGGAGTGTTCCCCGTGTGCCACAAAGCATTCCTGAGGTGTTCTCCAGCACCGGTGGTCGAATTGACCACTTTGAGCGAAACTCCGGAAATTCCAAAGGCCTTGGAGGGCTTGTCCTCCCAGTATGTCTGTGTGATTTGTTTCCACATGACCACATAGAAGCGAGCGCTCGACTGGTACCCGAACACGAAGCCTGCGTAGTCGTCGTCTCTGTCAGTGTTCACGTACATGGTCCCACTGAAGTCCACGGCACTGAACTCGTCGAAGCCTGTGACGGAACATGACATGAAAAACAGGATGAAGGGCCTCTGGGCTCTGCCAATGGAGCTTAAAAAGCAACAAACTGACATGAAATGGTTGATGGACAGCAAACAAATGGTGCTGCTTACCCACTGCGATGCCTGGGTCAGAGTTGGCAGTCTGAACCAGCTCTTTGCCCTGATGTCTGACCACCCAGTTAGGATCGATTTGAGTGGTTCCCTTGGGATCCAAGTGGACCATCTGGAACTTCCTGAAGTCTGTCGCACTTATGGCATTGTTCTCCGGGCACACGTCGAGAATATCCGGGATGCTGTCATTGTCAAAGTCGTCTCTGCAGGCGTCTCCCCTTCCATCGCCTACACAAGAAACACATGAACGCCAGTGAAGCTCTGACCTTATTTAAACTAGCCGTACGTTTTAAAGAAAGCTGCATTCCCAGAGATTGGAAACTTTTTTTTTTTTTCTCATGGCAGCCAATTTGAGTCTCACGATACTCCAACAGCAGCAAACTCTGAGAAGTTCCTCCAAGTTTACATGAAGAAAAAACTGAATGGGGGGAAAAGCCAAAACCTCCCAAGACACTGGATTTCACACCTTTGCCAAGTCTGCTGAGGAAAATCAGTCTTCTTTTCATGTGGTGACAGCTTCCATTGATACTCGAAACTGTCTGAAGTCTATTAGAGCCAGACTGCAGGCCAGAAGCTCCATGGAGGCCAATGACTAATGAAAGAAGGAACTGGCTGTTTTCTCACATCGTCTTTGGTTATTCACAAGGAGCTAATATGTGTCTATTAAACAACCACTATCTGATACAGTTTAAAGACACTGAACTCATCAGTGTCCAAAGACTTCAAGTCCTGTGCAAGTATGTTTTTGGTTATAGACAGCTGTGCAAATGCCAGGTAACCCTGATTCAACAGAGCTCCATAGTATCATTATGGGAAAAGGAAATAAAAACACTGAAGTCATGCATGGTGACATCACCAATGCCAAGTGAGCCTCTGATTTTTTCCACAGCTCCCATATTTCACACCTACTATAGCGAAGCTAATTTTTGAGTGTGAAAAACATCTGGGAGAAATCATACAAAGGCAAAATATGAAGTACACATGCAATGAGTGCATCAAGTCCACTGAGTAGAGAATGTTTGAGAAAACAGGCATCTTGAACTATGGCACAAACTCCAGCTTTTGACAATCAATTCCCAGCAGCTTGTGTTGACGGTTTCAACAAATGTCAACTATGAGGCTACATTACAATTGCTTTTGGGTTTTGTATTTCATATATTGGTGGTTATAAACAGTCATAAAATTGCAACTGTGTAAGATAGATAGGTAGATGTACTTTATTGATCCCAAGCTATTTGTATAAGGGTAGTTTACAGATCTAAATTCAAAAGCACCACATTTATGTAACAGATGATTCGATTTAAGTAAATGCTCAAAATTTCTATGAGGCTCCAAACAATTTGGTACAGACTGACAGCTGAAGTCGGCTAATGATTAATGGGTAGCTTAGTAATCACTGCATCAGGTCACACCACTTACCTTTCCTTCAGCTTTCTCCTAAGTGCCTGGAAAATTGAATTCAATCTCAATCGTCTCTGTGAGTGCCACGTTGCAAGATTTTGAACTGAGGATTGTTTTGTAAAAGTCTGTCTACAAAATGCAATCTTTGTGGTTTCTGAAGCCAAACAGAACTGAGGAATTATTTGACATCTCCGCACAGCTCCTTCCTTGGAAGGCTGGAATGTGTGTGACAGAGGACCCAGGGGGAAGAGGTGGATTGTCACTCAAAAGTAACAATAGTGGTTGCAGTCAAAACAGGGTCATTTAGTAACGTTGAGAGTTTAGTGACTTGCAAACAACCATGGTCTTGAAACAAAACCCTGCGTAAGTTTGAATGCAGTCAACTGAGACCTCTAAGATGTCTTGAGAGTGATCCCAGATTGGTTGTAAGTACCACAACACTGTCTACAAAGTTAAGCAACATTTAGCCTCTACAGGGCTACATCCCTACCGTCAGAGTCCAGCTGGTCCTCGTTGGGAGTCAGTCTGCAGTTGTCCTTGTCATCAGGTATGCCATCATTGTCGTCGTCATAGTCGCACGCATCCCCTTTACCGTCCTTGTCATGGTCAACCTGGTTGGCATTGGCCACATAGGGACAGTTGTCCAGGTTGTTCTGGTGGCCATCCTCATCGATGTCCTGGTTGTTGTCACACTGATCTCCCACCAGGTCATTGTCTACGTCGGTCTGATGAAAGAGAGAAGTCTGAGCATGTCCTGTACCTTGGTATGTGAATGAATGTAACGTTACGTGCACTGGTATCGCATACCTGATCAGGGTTGTGTAGCAATGGGCAGTTGTCACACTGGTCCCCAACTCCGTCCATGTCAGTATCCTTCTGGTCAGTGTTGTACACGTATGGGCAGTTGTCACTCTCGTTCAGGATGCCTGAGGAAGAAGGGCAGGTCATTAGAAGTCAAAGAACATATTAACTGTATTTAATCAGTTTAAGGTTTGGTTGTTTTACCATCTCCATCAATATCCACTGCACAGGCATCTCCTTCTCCATTGTGGTCGGTGTCAATTTGTGCAGGGTTGTGTTCGTATGGACAGTTGTCACAACGGTCGCCAACTTCGTCCTTGTCAAAATCAAACTGGCGAGGATTGTAAAGTAGTGCGCAGTTGTCCTGTTATGGATGAAGGAGTGGTTGTTAGGGAATTGCACACAGGCATGTTCACAGAGTAAAATGTTCCATGTTTTTAGAAAACCCCCGGTACCCTCTCATCAAGAATTCCATCGTTGTCGTCATCTTTGTCACAAGCATCGCCTTGACCATCTCGATCAAAGTCTTCTTGTCCAGAGTTGGGAAGGTTTGGACAGTTATCCTAAAGATTTATGCAATATTTAGGGATATAATGGCCTTGTTTTGATCATAGTCACCATAGGTTTATCAAATGCAGTGAAAAACATACCTTCTTGCAGTGATAAGTAGCATTAGCGCCACACACAAGGTTTTGATTGGGCCAGCCATCCAAGTCGGAGTCCTCTCCACACAGGAAACCATCTCCAGCATAACCAGTCCTACACTCGCACTTGTACATTGGGTCACTGAAGTGACTGATGTAGATACACTCAGCATATTTGTGACAGTTGTGGGTCTTGTCCTTGCATGGATTTTCTGGTTCACAGACCTGATGAGAAACATACAAGCTGATATAGAATTTGTTGCTGACGTGCCCTTCAACGCCTTTGTCATCACTTTATGTTTTGTTGTGGACTGCACGTCCAAGCTGAGTTCTCACTTTAGTCTGACTTGTGCTTTGTTTTTTTGGAAGGATATGACAAACTGAGGGCTGAAGCCAAGTCAAGTTAACGTAATTTTTAAAGAAATTCTGGATAAAGTTCAAACTGGAGCATTTCTGTGTAAAGTTTATTTTATGAAATCCCACTTAATGGATCGTACATCTTACTATGGCCCACTGTTGAGTCTTCATCGGTGCACAAAGTATTCACAGCTGCCACTCATTACCAGAAAAAGAACAAAACACTCGTTCAGATGCCACTTCATGAGCTCATGGAGCAGAGTGACAGCAAGAACAGCCCTTTGATCAAAATTGTGAAATGGAGCTCCGTAAAGCCAACAATGAGACAATTCCCATTCTCCCAAATCAATTTGGGGAAAGTGGGGCATCGTATCAGGGACAAGCAGCTGTGGAGGCCACCGTTTGACAAAATGGTCCACATGGCTGTTATGTAAACCAATTCAGAGTGGAAAGATTCTCCAGAAACACTGAAAATTATGTTTAGAAAAAACTTTGCATGATTTTTCTGAAACATAAAGACTGTTCTATTTAACATCTACAAACAGAATAAAGGCTGTTATTGTCCCATTAATGTAAGAGATCTACGGCATATGTTTGTCATTATGAGTTGTCCAATTTTCCTTCAGCTCCTGTTTGCCAATGCTCAGTCATGGTGAGTTGTACTCAAATGATTGCCCAGGGACTCTTCTTCAATACTCTGTAAACAATCACACTGCGATTTGGGTCAATATAAATCACGAGAGATTTGGAAGTGACATCCAAGAATCCAAACAACTGCTTTTGAAAATCCGCCTCAAGCCAAAGTCAGAGCTTATAATGTTTCCTTTGCAGAATTTTGTTTCCACTATCCCCATTTAAAGAGAAGCCCATCAGTAGTCTTTAACTGCCACAGGGCTAGAGACAGTTCAGCTCACCTGTTTGTTCGTCTTTGCAGCCTCGACACCCATCCCAAAAGGCTGGGTGCCCTTGTAACGTTTCGGGCAGGGCAAGCAATGGAAACCTGGATTGGTGTTGACACAGCGCTGCACACCGTTTACTTTGTAGCAAATGTCAGATACCATGTCACACTAGAGATGGGGAAATGGAATAAACAGCGCAAACATATGCATAAATGAAGAGCCATATTCAAATGTGTCTCATGAGTGTAGACAAAAACAGATTTCATACCTCGTTGACGTCTTCACAGTGTGTACCATTACCACGGAAACCTGCCGGACAGGGACCACACTCCCAGGATCCATCTGGTGAACTGTTGCAATCCACTCCCCCAAAGCACGGGTTTGACAGACAGCCATCTGTAAGAGATTTAAAGGATAAGAATGGAAGTAAGCGAGGGAAATTGATTTTTAACATCCCTGGATGTGATCTGCGTGGTGTGTGGCCAAAATATTAAGCTTGAATTTGTAGTAGCATTTATATCAGTGAGAAAGCTCAAGTTCTCTGTCCCAGTTGTAGACAAACGGCTAAATATACAGTTCTCTGGAATATCAACTATTTTATAGAGCATTTGAGACCTGATGGAGGGAATGCTGTTAGTTCTGCTGTTAATTGATCAGTAATTACAAGAGAACTGAATATGTAAAGCCAAAAAAACAACACGTATCTGTGGGATAAACTAATGTTTTTAAAATATCAAGAGTGATCCATTAAGTGGACAACTGAATATTTCTTCCACCCTTTTGCTCTCATGGCTAAAATACACTGAAGAGTGACTTATACTTACCAATTGGACAGACTTTTTTGTTACAGCTGTCACTGTCACTGGCCTTTCCGATACATTTCCTGCCACCGTACTGAGGCTCCGGGCTGTTGCACTCACGCATGCGATTTTTGACTCCTCCGCCACACGTTACCGAACATGTCGCCCACGGAGACCATGGTCCCCAACCGCCGTCAACTGAAAGGGCACATAGTTAAAGTTTGACACTGAGCTTCCTGATTCCAGGCACATTCGTCAATTGTTTCTGCAGCATGTGAACACCCCCATGTCAAAAGATCCCAGAGGCAGACAGGGAATCTGGCACTTTAATGGTACGGGAGGAAACATATTGTGTTGATTTGAGTTCACATTTCCTGACAAAGCAGCAGGAGGTCAGGCCAAAACACAGAAAATGTTGCCTTGGGGAATCGGCAAGGCTTGAGGAAGCTTGGATGCCTGTCATAAACGCAGCTGTAATGGAGATGCTGCTGTTGAGTTCAGGTGGGTTTGACTCACTGGGACAGGGGTCAGCATGGCAGGCCTGAGTCTCTCTCCCGTTGCCCTCACAGTCCTTGCCTCCCAGCTGAGGCACGGGAGCGTTGCAGTGACGTATTCTGGTGATCTGTCCCTCACCACAGGTCACAGAGCAGGAGGACCACGGCGACCACAAACTCCAGCCTCCGTCCTGACGAACTGGGATTAAAAAACAAGATCGTTATCCCAAGTGCACAGATCTTGTGCAGCTGTCATCCTCTGCGTTTCCACCCGCATAGTTACAGACTTTTATGTTCACAACACAACCAAAACATCTCTGTCACATATGCATACTTCATGATTAATGTATAGCTAAGTATTTATGTTGTCAAGGCCAAATAATCCCCTAGTCATTGGACTGGTTGAACCACTTCCAGACATCTATCGTGAAATAGTAGATTAGAAAATAGCAGTGGAAATTGTATAATGGAATCATGCAGTTTAACTAGCCAACATTTTTGTTTATATATAAAACAAAGTTGCTTAAGACAGTCAAGTTATTGAACATTTGAGGTTTTGCAAGGCAGCCTGGTGGGCTTTATTGTAGGAATTGAGGAATTGGTTTCATATATATGAACTTTTAGTTTTTATTCTTTCAAGGCTTTATTTTTTGTGTTTCTTTCTTTGTGTCCATTCTTCTATTTATCTTGGGTTGTTGGTATCCTTTAGTTACTGCAGTTGGTACAATAGTTACAATGTGAAAAAAAAAGAACTCATCTAGACGCATCTTGTGTCTGGCCATGGCCTAAACCTCGACTATGCTTTGCACTGGAAACTATCGTCACTCGAATGGTCCTGTTTTTAAAGGAATCATGGAGCTTGGGAACTTTTCTTTAATTTTAAGGAGATTGCTGCATATTTCGCTTCGCGCTGGCTTCATTCCCACAGCTTTTTCACGTGCTTCCTGTTCACATGTCTGGCTGCTGTTTGTTTTAAAGGCTGTCTATCTGTGGCCCTGGCGAAGGGCCCGCTTTGCCTGAGATAATTTCATATTTCAACATTAAAGTGGGTGCTACTGGATGCTACATAGTTTAAGTTTCCGTACTGCGTGGTGACTATGATTTTTTTTGCAACGTGGTTTAACCATAATATTGAGTTTTACTGACATTCAGCTGGGGGCTAAAAGTCTATTTACTGTCTTTCCCTCAATTGGCAGTTCTAGAACTTCAGTCCTTGGTTCCACCTACCAACAACTGGTTCTGGAGAGGTTTCAGAGAGAGGTTTTTCAATGTAAAAGCGGTCAGGTTTTATGTAGTTTCATATAGGATGAAATCTGAAAAGAAAGTATATTTCTTGTCCTTACCACGGCTGTCACATCTTGCCAAGCTGCACTTGCGTGTCTGGATGGAGGGTCCAGTGCAGGGATTACTGGTGGCATCACATGAGCGACCCCTTTGCTGGGTTCCTGTACCACAGGTGACTGTGCACTCTGTCCACTCTGACCAGGGAGACCAGCCATCGTCACTACCTACAGCTGACAGAAAAAGAAAAGTGGCATCAAATAATGGCTTACAGGTGATACTGTACTGTATTCTGATCTTGTAAAGCATCACACTATATGTTAATTTGGTATATAATCTGAAAAAAAAACATTTTGCAAAGTGACCATCGCTATTTTGTCCTTGCTCATTTTACTTTGAGAAAAATGCAGTTCTTTGGGCACGTTTAGCCATTTGTTTAAAGTGCACGTGCACATGCTGGGCTTTGTTTACATGTCGTAAAACAAAAGTATTACTTGGTAGTACTTACGCAGACACACTGGGCAGCACTCGCCGTCCACAAATGAGGGGCTGGCACAGGCTACCGGGGGACATGTAATTTGATGGCACACGATCTTGGACTCCTGTCGTCAGCGGAAACAATTTGAGATTCATCACAGACATAGAAAGGAAAATCTGTCTCTTAAATCGGTCTTTTTTTTCGCAGCTGTGCAATACCTGGCAGGTACATTTGGTGCAGCTGTCCACAACCCAGTCCTCCTTGTCGTCAAATAATCGGCCGTCCTGCCAGCACATATTTTTCTCTTTTGTGTTCTTCATCCTCCCAAGTACCTCCTTCATCACTGTGTTTTCCTCTGTCTGTGCACATCAGAGAGAGAATTGCATTCCAGATGAGTGATCAATAAAATTATATTGGCACTTTTTGTAGGAGGGTTAAGATGACTAGAGAGAACAATTAACAGTGTTTAAATATTTGCATCTAAACAAACAAAAGACAGAAAAAATGTAAGCAGTTAGTTCAACCAGAATTCTATTGGAACCCTTTTACTATCCACACAACTGTTCTGGAGTTTCACAGATGGGAAGAATGCCATCAATGGAAACCAAGCCTTGAACTTCAGTGAAAGAAAACAACAAAATAAAAACATATCACTTTTTTCCCCTATTGCTTGGGTGTTGTCATCCAAGTCTTTTGAGGACCCTTTGTTTCAAGCTGATCTAATATTTCTGTTGTTTCTTTATATTGGAGATCAGGGTCACCACAGGGACACATTGGTTGGAATTCTTTCCATCTGTAGATCTCAGGAGCAGTGATGTGGATTAGAAAATGTCACCAGGACCAACATGGACAAAGGCTGTATGTAGATCATTGAGAGCACAATTCTGAATGTACTATCCTTAATAGTCTTTTTTTAATTTAAATTTGTCATCATCTGATGTTTAGTTGGAAACTGTAGGCAGTTGATAATGACTGCTGTGGTGGTCCACTTTGTAGCCTGCTACCCAGTTAGAGACTATGCTGAAACTTCTTATCAAATTGTTAGCAACTAAATGGTAATAATCAACATCCTGACAAAGTCTGTCTCATCTCATCTCATTCTGTCAATTCTCAGGTCCATGATAAAGTGGGCTGTGTTATTTTAAGATTGTCTGTCTAAAGCTGATTACTGTCTCTCAGCTAACTCCTATCCTGGCCTGGAACGGGGCTGTATCTACTAAGGAGCATTTGTCATCGAACCGAGACGTATCTCCAGCTAGTGCCAGAAGCCTCGTGGTCAAAAAAAGTACTAATTACATCATTTTGTGTTGCAAAAAGAAACAAAATAGCAGCCATGTGAGCAGCTTGAGTTAAGACGGGAACGTTGGCCGAGGAGAATGACGTGACCTAAATCCGCTCCAAACCCTAGTGACCATGTTTACCAAACAGTCAAGATATGATCTGAACGTTACAAGGTTTCCGTAATACGCTCCCTGGAGATCTCTGGCTGAACCCACCGAGCACTTGGAAGTGGATAAACGTGAATGTGTGTGTGTGTGTGTGTGTGTGTGTCTGTGTGTGCTCTCATTTGGAAAGAAGGGAGGCAGCAATGTGTAGCACACAAATGCGAGACACCACTCGGTCTGGAAGAGCCTCGGGGACCCTTCTCATCCCTCCACTTTTTTCTTTTTTTTTTCTTCCCAAGGTTCATGCCCAGACTTTCTTATTGCTGGGAAGCTCCCAGAGGAAACACATGGACTTTTTAAACACAGCCAGACATTATCCTGGACCCCATTGCCGCCAGGGGAACACTTCCTATATTCACATGTAACATGTCATAAAATCTGTCCAACTCCCGCTGCCACAGATGCAGGAGTCAGGCGAGTTCAGCCATCACGGGCGACTCTATAAACACTCCCGCGGCTACTGATTGTTTGCTTTTCAAGCGATGTAGGTTACCTAGTAACCTTATTCAAACCCCTCACCTCCCGGCTGCTGCGCTGAGGGGACCTGACCGTTTGTTTTCCTTAAATGTCAATTCTCTCAGCGGCGTTGATTTTCTTTGCTCAAGCACAGACAGATTTCCTCGGCCTCGCATTCGTCACTCAACCGGGCTCTGAAGAGGAGCGTGGCCATTTGGCCCATGTTTGTTTTAAAGCGAAACGTCAGCCGGCGCTGCGCTTATTTACACTTACCACTTTTTGCAGGCCCTCAATGAGGTTGCTGACCACCACGCGCAGGCCGTTGAGCTCCTGGAACATCGCGCTGAGCTCCTCGCAGGAGCGCTCGCACATGTCGGCGTCGGCCTCGTCCGCCTTTTGCCCGATGACGTTGGTGGTGATGGAGGGGCTCACGTCCACGATCTCTGTGCTCTCGCTGACGACATTGGCGTCGTCTGGGCCCACAAGGACAAGGAAACGGATCAGAGAGCGGAAACGGAAAATGTGTCTCAGATAGACGCCACAACTAAATACAAACAGTTCGATTTTCCGTTTGGCTCTCTGCAACCGTGTGATGACGTAGTTTAGAGAGCACCTTGGAGAACAGATGTTTGTCCCGCGGTGTTTGATTTGTACACATATCTATATGTATATATATAAAGTGGTGATGACAAGCAGAGGTTGACAGAAGCTGGAGGTCGGGACGGTATGCCATTGAGGATTTCAAACAACAGAGAGCCAGGTTCATCCTGGGAAAGGACACTTCATGACAACAACCAACCACACCAGTTGTCATAAATCTCCTCTGCCATTTGAATAAATGTGCGGTCAACAATATGAACTTAACAGACCCCAGGATGGCCACACAGATGGATTTACAAGGAGGCCTAAGTTGGCCGAAGATCGCGGCCTCGTCCTTGGGGCCGGTCAACATGTCTAGATGTCAGCGTGCCACAGGCCTTTTGTTCTTCACAGAGGGGATTCATTCAAAGCGGAAAAAGAAATTTAGAGCAACGTGCGCAGCAGTTGTGACCTCTGAGTGGCAAAAATGGCTCGTCTTGATCTAGGACAACGTCTCGCACGCAGGTGTCTTGCAGTCACTCGAAAACCTTTTCATTTTCCAATCCCTGACCCCTGACTGACTGCGGATGAAAGCAGGAGACTCAGAACCGAGCCTCGGCGGAGTAGCTGTCACTCAAGGCAGCCAGCGGCATATCTGTGTGACGGCTCTGGACCTCGCAATGTAAATTGGCGAAGATTAATGGCAGGCCAAGGACTCTAAATCAGGACGGCGCTCCGGTCGCCCGGCGTCGTCCTGCTTGTAACCAGCGCTGTGTTTTCTTTTCTCTTCAGTCTGCTGGATTCATTCAAATCTCAGCGGGGCTCCATGCTGTGCGTGCACGTGAACCCGTGCCAGCTCGCCTGTTAAAGCGCTCACACATTCTTCTCTGCCTGACGGACACTCTCCAATTCTGTTGAAACGGAAATCCCAAAGTAGAAGCGTAAAAAAAAAGAAAACCCAAGCAAACGGCAACAATCTTAAGCCGTTCAAATTAATAATCTGTTGTTTTTTAGCACAAGGTCGTATGGATCTGTGAGTTTCGTTTGGATTTGGTGAGTGCTTGCCACCGCTGAGACCTTAACTAGCGCCAGACGACACACAGACAAAAATTTCCAGGCCTTGGTAACATTTGTTGAACAAATAAACCCATTCAGTTGAAATTCAAAACTGCTTGTGGCAACAAGAATGCAACACACACACACACACACACACACACGCGCGCACGCATGCATGGCATATGGCTTCGCTTGGTCACAACGGACCAAAAGGTACAGTCTCCAGATTCGGTGCCCTCCTGCAGGGGGACGATCATCTGCTTGTTTACTCAGATGTCTGCGTCTTTCCAGCAGCAGCCGTTCATGGCGTGAGCGCCACTGGACGTCACGAGGCACCATTTCTCATGTGAGCAGAGCCTCAGCTGAGAAAAGTAACCCAATCGGCCAAAATCATGACTTCATTGTGAGTGTGTGCTTGTGCGTGTGTGAGTGCGCGCGCAGCTGGAAGTGGAAGCTCCCTGCTTCGCGCCACCGCGTTCACTTTCTCTTTTCTCTTTTCTTTCCCAGCTCATTATCCCGAGTCCGCTGCCAATAGAAATAAATGTAAGCATCTGCATCTCCTCGGCCTCCCAAAAGCAAGCCGGCCCAACTCAGTCTGTCGCGTCCACACTGCCGCATCCGTAAACATGAAGTCATGCAGGGAGATTTTGCAACATATTAAATCCTGCATGTTTTCTGACTCACTTGAGAAACAAAAAACAACTAGAACAGAATGCTGGATGTTTGGTCATGATGGGCGCTTTGGTTGATGCTTGTCCATAACAAAAGGCAGACCCAAGACTTGGACAATAGCATGCAAAAGAGTTTCCAAATCACAAATTTTTATTTTTTATTCTATTTATGTGTTTCATTTTCCCTCCCCTTTCACCACCCATTAAATGTGTCTTGAAAATCACACAACGTTTGAAAAGCACGACTCCAGTTGGAATGTGGTGCGTTTAACCCCTTAAATAGCCACTATAAAAAGCCACCATTACCTTGCTTCGGGATCTCGCAGTCTCTGCTCAGCAGGACTTCCTCTATTGTGGTGTCAAAAATAAAGCGCACATTCTGCAGAAGGCCCTGTTTGGCGAGAAAAGACGCTTTAAACAGTGACACACAGGGAAAGTCAAGACTCACGCTGACTCGTTTTTGTGCAGGCACAAGGACGCGGTCCAACACAGGCACAATATATAATACAGGAGGTAAAATCTAAACCCTGTCGCCCAAAGTCAGTTTTACAGAAAAGGGGCAATTTGGAGTCTAATTTTAGCGTTCTTTCTGCACACAGAGACAGGGGCAACACTAAGCCAGGGTGGTGCCATGCTTTTTTTTTTTTCCTTTTCCTGGAAACTTGGGGTCAAGTTGCATTTTTTTTCCCCCACTTGGCTTCTGATGGGTAATAAAATATTGCAGTGGCATTTAACTTTTCCAGCGCGAGTGGGTGTGGAGTGGGTCGGGGGGGGGGTCAATTGAGATTCCTGGGAATCCCCTGACCTGCCGCCTCACAAAGTGAAAAGTCTCCTTTGGCCTTACCCTGAAGTGACTCTCTCGGCTGGACCCCTTGGCGACGTACATGCGGCCGCCCTCAGCCTGCAGGTGCTCGTAGAAGGGCTCGTCCAGGATGAAGCTGTCTACCAGGTGGCAGCCCACAAACAGGTTGGCATTTTCCCCGTGCACGTGCAGGGTGATGTTCTTCCACTGCGAGTCGGACACGTCCACGTCCTCAAATTGAACCGAGTTCTGGTTGCCGTCCACCCAGTACACCAGGTCCAGAGTGTTGGTCCGTCCGTTGGACAGGATCTCGAACTGCCGCTGGCCGTTGGGGCCCTCGAAACCCAGCAAGGTGCCCCTGGAGGCGCGGTCCTGCCGCACGTTGGCCACAAACACGAAACCCTCGTTGTTTTGCATCTGCCGCAGGATTTGCTTCAGGATGGGTGCGCTGACCGGGGGCAGGTGGTCGAAGCGGATAAAGCGGTAGGCGGGGAGGTCCAAGTTTTGGCCCCTGAACTGTTTGGCCCCCAGAGTCCTTCGGCTGATGTGGCTGATTTCAAACAAGTCAAATGAGGTCTCGTCTTCTTGCTCGCCATCTGCACACGTGACAAGACGGTAAAGTTGCAGCATGGACAAAAAAAACTGATAAAAAGCACATTTCTCTAAATACACAAAAGCCAATTTTCTTTATTCTCTAACGGCTTAAAGTTGAGTGCAATCTTTTTAAAACTTTATTTCAGTCCCTGAAATAAGTTCCATCATTGTTATACTTCATTACCATCATCATAGAAGCCCCCAAAAATGTATCACTCTGTTGACATCAACTTTACTACTTACCCTGAGGCACAGCAAGGAGGAAATGAAACGATAAGAGCAGCAAGATGAGGCTTCTCTTGAGGATCATGGCTCCTTAAAAAGATACAAAAACGTTTATAAAACTGTCGTTCTTTTTTTTTCTTCTTTCCTATTTAGCTTTGTTTAAAATGTTCGCCAGATGCCGTTTTACAGTCGAATGAATAAAACACCGACAATAAATAAATAAATAAATAAATAAATGATAGCGACGCGGTAGCGATGCAATATGAGTCGAGTCAGCAGCAGCGTGCAGACGTTTGAGTGCGTGCATACGCCAAGTAGTTTGCAGTGTACTTTACTGTCGTCAGTCAACAATCAAATGATAGATAAAAGTTCTACTCACCTGCGGAGTGTTTGATTTTTTTTTTCTCTCGAAATTGTTATGAAGTCAAATTATCCGACATAAAAATAACAACAAGGCAAAAGTCAAGGATAGGTAGAAAAAAAAACTAGTAAAAATAGTGCAACTTATTTTGCCGATCCGAGCCGGCGGCTTGGAGAGAGAAGCGGTATCTCCTGCAACACAGAACCCCGTAAAAGTCCACTTTTGGATCGTCTTCCATCCACAGCGCTGCAGGAGTTGCGGCACCACAGTGGCCGGGACGCCCACCTCCCTCCTCCTTATATAGGGGCCGGCCGAGAGCCTGTCAATCACGGCTGCGCTCCGCTCCGAGCTGCGCCGGCGGGGAGGGGGGGACACGCGGTTACATAATGACGATGCGCGATCGTCCCACACAATCGGGGAGCGGGATGTGGGTGGGTCGGGGACCGGGACCCCCACCCCCCAACTCATCCCCTCCAAGTTGATGACCTCGATCCGCCTTCCTCACCCTTACTAGACACACCATCCCTCCGCCTCTCTCCCTCCTTCCTCCTCCCTGACCTGCAGCCAGATCACTTTCACTGCGGGAAAGAGATGAAACAAAGAGGGTTGTTGAATCGTTCTGATGTATATGGAGAGAAAACAGTCGGCTGGAAGGAAGGAGCTCAAAACCTGCGCTCAACATGTGCAGGACCCGATGCCACAGTAATCTGATGCCTCAGGATGAACAGCGGCGCATTTAGTCAGCACTTTGGTTTGTGAACCCTACGCGGGTCATTGCCTCTGCTTAAACACTTAAGTGTCAGTAAGTCAAGGTTTAGGACTCGAGCAACGCCTGAAATAAGTGCAAAGTCTGAAAGGCTCCCTGAAACAATAGATACTTTGGATGCTTCCACTTTGCTGGCGAGGGGCCTCGTGTCTGGAGATCGTCAGCGTTTTGCCAAAGCTTCCCTGCGTGGTGTCAGAGAAAAATGAGCTGATATAGCCGGTCTCCCAGCACGGATGGATGTCAGTGCAGCACCGGCCTGGGCGCACCCGTGCAAGGGTGCAGCCCGGCGTCCCTCGGAGACGCGAGCCGGTCTTTGTGGAAAAGTTGCGAGGAGCGAAGAGCAAACGGCTTCTTCCTGTAAGCAGATATTCGGAGAAAATAAAGATATTACGATGCTGGCTGTCAGTAAGGGCGCACAGCAGAGGGACCGAAGCAGATCAGAGCGAGGCTGTCTGGAGCTGAGGGAGTCAAAATGCTCCCCAGATTTGTACTCATGATGGATATGCTCGTAAAGCTGTCTCTCGAATAGAGTTTTCATCAATGCAAATATGCCCATTAACAAAAGAAATAACCAACACCAACCTCATGTGTCATCATGATTTATTTTTAATATGTGCACGTGTCATGCTGTTTCCTGGAGGTTCGATCTGTGTGCCTCTCTTGTAAACAACAACAGACTTTATCAGATAAACGTTTCATCGTAGGATTAAGCCTGTTGCTCTATGCAGAGCTGCCTCTTAAATTTTATCTGTTAAAGGGATCCAAGAAAAGTTCCATTAATAAATAAAAAAGAAGAATATCCACCAAAATTGTGTCCGATTTTGAACTGTGCCCAGCCAGTGAACAGTTCAAGAAGCCATCACCTTTCTAGGTCACTTGGATCAAAGCACAATGTGAAGGTTGCAGTGAACACACGCACACATGGCGGTGGAGCTCACCTTCAATATAATTCAAATACCAGAGATCTGGAGGAGACATGAAATGAAATATATGAATGTCAGGCAGGTTCATAAACAGACAATTTTTCCAGTTCTTCTTTCCAAGTTGTTGCTTCACCCTCAAACTGTTTTTTTGTTCTTTTTTTGGGAGACAATAAAAAAGAGAAAAGAAAATAGTTCTCTGTCAGTAAAAAGCACGAGTCCAAACAATAATCTGGGCCTTTGGACAGAGTGACATGCAAATTTCACATAATCAGAAAAACAGTTTTTGGGAACAATATAAAAAAAATGGAGGGGGTAACTCAGAAATTGCGTTGTTAGTGGTCACTTCCAATAGCCTTATAAAATGAGCTCGCCAAATGGTGAGTCATGGCAATAAAACACATATTGGAGTGGCTGACGCTGTAAAATGTTACTTGCATAATCCTCCAAGATAACCCCGTGTCCATGTCAGTCACGGAGCAAGACGGCCCTTTGGTTTGGATGCTGCCCACTGTACTGTGCTTCCTTGCGGTTATGGTTTTGAATAAATGTAGCGCTCCTGTACGTCGTCAAGAATCCCTCAAAGTCTCTAGTAATCAACTCGCAGGGACTGATTTGACTTTTTGGTTAGTGGGTAAATTTATCGCCGCTGTCATTAGTTCACTTTGTGGAGTTGTTGATGATGAGATCAGATGGCGGTGGTCACAGGGTTTATTTGTGCAATAGTGCATTAGCGCTGAGACTTTTAGCGTTGTTGGATAAAAACACAAATATTTGGAACTAAAAATCACCATGGTCAGTTAATCCAGCCATAAGCCGGCAGACATTTGAGGAGCGACTCGTGTTGTGTCTTAACCAGTCAAAATAATTTGGTTGCAACAAATTGTCACAAATTGTGCACATTTCATTGACCTTTGATCTTTCAACTGTATGTATCTGACATATGAGGCCACCTTAATGAGGCTATCGTTATTTTTGATTGCTAACCTTAACCAAAGCCATGCAGGGATTCACAGCACGGCAGCAGTCCAAGAACTTCCTCATGCTACCTGATAACAAGCATCGGCTGCATGGCACCGCAAGAAAGACTTCTTGTTTCCACAGCACTGTGAGTTTGCTTTCGCAGCAGCTGATTTCAGTTTTCATTTCAAAATTGACACCTTGGCCCCAACAGCCGGCATTGCATCAAAATAAGATAAGCAATGTTTGACTTTCACTCCTCCGGACGGTTCGGTGTGACCTACACGGCCTGAGATTTGCTGACATGTCTGACTTCATCAAAGCGCATATTTGGCAGGTGATATTATGCTTGTTGCTCGCGGCAGCAACAGGAGAGAACAGCGGCTACCGAAAACAAAAAATTATGAAATCAGATGGTGCCGCTCAAAAATAGACTTGATAAAGTTGTGTCTAGAGGTGGGAGGAGTCTGGTTCGCAGCCTTTGATATGAGCAGAACAGTTTGATGCTGGCTGACTGCGATGAACCTGTGAGATGCTTGATGCTGGTGATGTTTTTCAGATGATGTGGTGCACATGACCGAACTTTATTGCTAAATTGTTCAGTATCCATACATGGAAAAACGCATGAAAGGCCTTTGGAAAGGTGGAGCAGACCAATCAGACTTCTTATTTTCTGTTACTTGAACCAGGTAGCCAGAGGTTGGGGTTCCTGTTGCTTCCTATTGATGTCCTGTCATCTAGATGGTTGAGATTTGAGGAAATGAAGAAATTAATAATAAATTCATTGAGAAATAATAGTCTCATAAATAACAAATCTTTAACTTTAATTTGCCCATTTTGGTGAATGAATTGGGGTTACATAAGTACTCGCCTTTTCCAGACTTTTTTCTTCTGCCTTTTCTTTCTTAACACAAATGCTTTTTCATTTCTGAGATGTAATGATTTGATAATAACTTCCAGATTCTGCCGTTTTCCTCCCCGCGCTGGTGGGATGCAGGGAGTTACATCAGAGCTGGGACAGATATCGAGCTAATTTATTGGAGCGTCAGGATTTGGATAACGCAGGGGGGCTTTTACTGTGAGAGTGCACGGTATGACTAAGAAATCAAGGCTGAGGTGTGAGAGGGGTTTAGAGAAGAAGGAAAGAAAAAACCTAAACAGCGACTGTTGCGCATGGACACTGAGAGCGAGCGACACAACAGTGTTGTGTGTGAGTCAGAGCACAGAGGAGAAGGAGTTGGAGGAGGAGAGGAGGGGAGGGGAGGAGGAGGAGGAGGGGCCTTGGGTCCCTGGGCACAGAAGGTGCAGCAGCACAGTGGTTCTGCTGCATGAACTGAGTTGTCCTGCACTGCTGCAGCCCATTATGCCCAGTCACAGCGACCCTCAGATCTGTCTCAAGTCCTCACAGCCACACTATATCTAGTTCTCCATCTCAGATACAATGATTAACAAGTCAGAAGGGCTGTTATATTATTCAAAAATACTGCGAATAATGCGAGAAAATGAAAATCTGACGAGGATTCAAGTTTTGAACACAAAAGCTTAAACTGCATATGAAAATATGGCAGGTTTTGGAACACCCGTAACCTTTTACTGTTTTCACTCACTCATCCCCCTCATACTACATTATGTTTCCTGCTGCTTCAAAGTGGTGGCTCGAAACTTTACAAGGTGTCAGTATTGTCTTTACAGCTTGTACTGTCATCGCGCTGCCAAAAGCTTGACATACTGCAAGACAATTGCAGTGGATTTGCTAGAGTTTTAGTCCGTGAGAGTGAAACAGCCCTGACTTAAAGGCGCTAAAGGATCTGTCATAAAGTGGGAGTTGTGTCCTCCTGTGTTATATTTAGGGGAACGCAAACACCCCCTCAAGCGGATGTACTGACTATCCAAAACTCGACTCATCCTCCCAGAACAGATTAGACATAAATTGTATCGCAGGAGTTGTTTTTTCTGAAATGGGAATCAGCTGCCATTTAGAACGGCTTTGGTCAAACCACTCTGCGAATTTTTCCACCCCCAATCCAACAATAATAGTTTTACAATGCAGCTGGATCGCTCCGATCAGAAGTGTAAAGCCTTGTTAATCCATCTTAAAAGTCTCACATCCTCAGCATCTTTTTAGTTGCGAGGAAAACGGAAAGCAGACACACAGAAGAAATGTACCGAGGAAGACAAAAGAAGCCACCCCGCGGTACAGGAAAGCAATATTTGATGTGAAAGAATGGCCCTGATGGTTTTTCTTGGAGGAGAGGATGTTTTCACTTTATTCCAGACTGACTTTGAGTTCCCCCAAGATAACCCTGCTGAGGAAAAAGTAAAAGCAAAACTAATTAATTATCCTTGATTGTGAAAGATTTGTCTAAACACCTTCCAGTTTAAAATACCAAATGTTTTTCCCATGGATCCATGGATTTTTTTTATGACAGCACCAACACAAACAGATTTGTACATACTATTTGAAATAGATGGTACTTTGCAATAAGCATACAGCTCCTGCAAAGACACTGAGGACATTTGCACTGGGCAGGAACTATGTGATGAACAACACTCGGAGTTCCAGCAGAGAATTTCCTGTTAATTATGAGCTTCAGGTTTTGGCATCCTACCTCTGTCTGTACACGGCAAGTATGAGGTATTTGGGGCATATGAGTTTTTGATGCAGCCACAATGAGGGAATAACGCCTCTCTGGTTCATTCGAGGAAACGAAAAGCTGGCAAATGCAAAGCTGAGAAATGCTGCTGCCTTAAGTCACCGCTCAAACCAAAATATGTCGGCCGCGGTCGGATGGCAACTGCACCATCTGAAAATTCAAGCACAGAAAGGCTGGTCGAATACTGTATTTGGGCATTTGTCCCACTTAGATTGATGTCTGCTAAATCTGGTTAACAGCGATGAACAACTTTTTCTCGAGCTGTGTTTTTTGTTTTTTGAAAAGATGTGATCTTGGAAGCATTTATCCCTCCCGGTCAGTAGGTGTTGCCCTCATTCACACCTCACTATTCTATTCCAAAGCTTTCCAAGTTTCCAACAACTAAGTCCCATGGATATTTGTCAGGGTTGAAAAAGCAGGAAAAGCTAGTCAGCACATCCAGTAAGGAACATTTTGTGGCATTAATTTGTGTGATAAATTTAGGAACATTCTCTATCATGTTTGTCATTGTGACATGTTTTTTAGCAAACAGCATCATACAACTGAATTTAATTTCCGCTAATGCTGGCAAGCAATAGTTGACGATCCAGCCAAAAACAACATTGCTTTAGTTCAGCAAAAATGTCAGCTGCTGTTAATTGTTGTGTCATTTGTTTAGAGCTTGGTACATTTAGTCTCAAAGTTTTATTCTTTTTTATTTATAGTTTTTACCGATTGCTGGCCTCAGGGTTCTTATTTTATTTGAAGATTCCAAAGATTTTGCAGGGTTGCTTTGATGGTCTTTTTCAAGGAACTGGCACCTCTTCTGAAGACCACCTGTTTCCTCCATTCCTCCTAGAAACTCTACAAGGATTTTGCATTGATTCAGAAAGATTCATATAAAGACAGATTGTATACGTACATGTATATTTCAGACTTGAGAGTTTATGCCTCGTGTTCTGGATGACACTATTGGCTAGTGATGGGTTATTCCGTCCACGTGAGCACACGGCGGCACAGAGCATTCTAAGCTTGGTACAAAGAGATAGTTTCCTTCATTTTTTCTGCTTGTGTGGCTCCAACTGAATATTTCAGCCCACGGTCACAACGTTCCTGGTGTGAATCACCGGCATGTTTATTGAATACAGAGACGCCTGATGTGGCCTTCAAGCCGCAGATAATTAGATTGTATTTCGTTGAAATTCCAACAGTCATGTCAGTGTTCTTAGTTATGCAAATGAACATAGGAGGAAATGAACAAACCCCATTGCCTATTGGCAAGCAGAAGAAAGAATAAAGTTCCTCACTACCCCATTAAAGTTTGATGAAGTCCAAGTTTTTTGGTTAGCGGTGGTAAATACATACATATTCTCTTTTCTCACTAGATATAATATTATAGCAATCTTGTTTTACGCTCTACTGGGTCAATTACATTGTATTAAAGAAGGCAGAAATCATCTTCAGGCTACAATGTAGCGCAATGGAGAAAGCAGCCCTTGCACCCATTTCTCACTTTTACTCTTGATGTTCCTCACTTCTCGTGAAAGACCGTTATCTCGCTGCTGTCATGTAGTTTGACAAGGCCATTAGTGAACAGCAGGTGTTCAGGAACTACTTCAGCACTGTCATTAAAGAGGCCCCTCATAAGCTAAATCACATGTTTTGATTCCGCTCCACAGTCCACATTAACAACACAGAACCAACAGGAGGCTTTTGTCCCAGATCATTGCTTCAATACCCTTTATCTTCTCTTCCAAACTTATGCATAACTGGAGCCCCGATTTATTTTTTTCTCCTCCCGGCCCAAGGAGATTTCACGTCAAAGAAAAAGAACAGAAGTTTCAGTCATGTGCGTAGCCGTTCCCCTCCCTTCTCTTTGGCTCGCTCTCGCTTCATGAAAAACAAAGGCTCTCATCGTTGGAGGTCCGCGGGGGTTTCATTAAAACGCACATGTCCTGTCGGGATGTGGATGCCGCTTCCTTTATGCAAGACACTCGCGAGAGAAAGAGGAGGTGAAGGTTCACAAATCATCTTAAAGGGCAGAAAGCCAGTAAATGACCCAAATACATTGCAGATGATAATATCGCAGGCATGCAAAGACTTTATAAGTTGGTGTAGATGGAGCTTCTGTCGAAAATGTCACATTATTACCTCCGTGGATGTTTATTCTGGTCCAGTGCACCTCAAAGTGGGACATAGTTTCCTGCCTTTGCGAGTCCTGAAGGGCAACATCATCATGCAGGGGATCAAACGTTGGGCCGATCTGCGGGTGTGGCTATCACGAGCTCATAAACACTTGATTCTTCAGTGGTGAGATCGATCCAGGGACTGTGGCCACAAACAGATATTGTGGAAGTATGCGAGAGCTCTCTATTATTCTGCTTTGATGTGCGAATGTGCACTCACTGAATTTTCACACCCTCTGTGCACTGCCCTCCAGAGTCTCGCACCTTGAATGCAGGCCAAGGCAGCTGTTGCCACTGTTTCATATGCATTTGCAGTCAAGACGGAAACATGACGCTAGCGCGTCTGCTGCTCCGCTGAACGTAAACTGCAGCCTCTGTATGAGTGGGTTAAAATTGATAAAAAATGACAAGCATGAATCAAGAGCAGAATATTGGCAAAGACAGGGAGACTCCTGGAAATTCACCTCCGTCTGAGGGAGTTAAGACAAGGCAGTCAGCGGATTTATCTTTTCATCCCCGGCGTCAGCGTCAGATTATGCATCAAATGCAATATCTTTTCCATCATAGAGAAGGGATGAAGTGGTGCTTGAAATTTCATTCCTTAACAGATAGGTAGAGTTTTCCTTTGGTCGCTCTTAAAGGTCCAGTGAGTAACATTTGGCCTGATTTATGATTTTAATATTGGTAAAAGCTTAACATACTGCCCATGAACACATTAATAAAAGTGAGTACTCACAGTACAGTAATGTATGTTTGTACGTAAGAATATACACAGAGCAAGGGTCGTGCTCCCAGTTAGTTGCCATCTTGCACCGCCAGTATCCAGGTTTGTGTGCGAATGCCACCGCTGGCAAGCTTGCCTTCCTTGGAGAGGGAAAACGAGCAAAAGAGTGCCATCTAATCTAAAATGTGACCACTTGATGTCACCGTTTCTTCTCAAAATCTCCAAATATTAAACACTTAACCTCCAAAGCTACGCAAAGTTTGACCTGATTCTGTGCAGTTAGAGGCTGTTGAGGTACCATCGGTCCTGCATTGCAAGTGTTGTAATGTCCCATGGACATTACAACATTATTAATGTGTGTCCCAGATCACATCTGTACAAAACACTTTTTGCCTTTTGCTCAAAGCATGTTTCGGTCTAACTTGGTAATTTGTATTTATATTTGACATTCTGTGTTAGACACTTCACATCCTCAACAAATGGCATGGTGGTCAAATAGGAATCAGACTTCCATGTTGGTGACAAGGTGGTACAGTAGTTTAAAGAAGTTTGAAGGTTGGACTCCCACCGGTGGCTGCAGTTTCCATGTTTCTCTTGAAGGACATCGCTTCTCAAGAAATTGATTTCCAGTTCAAGTTGACTTTGAGTTCAAAACCATGTTTATCCCCCTTTGTCTGTTCCAAGATTCTTGTTTTATTTTGAAGGTGTTTTTGTGTGTTTACACTCATCATACTCCGCCTTTTAATTACTATGATGTGTTGCACCTGCCTCTCATTTACATGTCCTCTCGTGTATTTAAGTAAGAATTTCCCCCGTTTCTGTGTCACTGCATTGTTCTCTTCTATTTCAGTCTCTTCTCTTCTATTCACCACTGTGACTAGATATGTTATTCAGTATTTTTTTAAAACGTGTTTTGGATTCTTTATGCTTTGTGGATTTTTGGAATTTATTGCTCAAAGGCTGGACTCTTTTTTTGGACTCCAAACTTCAGGTATGTGAGTTCTGTCAATCTTCTGCTGACCTTTTTTCCTCCTGTCAGTTTGCTCTCTCCCTTCCACAGGTGTGATTGAAATATGTGTGGCGCAGTTCTGCCCAGTTTGCCGGTGGAAACGTATTGTCCCATTATATACTTGTCTAAACCTAATCAAGACGTCTTGTGTGACTGTCACACTAACTTTGGTCCTCCAGTGGTTGTAGCTGAAATCGAGCTGTCTGAAGTGGCCAACAATAAAAGTGCAGCAAGACTAAAATGCACGGGCGTGTCACTGCGAACAGTAGTAGCATCTGGCTGTCTGGCAGCCAAAGAGGTCGCACCCAGCTGATGTCATAGCTCCGCACGCTGATCTGTTCAGAAGTGGTAACAGGCAGCCATTGTTGCAGCAGCGCAGCTAGTCCATTAGGAGGAAAACAAAACCTGAGGGCTCGGCCGTTCCAAAGCATGACAGAAGGATGAGGCTGACTGTTGATAAACAGGAGATGACCCGCAGCCTAGGTAAACGCTCTGTCGCTGTGATCTAGGTTGACGCTGAAAGATCAACTCGCGCTGATGACATCACTTTGAGTGCGAGCGGGAAAAAGTGGCCCGGGGGTGGAGGGGGGCAGCGAGTGAGTGGAAAAGGGAGGCTACTTCACGAGAAGAACACAACAGTGCGTTTTAACAGGAACATCAAAACCTCTTTAATCTATTTTTGAGCTTCGAAAAACACAACCCTCGTGTTCCTCTTCGCCAGTAAAATTCAAGCCAGCGTGTTAAAGAGCAGCTCCTAATGAATCCTGCATGGTCCGCGCTGCGGCCTGCTGAACTCATGCAGTCCTGACGGGGACGCCGTGCTCGCCGGCGCTGGTGTGGTGGCACAGAGAAACCCCGTTAGTGGTCTGAAAGAGCCTCAGCTTCCCATCCAGGGTCCCAGTCAGCAGCTGGAAGACACGCAGACACATAGAAACTCACATCAGTGGATGATACTTCACAGAAACTGCTGTAGATCACTCCCCTCTTTTATTGACAGAACGTGCAACAGCACAGCTGGTTCGTATAAATAATTATGCACACAACATTTTTGGTGCTTCACTCGTTCTTCAGTGGTTCTTTCGGGTAGTTGTGATGCTACATAGAACCTCACCTTCATTGCTTCCTCAGTGGTTCCTCAGTGCTTTGTTAAATGGTGGATAGGTGCTATATGGCACCAAAAAAGGTTCCCCAACGATGAGCAAACCAGCTAGACAAGCAGCGTCCATGTGTCAACACAAGTGTGGATGTGGCACACAGACCAAAAGTATTAAGCTCTCTCTGTTGCGAAGAAACAAAAGGGAGGATAATCTCATCTTTGTCTCTCCCCCAGAACAGCAGATGATGGAGAGGAAACATTACCTCAACACTCTGGCAGCCAGTTAGACAACACTGATAGGAGCCGTCCACAAAATGAGACTTAAGTCTAATTTCACATGTAACATCGTGCAATTATCATGGGGTTGTTTTGTTCAACAAGTGTGACGATCTATTTTACTTTGCAAGACTTTCTGGCGGATATGAATAGATTTACAGCATGGAGTTTTGAAAATTGTCAATTTATTTTTTAGTCCACTTGAAATATACTGTCTCTTAAGATTGTTATGTGGAGATGGTTTGTTACCTAGCTTTCTAAACGATTAAAACCTATGGTTTTGACTCTACAGACATTCCCCTCGTAACTATGAATGGCTTTAATCTGTTGACCGTCTCCTAAGAGTAGAATTCATGCAAAAGGAAGGAAATAACTTGTCAAGGAGATGCATGTTGAACTGTTTATGACCCAACTGTATTTGAGAGTGTTTTTTCTGGTAGCTATGAGGTGTCAGGAAAAGCTTTATGTTGTGCAGTTGGCATCATATACGAGTCAGAGGAGGAAGTTGGAGAGTAACAGGGCAGCTTGCACATGAATGGGCCTTGGGTACAGTATCATACAATATAGTTCACACTATAATTTCAAACAGCATTGGCTTGTTTGTGCGAACACCCACATAAGCTGAAGATCATCATTGTCATTTGGTGTTCCAGACTTTTTCCGTCTCTCTTTGTTTTAGACAATTGCAAAACCACAGTATCTTTAAAAAAAGAAAGATAAAACAGTAACTGTAAATACTGAGGAATTGCCGAGAAATTATTTCCCTAGTGAAAAGCAGTTTCCTTCAGGACAAAAAAAAAAAAACACATCCTTCGCCAGCGAGCTAATTCCTGTGCTGGGAAACGGATTCCAAATGGCTCAGATGTGAGGATGACTCAAACAAACAATGAAAACTAAACAGTGGCATATTCACTCGTTCCCTGATGACTGAGAACTGCAGCCTTTTCTCCAGGAGCCGCACAACAGTTTTCAGTGTGTGTCACCGAACCTGCAGTCTGACAGACCATTTCACCGGCCCTCAAGGAGAATCCTTTCACCATGACCTCCTGCCCAATGACCTAAATAAACAATAGCCGCCCAGTCTGGGTCCCGCCCCCTCAGCTGCAGTACCAGCCACTTAAAATTTAAGAGGGTCAGAGAGCAGCGCTATTAGCAACAGCAGCTCTCTTCATGAATGGCCATAGCCAAGAGCATTGGGCTGTGGAGCTGCCTCCACTTCAACACCCCTCCCAATAAAAATGTGGCCTACTGTAAAAACTAAAACACAGTTAAAAAAAACAAAACAAAACAAGAAAAACTAAAACGACAACAACAACAACCAAAAGGAGTGACATCTGCCACATTCCACATTTGCAACCTTCAACCTCCTCCACACAGTGGCTGAGGCAAACCAAAGCTGATGGGGGACTGAAGGTCTTAGACAGAAGTCATAACTTGTTGCTGCAGTGATTCACAGTAGAAGTACAGCAGCGGGTCATGCTGGGCCATGAAGACTGAGGTTCTGAGCTTTCCCTCAAACCCTCCCTCTTAGAAACACATTTCCATATTTTTCTCTCAATTCAAAAGGCAACTCTAAAAGAATTATTTTACAGTGCCAGATGTCAGGAATCCACTCTTGTCATCACTGACAAATACTGCTCCTTTTTTGACTCCTCGCTCACACATCTCAGGTTTGAACATCAAGCCGAGTGAGACATGGGTCACGCAGGAGACAATGTTGACGTTGAAGCTGCATCTTTTATGGATCTCTTGTCGACAGCTTGAAGTCCTCAAAGGATTTTTTTCCCAAATTGGATTTTGGAAGTTGTAACTCATCAAATTTGCATGACATTACTTTGCACGTCTTATATAATCACAGTTGTAGTCAAGACGGTCTGGCTCAGTACTAAGGAAAAAAGATTCCACAAAGAGCGATGCACAGGCTAAAAACGCCATGATGGCTTAAAGTTTTTATGTAGGAACAAAATACTACTTTCAAAAAACTAAAATTGTGAAACAACGTCCGTTTGTATATACCTGTTTGAACTACTGCTCGGCCTTTGAAGATATGAAGAGCAACAACTCCCTGTGGATGGGATTCATCAACTGGCTAACGCAGACATGAAAAATGAGAATATTCCATGATGTTCCTTTCATGCTGAGAGAGGAAGGAGCGGACGGTCTGTCCCAAGGGTTCACCTGCTCCACTGTGTCCATTGTGGTGAAATAACTGCTTGTGAATTATATGATCCCATCGGGATCATTGCAACATATGATTCATTTTATACATTGATCATTCTTTGAAACTTTTGATATTTTGTAACCAAGACATTATGTTATATACATTGAGATGCATGCGTGATTTATGAAAACGTTGGGTGCAATTGAATAAATGTGAGCATTGTTGCAGCTAAACACCATGATAGATTTTTAAGGATGTCATTGTTTTAAAAACCCTCTCACTAAAATGTCTGTCTGTGTCTGTAATATAACCTGACCTGCTAAATGTAATGATTCCTTAATTTGTTACATGTCTGTCTAGGTAAAGTGTGTACAGAAAACCCTTTTGGAAAGAGAAAAAAAGTACAGAACAATGCGGACCAATCTGACTTGAACTGGATATTGTATACAAGGGCAATAGCAAAAATCTGAGTGGCAACACTGAATGTTTCACTGCCCTGTGCTTGAACGTGATGCAGTGTCCAACTCAACCCTTTCCCAAACCATGCGCTAGTCGAGAACCGTCTTTCTTGGAAGCAGCCATCATTTGAAAACTTCCAGAAGCTTTCAGTTTATTCACTTTTTCCCCACAATTCAACACTAATTTCAGAGCCCAAGGGACTATCGTTGCTCCTGTCACACTCAGTTCTGCTGAAAATTCAGAGTGGATCTTGCCAAAAATCCAAGCTTGAAATCCCAGCAAATGGAGCTGCTTCGCAAGGTTATCCAAACCCACTGCAGCAACAATCCTGCGGCGGAGCTTTGGATCGGGATCCTTCATAGTTTCATTGGAAGCACAAATTAGTCAGATCTGTCTCCTCCAGAGGTCTTAAGGGAGGCCACCTGACAGACTTTGCTCATTTGGACGAGTGTTCCACTGTTTCTTTGAAGTCTTACGGGAGGCCGCTTCAGTAAACCCACTCACCTCTCTCGCCCTTCTTGAAGAACGTCTGCCAGCAACTGCTTATGTCTCGCATCTTCCTCTGTGAAAAGCTGAATCGTGTCCCTCTTGTAAAACAAATAGGGATCAGACTCTGAGCAGAAGTGTCAGAATTTAAGACCACCTTCAGTGGATGTAACGTTCGCTCTGACCGCAGCTAAAGCCCCTTGCTCTTCTTTCCCTTTCAGCTGCTACCCTTAGGTGTCACTACAGTGAATCACTGAGACAAAACCAAGGTTTTTGGCCAGTGTGCATGATAGACATCACAAAACCTGTCTAGACAAAAGTCCCCATAAAGTACAGATCAGCATCAATCCATCACGGGAAAACAACGGGTAATAAGAATAGTCGAATTCCTGGGATTATGTGACCCTTGCTAGTGTGTGTGACTTGGAAATGGAACCCAAACTCCCTGTCTCCTCACATCCTGTCCCCCGTCACTGTCCAACTCAATGGAACACAGGCCACTTGCTTCCAAAAAGGCCGTCTTGCCTCAGTCTGTCTCTCACTGCAGTGTAACATTCTGGAACAGTGGAGGGGAGAAGCCCGGTTCCAGCTTTTGTATTTGCTGTCTGGCCTGCGAGCAAAGGGGTGGAGTTTATACTGAGCGCAACATGTGACCTGTCTACTTCTTTCTACACACACACACACCTGTCTCCTGTCCCCAACTGAACCATCCGTTCCACTTGCTAGTCAGCCACTCAAATCACTTAAAGGAAAAATAAGTAAAGTGCTGTGTTTTTTATGACAGATTATTTTTCACATGTAAAAAAAAGATTTCCTGTAAATATTGAGCTGCGCTTCCACAACACTCAAAACCTGTTAGCTTTGCGATGACTTAGAGCCCTACTTAAATCTTTTTATTAGTAATTCATGTTTGCAATTATCTGATGTTTTAAATTTTTAAAAAATCACATGAGCAGAGCATTCAATCAGGGTCTCTGATTGTTTGCCAGGATGGTATTTATGATGAAAAATCTCTTCCGAAATAGAGCAGAAAAAGCAAAATAAAACAGTCATTTTAAAAAGAAATGCATGTCACTAATGGGCTTTGGCAAACGTCACAGAGTTTTCCTTTTCTGTTACCTTTCTATATCCTCAGTGTGGGAAATGGTTTCCAAAAGGAATGTGAGTGTGAGCCGAATAATACTCGTGTGAGATACTAATATTGAACAAGTCAACAGAGTGAAGTGAAAATAAATGCCGGGGTCTCTCTTTACAGACTGATATAAATGGGTATGGGTGGACATGGATGGGTTTAAACCTTGTGGTGGAGCTTCCGGACTGATGGTCTTTAGATTTTTAAGGTGGAGAAAACATAGTGGGAAAAAAATCAGCGCATCACGGGTCTTCACAGGTAAACAGAACTGTCAAATGCTGTTAAAATCACAAAGAACACTATAGGGCATATAGGGCGTATCGGGAACACTTGGTCAATCTGATGGAAAGGACCTATAATTAAGCCTTATTTCAATGTTTCCATAGATCCGTCCAACTACTCATCCATCCATACATCATCTTCTTGCTACCCAGGACCAGGCTGCTCTGTGCCAACAGGCTGTGTGGGATATTCCGGACGTCACCATCCCCAACAAAAGTTCCAGATGTGTTCCAAGTGGGATAATCCAACAATCCATCCAGCCAGTTGTGCGTTGGCCTCCTGGGCTCCTCCCAGCTGGACATGCATCGGCTATTTCATCCTCCAGGCATCCCAATCAGATGCCTAAACCTTCGCAGCTGGCCATATCAAAAGGTAAGAAACAACAGCTCAACTTCTAGCATCCTGCCAAAAGCCAAATTCCCGACTTCATGTCTGAGGCTGATCCCACTCACCTCATGGAGAAAACCCGTCTCGGGGCTCTTGTGTCCATGAAGTCCAGATAAGAAAAGGTGTTCATAGACAGCGGCTGTAGCAGAGATTAGCAAATGAAGCGCATCATACTGCTTCCTTCTTTTTTCCAATAGTGGGGAATAAGGTGAAAGTCAGTGCTGACGCCACAGCAAAACCCTGTGATACTTCAGGTGTCTTGCTTGGGGCGGTAGTTTTCTGGAAAAAGAGTCATTTCTCGGCTGAATCTGATCTCAACCACTTCACATCTGGCATCAGCAGGGGAGATTAAAGAGTTCTGCTCAAACAATCAGAAAGATACTGAACATAAAATAATAATAAAAAGTATTAATAGAGGCTAGAGTTTGATGTTTGGGGGAAAAAAGACAGCATTAGTTGGAAAAAATGTTCTGCCAATACGTCTTTTACTGGGTAAAAACTGTGCCAACAGATGATTCTCTATTTATTACCTTTGAAGAGTCGGACAAGTACCGTTGATCAACATCCCTTCACCCAACAGGAACGCACTGAGTAGTTAATGAAAACTTTTTGAAGTAATCCAGGCAGCTGAACGGCAAATTGCTTCACTGATCAAGACCAACAATGTAAATGATGAATTTCTCGTTTTATCCACTAACTCTTGACAAATGTGACGTTCACTGAACCCCCGTACCAACTTGTGTAAACAAACAAAAAGCATATTTAGTACCACTGGGTTATTGGCAATCATCTAACTTTAGATGTTGTGTCCATTAGCGGTGAATGGAGGAAATTTTTTAGGTGAAAATATTTATAGTAGTTCTTTGATTTATTGCAAACCTGCTGGAGCCCTCATTATTTTCTGTACATTGGGCATGCTTTATTAGCTGTGTGTGTTAAATCTTGGAAGGTTCATAAAGTACAATACGAGCGTGTTCATTAACACATCACAGAGCAGAAACAGGTTACGGTCAGAAAAGGAGATCAAAGTATTTAAGTTGCAAAAAGTGTTTTGTTTATTTATAGATGTAAAACACATCCAACTTTAACTGGACCTTTACAATATTAAAATGCTGTTGCAATTTGCGTAAACCTACAATTGGTGCGCTGCAAGTAATATACTAGTTCCTTTTACTGACCTCCCGACACATTTGATAGCACAAGCCTTTCATGTGTATGCTAATTTTTGCTTTGCAACCCATTTCCAACCCTCAAACAACAGAATGTGCAGAAATTCTAGGAGCCGTCTGTGACTGATGAAGTGCATCTTAGAAATCTGCAGATTTCTCTTTGACCAGTAAATGGCCACGGATCAGACTTTCCACTTTCAAGGTTGGAAATGTGAATGCATCACTGCGCGGCAAAGTTTCATCCTGACGGGGCTACAAAGACAGGCACGCAGATTTAAAACATGTGCGCTCTCTCGAAAAGACGAGCCAACATGAGGTCTCGTGAGATGTCCATCAGAAGACGTTGATATTTATTCTTAAAAGAAGCCTCTCACAAATGCACTTGCGGCAGTGGGGGGAAAAATAGCAGAAGCAAGCAAACAAAAACGTACTGAAAAGAAAAATAAATCAGAAAGCATATGTTGCTTTTCCAGAAATACTCGAGAGGTTTTGTTGGAGAAAAAACACTTGTACTGGTTTAAAGTGCTGCTGCAACCTTTGATTTCCTGTTTCTCTGTGATGGCAATTCAAGATCAACACAAATACATCTGTGGTAGTATTAGCCTCCCTTAGTGCCTTCCTTTATATTTTTTTAGTTGGTCAAACTTCCAATATGTTTTTTCTAATCTAAATTGATATTTAGATTCAGATTTATTGCAAGGCAAAGCTAAGAAAACTACACCAAAGTAATGCAAGATAAAGTACACACAGCAACTAAAACAGTGGAAGCGTTTAAAAATAAGATGGTTTTACTTTGGCTCTTTGTTCAGGCTGCATTTGTAAATTGCAATCTGTTCTTAATTGCTGGGTAAATAATGGTTAATAGTAATAAAGAGAAGAAGAAGAAGAAGAAGAAGAAGAAGAAGAAGAAGAAGAAGAAGAAGAAGAGTCAATATTCAGTTGTCAACCTTAAGACAGAAAAGGGGGGGAGAAATGGAAAATCGAACACTTAATGAAGAAATCTAAGAGCGTAAGTGAACAAGCGTGATCCTGTACATGTCTTTTATCAAGTGTGGAACGATGCAGCCAAGCCAGGCTGGAACAACCCAGCAGGCAGCCAGACATAAAAGCATAAAAGTAGCCCAGTGTAGCGTGCACAGTTAGCAGTCCTGCAGTTTGCTGGCATCGAAATGAAAGTCGGTAAACTAGCCAACGCTGCTTACATGCACAGACCAAAAAGCAATGGTAATTTAAAACAACAACTTGTATTGATTCAAGATGGTAACACTCGCAGCAATGATAAGCGCAAGCTGTTTATTTTTTTTAGGTAAACATGCACAGTGTTCACACGTGTGTTGTGGAAAGTGAAGCTAGCATGACTTATCTTAGTATATTCAGCATTATTCATATGACAAGAGTGTTATTATCTCACTGAAGGTAGACTGACAAAGAACCAACTAATGCTGTACATATATGAATAAACATGTGTCGAGTTGTCTGTAATACCTCGCATATTTGGAGAATTACATAAACCTCAACCTCTAACTGCCACAATTAGCACGTAATTGTTTAGCGTCTCTGTGTTTTGACAGCTAGCCACACCAAAGAGGCGAGGCAGAAAATAAAGTTCTTACCTCTGGTGTTGCAGGATTGAAACTCACATTCAGCACCGTCTCTGTGAATTTTTGAAGTTTGTGGAGGTAGGCGCTGCTTCGGATGTCATACACGTAAGCCTGGAATAAATAAAGATGTAAAAACGGTGAGAGGAAAACATTTTAATAGCAAGGGCGATTTTCTAATATGCAAGTGCACAACCTGCTCATTGTCAGCAACCCTTTTTTTTAAATCTAAAAATGGACGATGGTTGATGGTTTGCCTCTGTGCCACGAACACAAATAAAGACACGTGGGGATGTTTGTTAGCAGACGACAGCTCATCAGATTCCTGCATCTGTTTTGCATTAACTAAAAAAAAACAAAAAATGTTTCAAGCGAGCTCTGTCAAATGGTCCGTGGGTAGAGAATCTGGACAGGTCCAAGACACATGACGTGCGTGGTGCGTACCAGGGCATTAGATACTTGGAAGAAAACGTCTCTTAGAGGAAAGCCCCAATATCACTATCAGAAACTTAAGCAGGCGTAACAGAGACTGGCGTATGGAAACTCCATTTCCACCAAATTTGGAAAAAGTGGGGAAAAAAAGAAAAACGCTTATTAATAATTGATAACATGACAGTGACAACGAGAGGAAAGTCAAAACATTCTATATGTCAGGTGTCCGTGCACAGGTTAACGCCTGACTGCAGTGCAATCCTAATCCACACAAGCTGTTTTTGCCGTTTTGTCTTTTGAAAAATGTGTAACTTGATCTGGGGAGTCGTATTTGAGATTTAAGCCACTTAATTTTTTTTTCCACCATTGCCTTTTTGATATATTAAGACAAGTACAAATGTGTCTGGCCTGTGTAATTCTCAGGGCGGCTACAAATAAGTATGGCGGAGCTCACCACCAATACCCTCTCCCGATTTCCAAGAATCTTTGGAAATGTCGGATCAGGATAGAGATGCTTTCAAAGGTCCGCACTGCGCAAAAAGGTCCCATGATTAATGAAAACCAGAAGCCTGCATTAAGTATTTCGCTACAAGTATTTCACCACTTTGAACAAGCTAACACACAAGTGGAAAACAGAGACAGATAAGGAAGGATTCTTTTTTTCCTAAAAGTGCTTTGAAAGCGAGAGAGCGGCACAGGATGCTGGAAAAGTAATTCCATGTTTCCACTTTGACATTAATTGATTTGACTTCTATGGAAAAAGGCTTGGGTCCAAACAAAAATGTCAAGGTAGAGCGACAGGACTTCACCTGAAACTGGGGTGACCAGAAACTTATTAGTCATGCTTGTAACTCTGAAAGCAATTTAATTAGGTCTTTTGTTTTAGCCCCAAACCTTTTCGAGAAGGAAAAGGTCACTTGTTCCAATGTTGGCGTACGACAGCATTTGTCTTGATAATCTATACAATTGACATAGACAAAGGGTGGAAAAGCAAAATTCCAGAGTGGGAAATTCTTTAATCAAGCTAGGCTAACTTATTACTTAACCACTTGTTTACAGAGCACACAGCATCAACAAAAGTAACTTAGAGTGAATATTCAACCAATTGCTAAGTTTTCCAAGCTTATCCTAGTTTGTTAGCTTGTAATCTTGTACTGCACTATTCATATCTGACTATGCATCCTCTTGGGTTTCTCGATTTGGTAGAGCGGAAAAATTGACACCCTTCTGTAAACTTTTAGGGGATCAGCTGTCAGATTTGCCTTGTAATCTTGTAAGCAAACTGGCCTATTAGCTTCTGCTGAAAGCTTGACAAGCTCCCTTTTCTGTTACGGTTGTCAACATTGGATTGGACAATCTTGGTCTAAGTATGTGATTACAGGTAATTTTCCCCCTGGTTTATTTTAACATCGCAGGATCTGTTTTTGTCAAGCTTTCGTGAAATAAGGCCATACTGATTGCAATATGTTCTCGCTTGCTTTGCTACAGATTTACTAAAATCAGAGAACTGGCAATACTGCAGCCTTGACAGCCTGCGTCCTTCTTGTTGAAGTCGTATTTTATTTCATTCCAGTAAAAGCCCAAATGTATTTGTCGCCTTAAAGCCAAGAACAACAAGAAGGTTGTCCATGGTGGAGACTTGAGATTTTATTGTCTCGCAAAAGGGAAATTTGTTTCCATGTAACTGCACTTTGGAAAAGACACTACAGCAATAACATTAAGTGACTGTAAAACAATCATGTCCAGATACAGGTTGTGCCTGTAGTTTAGAGTGTAGTGATTGTTTTTGGGCAACCACGGCTGAAAGATTTAAGCTTTTCCCAGGGCAACCATATTTGCTATTGGATTTGCAATGCATGTTATGACCTTACTGAGTTGGCAGCGGGTGGACCAATTTAGCTTGGCAGCGGAGCTTAAAATGGCGTTTTCCAGTTTTCCAATTGGTAACAGACAACAATCTAAAGAAGCCAGCAGACGCTGTATAGAAGTTACGTGACTTACACAGTTATCTTCTGAGCCCGTGGCGATGAAGCGGCCACACGGCGAGATGGCGGCCGTGCATGGGTGACAACGGTTGACGTGGTTGTCGAAACGCCGGGCACACCTGGGAACCCAAACACACAATTTTGAGCCAAGTTAAAGTCAATTTGACGCCAGACCCGAGCCCAGAGGGCTGAGTATTTGATTTGACTCTTGTATTTTGAAACCCTCTGGTAGTATTTGGATAAAGCTGCCTAAAGTTTTAAAACCCATAGATAAAATGTTTAACAATCCTTTGCATATAATGCCTTAATCTAAACTCCATTACTCAATGGGTATGAAAAATATTCAATTTCAATTTCTAGAGAACCAATAATATTAATAATAATATATTGAACCAATATTAGAAAGCCTTGTTCACTGGTTGGATGTGCAGTTCCTTCAGGGTCATGCTGACAGTCAGGGTTGTTTATCGGATTCCCTTGTTTCAATCCACAGTGTGGATTTTGCAGGCATGGCAGAGTGCACAATGGACAAGATTCCAGGTTATCAATATCAATGCCCTTTCTGGGGCCTACAGAAGGGGCATTTCAGAGTTGCCACTCGACCCAATCAGCGTCTCTCTGTGCTGCGGGAGTTTGCTGAGTATTGACAAAATCCATGGAGAGAGTTTTACTCAGACTTCCAAGTATTATTTCTAAGAAGTAATACATCATTGTGTTGGTATTAATCATTTAAACATGAGTGATTTGCGTGACAGGCATATCCAGACCCCCCCCCCCCCCACCACCACCACCACCACCCTGCAGACCAACATCTCGACAGCTTGAGGAGAAGCGTTTCGTAGGAAAGGAGAGATGTGACTTAATTGCACTAACAGCTAGTTGAGCCGGTGGCTGACGTGCTGGCAGGGGTCGGACTTGTGAACAGCACCTGTCGAGATCTTGTCATTGACGTCCACATGCTAATGTCATTAAGTTGGTCCCGAAGTAGGTCATATTGTTCGGTCGCCAAAGTGAAGAGCCCGACACTGGCGAGCGAGTCAGGAGCCTTCCAAGAATTGATGCAAAAACTTTACGAGGCTTTAAAGTTGACTTGTCATGAGGACTGTGTCAAAGAGGTGTTGATTTTCGCCATGGATGAAACCTGGACAAGAGAGCTCTGCTCATATTTTATTTCCTGTGGAAAAAACAAAGTTGACGCCCAGCCTCGACTGTTGGACGATGGGAGAATAAACGAACAAAATGGAAAGTTAAGTTTGAATGTAAGGTTTTCCCAGGGTCATTTTACAATTTCTTTAAGCGTCTTACGTGCTTTTTTTGTAAGTCATACGAATGATTTGATGGATGAGGACTCTTTTTCCTCATTTATTCCACATGACATAACCTGTTACTACCCCACTGGTAACCTGTCAGGTTCCAAGGGTCAGCATGGGGCTCCCATGTTGGGTTTGGAGAACACGCTGGGCCAAATATCACAAAGCATTTTTTCTCAGCGTTGCGTAAGACGGCTTGCCGGCATCTGCCTGATGACTAACGCAGACCCACGCCACAGCGAGTCGCTCCGCTCGGGTATTCATGTCAGTCATCGAGGTAATCAGCAGGCCAATCAGAGCTCCTTCGCTGCAGCTAGTGTAGTCCATCAAGTTTCACAGTGACAGCAAATCAGGGGAGGGCTCATTTTTCTTGCACTATTACGTTTTACTTCGTGCAGATACGCACCGTGCGTACGAAACAACTCACCACTGGATGGAACATTGGTGTTACGGAAAGACATCAGAATTGTACACAGGTAGATTGCAGTCTGACGTCCTACCTAATCTGATTTATTTTTTTTTTGAGCATAAAGGCTCGTGTGCAGTGGCTTAACTAAACCTTGTGTAGGTGTGCTGTGGGGATTTAGATTGTTTTCACACAGGCATTGCAACATTGCAGAGACTATAACTGTTCCATAAGGACAATGGTGCTAAGGGTTCCCTCTTTTGGATTTTGTGTTTGTGTGCAGAGAGAGACATCCTCACTACATTTAGGATTGAACACCATTTTTGGTCCACACCTGTGACTCCATCTTGCACTGTGTTGTTCTTATGGTAGTCCTCGAGCATTTTTTTTTTAAATAGAGGCCAATACTTTAATATTAATTAGATTAAGAATTTTTAAAAATGTCACTTTGTTCTTGTTTTTCACATTTTGTAAATCTAATTTACTGCTGTGGCTCAGTTGGTAGAGCAGGCGAGGAAATTGATGGCCGGAGGGTTGGCGGTTCAAATCCTGGCTCCAACTGTCCTTGGGCAAGACACCGAATCCTAAATTGCTCCCAAAGGGGCTGGCAGGACCTTGCATGGCAGCAGCCGCTCATTGGTATATGAGTGTGTGAGTGAATGGGTGAATGAGATGCTATTGTAAAGTGCTTTGTGGTAATGTTAAGGTCCTGGAAAGCACTATATAAGTGCAGCCTATTTACCATTTACCATTTACTGATAGTGTCATCTGAGGAAATAAACCAGGTAGATGTTAAAAGAGACTTGTCCACTTGTACCCTGCTTTCATCCTATGACAGCTGGAATAGGCTCCAGCATGACCCTGGGTGCAGGAGAACTCAGGTATAAAAACTGGAAGGATAGATAGGTTTTAAAACTGTTTTCCTGTGCGCACTAAAGGCCATGTAGAATAAAACAGTCTGACTAGAATGAAGAACAGTCACATGGGAGCCAAATGTAGGTGAAAGTTTATTTTAGCAAAAATAAATGTTAATTTAATTGTCATGCTCCTCTTTTTATGGTTAGTCCTGGCAGAGAAACAGACGAGTAAGTAACACAGTGGAAACATAAATGCTTCTCTGTATAGTCTTTTTTAAGTGCACATATGTTGCAACCCCAGAGGATCTCCAGCTGGTGGTGAGCAAAGTCTGGTAACAGCCCTCAGAACACAAGCAGGCCAAGGAACCAGGTGATAGTATTCATCATATAGCAAGGATGAAATTGAGTGATAAAGCAAAAAAACAGTCTGAGACATTAATAGAATTAAATGCCTGATAATGTCTCTTACTGAGCCAGGAAGAACATTTGGAAATGCAAGAGAGGCCAACTTGAATTATCCGCCTTATATGGATTGATGGATATTTGCCTCCAGCGCCAAAAACAACTCGTCTCAGCGCTGAACTTTGGAAATTGAATGCCGGCCAAGTCAATTATTTGGGCTGTTTGTGCAAAAAGAATGATGTTTTTGATTTAAACATCCGTTAATTTAGCGCTTCCAGGAATTGCACATGGGAATTGACAGTAATCGTTTCTCCATAAATGCTTTGGCGTTTATTGCTTTTGGTTAATTTGATGAAGAAACCACTTAACCAGACCAGACTGAATCATGAATAGAGTTATGAGGAGTGATATTCTAAAAAAGAAGAAAGTAACAAAAAAAAGGGTGCAGTGCGTAGACAGGTCAAGCGCAAGTGCGTCCACTGTGTGTCATCTCTACTTGCATGAACAAGCATGAGAGAAGCTGTCAGTGAGGACCTTCACAGCTCAAGCAGAACTGTCTCATTTAACAGGTCTTGTACATGTAAACTCCAAAGCAGGGACCATGTTGATATTATCTCCCATGTGGCCGGTTCCTTCCAGGCCTCCCAAGCACTGTTGCACTCTGCTAACTTGCTGGAAGTGCTTCATCTGACAAATGCCTTGATGTCTTTCTCAATCCCACTGCTCCCCGTTTTCCTCTGAAAGCTGCCTCGACCGAGCAAGACAAACAAACATTGATCTTCATCTCGGGGGGACGCGCCGGTGTGATGCAATGTGAAGATGAAGCAGTGAAAACATTTTCCTGATTAACAGCAAATAGGATGCAGATGATGCGAGTAGTTGGCCATCAATAATTAGATGACCTGTTGTGATCCGTACTGCCAAATACCAGAAGAATAAAGAGAGAAGAGGAGCTATTGCTTGTGTTGAAAGTTTGAAATCATCAATTAAATTGCAATTACAAGTGAGGGAATGACATCACTGGAGAGAGACGAAGTGGACTTGAATTAGACATGTTTCAGCTTACAACTTAACCTTTTGTTTGCGGATCCCTCTTTAATTTTTTAGATCACTGTGTGATCCTAACAATTCTTGATGGAAGTGTCAGCCAGTCCAAGCACTATGGCAACAACTGTGGCAGCTCATGTTGGCTGCACTGATCAACCCTGCGTGCAGGCTTTGTGTACTGCTATACTCCTTAGTAAATCATTGTTTAAATGTCAAAATTTCAAAATAAAAGGACACACCAGAAACGGTCCAAGAATAAATCTACTGTATATGTATATACACCAATGCTGGAATCAGTATGTTTCGTTTTGACACGGTTGTCTGCTCCTATTTAAAGTGTTAATACTATTGACCAGGCCGTATGATTACATTATGCGTTCTAGTAAACCAGTTGAAAAGTAATTCATGCATTACATGTGTTTGCTGTTATAAAAGACAGGTAAAAACGTATTATTTTGGAAATTTAGCTAAAAAAATCTTCCTGCATATTGAGTCACTGGGATCTCCAAGCCCCTGGCCATTCATGCTGCAGCCTTCTGTTACGGAGATTGCAGTGAGCCGTTGCAAAGGCCCATCTGAAGTTGTGACTATCATGACTAATACACCGTTTTATGATTATGGTCTTCATTTCAGAAGAGTGTGTTTTCCATCATGCAATTACAGATAAAAGAGAAGCGAGTATGCCGTTATGTTTTGGCTCGGCGTTCCGTAAGACCTGTAATCTGACCATTTGGATCTCTGGTGCGCCACGCAAAGCGTTCCAGGAACATAAGCCTGAAGTGAACATCTTCAGATGTCTTGGTCTGTGACCTGGTTATTACATTATACGGTGCCGTTCACCAGCTCCGACAAAAAGGAGGATAATAGTACCAACAGAAAAGGAGGATAATACTACCTTAGCGTGCGCAGGTCCCAAATCTTCACACCATCTGTGACAGCGCTGGTGAGGAAGAGATTGTAGGAGTCCAGAGTTTGTGTGCTGAACATGGAGCCCTGCGCGGACAACAGAAATGACGAGTCAGCGCATGCCTCAATGAAAGAGGTCGTTAATCAAGTTTCTTTTTTTTTCCTTTATCCACTGCTGCATAATCTTTATTCCTGCGATGTTCTGTTTTTGTCAAAACACAGTTCAGTTCATTGGGGGGTTAAAAAAAGGAAAAGACTTGAATGGACACAACATTTCCGTCAACTTGTCTTCTCGTGATCGTTTCCATCTTATGGGTTCACCTATAAATGAAGTTTCCACCTTGCATATGTGCATAAATTCCGCACTGACAGTGAACAAGTCAGACACGGAGAGAGTTCGGTGGTGAGTTTTCTCCTCTTTTTTTGTTTAGATTTCCATTAAGAGTGTGAGAACAGGAGTCTGAGAGGGCATTTCCAGTTTAATTTTCCGAGAAGCCCTGCGCACTGATGAGTTCCAGGTGAAGTTTGCAGTGGAAGCCATGGAAATTTCAAGCGCATGGGTGCGGGGGGGTGGAGAGAAAGCTGCTCCCAGTGCTGCGTTTCCTACTGTTCAGCCGAGATTCGGGAATATGAACTTGGAGAGGTTAAGAGTGATGTTATGTGCACTCACCCAGGCAGGTGGGTGGTGGTGGTGTGTGTGTGGGGGGGTGATCCCTCTGATCTGCAGGCATTAACCCCCGCAGGCCTTAAAAAAGGCCTCTTGGGCATTTTGGATGGGGGGGACCCCCACATTGACGCAACGGCCGAAGCTGAAACAACACGCTGCAGTCTCTCCGCAGCTGTGCGGAAGACAATGGCTGGCGTGACAAAGACCAGGCATCCACATGTTGAAGGAGCGCCGTCAGCTGTGCGCCACAGACGAACGGGTTAATGCCGCTAATCCGTGCCAGTAGCTGCAGTGTGTCCTGCTAATCCCAGCCGGCCTCGGTGTCAAGTATGCACAGAGGTCAACAGGCAGAAGTGACTGCAGGGCCTGAGGGCTACGGGGGTGGAAGAAGGTGCAGGGCAAGCACTTCTGTTGTCAAACTGTGGTTTGCGTGCACGTGACTGACTGAAATTGTTTTTGTTGCATTTGCAATCCCGCTAATTAAAAAAATCTGACAGGACAGTAATCTTCCAGTGATAAATCCATTAAGGATGTTTCTCATACAAAAACAAAACAAATAGAGATGTGGAGAAATGTGTTGCCAGTGCTACAAGAGTGAAAAAAGGTGTTGCAGGTGTGTATTTGTTTGTGTTTTTCCCCCCTTTTCTTGACATAGGAAGCCCAAAATGCTTTCACACATTCGATGTCAAACTTGCTGGAGCCCTTGCAATTTCACAAACTTTGTCACTTTGACCCTTGAATTGTGCGCCGTTTTCACTCGACCTCTAAATCTTTTCAGGTAAGCAGAGCAAACAGGATGATGGGTCCCCACGGAGCAATAGCTATGTTTACATGGACCTGAATAATCGGAATAAAGGCCCAATCAGATTAATCGTGCTTCATGTAAACACGTCAATCGGAAGATTCTGATCTGATCCGGTCCATTTGGAAAGAACGTTCATACCGGAAGAAAGAGAGGGGTGGTTTATGCCGATCATTATTCCGAGTGGCGTCCACGTACACACCCATTCGGATCCTGTCTTCCTGGTTGGGGTAAAATTATCTCCACTGTGCATATGTGCTACGTCAATGTGACGCTTTTCCGCCTTTGCGGCAGCCGGTCGTTTTTCGGCAAGCAGAAAACATGGCAGGTGTGAAGCAAAACTGGCCTGTTGCTGACAAAACTTTGCAGCTGGAAATCTTTAAAATATGTTAACAGACACTGCACCAGGGGGGAGGCCCGAATGATTTATTCTGATTGAACGCTTGGTGCATGTGTACGCACATCATGATCGGATCATTATATTTAGAGTCCATGCAAACAGTGGATTTGGAATTTACGATCAACCAAGGTTTAGATCGGATTGGAGAAATTTGCGCATGTAAACATAGCGAATGTTAGCTGTAGTTTCACACCGCTTCCTTTCACACTGTTTTGCTCCAGGGCTAGAAACCTTAAATAGTGTGTGTCCATGACAATACTGAGACACTGCACCAGTTACACCGCTACTGCTTCACTTTATTTCTGTTTCTATGGTGAGGAAAACAATGATTCGCTCTCTAAGTGGAGATCTGCAACGCCGCCAACGCGCTTTGCGTTACTTTGAGTGACGCTTTATTAGATTCCCCGTGGCACCGTAATAGATGTGGGTGCAGCCCCAAAGCTGTCTGCTAGTAAGGCCATCAGCAAACTGGGGCCAACCTTGGCCCGGGACACTGCTGTGGGAGAAAGACCACATAAACCCCCGAAATGCATCATGGAACAGCGCTAATCCATGGCCATCAACCAGCATGGAATCTCCTCCTGACATCGCCAGCGGCCGTCTCAATCACGACACGCCCAGGATTTACATTCGGTCGCTCAGCAGGGTGAATGATGATGCTGCTGACGGCACATCCTGCCAATCTGTCACGCCAACTTTGGTGAAACCAATGAAACCTCCCTCTGCATCCCATCCAACCACAACCTCCTCCTTCCAGACCACAACCTTAAGACTAACTGCGCCTTATGCAACTTGTGCAATGTACACGCCTTATGCAACAGGAGCGCGTCTGCCAAATAGGTGGGTGACGGTTCTCACCCCCTTCGACCGACACGAAATGGAGCATAATCTTTGCGTTCCGAGCAGGACATCGTTGTGAGGCCTGTCTGCTCTCAACTGTGACGAACTGTCAGAGAAGCTGGAAAGTTACAGTGAGGAAGTTCCTCAGGCTTTACGTCTTGAAGGTTCATGTTATCATTTCATTTTTTTCAATATTGTAACGTGCAGGTTTTTAATACCGACTTCATTAATTCTATTGCGTGTGACGTTTTGAGACGCCTCCCTTATATTATGATATATTGCATTACCGTACAAATCATCAAAGCTTTGAAAGTACTCTTTCAATTGGTAGAGGAGTGCTGTGTGCACTTCTTTGTCGCACATCCAAGACAACTAAAGGGATTTAGTTCTGTTAATTTTTCCTTTCTAACAACAAACCAAAAACAAACCATTGGCATGTTTTGTCAGATGCAGTCACACGCTCTGGAAACACAAAATTGATTTTCTGTAAATTCGCTGAAGCTACACTTGGGAAATCCAAAAAGTGTCTAAGTATAGCCTTACATTGTTCTGCATGATGCAGTGAATGGCTCGACTGTGGGCATCAGGCACCGCTGAGGCAACAGAACCCTTATTCACGTCGAATACTTGAATGGAGCGATCGGAACCGCACACCAGAACTATGTCTGAGACAGCAGTTATGGAAACTCGTGGCAATTTATTGTTTTTCCAAGCTAAAGCCAAGAGGCAACTGGCCTAAGATGTCTAGTAAATAATTATTGTGATAATCTACCAAGATTTAGCTGGTAAATTCATTCTGAAAGGGGGTATAATCTGGCATGTTTTGAAGCAATGTTACATGAGGTGCTTGTCTATGTCAGGAGACAGTCTGTAGTTTCTGGCAGATCTTTTCAGCTCAGCTCAGTTTATCTGGATGGACACTTGGCGCTAAGGCTGAAAAACAATGCACTATTCTTTGTTTCCTCCAGAAAGTTTCAGTGTTTGGTTTGTTGTCAGCGAGCTGCAAACAAAATGCATTCTGTTTGTTGCATGGAAGAACCGTGCTTACCACTGAGGCTTTACAGGAGAAGCCAAGAGAGCTTACTCTTGGTAAGAACAGGCACTCTTTTATAAACCTAACCGAGTCAGAAATTGTCCTTTCCTTTCCTTCTATCAATTTCCAAATTCTCACTGAGACCTTTATATAATCTTTTGGAATCCCCGAATATCTGCCCTTCGCCACAGCCATTGGCGTTAGATAACTGCTGACAGGATCTTACTTATCCCAGTGCAGCTCGGTTCTGCAGATTTATTGGAGGCTAAATGCACTATAAATCCCAACAAGGGGTTGCGATGCAGACATTCCTGAAAAATTAAAGACACCTAAATGATTAACAGGTAAAGCCAGCGGTGGAGGCCTGCGGGGCAACATGCGAAGGCTGATTGCTGTGGTTGACATGGAAGCTTTCCATGGGGATGCTCTGAGTGGAACTACTTTAGGCGTACGTTTCATGTTGCCGTTGGTGTGCAGCCCAAAGTCTAAAACTTCCTACTGTGGAGCCAGTAATAACATTAAAAAAGGATACGGGAGAAGAAATCATTGATTGCGGACGCGGCGGTGATGTCTGTTGCAGATGTGGTCGTGAAGGATCCTGCTAATTTGACGACACTTCGTTGTTGATATCTGTGGGAGAGGGAAGAATGCAATCAATCCTGAAACCGCCGGAGCATTATACATGATTGAAATGTTAGCGGAAACGCTTTGCAAACACCTCATTCTCCATGCGAGGCTGGGATTACCTGGCTGAGGGAGCAGGTTCATGGAAAATTACTAATATTGTTTACATCGATTGGGGAGGAAGAAAGAAACTCACAAAGAAATGACTGCAGACACAACAAGCTAAAGGCACTAATGGAGTCTTTTGTACTGTGATTCCTCAGACCTTCACAATAAACTGTGACCCTTTAGATGTCCAGGTTGCGATGCAACAGCTTAAACTACATTTGTTACTGACAAAATGCGTGTTACTCTCTGACATCCAATGAGTTTAACATAATAATATGAAAATAACACAAAAAATGACACAAATGGTGCAGGATTAAAAAAAAAATGGAGAGTGATGATCGCAACCAAAATGTAGCATTATATTATTGGATAATTGCTTGCATTCACCTTTTGACGTCGTCACGTGTGGTGTCCACGTTGTACAGGTACATGTAAAAGGATGGTCCAGATGCCAGAAGTACAAACTTGTCAAGGTAGTAAAATTGTGCATGTCTGATAGGTTTGGAGAATGTGTTGCCACCCTAATGAACAAAGAAAAGAGGTTTTCATAACAATTTCAAATAAACGTCATACAAATTACAAAAATTACTTGATGTAAAAAAAAAAAATATATGTATATATAAGATACATATCTATTCTTGTCTGACCAAACTGAGACGCGCTAAATGGGAAAATATAGAAATTGCCTCAGTGGAGCAGGCTAAACCATTATTTCTCAAAAAAATAAAATAAAAAATGAGATCTAGAAAATTCTGAGGATGTGCTGTTTGTGACATCCCAAAGGGCCAATTTCGCTTTTGTTCCAGTATTTTTGCACACACAAGAAGTAAAGGAGAGTTTAGTGAAAGGAGAGTTTAGTGACACTCAAAATGTATGTGACAACTCACAATGTATATCCACCAGACCAATTAAGAACATGTGCGCAAACATTGTGGATGCAGTCACAACAGGTTTATTGCCCATAAAGTGTGTCGGCTTCTTTACCACGTGCAGTTAAAGCCCTTCCATCACTGTGGACAATATTGGTGTCTACGTCGTGTTTTCAGCGTTATTTCTAACGCAGTCGTCAGTGGCTTTTTTTTTGGAGCGAGGACATTTTTGCAGCATGAGGTCACTCTGGCTGATGCTCAGTTTCGCTGTTTAAAGTGCACCGGGGTGAGTCGTTGGGAGCGCAACAGCAGTGAGTGAGGACGGGCTCTCACTGTTTCCAGCGGTGACGGTCAAGTAGAAGGAGTGAAACACCGCGCGGGGAATTTACCACAGTGATGGCAGGCTCGCCGCTGCCGTGGCTCCAGATTCGGAGACAGCGATCCTCCGATGCGCTCAGCCAACACTGCCTGTTGAGGCTCCAGCTCACGCTGTTTACCGGCTTGTCGTGCCCTGCAGTGCGACAAAAGTTTCAAAGCAACATGCAATTTCACCCTGAGATTTTCAAGTAGCTGCTGAGACACTTCAGCGGAGTGAGACCCCAAGTGACCAACCGGTCAATTTTGGTTGTCTTAGCTCTGTCGCCCCCTAATGGAGACTATTTTCACTTGCACTGAGCCACAAGTAGATTCCTAGGAAACATTCTTTCCACGCTAACGGGAGATAGTGGCCCTAGATTCAATGTACTGCTCTTTATCAGAAAGAGTCTCTTTCCGTTCATCCATTTTCTGGACTCAGGATTGTTTAGCAGTGGGAGAACATAGCTAAAGCATAGCAGGAGTCAAGAGATAACGAGGCCTTTTAATCTTTTCTCTCTTTCTGCCATCACCTTGGTGTTTTATAATGTGGCTGAAACAAGGATGGCATGTGTGAAATTCTTTCTTGGGAGTTCAATGGAAGAACGCTCCTGCTGAAAACTGGACTTGTCCAGATTTGAAAGATTTGATGGCTGACCAAGAGAATATTTGGATCTTACCTAAGTCTTTCTTGTACAGCCAAGGGTCAAATGGACAACGAATGTAAATAAATAAATAAATAAATAAAAATACAGAGGAAAATCTTTTAACAAACAATTTTATCCTTGAACCATTTTAAACATCAAACCATGTGTTTTTGCTGCGTTTGTGTCCCCTTTGCACCTGTGTACACAGTTGGACTTCCAGTAAGAGAGGATCTGTACAATAGCACCGAGTTGTCGCCAAGACCACACAGGATTTGTTTTCCATCACCTGAGAGAGCAGGGAAACAGACTTTTGTTAGCATTCTTCGGTTAGTAGTGTATATATTATTAGCCAAAAAAGATTCCCATTGTGCTGTCACATCGTGTTTTTGATATTACAGCAGCTGCACCGTCCCACCTGAGTACTGCTGGCAGTAGACTGGTTTGCTGCCAGTGCTTAGATGAATGTGTGGGTGAGTGGGTGCTGCACTGTCTGCCGGATAAGATCTGTGCAGTAAACCTCTGAATGATAAATTAATCAATCAATTAATATGAGCATCTGAAAACCTTTACAACATTTTGGAAATTATGGGCACACTAACTGTTCTCGATACTCACTTCATATTTTTGGTTGCTTCTTTGGAAAAATGATTCTTTTGTTATGGAGCTCAGGTGAGAACATTTGTCTTCTAAAAAATACACACACAGTAAAAAAACAAAGGATGTCTGATTGGTTTCTGGTAAAACACAGCATGAGAACCAAATTCGCAACTGCATTTTAGGTGTTCTCTCAATCCCTCGGCTTTAATGTTCTTAAAATGGAGAAAACTGTCACAACATTGGAAATTTGATGCACTGTTGTGAATTCTGAAAGCCAGCAAAACATTGAAAAGCTTCAGTTTTACTTCTCTTTTTCCCCAATTGGAGTGAAAGCATTTCAGAAATATTGTTTTTGGATAGCACAGCTCATTTACCAAGGAAGCAAGTGAAAGAAATCCAACACAAAAGAACAAAACTTTTTTTGTGTATAAAATTCATTAGATTTGATCAGAAAAATACTGTGGGAAAAAGTATTTCCCTATCTTACCTTGGCGCACTAGTATATCCAGATGATTTCACTTTGGAGTGGAAAACTAGGGGCTGCTCCTTTAGTCCACCTTTGTGGAATAAAAATGAGACATTAGACAGCCCGAAAACCAAGAATCCTTACTGACATGGAGAATATGTGTTCCATTTAAATTAAATGGTTGTCTTTCATAAGTAGAAGGGCCTTATAGAATTATACTGCAATGAATTCTAATTATACTGGGAAAAGGTTGATGCATCATTGGGAAAAAGTGCTCAATACTGTGAACTTTAATTTCATACACATGCCACAAACTCCGAGATAGATGACTCCGCTCCCACTTCACTGTCAACACTTATTACATCACAATGAGCTCACATTTTCCACAACCATTTAAAAACACCCAGGAGTACTCCAACATAAATCTGTCAAATACAGGAAAAACTGCAGAATATGGTCCATTATCTCTTAGCAGCAGCTGAGGGTTTAAATGAGTAGTATACAAAATTGTTTCTCCACACTTCACTGCAGTTGTGCACTGCACGCGGACCAAAACAAACCAGTGCAGGTACGTCCTCAGCAGCCCTCAGTGTATCGCTTTCTACTTCATGACGCCGCCAATTCTGAACATGGCAAAATTTGTTTTAAATCTCAAAAATCTTGATTTTGCATAGATTGTAGCTCTCACACAAATACTTTTCAAATTCCATTTCTCCGGCTGATTGTGACTGATGTGGTGCCTTGCTCGTCCATGTGCTGATTGTTTGCAAAAAAAAAAGAGGATCTAACACCATTAATGTAACGTCTTGGCGACACTTTCACTCGGAATTGTCTAATAGCCCTCTTACCTCCCCTGCTGATGTATAATGGTTGTTGAGTTTAATGGGGCAGTGAAATTCACATATTTGCGCTGACTTGAGCCCACACGCTAGCTGACACAAGGTTTACGTTTCAGACAAATCGTCAAGTTGAATCATTTAAGGGTAAAAAAAAAAAAATAATCACAGTACTCCTGCTAAAACGGAACCCTGCTGCTCTGAAGGGATGCCTGCATATCAAGTTTGAAATCCAGTAAATTCATATGAGCTCGATTTGATTACTGTTCAGCCGATGACAATATTGGCTGATTGATTGATTTCCCTGAAGGAGGACAAACTAAAAGCTTTTGTCATCAAAGAGATGGTTTTGCTATTCACCTGACTGGCCTTAGAAAGATTTCAAAACGTGTTTCAGTGAGAGTGAAGAAATCTGATTGGCCCATGTGACAAACAAAAGGTTCAACCAGTCACTTTCTTTTTTTATGATAGTCTCCCTTATCGAAATATTGTCTCCACTTGTATTTTCAATTAAGGTCTTGATGCCAAGTTCTTCATTTGTTGCCTACAATCTGTTTTTCTGACCATTTGCATATATCTACTTTTAAAAGTATATCAGACATCTGCATTCACAGTACGACCCCCCAAAGCATGGATTAAATTTTCAATACCATTTGGGAAAATGGAAATGAAAAAAGGGAATGTTGAAGAACAGCATGAAACAATTTTCTGTATTCGACGCAGACCAGAACATAAACAAAACTGAAGCTCCATCTTTCTAAAACACTTCTTTTGGGTGCACAAAATGATTATTTTGTAGTTGCATTCGTTTAAACTGTCAATGTAAATGGACTGCAACAGTTACTGTGCACATAACGACCTATAACTACTTGGACGGCGCAAAGATGAGATATCAAACTGGGTCTTGATGGATTTGTTTCCATACCTTTAATGTATTTTTCTTTTTCTGAGGCTCTCTGTGCTGCAGACAAGCCACCCCAATGCAACAGTGTCTTACTGTTGAATGCGGCTTGGCACCATGTGACTGGAATAAGCAGGGACATCCCTGGATGGCAGCGTGCGTCACTCCTCTGTGTACCTTTTTCAGAATTAATGGCTCCCTCACAGATGTGCGAGCGTCCATGCCAGCTCATCGCGGATGCTCGCAGGGACTTTGGGATGGCAACAGTCGAGGTTATTTTCCTCTTTATACACAAGATGCGCAAGTTCCAAAGTCAATCGTAACTTTGGTGTCGGCGCACCGCAGCATTCTTTTCCACTTATTTTTGCGTCAGTTCAGGTCAGATCTGTTCAGGCCCAGAGAATCTGGCGCCGATTGTGAAAGCCGATGCCCTTCAGTTTGTCTTTCTTGGAGTTTTAACGAGCATGTTTGAGAATAAAAATGAATTGTAATTCAGGGAAACTTTCCACACGCTAACAGACCATTTTTTATATTCTTGAGACAATAAATATTTGTTTATTGTTTGTTGATTTATAAAGTGTAAGTGGGTGTGTTTGAAGATTCTCAAAGCTTCCATGCCAACCAACTGGTATCATATTTAAACAAGTGTTGATTACCCACACATCTTGCCTTGTATTTATGCTAGATTTTACATTATGTCATCAAAGTCAATAATGGTCCAAATCATTTTTTGCCATGATCACCATTTCAAGATCATTTATTTGGTTCAGTTTTTTCTGTTTTCTGAAAACATGCTGGAAATGACTTTGAGCAGTATTTCAAGAGGATATGTGCTTGTGCATGAATGTTCAGATTTTCAGCAGCAATTTTTTTTTGTTCTCAGCTTGTGGCTGTCCTAGAATGTACACGAGAATGAAAGCAAGCGAAGAAAAAAAAAAGCCCTGGCTGGGTTCTGGATGTGTGGAGGATTTTACGAGATTAAAAATACACGCCACTTCATGGCTTCTGCGATTTAAAGAAGTGGCAATGATTGGTTTTGCAGTTTGGTTTTCCTGCATTAGAAGAGACTTGGCAACAGCGATCCCAGGAGCTCATACTTAAGACAAACCGCTAACGCTTGCTCCCAGCTGGACAACAGGAGATGGCAAAGCTCAGACCTCCCCTTGGGTTAGACGTTGACTGTGGCCCAGTAAAAATTCAAAATAATTCAAAGAGCATAAACCATAGCTGCTTTATAGTTGTCCATAGGATATCATGTTGACTGGAACCAGACTCACTGCTTTGATTTATTACCTTTACTGACTGTGAAACTGGGGCACACAGTAGGAGCGAGGAGAGAAAACAGAAAATAAGAAAATAGTGATCCAAGGAACATTAATCTAAGACTGAGAGGTATAAGCATGAAACTGAGTTTAGGCCAGTGACAGCAATGGAAATTACATTGTGTGAAAACTGGACAGGAACAAAGTGGAGTGTTCGGTGTGCAGCTCAGACGATCAAATTTACGGTAAAAATTCAAGTTTACTGCAATATTACTGTGAGCTGAAAAGCTGGAAAACCTTTAAATAATTATGTACTCGCACTTATTTAGATTGGGAAATTTATAGGCCACCAGTTGGTCCCAGTTACAAGATTCCTATTTGATTGAGAAGAAATTTGAGTAAGTGGTTTTAGATGTTGCAGACAGTGTATTTATCCAATCACCTTCCAGTTTTTTTTTTCCAGAGTCCTCTCTTTATCCAGCATTAGCTCCTGTCCAAACCGTGAACTCCTATTAGTATATTTCATCACAGTATACTTTCATGCAGTACATTCACAGTAATTTAGTAGGATCACTTAATATGCCTATTTCATTTTTCTGATTTTCAAATATTAAAGACAATTTATCCAGACCATTGCAATCCTGATCTAATCGACCTAATTTAAATACAGACAAGCATAATCTGAACAAGCTCAACAGGCCTTATTCCTCAAAGACTTTTCTTCCTCCTCGGTTTGCCACACTGGCAGATAGTTTATATGCAACACAGCTCCTAAAAGAAAGGAAAAAAAAACAACTCCCATCCCAATCAGGCATTGGATTTTCCAGAGGCAGTGCAGAAATGCCTGGGAGGCAACACGGTGGGTTTCACAGTTTGTAAATGTTTGCGGTATTTCGGTCTGACGCTGCAGTCACGCAGCGCGTCGACATGCTCCTACATTGTCTGGCAGCGCTGGACCTCCCTGGACTCCAGCTGTGGCTAGGATGGCTTTCTCAGCGCTGACTCTTTTCGTACGAGTGCCACGTAAACCGCAGCATTCTGCTCTGTTGGTCTCCAGCAGGATGCAGTCAGGCTGCCAAGTCCTGGCAACAAACCTTAGCGCCAACCGTAGCGTTGCGTTGGAAAGTGGGCTAATTAATTGGAGCAGTGTGCATTTATTAGTTAGATTGTGCTGTAGGTATAGTTGTACAATTTGAATTGCAGACGGAAGACGATGTAAATCCGTAAAGGATTTTCCATCCTCTGTATTTATGTGGACCTCCTTGTTACGAGATGATGATAAGGTTCGCAGAAACCTTGCAAGATTCAATCCATCTAAAAACCCTGCTGTAAAATTCATCTTAAGAGATAGGGTCTGCATCCAAGCAAAGCAGCCGATGGGCCAGATAGTGAGTGAGCGATCAAATGAGTTGCGCATTTAAAGTGAAGTTAAACATTCAGATGACCACAGAGAGGCTGACCTTTCTTTTTAGGATGGCTCGGCGTCTTCTTCTTACACTCAGCATTCAGAACAGACTGGGCCAGTGGAGGGGAACTGAATGGAAAAAATACAAGGAAAATAATCACTACCTTGCCATTCTTGGTACTGGGTCTGTATTAATGACTTATTAAAAACTGCAGCTGCATTGTAAAAATATGCAATGTACAACTCATACCTTCTATACTCTATGTGCTTTTCCACTGTGATTCACAAAGAATCTAAGAGAGCAACATGTGCAACCCCACTCCCCAACCCCCACCCCAATTTTAACAAGCTAGCGTGATTATGCACCGATTTGTAAACTGCTAATTTGCTTGAGTAGAAAACCACAATTTTTATTGTTTTTTAATTGAAAGTATTTATTGGTTCGTATCGCACCAACCTAATTTGACATCTCTCCACACTATGAACAGTCATTACCTGAGGGCCTCATTAAAATTCGAAAGCATATCACATCCTCCAATTACTTAGTGAGCGTGGCATGTGGCTGAACGTTATTATAAATTATCGTTGTGGTAGCAGAAGAACAGTTGTTTTTTTCTTATAGGAGTCTTTCACAGATGTTATACTCTGCTATTCTAGTATTGATTGTTCTCTCAGGTAATCATCAAACAATGTCTTGCAGAGTATATACAAGTATAAACAAGATTCTTCCATTGGAGAGGATAATTTTTTTTCTCTAGGGTGCCGATGGATTTTAGCACCAAATGTTTATCTTTTATTCCGTGTTTACCTCGGAAACACGGACAGACTTTCATCACGGGTCCAAATGCTTTCCAGGTCACGAGCGCTGCACTCCAACAGAGCCACGTATGGAGTTAACAAAGAGCTCACCATAAACATCAACTGCAGGAGGAAGGGAGAGCAGATTGAGGGAAGAGCTGTCATATAAAGGAATCACATAAAATGCATTCATATGATATATACTGTACATCAATGTGGCATTTGTATCGCGAGGAAAGTAGAAGCTTAATGTCAAGATGTTATGTCCCTCATTTTTAACTGCAGTAACAGGAAAAAGTCACTTTCCTCAAAGTACAATAAAGCAACACATGTAAAAATACACAGTGACGTGCTTTACGCCTTTACATAAAATGACAGCATACATGAACTACTCACAGTGCCGTCCCTTCCTGGAGCGATGGACCATGACCCAGCCATTGTAATGCTCAGGTGTGGGTCATCTGGAGGAAACGTTATGCAAGGTAATCAGTTTCGCACACTTGAGTAGAGTACAAATTATATTTTATATCAGCGGTTTTCAAATTTGTTCCTTGTTTCTGTTACAAGACATAATTTTAACACTGATGTCAAGTATTTTTAGAGACTGAATCAGCATTATCTCACCTTTACTATAACTTTTGTAAAAACACAGTAATTAAACAAGCTCAATGTAATTGAATTGAGCTTCCTGGTGGCAGTTTGATTCTGTTCCCTCTGCAATTAAATCTTAGTTGCTGTTTGCCTCGCATGCATTCTAATGTTCAAGTCATGTCATTTGAGATTGTTCTACAAAACTTCAGAAAAACACTGGTAGGGGGAATAACATGCATTTTTTTAAGACAGTGATTTTTGAAGATGTTACACTTACTTCCATCAACTTACTTTTAAAATGCAGTACTCGTCTAAGTTCTGAGGTTGCCAGATCCACAACATACAGGCCGTCAAAGCTTCCGATGCACAACCAGCTGCTGTCTCTGCAGTGGCCCACACAGTTAAACACAGTGAGTAACCATTTTTTTCCAGGTTATGTCCGGAATGTGATGAAAAGGCAGACCATGCTCACAAGCGGCTGCTGGTTTTGGTTTCAGGTCACCTTTGACTTGACACAGTCTAAACATTGGAGACTAAGCTTAATAGAAGTATGTGTTGTGCTAAGATTCTACCACAAGAGGGTGCCAATGAGGGAACCACCATGTAATACAAAACACTTTAGTAAAACAGGACAGCCTCACTGGGTGTTTTATTTGTTAATAGTCATCAATAGAAGTCACTGACGTGGTGGCTCTATACCAAGATCAAGCAGTCTGTAAATCACATTTTCAGGCCTGTCCTTTATGAATAAATTAGTCTTCTTGCAGCAAAGTCACATGGTCTTGAGCACATTTTTAGCTCTTGAGTCAGCCTGATCATCCTCTGAGGTTTAAATGTTTCACTCACGTTCTGCCATTGCCCATGGTGTGAGTGAATGAGCAACTTGAAGCCATTTTAAGGACAGGTTTTGACATCTCCACTTTATCTTCTGCTGTTTGTTCTGTTTCCTCTGGAAGGAAATATATTAAAAAACAACCAAAACTTACAGTTCCTTGGGGGGAAAACATGCAGAAATGTGTAATAAATATTTCCAAATCACTCCCTGTGTCAAAAAGTTGATATTTTACCATCTGGATAGCTTGGAATCCCCTGCTGCACTTCATATCTTTTTTCCATCTTCTGTAAATCCATTTTGCTCACCAGGTGGCACTTGAAGTCATCGGACAGGGAAAAGCACCAAACCTGAATGGAAAAAGTCAGTAGTGTCGCACAGCTTGCGGATTCATATTTCTCAAATAGTACAAGTGTCTCACCTGTCCATCAGTTGAGCCTGTGATGAGGTGTCTGTTGTCCCCCAGAAACAACAGGCTGAGCAGTGGAAAGGCTAACAATGAATTAGATATAGTCAGGAGTACAGTTGCAGCAATGTTAACCTTCCTGGTACTAGAAATGCCCTTCACATCCACAATGATCAACATTAACATATTCTGATCTCAAAATATACTGTATAAATGTGACAGAGGCAGTATGGCATTTCATATGAATGAAAGACAATATACTGCAGTAGTATACCTGAAAGTACAAAGGAGTGGTAGCAAACAGCTTCCGTTTTTAAATTCCACACCTGGAAGAGAGGAAATCCTCTCAGTTTTGGCAGTCAGAGTTTGCAGTTTTTATAGGTTTTCTAATGCATACTGTGAGTGAATCAGGATACGGTAAGCACACTCCGGCAAATATGTGAATCTTAACAGCAGACCTTAAAGGTGCGATCCTCTGAAATGGTGACAAGAACGTCTTCATTCCAAGGACAGAACTCTGCCGACGTTAAAGGTCCAAGGTGGCTGGTCTCGGTGGAGATCACCTTGTGAGTCTTATGTGGGAAAGAAATGATAAATTGCCAGAATGAATTAAATATGTTCCCGAGATGACAACTGAACTATTTTTTCAAAACATATACTGTCCAAGCAATGTGCATGCGGCGTATAAATGTTAATGTTTGTTGGAAAAGTGGTAGAGATCTGCGTCATTTCTTGCCTTTGAGCTGAGAACATGTACAGTCGTTCCAGAGCACGCGGCCACTCGCTCATCAGAGGCGCAGAACGACAGGTGGACAACTTTACCCAGTAGCGTCCCAATAACCGTTCCAGCTGCCACTTCACCTGCAAGCAGAACGTTGAATTCATGGCAAAACAAGTGCTAGTACGCACCTAACAGTGTCCTTGACCAATTTCTGAATAAAATCAATACGTGCAACAACAAAACCAGTGTACAACAGTTTAGGTTGTTGGCCTATTTCTGACCCTCCCGTGTCTTCTTTTGGCATTGTTTGATATCCCAGATGATGATGTAATCTGCAGAGGCGGAGCACAGGAGGATAGGTCGGCTCCCATGTCCAAAAGCCAAGGCGCTGATCTCACCATGATGACCAGTCAGCAGCAGAGGCTGGAAGAAAATCAATCTTTAGCAAAATGTCTGTGGCCTGTGGCCTCTGTGTGGGATCAACAAAGCTCTGCATTATATATATATATATATATATATATATATATATATATATATATATATATATATATATATATATATATATATATATATATATATATATATATGCAATATGTTTTAAGCTAATCATAAAAAAATAAAAAATAAAATCGTATTGATTCATTTTAGTACACCTGAAAATAATTGCAAATACGAAACTTGCAAGGAAATATTGCGCCAGTGGTAAAAGTTTGATGACAAACCTCTGAATCTTGTTTAGCTGTCCTGTAGACGAGCACGTCTTTTCCACGCACGGGGAAGCCACAGTGAGAATGGCAACATGCGACCTGCTGCTGTGACAGAAGTCTGTCGCACGTCAGAAATAACTTCTCCAACATCCTTTCTTCTCGGAAGTGGCTCTGAGCCTGATGTAAGAATGTCGCCTGAGCAAAGAATACATTTTTTGAGGGTTATTCTGGCTTTAATAAGAGAATTTGTCCGAGATTAAAGGCTAGTAACCGCGGATGAGTCGGCTATTCTTTAATTTTGCAAAAAAAAAAACCTAAAACAAAACAAAACAAAAAAACCCCCAACAATTACTACTTAAATAAAATATCAACAGAAAGTGTCAGAAATGCTAACGGCTGCTGCAGAGCAATCAAAAGCATCTACTTACTCACGGCATGAAGCGCGTTGCGCTCCCGACAAGTAGCATCACAGGTCGCATCCAAAGAGTTTGCTTTACTGGAAAATAACGTGCTAAAGGCGCTCAGGCTCTTTCGCTTCTTCGACGTTGAAGGTGGTACGCGTGTACGTTGCTAGGATACCGGTCGCATATAAGTAGACAAACGCAGCAAGCATCGTCTGAGTGAATTCATTCTCCCGTCTGCAGTTCCTGTTTTTGTCGCAAGATGTCAGTAGTCGTTCACCTTTCTCATAATACACAGTCGTACGTTCCCGTGTCGCCCTGTAGAAAAATATATATGCGCTCAGTAGGACATGAGTGATGTATTTATACAACAAAAGTAAAGAAAACTTGTATGTAATGGAATAGTCGTATGAATTTTATGTGAGCGTAACATACCGTGCATGATTTTCCTGATTTTAAAATTAAAAAAAAAAAAAAAAACGGTCACGAAAATAAGACATTTGTCTTAAGTATAAAGGTGATGCATGTTTTAACTCACAAATGTTGTGTTTCGCAAGATACAATGCTTTACATTATTTAACGCTTTTAGAGAGTTATTGCCCTGTGAGGGCAGCAAATTAATTATAGTCACAAGCAGAAGCAGAGCCCCTAAGTGGATTTAAGTCATCCCGTTTAAGTGGATAAACATTTATTAAAAGCATGAATGAGGAGTGGGTAGCTGGGAAACATAGTCCTACCGGCGGTGACCGGAAATGACGGCGCTGTTTTGTAGGAGTTTAGCTAGCTGTCGTCCGCCTTATGCTCTCATGCAGTTGGATGAATCAGTTGACGTTGACAGTTCTCGGGTCATGACTGTGCGTTTGTAGTAGAGAGCTAACTTTAGCTAGACGGTTAGCCGCTCGTCAGGTTCTTAGGATTAGGGTAGCTAAAAGGAGAGTGGAGTGCCAACGCGTTCGCTTGACAAACTCGTGCTCTTAGTCAGCCTTGTGTCTTTTTCGTGATGGCTTAGCTAATATTTTTATTTTCTGCTAAAATAGTCTAAGTCAACGTAAATACAGCGGGCCAGCTAGCTTTTTCAACTTGTAAACCTCCTAACTTAGTCACCGAGTGGGCCATAACAACATAGAGAGATAGAGTTAGCCGACAGCTAGCCGGGCAGTTGGTCGCCGTTATTCTCGCCCGGTCGCGGTCGCGCACCAACGCACGGGGGAACAGTCCTAGTTTCTTGAATTGTGTGGAATTGCCGAGCACCCGAGGCTAGCCCAGTTGGAGCAGTTCATCATGGGAGAGCCAGAATGTGACACATTGGGGTTCGTTCCTCAAAAAGACATCGTCTATAACAAATTTCTCCCGTACGCGGAACGACTCGACGGCGAATCGAATGACATTTTGAACAAAATCAAGGGGAATTTGAGTCGCGCTGTGATGCTCAAAGAGATGTGGCCCGGCGTGTTGTTTTGGACGAGGAAACTTTCCACGTAAGTACACCGTCTCTGAACATTCTAGCCAACTGTGGCAGTTGTGAGCATGACGCTGTACTTCATAAAGTTACCCAACTTTGTGCGCCCAACTTCACTGTGTAACCCCTCTCTCTTGACACATTCAAACTTGAAGCTTTCCTGTTGGTTGTGCTTCTACTGCCAGGCGAACTTGCAGCCTTGGTAGACGCGTGAAAGCGTTTCTTCCATTAGCTCATCATCTGGCGCTGTGAAAGCCTGTTTTGTGTAACATGACGAGTTATGAAACGTCGTCTACATTGATGTCAAGAAGACCAGTTACGACAGAGTTTTTAGTGTCTCCGATTAGTGACGGCATGAGCGTCAAATTCAAAAAATACTGAGGAACAAGAGCAGGTCCTTGTCATGCCTGTTTGTCTGAGCTCAGCTTTGACGTTTTGCATTCAGTTGCTGAGTCACCAGATGCAGTTACCTAAAACATGGCTAATTTTGATTTCACGGACCCTCTGTTTTGTGGAATTTTCCCTTTAAAAGTTTTTCGGTTGCTAGCAAAACACAAGTCATGTCATCATGACCACTAAACTTAAGTCATGAGTGCAGTTGTTTCCATCTGTCACTTGTGTACTTACCAAATATCATGTGAAAAACAAATTTGCGGCTCATGTGTCCATTCAATTTTTGTTTCATTTCATGCACTTGGTAGCTGGGCCTTCTCTAATCCCTCTCAGTCCCCAATGCTGGCACGCTGCTCTGTCCATGAGTGAGTCACTGCCGGCTCAGAGAGATGGAAAGTTTACTGTGGGGCTGACCCAGATACTGCTCATTGCTATTTGAGCGTTTCAACAGCGATGGCAACAGTTTTGGGGCTCAGGTTATGCATTATTAATAATGATGAAAGAAATGCATGTTTTTTTTTTGCATGAAAAGAACACAAGATTCCTATGTCTATGTACATCAGGCCACTTACAGGAGTCAAAATCTAATACTCACTAAAAGTACAATGATAAATTCTTGATCTGTGATTCCTCTTCAGGTACATGAGACTGTACGGGCGCAAGTTCAGCAAGGAAGACCATGTGCTGTTCATCAAGTTGCTCTACGAGCTAGTGACCATCCCCAAACTGGAGATAAGCATGATGCAAGGCCTTTCTCGTCTTCTCATCAACCTACTCAAGTAAGCACCCCCCCACCCCCCATCTGATTACAACAACAGCATGTTTACATGACTCTGTCTATTTTGAAATGGTTGTCGTGTCCTGCAAATATTGACTTTTTCTGTTTATGTAAAATTCATTTTACCAGTATTTTCAGACAGTTACTTTTTGTTTGCTGTGTGAGTCAACTTGTTTAAAATGAGAAACGTCCTTGCGTCAGAACACTGAGTTCTGCAACTTACCTTTTTTGTTACGTCACAAATGATAGCGATACTCTTCCCACTGTTGGCCAAGTGTTTGTTCAGCACTGTGAGACTGTCTTGCAGCTGTCTCATTCATATCATCTTTCAAATATGCGGAAGGGGGCCACACCGCATCAGTTAAAAAAAAAAAACAGTTGAAGCAAATGATTTTTCTAGGGTGATATAAACGAAGGGCTGGTTGAGGCTGTTTTTTGAGACTTTATAGTTAATTGAATGTGCAAGGGCGCTCCATTGGTGCCATTAAGACCTAACATAGATTCAATTGGTTTTTAACTTATTCACCATCACTCATTGATTCTGTCCTGTTGCGTCTTACCTTCTTCCAACAGGAAAAAGGAATTGCTGTCAAGAGAAGACCTGGAGTTGAAGTGGAGGCCGCTGTATGAGTTGCACGACAGGATTCTTTTTTCCAAGACGGAGCATCTGGGACTCAACTGGTTTCCCAAGTATGGCCCTCTTCTTTTCTTTTGCATAATTTTCCACTACACCACGTGGCATGCTTAATCTTACAAGCTACGAAATGCCATGACAGCGTATTTCCAATGGTGCACAACCTGCATTGATCTGGTGATAAAATTATTAGAAATTGTGGTAATTGTATACTGATGACTTATTCAATAATTTGGAACAAAATGTTTGCCACAATTTAGGTTAGAATTAGTCAGACTAAAATATGTGAATGTGATTAATAATAAGACTAAAAGATGAAATATGCTTTGACAAAGCAAAACCTGTATGATTTGGCAACCAATACGCACATGCGTACCTCATGGTAGTACCGAAAGAAGAACTTGCAGTTGTCTTAAGGACAAAGTTGTTGTTGATCACAGCTTATACCCTCACAGCTTATTCACTCACTGTGACCTCTCACCCCAATGCCTCCTCTCTCTCTCTTGTAAATCACTGTTAAAACAAGCAAGAATGCATCAGTGAAGTTCTTAGCAAGCAGTGCGAGGTGCTCTTTTATGGTGCCATGGGAACATTGTACGTTGACCACTTGAAACCTTTCCAGCACTTCACTTTTATGTACCAACTGATGGAGCAAGCTGCTGTAGCGATTCACAAGCTCATCTTATTCAAAACTGCTCACGCGGTAGATTGTACAGATGGACTCTGAGGTGATTGGCTCTGCTGAATGTGTTCTCTATGCCTTTGTCTCCTCTCACATTCAGTTCTCCACGGCCTCGTTCATCCTCTAAAAACATAATGCTAAAATTGATTCAGAGGTGGTAAGGACAACACTTCTCTCTGTGTTTCATTCTGAAGTCTTCCTTTTGGGGCACCTTTTTTTTTTTTTTTTTTTTTTTTTTTTAGTTTCTGTTTATGGCATGGCAAAATAACTGGACCCCCCCACACCCCGCACATCTAGCACCGAGCTTTAATGAGAGAAAATGGCCAATGTTAACATCTCACCCATATTGGAGACTGTCGCACTGCAGCTAAAAGACCCTTCTCCTTTTTCACACATTAACTATCGGCAAGTTGGCATTCATCTGTAACACGGGCCAGTGGAAATGGCAAGTAGAGAACTCACTAAATGAAAACACTTGGAATTTTTAGGAAAAGTTATCTCCTTGTTGCGAGGTGGCATTTCCGGTCTGCGGAACTGCAATGAAAGCTGTTTTTTCCTGACTGTTTTATGTTTCATATGTTTTCTGAACCAGGCACTTCTCACAAACGTGTGTGTGTGTGTGTGTGTGTGTGTGTGTGTGTGTGTGTGTGTGTGTGTGTGTGTGTGTGTGTGTGTGTGTGTGTGTGTGTGTGTGTGTGTGTGTGTGTGTGTGTGTGTGTGTGTGTGTGTGTGTATATATATAGAGCAGTCAAGCATTTGGTCAGAGTGAGCTCCAGGATATAGTGTCATGTACCGTCACGCTACTTGAGATAATGATAATATGATTGGCTGATAATGAAATAATCCTGCTAATGTTTCAAACTGTCTTCGTCTCGCGTCTTGGAAAGTTTTTTCAAAAGGAAAATCTACATTTTTGTGGAAACGTCATCTTTCTAATCTTTCTAACTTTTTTATGATCTGGATTTTGAAAATGTCGCCCAAGCTTTGTGCGTCGCCACAGTTCAATTTTTACATTTGTTTGTTGACACCTGTTTTTCGTGATTGTCACATGTTGAGACACGTCAAAACCGTCCAGTCAGTGTTTTCAGTTGTCAGAGGCAAACATGAGCTCCCGTCACGTTTCCTCGCCTCCCGGAATGTGTTTTGGGCGAACGTGAGGTGTCACTTGAACTCCCACATAAAGGTCATGCAGCGTAGTCTGGGGTCCCCCCCATCTCCCCGAGAGTCCGTGTGCTTTGCAACAGGATATCCAGCTGGCCCAGTTCTTCCTGGTGTTGGGTTTTCAGCGCATGGGTTTGCCCCCCCTGAACCCCTGAACTCGGGACTTGGAAAATGCAATGAGAGAGGCTTGGCTCAGAAGGTGTAACCCATTGTTCAGCTATTGTTAGGCCACTAAATGTGAAGTATGTCAGCCTGCAAAGGTCCCGAATGGTGCGGTGGTGAAAAGCGAGGGAGTGGGATCGGCGGGACGTTTCCAACCCAGGCATGGCTTGAGCTTGCATGTGAGGAGATTGGTGGGATTGTTAACTGGGAGATCAAAAGCTTTGGTTATATCTGTCCTCAAGCTGCCAACACCGTTATGTGAGCGTGGGTTTGTGTCCCGAGGTTACACGTGAAGGGAAATACCTCGTGAGGTGTTTCTGGTCTATATTTGGCGTCAAATCTCTAAAACTGTCCGCTGGAAATTGAAAAAGGGGGCAAAAAAAAAAAAATCAATTGGAAGAGCACTCTGCACAACCGCTGCCACTGAAGAGTCACAACAACTGTTTTAGTGATGTGTTTGCATTCCTCTAGTAGTTCCTCACTGCACACCAGCCCTAAAAGGTTCTCTCGACTCACTCTGCACCGACTGGTGCATGAATAAGCCTTTGTGTGCATGACCTTGAAGTCGCATTGCAATGGTGTGAAGTTTTCTTTTGGTTGTTTTTTTTTGTTTTTTTTTACTCAGGTATCAATTCTTCCAGAGGATACACTGACATGTTTTGATATTCCTCCTCTTGTTGTTAATTCCAGCTCTGTGGAAGGTGTCCTCAAGGCACTCGTGAAAAGCTGCAGACCGTAAGTACATTTTGCAATTGCTGGTCTTTGATTTATTTTGAAACTGATGTTATGAGATACATTTCATAAAACAAATCCTAGCTATTTATAAAAAGCTACATTACTAGTCCTACTAGCTCCTTTTGGGGGTGGTGGTGGTGACACATCCAAATGTTTCACTTGGCGTTTTGCAACACTGTACGATCAGTCCACAACATTGCCGTCCTTGGCGCCTCCCCTGCTGTGTTCACCGAGTTGTGAGGATGTCTTAGGCAAGCGTGGCGACTTGTCCCTCTATTTGCACTTAGGCAGATAATCCTATTATCTCATCTAAATCTGTCTTGTGCGAGAGTTTCCTGTTTCTGCAAGAAGGGAGAGTGATTTGTAGTCAGCCGCCGAGGCCCCACTGTGGCTCAGCCTCAGACGCAGTGAAGTATTCTTAGCGGGAAGTGAGAGTTTCTCCAAGTCCGCCAGTGGATTTGGAATCCCCATGCGGGAGGTGTTGGCCTGAAATGACCAGCAGAGTTTACACAAAACACGCACAGTAATGCAGCATGGAACTCCTTTCCTAATTGGCCCGGTGGGCTCAATGTGGATTTGAAGTGACTTCACTGTACAAGAACACATTTTGAAGACATTATCTGTCTATCTGATTTCAATGGCACCCTTGTCACATGCTTGGTGTCCACGCAGGTACTTTTCAGAGTCTGCCACTCAGGAGATGCTGGATGAGTGGCGACCCCTCCTTTGTCCATTCGATGTCACGATGCAAAGAGCAATCAGCTACTTTGAGCTCTTCCTCCCAACAACTCTGCCACCGGATCTTCACCACAAGGGCTACAAGTAAGAAGCTCTCCTCTGTTGTTCTCAGCGTCGTGTTGAGAATTGTCCATCAGTCCCAGCGTCACTGATTCACTTGATGGAAAATCACCAGCGCATGTTAGATTTATTTCATTTAATAATGTTTTGCCTCTCAGCCAGACAAGGATCCTTGCAAATTTTCTTAAATTAAAGTTTCATTGACCAGAAAAACAAACTTAAGTTGACAGTAAGAACCTGCTGGCAGCCTCAAAGGTCATTGGTTTTATTAGTTTTACTCAGCTTGTGTATTTCTTTCCAAAAAAATTATATCCGCTTTTGAGTCCACTTCTTTTATAAAGCTGAGCATCTAGGAATGACCTGGTTTGACTTGGCTGGTAGCCACAATGTGCAGCTCTCCAAGGCTACCGCTAAAACTGTATCTGCCAAAAGAATAACCAAACCATCTAGTTTGTGACGCTTTTTGATGGTCTTTTAAATTTCAAATTTTGTTTGTTGTCTTGCACTTTTGTAACTATTTGTTGGTTTACCAGGTTGTGGTTCGACGAGTTGATGAGCTTATGGGTGTCTGTGCAAAACCTTCCAAGCTGGGAAGTGGTGAGTGGCTTAATTTGTTGGCCGGACAGCTTGGTCAGTCTGGTTACTGGCTGGCCAACTGGGGATGCAGTTAGACGATTGGGTAAAAGGTCAGGCAGGGACTGGGGTTTCCCTGATGTGCATGCTCCACCTCGGAGTGCTTTTAAACAGCTTTCAAAATGTTTTGGCATTAAATACATGAATGGAAATTGATCTAAAATGCAGATTCGGTGGATGATGTAAATGTTATTTCCTATTGTTACAGCATCTGGTCAATCTCTTTGCTCGGCTGGCCAACGACAACATCGGCTACATCGATTGGGACCCTTACATCCCCAAGGTTCATGGTTTTATTTTATTATTTTTTTGGTCAATGCTTTAAGCCATTTACTTCACCATTAGGTTGGATTCTCTCTTTGGCCTTGTTCAGACTGCCAGCCAAAATCAGATTTGTAGCCCATCCAAATTGAAACCGGATTGCTCTTTTGTAGTCTGAACCGTCACAAATCACATTAAATCCGATTTTTGCAAACCGGATTGAAACCACCTGCGGGAGGTCGTTTCAAATCGCGTTTGGACAGATGCGTCTCAGTCTGAACAGCTCCAAACACACCGATAGGTTTTTACTGTCTGTGACGACGTCACTACGCCATACCTGGGCAAAGTACGGCCCGCGTGAGGCCAGTCATAAATTACGCAATCTAATAAATAATCTCAAGGGACTTCAGCGTGATTTCCCACCAGAACCCCCCCGCCACTCCCAACAAAACTTTGCCGGGGCTGTAGGGCCATGTTCCACCAGCCAGATCCCATTTGGACACTTGCTAAAAACCGTGTGGACAGTCAGCCCTACAAATAAAACGGATTTGAGAAGGAATCTGATTGGAATCCGATTGGCCTGCAGTCTGAACGCAGCCTTAGAGGTTTGAAGCTTTCACGTTTAACCCGACCCTTGAAATCTGGGCTTGAGGTGTGTGTTTCATAGTCATGACCGGTTGAGAAACAAAATATCAGCTTTCCTTGTTGATGTCAGCAAAGGGAAGTCACTTGTTTATGTTTTAGCCGACTGACTTTTAGAGCCATGCTATTTAAAAATACAGTTATGTAAAACTAATGTTGCAATGGCAGGTCAGCCGATATTGGATCTTAATGGTTTTTGTTGATCCCCTTTCAGATTTTTACCAGGATTTTGAGGAGTTTGAACCTCCCTGTCGGTACCAGTCAGATGATGGTGCCGCGATACGTCACCAATGCCTACGACATTAGCCACGTGGTCCTTTGGGTGTCTTCCCTCCTGGTTTGTGTGCTTTCCGTCACCTTTGTATCTGGTCGATATCTGACGGAGTCGAAATCGGAAATTAACCACCTCCGTGTCGTTTCCAGGGAGGACCAAGCAAGCGGGCGCAAGCCCAGCTCAGTGGCCTCTTCAATAGTATCACATCCTTTTTCCACCCGTCGAACCACGGCCGCTGGCTGGTAAGTCACTTCTTACATGTCAATCTGAGCAACCAGGCGTGTATGTCGACTGTTTAGCCCAGATATTAGATATTCACCTCTATTGTGATCACTTGTATCTGTGTTTGTATTTGTATGCAATAATTTAAGGGGAAAAATCTATTTTTCGTACTGTCTGGAAGGTACATACATCCATGCTTATGTAGGAGTTCTATCTTGTTCATACACACACACCCGTTTGAAATCTCAACTTGCGTGAGAAGCAGGAGAGCTACAGACCTGAACATTTGTACATTCCTCTGAAAGTAAACTGCACCTCTCAACCCGGCCCTGTCAGCAACACTCAGGGCTGTGAAGAGCAGCAGCAGTAGCCAAAGCTGCCGTCACTCATCCGGACTTTCACAGGAGGCTTTTCGAATGTCATTGACGGTCAAGGTTTACGTCAGCGTTAACGTCAGACATGACACGAGACCGAGGCAGCCTCGGTGCAATTAAAGGTCACTGGATTGTGGAGGGGGTACATTCCTTTTTGTCAAGAGAACCCCTCACACACACACACACACACACACACACACACACACACACACACCTACTCCTCCCATCTCTCTCCTACCCGGTTTGAAGCGGCACAGGCAGCAGTGTGCAATACACAAACCTTTATTTTTGGAATGGGTATCTGTTTGTTCTCTCTTGTTGCCTGGTGGAACCAGGATCCAGTCAGCTGCAGTTTTGCGACATGTAAACAGGGTTTCACAATCAACTCAGGAGTAAATAGGCTTACTGGGGTCACCGTGTGATGTGTAATCTTGGTCAAAACCAAGAACACTTGGTCCCATGGAGTAAAAAAAAAAAAATAAGAAGAAATTATTAGTTTGTGTGTGCAAATTTGTTCTTATGAAATATTAGTTTTTTGTTTTTTTTTTGTTTTTCACCTGATTTTCCAAGGACTTTACAGCAAAAATAATGCTGTAAACACAGAGCATATTTAGCTCTGTGTTTACAGCTTTCTGGAAAAATACTTTGTTTTTAGCTTCCTGCCAGTATTGATGTGTTTTTGGACCTTTTTGGATGCAAACTGAAATACAAGGAGCATCTGATATGTCATTGGAGAGGCATCCATGTTATTTGTGACATCACAAGGGGTTGTTTTCTGGAACTTTGTGTTCCGTACACACCGTCTGTAAAGCGGAGGAGGCAAAACAAGAACAGGATGGATACTTGACTGAGACTCAAAGGACATTTTAGTAAACTAAATTAAAAGTATCCCACTATCAGTCTCTGTGTGTGAGTGGACAAAGCTGAACACGTGTGTATCACTTCCTGTTTGTCCATCACGGGTGCGTGTCCAGACAGCGCCCTCTACCTCTCCACTCGTCCTAGTGTCATGCATCTGTCTCCCTGCCCCCCACATCCAGATGAAGCTGATGAAGCTGCTCCAGCGCCTGCCGGCCAGCGTGGTGCGGCGGCTGCACAGGGAGCGCTACCGGAAGCCCACCTGGCAGACGCCGGTGCCGGACAGCCACAAGCTGACGGAGGAGGACATCACGGTGTTCGTGGAGAGCATGATGCAGCCCGTCCTGCTGGCCATGTTCAGCAAGACGGGCAGCCTGGACGCAGCCCAAGCCTTGCAAAACCTCGCCCTGATGAGACCCGAGTTGGTCATTCCGCCCGTGCTGGAGAAGTAAGCAGGGAATAAAACAGTTCCTCCTTTTGATTAAAAAGAAAAACGCTAACAGCTTTCCCTCTCTGCGTTAGAACGTACCCTGCTCTGGAGACCCTCACCGAACCCCACCAACTCACCGCCACTCTGAGCTGTATGATCGGTGTGGCGCGGAGCCTCGTCTCGGGGGGCCAGCGCTTCCCCGAGGGACCCACTCACATGTTGCCACTGCTCATGAGGGCTCTGCCTGGCGTGGATCCCAATGACTTCAGCAAGTGCATGGTGGGCCACAGAGTTTTCAGTCGGCTCATACTTCAGCTTTGTTGCTGTTGTGTCTCTTTGTTTTCCCCTTTTTGACTTTTCTAATATCTTCACTCCTTTGCCGATAGATCACATTCCAGTTTATCGCTACTTTTGTGACTCTTGTGCCTTTGGTGGACTGTTCGTCTGTCCTTCATGAAAGAACAGACTTGTCAGAGGTACAGCACGCACACAGTCTCCCTGCCTCCCTTTGTCATGATTTACTGCACGATTACCATTGAAGACCCTCGCAGAAAGCTCTTTCACGGTCTCACGGCGTCTGTCCTTCAGGTGGAGAGAGAGATGTGCTCAGCCTCAGCCGAGTTTGAGGACTTTGTGCTTCAGTTCATGGACAGGTGCGTTACACTGTGACCTCACAGCTTTCATCGCGGTGATGATGGAATTATTTAACGCTCATCAAGGAAAAAAATCACGCTGTATTATTTTTTGTTCTGTCCCCACCTCAGGTGTTTTGCCCTGATTGACAGCAGCACTCTGGAACAAACGCGAGAGGAAACGGAAACTGAGAAGATGACTCATCTAGAGAGTCTGGTGGAGCTCGGCCTGTCCTCCACCTTCAGCACCATCCTCACACAGTGCTCTTTGGACATCTTTAAAGTACTGCTCTGTTTTTATTTATTTTTTTATATGACTCTTTTTGGTATTCTGCTGTATGCACACTTTGTAATTACTTGCATGCGTTGTTCCGTGCAGGTGGCTCTGGAAAAGGTGTTCAACTTTGCAACCACCAACATCTTTGAGACTCGAGTCTCTGGGAGGATGGTGGCCGACATGTGCAGAGCCGCTGCCAAGGTGAGTCCCGCGCTCTCCAGCTGGACAGCTGGGTAGCACATCAATACATTTATTTTTAAATATATGTTAAATGATACAAGTTTAACAAATGGAAAAAACAAACCCTGACCTTACAACAAAGCTCAACTGTTAAGTTTTGTTTTAGTCCATATTGTCAATATAACAGCAGCTTTCACTGTTTCCTCAACTTGACTTCTATTTTTTTAGTGCCACCCTGCAGAGTCACTCAAAGTGTTTGTGCCACACTGCTGTAATGCCATCAACCACATCGCTGTCAGTAAGTAGCCACCACCAGTAGGACGCCAGCATTAACTGGGTCCTTATAATTTATTGACCTAACTCACACTTTTCTTTTAAATAAACTCCACAGATGAGGAGGTTCTCAATGAGGAGGAACTTGATAAGGAGCTGCTGTGGAATCTCCAACTATTATCGGAGGTGATTTGCACTCCTTTCTCCAGCATCCCAGTATCATCACCTGGTTCTGCTTTTAGCTCAGCTTCCCGTCTGTAATGTTGCTCTCTGCGCCGTTTGTCGCTCAGGTCACTCGCGTGGACGGCGACAAGATCCTGCCCTACCGCTCGGACCTGGTGCAGATCCTGCAGCTGACGCTGCACCTCAAGTGCAAGCAGGGCTACACGCTGGCTTGCAACTTGCTGCACCACATCCTCCGCTCCTTAGCCCTCATTTACCCCACCGAATACTGTAGTGTGCCGGGAGGCTTCCACAAGCCAATCAGTGACTACCTACCCATCAAGGTGAAAACATGAGTAGAACTATGGACCTCTTATGCCTCTGTAGCATCCCTGTAATGTTCCCCAAAGCCTGCGAAAGGTTGTTTCACAGGGACGGCTACATTATACTAGACGGTGCTTTGTTGTGGTCACTTTGACCTCGTTTGATTAATTGTCTTCTCTCCTTATATCGTTAGTCAAGGACGGCAGCCTATACTGTGATCTCATTAAGGCTTTTGCAGAGGCATGGACTGGATCACTTGGCTAGATTACTGTGGAGAGGACAAACAACTTCCCCTGCTCTAGTTTCTTAACCACAGCAGTTCTCCTGCCTTTCACCACGCCTGTAAAACACTTAACTTTCTGTCAATACTGTCTGAGTTTAGTAGATAGTGGTTTAAAACAAATACTGTTGGTTGAAATAGTGTTATAATGGACAAAAGATCACAGAATCGTACCAATTGTCAGATGTAGTTGAAAAAAAAGGCATCTTTATTGTGGCTGGTGAAGAAACCTCAGCAGAAATTAAAAGCTTTGTCAGCAATGCTCAGATTTAAATGTGACCACACTGCCTTTTTTTTCTTTCTTTTTCTAATTGAACTAGGACTGGGGTCGCCCCGGGGACCTGTGGAACTTGGATATCCGATGGCACGTGCCCAGTGTCGAAGAGACCTCCTTTGCTTTTTATTTACTGGAAGTGATCCTCCAGCCAGAACTTCAGCGCCTGCAGAGGTTCGCGCAGGGAGAACAGGACTTGACCCGGTGAGAGGGAACAACAGCGTCCTCTCTAAACAAACCACATTGTGATGCACACTGGCCATCGGTCTGTTCTTTCTTGAGTGAGTATGTGGAAGGTCTTGATCGTATGCGTGTGTTTTTTCTTTTTTTCTCCCAGCGACGACGTCCTGCAGAGCCTGACTATTATTCAGCACTGCCTCCTCGGTGCTGGGGGGCTGCTGCCTCCCCTGAAAGGAGAGGCCATCCCCGAGCTGTAAGTTGTTGGCGTTGAAACACTTGGAAATGCTAAAACCATAGTTTAGACATCTTGAGTGTCTATTGTTTACATGAATTCCAAACTTGTTCTCCCCTCCAGAGTCCACAGCATGGTGAACCTGGATGAGACGACCCTCTACACAGGAATGGTGTACGGTGCGTATGACACTCAAACCGACCTCGGTTTTGCTCACAATGGACACGACTTCAGGATTTCACGAGGTTGACTTTGTTCCCAACAATATCACTTGGACTTGCAGATGAATCTAGAGAGAACTACAGAGATGCCATCTGCAGTGTGATGAGGCAGCTGCTGCGTAAGTGTTGTCTTTGACACAAAGCGCTCGTCACACTCTCTCCAGCGGGCGCTCTCGGACACACCAGGGGCATTTCTGCCATTTATGCGTTTTTACTTTGCAGATTACATTCTGGAGCACTCGGAGGACGACACAAAGTCTCTCTTCTCCATTATCAAGGTGAGCAGGCACTCGCATAAAAAAACTGAACATATTATGAAATTTAATGAATAATCTAAAACCAAATGTAGTCTGTTGTCCTTTGAAAAAAAACTTGCATTTATGATTAATATATCATTGCCTTTCTAATACTACTTGCTTTCGCCTCCAAACACGATACAAACAAGTGTGTTTATTGTGGATGCTGTCTGAAGCGCTGGCTGAGCAGCTCTCTGTTTAAGACTTTTGCTCAAAGCACGTCGTCCCTTCTGCCCTACTAATGAATATTTCCAACTCTCATTCCTCCAGATCATTAGCGACCTGTTGCACTTCAAAGGCTCTCACAAGCACGAGTTTGACTCGCGCTGGAAGAGCTTCAACCTCGTGAAGAAGTCAATGGAGAACAGAGTAAGAAGAATCGCACTTTAAATAGTCTTTGGGTTCTGCTTTTGTCATTTGAAGACGCAGTTCAACTTGTTGTGCAGTGTGCTCTCATTGTATAATGCTTGGTAATGTATTTGCAGCTCCACGGCAGGAAGCAGCACATCAGGGCTCTGCTAATAGACAGAGTCATGCTCCAGCATGAGGCAAGTTCATTAAGGCCGCAAGCGTTTTGTTTTGTGTTCTTCTTGCCCCGTCTCATTGAAAATGTGTTTTATCAGCTGCGGAAGCTGACAATGGAAGGATGTCAGTACAGGAGTATTCACCAGGAGCTGATGAGAGACCTGTTAAGACTTTCCACCAGCACCTACAGCCAGGTGAGTTGAAGAAAACAGGAATCTCCCAACTCAATAATCACACATTTGCATTAACACATCCAAACATTAAGTACAAATTCTCCCTGATGCGCATCAACATCCCTTGTCAGGTTCGAAGCAGGGCTCAAAATGTTTTGTTCAGCGCTCTGGGAACCTACAACTTCTGCTGCAGAGACCTGATTCCTCACGTCCTCAAGTTCTTGAACCCAGACAATGGCAGCGTGACGCAGCAGCAGTTCAAAGTATGACCGTTTTCTCAGTCCGACAAGGTCTGCGTTGTTTCCATGTGCGGGAGAAAAGCAGTTGTGACGGTTCTCTGTGCTTCTCCAGGGTGCCTTATACTGCCTTCTGGGCAACCACAGTGGAGTGTGCTTGGCCAACCTGCACGACTGGGAGTGCATCGCCCTGACGTGGCCCGCCATCGTGCGCTCTGGCCTCAGCTCGGCCATGTCCCTGGAGAAGCCTTCCATCGTGCGCCTCTTCGACGATCTCGCCGACAAAATCCATCGGCAGTATGAGACCATCGGTATCGACTTCTCGGTAGGGGAACAGCCGCCTGCCCGTACCGGTAGAAAACCATTCACTCATAAAGTAATGTTAGTTTTCAATGGAGCCCCGCTCCTTAATCATTTTCACAAAACTCAAACTTCAACTCAAGAATATTTCTGTTAACTGTTGGCACCTGTGAAAAATTCGTTTTATTTCTCCCTCAGCACTAAAGAACCCTGAACTAAATAAAGTTATAGCCTGTTAGAGGTGAACATTTCTGAGTTGAACTTGCACATACTCCACTCTCTGCATTTCAAAAAGCGATAATGACACTATTAGAAAAAAATTAACATCTGTTTTGCTGCTTTAACTTTTTGCTAAAATCCTGAAATGACTTCGGAAACTTACTAGAGCTTCACCATTTAAATGTTTTAACAGATTGTTTGGTTTTATTAGGAAATAATTTATTTTTCCCTTTCAGATTTCCAGTGAGTGCGGTGCTGTAGCTGAAAAACTGATGATCACTGGAAAGCCTTTTCCCAAGGAACCCGTTCCCTCTGACGAGGAAGTAGCAGGTGGTCAGAAGAGGCAAGAAGTCAAGAACTCAGAATCTGTTGAGTAAGTTCACACCACCAAGACGGATTAATCACGATGCAGCCTCGGCACGAGTAAGAGTTAGTCACTAATGCCAGGATTATGTTTTGTTTTCTCTTCACAGGAGATACAAACGGCTAATTGGTGATCTGCTGAGCTCCATCGACAACACGAACATGTGGGTCAAACTACTTCAGAACTGCTCATCGTCTGCTCTCCTCCATCATGTCTCACTACACTGCTGCTCTTTGTCTCCAAGGCCTTGGAAGTTTGAGCAGATAGCCATCGGCTTCCTGTCACTGCTGCTCAGAGACGACCAGCAACTCCCACCAGCCGCCGTCACCTTCTTCATCAAAAGCCTCAACCACGACTCGCTCTACGTCCGCAAGGTGCGATTACACATTCATATAAAAAGTTTGAGTCTTGCGGTTATTTGCCTTCCAGCTTTCATTTCAGGCAGTCGGGTTTGAAAATTCTCTTTTTCGCCAATAGGTGGCAATCTCTGCTGTCGCCGGAATCATGAAACAAATCAAGAGGCATCACAAGAAAGTCCCCATCACCCCCACTGAACTCTGTAAGGACGGCCATGATTGCAGTTTTCCCACTTTTCATGTCCGCTAACTCTGATTTTAATCAAAATCTCGCAATTAAAAAAAAACAAACGTGTCTTTGGCAGGTGACCTGAAGGAGTCGGGCGACCTCATGGCAGGCGACCGGCTGGACAACCGGTGGCTGCAGTACAGCAGCAGCAGCCTGCCGCGCTCACAGCAGGACTGGGACGGCTGCGTGTTTGTGGAGAAGACTCACTGGGGATATTACTGCTGGCCGAGGTTCCCGCTAGAAACCCTCCGCTGTCTTTTGCAGTGTTTGCCTCTGCATTCACGTAGAATTTCATTAAATGTCACCTCGTTGTTGTTCTCCTCCAGAAAGCTGCTGATGTACGCGCCGCCGGAGGAGCAGCCCAAGCAGAGCCTGAACAGAGAGGAAATGACTGAGGTTGGTGCACGACGCGAGCGCACACACGGGATGCGCAGCGGCGTCGCAGCGCTGAGAGCTCATCTTCTGCTTTCACAGAGGGAGCAGATCATCTTTGACCACTTCACGGACCCGCTCTTCATCAACCAGTTCGTGGAGTTTCTCTCGCTGGAGGACCGCAAGGGCAAGGACAAGTTCAGCCCTCGCAGGTTCTGCCTGTTCAAGGTGAGAGTTCGTCCGAGTCACGAGTTGGATCGGCTGGACCCGCGGGGACGAGCGATTCACCGGTGCAACTCTCTCCGTCAGGGGCTGTTTCGCAATTTCAACGACGCCTTCCTCCCGCTGCTGCGGCCGCACATGGAGCGGCTGGTGGCCGACTCGCACGAGAGCAAGCAGCGCTGCGTGGCCGAGATCATCTCCGGCCTGATCAGGGGCAGCAAGCACTGGAGCTTCTCCAAGGTACGACGACTGGAAAACCGCTTGAACCTTTCCGACCTGCCTGTCCTCTCACTGAACGTTGTCCGCCCTCCCGCTGCAGGTCGAGAGCCTTTGGCAGCTTCTGTGTCCTCTGCTCCGCACCGCCCTGTCCAACATCACCATCGAGACCTACGCAGACTGGGGCACCTGCATTGCCACGGCCTGTGTAAGCATTTTCGCCTCTTTTTTTTTTTCCCCCTTTCAGGTGTTTTGCCTTATGACACTCAACATTTCTCCCCCCCGACCCCCTGCGCTGCGCAGGAGAGCAGGGACCCACGCAAGCTGCACTGGCTGTTTGAGATGCTGATGGAGTCTCCGGTCAACGGGGAGGGAGGCTCCTTCGTTGATGCCTGGTGGGTAGAAAGTTTGAAGCGGACGACGACTCTGGCCGTGATGCTGGACTTAACTTTGCTTTTTTTGTTTTGTTTTATCCCCCCACACTTACACTTTATCAAGGTGCAATAAAACATTTATGTGAATGTTATGTACATAATTTGTAAATAATCCAACTTTCAATTTAATGTGAATATCTTGCTTTTGATTGCCATTTGTTCCCCGTTAGGCTAAAAATATTTTAGCCTATAAATATTTTATTTTGTTTTATTTAATTTCCTTATTTCTTTTAATCAATATAATCTCCATTCTTTTCTATTGTATTGTTGCTGTCATTGTGAGATTAATGAGGGCTTCTTCTCCTCCTCCTTCTTCTTCTTCTTCCTCTTCCCCTTCCTCTTCTTCCTCTTCTTCTTCTTCTCAGTCGTCTGTACGTGCTGCAGGGAGGCCTCGCTCAGCAGGAGTGGCGTGTGTCAGAGCTCCTCCACAGACTGCTGCAGTACCTGGAGCCCAAACTCACGCAGGTCTACAAAAATGTTCGGGAACGAATCGGAAGGTGAAGCCCATCATGCCATTTTATTTGCACTGCTCTGATGTAGTTTTATATTTTCTTTTGTACACTGCATGTTATCCTTACACCGTGGGCCGCTGAGTAACAAAATTCCAATGCTCTGTATATGTCGCATATATTGTGGGATTGACCATAAAGTGACACTTAAATTTTCTTCTCATTCTTTTTATTAAAAATAAATCTCCTCTTCGTTCCCAGCGTGCTCACGTACATCTTCATGATCGACGTCAGCCTGCCGTACACGCAGCCGACGTCCTCGCCGCGCATCGCCGACTTCACCGAGCGGATCCTGCTGCAGCTCAAGCCGCTGACCGAGGGCGACGAGGAGATCCAGAACCACGTGGTGGAGGAGAACGAGGTGGGCGAGCAGGACGAGAGGACGCAGGCCATCAAGCTGCTCAAAACGGGTACAACGTCGACGCAGATTTGCAAAATTTGCACACCAGCCCCCGAGCGAACGCCGGTTAGATTGTCGGAAATGAAAACGCTCGCTCGATTGTCTGCAGTGCTCAAGTGGCTGATCGCGAGCGCCGGCCGCTCCTTCTCCACCGCCGTTGCGGAACAACTGCGGCTGCTTCCGCTGCTCTTCAAGGTGAAACACTCACTCGCTCACTCATTCATTCATTCCATTCATCAGCCGCCAGCTCCTCTTTCCTCTCCACGTTTCTTTGCACCCGAGAGCCGAGATCTCGGAGCTCCGCTGTCCCAGCTGACCTCGCTTCCTCCCTCCGCTGCAGATTGCCCCCGTGGAGAACGACGACAGCTACGACGAGCTGAAGAGGGACGCCAAGACCTGCCTGTCCCTGATGTCTCAGGGGCTCCTCTACACCGAGCAGATCCCCATGGTGCTCAGCGTCCTGCAGGAGGTGAGTTGGAAGGGGAGCCGGTTCCGGTCGGCGTGTGTCTGAACAGCAACACGGTTTTAATTACTCACGAGGTCAGACAAAACACAACAGGGAGATTTACACTTGGGGTTTGTTTAACCCGTGATGCGTGAAATCCAGTTTCCTGGTTGCTGTTTCTTCTACCTCACTGTGGAGGCAAATATTCTGCTCAGCCCTCACAAATCCACTGGGAATTATTTTAGTTCGTATAACGTTAAATTCCTTCTGGACAAGAACTAAACCTGTTCACAATTTGAACATTTAATAGCTTTTTCAAGGCTACACGTGAAATTTATGTAACATAATTGACCAGATGAGGCATCATTTCAGTTTGTTCTTGACTAATAAACAGACTGTTTCAGTTAATACCAAGATCTTCTTTGTTATTTTAAAGTCAAGTCCAGTGAAGATGTCCAGTCTTTCTTTTTATCCGTATCCTCCTTTCCAAACTCAAAGGTGACCGAGCAGCTCTTTAATGGAGAAATAGAAAAATATTCGGCAGCCGGTGCCAGAGACGCTGAGGTGCATCAGAGTGTCACACCATAAAATTAGCTTGTTGTTGGCTCGGCATGTTTGCATCATTGCGCAATGGAACCAATAAATACAGCAGGGCTGCTGCAAGTGGAGGCTAAACCTGGATGATACTGGCTGTCTCGGAGAAAAGCCAGAAGGAAAACTGACATTACTCTGTTGCTGCTTATAAATAAAGCAAATGTCCTTTCACTGAGTAATAAGTGGAACACAAATCATCAGAATTATCAACTGCTGTTTTTACGTCTTTAGCCAAGAATTTCGCAACTTGTATATGTAGAATTGAATTTGTGTCCGTCACGCCAGCAAATTCTTCTCAATTGGTTGACCAGTGTCAGGCTGAATTAGATCGACTCAAGCTTTTTATATCCGCCTCTCTGACCGAGACAGAAACCCCCCGACTCCAACCAGCACACCCTGCGGCCTCCCCTCCTTTTACCAGACAGACAGACAGGCAGGCTTCTAATGAAACAGTGCAGTTGATGGTCACAGCCTGGTTCCACGCTCGGTTTTCAGGGTTGACCCGAGCTCCCAAAGCCTCCAACGTGGTCTGACAGCGTCGGGCGCATGTCAGGTGCCCACCGTTTATAAAAGGTTGAACAGCTGGCAGCGGCCGGATACTCGCTGTTCACGCAGACGCATATTTTGGCACTGTGTTAAAGTTGACACCTCTTGTTTTGTTTTTTTCTTTTACTGCTGTAATGAAGGCAACCACATGTATCAGATGTATCACACAAGCACACACACATTAAAAGCAGCAACCATCAGAAACTTTAACTATTAAGCTACTCATTGCTGTTTTCTTTTATACAGACAGCTGTGCTGACATGCTCTCATTGGCTAAACAAGGGGTGGGCAAACTTTTTGACTGGTGGGCCAGAATGGGTTTTGAAATTTGACAGAGGGGCCAGAGCAGCAGCAGATGGAGTGTTTTGGTGACCCACCTGAAAGGAGGAAAAAATATATCATGGGATATGTAGAAAACCTGTGCTTTAATGGCAATTGAAAATGAACAAAAGCAAAGTTCCAACAAAATCAGTGTCTTTGAAGCACCACTGTATTTATCTCTTTATTGAAATGACTCTTAAAACACTGGAAAGAAATGGATGAAATACAGCTATTTTATGCCTTATTGACCGTTAACATAATTTCCTGAAGTCCGATATGGGCCGGATTAAAAAGCTCAACGGGCCGCATATGGCCCCCGGGCCGCAGTTTGCCCTCGTCTGAGCTAAACTCACTAGTGATGCCTAATAAAAACAGGTGCAATACACAATCCATCAAATGTCGACGTTTTCCATTTCGTTTAACTAACGGAGCGTCCGTGATGGAAAATATTTGCTTTGCGTGAGCCTCTGGTGTGATGATTTGTGTGTGTCTGTGTGTGTGTCTGTGTGTGTGTCTGTGTGTTTCAGATTGCCGGCAGCAGCTCCTGGCACGCTCGCTACACGGTGCTCACATACCTCCAGATCATGGTGTTCTACAACCTGTTCACCTTCATGAGCGACCAGAGAGCGGTGGGTGACGTGCGGGCCCTGGTCATCAAGCTGCTGGAGGACGAGCAGCTGGAGGTAAAAAAAAATAAAAATAAAAAATAAAAAACTGGCAGTGGCAGCTGCCACTTTGCGTCGCCGGTCGTCCTCAGAGGTGGCTGCTTCTGAGACGGGGCGACGCGGCAGCTGAATAATTCTATCTAGAATCGTCGGCGAGCCACGGGCCGACTTGTCTTTGTTTATGCTAGCGGCCGCTTGTTTTAGCTGCGCCGTAGTGATTCAGCACTCTCCTCCCGGCTCGCTCCTCGCTCCTCGCTCCCCTCCAGCCCCTCCGGCCGTTGCCATGGAAACCCTGGGCTGCAGTTATCTGTTGCTATGGAGATAACATCCCGAACGAAGGCGGGTGAGGATGAGGGGGACAGAGTAGAGACAAAGGAGGAGTGGGGGACGGACGGACGGACGGACAGGCGGATGTAATCATTTGTATTTGCCCCCTTGGACCAACGCAAGCTTGACTAAAAGGCCTTTCGGCGTAGCCGCTTTATGCGGTTGACACGCCGCTATTCTAACATCGTCCTGTTGTGTTTCGCGTGTACAGACGAGCCGTTATATTAGATCGCCAAAAGTATCCCAGTGACGCACAAACCAGTTCGCTTCTCGAAGAAACTTCCTCTCTTTAAGAGGGGAAAAAGTTCGGGAAAGGAGCGTTTCCGAACGGCTGCACCTCCGTAACCCCGAAACCCTGCGCAGCACTCAGGAGGAAATCAACAGTTTTTGCTAAGAATAGAGGCACGGTGAGGTGCAAGCGACAATTTGCGCTCACCCTATGGCGAGCGTGGTGAGAAACACCCACACGTCCACCCCGAGAGGCCAGCTGGCCACGATACACACATTAAAAACGCCGCGTCTAATTAAAGACTTTTATTGTGAGTCGTGCAGCTCGCTGAGAGGGCGACAATGAGGCGCTCGCAAATTAGTTTGGCAGGTGAGATAAGGCAGCCGAGGGTGCGTTTGGAGGGATGAGAGTGAAGTGTAAGATTTCATTTACAAGTAAAATGACTTTTTTGGGGGGCGTTTTCTTGTTTTGTTTTGTTCTTTGGATTTCAAGCCTGTCAGTCAGTTAATGAGAAACAACGTAGACCATGTAGATTCGCTGAGCTTCAACCTTCTCCGTCTCTTTCACTCTGTTTTCCAGGTGAGGGAAATGGCGGCCACCACGCTCAGCGGCTTCCTCCAGTGCAACTTCCTGTCCATGGACCCGCCCATGCAGGCCCACTTTGAGGCACTGTGCAAGACCTGCCTGCCGAAGAAGAGGAAACGAGAGCTGGGCTCCATAGTGGACACCATACCCTCTGCCGGTGGGGAAACAAAGAGTTTCAGAATCATTGCGCTGCTCCCAAACTGCAGTGAAACTTTGATTTTTATATTGGTAAAAGCCTAATATACAACCCATGAATACATTAATAAAAGTGTATAATCGCAGTACAAAAAAAGTAATTTGGTTTTCCAACCCTTAGAACAGTTCTCATATATATTTTTATATATATGAGAATATACAAATGGAGAATGGGTCTTTCTCCTAGTTAGCTGCCTTTTTGCCCCACTATTTTTCTAAGGAAGCCCAGTGTGGACAATACAGCCCACCTCACAGTGAGTTTCAATTTCGGGTCATCGCTTGCGTCTTCAAATAAACCAGTGAAGAAGAAGGTGGACGAGGTATCCAAGTTTTCTGTGCGCAGGCCACTGTAGCTCACTGGCAGGCTCGGGTGGGGGGAGAGAGTGAAAGACCCTGCAATCTAAAATGTAACCACTTGATGTCACTAGCTGTGTTTCCATTACCCCTAGAATTGCACCAAACCTAAATATCGCTAGAAAAAACCTCTCAAATATCGCTAAAAGCTTTTGACGCTCTCATGAGGTGGTTTTTCAGACGTATCGATAGAGGTCTATTGCAAAAGTGTAATCAAAACACTTCGCATTTACACATCACCAGACGTGACATACGGGGTCATGTGACCAGTTCACTTCAAGTGGGACGAGATTTTATTAGAATTAAGGCTTATGCGCTTCACACCATTCAATGGAAACGCCTGAAATTTTAGAAATATCGCTTTTATTTTGCGAAAAACTGTAATAGAAACAGCTGTTCTTCAAAATCTCCAAATTAACAAGTAAAATTAGCATTTCTGTTTCCCTCTATATGAAACACCTGCTCAAAGGCACCAGACTCCATCTCAGGTCTGAGCAGCAAATCAGTCTGACTGTTCACATCTAGCCACTGGGATCCTGCGAGTTTCACGACAAGGAACAGAACGTGTCATTTTACCACAAGTCTTTTCTCCCCACCATTCCCGCAGACCTGATGCGGCGTCACGCCGGCGTGCTCGGCCTGAGCGCCTGCATCCTCTCCAGCCCCTACGACGTGCCCACCTGGATGCCCCAGCTGCTGATGGACCTGAGCGCTCACCTCAACGACACGCAGCCCATAGAGGTACGTCCCCGCCGCCCACCTTCCCATCACTTGCGCTCGACTTTTGCTTTGAGCTCTGTATCGACGAGTCGCTCGTGTTGCAGATGACCGTGAAGAAGACTCTGTCCAACTTCAGACGCACCCATCACGACAACTGGCAGCAGCACAAGCAGCAGTTCACCGACGACCAGCTGCTGGTCCTCACCGACTTGCTGGTCTCCCCTTGCTACTATGCTTAAAAAAAAAACAAAAAAAAAAACCCCGCCGATGAAGCAATTTTAATACAGAAAAAAATTATTTTTCAAAAAGCACACGCCAAAGACAAAGAACAGCAACTGTCACGAATCGCAGAGGACCTGAAGCGGGAACGTGTCTCTGGGAGATTTTACAGCAGGAGGGACTGGAAGACTCCTTTGTGTGATCTTTGTGTTCTGGTTTGACTCGCACCAGTTTCAGGACAGGCCCCATATTTACAGATACCAGCATGCACTGGAGCAGAGGAGGCACCAGCTCTCAACTGATTTAAACAAATTGAAGCAAAGCACCACCGCAACCGAAGAGTGACGGACGGAATGGAAAGGTGTATTTATGTATTTAGTCCATTTTCATTTCTACTATACTTAATATTTAAGGATCAATCATAGCAGGGGTGAAAAGCCTGCAGTTTGTAATATTGCTGTACAGCTTTTTTTTTGTTTTTGTTTATGTGTTTGTTCCTGCGTGTGCGCGTTCGTGTGTGTGTTTTTGCGTGCGCATGCGTATGGGCCGTTGATGCGTGGTACAGTTTGGGGTGCGTGTGTCCCTGCACATTTCTCAGGATCTCTGTCCCCACCAAGTCGACTTCTGAGCCAACACACTGTCCCGGTGTAGGTCGGCGTCTCGCACTGTCCCGGTGTAGGTCGGCGTCTCGCACTGTCCCGGTGTAGGTCGCCGTCTCGCACTGTCCCGGTGTATGACGCCGTCTCGCACTGTCCCGGTGTAGGTCGCCGTCTCGTACTGTCCCTCCGTCGTGGAGTCGCCACGCGCCGCAAACGGAGAAGTTTCCGTTAGGGTCCGACTCGACGCCTGCAACGCAACGCAACACGTCTGCGTCGGTTTGTGGCTTTGCGTGTGTATTGTATGAATCGTGGATGTGTATTGACCTCATAATGGCAAATATTCACAAACGTTTATTTATTTGAGTTTTGATTTTTTTTTTTCCTTTGAAGTGGAAGTTGTGTTGTTGGTTTTTTGTGTGTGTGCGTGTGTGTCCTCAAATTTTCAGTCACGTAGACGACTACGTTTTTAGACGCGCAGGCTGTTGGTCGGCCTGCTCCTCGTGCACTCTGCCGTGTGATGCGTTTGCTGTGACGACCTAATCTTGGTTTCTCACCTACTTATGCAAAAAGAAAAAGAAGAGGCTGCCCATAAAACCCCCGACTGTCTTCACTCATCCTGTGACATTTCTCATCTATCCGGTGAATTTTCTTTGGTTTGTGAATGTTGCCCCCCTTAACCCCCCTTCCCTGACGACTTGAAATTGTTCAAAAAAAAAAAAAATGAAGCATTTAGTACCTCACGTATGTATAGTGTAGTGCCAAAACTGCAGTGATTTTTTTTTTAGATGTACTGTTTGCTTATTGAATGAAAATAAACTGTTTTTAATGAAACTTACAATTTTTGCGTAGTGAAATAATGTTTTGTGTAACAAGATTCCTTTGAAAGCCTTTATCTTAACATGTTCTGCCCTCTGTTTACAGCTACTGCCAGAATTGCTTTCTGATTAAACTGGAGCTTTATTTGACCTTCCACATGTATTGAAGGGGTTAAAACAAGGTGGGTTTTCAAAAGCCTCACCCGACTGCAATTCCCAAGCCAATTGTGACACTGCAGGTTTACATACGTTGTGGTGAACTCTTGAGTGGGTCGTGGATCGATTGACTAAATTTATGGAGAATTCATCGACCAGCTGGGTACATGTATTGTGAAAGAACTGTGAATTTGCTCATTAAGTGGCCTTTCTGTACATACGGTAGAAATTAATAAACAAATAAATACAATAAACAGACAGTACTTTAACAATTTTGTCAATTTTAAATCACAGTTGCGAAATTTCTGGTTCTCAGTACTGCGGAGCATTCTTTTTTTCTCCAGTTGTTGGCGAAAATATCAGTACCTTGGAATTTTCGTTTTCACCGAAAATGGAAGCGTTTTACATGAACCCCCATTTTTCTTTCTAATCGAATTGCTTTTTTCCCTGGCATATCTAAACGCACCTTCCACCGAATCCCAAGCGGCGAACGGCCACGGACTACCTGGACTACCGAGCGTGGTGCGCATGCGCACGGACGTAGGCAGTGACTTCATATTCATTTTTCAGCGCACGTCCTGCGGCCGCCGCTCCTCCTGTACCAGATCGGATGCGCCGTCGGGCCCCGTAGGAAATAATAATAATAAAAAAAAAAATCAGCAATATGCGCTTTGCGGCAAAATCAGAACGATAATCGGAGGTTTGGGAAGCAGCGTTTAACCGCATCGCTCCGCTGACTGAGGCGTTATTTATATATTCTAGATTTATTTTTTTATTTTTTATTTGCTGGAGCCGCGTTGCGATCATTTACTGTCATAGCGCGCCGAGGTGACGAGGGACGCGAGTAGGTGATGAAGATGAGGGGCGACCGATCCGCTGCGCACGGTAGGTGCCTTTCTCTAATGATGGTGGTGTTGATGGTGAAAACCGGGTGTAATAATATGTACATGCGCGTATTCGGCAGAGTGTGTGTGTGTGTGTGTGTGTGTGTGTGTGTGTGTGTGTGTGTCTGCACGCGCGCGCATGCCCGTGCGCGTGGCAGCGGCTTAATTGGCCAAATGCAGTGGTTTCCTCTCCACTTGAAGGCACCACGCAAGGCCTGTAATTCCACCTGTGCATCTTCTACCCCTTTGTTGGTTGGTTGGTTGTTGATGGTGGATGTAGCCATGATTTGTGGGGTCATGATCTGTCACTGCGTTACCCCCCCTCCCCTACTCCCCCCCCCCCAGCTCTACACCGGGGTGGCGGAGGAGGCCTGCGCCGCCGCCGTCCAGCCCTTCCACCTCGTCGCCGAGGAACCCTGTCGAGTTCTCGCGTTTGAAACCACGACCATGAACGCCTCGGCAGTGGCGGTGGCGGTGGCGGCGCCGTCGGACCTGGCGGACGCGCCGAGGCAGCAGGGCTTCAACGGCACCCAGGCGGCGGCAGCAGCAGCGGCGGCGGCGGAGGGGGCGTCGGGCTGGGCCGTGATCCACACGGCCACCCTGACCTTCTGCTCCCTCCTGCTGGTCTTCATCTTCTGCCTGGGCTCCTACGGCAACCTGGTGGTCTTCCTGTCCTTCTTCGACCCGGTGTTCCGCAAGTTCCGCACCAACTTCGACTTCATGATCCTCAACTTGTCCTTCTGCGACCTGTTCATCTGCTGCGTCACCGCGCCCATGTTCGCCCTGGTGCTCTTCCTGGACGCCGGCGGCGGCGGTGGCGGCGACGGCGGCGGCGTCTCCAAGAGCTTCTGCTTCGCCTTCCACCTGACCAGCTCGGGCTTCATCATCATGTCCCTGGAGACGGTGGCCGTCATCGCGCTGCACAGGCTGCGCATGGTGCTGGGCCAGCAGCCCAACCGCACCGCCTCCTTCCCGTGCACGCTGGCCCTCGCCGCGCTGCTGTGGACGTCCAGCTTCGCCATGGCCGCGCTGCTCACCGTGCGGGCGTACCCTCACGGCGACGGGCCCTGCTTGCCCCACTTCGGCCTGGGTGGCGGCCGGGCCCGGGTGGTGCTGTACGTCTACCTGGCCGACTTCGCCTTTTGCGTGGCCGTGGTGTCCGTCTCCTACATGATGATCGCCAGGACGCTCAGGAAGAACGCCCAGGTGAGGAGCAGAGGGGTCAGAAGTATTCACGTTGTGTACTTCACTGAAAGTATGGATGCAAAAGTAAAACTATTGATTGAAGAAGTTTACTCAAGTACTAGTAAGAAAGTACATGTTGCCGTTCATGTAACAACATGATTATGACATGATTATTTTGCAAAATGATCAAGTTGTGAGACAATAATCTGGACTGAACTGACTAGAGGTCTTGTATGAACATCTGGATATATATAACTTTTAATTCTAGTTTTCTTTTTCAATTGCAGCACTACCAAACTGTAATCAGTAACAGTTATGACCAGTGAGCCATTTTGGATGCTTTAATAACAATAACCAGTGTTATTTTCAACATGTTTATTTTTCTCTTTACTGAAAACTGAACTTTGACCCTGAAGCAGATGTACTCCAAAATAGTCCATCCATCCATCCATCCATCCATCTTCTATACCTGCTTCCTCCAGGGGTCTGCTGGAGCCCATCTCAGCTGTCATGGTGTGAAGGCAGGGTGACACCCTGGACAGGTCGCCAGAAAGACATACAATCACTCACTCACTCACAGACCCATATAGACAATTTAGAGTTCCCAATTGGCCTCACAAAGCTGGGAAACCTAGAGAGAACCCACACAGACACAGGAAGAACATGCAAACTCTCCACAGAAAGGCCCTGGGATCCAACCCACGACCTTCTTGCTGTGAGGCAACAGCGCTAACCACTGCGCCACTGTGTCGCCCTACTCCAAAATAAATCTCTCTAAAATATGATACACTTTTATATTTATTTACACAACAGCAGAGTTCAATTGGCTTCACTTAAAGCAACAACAACAACTGGAATAAGCATAAGCGAATTACTTTTTAACAGAATTTGAATCTTTTTAACACTCCCAACTCACAAAAGCAACAAGCATGTTTTTCCAGTATAAAAAGTAGAAAGTACTGATATTAATGTACTAATGTAGGGAGTGAAAATTAAAAAGTTGTCAGAACAAGAACAAGTACAGATTAAAGTACACCTGAAATATGCACTGAAGTGCAGTCACCAAGTGTTTGTGCTTTGCTTCCTCGCACCTCTGCAGGTGAGGAAGTGTCCCGTCATGGCGGTGGACGCCGCGTGTCCCCCCCCGCCGCCGCCCCCGCCGCCGGGCTTCGAGAACATGCAGTGCGCCGTCCTGGCCCCGGCCCTCTACCGCAACCAGACTTACAACAAGCTGCAGAACGCGCAGAGCCTCTCCTACGCCAACCGGCCGGGCCCGCCCCTGGTGCCGGGCGCCGCCCAAGGCGCCACCTGCTGCCAGCTGGTGTCCACCGTCAACCTGGCCACGGCCAAGGACTCCAAGGCGGTGTTCACGTGCGCGGTCATCGTGTCCTCGGTGCTGCTCTGCTGCCTGCCCATGGGCGTCTCGCTGGCGCAGGACGTGCTCTCGCCCAAGAGCACCTTCGCCCACTACCAGTTCGAGCTGTGCGGCTTCGTCCTCATCTTCCTCAAGTCGGGCATCAACCCGTTCGTGTACTCGCGCAACAGCGCCGGCCTGCGCCGCCGCGTGCTCTGCTGCCTCCAGTGGGCGGCGCTGGGCTTCCTCTGCTGCTGCTGCAAGCAGAAGACGCGGCTGCACGCCATGGGCAAGGGCAGCCTGGAGGTCAACCGCAACAAGTCGTCGCACCACGAGACAAACTCGGCGTACGTGCTCTCGCCCAAGCCCCAGAGGAGGCTGGTGGACCAGGCCTGCGGGCCCAGCCAGTCGCGGGAGGGCGGCGCCAGCCCCAAGGCGGCCGGCGGTGGAGGCGGCCGCAAGCCCCGCCCACCCAGCACGTCCACGCCCATCAACACGCGCATCGAGCCCTACTACAGCATCTACAACAGCAGCCCGTCGGCGGGGCCCAGCTCGCCCACCAGCCTGCAGCCCGTCGGCTCGCAGGCCTTCGCCTTCGCCAAGTCCTACGTGGCCATGCACTACCACACCCACCAGGAGGCGCTGCAGGACTTCGAGAGCAGCTCGGTGCAGCAGATCCCCATCCCGTCGGTCTGAAGGCCGTGGACGGTTGACTGAGACGGGGATCACAAGGACATCCGAGTGATGGGTTTGGGTATCTACACACACACACACGCACACAGTTTCTTGGTTAGGGACATTTAAGAGACACATGACTTGTGTCAGCAGTGCCATGACGAGCCAAGCCATTCAGAGGGTTTGTAAGGTGTCCGTTTGAGTTGTTGTGTCATTGTGTTACAAACAAGTGAGTCGTGGCCAGGTTTGCTTTTTTTTCTTTTGCTGCTGCAGCGCCCCCATCTGGCTGGAGCCGACACAGCCCCTCGCGCGGCTTCCCCATTATGTGCCGGAGCAAAGGTGAAAAAGCAAAATATGTTATATGTTTCCATAATTGGCCAATCCTTCGCCCCCTAAACTGTCAGTTTTTTTCACTTTAAATTGTGAGGATTTGAATTATTTCAGTGCCCAAGAGTAAAATAAACTCCCGCTACATCTTTTGTCCAAACAAATGATATTTAAATGTGAGATGATGCTCTTTTTAAATAAAATGAAATAAAACTAGTTTCTGGCCTTAAAACTGAAAATGTTCTTGAATAATTTGAAAAAAAAAAAAAGATGTGTTTAACTGTAAAATTACAACTAGGATTTTTAAAAATTTTCTTTTTACTCATCATTCTTTTGTGTGTTACCAAACAGGATTTTGTATGTCACGTAATGTCTAAAAATGTGAATTTTTAAGAGACCTTCTTCTTTTCTGAGGATGGAATTAAAACTTGGACATTGTATAAGGGCTTGAGCGCCCTCTGGTGGCCTTAAATTTCACAAAATTTTCACAGTGACTCTTATGGCATCTTAAAACTGAGCCAAAAAAAAAAAAAAAAGAGATTTGTTCCCAATATTTCTCCTTGTCGATACAAACGCCACACATGAAGTGATCCGGGTTTTATTGTTTGGCTGCACTTGTCGTCGTCCACGCTCTGTCATACAGCAGTCACGCTACCCGAGTGCACCTGATCACCACAGTGTACCACTCACAGTGAAGCCATGCCCACCCCCACCCCGCCTCCCCCACCCCATACAGCGAATTGAAAACAGTCTCTTCAGTTGGATTTGCTCAGCAGAATCAATGCATAACTTAAAGTCACTCATCCTGGACACTTACGTGAAACCCACACAAAACACACACGCACAATCTTAGAACCACTTTTAACTACAAACCCCCTGATTTATGACTCCTTTAACTGAAATCACCCTCACAGAGTGAAGCGGAGACGTGAGGCGTCGGCTCCGTCTCGCTTTGTTCTCGCAGAGTCTGAGTTGAGTCTCGTCCGATTTTGGCTGTGACGAGGCGTCCAAACAGACAACGGGGCGGCGCGCTCCTTCAAAAACTGCAGGCCACCCACAGGATAAGGTCAAATCTCGGTTTAATCTTGGCTTTTAATGCGTTGTCCCAGCGTTGGCCTCGCTCCCTCCGCCGGCCAGCCGTCCGTTTTGTGATCGATGTCAGTTATATTTCAAGTGCAGCTTCGCTCCGTCGGGCCTCGGCTTCTTCCTCGGCGCTCTAGCCGGCTATCGACAGAAGTCCGTACTCGTCTGCCGTGTCCAGGATTCTGCAAATGACCGGCGACTCAACCTGGTGAATTTGGAAAAACAAAACAAAACCAATCTTAATCACTCAGAGGGGCCACAAGTCATCCAGCTTCACCTACTGACTGCGCTATTTATACACTAATAGAGAGCAAAATGAGTGGCAGTTAAAGGAGTTAACTTGGAGTAAAATTATACTCGTGTTGAAGTGAGAAAAAAAATCTTATTTTTACATTGGCAGTGCAGTAAAGGTGATTGTTATTTTGTTTAAAGTGACCAATTATTCTCATGTCGTCATTACGATTTAATCACAGGCAGCTTTTTCCAATTTTTACACTATAGAATGAATGTGTAGGAACACAAATAATTTGGTCATTGAAACTAACAAAGCGAGCGATGTTTTCGCGGCTGTGGATTTGTGGGAGGCCACGAAGTTTGATTTTGTTTCTGAAAGTAAACAAACAGGAAGAATGCGTACACTCGATGTGAGGAATTGTTGAGGTGCTCGGCCCCAAAAATTAAAATTTGAAATTGAAAGAGTCAAAAAGAGTCAGCCACACTCAGTCTCCTTCCAAAAAGATACATTTCTTCATTAAATCTGAACGTAGGATCACATGACAATGGCAAATAGAACGACGAATCACTCAGCTGTCTCATTATCTCTTCACTGTACGCAATTCACTTTGAATTACAACAGCGCCGCCCTTATCGGCCTCACGGATAACAACGTCAGAATCATCGGAGAGGTTAAGCAGAGCTCGTCTCTTCCATGCTGATACTAGAGTACATTTTGCTCATTGTGCTGGATGTTGGAGAGTCCACATCTTGTTCTATCGTTCGGCAAAGAGTGGCCGGGTGAGACTTACTCCGAGGACGTACTGACAGGTCTGCGGCTCCAGCATGTAGACGGTGACGGCGTGGGGAGACTCGGACTCTTTGCACCTGGTGCGGGAGAGAGAGAGAGAGAGAGAGGTGAGCGGGCGAACCAGGAAGTGAACCAGGAGCTCCGCTGTTGACTCAGGGTGGCGGCACCCGGCCTGTCGCACTCACTTCAGCTTGACGGTGACCTGCCTGGGCTTCCCTGTCAGGTCGCACACGTCCCCGTGGCCGTAAAAGTGCGAGACCAACCTGAGCGGCAAGAGGAAACCGATTAGAGCGCCCCCTGGTGTCCGGGCAGTGGTTGATCCCCCGGCTGCCCTGAAAGACTTACTTGACTTTCTGCGCTCCGTCGTCTCGGAGCTGGTAGGATCGGGCCACGTTCCTCTTGGCCCAGTCGATGTGCTCGTCCACGTTCCAGCTGCCGACCACCACGATGTTCTTTCCCTGCTGTTTGTCCTGAAAGGCAGAGGGGGGCGCTGCCGTCACCATGCAAACAAACTGAGCAGCTAAGCCTGAAACATTTTACTGTTTTAAAGTGTCACCTGCTTCTAGTGGAGCAACCAAATAACACAATTAGCACGTCGCGCCTTTAACTGATGCTATACAATTTTAACAGATACATTTTAATGCTAAGCAAATCAGTGTTTACCTCGTGGTACTGATGGACGTGTTTCCCGTAGCAGAACTCGTACTTCCACCAGCCGACTCCCTGCAACGCAGAGCCATTTGGGTGTCAAACTCGCGGACGAAACTCCGCTGCGACGCTGCTGGGCGGCGCGCAGGCCGGGACTCACCCCGTGCAGGCAGTACAAGCCGCTGAGGAACTCCTTGATGAGCTGGTCGTCCGTCAGGCGGGAGATGTGCGTGGTGCCGACGGCCACCTGGCTCTGCCCCCCGACGGTGATGGGCTTGTGGGTGGAGGTGAAGGCCTCCTCCCGGGCCGCCGGAGCCTCCTGCTGAGACTGGTTTTTCCCCAAGTTGAGAGAAATCCCACAACGTGAGAGCGACTTGTCTGCCCCGCTCCCCCCCATCTAGGGCGGTGTTTTTCAACCAATGTGCCGCGGTACACTAGTGTACCTTGAGATAATGTTTGAAAAGGTGTGCTGAAAATTATGAAATTTCACTGAACTGGTCTAAAAGAAAATAATAAAGACATTCCTTTGTCGAGCGACCGCTTTAAAAGGAATTTCAGCCTATTTTCCTCCCTCAATTCCTCCCAGGGCTTCAGCCTTGTGTGCAAGTAAACAGGCCCAGGTTTCACACTCTGAGTATTCAATTAAGAGACTATATTATCATTAAGCTAAAAAGCGTCATTTTTTCGGCAACGCTGATCTGGGTGTCGCGCAGCCTTTACCTCTCTGGTGTCTCCGGCGGAGCTGAAGGGCGGTTTGAGCTGCTCCTCTTGCTCCTTGTCCAGCTGGACGAGGCTGTGAGGCCGCAGGGGGGAGCCGGCCAGAGCCTGGCAGAAGATGGCGTTGATAGGGGACGATTTGAACCTGAGTGAGGAACAACAAAAACAAACAAACAAAAAAACGCCGGTCAATTCTGGGGAATACTGCCGGCAAACGCTCGGCCCCTCCCTCTACCGCCGCCGACCCACCTGTACTTGGGGTGCGAACAGAGCAGCGGGGTGAGCACCACCACCTCGTACTCGCAGGTGGTGACCTCGGCCACCGACAGGATCTCGTGCTTGGCCTCCGGGTGGCAGACGTACAGCACGGTGGTGGCGCGGGCCTCGTTCTGGCGCAGCGTGCACGGCGTGCCGTTGCCCATCGCCACGGGGAAGTAGGCCGTCAGCTGACCTTCGATGTTCTTCGTCGGCACCTGGAGCGCCGGTGGACGGGAAGGACGAGCAGAGGGAGGTCAGTACACAGTCATTTTGCAATCATTTCAGTGCATTGATTCAAAAACAGCAAAGTGTCAAATGTCGAATAAATGCTGTGGCCACAAACTCGACATTTTGTGCGGTGGAATAATGACATTAAATGACTTTTCCAGTCCATTAGATGGGCTAAGCGGCCAGCGGTAAGTGAGGCAGGTCAGCGCAGGACAAGTCGCAGGATTTGCGGATGAAAAACAAATGGAGTAGAGATACTTACATCTGTCTCAGCTGCAGATTTGGGACTTTCTTCCTCAACCTTGTCTGGAATAAAAATAAAGTTCATTTCAAGTTTTAGTAGAATCTCACTCTTCAAATTAGCCAAATCTAGTGTGACTATTTGAATGTACTGGTGAGAGATCTTTTGCAAGTAAATTAGCAGCCATATTTATTTCATGTACATCCTTCTGCCCAGCGTGGCCCTGGAAATGTTACAAACAAACTGACCTGTTTCACTCAACTGGCTCTTCTCTGTCGCTTTTCCCAGGAAATATTCCTGAACTCGAATCTGTTGAGGCAAAAAACATGAATAATCCTGGTATGTTTCTCAGTGACATCATTCCGACACTTGTATTTTATTTGATGACACCGACCTGACCCGTCTCCTTCTCCTCGTGATACTGTCTAATGTGCTTTCCATGGCACACTTCATATGTCCAGTACGATTCAATCTGCAGCGTTGGCAAAGCAAGAGCAAGTTCAGGGTTAAAGTCTCTCTCTCTCTCTCTCTCTCACACACACTCTTGTAGTTTCAGTACATGCTCTGCTAACAAAGCGTGAAACAAACAGTCTCAGTCAGACTCGGCACTAAACATAGCAGTGCTGGGTAATTTCCCTCCTGCCTCTCTCGGTCTCTCGGTCAGGCCGAGAGAGGCAGGAGGGAAATGAGATGGAAATGGAAGCTGACAGATCTCACCCTGTAGGAACAGCTGCTTTGTGTGAATAGCTTCTCAAGCAGTTGGGCCGGACTTGGACCGGTGTAGTCTTTTTCATCACCCTAGTGCAAACAAGAGGAAGGCTGTGATGTTGGTAAACATACGTAATTAAAAGCAGTAAAACATCAGCGTGACTAGAGTGGAATAAACACTAGCTGAAATAATGGTATTTCATTTCCACGTTCAGTCAGTTTCTGTGCCAAGAGTTGTATTATTTATGCATTTATTTTTGTTTTTTTTTTTAATTGTAGGGCGACTCAACTTAGCATGTGTTAAAAGCACACGTCATACACAGCCTGACGATCATCTCGCCTGAAAATACACCTGCTGCTTGTGATTTTACCAGCCTCCCTTTGTCGTTCTCACCTCGTCCCCAGCTGTCAGCGAGGGCAGCAGACACTTGTACCTCTCCTGCTTTGTTGTCGTCATGATGACAAAGTTTTCTTCGCTGTACAGTGGCCCAGACATCGGCTGAAATTCACAGAAAGACGTAAAGGGATTTTATTTTATTTTTTTAACTGCAGCGTCAGGACGGACAGACGGTCGGAGGACGACAATGCCAGTTCGCTACGAGGCTATGCAGGTGAAAAACAAACACCAACACCAGCAAGAACACACCTCACTTTCTTTTCTCTTAAATTAACCCTGTTTCTCCCACAAGGCAACTTACCAGCGTGAACTCGGCTCCGGGCCAGGTGATTTTAAAAGGAATTTCGTCAGTGAAGGTAGGATACCCGCCTCTGTTCACCGAGACGCCGCTGCAGAGCTCCAGCAGCGCCCCGAAGAGCAGCATCAGCAGCCCGGCCATGGTCTCTCCCCGTCCGGCCGCTGAGCTCGCTAAAGCCCGCTCCACATGTAGGACAACTGCCCGCTCCCCTCACACCAAAAGCCGGCTCGAGTCCCTGTGCACCGGCCGCTTCAAGACCCCGGTAAGTGCGGCTTGACGGACGCGGATGTCAACACTGCACAGCACACAGGAAGTGAAGCGCTCTCCTGCCACGTCAAGTTCCGCTTTGTGTAACGGGCTCAAACAATAATGGCTCCCTCTGGTGGCAACGTCGTGTAGCGACCTGAAACACGAGTGCACGAAGCGTAGAGCGTTTGTTTCCGCTTCACGCATGGCGTCCACTGCGGAAGACAGATGTGCGCAGGCCATTCTGGACCATCTCAGCTGTTGTGTTGCGTCCCAGCAGCCACGGAGCGCGACGTCGAAGCCGCATATAGTCCCAAATCTGCCTTTCATCTCCGCAGACTGGCGTTGTATTAGCATATTGCGTCATATGTTGGAGATGAAGAAGTCAGACGAGATATACCAAATGAGGAATAATGTTAAGCACTTCATAATGTTAAAGAGAATGGGTTGGTGGAATCATCTATTTCAAATCAAAATCTGTTGATACGTTTTGCATATATATTTAAACAACAACAACAACAACAACAACAACAACAATAATAATAATAATAATGTGCGATTATACCTTTTTGCTGTTTCAGTAAATAACATACTATTGTATCTATTAGGGTGGAGGACAGATGTTTATCGCCTTCAAAATAAAATGCATGTGGGTACTTCCATGATTTTTGGTTTCGTTTGAAATCAAGGTTATTCATATTCACAGGGAATCGTGTTCAGTCACGACCAACTGAAGACTGCAGAGCATGGGAGTGGAAAAAACGGGGTGTTGGGATCTAATGAGCGCAAACCGGACGTGGGAGTTTCATTTTCGACCTGTTGGTGGAGCTGTTGACATAAGAATGTCGGGGCTCCAGACAGGCGTTAGATAATAACAGATTTTAATGCACAGAGAAAACGGGGGGCGGGAGGAGGGTGTAAGCGAGGTAATGTCCCAGCAAACCATCCACACTGCTCACAGGTCCACACAGCCTGCTGGCATTTACAACCTTCTTCTTTTAAACACAGTGTGCAAAGCGACTGGCAACACTCTCGTGTTTGCTAATGTGTTGGAGGAGGATTGAATCAGACACTGTGGTTAATTTCTAATGTATATTTTGTTTCCAGTAACAATGTTTGGGCCAATCTTATCTTACTTCGCATATGTCTTGTGTAAAAGAAACACATATTTATTATTGTTTCTCCAACCTACCTTGAATTATTTTTAATTTTAAAAAGAAAACAACTTTCCAACAAAAAAACAAAACAACCCTAAACAACCCTACCTTGATTTTTTTTTCTTCTCTTATTTCTTTTATTATTCATAATCTGAAGATCTGAAGATCTAACCATTATGCTATTTCGGGAGGTTTTAGCAACATCTCACGAACCCCCAAAGCCATCAGAGTTGCGTTTTCTCAGTTGTCATGGAGTTTTGCTCGGCTGTTACCATAGTTGTTAGTTGCTATAATAACCGGGAAAACTCCATCTGTTGGGAGTAAAGTGCTGCTGAGTGAGTCAGTGGCGCCTCCAGAAATTTTTCAGCACTGTGGCCAGATGGGGCCACTGAAAATCGAAGGGTGGCACAGCTAAACCACAAGCCATAGCTGCATTCAGGAGTTTTATTATGCTGTTTTATGCAGACTAGTTGAGGTTTCTTTTCCTCCAGAGAAAGGTCTGCAGATAAGCTTTTCTTATTTTATATTTTATTTGACTGATGTTGCTCTCTCCCCTGAGGAAGTGCTATTCCTGACTTTATAACACATCGTATTGTTGGTTTGACAATTTGATGATTCCGATTAATTAAACAAAAGGTGTAACTTTTTAACGAACGTGCATATCTTTTAATTTAAAATGTTCGGAAGAGAGCCCTTCTGGTTCATTAAAAAATGCTTTAATTAATTACAAAAATACACACTACTTGTGTCAATCTCACCCTTTGAATTAATTTTTTTTTTTTTAATGTGCGACAGTGAGACATACGCAAAAATCACAGACTTAAATATGAATGAAGCCCATTCTTGCTCAGAAGCCTGTGAAAATGCAGTGCAGTGTACTGTTCACATCCTCAATGAGCACAAGCTAGAGCACTCCTACTAGTGGCTGCACAATTTAGGCCATTTGTATTATGTTGTGTGTTTGGCTTGTGGTGTCTTCACTGTCCCGACCACCTGTTTACAATTTGCTGTTTAAAAAAAAGCAGCAGCACCAGAAGAAGAAGAAGAAGAAGAAGGAGAAGAAGAAGTGATGGTTAAAAAGTGATCCCACCTGTATTTACAGGCATTTTCTCGTTGGTATGTCTGGAAAGAAAAAGCTGGGAAAGTCTGAGCTGAGAACTGCTGAAATTTCTTTTGTTTTCAAATATACCAGAGCTTAACCTTGGCATTTTTTTTTTTCCATTTTTTCCATTTGCTTTATGTATTAGCTGTCCTTCCCGATGGAGGCAGTGGGTGTACTGAGACATAAAAATAGTTTGAAGCAGATAAGGGTCAAGCTTCCTTTGGTTTGCCTGTCTGGGTTTTTCTTGAGAGTCCTTTCTGAAGCCGGACTGGAGGGAACTTGCTGAACTCTCGGCTCTCAAATGAGCATTTTCATTTATTTTCCTCCGCCATCCGTTGGCTGAGCGCAATTTGCATAGATGCCTCGCACACACTCTCACCTTATGCATAATTGATACAACTGTCATCTCCCCTACCATAATACCGTCATCCCGAAGGGAGCAAGGGGAAATGAATCTTGACATTTGAAGGTCTTGAGCGAGATTAAGATATCTTTTGAGCCGTCAACCCCAAAATACACATGGAATATGTCAGGCGTCAGATTAATATTGTCACTTTTTTGCCTAGGTTTTCATCATGACACTCACCGCTGATATCCGTGAAGTGGTTCTCCACAGTTCCCTCTATTTTAATCCAGTGTACAGTGGCTCTCAAAGGGCGTTTTTTCCCCCCAACATTTTCCCTCAGACCTAACTCCATACTGCACAATTAATCAATTACGGCTCGTTATGTCGCTCACGCTGATGCGTGAGTGTGCCTCACATCACGCCCGTTTTCATCGCCGCGCGTCGCTTCGGCATAATTTGCTTGCTCGCAGATTCCGCCGGAGTGATTTAAACAGTGAAACGACTCCAACCGTCAAGCCGTGCAGGAATAATCTTCCACAGGCTGTTAGGTGTGTTTACCGGCTTAAGGACTAGAGTGTCAGAACACGCTGTGCGCTTCAACCCCCACACCCCACCACCTTCCTTCCCTTCCCCAACTCGCATTTTTAAAAACCAGCCCGTGACGCAAACTCTCACGCAACCTTGCGCGGCCCCACGACCTGTCACTCTGCCGCCACCTCCCGCGCTCCCGCCCGGGCCCTCAACCCACTGACACTACAGTCAAAATGAATCGCGCAGGGCAGCCGTGATGCGATGGAACGGTGTCAAGGGGCAAAACAGCGTGAACAAAGTCGGCGAGAAATGAAAGGGGGGGAGGATTAGCCAGTGCGAGTGGATCAGAGCTTCTCTTTTACCTCCCCGAAGAGAACAGCATGGGGGTGTGCTGGTGATTGGACGGATCCGGGAGACGGCGGAGTTGCTTGCGCCTTGCTGTGTGCAGGCGTGTGGTTTTTGGTTTATCTCCTGTAAGGGGGAATACAAAAAAAATAAAAAATAAAAAAATCAAAGCAGAGTCCTTGTAGGTGGTTATATAACAGAGTGATGCTCCTTGATTAGCCAACTCAGTCCCTCTTTATTTGTTATACTTCCTCTTTTTAAACAAATCTTTTTTATTTCAATATAAATAGGCACTTGGGGGTGAATTCCAATTCCTCCCTTAACCCTCAATCTCAACCCTCAGAAATGCGCGCTCCCGCGAAGTGCAAGTGCTGTCCCGATTCTCAGAACGTCAAGTTGAGGGACAAGTTTAAGGGCCCTCAATATTGAGATTCTCCGGCACCACCCTTGGGAGTAAGGGCTACCCAGAAGGCATTGTGTGTTTTCGCCAAGACATCTTTGAAAAAGATGGCGATGAAAAAAGTGAGCTACAAATGGAAGTATTTTCTTAGTTAATAAAGATTGAAATATTACAAAACCATTTTATTGTGTTAGTTTAAGACTTTTTTATGGATTATTGACATCGTTGTTGCGTAACATTTTTTTTTTTTTACTTTACGATGTTTGTCAGCCGGACCTGCAGTCCCGTTACTTGTATACCTCGTTGTGTAGCGACGGAGGACTTCTTCTTTTTCCGTCGTCTTCTTCTTCTTGACAGACTGGACGTAGCTTTGGCGTAAGGCCGCCCCACAGTCTGAAGACGTAACTGCACTTAAGGGGTTTCCCATTTCTAAGTCACAAGATAGCCCTTACACTTATTTTTGAGGGCCAAGATTGAGGGCCAAAGATTGAGGGTTAAGGGCAAGGGTTGAGATTGAGGGTTAAGGGAGGAATTGGAATTGGCCCTTAATGCTTCATGCAGCACCAAAGGCATACACTTAACCTCTGTGCTTACTCTTTCAAAACAGCCCATTTCGTAACGTTTGTATGCTCTTCAAGACAAACAGTAAAGTTAAATTACGAGGAAAGAGAAAATACACTGAAATTAAAGCAATACGTCTGAAGATGCTAAATGGATGGATGGCTGTTCTGATAGTCATTGAGTTACTAACCCAAAAGGTCTAACAGACCACTTCATGATTTCATTTTTTCCACTCTTGATGACACAACCTCTTCACGGTTGTGCGTATAGACCTACTCTCTCGCTGCACGCATACATTATTCACATCTGTTTCTAACTGACGCTAAGCTTCTCTTCCACGCCACGCCATCAGCTCGGATAAGAACATCCAGCAAGAGGTTTCTATGAAATTCTGGCCACAGTAACTGTGGTTGTTTGCGCTGGTTCCCCAGAAGCAGCACTTTGTCTACCGCGAGGACATAAAGTGGGTTAAAGGCTTGCAGCAGACCAAAAAAAAAAAATGCATTCCAAGTGGCGAGCATAAGCTAAAAGAGCTTATAGGGAGGCTAAGGAGGCCTCGGGACTCCCAGCCATTCGGCGATTCCTCACACTTCATATCTGAGACTCAGTGGCGCCAACAGCGGGATTTTTTGAGCGGCAGGCTAGGTGGCTTTAGCATTGTGTCACTCCCAACTATTACCAGAAATTTAGAAAGTAAAATATTTACAGCATAATGCACGCTTGTACTATCCCACATTCAACTAAAACAACAACACGCTGCTCTTTCCAATCTGCCAGTGAAAGCCTCTCATGCAATGCTAAGCCATTTATATGCGTTTGAATGCGTCAGCGTCAAGCTAATGCAAGGAAACCCAACACAATCCGTTTTAATCTGAATAGTAGACTCATAAAGTCTCTCTTTGCTTGGCTAAAGCCGACGGATGTCTGGGCTCAGTGTCTCCGCTAACACCGTGTTACACACGGAGGCTTGATCGCTCAGCACGCCGACCTCAGAAACCTGGAGTTCCCATCCAAACACAAGCGAGAAGTCATGTTCCTCAGGCTTTTCATTTTCCTCATTTAACATGATTTTCCCATGTTGAGAATTTCATGAGACGCTTCACTTTAGAGCAGGGTGTCAAACTCAAAGAGTGGGGTCAAATTGTAAAACTTTGACAAAGCTGCGGGCCAGTATTGATATATATAGCAAAATCTTCCTCCAGATATAAATAACAGTGACCCATTTTATATGGACCCAAACGAGTTTTTGCGTCAACATTGAATGTGGAACGAACTAGGCTTAAGACTATACAATGAATAACTCCCAACTGCAAAATTGAATTTCAAATTAAAAACATGTTGGAATAAAAATGAAATGTAGATACATTTTTTTCAACCTTCTGTTTTAAATTCAACAGTAAACTGCTTTTCCAGGGGCTGATAATAAATTTTACAATAAAATAATAATAAACCAATTAACTAATATAAATATCTTTCAATGAACGTCCAACCATTCAAGCCTATGCCTTGAGCACAGGTCCACACACAACCTGCTGGCATTTACAACCTTCTTCTTTTAAACACAGTGTGCAAGCGACTGGCAACACTCCCGTGTTTGCTAATGTGTTGGAGGAGGATTGAATCAGACACTGTGGTTAATTTCTAATGTATATTTTGTTTCCAGTAACAATGTTTGGGCCAATCTTATCTTACTTCGCATATGTCTTGTGTAAAAAAAGAAACACATATTTATTATTGTTTCTCCAACCTACCTTGAATTATTTTTAATTTTTAAAAGAAACAACTTTCCAACAAAAAACAAAACAACCTAAACAACCCTACCTTGATTTTTTTTCTTCTCTTATTTCTTTTATTATTCATAATCTGAAGATCTGAAGATCTAACCATTATGCTATTTCGGAGGTTTTAGCAACATCTCACGAACCCCCAAAGCCATCAGAGTTTAGATTTTCTCCAGTTGTCTTGGAGTTTTGCTCGGCTGTTACCATAGTTGTTAGTTGCTATAATAACCGGGAAAACTCCATCTGTTGGGAGTAAAGTGCTGCTGAGTGAGTCAGTGGCGCCTCCAGAAATTTTTCAGCACTGTGGCCAGATGGGGCCACTGAAAATCGAAGGGTGGCACAGCTAAACCACAAGCCATATAGCTGCATTCAGGAGTTTTATTATGCTGTTTTATGCAGACTAGTTGAGGTTTCTTTTTCCTCCAGAGAAAGGTCTGCAGATAAGCTTTTCTTATTTTATATTTTATTTGACTGATGTTGCTCTCCCCTGAGGAAGTGCTATTCTGACTTTATAACACATCGTATTGTTGGTTTGACAATTTGATGATTCGATTAATTAAACAAAAGGTGTAACTTTTAACCTAACGTGCATATCTTTTAATTTAAAATGTTCGGAAGAGAGCCCTTCTGGTTCATTAAAAAATGCTTTAATTAATTACAAAATACACACTACTTGTGTCAATCTCACCCTTTGAATTAATTTTTTTTTTACCGTGCGACAGTGACATACTTATAAAATCTGAGACTTAAATATGAATGAAGCCCATTCTTGCTCAGAAGCCTGTGAAAATGCAGTGCAGTGTACCTGTTCATCCTCAATGAGCACAAGCTAGAACACTCCTACTAGTGGCTGCACAATTTAGGCCATTTTATATTATGTTGTGTGTTTGGCTTGTGGTGTCTTCACTGTCCCGACCACTTACTGTTTACAATTTGCTGTTTAAAAAAGCAGCATGGCACCAGAAGAAGAAGAAGAAGAAGAAGAGAAGAAGAAGTGATGGTTAAAAAGTGATCTATAACCTGTATTTACAGCATTTTTCTCATTGGTATGTCTGGAAAGAAAAAGCTGGGAAAGTCTGAGCTGAGAACTGCTGAAATTTCTTTTGTTTTCAAATATACCAGAGCTTAACCTTGGCATTTTTTTTTTTCCATTTTTCCATTTGCTTTATGTATTAGCTGTCCTTCCCGATGGAGGCAGTGGGTGTACTGAGACATAAAAATAGTTTGGAAGCAGATAAAGGGGTCAAAACTTCTTTGGTTTGCCTGTCTGGGTTTTTTCTTGAGAGTCCTTCTGGGCGGACTGGAGAACACCTGAACTCTCGGCTCTCAAGCCGACATTTTCATTTATTTCTCGCCATCCAAGTGGCTGGCCTTGGTTACCGTTCACCTCACCCTCACTGTATGCATAATTGGTAACTGCTCATCTCCCCTACCACCATCCCCGGCCATCCCGAAGGGAGGTAAGGGGAAATGAATCTGACATTTGAAGGTCTTGAGCGAGATTGAGATATCTTTTGAGCCGTCAACCCCAAAATACACATGGAATATGTCAGGCGTCTCAGATTAATATTGTCACTTTTTTGCCTAGGTTTTTCATCATGACACTCACCGCTGATATCCATGGAAGTGGTTCTCCACGGATTCCCTCTATTTTAATCCAGTGTACAGTGGCTCTCAAAGGCTTTTTTTCCCCAACATTTTTCCTCAGACCTAACTCCATGCTGCACAATTAATCAATTACGACTGGTTATGTCGCCACGCTGATGCGTGAGTGTGCCCTCACATCACGCTTACGTTTTTCATCGCCTGCCGCGTCTCGCATAATTTGCTCGCAGATTCCGCCGGAGTGATTTAAACAGTGAAGCGACTCAGCAACCGTGCTGCGATGCAGGAATAATCTTCCACAGGCTGTTAGGTGTGTTCGGCTTAAGGACTAGAGTGTCAGAACACGCTGTGCGCTTAACCCCACACCCCACCACCTTCCTTCCCTTCCCCAACTCGCATTTTAAAACCAGCCCGTGACGCAAACTCTCGCGCAACCTTGCGCGGCCCCACGACCTGTCACTCTGCACGCCACCTCCCGCCTCCGCCGGGCCCTCAACCCACTGACACTACAGTCAAAATGAATCGCGCAGGGCAGCCGTGATGCGATGGAACGGTGTCGAGGGCAAAACAGCGTGAATGAAAGTCGGCGAGAAATGAAAGGGGAGGATTAGCCAGTGCGAGTGGATCAGAGCTTCTCTTTTACCTCCCGAAGAGAACAGCATGGGGTGTGCTGGTGATTGGACGGATCCGAGACGGCGGAGTTGCTTGGCGCCTTGCTGTGTGCAGGCGTGTGGTTTTGGTTTATCTCCTGTAAGGGGGAATACAAAAAAAATAAAAAATAAAAAAATCAAAGCAGAGTCCTTGTAGGTGGTTATATAACAGAGTGATGCTCCTTGATTAGCCAACTCAGTCCCTCTTTATTTGTTATACTTCCTCTTTTTAAACAAATCTTTTTTATTTCAATATAAATAGGCACTTGGGGGTGAATTCCAATTCCTCCCTTAACCCTCAATCTCAACCCTCAGAAATGCGCGCTCCCGCGAAGTGCAAGTGCTGTCCCGATTCTCAGAACGTCAAGTTGAGGGACAAGTTTAAGGGCCCTCAATATTGAGATTCTCCGCACCACCCTTGGGAGTAAGGGCTACCCAGAAGGCATTGTGTGTTTTCGCCAAGACATCTTTGAAAAGATGGCGGATGAAAAAAAGTGAGCTACAAATGGAAGTATTTTCTTAGTTAATAAAGATTGAAATATTACAAAACCATTTTATTGTGTTAGTTTAAGACTTTTTATGGATTATTGACATCGTTGTTGCGTAACATTTTTTTTTTTTACTTTACGATGTTTGTCAGCGGACCTGCAGTCCCGCTTTACGTTACTTGTATACCTCGTTGTGTAGCGACGGAGGACTTCTTCTTTTCGTCGTCGTCTTCTTCTTCTTGACAGACTGGACGTAGCTTTGGCGTAAGGCCGCACCCACAGTCTGAAGACGTAACTGCACTTAAGGGTTTCCATTTCTAAGTCACAAGATAGCCCTTACACTTATTTTTGAGGGCCAAGATTGAGGGCCAAAGATTGAGGTTAAGGGCAAGGGTTGAGATTGAGGTTAAGGGAGGAATTGGAATTGGCCCTTAATGCTTCATGCAGCACCAAAGGCATACACTTAACCTCTGTGCTTACTCTTTCAAAACAGCCCATTTCGTAACGTTTGTATGCTCTTCAAGACAAACAGTAAAGTTAAATTACGAGGAAAGAGAAAATACACTGAAATTAAAGCAATACGTCTGAAGATGCTAAATGGATGGATGGCTGTTCTGATAGTCATTGAGTTACTAACCCAAAAGGTCTAACAGACCACTTCATGATCTCATTTTTTTCCACCTTGATGACACAACCTCTTCACGGTTGTGCGTATAGACCTACTCTCTCGCTTTGCACGCATACATTATTCACATCTGTTTCTAACTGACGCTAAGCTTCTCTTCCACGCCACGTCATCAGCTCGGATAAGAACATCCAGCAAGAGGTTTCTATGAAATTCTGGCCACAGTAACTGTGGTTGTTTGCGCGGGTTCCCCAGAAGCAGCACTTTGTCTACCGGCGAGGACATAAAGTGGGTTAAAGGCTTGCAGCAGACCAAAAAAAAAATGCATTCCAAGTGGCGAGCATAAGCTAAAAGAGCTTATAGGGAGGCTAAGGAGGCTCCGGGACTCCCAGCCATTCGGCGATTCCTCACACTTCATATCTGAGACTCAGTGGCGCCAACAGCGGGATTTTTTGAGCGGCAGGCTAGGTGGCTTTAGCATTGTGTCACTCCCAACTATTACCAGAAATTTAGAAAGTAAAATATTTACAGCATAATGCACGCTTGTACTATCCCACATTCAACTAAAACAACAACACGTTGCTCTTTCCAATCTGCCAGTGAAAGCCTCTCATGCAATGCTACTAAGCCATTTATATGCGTTTGAATGCGTCGGCGTCGCTAATGCAAGGAAACCCAACACAATCCGTTTTAATCTGAATAGTAGACTCATAAAGTCTCTCTTTGCTTGGCTAAAGCCGACGGATGTCTGGGCTCAGTGTCTCCCGCTAACACCGGTGTTACACACGGAGGCTTGATCGTTCAGCACGCGACCTCAGAAACCTGGAGTTCCCATCCAAACACAAGCGAAGTCATGTTCCTCAGGCTTTTCTATTTTCCTCATTTAACATGATTTTCCCATGTTGAGAATTTCATGAGACGCTTCACTTTAGAGCAGGGTGTCAAACTCAAAGAGTGGGGTCAAATTATAAAACTTTGACAAAGCTGCGGGCCAGTATTGATATATATAGCAAAAATCTTCCTCCAGATATAAATAACAGTGACCCATTTTATATGGACCCAAACGAGTTTTTTGCGTCAACATTGAATGTGGAACGAACTAGGCTTAAGACTATACAATGAATAACTCCCAACTGCAAAATTGAATTTCAAATTAAAAAAAACATGTTGGAATAAATGAAATGTAGATACATTTTTTTTCAACCTTCTGTTTTAAATTCAACAGTAACCGTTTTCCAGGGGCTGATAATAAATTTTACAATAAAATAATAATAAACCAATTAACTAATATAAATATATTTCAATGAACGTCCAAACATTCAAGCCTATGCCTTGGAGTAGCAAGAAAAAGTGCAGAAAGAAAACATTAATTATAGTCTGTAAAGTAAATAGTGAGCCAAAAATACCAGGAGAGCATTCTGGAATTTGTAGCATTAGCGGTACATGTGCTGTATAATACCGGTGGGCCAGCCCTAGTAGTCATTTAATATTGCCTTGTGGCCCAAAAATAATTACACTGCGGGCCAAATTTGGGCCCACGGGCCAAAGTTTGACACCTACGCTTTAGGCCTTTGCTGCAACGTTGGACCAAAACAAACTCTGTCCTATCCCTCTTTGTTCTGTTCTCTTGCCGGCCTCTAAAGTCCCCCCCCTTTCATCTCTCACAGCAACTCGCCGGCCGCATTCATTTATTCAGTAAACAGTTTACGACGCAAACAAAAAGACTCGCTGAAATCATATTGGCAGCTCAGCATCACGCTGACCCCCCACTTCCCCCCTTTTCCAAATGGCACAAGCAGTCTGACCTTTTTCAGCATCTCGGCTCTGTCAGAAATTGACCTTTGTTCTCGGCGCCGCGTCCTTCCCCGAGAGCGAGCGAGAAGTCTTCAGACGAGGCCTCGCTGTTCCTGCACCGCTTGTCAATAACAGCGCGGCAACGCGCGGAACGGTGAGTGAAACGTGCCTCGAACGCATCCCAAGCATCCAGAGATGATTCAAGGCGCGTCTGCTAATTTGATTTTTTTTTCCTTTCATTTTGCAACTGTGGAAAATCAGAAAAAGGAAAAAAAAAAAAATTATCCGAGGAAAAATGTTTTTACTCCTAATCGTTTGGCATTGACTGAATCTCTGGTGTACGCAAGAGTGCTCTACTCGCGCACAACGCCCACGTAAAATCTGTTACATTTTTTTGGGGTTTGTTGTTTTTTTTCCTTTCTCTTCGCAGGACTTTCTCACACGCTGTCCTTTTTCGCCGGAAAAGTTGAGAAACTTTGAATCGGTGCAAAAGTTGCGAGAAGATTATTCCTCCCAGTTTGCGAGTGCTGCGCCTGCGAGGGAAAACACAAAAAGAGGTGAAGACGAAAAACACCCGCCCGCCAGCTTGGCTCTGCTCTCTCCGCCGCTGCCGCCACCGCCGCCGCCGCCACCGCCGGTGGGTCAAGGTGAGTCTGTGAGCCGGATGGCTTGTTTGACGCCGCAGATGTCACTCTGTCATTATTCTGAGGAGCCATCTGCCAGTTGTTCCTGCAGGGCCGCAGCTCTCAGCCTTGTGGGTCCGGTGTTGACTGGCAGCATCCACGCTGCGTTCACTGCCATCTCGAACTCGGTACGCCACTGTGTGCCCGCCGGGTCGGGGCTGGTTAGCGCCAGAGGGACCACGGCGGGCAGACACACACACACACACACAAACGCGCGAGTGCGCACACACACAGAAATAAAGCAATGAAGGCTTTGAATCCCTGCACACAGTGGATGCGGCGATAAATTAACGATCCAACTGCAGGGTTTTTTTTTGTTTTAAGCTTACTGCTTAGTGTCTCACCCTCAGCCGGTACAGAAAAAATAAGTGCCCTGTGTGATGTCACAAAGGGCGCAGAAACATCTCTCAGAGTCACAATTAGCGTCGGTTCTGCCACTCCGAGGCCGCCGTGCCTACTTTCACACGCGGGTTTGACCAGGCAGGAAGTTAAAAGCGCTAGCACTCTTGCAGGAGGCTAAAAACAGAGGGCTAAGTGGAGTCTGGGATGATGATTGGCTTGAGTCAGTGACAGGGCTCAGAGTGTAACATGGGGAAAAGTGGCCATGTGACTGCTGGGACACACACACACACACACACACACACACACACACACACAAGCACAGACACACTAAAGGATGGCTTTGAAGTTGTGGCTAAATTAAACTTAATGATGCAACTGCAGTTTTTGGGCTGGTTTTTGTCACTAGGCTCATCAGATCACACTGCAACGCAAACTCTCAACCTCAGTCAAGCTGGTACTGAAAAAAATGAACCCTATGTGATGTCACAAAGGGCACATAACCCTCTCTCAGGCAGCACTCCCAGACGGGTGCTCGTTCCGCCCGTCTGAGACCGCCGCGTCTCCTTTCACACAGGTTGGAACAGGCAGGAAGTTAGAATCCAGCATTCTTGCAGGAGGCTGCAAACAGAGGGCTGAGTGGAGTCAGTTCAGTAGTAAAACAAAAGGAGACCTGATTGGCTCAAGACACTGAAGCGGCTCTTGAGTGCAAGTTGAGTGCGGAGAGAATTCACATCTGCAAAGTGTCAGAGGTCATGTGACTGCTGCTGGACACACACAAACACACACAGGTAAAGGAAGGCTTTGAGGTCCTGGCCACAGTGGATGCTGGGATAAATTAATGATGCAACCTCAGGTTTTTTTTTTGTGTGCTTTTTGGTGTTTTTTTTTTTATTTGTACCTGCGCTCCCGTCACAGCTCACTGCTTAGCTTCTCACCTCCGGCCGAGCTGGGACAGCTGAGGCCCGGTGCCAAAATAAACTTCAGCCTCCCTCCTCCTCGCCGCCCCCACCCCTCCCCCACCCTCGCTGCAGGTTTTTCTTCATTTTATTTTTTTGTACCTAGAAAGTACTTGACACAATTATTCTGTTCCTAAAAAACCATCAATTTGGGGAGGATTCTCCGATAATAAAACCAACAAAGGCGGGCCTCCGACAGCGGCGGTAATTGTCAGGCCCTTAAATCTTCCGGCAAGTGTGTCACGTCTGTAATTATCTTGGAGAATTAGAGCCCCGCTTTTGGACACGCTCGCTCGTCATCGCCGCCTTCAAGGTGCCGACGATGAGTGCAGCTTTTTTTTTTCCCTCCTTTTTTTCCCCCCGACTTGATTGGGTTCCAGTCGAACTTCCTTGTCTCGTCGCGGCAAAGATTTAATTTCAGAGGCGAGGAAATTAATCTCCTCACATATCACAGACGACTGAATTAGATTCCTCACAATGTTCCTTATTTGCCACGGATGTTTCATTCATTGCCCGTGAACCCGGTCGGACAGATGAATGAGCCGCCACAAAGCGCTAACTTAATATAGTGGCTGAGCAACGTTGATGGATAATAATGAGATTTTTAAGACTCTGGCGAGGAGACTGACAGCCCGATCGTTGGCTAAGCCGACTGAGCGGCTCCAGAGTGTTTTTAAACAGTGACGGACATGTGAAAGATGGTTAGCGACTTTTCACTGGGGTTGTAGGCTTTTCTAGAAAGTCGGCCACTCGGTACTTTGTCCATGCAGCAAAGATGCTGCAACTGTAAAGACAACATGGACTTGTAGATTTGAATTCTAAATCTTTTAATGTTCAGATGTTTTGCGCAGCAGAGAGGAGAGAATAAGTTGTCCTCGGAATTGCTAAGCTAACATTCTTACATTGTTATTTTGGTCAAGGGAAGCTAGGACAAATTAATTAGGACAAAAACACTATGAAAAGTCTGATCTAAAGCAATGCTAGAATGATTATTTAACTGGAATCAATTATGAAATGATTCTGTTTGAGTCAATCTTCTCAGCTCAAACCTTTGCTTTTGAAATTTTGCTGCCACTTAACATTGGTTGTGTTTCGTCAATGTTCAGCGGTAACTGTTTTGTTACCAATCACTTCTTGTGATGCAGGTTGTTGTGATGATGTTTTGTATACATGCTTTTGCTTTTCTACTTTTGTGGTTGTTGGTTTTGGTACAAAGGACAAGTTCACAGAAATGACTTTTTCACATTTTTACAAAAACTCCTTGACAAACAATTGTTGTTTTCATCAAATAAAGTTGATGAAAATGTTTAATTGAATAATTGATTGAAAAAAAAAAAAAAACTAAACTAAAGTCTAAATCCGGACCTTGGTTCTACAATACTGACCCATATTTTTCTTTGATTCTTAATATAGATATAGACTTTATTTGGTAGACTTTTCACATTTAAAGACCAGAGGACAGATCTGAAGTGTTTTCCTCATGTATTTTGGAAAAGATGCCTTCGCTCAACTACTTACAAGCTTTTAGAGTTCATAGTTAGGCACACCAGAAGATCTTGGTTTCGCCACGGGGCAGTAATGTACGTCAAGTGTCGCCACTCACACAGACAGGAAGCCAAAAACATCGGATTGGTTTGCCTTGGATGTGACAGACAGAGGGTGTGTCCAGGTTTTTAGAGCGACTCCGTTACCCTACAAATGTTTCGGATCCTTTCCCACGAAATAAATCCAACAGATGTGCCATGCCAGGCCTGTATCAGAACTGCTACTCATTTAAAATAGCCACTCCACCGCTTCTCAAATTCCGCATGAGCGTGAATGAATTATGCAGCCACGGCTTCGTGAACACTAGTCACAGAGGATGTGCATGTGGCTACATTAGCGTTTTGGTGCAAATTTGCAGATTACCCCAAGCACATCTCTCTTATGAATTCAGCGAAGCAGAAATTGCCAGAGCGTATTAAAATGCTTATGACGTTGTCAAATAGCTTCCAGTTAGAATGTGAATAAAACAGGAGGATTTATTGAAAATGTTCCTTACAATGGGATTTTTAACCTAATGGCAGGATATGTGCTAGCCCTGCTGCGCCATACATGACCAACAACATCAGCGTTTGTGGCCACACAATTTGTAGGCAACTGATCAGGAGCACATGCACACACACACACACACACACACACACACACACACACACACACACACACACACACGCACGCACAACACACGCACAACAAAGTTCAGGAGGCATCTCTTTAATCACCTCACACTTTAATCATTTGTATAGCGATACCTTCACTGACTCATACAAACACACACTCACACACACACACACACACACACACACACACTTTGATCTCCCAGCCTGTGTGTGACTCTGCTCTCTCATCCTCCGCCTTTTTGAACTCGGGCCCTCGCAGCAACGCGCTGGACATGAGCGACTGCGTGGGCAACCTGCTCCTCCCGTCCTCCTGCTGTTTCCTCTTCCTCCCTAATTTATTTATTTTTGGAGGATCAATTATGCCGCTGTTCCGGAGCGTGCACACGCATCAACTCGAGAGCTTGGCCGCATCCCCCGAAGCTGAGAGAGTGAGAGAGCGAGGAAAAAGTGAGAATTATGATTGTGGAGGTCAACCTCTAACCTGCCTTGTACCCTTGGCAGACTCTACGGGCCAGCTGGTACTGTCAGCGGCCCCTGACAGATGACCCACTGGGCGGATACTTTAGCTCATGATTCATCCCCGTTGTTACGCTGCATAGAGTTCGTAAGCCGAGCGTCCTCAATGAAAAGGAAACTGATTATGAAGGAGGAAGGGGGAAAAATAAAACTATTTCAATCAATTTCAGCATTTTAAATCCCAAAACCTTTTTTTTTTTTTTTTGACAAGTGGTACACTCAGACGAGTCAGCCAACTGAAGGAGAAGAAGAAGAAGAAGAAGAAGAAGAAGAAGCAGAGCGACTGCACTCAAGAGACAAGTGAGCCCATAAAGCACCAGCCAGCCAGCCGCAGGGGGTCATATTGTGTTTGATTTTCAGAGCGGTCTCACTTTTGCCTGAGCTGGAAATATTCTCGCTGTATGATGCTGTTGTCGGTCGCCACTACTGGCTCACGCAGGTATTCCTAAGTGGCCGGATGCCATCTCGGGTATATCCATTCTGTGGGCTGTCACCGGCATTGCGGGAGGAAGCACCAGTGAGATGAAATGAGCTTACAGCGTAAACAAAGTGATTTGAAACATATGCCTTATTGATCGAATGCAGAAATAGAAATTGATGCTGCTTAGAAGCGCTTAAGGTGAATCGTCGGGCTTTCTTTTTCTCCAAAAATGTAATAAAATTACAAATTAAAGCGATATGCAAAATGAAAGAGAGGCACGGCGACGTAAAGAGTCACCGTGGATCACCCCCTCGCCACGCACGGCCAGCCGTGATCCAGGCAGCGTCGCGAACGCATGGATGCTCTGGGTGTTCGTTGCCGCGGCAAATTCCAGAGTCCGACATGCAGCACGCCACGTGTGACAGCTCGACGTGATGACACACACACAGGCCAGTTGTACGCACAAAGAGCAGCCACAGGATCGCCACCTAGGTCGCAGACGAATTATGTTCCCGACTTGCTGAGAATCCTGTCCGCTTTTTTAAATAGCATATTATATTGTGTCTACAGTTGGTATGGACATTACAATTAAAGTAGACAAGTCTTTTTTTTGAGAGGCAACATAGCCCCTCCCCCACCAACTTTTACATCACACTTAAAAGACAAGTCAAACAAAAGTAATATATTGACAGAGTTGGAAAGGATGATAAAAGACAAAATACATGAATAAGTAAATATTAATAATATCGTAATAATATAGTAATACTATCGTATTAATAGCTGTAATATCAAAGAAAAATAATGTAACATTTGCCCACATCTCAACTCCAACCCGGCTCTACCAGGTACCGCTAACTTGCTCTGTTAGCCTTAATTACAGACACGGGTCATCTGGGGTTGAATTTAAAGTGTCAAGATGCAAACTAGTTATCATGGAGAAACATCTGTCAAAGGAAGTTGGTCAAAATACTGTGGAAAGCAAAGATTCCCACTGGGAATAAAGCTTTCTGAGCAAACCTGAGAGGTTAAATTTATTTTTTCAGCTTTAACAAAACAGGACATCATGCAGCCAGGCTCCAAGGAGGGTGGCCGATGCAACTCCACAGGGGGAGAATCTTTTTCGATCAACCAGGAGGCAAAGGCCAAAACATTGTTTCCTTTTGTATGGTTGTAGTTGTAAGCTTATAAGGAGGTACACCAACTAGAGCAAACATGCCGAGATAATCTATGTGACTTTTAACATGCTTAAAACTTTGGCTGGGAATTGCATATCAAAAACGAAATGAGGACTGGGAAAGATAGAAAGAATTGTTTCATTTTGTTGTGGACCCATATGTAGTTACACTGTGTTTTAGCACATGAGTGGTTTCTCCTAAATTTTAAATAGTTGTTTTACAGTTTTTTTTGATCACTTGAGACATTTATAGTCACATTTGAAGCAGACAGCCACCATCTATCCTGTGTTTGATATTTATATGCTGGAAGGTGTTGTGGAGTTCACATCCTTATGGCTTTTTCTCCCTTGAGAGCTCCTTTTGTACAATTTCTCTACCCTCCTTCCGAATAGTGTCACTTTGTAGTGTGTTTGGTAGATACTGTAAAACTAAAAGGAATTCTTGTGGTGAAATTAGCTCAAACTAGTTCAAATTTAGACTGCACACAGTCTGGAACGATCTTAAATCAAATATAACAATATAAGCTTCAACTGTGGGTTTGGATTACAGTGTGTATTACTTCCAACTCCACTTTAAAAACTGACAACGCCTTAATGTGCCATTCATAACATATTTATGATGCTTTTAGCTTAGTTTAGTGAGCTGGAATCCCTTCTTCACTGCAGACACAGTGGCTTTGGCAGGCTCCTCCTCTGCCGTGCCACTCTGCGCTCAAATGATGTTGTTTTGTCGACGGAAACAGTGTGTGATCTGATTTGATATCTTTATTTGACGTGGACCACAGATCAGCGTGCATGGAAGAGCCGAATCAAGCGCTTCCAGCACCAATTCCATCCGCCCACGGTCTTAGGCTGAATTCTCCAACCGGCAATTTGAAAACGAAAGCATTTTTTATTTGTACCTGCGCTCCCGTCACAGCTCACTGCTTAGCTTCTCACCTCCGGCCGAGCTGGGACAGCTGAGGCCAGTGCCAAAATAAACTTCAGCCTCCCTCCTCCTCGCCGCCCCCACCTCCCCACCCTCGCTGCAGGTTTTTCTTCATTTTATTTTTTGTACCTAGTAAGTACTTGACACAATTATTCTGTTCCTAAAACCATCAATTTGGGGAGGATTTCGATAATAAACCAACGAAAGGCGGGCCTCCGACAGCGGCGGTAATTGTCAGCCTTAAATCTTCCGCAAAGTGTGTCACGCCTGTAATTATCTTGGAGAATTAGAGCCCGCTTTTTGGACACGCTGTCATTATCGTCATCGCCGCCTTCAAGGTGCCGACGATGAGTGCAGCTTTTTTTCCCTCCTTTTTTTCCCCCCGACTTGATTGGGTTCCAGTCGAACTTCCTTGTCTCGTCGCGGCAAAGATTTAATTTCAGAGGCGAGGAAATTAATCTCCTCACATATCACAGACGACTGAATTAGATTCCTCACAATGTTCCTTATTTGCCACGGATGTTTCATTCATTGCCCGTGAACCCGGTCAGACAGATGAATGAGCCGCCACAAAGCGCTAACTTAATATAGTGGCTGAGCAACGTTGATGGATAATAATGAGATTTTAAGACTCTGGCGAGGAGACTGACAGCCCGATCGTTGGCTAAGCCGACTGAGCGGCTCCAGAGTGTTTTTAAACAGTGACGGACATGTGAAAGATGGTTAGCGACTTTTAACTGGGGTTGTAGGCTTTTTCTAGAACGTCGGCCACTGGTACTTTGTCCATGCAGCAAAGATGCTGCAACTGTAAAGACAACATGGACTTGTAGATTTGAATTCTAAATCTTTTAATGTTCAGATGTTTTGCGCAGCAGAGAGGAGAGAATAAGTTGTCCTCGGAATTGCTAAGCTAACATTCTTACATTGTTATTTTGGTCAAGGGAAGCTAGGACAAATTAATTAGGACAAAAACACTATGAAAAGTCTGATCTAAAGCAATGCTAGAATGATTATTTAACTGGAATCAATTATGAAATGATTCTGTTTGAGTCAATCTTCTCAGCTCAAACCTTTGCTTTTGAAATTTTGCTGCCACTTAACATTGGTTGTGTTTCGTCAATGTTCAGCGGTAACTGTTTTGTTACCAATCACTTCTTGTGATGCAGGTTGTTGTGATGATGTTTTGTATACATGCTTTTGCTTTTCTACTTTTTGTGGTTGTTGGTTTTGGTACAAAGGACAAGTTCACAGAAATGACTTTTTCACATTTTTACAAAAACTCCTTGACAAACAATTGTTGTTTTCATCAAATAAAGTTGATGAAAATGTTTAATTGAATAATTGATTGAAAAAAAAAAAAAACTAAACTAAAGTCTAAATCCGGACCTTGGTTCTACAATACTGACCCATATTTTTCTTTGATTCTTAATATAGATATAGACTTTATTTGGTAGACTTTTCACATTTAAAGACCAGAGGACAGATCTGAAGTGTTTTCCCTCATGTATTTTGGAAAAGATGCCTTCGCTCAACTACTTACAAGCTTTAGAGTTCATAGTTAGGCACAGCAGAAGATCTTGGTTTCGCCACGGGGCAGTAATGTACGTCAAGTGTCGCCACTCACACAGACAGGAAGCCAAAAACATCGGATTGGTTTGCCTTGGATGTGACAGACAGAGGGTGTGTCCAGGTTTTTAGAGCGACTCCGTTACCCTACAAATGTTTCGGATCCTTTCCCACGAAATAAATCCAACAGATGTGCCATGCCAGGCCTGTATCAGAACTGCTACTCATTTAAAATAGCCACTCCACCGCTTCTCAAATTCCGCATGAGCGTGAATGAATTATGCAGCCACGGCTTCGTGAACACTAGTCACAGAGGATGTGTGCATGTGGCTACATTAGCGTTTGGTGCAAATTTGCAGATTACCCCAAAGCACATCTCTTATGAATTCAGCGAAGCAGAAATTGCCAGAGCGTATTAAAATGCTTATGACGTTGTCAAATAGCTTCCAGTTAGGAATGTGAATAAAACAGGAGGGATTTATTGAAAATGTTCCTTACAATGGGATTTTTTTTTAACCTAATGGCAGGATATGTGCTAGCCCTGCTGCGCCATACATGACAACATCAGCGTTTGTGGCCACACAATTTGTAGGCAACTGATCAGGGAGCAAATGCAGACACACACACACACACACACACACACACACGCACAAACACACGCACAACAAAGTTCAGGAGGCATTCTCTTTAATCACCTCCACACTTTAATCATTTGTATAGCGATACCTTCACTGACTCATACAAATACACACACACACACACACACACACACACACACTTTGATCTCCCAGCCCGTGTGACTCTGCTCTCTCATCCTCCGCCCCTTTTGAACTCGGCCCCTCGCAGCAACGCGCTGGACATGAGCGACTGCGTGGGCAACCTGCTCCTCCCGTCCTCCTGCTGTTTCCTCTTCCTCCCTAATTTATTTATTTTTGGAGGATCAATTATGCCGCCGTTCCGGAGCGTGCACACGCACCAACTCGAGAGCTTGGCCGCATCCCCCCGAAGCTGAGAGAGTGAGAGAGCGAGGGAAAAAAAAGTGAGAATTATGATTGTGGGAGGTCAACCCTCTAACCTGCCTTGTACCCTTGGCAGACTCTACGGGGCCAGCTGGTACTGTCAGCGGCCCTGACAGATGACCCACTGGGCGGATACTTTTAGCTCATGATTCACCCGTTGTTACGCGCTGCATAGTGTTCGCAAGCCGAGCGTCTCAATGAAAAGGAAACTGATTATGAAGGAGGAAGGGGGGAAAAAATAAAACTATTTCAATCAATTTCAGCATTTTAAATCCCAAAACCTTTTTTTTTTTTTTTTTTGACAAGTGCAGGCCACTCGTACACAGTCAGCCAACTGAAGGAGAAGAAGAAGAAGAAGAAGAAGAAGAAGCAGAGCGACTGCACTCAAGACAAGTGAGCCCATAAAGCACCAGCCAGCCAGCCGCAGGGTCATATTGTGTTTGATTTTCAGAGCGGTCTCACTTTTGCCTGAGCTGGAAATATTCTCGCTGTATGATGTTGTTGTCGGCGCCACTACTGGCGCCTACGCAGGTACCCTATGGCCGGATGCCATCTCGTGTATATCCATTCTGTGGGCTGTCACCGGGCATTGCGGGGAGGGAAGCACCAGTGAGATGAAATGGAGCTTTTATGCGCGCAAACAAAGTGATTTGAAACATATGCCTTATTGATCGAATGCAGAAATAGAAATTGATGCCGTTAGAAGCGCTAAGGTGAATCGTCGGCGCCTTTTCCCAAAAAATGTAATAAAATTACAAATTAAAGCGACATGCAAAAATGAAAGAGAGGCACGGCGAATGCAAAGAGCCGCCGTGACTCACCCCCGCTACGTACCAGCGCACGAGGAGGCTGCGAGCGCACGTGATGCTCTGGGTGTCTGCTGCCGCGGCAAACGCCAGAGTCCGACATGCAGCACGCCACGTGTGACAGCTCGACGTGATGACACACACACAGGCCAGTTGTGACGCACAAAGAGCAGCCACAGGACGCCAACGAGTCGCAGACGTAATTCATGTTCCCCGACTTGCTGAGAACTTCTGCTCCGCTTTTTTTTAAATAGCATATTATATTGTGTCACAGTTGGCATGGACATTACAATTAAAGTAGACAAGTCTTTTTTTTGAGAGGCAACATAGCCCCTCCCCCCACCAACTTTTACATCACACTTAAAAGACAAGTCAAACAAAAAGTAATATATTGACAGAGTTGGAAAGGATGATAAAAGACAAAATACATGAATAAGTAAATATTAATAATATCGTAATAACATAGTAATACTATCGTAATAATAGCCGTAATATCAAAGAAAAAAATAAATGTAACATTTGCCCACATCTCAACCAACCCGGCTCTACCAGGTACTCAACTTGCTCTGTTAGCCTTAATTACAGACACGTCATCTGGGGTTGAATTTAAAGTGTGCTCAAGATGCAAACTAGTTATCACGGAGAAACATCTGTCAAAGGAAGTTGGTCAAAATAATGTAGCAAAGATTCCCACTGGGAAGAAAGCTTTCTGGAGCAACCCCTGAGGTTAAATTTATTTTTTTCAGCTTTAACAAAAACAGGATATCATGCAGCCAGGCTCCGAAGGAGGGTGGCCGATGCAACTTCCACAGGGGGTGAATCTTTTTTCGATCAACCAGGGAGGCAAAGGCCAAAACATTGTTTTGTATGGTTGTAGTTGTAAGCTTATAAGGAGGTACACCAACGAGAGCAACATGCCGAGATAATTTCTGCGACTTTTAACATGCTTAAAACTTTGGCTGGGAATTGCATATCAAAACGAAATGAGGACTGGGAAAGATAGAAAGAATTGTTTCATTTTGTTGTGACCCATATGTAGCTACACCGTGTTTTAGCATGAGTGGCTTCTCCTAAATTCTTAAATAGCTGTTTTTACAGTTTCTTTTGATCACTTCTGGGACATTTATAGTCACATTTGAAGCAGACAGCCACCATCTATCCTGTGTTTGATATTTATATGCTGGAAGGTGTTGTGGAGTTCCATCCTTGCGGGCCGTTCTCCTTTGAGAGCTCCTTTGTGTACAATTTCCTACCCCTCCCTTCCGAATAGTTTCACTTTGAAGTGTGTTTGGTAGATACTGTAAAACTAAAAGGAATTCTTGTAGGAAATTAGTCAAACCAGTCTAAATTTAGACTGCACACAGTCTGGAACGATCTTGTATCAAACATAACAATATAAGCTCAACTGTGGGTTTGGATTACAGTGTGTATTACTCAACCCACTTTAAAACGACAACGTCTTAATGTGCTATTTATAATATATTTATGATGCTTTTAGCTTAGTTTAGTGAGCTGAATCCCTTCACTGCAGACAGTGGCTTTGCAGGCTCCTCCTCTGCTGTGCCACTCTGTGCTCAAATGATGTTGTTTTGTTTACGGAAACAGTGTGATCTGATTTGACATCTTTATTTGACGTGACCACAGATCAGCGTGCGGGAAGATTGAATTCGAAGCGCTCCAGCACCAATTCCATCCGGCTCACGAGCCGAGGCTGAATTTCTCCAACCGGGCAATTTGAAATTGAAAGCAAAACACTTGAAAATTGAATACGAGTCGATTATTGAAACTCTCCCACTTATCGGGAATTACAGTCTAATTCATATTCAAATGCTTTTTTTTTTTTTTTTATTCAGGCTGAGCTGCGAGCGGCTGAACATCTGGAGGGAACCTTTGTTCCCTGAGTGACTGGAAGACAGCTGCCTCCTCCAAAGCTGTCGACACACAGCGCTGTGACACTCCTTACTTAGCCGACTGCGAGCCATGTGGCACCGTGCCTCTCTCATCCGCAGCCAGTGAACAAGCCTTCCCCTCGCTCGGTGAAAGGGATGCAAATTGCATTTCATGGCTGCTAATCCTGTGGCGAACGGAACACTCTCACGGGTTCACGTTGTCGCCGGCGTCATCCTCGCAGGTGCAGGCTTTGTTCTTCTTCTTCCTCCCCCTGTTTTTTTTTTTTTCTTCCTAAGGCCCATTTTTGGACAGCAGAGTTACGGAGAGCTGAAAAGGGGCTTAACGCACTCGGAAATAGTAAGTACAGGACACAGGACAGATGTTGCAAAGCTGCAACTTCTTCAGTGAGGCATTGGCGGACTTTTTATAGTAACATAACGTGACCTGGTGTAAAGACCAGGAAGACAGTGAAGAAAATGGTAAAACGCCACATGACAAGCGAACACAAAGAAGATGCTGTGTGTACATTGACTTTATCAACCTTAAACAGAGGTGTAAAAGTATTCACCCTCTGTACTTAAGAAAAGTTAAAAGTACGGATACTTGAGCAAAACAAAATACTCTGGTAAAATTAAAAGTCCTGATTTGACTCCTTTACTTTCAGTAAAACTAAGAAAGTACAGCTTTTATACTGAACTATACAACAGCATAGTTCAAATAGCTTCACTTCAAGCAAGAACTATAATGAGTGAATTACTTCCAACAGAATTTGTCTCTTTTTAGGACTTTTAAACACAAAAGAAACAAGTGCGTTTTCCCCAATCTAAGAAATAAAAAGTACAGATATTTGTGCACAAATGTAGGGAGTACAATTAAAAAGCCATCAGAAAAAAGAAATACTGCAGTGAAGTACCGATACCCGAAAAATACCCGTTTTAAGTGCAGTAAAGTATTTGTACTTTGTTACTTCTGGCCATCAAAAACACACTTTTAAGTTGTCTGTGTTCTCAGCAAACTACATCATCACCTTGATGACAGGGCCAAACCCATGCTGCGCTTGCGACAGTTCAAACCGTAAGCAGCCGTTGTTTAGCGCTCGTTTTCATCCTGTCTTCTCATATATTGACACTGGCCGCGTTGTTATCTCCTTCTTAGAAGAATCTGCATGCCAAAGTGCCTCTCTTGGCTCACTGAAGCCCGGAAATCTATAACAGAATTGTTAAATACACCCAGGGATGGTTCATCGAGCTTTCCGAGACCCTAAAGAAAATTACTGATGTGCTAATTTGATCACGACTGTGCCGAGTCTGCGCAAGTGTCAGCAACATGAAAGCAACTGTCTGGAAAATCCTTCCCAGAAAGCGGCAGCTCGCAAGCCAATAATTTGTTTCTCTAATAAGGATTTAAGTGGGCACATAAATATCAGATATAGCGGGGAACAGGGTTGCTGCGGCGAGTGGCCACAACACCGCAGTTAATCCATCCTCATGCTGGACGTCTCTGGCCACAATTTTGATTTATTGCCCCGAACTCAGAAGTGATCATGAATAATAAGTAAACAGCTTTTTTAAGAGCATTCTTTCGCAAAACAAGCCGTACCAGATAATGAGAAGCTAGAAGGCCGTTGCTGTGGCGAATCGAGACCCTGCTTCATCACCCAGTTAACCTTCAAAACGCTAATGGCATCGCTCACAGTGGTGTACATCATCCATTAGCCGGACTCTTGCGCTGCAGGCTGATTTGTACAGCGCTGCTCAACAACTAGGCAATTCGAAGTGTCCTTCGTGACACACAAAAGACATTTAACGCAGGCATGCAGGACCATCGATCGACAAATTTATTGGCAGAAGCTACAACTTTACCAAGATAGAAGATACACACACAAATAATGCAGTGCAGTTATGAAACGGAAGTTTGATATTTGATTGGAATTCAATATTTTGGCCCTGACAGAAGTGAAGGGCATGTGATATATGAAACCTGATTCTACCTACCTTCTTTAATTGAAGTCCAGTTAATACATATTTATTAAGCACATTACAAAACAACAACCTCAGTCAATGTGGTATAATCTCACTTTAAAACACAAACAACATTAGAAAAGAAGAGAAAGTGAAGGGCCAAGGTTAGAAGATGGGTTAAAAAGACTGGTTTTCTGCAGTGTTTCTTGATCAACACACTGTGCAGCTCCAACCTGAAAAGCTTGGCTGCTCTACAGCAGAGAAGGCTTTGTATCTCTCTGTGAGTAGAGAGCCTGACTCAGGTATTTCCAGGTTGCATAAGTGTTGATAAATCAGCAACTACAGAGCAGGTATTTGCATTAAACAGAAAGTCACTGTCCACCACTATTGAAAGAATGTAGTTTAAAATTCTTCTATGTGCTTTTTGTGCGTTGCAACGTGACGTAAAGCCAGACTGGAAATTCTCAGAAACACCATCTGGATCAACATCACGGTGCAGCTGTTCATTTACCACCTGCTCCAAGACAAAAGAAGAAAAGTAAGCTTGGAGATGGTCCTCGATTAAACAGCGGGGTCGAGACTGTTGCTTTTTGATGAGGAGCTCGGCCACAGCATGTTAAGAAGCAGCTGGACATCACATAGCCAGACATCAAAGCTGAACCAATCGCATCCAACACTCAGAGCCAGTGATATGGAAAACTTCCTTAAAAAAACTGGGCGGGATGCTTGTGGAGATGGCAGTAACAAGGCCTGCGGTGCTGGACGCAGAGAGACACTCGCTCAAAATTCTCAAAAGCTGCCAAGCAAATAGGAAGAAGAGTTGAATTGCTATGGTAGTTGTTTGGCTTTATACAGTATGTGTTGGTTTCAGTTTCCACATTTCACATTTCCAGCCTGTCTCACAAATGAAAATGACACCAACCCCTCCAGCCCCCTCCCCCTGTTTTAATCACCTCTATGTGGTGAATCAACGTCTTTAAAAGTGAGTTTGAACCAGAATGATCATTACGACTAATGTCTCCATTAGTGAGCAGAATTAAGTACCGTTAAAAATTCAAGACAACGGATGGTGCCCCTTAATATTCAATGAAGCAATCAGTTAATTTAAAGTTAAGTTCACTGCATTTCTTTCACTCCCAAATAAGGGAATTGGTAGCAGTTGATATCTCTAAGAAAGCAACAATAGGTTGCCTGGAGTTTTTTGGTTTTACTGAAGTTGAAGCCCCCTCCCCTTTTTTTATGTGCGTACAACCTTAATCTTGTGTGTGTGAAGGTTACAAAATGTTTGCCTCTAAATATAAAAATATCCAACTTTATTTGTATAGAAAGTAGACACTTTACACATTGAGTGGTTCTAGACTGTGCTCATGTAAAGCTGTTCCCATCAAGAGGGAGCACAATGGCAACAATTGTACCTCAAGAAAAAAAAAGTAATTTTTCTTCCATAGAAGAATAAAGTTCATAGTACAGACAATGCTAACGATCGATTTCTCTGAAACATACACGTCCTTCACTGAGGTAAAAACCAAATAACTTGTGCGATCTAAAACTCGACCCCTGCTGCACTCAGACTCAACTCAAATATGGTTCTTGCATTCTCTCACTATCAATTCGCCATGGAGATTTGCTGGTGTTTTTACTTTAGGGCCACGCTCCGTCACTTCATTTTATTAAGCCACAAACGTATTTCGTGTCATTCAATCATTTCACATGTATCTGCTCCCTTTCTTTGTACCATCCATCCTGTGGATGCTCCCGTTAAACGCTGCTCTTTCTCTGCCGTAAGCTAACATCTTACAAGTTACAACTGTGCAGATCTTTCATGGAAGTCAACAAATTTAACCAAGTTGAAGCGCAGTCAAGCAACAACAACAACAACAACAACAACAACAACAACAACAACATCAACGACAACACACAACAACACACTTTGGCAATGCAGCTGTACTGTGGTCAGCCCGGTCTGACACAAAGATGATTCAAAAACCTCTGACTGTACATGTGTTTACATCGCTCCTCTGGAGAACCTGAGTGACTGACTCACACTGCTCTCATCACATGGAAAAAGGAGGAGGCTATAGATGTTACAAAATCACTGAGCTTAAATACAAATTTGACACTTCTTCCTAGTTTGTTTTATACAGTATAAAAATATGAAAAATAACTAGTTGACTAAATAAATGAATAAATAAATAAATAAATAAATAAATAAATAAATATTAGATGGATAGAGCTTGAACAAGGCGTGTCCAGTCACGTGACAGGAAGATACCCAACCTGTGACTTTGTACAGCTGAAACATGTTCAAACAGTCCGCGGAGTCCAAACAGTCTTGTTGTTTGGACTCGGCGGGGTGTTTAAGCGGCAGGCGATGCCGTGATGACGAATTATTCGCCACCGTTTCTCATATTGCGGACTCCACTCCAACAGGTGAGTCCACACCCTAATAAACGACGTTTGGATGGACAGTCGCTCCGGCACATCATTAGCTAACGTCGGTATGGCTCGGCGTGACACCGCCTGCATGGCTTCACAATTGATTGTTGCTGCTGCCGTGACTCGCATTCGTCTTAATTGCCACAGCGGCACGGAAACACGACTCATATTGAGGCTGTTCGAGTGTATTTTTAGGCAAAGTTGACAACATGTAACCCTGTGTCATTCCCTTTACCGCGCATTTAATGGTGCAGTTAATGGAGAATTTACCGCGCACGCTTGGTATCATAACATCGCGTCGAGTTTGAGAGGGAATTGTTACTTTGTGGTGTGGACTCTGTGCTGTCAGTTGGGTTTCAGTATTTGTCTTTGCTACTGGGTGGTAAAAGCTTTATTTCACATTTTCCCGGAACCCAGATAACTATTTGTAGCAGTTCAGAAAAATCTGAATTAGTGCACATTTCCTTTTCTGTAAACAAAATGAAACGAAACAGCTAACGAAAGAAAGCACACAGTCACACACTAAACAGAATGAACTTTGAGCTGGATTATGAGTAACAGTTTAAGTGCCTTCTATTGTTTGCAAAAAGGATTATTTCACTAAATCATGTGACTATTGTCTGTTGTAGCCCAGATTATTGCACTGCTTTGTCCATTTAATCAATGGGTGAGCCGGCCGCCATTGTTCCTCAAATGTACTCTAGGTACTCTATTTTCACATGCAGCAAACTGTGGTAAAGGTAGTCATCCAATATGCTCATTGTAGTCAAAAGTTCAGCATTTAAATGAAAAGGTCTTTTTTTTTTTTGCGCCGACATTGCTTTAGGTTTTTTCATTTTACTGTGAGTTGCAGCGGGGCACATATCTCACAGTGGGGAGACCTTAATCAACCTCATGCCACTGCTTCATTCAGCCGTGGTTGGATCCATGTGAAAGGCACCAACTTGACGTTTTATTGCCCACAGTCAAATCCCCGCAAAGGTCAACGCTCCGTGACAAGAAAACCTCCCGTAAGCTGCTAAAAAAAAGAAAAGAATCATGTGCACTATTGATGCATGGACAGAAACACACCTTGCAAAAAAAAAATCTGCTTTTAACATGCTGATACTGCTGACAATTGCGAAATTCTCCCAGAGGAGGCAACTTTCTTGTGTTATGAATTTAGCATTCGTCTCATAAAAAAATGACTGTTGAAGCTAACTGCCTGAGATCACTTGACTAATCCTCAGCACAGAAAGCAATTTTCATGTCTTGCCGTTTTTCCTTTCCTTGGAGGTAAGGCATGAAATGTGGGTTGAAGGTGAAGGAAAAATGTCAATGAAATCAAACCCTGCAAGATTCATGAAACTACCAGGTGCCACCGGCCCTGTATGAGCAGCATGTACATGTATAAATAAAAATATTTTCCATTTAATATGAGTTTCTTTGTAAACATTGTGAACTAACAGGAAATAACTTAGGCCCTCGCCTGTCCTCCATAGCAACACAATTTAGGTTGCCTCTTTGAAATGAGAGATGCGGAGCTGCATTCTTCTATCACAGTGACATTTTTATTTAATCTCCTGCAAGCTGTGCACAGAGCAGATCCGCTGCCAAAATCGGGAGGGTATCAAAAAGGCTTTACTGTACAAATCTGTAAAATAACTAGATATAGGATGTGACACTCCGTGAAATGACGATGTCTAAAGGGTCAGATTGAATTCAGATTATGCATGTGGTATGTCATATGGTATAAGACAATAATATAAGATTCAATTAGATCTGAATTTTAGACAGACTCGGATATTAATTAACACTCAAGTGACGTAAATAAATAAAAGTGAATTAGACGAATTACTCTAACTTTGAATGGAGGGACTTCAAAACTAAGCAGTCACATTACTATACATGAAGTAAAAAAAAGAATGGCTTGCAATGTCTGCTGCGTGAATATTAACATTGATTTAACTTTAAAATGAAAATTTTAGCTATTGTAATCAATTGTGAATTGTGTCTCCTTCACCAGGGGCAACTGTGAGAATAACTGTTTGGTTCCTCAATGACTAGAACAGGAGAAAATGACCCAGCTTTTCATAAAAGCTAGAAGGTAAAGTTAATAAAACAATTGAAAAAAAGAATTATATCTACTTAAATTATGGAAAAACCTTGTTCTGACTCTAAATTGGTCATAATTCCTTTTGAAACGACATCAGCGCTAAAGCCGTGGCATGTCACAGTAGTTCGAAACAGCCGAGCACTTTAGCAGCAGGAGACTCGGCCCTCCATCTGTGTCTAAGACACATGGGCACAGCCCTTAGATGTGATATACTGTGTAGGTTTTGTGTGTGTGCCAGCCAAGAGCCCAACACACACAGTTACAGTCAGAGTCATGTGACATAATCAGCGTAATTATATTGCGATCACAAAACAGAGCCAGAGCTATATGCTGAGCCACGTTTCCGCAACCATGCTTCTACTTAGAGCCTGAGAAGCTTCTGGCAGGGTAGTGTGTATTCAGCCGGATTGATTAAAAAGCCAATCTTTACCCCAGACACGCAGGAGATGGGTGGCTTTGAACACAGAGGCAACAGAGCTAACAGGCAGAGAGAGACGTGAATTTCAAGATACCAACAGGGGTCTCCAGTTTGAGATTTAAAAGCATCTGGCGGTGAATTGCGACAAACAACAACGCGCATTTCAAATGATGCATTAGGTCAGTTTTGTTTACAGACAATTAGTTTTTCACCAGCTGCCACCGCTGCACATTTTTCCAGCTGTGCGCGGCCTCTCTATTTGTTCCCCGCAAAAACAGCGTATGCTAATATGCCCGTTTCACAGCGGACATTTTGGCTCGTTATGCTTGTGTTAGCAGGGGTGTTTCCAGTGATCCTAATTAAAGCTTTGTTCCATTCAGGTCAAAAGAGTCCAGATGCTGCCCTTGTGCCCGTTGGCTCACTGGAAAGGTTCCGCCGCTCTACCAGGGCTCTCACGCCAGTTTCCAAAAGGTAATTTTGAACATGCTGCCACCCTCGGTCCAAGTGTAAATTGGTTTGGAAGCTAAAGTGTTGATTCTTGGCTGGTTAGTTGGTTTCTCATTTTGAGAACTGTCATGTCTTTACGGGCCGTTGTACATTGGACCGTGATGAAAACTGGAGGAAGGAAGGAGATGGCATCTCTTTTTTGTGCCTTGTTATTTTGCTCTGAAGTATTTCGCAGCAAGTGAAGGACTTAACGACATGTAACTTTGTGTAAGACAACATTACAATTGCTTCTAATGCACATTTCCGTCCAAATTTATCCTCACCATCATTTTACACGAACAGTGATTTAATGTTTGTTACTTTAAAAACAGGCTTTCTGCAGTCCATGCAATCCTTCAGATCCTTTGCAGCATAAATTAACACTCTTCTTATTATTTGACAATGTATTTTACCTTAACTTCAATGATAACTGAGTTCTCTAAATAATCTGTATGTTGTTCACAGATAAAATAGCCCAAGTTCAGTGGGAGGAAAACATTTTTTTTCATTAAAACATTTCAAAATAACACGTTTTGATCACGCGGTGAAACCCTGATTTTTTTGGAATGTCCTAATTGGCTCACATCTAATTAGGATATTCAGTTCCTAAGAGCGGGTGCCAAAGATGACTGATGCAGACGTCACAGTGAGACAGCCTGTGGAGTAATATGTGGGACTTTTGAACGTCATGCGTTGTTTTTTTTTCCGTACCAATTCCAAGCCCTTGTCTCTGGGGATGTGGTGTAAAAAAGGAGCAAAGTGTGTTTCGAGAGAGAGAGTCTATCAACTCATTGAATACCGGCCGCTCTTTTGACTCCCGTCTCGCCGGGGGGGATGAAAGCAGGGCTCCGTCTGAATTGTAACGATCAGCAACGGCTTTCTCCTGCCTCAGAACTGTTTCGTGAACCTCAGCACGTCAGGGAATTTCCTCAAACATATGCATCGAAACGCAGTTTAAATGCGCAGGTAGCGAGCGGGAATTCTTGTGTCATTTACAGTCTGTGCAATTCAGAGCGACGTTTTGTCCGAACAATTGCCTTGCCGCATGCGTTTCTGTCATGTTTGTTACGCGCAAATAAGCCAGCTCAACCCACACGTGTACCCCCCTGTCAGTGACGGCTGCTCCAGCTGTAATCGCAGGTTACGTATACCACATACCATTAACATACAAAACATACAAACCATTCGTAACATGGGGCGTGGAATGATTGCGTCTCTCCGGTTATGCGTTGCTTTTCGATTGTCAGGGCAACGCAGGGCCATCGGTGGGATCTTGCAGTCTCCTGTTTTTTTCTCTCGCTTTTCTTGCATCCTGCAACAAGAGGGTCACAAGTTCATGTATGACCCAAGGCATTTCTTTGAGGTGTTCCTCACACAGTGCAAAGATATGCACTTCAGGCTAATTTGCAATGCTAAATTGTCTCTAGGTGTTAATTTCAGCGTGGATTGTTGCTTGTCTCCCTGTGTCGGCCCTGTAATAAACTGGCTCAATATAACACCTATCTCAGGGTCATCCTCTGACTGTAAATGGAAGAATAGAATAGAATAGTATTGAATAGAAGATACACGATAGACGAAGCATCCAGTTTCAAAAAAGAGGCCAACACTGAAGTGCCAGAACCTGCGTTCTATTGTTTGGTCCAGCAGGGATGGGCAAAAATGGTTGCAAAAGACTAAAAATGACTGGCTGCCAATATAGAAACGAGCACTGAAGTTACACCTTCTCAAACAAGCCTAGAAATCTTTAGGCTTCAGTGTAGGTATTGAAAGATCACTGGGGGACGTCATAACATCTCCATCCAGTTTTATAGGAAATCAATGGAGTTGTCGCTGCTATCTTTGATAACCACAAGACAGCTTGTCAAGCAGGAAATACTGTGATTGGAAAAGGATGAACAGATGGATGAATATTTAATACTTAAAACTGGGTCTCCCAGATCTGTGGGCCTTATGTTATACTAGACACCTCGACAGTATATAGGTAACAGATCCAATAAATGCGCTTGTATAAATTTTAAGTCTTTGCATTGCAGGAAATTTTATAAAAATATCAAGCAAATTCTACATTCTGTCTGAGCGAATTCCTGTGGCAGTGAGTCAGGCGTCCTCTCCGCTGGTCCCTCCCACTGTTTACAAATTAAGCCAGTCTCATGAGTGTAGATGCTGCGGGGGCGCAGCGCTGATGCCCCGCAGATATGTCAATCTGTCACCTTTATGAGTGCCCGTCAGTCAGAAAGCATCAAACAGCAGTTTAAGAACTCATTGACCACCAGGGGGCGGTTAAGATACTTAATCTGCACTCGTGGGGGGGGGGGGTTGGCTGGTGGCGCTGTGGTTTCATCTGTCTTTAAACACAGTCACTTTCTGCACTGTCGCTCGCAACCTGTTCCCTCTTGTCTGAAAAGTGGAGTGTTCTCGACTAAGTGCGGCTCGCGACTGGTGAGTGCCGTCGATGATGGGCTGCGCCCACCGCTCGGCTTAAACACCATCTCATTAAATTTGTTTACCATTAATTAAAATGCACCAACAGCTGCGCATCCTCCGACCGAGCCTGCTCGCCAACCTGTCTCTCACGTTTCCCCGCTTCTGTTAGTCATTCATGCTTCTGCCAAGGACAATGCTGGGCTTCTCTCATATTCTCCCGGTGCCATGTTGCGCTTAACATGTTTTTTCAATGAAACAATTCAAATTTAATTTCACATTATTAAAAAGTACGCATGAACGCCGCGATGGCACTGAGTGATCATCCAAGCGGAGGTAAATTTGCCGTTTCACTAAATCGAAAGAAGGGCAGCAAATTGTGTGTGAAAGATTTGGCTAAATCAGTGACAACTGGCACAAACAAAACAACACAGATGTGTTTCCAGGACCGACACATTCAGCAAGTCAGTGAACATACAGCTCAAAAGCAACAAATGAACCGGACCTGATTACAAATGGCCCTGAGATAACGTAACAGACTTGTCCAGGTTGTGACCCTGCCCTCACCTCAAGACAGCTGGGATAGGCTCCAGTAGCCCTGCCACCCTGAGTGCAGGATTAGCAGTGATAGAAGATGGATGGATGATTGCTGATGTAAAACTTTGCCTTTCTGACTCAGTCCAGTGGCTGTGAAAAGTGGACCTTTCACAGCCACTGGACTGCCTCCACTGGGCTCCCTCCAGGGTGTCCTTAAGAAAGGTGCCCGGGATTCTTTTTTGCACAACAGGGGATCAATAACTTTAACTTTAATTATACCTAAAAGTCACACAATGGCAGAATGTGTCACTATATTTATTATGGCGTAAAAAACCTTGTCGGATTAGGGACCCAGGGACAGAAACCTATAAAATTGGTACCTGCAGTACAATTTGAGCCTTTTGATGGAACCCTGAAGTAAAAATAATAATAATACTAATAATGGTGTGCTTTATCTTCAGTAAATCAGTCAGTTTTCCACCACCTATTACGACTAATACATCTGACTTTTGTGTGAAAAACTTTAATTGGCCTGTGTGAGTCTTTGCTAGAATAAATAGAAAAGCTGGCATAACAGGATCTCTTCAAAGAAAACCATGCCAGGTTTATTTGGCTGCTGATCCAAGTCAACACTGACGTGCTGAGAAACCCAACAAAGCAGCAAGGAGGTATTTGGGAAAACTTGATCTTGACATTCTCTTTGATTACATGTTGAGGTAGAATCCTGAACTGAATACTGACTGTGTGTTTATTAGAGGTTGAACGTACGTCCGGCTCAGTACGCGCTTCCAGCCGGTGATATGTCTCTGTACGTTTACGTGAGAGTGCCCCAGGTGGCTCACTTTCTGCGGTCGGACCGACCCTTCCTCCTCCTCGTGCCGAGTCCAGCGGAGTCGAAAGTCTATCAGATATAATGGATGGAGACCCTCCAGAATCAATGAGGCTCGGAAATCAGGGCAGCCCCTCGATTTGGCGAACCAGGAGGCCGGCAGTGGTGGGAAGAAGAGGAGGAGGGCTGCGTGTGATGTGCATGCGTGAACCTGAGGCTTCAGAGTAATGGTGTGTGTCTAGCCCGGTGCCATGCCACATAAACTCAGCACTGCCCCGGCAGACCCAGACGCCGGGCCCTCGGCCGTACACAGGAGAAGTTGCAATAGAAAGACTTGAAATCTAAAGTGCATATTTGGCCGCCGTATTAGCGCGACAATTAGACCAGACGCTATCTCATTAAAAGGTTTCCCCCTTGGCGTTTGACACTTTTCATCCTGCTGGGCTCACCAGTATACCAAATCCTCATCGCACGGCCAACATGTTAGATTATGTATGGAGCAGAGAAGTGCCAGAGTTTCGATTAAATTCCCAATAAATGTCCCAGCCATTCACACTGTGCCTGAATGGGGCCTCACTGTCCTAGATGGCCACCACCGAGATTATTTCTTTTGTGGAAAAAATCCTTCTTAGCAAATAGTATTTTACTGTTGCAAAAGTTTCTTTCCATTTAGATAGTGCCACATTTGTAAGGAACACGCACTTTCCTCTGAATTTATATTGCCAGGCAACTAAGTTGGCCAGTAAATCAGCTGTTTGGAGGCATATTTCTTTAATAAAACCATCTTGATGGAATGGAGGAAAAACATATAGGCAAATTAAAAACATAAATGCATCGCTATTTGATTATTAAGTGGTTTTGTATTTGCTACAAAAAATCTCTCAACTTCAATTCAACTTGCTTATTTAATGTATTCCCTTTGTTGAGCAGCTGTGTTCCTGCATGCTGCTTGGTCCGTTTAAAATGCTACATTTTTTAAAATTTACATTAACTATGTGAAAAAATGTGGTCATACTTTTTAAATGGTTTGGCCAATATAATATAAATGGGAGTACCGTAAACTCTAATGAGGCAGATCCAACTGTTTGTAGTCACATTTATCTTGCGACAATGGGTCATTAAAGGTCTTGCAAGAGCAAATGGCAAAGCGGAGGAGCCTCTCATAGTTGCTAAATTGAGCGAGTGCGTCCTTCATCATCTGCTGTGCTTGGGGCACGAGAAGGCAGCAGGGCTCCCAGAACTCCTTGCTGCAGCGACGTCAGCGGACTGCAGCGCACACGGTGAAGCAGCGGGACGGCCAGTCACACCGCATCATTGTAATCAACAAACGTTGGGAGGCAGCAATCAGTCAGGAACTGGACTCGAAAATAATGAGCGCTGTGTGAAAAAGGATTTGGTGCTTATTGATCAGGGATGTATTAAAAAATAAATATTAGGAATGGAGAGAGTATGAGGCAGACGATCAATATTTCTTAAACTGCGCAAATTAGAGAGGCAATGGGAGGAATTAGAACAAATCTGCGAGGCAAATCTTCCTTTCAGATCAACATAAAGTAGATTAACTTCTAAAAACTGGCTCCTTATTTCACAAAGTATTTAAACTTGTTTAATGAATGAATTCATAAAAAAGGACAATAAGATTAGAAGATTTTCAATATCTTCCAAAACTTGCATATAAATCAAACTTTTTTTTTTACTGAGGGTGAAAAGTGTGAGATCCTAATTGTTGCACGGTCCACTGTCAGTTTGGACGGAAGAACTGAGTTGTTTTGCAAACTGCCATAAAGAGGATAAACCAGTTGTACCTTTTTTCCCCCATTTTCTGCAGCTCTGAGTGTCTATGCGTGACGTTTTTAGCTTTGCTGACGTCGACCATCTGGCTGGTCTGTCCAGCTTCCACAGTCGCCTCGTGCAGCCATGTTTTTGTTTAGACATGAAGGTTGGTCAAACAGCTGCTCTGCACTTCCTTGTTTCGGCACGATGGTCTCAGACATTGTTTACGGATGCCAAACCCCATCCGCACCAAGCCTGAATGCGCAGGAACTGTGCCAGAGACTGATAGATACCGACATGAAAATGTGTCGGCTACCCTTTGTTGTACGCATCTACACGTTTCTGTGAATATTTTGATGATCTGATTAATGATGATTAACAATATTATGACAAACATAGAGATATTGCACTGCAATATTTATGTTTATCTACAATATTTAGATATTACAGCAAAGATTTATTTTACAGATGGTCATTTAGATTATTTTATTTTTTAAAATAACCCTAACCCTCACCCACTTGCAGAAAATTTTACCTACCAAGAGGAACAGGACTAAATGGTTCTTTGCGTCATTATGTGAAGGGTTGGTTACCTGAACCAATTTCTAAGAAAAACTAAGTGCTCCTCTTTTCAAAAATGAAAATAGCCTCTTATTGCAGAACAAGTATTAGCAAGACAGCTTTCTGTGCAGTGGACTTGAGGTTTCATACCTTGAATAAGGAGCCACCATCGACCGCATGAGCGCTTGTGTATTTAAAAAAATAAATAAATAATAAATCAGTCATGTGGCTTCGGCAAGGTCATCCTATTGTGCAAGCACTATTCAGCCGAGTCACAATGAAATTGACAATCAACCTTCTGAGATGGAAGTGAATTGGGAGAATTCCAACCTGCAGCCTTCACCTCAACCTGAGCAGCACCAATCATCTACAAGCATTCAGGGCCATGGTAACATAAGCAAGTCAGCCACTTGGAAGCGTCTCCCAAAATGGAGCTGCAGAATTCTCATGAATGTGCCTTTTATTTCAGTCTCCGGATGCCTCCCTGTCCATGATATTGAAGCGGCAGAGCCGCTGTTATTTTTAGACAAACATCAAACAAATGTTTCTGAGCGGCATGAGATGCATTTACATAAAAAAAAAAAAGAAATAAAAAAAGAAACGTCTGAAAACCTTCCCGGACCTCACCGTCACCTCTGAGTGGGTCGACAAATATACCCAACCTCTGCATCGCCAGAGGTGCCCCTGCCGTTGAGCTTAATGTATGAAGATGGGGGATGCGGAGAGCATGTAGGATGAGACGCAACTGAGTTTCGCGCGGGGCACATAAATAAGGGAGCAGCACAAAGCTATCCCCCAGGACCGCTGTCAGTTGTCATCTTAACATGCCGGAGACTAACGAGAAACAATGCCGCATCACGCACCTTATGCAACATGCAACGCCCAGATGGACCAGGTCTGTTTGGGGAAGAAAAGCTTACAGTAAGGAGTCTGCAGCGTGTTTGCAACGTTTCTTGGTTTTAGTTTGAAAAATGGTGGTTAATAGTCGCCTTTTCTTGAGGGTTTCTGCCAGGAATGTTTCTGTCATCTGCTGCATCTGGTGAAGAACTCATATGAAAACCCATTCAAGTGGACCTGACAGACCATTTTGCAGCCAGTTACTCCAGTAGATACAGTATCGGGTTTCCTGTTCTTGTGAGGGGCGGCCTCAGCTCTCTGCGTGTGTCTCGTGGTAAGTCGGTCAGGCTGAAGTTAAAACATGCTTTCTCATGTCACAGAAACATGCTGTGTCATGTTAGAAAATTAATGTTGTAAAAACTACAGGGACGGAGGTCAGAAATAAGTGCTGGGTACATGTCAGCCGTGCGCCCTGCGGTTGCTACAAGTCTGGTAAGGATGGACAAGCAGCAAAAAGACAGACAAACAAACCCCAAAAACTGCAGTGGTTGGTGATTAATTTGTGGCAGACTAGTGTGGCGAGTGTAGGGGGGAGAAAGGAATTATGATAATAAGTAATTGGGCGAACAAAAAACAAGGAAAGGAAACTAACAATGTCACCCTGGGAATTTCAGCCAAGGAGAAAATAACGCAATTAAGGCACACAGGTTAGTTCACTCATGAATGGTCACAAGAAGTAGTTCTCAGCTAGAATAAAAATAAAATGTTATTGGCGGACAAAGCCGGACAAAGCAGCAGCGACCCCAATGGAGCTGATTGCAGCTACTCCTGTTTATGGTCTATAATGGGAACACTCACAACCATAAGAGGAGGAAGGAGAGCTCAGCCGCTGGCGTTCACTGGCAGAGGTTTACGGACGCACATAGAGGTCACACGTAGGCACACGCGGGGCACAGAGCAGCACACAAACCATCGCCCTGTCCAGCCTAACAGCCTTCGGCCCGGAAGTGACGCACCAATGGCAAAAGGCCAAACGGGAGAGCCGGTGCAGAACGGTTGCTTTCATAGCAGCTTGACTCATCACTGCCACCAATGGCCAGGACACACACATCAGTAGCACTAATAAGAAATATGTCTGTGCTGCTACACTCGCACTACTTTTTCACTTTTTCATTAAATTGATATTATGCATGTTCCTTAACAGATTAATGATCCCCTCTCTGATGTCTCAGTCTACGTCCTGCCCACTGATAATTCTGATTGGTGAAACACCAGCAGCCGGTCACGGCCCAGGGCTGTCAGTGAGCGACTGGAGCTGTGAGTCAAAGAGGAATACGGGCTGCACTTCAAACGTTATAATGAATATCACAGATTTTGGGATCTCTGTGATCTCCCTCTGTGATGACAGCCTTGCCCACTTTCCCACTTGCACCGGCAGAAAAACGCCTGAAGTCAACAGGAAGGCGACAGCTGATGACTTTTAAGTTGCCTGTGGCGCTTCGGAGTGAATCTTTCACAGAAATTCACCGTTTAAGTTTGGGTTGTGCCACAACTAGTGAGCAACGGAGGCTTCCTATTGATGAGCAACAGCACATGCAAGTGTCTGTAATTATATCTGAATCGAAACGCTTTGACTACACTCGAGCTTTTAGCTTTGATTGCACTTACTTAGCTTAATATAACCTGCCAGCCATTACAGTTAAAGAGCTGAGACTTCACTGTAATCCTTGATTCGCCATCATTACTACCGCTGTGTTGTTTCTCCAGCTGTTTTCAACAAAGTGCATCTGTTTATTACATTATTCGCATTAAATGGTAAACAGACACAATTAGCAGCCACTCAGTAGACGCAGTGGTGCATTAGGCTGCTAAAAAGGCAAATATTTCTCTAAGAGTAGATCATTCATTCATTCATTCATTCATTCATCTTCTATGCCCGCTTATTCCAATTCAGGGTCACGGGGGTCTGCTGGAGCCTATCCCAGCTGTCTTAGGGCGAAGGCAGGGTACACCCTGGACAAGTCGCCAGTTCATCGCAGGGCAAGAGTAGATAACAGAAAATAAAATCAACCAGTATCAGTGTTTTTTTCCTTGAAGAGTGTGATTGATTTTTTCATATCCACTTTACGCACCACTGCCAGTGTTTTTGCTCTTTGTTTGTCAACTGTGTTGACCTGTGTCTTGTTTTTTTCACTCCAAACTTCCATAACTTTATTTTTATATTGAGGAATTAATGCAAGTAGCACACAAGGCGTATGTGGAGAGCATGTAGACTGAGATGTTGGACAGAAGTACTGGGTAAAGTAAGAAGTACCTCCGGCCTGTTTTTTTTTTTTTTTTCCGATCTCTAAACTTCTCTAACTATTCTACAGAAGAAGTGATGTCTGTAACAGACAAGGTTTACGAAGTTTTCAATATAGCTTTTAGCCGTCAAAGCCTCATGCTCTCAATTTGGTGCTTTAATTAACCAGTTGGGCATATGTGCATCACAGATTCAAGATGGAGAGGTGTGGCGGAGGAGTGCGCGTTAATGACGGGTAAGCATGGGTACATTTGTGATAAGACAGGATTTTCAACAGCAAATCCAAACCAAACCAGAGAGAATTTACTTTCCTTTTCCACATTTACATTTTAAGAGGTTCTGATGTATTGTTTTTCCTGTATTGACTAATATTAAGTTCAGTGTTCAAACTGTAATCCGGTGACGCCGCAGAATGGACATTTAGTCGTTAACCAACCCTGTAAATAGAAGAAGGATCCCATCAGTAATACTAAACACCTTCTTGAATTTTATTGTTTGAGGTGTGAAAACTCTGGCGCAGCAGCAGAATGAAGGAGCAGCAAATGCTTTTCACAGCTCTGACACCAAGTCACACATTTATCCCATTCATTTTTCTTTGTGGCAGCCAAACACTGAAAAATAGTCCAACTACCAAAAGGCAGTGCGCAGTCTAGCATCTTTAGTGTCAGTTCTTCTCAAAGTTAATCCTAACGCGTCTGGCATTGTAAGCAATGATACTAAATGAGGTAAATAAAGTTGATAGAGGGCTACATTTTTGGCTTGGTAAAAGCTGGGAAAGTGGATTAGCTAAGAGTGACCATTTTAAGAAATGGCAGCCACCAGAATTAATTGTTATAAAAAATCGTTCACTAGCCTCGTGGTTGAGTGTCGATCCTGAGACTGGGAGGTCATTGGTTTCATCCCCGACCACAGCGTTGCGCCAAAGACTATAAAAATGGTATCCAGTGCCTCCCTGCTTGGCACTCAGTATTTATGGTTGGACTTAGGGGTTTAAATCAGCCATTGATTTCTGAGTGTGGCACCTGTGCTGCTGTCGTTCCATCAAGGGATGGTTCAAATGCAGAGGACAATTTTAGCATCCTTTGGGATGTGACGGTCAGTGATTTTAACTTGCTTTTCAAGTTTTGCAATGTGAAAACCCATTCAGAGGGGTAGTTAAGTATCAGCGAAAGCCCTGTTGATGAAGTTCAGTTGTTAAGATAACCTAATAAACGATTCTCAAGAGGAGTACCGGTAACTACATTTGTGAGTTTTTTTTCAGAGCAACACTGACTAACAGTGTGATCCAAGATAAAAAAAAAAGCTCCATTATTACCAAAGACGAAACAAAACAATTCAAAATCCATTTGTATCAGAAAGTATGGCTGGCACAAAGACATAGACAAAGACATACATACACAGACGTAGAGAGCAGTTTCAGTTCTCTGGAGTTGTCCGTTTGGATGCAAACTTGCATGCGGCTAACCTTTTATGCCTCTAAAGTGTAGTGACACAGAGAGATGGAGCCGCTGGCGAAGAGCAGGTTTTTTTGCGAGGAGGCAGTTGCTGGAGTGTGGGCTGCGGAGAGCAGACCACAAGGGCTCCATGTGCACTGATGCGCAATAAAGACACGTCGGGAGAAATCTGTAACATTTGATCGCTGGAATCTCACGCTGATGCTGGTTTAGTGATTAAATCTAAGAAAAGATTTCCTTCTGTTCAGATTCATGGGATTACTCGGTAGACTGGGCAAACGGTCAAATGGCAAATCCAACTAACGGACTGTGATACTATGTAGTGTGTTAATTATCACCTTTACCATTAATAACTACCTCTAATCGTTTTGATTTGGAGATGGTAATTTTAGGAGTACAGTTACATTTAGTTGATCCCGGATGTTACCTGAAGCAGCCAACGGCCATCTGCCAATATTTGAAGTTCTGGAAATGACTCTTGATCGATACCTTCAAAATAATGTCATGGCAAACCAGATCAAGTATTTCTGAACCTGTTATTACTTTGTAGGACCCATCTGGTAAAGAGCCAGGAAGGAAGGGGATGCACACTCCATTCCCAATGGAATGGAATGATTCTCATTTTTGTTAAATTGCCGCAACTGCACCATCCGTGCTAATCTCCTTAGCAGCTGCTGGGCTTGCAGTCACTTCCTGTATTACATTTTCCTCCGGGATTAAATGGGGAGATATAAACAGTTGCGACTTATTTTCATCACTGTTAAAGGGATGCTGATTATTTATTCAGTGCCTGACAGACTGAAAAAACGCTTTATATAAGAGCTTGGCAAGATGGATGCGCAGGCTGAACTTTGTGGCAGCATTGTAAGGTTATTATGTTTTTCACATGACGATTAACGCTGTGCATGTTGATTGTTTTCCTTCATGCCATGCAAGTTGCTGCAGCACAAGATCTGCCCTCAGGAAAAATAAAGAATTGCCCGAGTGTCGCCTTGCTGCACGTCATTCGCCAAATCATAAACACTGATGGTTTCCCACTGACATCCCCTCGACAGACTTGATGTTAATTTGTACACGAGTGGCAGGCGCGTTTTATCACCCTGTATGGTGGAAATAAGCACCGAACAAAGAATTCCTGCCTCTCATGGCAAAGGGACATAAACACATGATCCTTTGATGTCACCGAGGATCAAGAGGAGCATTTTGTGGTGCAGTGCCTATGCAGCCCCCCCGGTGGAGAAATCACAAATGATCATACGTCAACATAATTGCACGTGCCGTTATATTTACTTTTTTCTGCTGTCAACTATAAATATTAACTGAGTGGAAAAATAACTTGCAGCGTCTTGTTATCTATGTTGATCATGACTTGCACATGAAAACGACTCAGCCCTGCACAGCCCCGCCCCTGCACGTAAAATCTGCAAATCCGTTTTCAAAGTTTTCGACACCCTCGAAGTGGATGACGCTCTATATATAGCTTAGGAAAAAAAAGGTACCTTTTGCAGACGGTGTCTTAAACCGCAGTGGCGTGAAAATTTTTAATTACTCAGTCTCACTTCATTACTCATTCATTTATTCATGTAGTCACTGTCTTTACCTGATAATTACTTTAGTCGGTATTAATGGTCATGTAGGAATTGAGTCACCGCCGCCAGCGCATGTGGTGAAGGGAAGGAAGCAAAGACCAAGTCGGTTAGCTGCAGTGCTCTGGAGAACACAAACACGCTGTTGTCCATGAGGCTATGAACTACGGAGGAGTGCAAGGCCTCATGAATGAAATTTTGTCATCAAAGTTTAAATACAATTTTGAGAAAAACAAATGCTGAGATTAAAGTCATAGTTTGTGGTTAACGACGAAAGGCTCTGTGTACAAGCCTTGTGGCATACCTCCATTTTCGTCAGAGTAGTTCCCCGTGTGCTCAGTTAAAGGTCCAGTGTGTAAAATTTGACCTGATTTATGATTTTTGTTTTGGTAAAAGCTTATATACTGTCCAAAAATACATTAATAAAAGTGTATACTCACAGTACAACAAAAGTAATTTGGTTTTCCTACTCATAGAATGATTCTTATTTATATATAAGAATAAACACAGAGTTAGGGTGTTGCTCCCAATTAGTTACCATCTTGCACCGCCATATTTCTAAGGAAGCCTGGTATGGACAATCCAGCCCACCTGAGAGTGCATTTCATATTTATGGTGAACAAAGGTCTAGGAGGTATCCAGGTTTGTGTGCACCGCTGTAGTTCACTGGCATGGAGGGAGGGGGAGTCACTCTAAAATGTAGCCACTTGATGTCGTTTCTTCTTAAAATCTCCAAAGATTCCACACTTTAAGAAAGATGTAAGATGGAATATGAAAGTGTGTGTGGTGGAGAAAAAAAAACAGTTCATTGAAAAATTCATGAAATGTGCGTCTTCAATCCTTGAGATGTTATCATGAAAGAGGAGGAGCTCCTTCCTCCGGGCCATCGGACAGCTTAATGACGCGAGCGAGACCTGTCGCACTCTCTCGCTGTTTTCCACTCCGGCACTTGACACTGAGGCAGTTTGTGCTTCTTAATGTCCACTGTTTCACGCCATTAATGGCGTTGCCAGCATTTCACCACGCATTTGTCCTTGTCTGATTGAGTGAATGGGTGTCGGGATCCAGGGGTTGGTGCGTTTTGACGAGCGCACCGAGTAGAATTGGCCCCTTCATCTCAGAACTTTCATCTGACACCAAGGGCATTTACGATCAAACAACAGCGATTCGGCCGTGATCAGTGGGCGGGAAACGCACCACCCAGGAAGCCGAGATGTGACACCTGTCAGTGGCTGACGCCGTCCTTTTTTAATGGCGCGGGGCAGCGAGGGTGGCGGCCGCTGAGTCTGGTTGCTGGGGGAGAAGCGCCCCCAACCTCCCTCAACCCACCCCACCCCCTCCGAAGCCGCCCCTTTGATCAGCTCTGCATCCCCCCGGCCAGTCACACCGAGACAGATCAGACCCCCTTAGAAGATCTCAATCATCTGCTACTGATAAAGCTATTATGTTGTTGCCGGGCACCTCACGTGGCTGTAATCAAATGTGACGGAGGCTGCCCTGCTGTCGCTCCCGCGGGGAGACGGTGTGCTGTGTGGATTATGACAGGGGAGGCTGAGGTAGTGTGGGAACGCCCATAAAATTATGCTTTCCGAACAGAAAAAGAAAAAAAAAAAGCGACCAGGTTGCAGCGCCCGGTGGCTGGATCTTTGCTGTGTCTTCGGGCTGCAAACCCAGCAAGGTGTCAGCCAGATTGCAGACTCTCGGCGATGGCAGACTCATATGGCGGCGAAATGTTTACATTCCCCGGGCCTGCCCACAACACAACGCAATGCAGGGAAACGTCTTCTCCGTCTCCGTATGCTTAATGTATGACGTTGTGCATCTGCCGCTCTCTGCAGGCTTGTGTCGTCAAGGTAAACAGGTGCAGCGGGTTTGGGCTCATAAATGCATCATTAGGCTAAATGCCTGTCAAACTGTCCCTCTTGATTCCGACCTGTGGCTCTTTCCTCCACCTCCCCCCGACGTTCAAGTTATCAAACGGCGGAGCACCACTCCCGGAAGGATACCTTTCCACCGCGGCAGAATCAAAGCCGTCAACGGAGGGGGGGAGGGCTTTTATTTTGAAATCGCGATCTGAATAAACCATGAGCGCCGTCTTCATGAATATGCCACGCATGTGTTGGGGAAACTTCTGCTCTGCTGCCTTTAATGTGTTATTAGTTGTCTCTCAGATGAAGTCTTATGCATAATTCTCTCAGCCACCCCCGCCTCCCTGTGTAAACATGAATCGGAATCAAACAAAATCAGTCACATTACGACTAATTAGCGCCCGTCTTATCCTGACTGCGCGACGTTGCTGCGCGCCGCACGTTGAATTAATATTCTTTAAGGAAGGAAATATCCTCTAGCTGCTGTTAAATGCTGGATATTTTTTTCTGCTTTTGGATGTTTTGTCGCTCAGGTGCTGCGTCGTGTCTATGCGCCGCCACGCTGCGCACACTCGCTGTTTCTTTAATATTAAACACAATTCGGTCTGTGGCTGGAAAGAGGCTGAGGAAAGCGAGAGCAGACTATCAAGCATGGGGGAAGATTTAAGAAAGAAAGCAGCAGTTTTTCCCTCTAATCTTCTCCATCACATTCCCAAAATCCAATGGATTAAGCCCTACACCCCAAAGCTCACTATCACAGCGGAGGCCACTGGTGCATGAAACATCTCTTATCACCTTCGTTCCATTTCTGCTATTCATGCCACGCTTTCTCACTTGGCCTCTTTCTTTAGAAGATAGCAGAGTTTAAAATCAGAGGAAGTGTTTGGTTTTGAAGCAAAGATACCATAATATGTATTTTTAATTTCATTACATTTCTTAAATTTCCAGTGTGTAAAATTTGGCCTGACAATTTTTATATTGGCAAAAGCTTATTATACTGGCTAGAACGGTTCTCATTTATATACAAGAATATACAAAGAGCAAGGTTGTTGCTCCCAGTTAGCTGCCATCTTGTGCTACCATATTTCTAAGGAAGCCTGGTGTGGACAATCCAGCCCGCCTGACAATGCGTTTTGTATTTATGGTGAACACTTGCGTCCTCAAATGAATAAATGGAGAAGAAGGTGGACGAGGTATCCAGGTTTCTGTGTGCAGGCCACTGTACTCCACCGGCATGCTCGAGAGGGGGAGGTGAGAGGTTGAGCACTGCAATCTAAAATGTAACCACTTGATGTCGCTGTTTCTTCTCAAACTCTCCAAATATTACACACTTAACCTTTAAGCTAGCAACCAGTTTATCTAGCCCTCTGTTTGTTCATCAGCGGATGCTAAATCCTCAAGGGGGAAAGACGGAGATATTGGTGCCCTTTATGACATCACAAATGTTTGACCGCCATTTAAAGGTGTTGGGCAAGCAAAAGAAATAAATGATGGACTTTTCTCATTTCATAACACTTCATTGACAAACTAAAGTTATGAAACAAGTACATTTTTCCTGTTGTTGGAAAAATGGCAAGCAAGTTCAAAGCCCTCCCTCCCAAAAACGAGCGAATGGCAGCTGGTAAACATTCACCCCCTCCATTGGTCAGACAACTGTGAGTTAAGCAAATGAGAGAGAAGCCAGACAGGGCCGAGCTGAAGGTCACCAATCCATCATTTGCTTGTTAAATAACTAAAATGGAAATCAAAGGAGTATAAAACAGGAAATCAATAGCGGCTGAAGCTCGGGGATCAGTCCCACTCCGGTGATGGGGATTATCAGCCCAACTGGCTGCCTTTTCAAATGGCAGGCGAGGCGAGCAGCTCTGAAACCGGCCACGGTTATTTCACGCACATTTCACCCCCCCTCTGTCTCGCCGCTCCTCCAGGCGGTGACCTTTGGAGCAATATTTCCATAGACATGGCGTTAATGGACAGGGCTGACATATAACTATGCTTTGACATCGAGGATTTTTGAGTTGCGTGTGTGCATGTGTGTGCGGGAGGGGGTGCGGATGTAGGTGCTGCGTCTCTGGTTTGGTCTCAGGGCTCCTGTCAACTGTAATGAGATAATGACAACCTAATTAAGTCATCCCGTTGAAAATAAAGACTTGCATCTCGTCAGGACACAGTTGCAACAATAATTGGTCCTGCTTAAACGTTTGTTGTCTTGATTTTTGCTCTGTTCTTTTGTCAGATTGCTGCGTTACAAAACAAAATTTCCCCAAAAATTTTCCAAGAAGAAAAATCACTTTGAGAGCAACGGCAGCAACTGCGTCTCCATTAATTCAAGCACAAGTGCAGATAATTAATGGCACGCTTGATGTAACTGCATAGTAGTTTAGTCTTTGCTTTGCATAATTCAGAAAAATCCTTTGATAAACAAAAAGTGTACTGTTGGTCTCTGCTCCAAAGAAACATTGAAAACTTTATTTCACCTTTAAGTGCAGAGAGAAAGACATATAACCCGATGGTACACGTTAATTGGATATACATTGGAAAGAATGAAAACAATAAAATGTTTCTCCGTCTCTGACTAATTAAACTAATACAAGTGATTTATAACATTTCTGTCCCTTAATTGATGAACGCTTACCCATAGCCATCACATAATTCAAGCCATTTGTCAGGCTCTGTGTTGTCCTCATATGAGTAATGGGAAATCAGTAGCAGTAATGATCATTAATAGTTGGCATTCGATATAAGCACGTGCTTTTTTGGCCGAATGAGCAAGCGGAATACAGAAGGAGCACTTTTGTAACTTTTGAAAAAGCACCATTTTTGTCCAACTGATCATGGTGAAGAATGCACAAGAAGTGCATCAACTTACGCTCATAATACTCAGGAACCGCCCCCCTGCCATGTTAACAAAGGTAATTTGAGCAGAACTTCAAATGAACACCCTCAAGCAACCTCATAAAGATGCTCCATTCGATGTATTTAGTGAGCAGCTCCTACTCAACATTCAAGTGAAAATGCGAGGCCTTCAGTATGCATTCGGTTTGATTACCGAAAACACAGAGGCTTAATTGCACTCATTGTTATGCGTTGCCACTTCACTGGTCGACATGCCGCTGAATATCAATGAGATCCTGACAAATCATGTCTGTGCTAAACACTCAGAGGAACGGGAATGCAATAGCCCAATGTTGCTACAAGGACACGGAGTCTGAATTAGACTCTTAACATGTGCTAAATGGAAATAAGACGGAGGATGGGCTGGGAAAAAGAAGGGGGAGGATTTCAAATCGTTTTGTAACCACAGACAAATTAAAGTCGGCTCTGTGAAGCTTCGCCCCGTTTAACGTGCCTTTTCCTGCTGATGTGCGCAACCGTTATCGTCTATCTCACTATTTATTTTTTTTTTGCACTTTCTTTCACCCAGTCTTATTCGTATCGGTTTCCCATATGGAGGAGTCTGGAAAGATTCCATTATGATTGTTTCACTGCAGTCGGTGAGCAAATAAACGAAAGGGCTCGATAGAAGTCGGTTTTAAAAGAATATGGAGAATTGTGTCATTAATAATTCATGCGGCGTGAGCAGCTTTGTGCTGAGCACATTTGAGTGAGTGAAGAGAGACGTGCTCCGCTGTTAACGCATTTTGATCAGGTTACAACTTGTTAAAGACCCAAGTGTTTAAGATTTAGTACCTTGTGCGTACCAAGTCAATAGCTATATATTTATTATGCCTACAGCCTTGCTGCCTGACAAGTTATGGCTTTGAAATGACAGCCAGAGCTCAGCTAGTCTGCTCACTTGCGTTCACGTCACTAAATTAAATCTGGGAAACGCCGTCCTGATGTTAATCCCCGTTTTTCAGTTTCCCATGGAATCTTTCTCATATGAGCAGAGGTGTTGGGATAAAACCCAGAGTAGATCCATGTTCTGGGCTGCTGTAGATGCTTGTTGGTGAAAATGGCTGTGCACTTATCAGTGGATTTGCTCTTTACGTGAGCATAAATGCTTATTACTGACAAATAAAAAGCGCACCGTTGTTTATTTTTAGTGACTTGATGCAAATGAAACATGCATATTTATCTTCCACTCCACTGTACGCTTGGAGATTCCTGTAAATGTTAAATAGATAAGGGAAAACAGACGTCACATAGGGAAACACTCTCTAGTTTTAAAAAAGAAAAAAGTAAAATCAATTTAAAGCCTGTGAATAAGAACTTCTCAACATTTTATTTACATATTAAAACTACTTGTCAGAAAAGTAAGAAAGAAAAGTCATTAAGCATATGTAGGACTTGCTTGAAAGAAAAAAAAAAATAATTGTAGGACTTTCCCAGAACCGTAACAATAGAAAGCTATTTCTAGATAATAACTACCTTGCCCTCACATTGTGATAGTAAACGGTACGTTAGAAACATACTTTTAAAAGTTAAATTTGACCCAGTTTGTGTGAAAAACATGTTTGAACTGAATTTAATTTTGTTAACTGATGGGGCTCCTTGCGAACAAATCCTCTATATGCTGGCCAGTAGTTTCACTGACAGCCACTGATACCTGTGGTACACCTGGGGTAAACATACTTACTAATGGAGTTGAATGAAAAGCGAACTTTGTTATTTCTAAATGAAAAAACAAAGCAAATATTGCACGATTTTTCTTCGAACTGGGGGATGTTGTGTTGCAGACCTTTTGCTGAAATATATCATGGGGAACGTCGACCATCAGAGGAGCACTCATGTCTTTGGGCCAATGGTCCATGAACTGTTTAATGAGGACTTGGGGATTCTCCCTCCATAGCTCAAAGGGCCATATGGCTTGGAGCAGCTGCTCGCCACGACTGCTGATCGCATGTGGCACTAACAGCTCAAGGCCATCGTAATGATAGCGCCACTTTATGGTCGCCACACAATCCAGTGTTCAGAAATGATGGGCGGCGCTCCTTCTTCTGAAGCGTAAGCGTCAGCAAACTTTACTTTTCAACTGCAAAGGTTAGATTGAATGTTGGAATCCTGTTTTCCTCTCCCTGCTTTTTGTTTCCTGGGCCTTTTTTAAACAGTTTATTTGTTGACATGTCACCACACAGACTTTGTTGACATTTCACATAAAAAGTATTAATTGCCATGTCATTTTTTTTAATGCGTCTGGCATTAATTAGCAGCCGAGGGACATGACGTGCGGCTAATGTTACCACTTGCAGCCGTCGGAGGCGTCCACTTAGCTTCATTTGCGTTGACAAATCTGATTGGCCGACTTGTATTCAATAGACCCAGTCCAGTCACCTTCTAGGTCTCCCCTTTTCCAAACATTTCTCCTGGCTCTTAACCAAATGGACACGAGATCTCAAAGCTTAAAAGTGCAGTGTGTAAAATTTGGCTCAATTTATGATTTTTATCATGGTAAAAGCTTAACACACAGCCCATAAATACAGTAATAAAATTGTACACTAACAGTACAATAAAAGCAATTTGGTTTTACACATAGCACAAGGGTCTTGTTCCTAGCTAACTTCCATCTTGCGCCGCCGTTTTTTAAGGAAGCCTGTCTGACGGTGCCGGGCTTCCTTAAATGCCAGGTTTCCTTAAAATTTTGCACCCTGAAACTTTAAGAAAGCATTCGACCTGGTGGTTGAGATAAATGTAATGGAGGATTTTAAAGAATTTACCAGGTGGCTCATTCAGAACACTCCTGCAAACCTACCAAATCTGACACCTTAATCTTCTGGCGGGTGTAAACACATGGGTTTCTCCACTCCGGTCATAATTTACACCTTTACTTTGTGCGGCACAGTTCAAAGCGCCTGTCACTTCCACCTACACGTGTCATCAAATCTCGCGACCTGTTACAGAGGAGCGCTCGTTAACAGCTGCGGCTACGATGCCGTACCAGCTGATGTATTCCTGTACTTCCTGGCTGCGTGGCGCGCTGAATGGAAAGGCTCACACCGTGACGAATGCTATCGAACGTTTTTATCTGCAAACCGCTGGATTCAGCCTTCGCCACATGTGCGCGCACAAAAGCGGGCAGGCTGCCCCACTGTGGAACAATGTCATGGCTGACAAGAGAGCAGAGTGCCCCATTTTCATCAGCCAACCGTAGAGCTGTACCATATGAAATGAACACCCCCCACCCCCCACACACACTTTTTCTTGCATCAATATAATGCAATTAAGGGCTTCAGAGAAATTGCTCATGCAACGAGGCAATCCATATTTCTGTCAGTCGCCACATCTCAAATGCAATCAGAGACACAGTGGAGGAAGCTGAAATTTAAACCAACACCAGAACAGTCGCCGTGAAGGACCCGGTGTCCTTTACTGTACACGGCCAGCCGGTGAAGCTTTGATATCCATAGCCAACAGCATTAATTCAGGAAGGGGAGTTCTATTTATTTCTTTAAAAAAGAAATTGTCGAGGGGGAAAAAAAGGCAAATTGAAAGAGTGCGGTTATTTTCATGGTTCCTCAAAAATCATACACCCGAGTGTAATGAAGTCGAGGCTCGATCAGAAAGTTGGCGAGAGGAGAAATGGAGCAGAACTAAGCATCTGGAAACAGACAAGAATAGTTCCCTCAAGGTGCTCACTGGAACCGCCAGAGAGCCGGGCCAGTTTGTTTGCTCTCTCGCCGGGAAACGTAACTGTGATTAATGACTGCTATTTAAATGACTGTTTGTTTTGCCACAAGAGGACACCCATGTGACTGCGCAAAGCATTTAGAAGCGCTGCTATTTTTATTTACGTATTTTCCTCTTCTTTTTTTTTTCCTCCTCCAGCTTTTAGCAACTTCATGTTCCAACTCTGACTTGGCAGAAGAATTTCACGCTCTTATCAAAAGTCCCTGGCATACTTTAACCACGACTGGGATGTTCCCATTGACGTGGGATAATTCATCAATGCTCATTGGCTGGGTTAATTCCTTCATTAAGATATTTAAGTGGGCAAATTAACATTTATGTGTGACACGCTCAGTCATGATGGAAGGAGGTTGGCAGTTTGTCGCAGCTGGTTTTGATTTGTCATGACGTGGACATGAGCTCAGTTGTTCTCTCTCTCATTGACCATCGGAAGCAATCATATTTTCTCAAATGAAATGAATCATGGCTTTAATCATTGTTGGAACCATAAGACAATGTAATACAGTAATGTTTGAAATATAACCTTTTTTAAATTCACCCCGAATGCCACTGATATATATGTATACACTCTTCGTCATATTTGTGCACTATTTTTCTTCTGTTGCTCAGGTGGTAGACTGTTCTTCCAATATTGGTTGTATCCTTTAGTGCTCGACTCCCACTTTGCCTGAAAAGATTGTGCACCGGTCTGAAGGTCAATGTCAGAGTCTTCAGTACTTCTCTTGGGCAGTTTGCACCCAGCAACATTGTTCCTGCAATCTAGTGTACTGATATTCAAGTAAATTTGTAGTTTAAAATTTAAGGTAATTACAAATAATGCGACTTTCAATAATGCTTTTAAATTGCAACGGTGATGAAAATCAGAACAAAACCCACAAGACATTCAGTTCATCGGTTAATCAGAGTATTTATATTTTGTTTGCTTGGTAATTTCAGTTACACACACACACACACACACACACACACACACACAAACATACATCTGATCTGACGTGTCCACGTCCATGCTTGATTTCCTGGCAAGAAATTCAGGCTGGCTGCTACAGCAACCACCCCGTTAACTCGGCAACAAGATGTGGGACAATAAGAAATTCCCTGACCGAAGACGTGAAGCTCTCAGGGCCAGATGAAACCTGTAATATAGATGAGAGTGAGGTCATTAAGTGCTGCAAATGTAATCAGGAAAATCTTGAGGCAGCTGAAAACGCCGAGGCCACTGATTACCCACGGATTCTTTCAAGTGCCTTTAAAGTTGGATCAGAAACGCCACCATTTCACACTCGTCACATTTCAATAGAAAAGGTCAGGGCGAATTACTGACTGCCGAGCCACTTTAAATTCCCTGCAGTGTGACCAACAACATTTTGGCCTCAGTACAGGAGAAAACTAAATAAAATGAAACACTCTCCTGATACATAACCAGAGGAAATGTTTTAGTTTGAGTCCAGACCAACCTTCCAACCCTATACCTCCAAAGTTCTCTTCTAAGAAAACAAAGTGCAACAGTGTCGTATGAAATGTAACACTTCCCACTCTCTCAACACATGAAGCAAATGATTTAGGAACCCACATCACATTAACAGAATGAGAAGCAGCTATTATGGGGACAAACAAAGAAGTAGAGAGAGTCCCAAGACCCTAGAATACTTGCCCCATTTAAAATATATATTTTTTCACTCTAAAGAAATCAACCTGGCCCTTTTATTTGTATTACCTAAACCTTACAAGCACCTCACTGAATGCAGCAGTCACTGACCCCTCACCATGTTCACTATTTTCTCAAACTATCAGAGAACAGTCATCCATTTTTTCCAACATCAAGACTAGTTACCAACCCTGGTCACTCAGTCTCAATATATGCCAACTTTATTTTATATGTCGATAAAGTTCCCATTTCCCCTTCCCAATATTTTTAGCAACTTTGGAAAGTTTTGCTCCTTGTTGTGTCCTTGTTGTGTCACATAAACTGAATTAATCACTAAACCTAATAACTCCTCACAGACTCCCCGGAGTTAAACAAATGAAGAATCTTGGAATTCATATTTTTCCTTTTTCTAAAAACTTGTCATTGACTTATTAAAACTGTTGAATCAAACCTAAGCAGATGTACGGACCTCCCTAAATCTCTACAGGCTCTACAAGCAGAGAATATTCAGATTTTTTTTGTTTAATGTTCAACTCGCATACTCAGTTCTGCTGCTTGTCCCACAATTATAAAAAATGTTTCAACGTTTTTTTTTTTTTTTTTAGCATTGCTATTCATTTGTGCTGCAGTAGTCATTATAGAGAGGTTTTGAAAATGTGCAGAAGAAAGTGAGAGGTCTTTCCTGTGACCACTGAACGTTTAGGCTGTCGAACCCAATATGGAGCAGCACGCAAGGAAAGTGAAGTTGATGGATGCGAACTCTTAAAGCGTTATCTCGCAAAGCGTTGCGCTATACTGCAGCATTTTTCACCATGTAATTTTTCTCTCCGATAAGAAGAGGTGCGGACACAGGAAAGTGACTTCCTCAAGCCGGCCCCAATTTCTTGTGCGGCAAGGAGATTCTGCACTTCAGCAGCTACAAGCGCGAGACGCGGCCCGAATCTTGATGCAGTGAAAATTCTGTCATAACCAAAGAAAGTGCTTTGTAAACTACATCGAGGTAACAACTCAAGTGTGACCAATTCCGGGGTCTCGCTGCCGCTGGCAGAGGTGACGGCAGAGGACACGGCGAAGTAAAGTTTCTTTTCACCAGAGATGCTGGAAGGAACTTATTGAGTGTTCCTGTAAATGCAGGAAGTACATCAGGTTTTGGATACAAACGTATCAGACACAGCTTTTGAAATGGCTCCATGCTGTCATGATATACTCATACACTCATTGGAGGTGAATTGAGGTGTTACTGACTCCCTGAATATCTCTCTTTTCTCAAGGCTGATGTGCATGCAAAAAAAGACGTTATGAGCTGAGATAGACGTGGCTTTCTAAATAAACACAAACGATGCAGAAGAAATATTGAAATATTTGTTCAATTTATTGTTTTTTTAAGTAAGTTTTAATAAGGTTAATGTTGTGATTTATTTTGGTCCATTGTCAATACCTGATGGCAGCCTAATACAACCACATACACCCAGCTATTAATTTTAATGTTTGTGCATTCTGCTCCAGCAGCCTCTCTGGCTGCTTTGTGGTTGTGGCTATGCAGGTTGTACCTCAGGGACCCTACTGGTGAGAAGGTGACACGTTGTGAAGGTATTTCACCGTTGTTAACTGCGAGTGTTAATCCAATGATGCCCTCTTTAATCGTTTTAGCATTAAATCAGAGTTTCAGTGTCAGGAGGCGTCTCTATTCCGCCCTATCTTATGGCAGGCGTAACTGTTGAGATGCAACCGGGGAGCAATTTGCACTTTGAGAGTGAGCGTCGTCCTCTGTCTCCCCAATGTCCACCTTCCCAGTCAGGCTGGACAGCGACATTTTGAGGGGGCGCCTTGCTTAAACTTTCAATTAAACTGAAAATATTTACAATGCGGAAGAACCAAGCGCTCCCCTGAAATTGCCTTTTTTGTTTTAGTTTTGGCAGAATATTTAATGACTTCGGCTATTGCTTTCAAAATGTGGTCGGTTAACAGATATGCAGTTCAGGCTGCATTTGTGACTAACACTTGGACGCCCCCTCCGACCCCCCCACCCACCTCCCGCTCAGTTGATTCCCTGTGAACTTTCTTAATGCTTCATGTCCATCCTTGAGCTGCTTCTGGACGCCTGTTTGGTGGCGTGTGGGTGGAGTTTCACCTCTTCTGTGACAGAAAGGGAGCCAACAAAGGGCTGTAATTGTTTCTTTTTAATACACTCGGATATTAATTAAAAAGTCTGGCCTGATTTGGAGAAAGGTTTGCAAAGGGCCAATGGATTCATTAGTAGAGAAAACTTAGCACAACCTGACTGCCCTCTCATTTCCCCTCCTCCTCTGTCTCTTAATTACAAACATGGCAGACACAGGGGAATTTCAGTCTTTGCTCCCCTGAAGCAGACTGTCCCCCCTACCCCAGCAGCAGCCTATTATGCGGCTTGTTTTGAACTTGAGATTTGAAGATAGCTGAAGTGTCACATCGGCAGCATTCAACAGAACACTGATCTCATCTCAGATCTCTAATCATTACGGAACCAGCCTGACGCTGGTCGCCCCTGCCGGCAAGCGGTTATTCAGCCGGTTTAAGACTGTGTTTACAACCAACGGGGACAAAAGGGTTTTGGCAAGCTGCACAAAGCTTAGCATGACTCCCTCCTGTATTTGTGACTTGCTCACATGCCCACATAAGTTTAAAACAGAGCGATATAGAGGCGGTGTGAGGCAGTTCCATTGTTTCCTTTCTATGTGGGAGGAGTTTATGAAGGAAGAGCCGTTGGCTGGATTAGCTGTAAAAGCTTGGTTTCTCCCCTCTCTCTTATTCATAGCTTTATTTTGTAGCGATTGCAACTGGTCACAATCTCAGATGCAGAATGGAACACTTCCTAACATCCTGCGTTTGTCAATAGAAGATCCTTTCAAAGAAGAGGCACAATGGATGGTGACTGTGAGAACACTAAGGCTGCTTGCTAATGCAGCAAGGCAGCTGAAAGGCAGATTAAAAATGCCTCGTGTTAGAGGTTTTCAAGATGGGGGAATGAGATTTAAATTGAGAGGTAATCGATCTGCGATCAAGTGCCAGTTACCGTGTTATAATTCATTACCTTTCTCATTATATTGCCATTTAATATACTTCCTAGAAAGTGCAAACCTGGTCCTTAATTTGCAAACACTTTGTAATGGGGATTAAAAACAAAACAAAAATACTAAGCAGAGAAAGCTGAGAGAGCAGCACGACATAATGTGTGAGCTGGTGAAATATGAATCGCAAGTCAGTGCAGTGTGACATCAGCTCCCAGCAGGGGAACTGATGAAGAAATACCTCCCCAACTCGGCTGGAATGCGGAAGGAGAAGCAGTTTTTGCAGGCAAAACATAAGCCCCATCATTCCTGTTAATCATTAAATTCCGCCAGCTTTATGTTGTGATTAAAACAAAATAACTACTTGACAGTTCCTCTGGGAGCTGGCATCCTCCAAGCCCTTTAAAAAAAGAAAAAAAAAAGATGAATGATGACGGTGCTCCCTGGAGGATGCTGCCTGTTTTTCCGACCCTTCATTGCATATTTTTTTTTACCCTCTTCACAATAGCAGATTAGCTGTTATGTTTAGGTCCACTTGTGTTTAAAAGAGAGTGAACTGCAAAGCACCAGGCAATGTGAAATGGACCTACGCAACACCTCAACTGTATGCAATCATAACCTGTACGGCGTCCTCCGGGGAGCTCTAATTGCCTAATGATCAAGTTAGTGTACATTATATTGGCTCTTTCAGGTGGAGGTGTATAGGCAGTAATTTTCTTTAGATTTACATTAGGAGGATGGTTAATTTGATTGCTTTTTAAAGGCAGTAATGATCTACTTAACATTCAGTCAGTGAAGAGCTCTTCACTGCAAAACGCACACTCATGCACACACACAGGCACACACACACACACACACAGAGTTAAATTAACAATGAGACTACTTAAAACCTACGTCCGTAACCACTTAAAAGGCGCATCAAATATGGATTTTCTTGCTCAATTTTCAGCGTTTTTACAGCTGGGGGTCTGGCTGTTTGTGTTTTATCCATCACTGCCTACCACTAGATGTCGCAGTTTCAACACCAGGCAATGCATATTTCCCGCAGCTCCCAAAAAGCCGCCCCCCTGTCATCAGCTATACTGTTACGTAAACGCTGCTAAAGGTAAAACACAGTGGCTCCTGCGCTGTTTCCTGAGGGGGATACCTCCTACCTTTTGTTCCCGCTGTCTCCTCCTTCCTCTTGAGCCAGAGAATCTTATTTTACACGCTGCACACAAGACGTGTAAATCGGCTTGAGGTCAAAAAAAAAAAAAAAAAAAAAAAAAAAAGCACAGCAACAAGAATAAGGTGTTAATGGAAATTAAGTGAAGACAGGCAGAAAATGGCAGAAAAAGAAGCCGTGACCTGATTCAAGCATGCTAATAATGAATATAAATATATATCGCATTGATGTATACATATATATGTATATGTATATATATTTATGTTATATGTTTTGGCAGTGTGTTTAGTGTCGGTATCTTGCTGCATGCTGAAGGATCTCCAAATCAGTTTGTTCCCATTACATCAATTTACTTCTCTCTCGTAAATAGGCCCTGCTGTTCCTGTGGTTTATAGACAAATTCCCCTCAAAGAATTCCATTCAACGGTTACCTAAAATAGCAACATTTCCTAACATGAAAAAGATAGCCTGTCACCATACTGCTCATGCGCTGTCACCCAAGTGTCTGGAGGACATGGCAGTCCAAGGAGACATGAGCCGGCGACAAAGCTGCGTACGTGTACCTCCTGGGTGGAGTTGCCGTTCTGCCAGGGTAAGAGATGTTTTTTTTTAGGTCAAATATAAAATTAAAACATCCAACCTGCTTTTGTCACTCAGTTTATTAGTTCACAAATCAACATGACCTTTTATAAGACTGCTTCACAGATAAGAAGAAATTTCGATTTTATGAAATTTATCAGGCTACATCACTTTACTTCTACTTGTCTGGATTTGAAGTCCCCAGTACAATCGCTTGCACATGTCAGAGAATGCGCAGGATATTTTTCACTGAATGAACAGGAATGGTGTCACTACAGGCTACAGCTGGTTGTAAAATAAAAAAATTACTAACTCCTTGTTTAGCAACAATCTGCTATATTTACCTTGTTTTCGTTTATCTTTTCAAGCATCATTCTCAGAAACAATAAGATAGCGTGACAAAGTCAGTGGAAACATGAGTGGGCAGCTTTGTCACGTTGAATCCACGCTGACCTCTGATGGTGATGCTTGTGCGCGGTTGACTTTTGGTTGACCTCTCCCTTTAGCACCCACTGAAAAGGTCAATCAAATGGCGGCGTAGCGTCGTGAAACGCTAACAATGCGACGCGAACCTCGTGCGACGCAAGCACTGAGCCGCTTCATCAACACGGGCAGACAAATTACAAACTCATCTGTATTGTGAAAGGATCATGCACGCGCTGAGCCTGCATGTAAGAGATATAATCTTTTGAGCACATGGATAAAAAGAGACAGAGGTTCCTTTTTGTCCTGGTGGATTTCAGCCGAGGCTACCCTGCACCGAATTCCATGTGGACATTGCGGCTTTATCTCAGAACTTGGGCACATTTCCATAACTTTTATTTTCCTCCCTTGCACGCCTGGGTTTGCACTGACCCTGCGCGTCCTTTGGGATCTTTGATTATTCCGCCACTAAGACCTGAATGCAAAAACAGTGTCTTTTGATTGAGAGGCTGTGCAGGGCTGTATGGGAGGCGACGTGGACAGTGTCAAGGTCTTTTTTTTTTTATTTTCCCCCGGAAATATGTTGATGTAACCCTTTTTGGCTATTCAAGAGATTAAAAGCAGGGGTGACAGCTTTGAAGACGGGATCACTAGATAGAAATCTCAACTATATCAGTGGCGGCGTGAATCGCATACAGAGCTCTGTTTATGAATGCTTCACTATCCCTTGGTAAAGGAGCAGTTCAAATACAGGGGCGTTGTGTGTGTGTGTGTGTGTGTGTGTGTGTGTGTCCTAGTTTGAAAGGTTTGGCACAATGCACGATGTGATGTTTCCTTGACGGTGTGCATTCCGCACTTGGCAACCCCATCTTTGTAACCTCATTTCACTATTTGTTTTTTTTCTCTTCCATCTCTCTCACCGTGGATGTGCTGTGAAAACGGCTCCAATGCCAGGAAGGGGCGCCTGAGGGACAACACTGAAGTCCCTGTCAAACTGTAATATTATTATATGGCTGTGTGAAAAATCTCACTTCTGTTTTCGTTTATTTATTTTTTTTCATTATTATTATTTTTGACCTGGGAGGCGATTGTTGGGAAAAGTACTCAAATATAACCCATGCACCATTTCAAAGGGGTGGAAATTGCCACAGACTCTACAATACAATATCGTCATGACGTTTAAGTCAGCAGAATGATTTGAATCCAGTGTTGGGCTTCGTGAGATATTGCTTTCCTTTTTGCTACTACTTTATCTGCCAGCGCCCGTGAAAGTTAGAACTCTGCGTTGCTTATCTAAGTCAACAGACGGCCGGCCTTTACGGCGTGTCAGTTTCCGAACAGCTTCTATGTGATGTGTGTTTTGCTGTTTTGCAAATTCTGTCATCATCGTTCAGACTGGAAATGTGTTTAGGTATGTGTGAAGACCACTTGGGCCCTTAAGTCTGTGAAAAAAACTAAGCTAAGAAAACCAAAATTGAGTCAGAGGGTCTCTGGGGTGAGAAGGCGTGGAAGGGGGTTCAGGAGCTCAGGGAGAGAGAGGTAGAGGTTGGAATGGCATCACGGCTGAGCTATCAACAGTTCATTTACGAGTTGGAAAAGCAAAGTAGTTGTGAGATCAAATGCAGACCAACGAGCAAAGTTGGTGCTTGAAAGCAACCTTGCGCCTCTTGTATTTTGATTGTTCACATTTGTTTCACTTTGGCAACAAATGACACTTGTTCCTCACCCAAAACTTCATTGACAATTTATCTGCATTTAAAGCTGTCGTCACGCTCGGTGCCACTAATCAACTGTCAGAAATGTTCTGAAGTGCAACCAAAAACGCACCTGGGAGGGCCGCGGCGCTTCTAAATAGGAGTAATTAATTATGTGCCTCATGCTACGGGTTATTACTTGCTAATATGCTACAGTTTAGCCAGCGGCACAGGTCACCTGCACTCTCTCCCATTTTGGTATCTGTATTACTAATGGAAAAGCATCCTCCGTGATATAGCATTTTAAATGGAGCTGACCGACTAGCAAATGAACCACATCCATCTTTGTGACACTGCGTTGCAGGGTACTTTCCTCCAGAATCATCTCCAGATGACCTTGCTATTTAAAGTTTCTTGATGTACTGTCTCCCAGCAGGAGGTGGCTTCATTTAAATGCTAGTAAATTCCAGTAAGAGAAAACAACGGCCTGGGCTTTTTATTGTATCTGATGCAACGACGCGGTGACCGGCATCATAAAGAGCCTGTTTACTCCAGCACATTCTCACACTCATTAGATAAGCACTGTTGTTGTCTTGTCTTGCATTGCTGAACTTGAACAATATCTTAACGTCCTCATTCTCACCATCATGACCATGTTGAACGTGGTTATTTTGCTGCCTGTTCTCACTGCATAATTTCCGTCTTGCTTTTCGTTCCTAAATGAATCCTCAGCATTTTGGCAGCTTTGTACAGCTCTTTTTCTCCACCATCCCGCCACTGTTCCACCGAAGACATTTCCAGTTGATCCAAAGCGCCTGAAAATCGCAGGAAGCTACTGGCTAGCTCTTGCTAAAGAGATTAGAGATTCTGCGTCAGTGGCAGCAACATTTTCTCTTCTAATACTATTAAAAAAAACACTTTGCATTGGGTGACATGTCAGAAATCAGAACTTCTGAATTGTATTGCCAGGTATGTGTAAAGATACTAGGAATTTGACTCTTGTTTCTGTTACGGACATGTGAAGGAGAAAAACATATACATACGTATACACATCGATGTTAGAAATGGAGTTATGTCATGCCACCAAATTGGTAATTGACTGTATTTAAAAACCTGTAGGCTTTGAATTACATATAAATATGCAAAGCGGAGGAAATAGCTGTTGTTCCAGCTCACAGTTTAGAAATGACTGAAACAAAAAACACATTGTTGTTGCCAGTGCTGTAAAGCAAAAACTCACAACAGTCTTTGGCACCTAAATACAAAGCTTTGCCATCCATTAGTATCATTTTACATGACATGGCTCTCCGCTCCTATCCTTCTTTCTGCCTCCCTCCCTCCCTCCAGCAAAGCTGAGGTGATTTATCAGTTCGGCACTGCTATCTTTAAGGACGCAAGCTGTAGAGTGTGTGTCAAGAACAGTGGGAGTTGCCGAGGTTCATTACTGAATCCAATTATTTTCCAGAAGGCCAAAACAACCTGAATGTTGTTGACAGATACATGTATATACCCGCATAAATATTCATGCCTTTAATAAGCAATAGCCCCCTTGAGCAACGAACAAATTATGAGATATCCACTCAAATTCTAAATAGGCCTCAAAATGTTTTTCTATCACTTACCCAGAACAGGTTTCCACAAGAGACATTTGTCCTGAAGGGCCAAAAGCTAATATTTTCCCCCAGACGCGATACTTTTTAAAGACCTTGTTCGTTTGATATGAAATGCAGAAAGGCCTCAAAACCGCTGCAGCAAATAATGAGGCTGAAAGTTGCGACTTTGCTTGCATTAAGAGGAAAAACTCAGCAGTTCCATATGAAGTGCCGGTGTCAAATGGGTGATTGAAATGCAAAAGTTGATGTGATAACATCATTTTCACATTTGTTGTCACTAACAGTCACTTGCACTGTTTAGCTAACACTCACCATCCCAACTCTTCTCTCTTTTTGTTTCTTTGCACAGCCCACGCTGAAACTTTTCACAACTTAGGCACAATTACAATGTGTTTTTGCTAACAGTTGACTGCGGCAATCCCTGAAGGGAACAGCCCGAAGAAGAGGAAGTAATACATACCAAATATACCGTCGTGATGAAGCACTCTTCCAGCTTGAAATGTACATATGAACAGTATATGAACATGTAGGTCAGAACATACGGTCAGACGCATTTCTTCAGGACACACACTCCCACACGAGGGCTTCAGCCTGTGTTCTGGATCTGAATGATACAACACACTATAGCTCCAAGAAGCAGAAGGCTCCTTCAGACAAATTGGAAGTAAATGAAATGATCTTTCTCAGTAACGGTATAATCACAGTGTTAACAAATACAAATAAAGGCGGCGACTGATCTCATTTGATATGAAAGGTCCCATATTATTTTTCTTTCGGTCTTAGTCGTCTCTTGCTCTCCAAACAGCATATTTAGTCCTCTGATTACAGCTTACATATGTGCCTTTTTTGTGTTTGTAAGCAGACAAGAAAAGATGGTGGCCATGAGGCAGTTTTCAGAGGATGGGAAGAGCACCCGGTTGAAAGTGTTTCGGAGAGCTAGTGGTGAGTTAGAGGTGATCTGTGTGACATTTGTGACACAAAGGGATGATTTGAGAGGGGTAAAGTACAAGGTCTTGGAAGCTTTCTTGCATTGGTAGAGAAATGATTCCTAACTCTGTTGAATAATATTTGTGATTTCTGAAATATGAATAACAATCAGAACTGGAAATCAGATTAAAGTTCCTCTCCCTCTGTTCATGTGTGGGAGGGTTTTAGAAGATTTATTTGAGCTGTGGAGCCACTGTGTTCTTCCATTTTAGTCAAAAACCTCTACAAAACATGTCATTATTAATGCTTGCACGTTTTGCGTCTAATTCCCAGTGCATCTAAGGATGTGTAGTTGCCAGCTGTTTACATATTCAACAATGCACAATAATTTAAACTCAAGCAGTCTGTGCAGAACATCAGCCAGCCATGAATTAATTAAGGCTTTCTGCTCTGATAAGTACCAGCCAAGAAGACAGGGTGCTGAGTCTTTCAAGAGTGTGTAATCGTTAACTCTCTGCTGACAGGAACATCACTGATAGGGCTGGTGCTGTCAAGAAAACTTATGCCAATCATTAAAAAACAACAACTTGCATGTCATCTCCTATATGGAAACATTGGAATTTGACATATTTAAGACTTGAAAAATCTTGAAAAATAAATTCCACAGTTAAGCCATACAGGAATGTGTTCTTGCTACTCATGTTTAGAATTAATAGCTGCTGCTGTGTATTATCATATTTTCACACTTGAATTTCACACTAATTAGACTGAATATATCCTGACAGTTTGGTCGTGTGAAAAATGTCCTTAGCAGCCAGTCAGGACATTGGTAATGTTAAGAGTTTTGTTGAGCTCAGTGTTCATGTCTGAAATGTTCTTGCTGACTAAACTTGCAAGTGAATAGTGGCAGTGTAGGTTGGCTCATCATTTGATTTGGCAACATGTTCACTTGGGTTAGTTTGGTGTTGATCCCATTCACCACCCGTTTTGCAGAACCGAATCCATCCTAGCCTAACACGGCCTTGTATCTCATGTGGGGTGGACTTTAGTTCCTTCTAGGGCGATTGTTGCACGTCCTCCATCACTTTCTTTGTTCCTCTGATTGGTCGTATCAGTAGTCCATCCAGTTGCGTGCCGAAGCAATTTGCTCTACGTCCATTGGCGCGGCTCCCTGAAATGAAACGCCCACTCCAAGGGCTAATTCAGACTAATTCTCAATTAAGAATTGTGAATAGCATGAAAGCTTTGGTTGTATCAAACAAATGGGAGATTTTCAGTCGAGAAGGGCTGCACACTCATAGTGTGAAGGTTTGCTCTCAAAGAAATTGTTTTCCATTGTAGAGAATTCACTTCCTCACAAAGGGATGGGAAAAAAGATTGATATAGCCTTGAGCAAATTAGCTTAGCTCAGCAGAATTTGAGGACTGGAAACAGAGGGAAACAGCTTGATGAGATGTGCCTGGAAGGAAAATCCATCTAACAGCACATCTAAAGCTTCCTGATCAACATTTAATGTCTCATTTGCTTAATTCAAACCGACAATTATGTGGTATGTTGCGCTGCCACACTTCTGCAGAGCCCCAAAAGCTGAGAGCTAACTCTGGAGAGAGATGTCCACTAGAGCCACCGCAAAGGGGAGGGTGAGAGGAAAGCAGCTGCCTGCAGTGTAATACCACACCACTAGATGGCACTACATTATGACCACGGGAGCTTTTTTTTTTGAGAAAAGCATCTATAGAATATAGTTATATGCGCAATTCAAGTCGATACAGCTTTATATACGAAGCGCCATATTATAACAAGGTAATTGTTCTCACTGAGGGCAAGCGTTGAGATGACAGTTGCAAAGAATAATTGCCGTTTTAGAAACACCTTCAGCGAAACCTGACTCTTGAATTAAGCCTGTGAGGTCATTCAACCAGGGAAAACTAGGCTTAAAATCAACACCGAACTCCCGTCTTTATGTTTGTATTCTTGCTTAATATACATATCTTTTACGTAAACTCCTTTTCAGCACCAAATCAAAATCTCAAGCGCTTTGAAAGGAAACTTCACCTTTGCAGCCCCTATTGACCTTCATTTTGGGAACTACAATCACAGCAAATGCTTCGGCGGAGCAGCCAGTCGCATAAAAATAAATGCAGGTAAATCTCGTCCTCAGTGCTCGCTGTATCATGGCACAGTTGGCGCCGCATTTCTTCAAACAAGCGCTTTGTGTACAGAAGTGAGACGCGACGCAGCCGGTCCTGTAACGCCTGCCGTTTTGTCGCTCACACGGAGCGTCGTCGGCGCGTATGTTCCGCCGCCTCGATGCTGTGATCTCTGTGCAAACAATGAATCCGAAAGGGTATCAGCATCGGGGGGGGGGGGGCATGCGCCTTTCTCTCCGTCTCGCCGTGTGCGAGTGTTTGGGGGATTGCAACTCAAACAGAAGCCACTTTAATCTCTGTCCTTGAGAGTAATCTTGCCTGCGTGCAAAATGGCTCACTTTATCAACTTGGTGGCAGCCTGCCCTGCCTGGAGTCTGGAGGCAGCAGCAGCGGCTGCGGCGGCGATGCTTCCCTCATGACAGCTGAGGGAGCAACCCGCGAAATCGCCTCCTCCGGAGGCCTGCTGTGCACACAGAGAGGACAAGGAGAGGACCTTCCATGCTCCAGCGCGGCTTTTACTCCGATTCTGTACTGATAGGTAGATTTTTTGAAAAAAACATCAGCCAAGGTTATTTTTTTTTATATTTTTTTATTTTTTTGTTCTGACTTATAAGATCTTTGAGGATGGAAATGGATTTCCTGGTTTTGTATTGATTTTTTTTTTGTATTAAATTTGTCATGAACAGGAACAATGTCGAGAGAGAATGTGTGCCAACCACTGAAATTCTTCTTTCATGTTGTTGACAGCGATTAAAAAACAACAACGTAGAAAAACAATCAGTTCTGCGCCTCCTGATGTGTTTTATTCATGTCTGTCTGCCAAAACTCCAGCCTCACTGTTTACATTTTCATCTTTTGTTCTGTTTGGTGCACTCCTGCGTGTCAGCAGCCCTGCAAAATGTAGTTTGGCTGGTGAGTCACACTCCCAGGTGGTCCAGCATCTCTTTCCACTGCTGCCCCTTTGAATGATTGCTTTGCGAGTGGGAACCAAAACTTTCTTTCCAGATGCCTTCAAAGTATCTGAAAAGAGGCTTATGAAATATGGAGTGAAAAACAAACGATAAAGTTTTTTTTCTCTGACTGACTACTATCAAATTGTGTTGTAAAACCTGATTTGGCAAGTGACAGCCGTTCTTTTCCTTGTTTGAAGATCGTAAGGAAGGGTAATGAGTCCAGTCCTGTCAGTAGATAAAGTCACTCTGCCTCTTTGGACCCTTTAAGCTTATTAAATATATGTATTTTTTTTTATAACACAAGATCATGTTGAAGATTTATTTTTTCATTGACTTACCTTGCCCCTTGTTAGGGATTTGTATTTAACCAAGATAGATTCCAGGCCCTACTCTCACTGAGTGGGTTTAATCTTCTTATATCTTCTAAATGTTTGAGGTGTTTCAGACTTTCAGTACACACTCACTGCGTTTACATGGACACCAATAATCTTTTTTTTATTGCCCTTTATTCCAAACAAGACCATATTAACATTAAACTGTTAAGATGGCTAATAATAAAAAAAAAGAGAAGAAGATTCCATAATTGCAAGACTGTAGCAATTTAATGCAGTCTGCACAGACTTCTCTGTTGCTGCAGTCACGTTACTCCCCTTGTGACTCCTAATTGCAGATTTTTGCCTAATAATGTCCTTCAAGCCATCCTTTTGCCTTAGGGGCCGCAGCGTGAGGTTTGGATGTGGTTGTGCAGCAGGGGCTCGTGGGCAGAGAGTGGAGAGAAAACATCCTTCAAAGAATTACGTGCACGGTCCGGTGTCAATAAGGATGGGAGTGATGGGAGTGATGGTAGCCTGCGTGTCACAAAACTGCTGTGGAAACTCAAATTTCCAGATTGCCATGTTCACATGGTCCATATATCCCACATTGCTGAACCAGAATCTGCAGAATCTGGTTCAGAATCTGCTTTTGATGACAAACAGGTTTGTTCGCATCAGCCGAATCGCAACGCAATGACTGTTAATCTCTATCGATGGTGAACAGGTCAGGTCAGGTCAGCTCTTAACCCAGAAGCGCCCTGATGAATGCAGGTTTCCATCATCTCATTGCTTAACCTACACGGCAAGATGACAATTTCTCAGCGCATGCTGGCAAGGCGGCATGCAGCCGCTCGCCGTGAACACCGCACAGTCATTTTCTCCTCACTGTAGCCCATCTTTGAAATATGTGCGGACCCCGTAACCTGCCTGAGGGCAAACACAGCTGTTCTCCATGTTGCTCCCGACCAGCTGTCCCTGGTATCCTTTCCTCTGTGCACCCGCAATGGCTGTACTCTCATTGTTTCTGCACGTTCTGGTCACTTTAACCACTGTCTGAACAAATATTGTATAGTTTCCTCTTCTAGGCGGTAGTAATGCATAAACATTTCTGTTTCAGTAGTTAGTTCTGCAAGATTAAAGTCTTGATTTATTACTGTTTCTAGCATCCAAATAGTATCTCAATGGTACAAAATCTGCCCCCTTTGCTGGAGGCTTCAATTTTTATTTATTTTTTTTATCATTAGCCTATTTGTGTTCTACACTGTGAGGCTAAATTGGATTCTAGAAAACATGCGATGCACAGCCAGGTTGCAAAACAGTGGAGGGCTGCCTCGAAATCAGGTCATCACCGGGGGAAAATGCCGTTAAGATGTGTCTTTGGAACGGATCACACTCTCCTGGCCCGTATCCCATAACAACCAGCCTCCAAAGGCAAGGGGTCAAGAGCTCAGCATGGTCACCCCCGTGGACACCCTTCACAACCCTCTTTTTAAGGTTAAAAGGGGTTTTGATCAAGGGATCTGCCAACCCACCAACCTCTGGTCAAATGTGGACAGTGTCTTCTTCATGTCTGCTGCTCACAACCAGTCCTTTTTTAAGGCCCATCCTAATTACAAAGCCTTGAAGCTGCAAAGATTGATACCCCCCCCCCCCCTTTGCCTCGTATGTTCCAAACCCCGCTGTGATGGGGTCAGTATTAAATAAAAGATGACATTTAAAAAGGCATCGCTAAAGCAACGTTGTGATCTACCACTGGAGAGATCCCAAGCTGTAGCGAGTTCGGGTTAATCGTATGCGGAGTTGTGATCTTTTGTGAGGCATAATCTGTTTTTCATTTCCAGTTGTCTCCTTTTTCACAACACTGGTCTAATTTTAGGACAACACTAATAAAACGCGACGAGTAAGTAAATGTCAAACTGAATCCAAAATAGCATTTAGAGTGCAAACACAGACAACGAGCGTGACATTCATCTGGTGTTTACTTAGCTGGAGCTATTTGTGGGAGATCATGGCTGGCCTCTGGTGAAATAAGTCAGTTTGTACGTCTGTCTTTTTACCTCTGTGTGTGTGTGTGTGTGTGTCTCTGTGTGATGGAGGAATAACTGAGGGACAAATGGAGGTTTGAACATCTGCTGCAAACAATTCTACGTCAGCACAGTGATCCTCCTCTGTTCCTCACAAACCTTTACGCATTGGTCCATATGGGGCTTGCAGAGTTTAACGCGAGAAGTTCTTCACGCTGCAACATGTGCTAATGGTGATAATAAGTCTTATTTTCTATTATGCCCTCGTATTCTGCTTTATGACACATTCACAACCTGCCTTGTTGCGGACTGCTCATCTACAGGGGGAAAAGGCTGATAACAGCTTGTAGAGCTTGTTGTCTAGCTGTTTTCTCAATAGAATGTTTAAATTAATATTTAAAGCATGCTTCAAAAAGAATAGTTCTGTAAGATTTCAGTAATTTATTAGAATCAAGATTAGAAATCAGTTTTGTTTTTCCAATTTTGCTTTTCCATCCTTTTCCGTTTCTGATAAAACTGCTGCTCCTGTGAAAGCTACTGCACCTTAGTCATTTGGCAGCAACTTACTGCCTTTGTCACACCTGGAACGCTCCCGATTGGTCACCTTAGCAGTAATTTTGACTGAAAAGACGTTTGACCAGAGCATGGCATAGACTGTGTGTGTTTCTAGTGAAATCAATTAGTCAAAAGACATAAGTTAGCCATGAACTGTCAAAAGGGAAAATACTCCAGAATCACTGGGAGCTGGGCTGCTGTGTACATATCAAAAATGTCTGATGGCATCAAACACTGATTATGATAGTTTAGTCTACCCATAGCTGACAAGGCAAGAACAGCAACAACTGTTTACAACAGGTTTTTTTTCTACCATAAAGTGATGGTTGCATAATAATTTCTACAATTCATTGACTTGCAACGGAACCCTTGCTTCAAACACAGTGCCCCCTAGGCTGGTGGAGGACTGTATAACTCTGGCTGCCTGTCCTCTGTCGAGATCACGTCTTGCTTTGCAGGTGCGCTGAACACAACATTATCTGCTCCTCTCACTCGGTTTTAAGGGTGTTAGCTCACTAGTCTCTCTGTGTTGGCAATGCCAGTGATGGCCCAATATGTTGTTTGAAGATGTAATTTGATAAGAAGAGCGAGTTGCCAAATAAAGGACAACAGGTCCAGAAAGGGTAGAGTCTAAAGTTCTATACCAGGCCAACCTGGGGGCGCTGTGTCAGTGGCAGAGATGTCATTGTCACCATTAAAACTCAATAAATCTGACACGGATAGCTAATTTATTTTTAAACTATTATTCAAAAAAAAAAAACTGCCTAGTGAGGCTTTAATACCTGTTGTATGCTTTGTTGTGACGTTTGAAATGGCCTCTACCTTAATTTGCGCTGTCACATTGAGCTCAGAGACTTTACCAGTTGGTCCTGATGCAGGAGAAAGTAAAGCAAGTCAGACAAGCCCCGCCGCTGCCAGCTCTGGGCTTTGCCTCTCACCTCAGCACAGACAGGGCGTCACGCAGGAGCCACGCATGTCACATTGACTTACCAACAAGAGTGGGGGAAATGCACAAAAGAAGGGGGTCAATGGACAACAATGGGAGACACACAAATCAATAGGACGACACCGGCGAACAAAAGGGGTTTTTCGCAGGCGTTGGTGCAGATGTGCAGTGAAGCATTGAGAATGCAGGTAGGCAACAAAGACTCTGCAACAACCAAAGCCTTTCGGCGTGTAGCTGCCCTTTAATGTCGTCGCTTCCCCTAATCCGTGTCACCGCGTTAATTGGTTTTCTGCAGGTGAGGGACTCGATTCTTCGACACGTCATTATTGTGGAAATTTTCCGGCGTAAATCCCTTAAATATCTTTTATTAGGTCATTGTTTAATTAGAGCCCTCGCTGCAGCTTAAATCTGTGAGTCAAGCAGGGGAGGGAGAAATGAAGAAAAAAAAAGGAGGGGAAGAGAACATGTCCACCTCCTTCCTTGGTGAGTTAGTGCTTCAGGGGAGGTGATCATTAGGAAAATAGAAGAGTGGGTGCAGGATGCCGGCTGAGAGATGGATAACTCTGTTAGGCATGGCAGACAAGCCGCAGTGAAGGCAGTAAACAGGTCAGACCTGTGGCACCCTTATGGCCATCTCAAACAGAGAACGAAGGGTAGTTATTGGTTCACTCCCACACAAATAATGATGAATAGTAACTTTTGGAGAGAGGGAAACAGAAACAGGAAAACTGCAGAGTTTCATGTTTAAATGTGCGGTTACATCATCTGTTTTTGTTTTATATTTCTTTTGCAGCAGGGAAGTTTTTCCTTTTCTGTGTTGTTTTCCATCTCCGGTCAGAAAGCCATGCGAAAACAGTGTGGGCCTAAATGCTGCAGGAAGCTATATTGACAGGGATTGTGAAGGAAATGGAAATTTCTGATATATGAATAAAGCCAGAGAGCAAGCACACTTGTTATTTCCTTATGTATGGTGTTCACATCGTCCCCGCAGTTAGCACTGTGGGACTGGCGCACCTTGAATTACTGAAAAGCAAAGGTTTATTTATTAGTATATTTTTTTGGCCCAATATATTGGTAAACTGTAACCTTGGGGTCCTCTCCAGAATTGATGTATTCAGTCCTAAATTAATTCATTAATTTTTTTTGCCTTTTAATCCATTTCTGGCTTAAATGGTTGCATCATGCTAATGGAATTTACGGCTTAAAGACAGTTTAAAAGGTTTATTTCATTCTAATTGTGACTGTTAATGCATAATGTCTCACAGCTATATAAATGTTCATATTTGAATCTGGGGAGTTAAGATCTGTCAGACCGAATGGGTGTCCGCTGCTCGACCAACACAGTGGGATCCTGGCTGGACACAACAATAATCCAAATATGAAAAGGCAAGGTGGGCTGCCAGGCAATTACGCTGTGGGTTTTGACATGTGGATTTGTGGTGCATGTCTCCAGTCTACCTGTTGGTATGTATTATTTTGAGTTGGTGGAGCATGAATCACTTGGGTCTCATAAAATCTTTCCAGCGTTAGGCTGTGAATGCACATTGGGCGGTGCATCAGTGCGCATGCATCACAAAAGTACCTCATGATTGTTTTTTACAATATGCTAATGAATACGCATCCTAGCTGTCTCTGCTCGTGCATATAGCTCGTACATATACACACATCCTGACCAGATCTGGTGGATGAGTGTTGTGCACAATAGAGTTTGAATGAATAGTATGTATCAGTGTGGCAGAACATCTTGTATGATCTGTTAAATGAAAGGTTCAGTTTCTTTTTTCAATCTGCAGTCTTGTGTAGCCATGCTATAGACCCAAATACATATTTAATAAAATGGCAAAAGGTCATTCCATAATGGCGTTTCAGATGTGGGCAACTCACGCAACTGACATAAATGTAAGAGACAGTAGTAAGAGTTTTTAGCCTTTTGAAAGAAAAACATTCTTTTTTTTATTTCACCGTGTCTCCATTCCTGTGAGCTGACAGGTTGAAGGACTGTGGTTGTTGCAGGTATTTTTCAGTGTGTCGAGGTTAATTAGCTGCTTGCTGCTAGCCACTGGCATCTGAGACTGCAGGGATGTGACTGAATCAAATTTATCTTTCCAGTATACCTCTAGCCTATTCCACGGCGGGCGGAGTGGACATATATTTACTTGACAGATTGTCTTTGGGGGATTTATTTAATTCTAGTGGATTTCTGTCAGCTTTCCAAAGTAGTGCTGTTTTACATTAAGGTGGCATTTGTTTTAAATGAAATAAGGGAGCGTTGAAGGCTAGAGTGAATTTAAGTCTGAAGTGTGTGTGTGTGTGTGTGTGTGTGTTAGGGGGGTGGTGGTTGTAGGGGGTGGGGTATTTTGCACTTTGGCGACAAGCTTTCAACAAGACAACTACCAATGTGTCAACAAAAGCAATCAACCAAAAAAAAATGGAGCTAAACAAACATACAGTTCAAATAATGAGACCTAACCAAACAAAGAAAATGTCCATTATATCTGCACAACATATGCAAATAAGTTTCTATGCCTTCAACTACATAATTGCTTAATGGTCTGGTCAATGAATCATCTGTGCTGCTAATGGCAGCGATACGATAAGTATCCAAGCATTAGCACCCACCCGCATTTGACAGCTTTTAAGACTTTGATTTCCAATGTAGGACTCGGGGGTTAAGCATCCTTTGGGAAGCGGGGGCCTCTCGGACAAAGATTAGAGGTAATCAGCTCCTCCCACTGTATTCAATCTCTCACCTCTCTTTGTTCCCTGATACACTGTGTTGTTTACCACTAAGGAGAGCGATCCATCAAAGGCTTGGGATGATGACATGTGGGGGAATGCACTGGCCATACACTGCGCCTATGGGATAAGACAATGATGAAATCTCCCATCGCGGAACACTGCCAGGGTTGATTTAATAGGAGGGCTTTAATGACACACAAAATGTTGGGTTTGTTTGTATTATGGGTTTCGAATCGGGTTGAAATAGCTGTTGGGAGGCAATTTAAGGAAAAAAGTTAAATAAACGTCAACTAGTATAGTCTTCATCAGCAGCCTGGTGCATTGGAAAAATAAAAAGATACATGAGCTCAATTATACAGCCTTGTGATGTTAATCACACACTCAGACATTTAAAACTATTTTCAGCAAAACAGAGCTGAAGATAATTGCCTTCAAATTTAATTGTCATCCTGACAGATAACAAAATCATCACCCTTGTGCACAACAACCAACAACAACCATCACCACCACCACCACCAACAAAATGCAACATGCAAAAGTAAGCAAATGTGCCAATTACGGTGTGAAATCGGCATGAGTGCGACTCTGTAGCAATAAGTGAAGAAGTGGAATGACAAGAGGTGTGATCGGTGTGTTAAGGCTGCCTTAAAAATATATCTACACTGTTCACTTTCATCACACGCCTGTTAAAGTCCCACTCCTTTCAATGTGGCAGGAACAACAGCCTCGCTGGAATAATTATTGATGGCAGTGTTGGAAACTTAATCTAGTTAGAAAACATTTACTTGGTAGCCTGAAGCCAAGATCATATGGCGATGATTGAAATGACCTTAAACTGATCTGGCAGTTTATATCATTTGAGGCTGCCTCAATGCGAATACTGTGCCAAGGCGCTGATCTTGTATGTTACATCATTGATTTTGGCCACAAAAGGTTTTCATAAAGGTTGGAACCACAATGATTGATGCATCTCACGTTTGTCTTTTTGAAACGATAAGGGTAAATTCAGTGAATAAAGGATAGGATTAAAAAGAAATTGCACATTAGAAAACAAAAAGGTAGTGTAATGTCTTTTTGCCATATTAAATAAAAACCTAATCAATCTTAATTAGGTTAATTTGACATTGATTTAACAACAGTGATTGCAGACTTTTGGATGTGGTCATTACAACTTTGTCTTCCAGTATTGGAACGAGATGATGTGTGCCAATCATTTATCATTTCTTAAATGTTCATATTTTGGAATTTCAGAAGCTGATATTCAAAATTAAAGAAAAATGCAGATCCCATTATATTGTTTTCCGAAACCATCAGTCGAGAATTCAGTCATAAGATGTTCATTTATAACAAACAAACAAGCAAATTAATATTAGCAGTTGCATGTCAACTTTCAGACTAAATGTCATTGATGAGGAATTGCATGAAATAAATTGGTGTGAATTAGAAATGTGGCCGGTGGTTGTTGGATTCTTCAAGCGTACAGCACCAGAGGGAACAGAGCTGAAGGCATAGCCTGAGGCAAACTGGAGGTATTCCTGACCAACTCTTTGTTTTTCCTATCTGCCCCTCTTCACCACAGCCCACATCACAGAGACTCACATCTCCGTCTTTCCACTGCTGACTGGTGGAGGCTTTAACGAAAACATTTCCACACTGAAACCTAATCTCTTTATTCACGGACAGAAAGGAATTTGGCTCTGATTTTTTAATTTGGTGAACTGTTCCAAATTAAAAGCTGTTGTGTCAGTACTATGGTTTTTGGAATTAACATTTTTTAAAAGCTAAAGTTACAGCACACCTGCGTTGCTTTGATTTTTAACTCTTGCTTATCCATCTTGCCAAACTCTAGTAGAAAGCGTTTCTCCTAAGCCTTCTCCACGGACAAAAAGGCAAGAGGTACAAATTGTAAAGTGACATCCTGCACTGACAAACCAGGACGAGGAGACATTGAGTGGCTGCTAAAGACAGTGATGCAGAAACCCAGCAATTATGGTGTTTTTCTGTGGACAGCTTTGTTTTTGTTCCTGACTCAGTTTTCGAACGCTAGATATACTCCGCACTGCGTCCATAGGGCTCCGTAAAAGTTCCACCTGGCATATTTTAATGCCCAATTCTGCAGTTTTACACTGAGCAAAGCATAAACAACATGGTCAGTGCAGTCTACTTTATTTGGAAAGTGGGTTTAAGGCAATAAAATTTCATACCCCTGAACAAATGTCACCATCAACACTCCGGACGATCCTAAATTAATCTGCTGTAATGAAAAAGTTATTCTGGGAACACACTTGAGGATCTTCTGAGCTCACGTGTAAATCACCTGAGTTTGTTGGACCCCTCGCGTCTTTGACCACCGTGAATCGGCTGAAGTCCTCAGGTTGTGTGATCTCTCAGTCTCAGTCTCAGTCTAATTAAAAATGGTTGAAATAATTTTCATCTTGTGTCGCCTAAAGGGTTGTGTAGCTAGAAAGGAGCCCTGCTGGTCTAATCAAGAAGCTTCTCAGCAGTAGCAGAAACACAACAAGAGAGCAGAGGTTGTGCGGCTGGCAGTCCTCCTCTGTCAGACCCAATCTGACCATCATGAGCTGTTTCTGGTTTACTGTAATGTAACTGTGTCAACATTGTGAGGTTCTTGGAATTGATCATACAAATGTAGGTACAGGGACAGATTGATGTGTCGTCTGTTTTTCCTTTATCGTTTTCTGTCGATCAGCAGCAAGTATATATCTTGTTATCCCTGCTTCATGTTGTCTCGGTCATTACTGTGGTCATGCATATGGACCCAAATAGAATTTGTGAGAAAGATAAATTTCAGTGCCACTGGCAGTCAAGACCAGTCTGGCTGCATGTATGATATAATTACTTTGACTTCACAGAGAAGAGGGAAGTCCCTTCAAACTGTGTTGGTCTGCATCAACTGCTTTTTCTACTTTTGCAATAAATTGGTCCATATGGTCTGATTTGCTTCTAGGGTGAATGTGTTTTTTTGGTTGCCTTGGACTTTTGGACCAATTACCCAGCTCTCTCACCGGAAAAAAACCCAAAAACAGAAAACAAAAACAAACCAGTAAGCCATGGAAACAGGAGAGGGAGACATCAAATTTTTAATTGACCTTAAAAGTTTTAAGATTAGTTTTAAGTTAAAACCAATCTGTTACTGGAAAAAAATGTTGAGTTTAAGTAATTTTTTTGTGAGTCCGTATTTTAGCTGAAAACCTAACAGATTTCAAACAGGTGCGACACTGACATGATCGCATTGTTTCAGTCTCTCAGCTCAAACACGTCCATTCTATACTCCTGAAAACTAGGCCTGAAACAATTTTGAAAATTTTATTACTTTGTTAGTTATTTGGCTAATCTTGATTAATTGTGAAGTGACTAATCATGTTACAAATTGCAGAATTTCTCAGTGGCTGTTCATTAGCCACTTTTGAATAATTTTTGGCTTGTTCTCAAAACCTATTAGACTTTCAACTTTAAGACTTGAACACCAAAAAAATAAAAAAGTTGTGATTTTCCATCTAAAGACAGGTTGGCAAGGTCCATCTGTTGCCAGCTCAGCCCAACCTTGCAATGTGAAAAATATGCAATGATGTAATCAATTCAAAATAATCCATTAAATTTATTGGTTTGTTGACACTGATTTTTTTTAAACGATGCCAATGAAATTTTACACACCTACTGGATGGTGGACTCGTTGTGAAGCATGGCAAGTTATTGTTGTTATTTTTTATTATTGTCATGCTGAAGTAGATAAACAGCAGTCGACTATGGCCTCTCAAATTATCCCGCAACGATACAATTGATTGACGCGTTGCACAAATATCCTTTTTATAAGCTCAGTGATGGCAAGCGAGCAGTTGCGCTTGCTCTTGTCAAGTCCTGCGCGAGAAGCAAAGCTGTCACTCAGTTTGTGACAACGGCAGGTGCAACGCTTGCTAAAATTATCCTCCTTCAAAATTTGGCCAAGGCTTCAAAGATTTCTAAGTTTGCAACCAAACTTAAAACAGAGCCAGTGTTATTATGATTATTTCAATATTTGAATAGCTTAAGAATTGGGAGTATTTTTGTTGTATGTGCCTCGTGCAATGGACTGTAGATGAGAACTAGCAGTTGATGTACACCCGTACAGATGCGTCATTTAAACCTTTAAACTCATTGATTAAGTAAAGACAAAATGCAAACAATCGCAAAATGAAAGTGCCCTCGAGTGGATAAAACACCACAAACCTACTGATCTCAAACGACGAGCCATACAGCCATACAGCTACTGTCTGGATTTACAGCATCCTTGTAATAACTGGGCTTTACTGTCTTTTGCTGTGTGTCCCTGAGCAGACAGTGTGGGAATATCCACGTTAATGCCTTACTCTCGCATGCAGCTGCAGCAGCAAACAGACGGTCCCCGAGCGAATAAAAGACCCCTTTGTTCGTGGTATTAAAATGACAGATGCGTTGGGCTGCACATCTGAAAGGTTGTGTACTGACAGCTTCATTGAAAGGCGCATACAAACCAAATAGCCATACATTTCTTAATACCAAACCACTTTTAGCTGTCAGTGGGAATCAGGATATCGCTCTCTCTGTCTCTCAGCTTATCAGAAAAAAAAAATCAATGTCTGTGCCTCAGTTCATGCCACTGCAATCGGAGAAGCTCTCTCAGATTTCATCTGCGGGTACGTGTGTGGAAACTCAACTTTTTAGACCCGCCTGCTGACATTTGGCACGCTCTGCCTCATCTACTTATGCGCTGATGATAAGTCTGCGAACATTTCAGGTCGCGAGCCCGTTGTGTAATGTTTGGAGCACCGCTTGTTCACACGCGATCACCCCTGCCGCCGTTCTTTCCCGCTGTAAATGGAGACACCGGATGACCTTTCAGTCACTCTGCTGCTGGCAGCCGAGGGGAGCTCTGGCGTGGCGCATGTGGAACCTTTTGTGATAGGCGAAATACAAAAAAATCCAGCGCAGCATCCACCGCCCCACAGTTAATTGAAAAATGTGTCCAAAGGTGATTTCAAAAGTTTTTATTCCATTAAACTAAAACCAAGTGAACATGGAGATAATGCCCCCCACCATCGGCCGCTTTTTCATAGCTGACACAAAAGGACCAAAACAGTCTAAAACAACCTCAGTAATGGAGGTTTATTTTTTTTCCCAAGCTACTCAAACGACAATAGAATGTGTGTTTATTTGAACTCTCAAAATGCACAGACAGTGGCCATTAGCAATTAAATTGGGAAAAAAACAAATAATTTGAGTTCTTGGTCTAAATCTGAAACCGTACCTTTAATTATATATTTAGATATCAGCTGCTGTCTTTTTTTACCATCTTACTGCATCAATTCTTCACAATGCATCAGTGCATACACTACAGGAACAGGGGTACTTTTACTTCATATGAGGCTGCTGACAACTAAGAGGACGTTGTGTGTCTTCCAAAGTTTGTGGTGCTGAGTTGTAGGCAACTTGTTTCTTGGTCACCTCCCATCCGAAAGGCTTCCTCAGCTCTCAAAATAAAGGTTTAGGGGCTCAACTTTGGCTGGAAAAGTTTAGTTTTAAAGATTTGCAGTTGTTCTGCTGAGTGATCCTCTTCAATCCTCACTTTTATGTACTTTCATTTTTCCGAGGTACACATAAACACCCCGTGTCGTCCGCGATATCTCCAGGCAGTGAACGCAAGCAGACAGTAGTTTTGACACTGGAGCTGTGCCAAATGAGAGACGGCTGCACTAATAGAAGCCTTGGGTCTGTTTCCGTGTACCGAGCGTTCTCAAGGTCGTGCAGAAAGGCTTTCGAGCAGCGATAGGCTGCTTATCTCCTCCTCCGGCGAGACTGGGTACCTCCATTAATCAAGCGCACTTAGTTACAGAGGCGTGCTCCAAGTGAATGACCAAGTCAAGGTTTGTGTTTGCATGCAAACATATGCACATACATTTCAGCTGTATGATTTCAAGGTCTTAAAGGGCTTGCTTTCTAAAAATTATTGGCCTGCCGTCGTAATGCATGCAGTGCAGGCCCCGTTTCTATAGCAATCCCTCGCAGGGTTTTGGGTAAAGGATTACTGGTGTTCAGGTGCTGTCAAATGGCGCTGCTCACTGAAAGTATTTATTTTCTAGTGAGCCTACAGAGTAAGCCTGGGTAGACACTGCAAAGCAGATGCTGCTTGGTAATAATATAAATTTCGACGTAAACAGAGAGTAGGTTTCTGCGTGGGAGTACATCATTAACTATAATAGAATGCAGGACTGACGACAAGCTGCTACTGTATTATGAAAAGGCTGTTTATTAATGTTTTATAACTATAATGTTCTGAACTTAGACATAGGGAAAGTTCCTCCTCTATACATTTTAAAAAGTTCTCCTTTATATATTTACTTGCTTGTTCTACTTGGAAATCATATTTTAAGCACATGTTTGTTGTTTTGGGAAATTTATAGAGGTGGTCTTTTTTTGGTAATAATCAACTGATTCACTGCTTGAATCTGGAATGGAAAAAAGTTGTGAGAATAACTAGAATATGCCATGGGTAACGGTGGAGTTAACAAATGTGTCTGACTTCCTAGACAACACAACAACTCAACTGTTTATATTTCTGACGCTCTGTCCGTGCACACTGTGCAGTGTGTCAGAACATACAGCTTGCTGCAGCAACTGAATTAAGCTTTCCTTTCTCGGGATGAACAAAATTATTTTTGTGCAGATTAAAATGTTCTTGGTCTCCATATTTCATTTTTTCAACTTTTACTTTGTAAAATTTTTCTTTGTTTTCGACATCGACCTGAACTATTCTTTTGCACTATTCAGGATTAAACAACACATCCAGAGAGTCGAAATGCAGTGTTAGATCTCGTTAATAAAAGTATCCCAAATACAGAAGACTGTTAGTTTCTTTTGGTTTTTGTTGTGTTTACATGGCCGATAGCATGAAGCAGGACAAGGTACTTGGCTGTCATTGTCATGTGCTGCTTCCGTTGGCTGACTGACTGCCATTTTATTTACCACATGCTGTCGTTTAATAAAGCTGCTACACGAGTCGGCTTGTGTTCTCACTCCAGCACACACTGATGCATAGCCAAAAGGTTGGTGGTTGGACTTTTGTTCTACATTTGTTCTTTATTTTTTTTCTGCCTTAATCTCCATAATCGTGTGCGTGTACATGCCGAACCCCCTGACTGTGACCCCTCCACCCCCATACTGTCACGAGTAAACAAAAACAAAAGCACCCTTACTGTACTGAATGATAATGTATAAGTTTTATCCTCGTGTACGCAGAAGGTGAGCATCTTATTAATGGAACCCGCCCGTTGCATTATTTATGTTTCCATCCTAACCTTTAGTGCTCCCGTACTTCCTGTCCTAAAAGTTCAGCCGGCTGCCGGTAATTGTTCAGAAGGCAGTACACTGTATTATAAATAAGCAGGATTTGGCATTCCCCCTGCTGTGCAGGGGTCTTCTGCTAAAGTCACACTGAAGGTATGCTATTGGCGCGGCGCATCTGGGCCCTGGCTCTTGCCCGCTTTGATCACATCTCCACAGTGACAGCCTCGTGTGATCCTGCGCTAAGCTGACGGTGCTAAGCTCGGGCTTGTGTGTGTGGCTACAGGGAGAAGGCCATGGGAGACGATGAGGTTTCGGATGAGAGCAGATTAGCGCAACGCGCGCTACAACCGAGGGACGCTGGGATGGGTAGTAGCCTCGATCGTGAATTATGTATGTGAGACGATTGCGCGCATGGTAAGTGGTGCCGTCACCCCTCCCACCCGCCCCTCTCCGCACCGCCAGTATCGCGGAGAAGCAGAGCGAGCGTCAAAGCACAAGTGTGATTATTAATTGCGATGAGCCTCGTGTTAAAGAGACAACTGAGTCGCCTTTTTTTCAATAAGGAAAAAAAAACAAAAAGCACATGAAACGCGTCTTTCAACTGCAACTTGCAACTGACGACGCACAAAACCGAGTAGATGCACATGAAAGCAAGAAAGAGAGAAGAAGCTGGAGGAGATGGAGCAACTTGACTGCCCTTGGACATCCTTCAGGGATGTCATGGCCATGCCTTAATGGAGTGGATATGTCCCCCGTAAAAGCTTTCACTCCGGAGGGGCTCCATGGACAGCTCATGCAGAACTGTCAGTGCTGTCATGGGTGTTCAAGAAAATGCTCTCTTCTACTCCCACAAACCGCAAAACTTTCCGTTAAAAGCGCACACAAGATGTAAACATCCATTCAAAAAGCGAATCTTCGGAGCTGAGGAATAAGGGACGGTATCTCGCCATGATACAAGGGAACCCAGCCAAAAACCTGATTGCCGAGGTTTTTCCGTGCGGTCCACTTAAACGTGTTTGTGTCTTTCAGCTTCACTTGTAGTACCGACCTTGCTCGTTTTGTGGCTCCTGCCCTTGTCAAAAGACGTGTTCCCCCTTTCAACACGCCACATGGTGACAAGCGGCTCTACATCCGAGCCCGTCTTCTGCTGAGAGCCTGCTGTGGTCCAATTAGTCATCAGTTCTATTCCAGCAGGCTTGAAGGAGTCGGCACACAAATGGGAATGTTACACCCCGAAACAAATGCTGGGTGTTGTTTATTTCAGTATTTGCTTGTTTGTTGTGCTTCAATATGAAGGAATTGGGGACAAAAATTAGTGACAAACAAAGCGGTAAAGTTGCCACGGTAGCATAATGTATAATCCCTTGTGGGGCTGCTAATCCGGCCAATTGCGAGCAACGTCTCCGAAACATCAATAAAATAAATAAATCCAAGCATAATGGCCCAGCCCCCCTTTCAACTGCTCAAAGAACCGTGAGAGACTAAAACGTATTGCACCTAAAGGCAGGAAAGCGGTCGGCAGTATTGGATGGAGAGCCTGTTGTCATGAGAACACAGGATAGGGGCAGGAGGAGGCGGGGTGGGGCCTGCCTGCCGTCATTAGATGAAATAGCAGGAGGGCTTTATGTGGATATAACCAAGATTAATTGGATTCTTGTGATCTCGAGGAAATGTGACACTGTCATGTGGAGCCTTGAGTCCCGCTCTGTTAGCTAGCCCACGTTGCGACTCGATGCCAACGCGGGCGCCTTGCTTATTGTTTGATGAATTATGAAACTGACAGAGCAGGTGTTGAAAAAACAGCACCGTCACAGGCTGAGACAATTTCTGGTGGGGGGAAATGTCAATATTTAAAACTTTACCTGTAACTCCTTCACTGAGGGGAAACATCGAGTTGGAGAACGTCACAGCAGTGCTACAAATAAGCATTTGTCAGCCGGGGTTCCACCAGGCTGTCGACACGGCCCTTTTAAACAGTTCCTGTGCACATAAAACATATGCGACGACAGTTTGGAACCATGTTTATCGCTTTTGCGTGCACGTGGTGGCTGTTAAAAGAACCCATTGAAAAACGCATCACAGAAGTAGCTTCCAGTTTCTGCCACGCTCTCACTCCAAAGCCTTTCGCCTTTCGTCGAACATGAACATCTGAAAGCTTTTCAATCTGGTCCGACCCCGTCTTCCTTTTGCGTGTGCAGCCTGCAACCTGCCTGCAAAAAAAAAAAAAAAAAACCTCCACAAACTGTCATCTGTCACTCTCTTCACGTCAGCGGCCTGAGCCTGTGGCTCCGCACCGTCCAGATAAAATTTCTTTTTGCCACAAAATGAAACCATCACGCTCTCTGTGTGTCATACTATCCCAAGCCTCGGGTGACCAAAGAATGAAACCGGGCCTCTGTTAGCATTCGTCCGTTTATGCATGGAGGCAGTGCCATGTGTTCCGACTGCAGATGGCATCTTAAAGGCCATTGATTCCTCAAAACCTCCTGATAACAATATTCTTAAATGGCCAAAGCTGCTGGAGAAAAGAAACAGTTAAGCCCAAGTTAGTTTCAAGCCTTTGCATGACAAGCTTTTTTCACTTTTTCTTTTTCACCTACTGACTCACGGTTTTATTCTTCTGTGTCTTGTAAAATGAGCATTTGGAGATTGACCTTACAAGAACTACACAAAATGAAAAAATAAAATAAAAATGTGTGTTGTGGTGCGCATTTTGACACTAGATGGGTCAGCGACACTGCACACTGTATCAATTCACCACTGACCTTGCTTGACATACTTGCTCCTGATTTAAAGAGCTTTCATATACCATTCTTTAATCCAAACATCGTCTCTAACCTCGTCTCTTGGGGTGCTCCTTTTCAGTCTAAACTAGAATTTCATGTTGGATGGATTGCTCAGGAATTCATTGCACATTTTCAGGGTCTCCTGAATTTGATTTAGTGCCCGCAGCAGGTCAAGGATTTCTCGCCCTGTGAAATATGGCAGCATCCACAAGATGAATAGGACTCTCATATTGTACATATTTTCAAATATGGTGATTCGTCATTTTATCTGAAATTTCTCATCAGACACTTGATGCATTGCCGTAAGATTTCATCTACGCGCCAATAGTGTCCAGTTGACAAATTCTACTGCCGCCTGTCATCACTTAACTTCATACAGAGCCTTGATTGATTTGCCAATCGCCACTTCTGGTTTTAGGCCAAAGTGTTGGTATTGTTATTGGATATTGCTTGCAGTTGTCCTCCCAGTATGACAGAGCGTGCAAAAATCGGAAAGGAAAAAAAATGCAGGAGAACAATATATTTAGCAAACAAACGTACATTTGCATTGGCATGAGTTCCGTCGTGATACATACATTTATTTTCCATCACGGCTTATCCCGCTTACAGGGTCATGAGATTGGAGGTTGGTTACACCATGGACAAGTCACCAGTTTAGCACAGGGCCACATAGACAACCCGATGAGAGGATTTTTAAAAAAATGTGTAACTACTACTGTAGCAGCATTGTAAATTAGACAAGATCAGTTTATTGTGAGAACACAAATATACTTTCAAACTCAATATTTTATATTAATGCACAAACTTATTGTGTTAAGCTGTGAAACCTCTATTTCTATTATGGCAGCAAAAACATTAATGTAAACAAGTTATGTGGTAAAGTAAATAGATTAACAGAGAGGGGAACTGATTACTAGATTATGATGGAAAGTATGTGATCAACTAATACTTCCTGTTTGGAACGTAATGAGATGCTCCAGTTATAAAACATGCCGAGTAATAAATATTATTATTATAATATGTGAACAGTTGCATCGTGTTTCAATCATGTTACAACCTGACATGTTTATTGTTTCTACAATAAAAATGAGCACATTATGACTTTGTGAGCCCCATTTTTTCAACGTGACAGGGTCATGTCGCTCTCTGCAGTCTCAACGTGTTGCCTAAACAAAAATATGGCACAATTTAGGACCTTTTATTTTTAATTAAAATGTGTGACCATTGCGTTCTCAATGTAGTCGTGCCAATACTGAGGAGTCGGCTAGATGAACATCGATAACGTTAGCAGCCACAGCTCAAGAAAGTGTTTGGTACACCCACCACAGTGCCTGGTGGGAGTGACTGCGAACACACACACACACACACACACACACACACACACACACACACACACACACACACACACACACACACACACACAGTCTCAGTCAGGGAGTGAGAGCTGGGTGCTGAAGAGCCGCACACACAACCTCTCTGTCACACGTGGCTCATATAAAAACACTGTCACTTGGAGCTGCCGTGTAAAGTATCAGCGCCAGTGAAAGCCGGTAAAGTGATGCCGGTCGTGGGTACTGCAGTACTTTTAACGTACTTGGTGTACTTTGCAAAGCAAAGCGGCACCCCAAGCAGCTGACCTAATCACCAGGCTCAAAGCGACACTGCGACTCGGTGCCGACTTACGCCAGCATGGCTGCACGACTTAATCAAGGATTAGGTGAAATTCATCTTACTCAAATCCTTGTATCTGTGGAGGGGGATCATATCATCACAGAGTCAATTCTGAGTCAAGTGCAGCCAAGATTTCACTTGGCTTTGATTGGTGAATAACGGCAGAAGAGGAGACGTTGGAGTGCAAAATTGAAACATTCAAACATCACAAATTGTAGTGCGAGCAGATGCAGATGAACATAGTATTTCAGATGTATTACGCTGCGTGCTTTAATTCTTTATAGGGTCAGGAACCATATTTGGTCAATTCCAGAGGCATATTATTACACACAATAATATAAAAGCGATAATAACAAGCTCTAGTTTCTTGCTCCTGATTTTATGAGGAGGTCTAAGTTGCTTTGTCTGTTGTTTTTACTCTGTATCATGTAGTGTTTGACTAATTAGAGGTTCTTCAATACTTAATATCCAAAAGAAATGAATGCTCTTATAATTTATAATTATTCCCCAACTTGTCATTCTTTACACACACATTTAAAATAAAAAAAAAAAAAAAATCTTGGCCAAGAAATTGTCTGGAAACTTCTCGGACTCTACCAAACAATGTTTAAAAATCCTTGATGAAATATTATCTTCTTACACCCCCTATCGACAATCTTGGAGTTCCGTTTTTAATATCTTATTGTATCACTGAGTGCCTTATCCCACAGACGGCTATTTACGCTGAAGTCCATGGAAAGCTGTAGTCTAAATATTCCACGATTAAACTGGGTAATGGATCAGGCTCACGCCAGTGCAGTGCGTTCACCCTGTGGCACATTTGGAGTGCTATTTACTGTATTTTTTATTAACTCAATGGACCATTAAAAATCAGTATAGTTCTCATTTCCTCATGGAAAATTAATCTGGGTTATCCATATATGCAGAATATCTGTGTAGTAATTATACAAACGGGACCGCCCGGCTTCAGCGTGGACCCGTTATTCTTCGGCAATGTATGTGTTTCATATAAATGATGCATCTGCAATTACATCCATTTGGCAAAAAAAAGCGGAGCTCGGGTTTTTTACAATTTGCAAGCTTTGTTTGTGTTTTGAATAAAGTGCCTCATTTGAATGTTAAACCACATTTTCGCAGAGGAAGAGTTTCTAAACAGTTGCCTGGAGCATGACTGATGCGGCTCCAAATGAGCCTCCGTTTTCTAAAGACCGTAAATCTCACAGTTATTACTGTTGTAGCATTAGCTCCGGGGGCCTGCAGGCTCTCCGATGTTGGGAAGAAATACAGACACTTGCGCAAACAAAAGTCCACTTTGTGTCTTTCGGGGCACCAAACAGTAGTATAAAAATCGTCTGTTCACATTTTCACAAAACAAACTCTGTTCTCTTTTATCCAAATAGGCTCCAGTGCAGTTATTTAAAGGACCCCGCAGTGGATGTGAACTCTTTGAAAGCAATGCACGCTGAAGGAAAACAGCATCGATATGGAGCAGCTGCCGGGTCATCACCGAGGTGGAACCAACTTTGTAGGTGAGAGGAGCGATTAACATTTTATTTATCTGTGTCCCACATGCGGATTTTGCCACTCCTGTGTTTATCATTCGGATAACAGTCAGAGAGGATCCTTTTTTTTCTTCTTTTCTTCCTAAAATAACCTGACAAGAGAGAGAGACAGAGAGAAATTTACTTTGTGCCGTTCCCAGCAAACAGGAAATTTGCTGTTGACAAAGTGTGCGAAGATGCTGCAACGGTGTTGCGGACAGAACATTTCTTTATACCAGCTGCCACAGTAATTAGTGCTTGACTGAATTATGCATCAGCGCGAGTGTCAGGCAGTGTTAGAGTCAGGCAGGTTCAGGGAGAGAGAGCAGAGGGGGGGGGGCTGTCATGCCAAGTTCAGGAAACCTCTGGATTCCTGCAGCCGATCCTGCAGCCACATTTTCAGGCAGACGCGTCCTCTTACTCTTCTTCTCGGGATTTGGCGCCGAACTCGTCGCCATTTTCATTTCCATGAATCAAATGTAACATACGTCTTCGGGAAAGGTGTAGGGCCAACACTTGCTGTGCAGTGAACCCGTTGCCACAGCAGCACTGAGTTATGTAACATGAAAACATGAATTAAAAACCTTAATGCTGCCCTGCACCATTACTTTTTGCTGAGATTAGCAGTTGCGAGCGCTTTAGCGCCACTGTCTTTTTTTGTGAGTGGCCCAATTTTGGCACTCGCTCTGGGACATGAATATTACATGTTGCATAACACAGTACACCGAAAGACTCTGCGCACACTGTACGGTCGCGTCCAGTCGCTCTCCTCAAGAATTTTCACGTTGTCTCCGACCGCTTTAAATTTCTCAGTGACGAACCAGCGCCCGGATGTTCCTTCCCTGTGAGCTCGCCATCATAAGCATATTCTCGCCGGGGTCATGTCCTGTCAAAACCTTTTGTGCCGACTGTCAGAAACGGAGCCATGGCTCTCTGAGCATGCTGTGCCGCCGCTGTGTAAGTGTCAGTCACCTTGGGCCGGGATGAAGAGGAAATCACAGCAGTGTGAATCGCAGGGCCGCTCCCTTTGGCACAACGCACAGATGGCACAAACATTTCGGCCCATTTTCTGCACAGCGGTCTATTTTTTTTTTTTTCCTGTTTTGTCGCTTTAGACTCATAACCAAAAAAAGTAAACACAACTGAAACACTTTGTGCTTCATAACCAATCAAATAACAGGACTCTTTTTTTTTATTTCTATCGATGGGACTTAACAGAAACTGGATCTGGGGAGTTTCTCAGTGAGAAAACCCACTCCCATGGCAGCCCCGCTGTGCCACGGTGTCTCTGCAGTCCGGTAATGTGTCTGCTGAGGTTGAAACAAGTGATTGAACGGCGTAACCTCACGACTCAAGGACTGGGATTGCTATTAGCTAGTGTACTCCCAGAGGAGCGGCGACTCGTTCACTGTCTGTTGAATCTTCTCCCTCGGAGGCAACGCGACGCTGACCAAACCGGCGCAGAAATATCTGAACCCCCGACGTTCTCCAGCCGTCGTCCAAAGCAGCGGCGGAGTGGCGAGGTGTGCGCCGGGCGCAGAGAGAAATGATTACTCCTTGTACAAACTGAATAAATGCGAGCCAAGTCCCCGCGAGCCGCTCCTTGTCCTCCCCCCGGTGGGCCGCCGCGCTTGTGATCCGAGGCGAGGCGGATCTGAGTTTGTGATAAGAGTATTCATGATTTCATTTCCATGCGCGCCTTCAATTTGAACGCATTAAATATTTAACCTATCTGTTCGGTGTCTGTGAATGTTGTGTGGGAGTCGTATCGAACTGTCTCTACCGGGGCCTGTTCTGCCTTCGCCGGAATGCTCCCGAAATGTAACAACATCGTCATGGAGCTCTAATACGAGATGCATTCTTACTGTGCGTTCACTCTGATTGGTTGCAAGGGTACCAAGCGGCGGCTTTTTGTAGAAATCCAAGCTCCCGTTAAAGCAACGCTGTGTATATTGGTTTTTCCTCCTGGATGGCTTTGAAATTCCTTTTTTGCGATTCATTGGCTTGTAACAGGGAGAAGGGGAACCCCTGCTATTGACACAGTGCGCCCGGCTGAACCGGTGCAGGACTACAGTATATGACTACGGTTGCCTGCCCGACACACTTCACACAAACATCGACATCTTTCGCGTAGCCGTGAGATGCCAGCTCGCTCATTATTCTCTGCATTGTGAGCTGGAGCAGGTGAAGAGGAGAGGAGGATGAGGTTTGTTCTCATCAGATGGTGCTGGGCAGGCAACCAAAGTTATACAGTCCTTCACCAGTCCCGACAGTGCTAAAGACAGGATGTTGTTCTCCTAATCATTTTAGACATGATTGTAAAATAATTTCAAGGCAGGAAAACAAACAAACAAACAATAAACCTTGCTTTAATTTAGCTACAAGGTCTTATAAAATAAAGCACCATGTCCAATGGCTGCTGCCTGATTTGTGCTTAACAAACCTAATTAATACGAAAAGGTTAAAAGATTTGCTTGCTTTGACGTTTGATCATTCATGGCATTTTAAAAGCTAAATTCTTCAGAATTTTCTTGTCCTGGATCCGTTTTGTTCATTATGTTTTTTTTGTGCTTTGAGTCTGAGGGAGCTACATTAAGAAAAATAGTTTATCTTTGTTCTGGCATGTAAATGCAGATTGAACACCCAATATTCTCTTTAAAAACAAACAAACGTGTAACTCATCTATGACTACACTTCAAACACCAATGTGTGGGAGTTTTGCGCGACAGCAGACTTGTTGCGTCTGCTCAGAGAAGTTTCTTTTGAACGAGTTTCTTTTGAAAAGCAGTACGGGACTCTTTGGATCACCCTCAGTCGCAGTTTTTACTTGGTAAAACCCACAGCCATTATTTGGCCATTTTCCCCTTTCTTTTCTATGTTGAAAATGTTCCAAATGATTGCATATCCAAAGCATTTGCTTCCACTTTATCTCATTAGTGTTGCCTATAAAATGGAATCAGCGTAAAGCAGCTTTTAGAATAGAATAATAAAAGTGCACACTACCCGATGGAATTGCCGCAATTTTCAACAAATTCCCACAAAACATTTTTGGTGTTTAGGTGAAGCGACTCGCACTGTCACAGTTTAAAAAAAAAAAAAAAAAAGACAGAATAAGGTTTGTTCAGTCACCTTTCCCTTGCTCTTTTCAAATACTGCCTGTGGGCTCCTTCTTGAATAGATACATGAAACCTCCTCTGTGGTGTGTTGGGTTAGTGAACAGTATCAGAAAAAAAAAAAAAAAACCTTCCCTACGAGCTGGTGTCAAATTTAAAATTTTCCTCATCGTCCACATGCCAACCAACACATCCCCCAGTCTTTTCTTTTTTCTGTCATCCACACATTGGTTTCCTGCGGTGCATTTTCAATTTTGAAAAACAAAATCCCACCCTTTTGTATTTTTCTAGAAGGCCTGACTGGTGATGCCAGCGTCTCAGTGGGGGGAACAGCCAGTAAGAACACACTTCCGATAAGGTAATGTGATTTATTTTCCGGCGGGAACACGCTCTTAAACCTAATCGCTATCTCATGGCTATTTAAATTGGATCTTGTTTGGACGCTGAACCGTTTGAGACAGCGCATATTTAGCTTGACTGGTTGCAGGGACCTGGTAAGTGCAGAGTTCGCAGAAAGCGGAGTGGCTGCCAGCTAGCGGCGCCATCAGTTAGGGGCTGCACCATTACTTAGGTAATTGTTGCGGGTCAGCTCTTCAACCGGGTGCTGCTTGCCTCCGTGAAGTGAGTTCAGAGAGGTGAGTGTAATTTAGTTGATACCGGCGCGGTTCCGCCGCCGGAGCTCACCCTCAGGTGGTGAAATATTGTCTGACATTTGAAGTAAGTAATTTCCACAAGACGGATCCGGCGCACGCGACAAAATGTGTTCCGGCCTCGGATGGAGAGCGCGTGATACATTTAACATAATGCGCTGCAGCTGAGATATTCTGTCTCTTCCCGGTTCATCTTCTCTTCGTTCCACTTCACTGAGCTCCTCTGTGATGATAAATCTTCATTTCTACATTTTAATATATGTTTTCTGCCGTGGCCTCCATCCTCGTAGCGATATAAAAAAAATAAAGCGCGTTTCTAGTTGGGAAAGATTTAACGCTCTATTCCAAAAACCTCAAAGAGAGTCTCGCATCTGTGTTGACACGTCTGTGACTGTTGGGTGCATTAAAGGTCTCATATGAGCCAAAATTCACTTTACCGCGCGTGAGTATGCGTCTCCACCCGGCCGTGAACTCCCCGACCTTGTTTTTGTTCCACCTTTTTTCATTTAGAAAGTGTTTGCTGAATCATGTAGTTGTGGAAATCGTTGTGCAATTTGTGCTTCCGCAAAGGGGGCTGATGTATCTCCCAGTTTAGTCCCCTTCCGAATGTACAACCATATATTAGTTTTAGCCGGAAGCTAAAAAACTGAGCGTTTTTGCTGGAGGGTATTTACGTCCCTCCCCGAGGGCCAAATGTACTGAAGAAGCCACGCGAGGCCGTCCAACTGGAGTTCAGGATTAAAAAAAGATAAAGATTGGAAAATGGACATAAAATTAGATTAAATAAAATCCACACAAGTGGCTAGCATAGCTCAGGTATGTCTTGAAGGCAGGCACCCTGGAAAAGTTGCCAGTTTATCACTGGGACACACTAACCAATGGACTAAAACGTTGGACATTTAAGCTCTCAGAAGGAGTCGTGCAACACATGCATTCACGTTTATCATATTTGACTTTCTAATAACAACTAGACTGAGGCAGGACTTTCCTTTGACAGCTGTTAAACAGGTGAGCTAATAGCTCAGCATTCACTGGGCAGGCACTCTGGCTTCTGCTGAGTGCTCCCTCTGTAAGTAAGCGCTGGGATGAGGTCCCAGAAAGAGCTGAGCACCAGTGGTGATCTCTGCCTGGGCCCACTGCCCATCGCTGGGGCCTGTAATCTAGCCGCGGCGCTGTTATCTTTAGCCGAGCGTGCTCAGCCGCAGCTCTCGGCTCCAGCCAGGCGAGTCACTGAAGGTCTACTTTGCCCATTTAAAGCTTTTGTCCATGTGACCCCCGTGTGGTTCGCTTTAACTTTGTTCCAGGATGTTGTGTTTTCAGTCGTTTTCTTTTTTTTTGTTAAGTATCCCAAAAAAGTCTTTGGAGTCGAGTCAAGTAAGTCCATCTCACTGTCTGGTGATCTAAAAAAAAAAGATTTTACATTGAATTGTATAGTACAATCAATCAAACAAGTACTATGTGAGACAGTACTGTAATATTTTTGTAAACTTCACTCGTCGGGGCTGCGACAGCTCAGGGATTTAGGGGAGTGACGACGCCCATCCAGCTCGCCCACTAATCTTTGCCAATGAATTTGGACTCAAAGGTCAAAGTGATGCTACACTTCTAGTATTTTTCACCTTTCTCATCAGACTTGGGATTCTCCATCATGAGCCAGGAGCCATTAAGGTGTCTCCTGCTTAATGGACTTGTCGGGAATCCCTGGACAGACTGATGATAAATGGTAAATACTAAAAATGAAGATGGTTTAGCTGTGCGAGGATGCTGCAGGAGGGCGGGACGGGCTTGTTCCGAGTCCGAAACGATTCATTTGTCAAACGGCAAAGTGTAATCTCTTCCCCGACGACAAATTGCTTCGCCATCAACGCCTCCAATAAAACAATAATATGATTTAACAAGAATGGAGCATGCCACAAACCTGCGCGTATTAACACACCCAAGTATTGTACTGTATAACGGCAAATGAAATAAGGCGTAGCAGCGTGATATCGATGTTTGGGGCGGGTTTCTGAATAAGAAAGATGAAAGCGATGATACTGGCTGCTTGGCACGGGCTGTTACTCTTCTCCAACGCATTAGGCCAGATAAAACACCTCTCTGCGAGGATCTGAGTTTTTAATTTATTTATTTAATTTTACTGCCTGTGAAATGAGTTAATGATTTATTTGCAGTCAACCCTGCGGCGGTGCCGCGAAAGATCTTTGATGAACACGTTTACATTTTAATGAACGCCCAAAAAGCGCAGGAACTGCGCAAGAAGATGGAGAGGAGCAGGATTTGGTCCCCGAGACGTCATTGATCACAGATTTCCACGAAGGAGATGGTGATCCCTTGCAAGGTGGTGTCATCTCTGCTTTTATTTTTGAAGTTGGTGGCGCTTGTGTATGAACTCTGGCGATGCAGTTTGTACCGTCTGAACACAACTGCTCCAAGGCACGTCAGCGCACTCGGTTCACTTGGAAACGTGGCTGTTCCACGGCCGTATTTGATCTTCTTGTTCTTGATTACACTTTTTCTCTATTACTCAATAGATCAAATGTTTTCGGGATAAAAGTGTAATATTCTGGCATATGCTGCTAAGTAAAGTTATTCGAGCTTCTTCGCTTCTGTGCCGCCACAAAGTACATTTTTGGCTGTGCGCCACCAGTAACAAGACAAAGACAAATTTCATGTTACTTTATTTCCCAGAGGACTGTGTTCACTGGTTTCCTTTGAGATGGACCAAGAAAACCATCATCATTTCTCACTACTGGCATATTCTGATCTTTAGGGCTGTCCACGTGTTCACACGTGTATTTTTGTCGTAGAATTAATTCGTTACACACACAGAAGTGTTTAGAACACAGTTACAGCATAGTTTGCGCGTTGACCTCTTGAACATGCCGGACCAATAGGTGGCGATAAAACATTCAAGACATTCCAAAGAGGGAGTTTCTGTGCTTTGTGTTTTTTTTGTTGTATTGTTATGCCGGTGTAGTCACAGTTTGCTTGAAAGGAACTCAGTAAAAGCAAGTAAATAAGAAAATCAAAACAAAGCTTTCACGCATAAATTGAGCTGTGCAAAGTAGTCAGTTTTGTGGCCTAAATTGCTGTGTGTGGGCAAAAGCCTGTAAATGTGACCTTATTGTTTCTCTATTAAGTTTTTAATTTACCTCTGCATTGTCGATTGTTGTCGTTTTGGATCCTAAGGGTACCTGTTACACGAGATACCCTTCATTTTGTAAAAAGCCCCGTTATTCTTTACCGCTTGTGCCACATCCAAACTCTCACAGCGACTCAGGCTGCCCAGAAATGGACTGGTGAGAGCCGCGACACCGAGAACCGGGTGACACAGTTCAGCAGCTTCCAGCCAGCCATCCCGAGAGCAAGTTATTCTCTCTTTTCCAACGGCTTAATGCCAGGGTTCAAAGTGCAACCGCTGCCTCCTGCAGCTTCAGTTCAGCTGTTTCACATCATGACGCGTCTCTTTAATGTCACATTGAGTCCCAATTTGTCAGGCGCTCTGCTGGGGGTTTGTTCGCATTTGGCGACGTGAGGGCGATGATATCGATATGCAAGAACAACATTTTGCCGCTATTGTTTTCTGTGTTGTTCTTGGTGGTGGTTTCTTCTATGGAAGCTTCCAAGAAGCAGCTGCAACACAAGCCCTTGCTGGAGTTCAGACCACTGCTGGTGTTGACTGATGACTGGAAAGGTTGATGAATCTGGGGTGGTGGCGGGAATGCGGGGGTGTGAGTGGGTGTGTAACGGCGTCATTAAGAAACTAAACGCCCTGAAAGGGAGACATTTAAAGTGGCTAATGATAAATATGGCTCATATACAGAGAGAAAGGAATGTATTTAAGGATTGGTGTCAAACATCCATCCAGCAATAAAAGAGACATTTGTCATAATCTATTTCTTCTGCGGGCTCTAACAAGAAGCCCATATTAGTCTGTATGACAGTAAAAGAAGAAGAGGGCGCTGGGGAAAGTCAGAAAAAAATGAAGAACTTGGGTTTGGAGCTCCGAAGGACTAACACAGCTGTAGTCAAACTTTTATTATAAAAGGCTCTTCTCTGTAGCTTTTATTTGGGGCCATGAGAGTCACGTGCAAAATGGAACCACAGTCTCGAATAATTGTGAGTTCATTATTGTATGTCAATGTGTGCTTTCATACTTTGGATGGAGCAGTGATACTGTGAGAGGTCATTGATGATGGAGGTGAAGATGGAAAAAAAGAAATTCTGCGGCTTTGAAAACCTACTGTACTTTCTTGTGTCCTTGGGAACCATCGCATACGGCAAAGGTAAATTTTCTACTCTGGCAGCAGAGAATGCTTATAACTTGCAGCGTTACTATTACCTGGGTTTTCACAGGCATTGCAGTTATTGGAAGAAGGTTATACATCCCACCGTTCAGGGGAGAAAACTGGCCTAGGGACTTGCTGGGAGATGCAGGGCTGGCAGTATTTCCACATTTCGGGCACAAGTTGTTCATTACTGGATTGCTTTGGCCAATGCTTCTACCGCGAGGCAAAGAGGTGTTATGCATCTCTGTAGACACGAGCACTTAAGGGAACCTAGTGTGTGTTTTTCTTTTTTATTTCATTTAAGTTTATTTGTCGAATGCCAGGATCAGTCAATAAGAGTTTTTGCTGACAGGTCATTGGGCTACTGATGATGCTCACTGGCAGCACTGCTCTGCATTCAGCGTGCTGGAAGCGTAGGAGGTCTCTGCTGTTAGTTTTGGACGTGACTTTTCCTTAGTGCGTTCATAAATGTCCATCATCGCACATAATCTTGAACATTTTTCATCTTCATTGTTATGCAGATTGAGTTGTTATTCTGAGGAGGCTGTGTCTGGGTTACAGAGCAGTGTTTTATCAGCTCAGGAGGCAGATGGGGTCGCCAGTTAGTGTCTCAACATTCTCAACCTCTCAATGTCTCAACGTGTGATTTTGATGGCACAATTTACATTGACTAGTTTAACTTTAAGAATAAACAACAATAAAATGTCTCTTTTTTCCCATTGATATTTCACCGCGAGGCTCCAAACTAGGCTGCAAGTTAAAGCCCACCAAGGCTGTATTCTGACAAATGAAACTCAAGTATGTTTGTGCACATAGCACTCACAGACACAGCATGCACCTTGCAATTTGTGAAATGGAATATTTTTCAAAATTGAAAACATAACTTACAGCCTCACTTGCCCCCCCCCTCTGAAACCGCAGATGCTGTTTCATTAAAGGAATCGTACTCCGGCAGAAGGGAACATGGCTTTTGAATGTTCTGACCGTTCCAATCTAGCAGATTAATGAGTCACGGAGGCCTATGCCAGTTCTGCCCCAAGGGAGGAGACACACGATGCCCCTTGTCATCAACAAGATAAAAAAAAGAGCTTTTACCGATGTCAGATTCCAGAGATGCAGTGAGATGCTCTGTGAATGGCTTCCTCTAAAAAGGCAATTTATATTTGAGACGAGATCCTTCAAGAAGAGCTTGGAGTGCTTTTCCATATGTCACCAACATCTCATTCTGAGTGCCGCAGAAAAATAGTCGGGTCACATCAACTGGCTAACAGTAATAAAAGGCAAAACGTAAAGCTATTTCAGGTGTATTGCTTCTGTCAGCCCCAGTGATTTAATAACAACAGTCAGAAAGCTGACTTGAAATCTGCTTTGGAAATAAATGTATACTGTCATTAAAGGCAATATTCCTGATTGATGCTTAACAGAAAACAAGGTTTAAAATATCACCAGTGATAGTATACAAGTCTTGTGACACAATTAACTCTCATCAAGCACTTTAAAGTGGATGAGAATCTTTTTGTCAACATGTGCTTAACAGAAGAACTTAGAACTTGAGGTTTCCATTGAATGGCCTTGTCCACGTCTTTTTTGAAAGCAAAATTCTGAATTTGTCTGTCTGCTGTCTTGGCTATCTCACCGATAGCCCGACATGCTGCAAAATGACGGTTTTCACAATCTTTGGCTTCCATTGTATCCATCCAATAAATATCTTATAGAATTATTTAAAAAGGAGAGACAAACCATGGAAGGTGATTGGGTGACCAATCCATCTGTCCGTCACAATAGAGCAGGCCAATCACATTTGTTCAGCTCAACACCAGTTGTGTGTCAACTTCCCGCAAGTCGTTGCTTGGCACAGCCGTGTTTAACTCTTGCCAGCTGGGTGAAGATAGTAGTGAAACAGTGGCATGAAAACAGTGTGGAAGGCTTTTCTCAGTGAGCATCAGTCCTCAGTGTGATCTTTCCTGAGAAAGTCCTGGTCATTCCTCTAGCAGCAGCAGTAGCCATGGTTTAAATGTTCCCTCGGGTATTCTTCAGGTCTTTCAGAGTTGACTGGAACAAACTTCTGCTCCTCTATCAGTAAAGGGAGCTGATTGGTTATTGAATATACTGAAAGAGATCGTATTAAAGTGATTGATTGGATTTGGAAAGGGTTTAGACGGGTGGAAGTCCCATTTAAGACTGTAGTTTGTTTATGTCGTCATTCCATTGCTCTTCTAGGCATTGACCTTTAAATGGTGCTTCACCCTCCCCCCCTCCTTTATCATTTTATTTCACAAATCAAAACAAACATTTAAAAAAGGAAAGCTTGACAGGAACTTGGCTGCCTGGGTTTCCGTCATTGGCATAAATACAATAATACAACATTGCTGTAAATCATGTTTAAAAATTTGATTTACTTGACACAAGAAGAAGACATATGAAGAAGTATGCATGTGTATGAAAACAGTTGAGACACTTTGCCCACAGATGTCCAACCGCTGCAGAATATGACCATGAAATTTTTGAAACTGGTCAGGTTTGCACGGTGAGCAATCGTGGCAAAAAAAGAAGAAGAAGAATAAGCAAAACAAAACCTGAAACCAGATAAGAAAAACAACCAAAACAAAAAAAAAAAAAACAAAACAGTTTTGGCCCTGCAGTCATCGTTACAAAATGCATTTTCTGCCTTGGAGCTCCCTGCAAAGGCAACTCTTTTTAATGACCTCAGTTTGAGCGGGAGAGTTGGAGAACTTTTTAACTGTCACAGACGGAGCCGTGGGGACACAGAAAAACCATTCCTTAAAATAACTCCAGGTTTCTATTAACTATTTCTGTTTTATGTGCGAGAGGAACATTTAACTCTCAAGACTGCTGTCAAAACATACATGTCAGATGCTCTTGTGTGGCATAAAGGGGGGAAGGTTTGAATGAAATGCAACCGAGACATGGTGGCTAATGCAGGAGAAAGCTCTTCTGTCTCATCACTGCTGCCAAATGTTTGAGCTTATGTTCTAATAAAACATAATTGGTTGTGTAAAAGGTGGAAAAAAATGCTCAGCATTGCAACATTGCCCCATTTTTCCAGCTGTAGACAAGCATTTATTGCATCAGCCAGCAAACATTATTTTCAGTTTCCAATGTTTTGGAACTGATCAACTTAATTTAGGAGCTGTTTCGATGAAATTGCTAGTTTTGATAAGCAGGGTTGCTGTGAACAGGGCATTAACTCCAGGCTCTCAGGTGCTTGTGCAAATCTTTGCTTGGTGCTTCCCACGACACAAATGCACTATATATGCAGTTGGAGCAGAGTTTGAGCAGTCAATTTGATTATTTTGTACCTTTTATGGGATGTACCTTGTTAGGACTGTTCACCTTTCTGCTTCGGGCAAACGAGAGTCCAGTTTGTGATCGCCGCGTCTCATTGCATCATAATCTAGACTCAACTGGCCGCAAGGATGTTATGATTTCAACACTTGTGACAGGTTCTGCATTAGAAAGACATGAATTTAATGGCTACTCCACTTGAGTGTAAATCTTAATCACTCGGTCCTACCACAGTGCATTAACACTGGGGGATATGGAACATGCTAAGGTGCATTCCTAGCACGACAAAAATCTTGGTTTTCACCTTAATCATCAAGTTTTAATCCCTGAGTTGCAAAACATTGAATGGAGAGATTCTGGGACAAGTGACGGTGTTGCTTTTTATCAGCATGAATGGACTCTTTCATCAGAGTCCATTCATGCTGATGGGGGTCCAGTAATGCTGAGGGGGAAAGTAATTATGACTCTTAATTGAAACTGGCAGTGAATTAGTGCAAAGGGAGGGGATGAAATGGTCTCGGCAGCAAGGGTAGAAGAAAAAACAACCGGTTGCGTTATCAAATTTGAATCTGAGTTTTGATTTACCATTGTGGTAGTCATATTTTTGCATGTCTGCGTTGTCTTCGGGAGAGTGGGCGGGGAGACCAGAGGGGACTTTCTTGGTTAGATTGGAGTCTTTGGAATCTCACCATTCTGATTCTGCGCCGTCTCGTATTAATGAAGCTTCGATAATACCATCCTCGCGGAGGAAGATACCACCGGGTATCCCCTGCCTAAAATCACAGCGCAGAGCTCATCCCCTGCCCTGATGAGCGCCTCAGAATTGTTTGTGGCTCCGACAGGAATACTTAAATACAGAAGCCGGAGATTGTAGCTGGTGCGGTTTTCTGCCGATAATGGGTTTGGGTGGGTTTTAGACGGACGCGCGGTAAATGATAGGAGGGAGCATGGCGGCAGTAACGGGAAGGCGGATTGAACGGATATGAGGGAGATCTCATAAGGAGAGAGGAAATACGGAAGTCCCACGTGGCGATTCGATTAATTAAAAAAATGCGGAAAACAACAATGGAGGTCAGGATTGTGAGTCAAGAACAATGGTTGAGGTCACGAATGCTGAAACGTCAGCGGACTGTGTTGTAATGGCCGACTATAATTGGAGCCTTAGATTTATTTTTTTTTCCTTCTTAGCAGCAGCTACTCTATCAGTTGTCAGCGGAGGAACAGTGGCATCTCCGATGTCTTACCACTTCATGCTCCGCTGCGCCCCCTGACTGACAGCTCTGATCGGCCCACTGACAGACAACAAGGCTCAAGGGTATAAAAGAAGCAGGGACTCCCCCTTCCCATAAATTGCCAAAGAAGTCCAAGCTCCTCTGGGAGCGTTCCACGCTCGGAAGTCAGCTGCCAAGAAAAATAACGGCGGCGGCGATAAACAAACACAAACTCCGAGAGTCTTCATGAGCGACAAGGCCCTCAAGACAAGCCAACAGCAACCAGTCCCAGTGACGTTACGACAGGGGTGTACAAGCTGCCAAGTAATAGCACATTCCACTTCATTTAAATGAATTGTTCCCGCCCCCAGAAAAAGAAAATGCATTTGTTAGTAAGTCATTAAGCAAAATTGAAAAACTTGAAAACAAAGTAGCAGCAAACTACTTAATTTCTCCTCGTCAATTTACCTTGAAAACATGATGCAGCTGCACAGAGGAGTGCATTACATTAACCTTAGGAAGGTTTTTAGACAGGAAATAGCTCAGAGTTAGGAACATACGGTTTGTTTAGCTTCATGAAAATCAACTTCTTTTAATGACTTTTTATTAAAACACTGAACAAAATTGAACAGAGAAGTTACCGTAACCATAACTTTGTATTCTTGAAACTTCAACGCTTGTTTGGCTGGCGAGAAACTCACTTTGTGGCCCGTGCACACTCGCCGTCTCATGGTTTCAATGGTGTGATTTGTTACTCTGACAATTTTTAAAACACCTCATTTTGACATTTTATCTCTGGCTTTCACAAACACTTTAGAGATCGCAAAAAATAAATGTTTGTGTCTGTCACTTAAGAAACCATCTTAAATGTCAAGGTAGCCTTTGGTAATCAAGCTGATTATGTTACCTGCTGTTAAACAAAAAGCAACAAATCATACATTTTAAATGTATTGTATTACATTTATTTAAAAAAAAAATATATATAGCTGTACTATTTTCTTTTGCTGAATTTGACATTACTTGTAACAACCCCATTTTGGACTGGAATATGAAGACGTAAAAACAGGTAGGTCAAACACCAATCAAAGTCATGCATAAAGCTTATCGCTTTTTTTTCTCACTCTTGCATTACATTACAATTTGAAAAATAAAAAGTCTCACATTTAAACAAAAAAGTACATTTGGAGAAAAAAAACATACTAATCGGCCTTATTGAGGCCTCTATTCTGCCAGTTTACACCCACTGAAAATTGTTTCGGGGGAGGCACTGTCAGATCATCGTTTCATGTTTTTCTCACAATTTTGAAACATTTGTCTTCCCATCATCTTCAATCTAAGATTTCTGGATCCATAGCTTTTATTAACTTGCAACCTCAAGTTTTCAACTCTACAAGGAAGCTGGTGAAACCTGCTTTACGTCCCACCTTAAAAAAAAAAACAAACTTTGACATTAAATGTATATAGAATTACATCACTTTTAACCTTGTCTGATAGCAGATCACAAGGAAAACAAGCTTTTGTGGTTTTAAAAACGCTCAAACAACTTGATTAAGAATGACCTAAAAAAACAAATCCAGCCAATTTGCAGATGTCTGCCGGCTCCATTGTCCGCCTGTTGCAGTGTGGACAAAGACCAGATGCACTGTTTTTCAGAGTGGTTGGTTCTCAAAGTGGTAAAATAGGTTTGTTGCATCTGATAGAACCAGCAGGAACTGTTCATTCTTGGCTGTAGATGACAATGTTTGGCAATGGTGCGGAAGGGGAGGGCAAACCTTTTTATTTATCCATTTATTTACTTTGCCTTGACTCTGAAGGTCATGTTGTACGCTAGGTTTATTTCTTTATTAGTCACCTGAATGAAAAATTTAACAGATTCAGGAGAGCCCCTAATATTGTGAAAAAAACACACACACTTTTTTGGCATTTCCTCGAGAATGATGGCTGGATTGTGGACGGGATAATAATAACTGTAGCTTCTAACTCTCAGTAGAAGCTGCTTTTTGGTCCGGCCTTGAACTATCCCGCAAAGTTTTCGAAGTTCCTCACAAGCCGTTTCTACCATTTCAGCTGCACAGTCGGACACCTTCAGAACGGGACACGGTCGGTCTGTATGAAATGCAAAAGCGTCCTAGAAAAAGTAACTTGTTCAGTGGCAACTATCTGAACCATTCTTCCTTGAGTTCTTGCATTAGCATTCCTGGTTGAATAGTGTTGGTTTAATGGGGGTTTTATTGTAACTCTGTCCCAATAAAACCTCGGTTCAGTTTAAAGAATCAGGATTTTCAGCTTCTTCTTTAAAACAGAACAAATCCGCTAAATATGGGTAGGTGACACTTACACCCCTCGTTCAGAAGGGAGTGAGAGACTAGTGCGGTGGGACCTGCAGCCGACTGTAAACTGAACTAGTGGCTCAGCAAAAGTGCGCTGAAGCTCACACACCATTTGGAGGAGCGCCGGAGGGGGAAAGTCTGCATCCAGCTGTTTCTGCATCACTGTGCAAAGCAACGCGAGACGGCCCCGCTCTCTCGGAACAGAGGGAGCCGTGTTACGTACAGGAACTGTGTCAGACACACTTGCCGAGCACCACCGTCACTTTGCGTGTCTGTGCACGACGGAGCGTCTGAGCAGGGAGCCGAGCGCCGCCCGATGACATATTGGTGTTTGCATAAAGGCAGCTGCGTCGTGACGTATTGTCTCTTGATCCCGTTGGATAGGAGAAAAAAAAAGAAGTGTGAATTCATTTTTCTGGGCCATTAGAGGAAAAATCTCTCAGCTCAGAGATGTTTTTTTTGTTTTTGTTTGGAGGAGAAACGGCACAAAGGGAAACACAGAGTGCTAGAGGATGAAAAGTCTTGACGTACAAAGAATAGTATTTAATATTTTTTGAAAATAGCATGCCGTGGATTTGCGATTGCAAGAAAAGATGTTTCCCACCGGATGGATCTTATTGTGATGAAAACATGCGTGTGACACAACAGGAATGTCTCCCATTGTTTTTCAAGGATCAGAATGTTTTGAATGATATGTTTCACAGCAAAAGGATACTAGACGGAAGAACTGTATGTAGATTGACACAAAAATGTCCGTTTAACACATCGGTGTGGTGCATGTGGCATCGTCCTCGTAACTAATCTGACTGATATTTTATCCGTCAGATTAGTCTAGGAGAAGTAGTGTTGACTCCATGTTTGTAACCAAAATATTGATTCTGGCCTCCAAGCTGGGACACCATTAGTGGGTGTCGCTAGTTAGTTCTAGGCTGATGCTAATGACTGTACCTTATTTATTCCATTTATGTGTCTTTTTTCCCACAAAAAGTAACAACACAAAGTGCCAGATGGTACACCCACAAAATGAACAGCCTATTTCAGTTAAATTGTTGTTTTTAAACACATTTCCTGCTCAAAAATGTTGGTCTCTTGCTCCCATTTCTTCTTTTTGCATTTTGAAGCTCTAACTTGAACCTTCTTTAGATCCAGCAGTGCAAAATGCAATTTCTTGCAATTTCTTAACTGGTTTTAAGATTTTGATCAGGAGTGTATATATATATATATGTGTGTAAATATGTATAGATGCACTGTATGTATATGTATACACACAAAGGCGCATCCACGAATCACCAATGCATATTCTGAATATCTCCAGTCTCCAATTTGTCTTGGACAGCAGTTCTTTAATACAGCAAAAGACACATGCACATGCACGCACACACACACACACACACACACACACACACACACACACACACACACACACACACACACACACAAAGAAGACAAATGTTTGCCACTGGGTTGTGCGTACCTGCCACCGACACCAGTGCTTCCACATGCAGGGGCTCCTCTTCCCTTTGGCGGACAGGCGAGCAGCCGAGCGTGCAGCCTGCCACAACATATCGATAATGCTAAATGCTCCTGCACCGGGGCTCAATAGCGTGCCGTCCTCCTTCCCCTTATTGAAAATGCAATTAAGCAATCGCTAAGACAATATTCCTAAGACGGCCAACATCCACCGGTGTGCCATGTGAGGATTTTTGGCAGGAAATATTGCTCTGTCCGGCCTGCCGGATAGAGGCTTCACCGCCATCTCTTCTTTAGGCTTTAAGCGTGAGGGTTTTATTTTACACCTTTCATGAGCGCATAAATAGAACTGATACCGCCATCACCTGCCACCGCGTTAAGGAAGAGGTTTCGTGTCATTAAAATTGTATTAAAGTCAAGAACTAGTTCGCCCGGGCACGTCCTTTATTATTACATTTAGCTCATATTCCTCTGCAAAGCCGCCTGTTTCTTTTTACGAGGACATAAATGTTTTTTTTTTTTTTTTTTTTTACCTTTTCCTTTATGGTTGGCACCAAGGAGTCGCAGCACTTCTTTTTCCTTTCCAGCAGAATATAGTTGACTCATGTAAGGCGCAAAGATGCCATCAAAGCGTGTTTGGTTGGGATTCAAAGGGAGAGACACACACCCCTGGGAAGCAAAGTCATGTGGGAGAAAAAGGCGACGCCTTTGAAGCCGGAGTAAATGAGGCACTTTTGCTCATCTGGGGAGCGGAGGAGAGAATGACTGAGTGGATGACTGTGATGCAGGCCGACATACCTGCAGATGGATCATTTCACAGCAAGGACAAGTGCTACATCACCCCAGGAGCCTCCACATCCAACATCTCGGGTAGACGGAGGAGGGCAGCGCAGGGATGAATTGTGCGGCCTGTTTGAGGGAGTATCGGGGGTCTTTTTTTTATTTTTATTTCATCAGAATGCCACTTAGGCAGAGCATTTGACACAGTGACACTCCGAACATGAGACGCATGATCTTGCGACGACGTCAAAAGGGAGAAGATAAGGGACGGAATTAGGGAGGAAGTGATCTGAAATGATGTAAGTTGTCACGCAGGGACGTAATTGCTGTAGCATAAGAAAGAGCTTTTCATTTAAGGCACTTTGATGAATAAGTGGAGACGGAACCTCGCCAACGTAATGCGCCACTTTGATGCTCCAGACACAATATCTGTCTCCATGACGGAGCGCGGAGCGGCGCTTTTTGAACACACAGTGCTGCCTGGCGAGCAGCGTCTCTGCGGCAATTAGCAAACAAACAACAACAAAAACAAAAATCTTGGACTTTCTTGTGTTTGGGAGGACGGCTCTCCAGATTAAATTAATGAAGGCTCCCTGCGGGCTTTAGAATAAAACGTTGAACATTTGTAATGAGCCGGAATCTGCTCTGGGTTCTAGTCTTGGTTGATGAATGTGTTTAAAGTACTGCCGTTGCGTGAACTCATTTGTTTTAGCTATGTTTATTTTTGCCTCAAGTGTATCTGAAAAGCTTTTCGGCCGCTTTTACGATTTTCGGCACCGCTTAAAAAAACAAATTCATTAGAAATCTATGACACAAAGAAAAGCCCCAATTTTATTTTGATGCATCACTTTAATTTATCGGAAGAGCGTTCATATGAAACAGGTAAATATGTCTGATTTAATTAAAAATTTGGTTTGTTCCTAAAAACTGAACGCAAACTAACACATACAAATATTTAAGGATGCTTGCAGGAAGAGCTCTGTTTGTCAATGCTTCTACTCGTAAAGTGGCACCTTTTCATCATCTTATTGATTATTGGTGGCTGACTCGCTGTCTGTAAACTTGGGTGCGGAGACGCTCCATCAAAATTTGCACAACTCGTTCGAATGCCAACCTGCATTAGCACCGGTGCAGTCCGCTGAACATACCGCCGGTGCCCCGCTCTCTTATTTTGATGGATCCTTTTCCCATGGGACTAATTATTAAGATTTCCCCGTCTTCCAGATCCTGAGCCGTGTGACACTCGGCGTAATTAATTCCAGTTTGAGCCGTCTATTTCTGGCTGCTTTGTCTCTAATGAAAGCTTGAATGAGTCGCAGGGTTTCTGCACCTTCCAGCCGACACGTCCTGTTTTCACGGGGAGAGCTCGCCTGGGTTTGAGGAGGGATGCTGACGCCTTTTGACCAGCTGATCCCTGCCGATCGGTCAGGAAAGACCTGTCCTTCCAAATGGTTTGCGTCGCACAAACGCGTGTCTTTCTAATGTGCGCAAACCTGCTCAGTTCATCTGCAGTTTTATTTTCCTAATGAACTAATTTCTCGCCTTACAAGCTTCACAGAGGTTCGCGCAAAGTTATCCCCAACCCTCTCCTGTGTTAATTATGATATTAGCCTGCTTTATCCAAGACACAGCATTTTGCATATTTCCAGGATCTCATTATTAACTCTTTTGTAGTTCATCCGGTTGCATCATGTGCGCCGTTTCCGCCTTTATGCACTAAACAAGCTTGTTGGACTGGAGGGAGTTTAGTTGACCTTGCTATTTAAAATTTTTTTTTTTTTTAACAGAGCTCTTAAGTGGCTTGAATGTAGCATGAAAATAAATATGGTTTTGCTTCTTGGCTCCAGCTGCAAGACATGTGGCAATGCTCCTGATGACTTTTCACACAGATTCCGACCCATTTTTGTAAAAAGTTGGAGTCAGATCAGAGGAGTTTTCTGTGGAGTCGACGTGCGCTTCCCGAGCTGTGCTGTGTAGCCGCTGTCACGCCTCACCGTTGCGATCAAAACACACATGTTTAATAGCATCACAGATCTTTTATGGCGCTCATTATGTTGCCCGGTCAACAACCGGTAGGGAAGCTCTGGGCAGCACCAAGCGGGAAGCATCAAACTGACAGTCTGTGGAAAAGGAGGGCAAATTACGGAGGCTCACGCTGACGTCGGGCATAATGAGCTGCTATCCCAGTGCAACACTTCACTTGAATTTTGCAGTATGTAATGTATCAGTTCTGTCTACAGAAGCTGCAACGCTGACCCTTGGTCATCTCCAAATATAACGGTCATGTTGGTGCGTCGGCTGTTGCTTTGGAAACTAGGTGGTGCTAAACTTAGCAGAATATCGACCATTTTGACTTACATTTGCATGATTTTTTTAGTCCTCTTTTCCTTATGGTTATAGAGAAATGACAAACTGTTTTTTGCTGCATCATTATTTGTACAACTAGCAGCAGTCATGCAGTTCATGATGGTTATTTTGGTGTGCAGGAGAAAAAAAAAGCTGCTGCCATTCCAGTCTTGGCCATGCAGAGAGGCTCTTCAGTCAACAGGAGACAAAACAGTGCTCGTCTTGTACTCGCTGTTGTCCCTGCCCTGTTTGCCTTAAATATTTTCAAAAAATTATTTTCAGGCTACAACAATAACAAAAAAAGTTCACCTTAACCAAATTTCCTTCCACTCTGGCCCATTCAATACGACGGGCTCGATGAAAGGACCACTGGGGAAAGCAGACCTATTCCTTCATTTCCGGTGTTATCGTCCACATTCTGCCCGCCATGTGCAGATTAAATATAGAAAAAAAAAAGAAAAGAAAAAAAAGAAGAAGAAGCAGACAGAAAAATGAAGGGCATAGGAGAAAGGGAGCTGGAGGGCAGGGGAAGAACATCAAGCTATCTGGAACTGCTGAGCTGTAATTTACTTGAGAGACGACAGGAAAGATACAAGCAGAAGTCCCAGACTGATGGCTTCTGGTTATGAGGGGAGGGGAACATCCGTTATCTGCTGGCTAAGTGACAGAGCGTGTTGATTGTACACAACACAGCAACAACTCTTCCAATGGAATGCCGACTCTTAAATCAAAGGAAAGAAAGGGGAGGGGAAAAAAATCCCATCCTTTCTCGCCCTCCACCACCTCCGCACTCCATTTCCTCCTTGCACTGCACGTCAACTTGTTTCACTCCCTTTTAAGAATGGCCTGACTGGAACCTGCAGCCTGCTGTGCTCTGTTCTACATTTTCTTTTTTTAAAAAAAAGCACAATGGGAAAATATTAACGATGAGACTCTAAAACCTGGGTGTCAGACTTTGGCCCGTGTAGTTATATTTGGCCTGCGAGGTAGCATACAGCAATACCGGTAATACTACAAATCCCACAATGTTCATTTCAGGATAACTGAATTGGTTTATTGTTGTTATTTTATTTTGTGAATTTATTATTAGCCCATGGAAAAAGGGTTACTGTTGTAATTTAAATCAGAAGACCACAAATAAAAAAGAGGCATACAATTTTTTATTTGCATTTTATCTATTTTGATGAATTTGAAATTCTGTATATTGCATGTGTGCAATGTTAAGTTAATTACTGTATGGTATTAAGTTTTATTTGTTCCTGATTCAGGTTGAAGCAAAACTTGTTTGGGTCCATATAAAAAGGTTCACTGTGAGGAAGATATTTCCAGTAAATAGTTAAATAAGTTTGACACCCCTGGTCCAAAAGAAAGGTGCAAATTAAGGGATCAACGCCACAATGAATTTGTTGTGTATTTGTGTATGTGCATGCTCGCTCACAGTGTGTAGTGTGTGCGCACTTAACTTCCCGGAACTAAACAAACTGCAAAAAAAAAAAAAAAAAAGGATTGCGGGCGTGCACTTGGCCGCGGTGCTTTCATATCAAATAAAAGCAAGCGCTACCCCAACAGCACAGCTGCAGCAGGCTGCAAGGCTTGAATTGGGTTGTCAGCGCCGGCTTGAAGACGTAGCGGAGGGCCTCCAGCGGCAATTATTAGACTGGCTGCCGCTGATAACTGCCACCAGACGAGGCGGGACAGCGGCATATTTGCCCTCTCCGCTCGACTTTGCATGTTTCGCTCGTATCTCGTGCGCTTAACACCTCTGCTTGGCTTGCCTCTCCTGTAATTGAGTTATTTCACGGGCTCACACGACCCGACTTTTGGAATATTTCACTCGGGTTTGGCGCTGTTTACGTCTTTATAGCCTTTCTGCTGCTGAAGGGCCCTGGTGCCGTGCACATTTTCTTCACTTTTTTTTTCCATCCAAGAGTCTGGTGGGGACGGCATTACACAATTAATTATCCATAAAGCTTTATATATTTAACCCTCTGTTTGCGGACTCCTGCAAAAATACATTTTTTACTTAATGCTGATGTTTACAAAAGAGGATAAGGGCCACAAGAAGAGAAAAAAATATTACAGGGAGGAGATCTTTATTTAAATTTTCACTTTGAGTTTTAAGTTTAAAATTTTGTGAATAAAGTCGACATTAAAAAAAGACGAAATTTTGTGAATAAAGTAAAAATTTCCTGAATAAAGTCGACGCCAATAAAGTGGAAAGTGGTGAGTAGATTGGATGGATGGTGGATTAACCCAGTTACCCACATTTAAAAGTAAACTGCCGAAAACAGGTGTATCCCACAGTGCTCACCCACAGTAATCAGGGAACTGGCGAAAATGGAAGTACTCCACTAGACTTGCATGCAGAGCCTTTTGACGTTATTCTCAACATTTTAACTTACTTCACGTTGACGATAATTGCAAAATTTTGATTTTATTCATGAAATTTCGTCTTTTTTACATCAACTTTACTCTCGAAATTTCGACTTTAATCTCGAAATTTCAATTTTATTCTCGAATTGGAAACTTGGAAAAAAAAAAATTAGATCTTAATGTTTTTCTCTTCTTGTGGCCCTAATCCTCTTCCGTATTTGTTGGACTTTCCCCAAGTTAGAAGAGGCCAAAAACAAGGTTGCCTATAAGACGGTCTCAGAGCGCCTTGCCTCTTACCTGCTCTTTATGGCATCACAGAGGGCAAGTTTCAAGAACAACCTCTTTAGCTTTGTTTTCTGAAGAAAAGTGAACTTTGCACAATATGGAGACTTGAATCAGAAATATTTAATCAATCTAACGATGACGTTAAAAGGGAAAAGGTCAGCTGTGGCACACTCCTACTGCAAATACACAAAACACACTCTGTGATGCTGTGGCTTTATCTGCCATCATCTATGAATTTATAGTAATTGAGACATTTTTAAGCTTATCTTAAATTAGAGTTTGACGCGGAATAGATAATTTGGCGGGATAAGACGAGCTCTGAAGGTGACCCCTCGCACTTATTTTCCAGAACTTTCTCTCTAAACTCTTGAAGAGAACTGATACCCGGGCCTGTACGACCGAGCAAATGCGAAGCGAATTGTCAGCGGTGACCTGCGTGAACTTGACGTTCAAAAGAAACAAGGAGGAGCCTCGCTCACTTTCTTCTTAACGGCTGCTGGCGGCGCGAGCACGTAACTGTAGCTCACGGCGCCGCTGACTGCATTCCCCCGAAGGCCCAATGCATTTATATATATATATATATATATATATAAAATGAAAAAAGAAAGGAAAAATCAGTTCGCAGGAGAAGCAGGCGGGGAGGGTCTGCGGTATGCATTTGAAGGAAATACCTGGTGAAAGTGGCTCCATCAAAGTGAAAGAAGAAAACGCACTGATGGAATCCAGAGCTGACGGATCTCGGCGGGAACGGAGTAACACCTTGCAATCAAAAAAGACGCAGAGCGGAAGATGAAATATGAAATGACGCCTTTAATTACAACTCAAAACTCGGCTGTGGTTGTAGCAGCCAAACACTCTGTGTTCGTCTCTGCTGCATAGAGCGTAGCGCCGTTCATCGTCAGCAGTAAAAGACATGGGTGGAGTGACGCGGACGCTGACCCTGAACGCCACTTTTCATCATTTTGCAGCGGCCCTGTCGGTTTATGGCAGTCACGCTGTTTGGGCTTCCGAGATTTGTTTCTCTTCCCGTCGCTTTTTTGTTACCCCACTTATTTCACTGGGAAATTTGAAAAGTTTTTTTTTTTTTGAACAAAGACCAAACGCTGAGACTTTTTCCTATATCGATGTCAAACTTTTTAACTCTTCTTCCTGGGTAGAGACGCTCTCAAAGCTGACTTCCTTCCTTTCTTCCCCGTGTCATCTTCTCTGTAATCTTTTTTTAGGGAATTTTCCTGACGCGCCTGCTGGTTTTCAGCTTTGCCGAGTGACAATCAGTTTTCCCTTCCTTCACGCTGACGTGATTGTGTCTCGGAAATGTGGCTTCCTGCAGAACTGAGCACATCTGTAATCTGACTTGCACTTATTATAAAACCCAGTGTCTGGTCCAAATAGCCACCTGAGAGAGACTTAAGTTGCCAGTGCTCTATTTTACTGCTTAAGCGCTAACATACACTCACCAGTCACTTTATTAGGTACAATGTCCAATTGCTTGTTAATAGAAATAGCTAATCAGCCAATCACATGGCAGCAGCTCAAACTTTATTAGGTATGTCTTGCTAGTACCAGGTTCCTAATTATGGTCCCCCTCAGTGTTTCAAGGTTGCATGTATTGTGCGTTTGTTCATATACACTTGCTAACTTTGCTAGTGGTTGTCCATCAAATCCGATGATGACGTCCACTCATTTCCTTAACGATGAGCTATTTGGTGGCTACAGAGTCCTATCCTGGAACCACATGTTCTGTCGCCGGTGAGACATGTGTAGATGGTAGTAGTGATGGTGGTGCTGGTGGTACTGGCAGTAATGGGTGTGTTTCTCCTGAGTCTCTGTTGCTGCCTCCTGGCAGTGATGTCCTCCTCGAGCTTGTGAGTCGTGGTCAGCAGCAGCAGTTTCAAGGTCCCCAGGCTTGATCTTACACTTCCTCAAAGAGGTCTTCAGCTGGTCCTTGTACCTCTTTTTGGGCCCCCCTGTCAGGCGCCGACCGTGGTGTAACTGGCCACACAGAACTCTGCGGGGCAGTCGGCCTTAAGGCATTCGGATTACATGTGTATCCGAGCCAGCGCAGTTGGTGCCGGGTGATCATGGCCTCGATACTTCTGCAGTTGGTCTTGGCAAGTATTTCAGTCTGAGGAACATGATCACACCAGGTGAGGCCTAAGATGTGCTGTAGGCATCCAATATGGAAGAGTCCCTTGATGTGATGGCTGTACGTGGTCCAGGCTTCACAGCTGTAGAGGAGGGAGGTAATGCAGACAGCCTGGTAGACAGATAGACATATACACTATTCTTCAGAACTTGGCTTTATCTAATCTAACTAGTCTACCTATTCTCCTGACACCAGCAAAGCACTTTACTCCACAACTGCCGCTCACTGGGTTTCTCCTTTTGGGACTGTTCTTTGTAAACCCCAGACCAGCTTGCCTGGCCACCCGTCACACTGATCAACTTAGAGCAAAGAGTAATTCCATTAATCTCACTTATCTGATTGCTAACATTTACCTTGATTACACAGCCTGCTCTGTCTTCCCGGCCTGTCAGTGTGGACCTACTTGTGCCAGTCAGCTGATGTCACACCTCTCCCTCCTGATCCCATGATGCACATCACGCCATTATCCAAAGAGCCAATAGGTGTAACCTTAGCAACCGGCTGCAAGTCTATATATCGTGCTTTGCCTTTACTCCATTTGAACTCCATCTGCTTATTTGCAAATAGATTTTTGATCTTTGCCCTTCTAGGTGTGCCTTTTTTATTAGGATGGCGATTAGCATTATCATGCAGGTGTTACTGTTACTGGATTATTGTTATAAATTAGCGTGCACTTAGATGAAAGTTAAGATTTATCAAAAAATGTGATCACTAACAAGATTGTAGTCCCTTGTAAAATTGTTGCGAAATTGTGCTTTGGCCAGTACTGGTACGAGTATTTTTCCTCTTATCGTTGCTGTCCGGTTTGGGTATTTAAATTACATAGAAGATATCTGTTGGAATTTAAGCAGTTAAAAAATTACCCAATATAATAAATAGATACTGCTAGAAAATACTTATTTTCTTACACCTCATCATTTTTTTCAAACCCTTTTCAGGTGTTTTCCAAGTAGAAAATTTAAAAACACAACACTTTGCGCACTGTCAAACGTCAGAGTAATTAGGAGTTTCACAGCCTGTTTATTTGATCGCTCTGACCAGAGTTCAATTGCTTCTGGAATAAAGTTGCTTGTTTCCTTAAACCTCTGCGTCTGAGTCCTGCCTCAAGTCCCGGCCTGACACTATTGTGATGCTTGTGGTTTCCGGTTACAAGTACAACTTGAACAAAACCCATCTCAAAATCTAAAGACGAGACAATATGACAGTGCAACTGCCGATCACCTTTGTGTAAACAAATGCTAACAATATGGTGAAGACACATAACATCGGGATTTAATTACACTTTGAAAAGTTCTGTGTGAGAGCACAAAGAGTGCCAGGGTGCTGCAGCTGTTGTGTCCTCCTTATAAGTTGACCCTTGGGCCTCAGCAGTGGTTCTTGCTCCACTGAGTGTCATCCTAGTAATTCATGTAAAACCCACAAAATTCATTTGTTCCGTGTTCAGAATCAGAAGTGCCACAAAGTAACTCACGTGTTGGGAGGGTTAGCAGTCATTTCCCCTCCGTTGACACTTTAGTCTTCAGACATTATTTCATTAAAGTCTCAATGTTCTGAATATTGGGATTAAATTGTCTGGGTGCTTGGTGTGCTTGCTCTTCACACAAAGCCCATCTTCCTCTGAGCCCTATCAGGGACACTTGCAGCCCATTTCTAGGGAGAGCCAGCGGCCACTCGTCTTAGTGGCCACTTGATTAGCTACAATTTTCCACTGCTTGTTCACACAACAGTCATGTGGCAGAGACTCAGTGCATCAAGGAGTGTGGATGGGGTGAAGACGACCTGATGCGGTACAAAGCGAACATCGGGATGGGGGAGGAAGTGTGGAGGTCAGAGGTCAGAATTGGCAGACTGGTTGGAGACTACGGAAAGGCAAGAGTCAGCGAAATGAAGCCTGCTTGCAACCAAGTAATGCAGAATAGCGTCTGAACGCACGTGTGTGTGTGTGCGTGTGTGCGTGCGTCTGAGAAACAGCCTAATGACAAATTGAACCATGAGACGGTTAGTCAGAGAAAAAAGGTTGATTAGCATGGATGGGCTATTTGGATGCTCTTAAATTGTAATTACCATCAGCAGCAGCGGCAGCAGCAGCAGCACCTCCTCTCATAATGTTGTTGAAGAGGGACAGTAAATAGCAAACAATGGGGTCGTGTCCTTGTTCTCATTACTCCGTTAACATGTTTGCACACAGCTGCGGGTGAGTAGGAGAAACACAAGCAGGAAAGCGACAGCGGGAGAGACGCCAGTGTACTTGGAATTGACAGGGATAAACTTTGAACGGTTGTGATTCACTCTTTCATTCAGATCTTGCACAAGACAAAAAAAAGAAAAAAACACAGGTAGGCTTGAAATATCAGGCGAAACCATCTGCAAAGCTTTTGTTTAGACTTTTACTGGTCCGCTTTTATTACCGCTTCCCAAAAATCGTTTTTTTCTTTGATCTTTGCTACAGTGATACAACTACTGTAAAAAGCAACTGCAGTGAAGTCATGCTCTTTCTGTTCCCCTTCAACTCCCTTTTTGCATTCGTCAAAAAAAGTGCCGCTCAGGGATCACGACACGGATCAGTCTTGAGATACAAAATAGAAAAACTATATAAATACAAGCAAAAGTCTCAGACGTAGGAGAGGAGAAACGAAATGCCTGGTGACGCGGTCGACTTCTTTGCTTTCATCTATTCTCGGTTGTCATGTTTTATTGTCACAATACTAATGTACAACAAAATTGTGAGATCAATTGTGAGACGGTCGTGTATGAACAGGTTACAGCAACAGTTTTACAAACAATAGGGAAAATGTTTCTCCATGCACTCTGTCTCACAGTTCCTTCGCCATCAACATTATTGAGTTACTTTTCAAAATAAAAATCAGTCAATTAAAATTGAAAACTCAAACTATCCTCTTGCCTTTCTGGCTAAGCAGCTAGGCGTTGTAGCAGCTCTGGCATCAAGTTAATGGAACGGCGGACCAACTTATGCAAATACTCGCTAACATCTTCACTGCCGACGCGTGTGTGTGCGTCACATTCTCAGACGGAGTGCAGTGTGTAATTTGATCCCCAGGGTCAACAATGTAAGACTGAATGTACAGTATGTACTAGATGCATTATTGAAAGAGAAACTGTTGAATTATACACCACTGTACCATTGAAAAAAAATGAATTATTTTCAAAGGCCAGTGAAGGTTTTATTTGTGAGATTCTGTAGTGAGCCACCAGGATTTTCTTTTAGGTTTTTTGAACATTGTGCTTTTTTGAATTCAAAATGTGTCAAAAACCCTCCTTTGGTTTTAAATGTATGTACAAAAAAGGTCAAAAACTTCTGCCCACATTTTGTGTAATTGAATAAATAAAAAACACATTACCCCCCAGAAAATGAGAATTTCTATGTATAATCGAGCAGCATGCTGCATCTGCAGGAGAAATAATGGACGAGCGTAATCACAGAGGAAAATTTATAATGTGAGAACACAGACGATGAGCCAAAGATGAATTCACGGGCTCTTTGGGAGGCGTGCATGGCTGCTGATATGTTTTTTCTCATGCGCGACTTCACACCCTCGGGATGGTGATTGTGCTTGCTAATAGATTCCCCTGAGAGCTTCTTCTCACCATAAAATACTGTTAGAATGTGACCCATTCAATGCAACTTCCAAACTTCTGTGTTGCTGCAGCAGCGTCTGATTGAATCAGCCTGGACACACGTGTGCACTTGGATATGCAGTCGCTGGAGTCAACAACCAGATTACGTCGCAAAAGTTATCAAATATGTCTGGGCATGTATTTTCATCACATCACTTTCAAATTTTTACCTTTTTTATAGAGTGATGCAGCACTGGAGTATTCATCAGTGCTCTATTTCTCTGGATTCTTTTGTTAACATTTTGTTAACAACGCTTTTCACACATCCCATGGTTCTATAGATGACACCGACTTAATCACCATCAGTGTGAGGACTCAACACAGTCACAATTCAGAATGTGTGTAGCTGGTACTGAAAGAAAAAGGGGAAAGGGAAAAAATACATCTGTCCTATAGAAGTATAGAAATAGAAGAAGCGGAATACAGTCAACTGTCCAACCCGGTTTACAAGCAGTAAAGCTCAAACTAATTGCAAAAAGTATGAATCTGACATTTACACTAACTGGCCGCTGTATTGGGTAAAATGTTTAACCTGCTTGTTACCACACATAGCTAGTCAGCCAATCAAAAACAGCATCAATTCAGTGCATTTAGTTCTGACATTCTGAGAGATTTATTTTTATTTTACTCAGCTGGGATTTTCACACTACCACAACCATCGTTATGTTTAACAGAGGAAGGGAGTGGGTTGGGGGTCGGGGCTGAGCGAACATGCAGCGAGTCAGCGGCAGCTCTGTGGAGGGTAATGCCTTATTGGGACCAGGGGTCAGAGGTCAGAATTGGACAGACTAGTTGGAGACCATGGGAAGGTCCCTGGTTGCAACCAAGGTCTGCCGAGCAGTGCCTCTTCACGTGTGTCTAACCTTGAAACAATGTGTGTACAGTACACACACACACATCAGCCACTTACCCAGTACTAGCAAAGCTGACAAAGTGGACAGCGAGTGTAAGTCAAATATTCTTTTGTCCCTCAAAATTATTGTCTTGCCGTCTAGTCTTCAACATTGATATGCCTCAGTGTCCTCTGATGTTCACCCACACTCCCTCTCCTGTCGACTCGCCGCTCTGTCTCCATAACCACTGGCTGAAAACCTGCCGATGATTTTCCATATTGGAAAAAAAACAGATATCTTTTTTTGCGTGAGATTAATCCCTTTTCGGTGTGACAATTTGTCCCTGAACAAGATGAATGGAGGTGAAAAGCTGGGCACTTCATTAAAGGAGCTGGATGAGTTTACAAGAGTGCTTTAAGTGTGTCCTCTACTTCAGGGGCAAAGCCTCAACACACCAGGCCACTGCGCTGGCTGCTGCTGCTGCTGCTGCGCCCAAGAAAAGAGACTGTGCAGAGCGAAAAAAACAAAAGGGAAAAGAATCTTTAAAATCCATAGGTGCCCCGGTGTGAGTCAATAATATAATGTAATGTTGGATTTTCCATGTCCTTATTTACGTTCAATGTGTTTTCCACCGACTGCCAATCAGAAATACAATACCTTTTTTTTTTTTTTTTTTTAACACTTTCAGTGAAACGCATCCAAAAATAACCTGTGTTCCTCAGTCAGATTTGGGCACCGCCTGTGATATTCTCTTAGTGTAGTTTTGCGCGTCTCCACTTCAGACACGCGCCTTTCATCCTCATGTGGCATCATTAGCTCAATAGATGTCCCCGGTGCAATGCAGCCGGAGAAGAAGACGGAGGCAGACCTTGTCGTCACTGTCCCATTGCAGAAAATTGGAGGCAGATTAGTGAAGTGCAGTCTGAAGCTCCTAATCAAGTGCTTCCTTAATGCGGTATTAGATTACAAAATTTTCTGCTTTTTTTTTTTTTTGTTGCCTTTTTTCTTTTTTTTTTAGCTTGGCAGTTTGCGATCAGATTCAATGAACCCCCTTTTTAAAATTCCCAAATAAATAGAGAATTTACACTTGCTGCTTGCACTATCGTCCATCGACTTTTCCTCACAGTGTCAGGTGCACGGTGTCACGGTGCAGGGTGGAGGTTATCTCAACTCTTCAATTAGCTGCATATATGTGCATGCACACACACACACATTCCAAAAGCATTGGTTATCATCAGAATGGCAGGGATGTACTGTGCATTGTCCCTGGAAATTCCTAATGGAAGCTGCAGAAGCAGAACTTGCCGTGATGTTTTCAGTGCTTCAGGTGACAAAGTTAACGCGAGTTCAATTCCCAAAATGAGTCGCTTACACTTTTCATATCGCACCCTTGTGGTTCTACTGGCCAAGTTAAATGCACAAGTCCAAGAAATTCAGAGGTCACCGTGCCGTGCGATTGGGCACACTTTGCTGACTACCAGTGACGAGTGCAGGCCTCTTTAGGGGTGAGGGTGCCATTTTTAGAGGTACAGACAAAGACAGAGGTCCCTTATGCATTTTCTATCATGGTCTTAAAGGCTCCATTTAGTCTTTCTCATACAAGCCAAAACAACAAGAATGTCTTTCAGAAACATTTTCAGGCTGAGAATTGTAAATGGAAGTTTATTGTGTGTCAGTATTGGCCCTTGTGTAAATCCCACAGTGCATGTTGGTTCGATTCAGTCTTCCGATTCAGAGTCTTTGGAATTCCAGCCAAAGTGAGAGAACAAGACGGTCCACTCCGCTGCTCAGAAAAAAGCAGGGAGCAGCAAAAGGTCAGCCATCGACATGTGGCTTCCACTTGAGAAAATGGAAGTCGAATTTGAATCTTGAAGCATTTTATAAATGCAGTACTTTTTTGAAACAAACAAAAAAAGGGGGCCTTCCTAATGAGCAGAGAGTGAAGCAGGTGCAGCAGCAACCCCTGAGCTCCATCTGAGCACATCACCGCCACGTCAAGGTGAATCAAACGCAGCGTGTAATGACGCGGCTCGTACAACACAGGCGAGATTCAGACAACACGCTCTCAGACAAGCAGCTGCCTGTAGTCAACACATACTTTGTCAGTACAGCGCACTATTTTAATTAGGTTTTTTTTTTTTTAAACCACCATCTGTCAGTTGTGTTTTTCCAGCTTCTATTTATGGATTTACATTTTATTTACATTTGGTGCCTAATTAAATCTCCCCTAATGATGATGTCAGAGTCCAACCTCGGAGTTGGCCCCAGATCAACAGTGTGCACAGGCATCCGGGGATTCTTCCCCATGGAGTGCTCCCCTTTTAATTCCAGGATTTGATATCTGCTCCCGGCCTCAAGAGCCCGTGTGCTTCCTCAGAGTGTTGGTATTCTGTTAATTAAGCCTTATGTGTTGGTCCACGCCTGCTTCTGGCGTCTTCATTTTCCACTTTTTTTTTTTTTTTTTCAAAGAGCCGATGTTGTAGAACGCAACACTGTAAGTTCCACATTAATTTGTATGATCACTGTTTCCATGACGGGACGCCGTTGTAAAATAGACAGTCGCACGTTTCCTGTGATGACAATTTAGTCCATGTAGCAGTCATAACACGGCTAATTAACAAAAGCCTTTTTAAAAATGTCCTTCAGTTGTACATATTGAATGTTTTAAATCATTGTTACACTCATTGGAAAGTTAAAGTTAAAGATCAAAATGGATCAGTAAGTCCATTTCAAACTGTAGTCTATGCTATGATGACAACAACAACAGTACAAACACATATTGCTCGTAGTATTTCTTATTTTCAGTCACAGTAAATCCCATATTCAAATGTATTTACATAAACACTGTGTTTATTAGAAACTACAAACATCACTTCCCCTCCGCTCCACAAGGTGGTCTCAGTTCTTCCTGCAAATCACTACCTGCCCTATAAATGGGGACAAGGACTACCTCATTCATTCCTATAAATGGGGACGGGGTCTGCTGGAGCCTATCCCAGCTGTCTTAGGGCGAAGGCAGGGTGACACCCTGGACAAGGACATAGAGACAGACAACCATTCACACTCTGCCTAGAGTGTTCAATTGACCTCACATGCAAACAATTGAGCATGCAAACTCCACCAGAAAGGTGGTGTATGCTGTGTGTCTTTTGTTTTACAATGTCGCCCTGTGTGTCTTTTGTTTTTACAATTTAAGTTGCTTCACCCCTTTTTATTAGGATAACATTCATGGATTCAAAGATGTTTATGGTGAATTTAATTTGAAGTTTGATCAATGAATCATTTAACTTTTATTTGACAGAAATGCTCATTTATTTTCTTTAGAACCATTGGCGTACATTATTTGGCACTTCATCCAGCAGACAGATCCTTAAACTTCACAAAGGCGGAAAATAAACAGATTAAATCCAACTTTGTATCCTGTGTGGGCAGTGTGGCTCCAGTAAGGACCTCAGTATGATGTCTTTTCATAAAGAGTCCTCAAGTGTCCTTACCTGGTTGTTTCGTACACATTACATATTCACCACCCGAGGCCTTGACCAGCGTCTCTGCTGGAACTATCTGCACATAAAAAGATGTGCAAACTCAATCAGAGCATGTGTAAAACACAGCACCTTCCGAGCTCACCCCTCTGTCTAGTGTAGTCACGCCACAGAACTCTTAACAAAGCAGCTGTTTTATGGGTGCCCAGCCGAGTAGGAAATGTCAGAGAGAAGGAGAAAAAGAGACCGCTGTAATAAAATACATACTTTCCTCACTTTTCAGCTGCCGGAGATGTAAACCATTCACACTGACTGAGTGCACTTACTTAGTCATGGACAGTTTGTGTTGTTGTCTCTTATATGTTTTAATATGGCAACATGAAAACGCAAAAGCCAGTTCCTATTTATACAAGTCTCGTTTGGTCTTTTGCACCATTGTTGGTCTGTAAGGGAAAAAAAAGGTGACTTTATCATTGTGACTCAAAGTATTTAATCCACATTGTAGTATTGGCTACTTGTTGCTAAAAGAGGTCACATATGTACATTTATTGAATCTCATCCCGGCAGTTTTGGGGAGTGAAAATGATTGTTGAACTCAATGAATGATTCATTGATTGATTAACAAGTTGCGTCTGTAAAACTGGAGCCGCTTGACTGCTATTGGACGCCAGTCTGTTTTTTTATTTTGTTTTTTTCGGAATTTCGGAGTTGTTTGCCACGTCTCACCATCCGTCATTCAACGTGGGAGACTGTCACTCTTTGATGCGGATCATCCAGACATGACAGCGTCTGAAAAGTTCTGCATCTGCACATTTCACGGTTCAGATGCCTCCTGTAATTGCGGCAGCCAATCAGCCTGGACTCGATGTGAGTCGCAACTGCGCAGAGTGAATAAAGACGGCGAGCGATTAAACAGGCTGTTCAATATTCAATTGTTGAATCGGCATCTACTTGCGAGCGTGGGATCATACCTCACTTAGTTGTTGTGTGAATCACCCCATTTTATTCTGCTTCATTTGTTAAAAAATTAGCCGCTGCTGTAGTGATACTGTGTTTTGATAAGCAAATCCTCTGCAGTTTCACCCTGGGACGGATTGTGTTTGCCTCGTTTGTCAGTTGCATCGAGTTTTGGCCAGTTTTGTAGTCTCGATAGATTCCCAAATGATATAATACACGGCAGTTTGGTAGACTTGTCCTCAGTGAGTGTTTCTGGCTCAGGAAAAAAAAGAAATGGTGCAGTTAATCACTGCGTCATTGCTTAAAGTTTAAAAAACAAACAAAAAACAAAAAACGGGGGCGTAGATAGAAAAGTCTATTTAATAAAAGTTCTTGAATTACCAGCAGTTATTTTTGAATAAAGAAAATGGGAAAAAGTTTTTTTTTTTAAATGAATTAGCAGTTTGTGCAAAACAAACAAGAAAAAGTAACAATATAGTGAATTGAACTGATGCAAATGGTTTAATTTAATGTAATTGGTGCATCAATGAATGAGCCGCTCTCCATACAGTAAGTCAAATGTTCCGTCTTTGTCTTTCATTGCAACTGCGGAGAAAATGCTTTGTAAATATTTCATATTCAGCAAACCCCCACCCCTGTCAAGTGGCGCCATCCTTCACAAACCTTAACAGCCGCGCAGCTGTTGTGTGAAAACCTTAAAGAAATCGTCTAAGTGGAACTTGCACTGCTGGGACGTATTCCAGGCAATTTCACGAAGTAGAGTGTGTCAAGGGAACCTGCAAAGCTCTTACTCAAAATGTCCTGCTCAGGGGGGATCAGTGGTGTGTGCTGGTGGAAGGTGGGGCACAGAAAACCCCCCAAAAAACTTCGAAACAAGCCTGCCAAGGTCAAATAGCTCTGCTCACATACTGTATGCTCTTGTTCTCACTTAGTGTGGACAGAGGCGCAGGTTTAGGGAGCTTCCAATACAGAGTAAACAGCAGTCAGGAACAGTGCGTTATTGATGAGAGTCTACAGCAAGAGGAGCTATGTGCCTCTAGACCAGACATGGGCAAACTACGCCCATATATGGCCCGTTAAGCTGATTAAACTCTCCCACCAAACTTGAAGAAATGGTATTAATGGTAGGTTAGTAATAAAATAGCTGTATGTCATCTATTTTTCAGTGTTTCAAGAGTCATTTCAAACAAGAGCTGAATACCGTGGGGCTTCAAAGACACATATTTTGTCGTAACACTTGTTGTCATTGAAGCCCTTGTTATCTACATATCCAGTGATATATTTTTTCCTCCTTCGAGGTGGGTCACCAAACCACTCCATCCATCTGCTCCTGCTCCGGCCACGCTGTTAAATGTTTTAACCCATTGTGGTCCACGAGCCAAAAAGTTTGTCCACCTGAAGCCTCATTTCTGTTATTTATAGATGATAAACTGAGTTATCACTGTGTTATATTGTAAAGTAATAGTTTTAACCAAATCCACCAAACCAAGATCTTTTTCGCTATCAGCATAATTAAGGAGCCTTGTTGCGGCCATTTCCATATTTGATCAATTCATTTTGGTCCAACAATAAATGTCTGACTACTTCCAACAATAAACAAGATTTGTTCGGGCTAAAAAAAAATAAATCCTACTTTTCTCTCCCTCAGCCTGAAGAGGCTGTTTTGGCTCCACCTGTGGCTCGAGGTACAGATCTCTCCCTTGTGATTGGCCAGCTGCTCACCGACAGCATTAGCTGTCTGGGAAGTGATGATTACTAGCTCACATGCACTGACACCTCGCCCACATTTTTTTTTTTTTTTTAAAGGAGAGGTGTTACGATGATAATCAGCTCGACTACTTCCATAGAAAGCCCAAAATCCGGACAGTTCGGAGTAGAAATGCGCAAGTTGTCATTTTTCGTACTTGGAGTGTTAGTTGACATTCCAGTAATGCAAAAATACATTGAAGAACTGTAAAAGTTAATAATAGGAACCTTTAACAAAGAAATGCTGTGAATATGTCCAGTTCTATATCTATATCGTAATTTATTATAATGAGATACAAAACACCAAGGTATTGCTATTATTAAACAAATGGCAGGTGTGTGTTTGTGCGCTGCAGTGTTTCACGCATCTCGGCTTAACACATTACGTAAGCGCCTCTAGATGTGACCGTAAAATCTGTAAAATGACTTCATTGTCGCTAAACAAACTGAACGCTGCCACTTCTGCCACGTCCGTTTGGTTCTTTCTTCATCGCCCCAGCGTAGAAATCCTTTCCGAGGTGCATTTACTCGGTGCCATTCTTTCTGAGTCGACATGCAAATGAAGTATTTCATCTGCTGCAGAGCCGCATTTCAAGTCCCGCGGTCCATTTCCAAGGTAAACTGAGCAGCAGGAGAGAGATCGCAGTCTTGACGGATTCAGCGAGACAGCGGTGCTTGAACTCATGCTAATTTCGAGTCGTCATTTCAACCATGTGGACTCTTTTTCACCTGTATTGAAAGGTAGCATTGTTACAACCACCACTGCTAGCCCTGCTGCTTCTAGTCAAGATGCTGCACGTTCTGTATTGTCTAAGCTGACGGATTCCATCATACAACTAACACACAAATATGAATCTGATTGTTTGTTGCAAGCAACCACCGCATGGCCAAGGTGATAGTTGAATCATTCTGTTTAACAATGAGTTCAGTCTAGAGAATAAACACATTCTCTGGTATTTCACTCATGCCACTGGCTTAAACATGTTTTTTTATACTTGTATATACTCCCCTGTCATTTGTTGCTGCCCTGGAGACATATATTCACATATATTATCATTATGCAGTCACGCAATGCATTGTGGGAGATGGGGCTACAGTGCATGCAAAGTGTTTTCTCCCAGTTTGGTGTGACATGTTGGCATGCTGCACACAACATACTGTCTTTCTGTGGTAAAATCAGTGCAGACTGTCAGTGCAGAAGGTGCAGTTTATTTATTTTTATTCAAGCATCAGAGTTGTGGAGGTCAAGCCTAACTTCTGACCAACATTTTTTTTCTGCTTTGCAGAGAATCAGGGGGTTTCTCTAACCTGCAGCTGCAGAAATGTTATCTCTAACACAAACTCTAGATCTTGGTTTTAAGATTAAATGCGACACAAACTAAATTCACCCTGCTTTGCTTAACTGAGGTGTGTTCACGTGCAGGTGTATGTGTTGTCCTTGATGAGGTGCACTTTCCTTTTTCTTCTGGTATGTGTGTGTGTCTTTGTGTGTGTGTGTGCGTTTCACAGCAGATTGCACGCATAACAATGTTGTCATAAAGATGATGATTGTGATCAACAGCAGATGGGTCTGGACGTTTGTAAGTGATGCTTCATTCAAGTGGAAAGTATTGTGCCTGCAGTGACCTACCGAAGCCCAGTGGACCAATCAGAGAGGTTGAATTCTGTTTTGTTTCTGACACATTACAGTTGCTACAGAAGTCTTTTGGCTTCAGGTAGATATCCTGCTTCCCTTTATGTTCCCTTTTTTTCCCCCGTTCTGACACCTTTACAACTTACATTTTTTGTAAGACGTGCGGCATGAAGGCAGTGTTTCAAATCACTTCAAGCAGCGTCACTAATGTCTTGGCGTGTGCGTTGGGGTGTAACAAGCAAAGTGTTTGAACCTCGTAGAACTGCTCGTGTTGGCACATCTTACTGTCTGGCATATCTACCATTAAAATGGGAGAAAAGAAACATCAGTCGAGCTTTAAGATGAGGGTTTTTTTCCTACTAGGTTTCAAGCCAATGTGAAGGAACTTGATTTTTGTCGCGCATTGCTCAACATTCAGTTCTAAGCAAGCGTTTTTAATGAACACAAGGCTGCCTGAGAATAATACAGCATTTGTAATTCTAACTTTTTTTCTGTAAAGTCCACTTCACAGTCCAAGGAGAAAGTACATAAAGAAGTCTGCTCTAACTGTGGTCATGGCTGGATTGCAGCAGGTCACATTTACAATGCGTTTTCCTCGCAAGGTTGGATTTGAGCTGATTTAACTCACGCTCAGTCTGATCTATTTCTGTTTTCTGTAATTTTCTGTGTTGGTGGAGGAGGATGAATGGTTAGATGAACAAATAGTAATCCCTTTTTCCATTATCATTACTGTCAATTAGGCCCAAGTAATTTTGTAGAATATTGAATATTTTTGTGCGACTGCATCCCTATTGTGTAATGTTATTGTTAAGATAAGATAAGATAAGATAAACTTGACTAATCCCAACAGAAATTCTCATGCCAGATTGCTCCCAAGTCACAGAAACAATGTAATATGGCAGCAATAGGACATAGAATAAAGTAAAATAAATTAAAACTCGTGTAAAAATAAGTGACAGAGTGAAAACTGAAACTTCAATTGCACATTACCAGAAGAGATATTGCCCATTGTTATCAATGTTATTATTTTCAGTGTTCAAAGTGCTTTAGAAATACAATTGAAAACCACAGAAATATCATTTTTAAACAATGCAGTCATTTCATATTGAGAATACAACGTTACTATTTGGAGTGCCAAGTTTACTGAACAATGTTCTGTTCTTCTATTTCTTGCAAACTGATCAATCGGACACTTTGTTAGTGATCTGCTAGCCTGGAGCTCTGTGTGTTTAGGGCTCCCTGCAGGAGCTCACCCTCGTCGCTGCCAATGGCCAAGGAGCCCAAAGAATATGAAGGTTGTATTAAAGATCCAGTCTGCCCCGTCTCGTCGCCAGTTGTTTTTCTTTATTCCCATATTGACGCAGTTTTAAACAAAGCGCTGCTGCTCCGCCAGATTTCCAGACCCCCCAGCCGCCTCTCCCGCCTCCCTTCTGTTCTTTTCCCGCTTGCTTTCACTGGGGCCTAATTACGTGGTGGACAGAGTAATCGATACTGGAGAGACTGAAAGTCCCCAACAGGCAGCTAGAGGACCCTCTTAACTCTCCTCGGTCGACCCTTCTCATACTTACACTTACACAGCAGTGAGTCATCCTGACTTTTCGCAGACATTAGACCTCGGCTTGACTATTCCCACAGCGCAAACAGAGGAAGTGCATTATGCTTTACCCCGGGGCAGGGCAAATAGACGTTGCAATAAAAGCCACGGAGGGGGTCGAGGGGGCATGTGAGTCTCCAGTGTTGTCGCTGTTCACAGGGTAAAGCACAATAAATTAGGACAAACATCTATTTTTAATATTGTATATCTACGCACCTTGCTGCTTGCCATGTAAACGGGAAATAATACATGAGAGCTCGTGCAATAATATATGTGTGTTATTGTTGACATGACAATGACGTTGGGCCAACAGTGTTAAACTGACAATGCAGTAGAAGTATCTGCAGCTCAGTGGGCATGTGGCCATGTCGCAAACAGTGTCGTCGTCGCTGATTGTCTCTCAAAGTTCTCTGCTTTTCATGACGGGCTGCAGTGGAGCAGCTTTGAATGATGAAGTAGCAGAAAACTCCATATTTATCAGATCTGTCGATGGCTTTGTCACTTTGTTTGGACCTTCCACATGTTTGGGAGGAGGCGGCAACAAAGTGGCCGAACTCCTGGCCACTAACGCAGCAGAGCTGTCGGTGTGACAGAAGTAGCGCTAAATATAATTTGCTGGCAATATCCTTGCAACAATTAAACAGATATTTAATCAACATGGTCTTAGCCGGAAAGCTTTTTTAATCCCTCCGCTGTTTACACTCATTTCACCGCTGTGAGTTTGTATGAAAATGTGTGACGGTGTTTTCCAAAGCCACAGTGCTAGTACAGATAAATCAGCCTCTGTTTAAACATGTCTGTGTTATTGCACTCCTGTTAAGGCACAATTACTACTTGATTTTTAAGCTTAAGAAGAAGTACGGATTAGACTTGAACTCTGCTTTGGTTGGTCGTCCAGCCTCATGTTGCTCATGATACCGACATTCATTAGAATGGAATGAATTTGAGGCCAATTAGTTAAAACCCCACAAAAGCCAATTTTGCAGCACAAACGTGCAACTTGAGGAGACATCTTCCCCCTGATATACAACACACTCACAACCTGCCCGCACTTTTTATCTAAGTCTATCAAAATACAATCATGGGCAAACGCTGAGCCGGGCCATAATTATTAATATCTCAGCTTTCATGTGTTGCCTCACAAATCAAATCATCGCATATTCGTCAGCGCCGCGGGAATCTATTTTCAGCCCGAGTGGATGGAGACCAAGAGAGCCTGTGTAGCTGATAGCGGACAGACTCCCTTTACATCTGGCTGCGGTACAGCCCCCTTCTCCCGCTGTCTCCGCTCTGGCCACGTCTTGAAGGCTGAACATGGGTGTCCTGACACAACAGGATGAGAGGAGAGCACAAAGCCGCAGCTAATTAAAGCCAGCAAACTTCAGCGGCCTTGTCTCGCTCTCATTGACCTTTATCAAAACACTGGCATTCATGTCGCGCAAATGCTGGCACGCCGGGGCCGGGAGAGGCGCCGGGGAAGGAGGTAAACAAACACGGCCTCATTAGATTGCACCAGAGAGCGTCCTATCACCTTGGTAATCTTGTGATGCTTAAGAATTTTTCACAGTACAACCCGCCACGCCAACCCAGAGCCACCAGGGGTTTTGCGGCTGCAGACGGGTTAATGGAGGCGCCTCCGACGCCGCTATATTGCACGTCAAATTTCATAGCGGTCAATAACACAGCGCAGAGTAATCAAACTGTTTAGAGCACATAATTACATGACCTTCATATCTGATCAGCTTTCACTCTGATAGGTTTTTTTTTCTTATTCTCTTATATCTTTTTATGACTTCATCTCTCCCTCGTCAGCGGGAGGCCTGTCAACACCAGAGGCATCCTCATGCTGTTGAACCTGCCAAAATTTTTCATTTCACCAAGTGTCCAGTCTTTGGCAGTTGCTGTGGCTTCTGTAGTACTGTGTGGATTCTCGGTCATCCTGCCTGGTCAAACTGATTTGGTGAAAGTAACAGGGCAAGGCAGATGGATCGTTTTCACAATGGTTAAGATTGCTGACTGAACTCCCTGAACATTTGAAAATTCTCATTTTTTTTTTTTTTTTTTTAGTCAACTGTTTTTGTATTTCTTTTCCCCAGTCCTCCTCATTAAAAGAAGGACTATACTAAATGTGTGACCTTGACATGTGGTGTATATTTTAAGAGATTTTTTATTAGAGTGAGGCCCTCCTTAAAATATGCCATATTGCTAAAATATGGCAACTGAATTACATTAAGAGAAGTATGGGTGCAATATATGGTGAGCTCACAGCTGTGTATGTGGAATCGTGGCTCACTGCAGATATCGGCAACAGAAAGGACAACAGCTGCTCAGTGTGAATTGCAATACGTGAAAAATAAATGAAAATATCTTTATCAGAAGCAACAACTGCAGTAAACGCAGCAATATCAAATGTTGTTGGCATTTACAGGATTAATTACATACATTTTTTGCAGAGTGATGCTTAAATCACCTACTTTCTACTAGAAAAGCATTTATTGGTTGCTTTCAAAACTCAAGTTGCCATGAAATCCCACTGGACCTTAAATGTAAATAAAGTGCTTTAATGTCTTCTGGATGATTAGTTCCAGATGAAAAAAAAATAAAAAATCAAACACAGCTGCCAAACCCAACAAATGACTCTTTAATTCACTTGAGTTCAACTCAAAAGCACAGTGACACATGTCGTCTCTCTCTGGAGAGATCACTCCTTCTTTAATGATGTGGTTGTTTTTATGACCATTCCTGCATACATCCCAAATAACAACAAAATCCATGAAAGATCTTTCATCTTTCATGGATGAAAACAAAGTTAAATGATGCAAATAGTGACATTCTTTAATTGATTTCAAATCAACTCATCTGTATTACAGGATCTAAGATGACACAAAGCATTGTACCAGTTATAATTAGAGGAGGAGACTGCTGTTTCAGTCCCAAGCTGCAAAAAGGGGAGCAGACTTGTGTTATGGATGAACGATAAACGGCGAATGACGAAGTGAACGACATCTGCGCTGGACACAGATGAAAACCCCAGCCGGAGGTTGACCTGGCAATAAGCAGACTGCAGGATAAAGAATCCCTGCAAAGGGATTTCTCCTGGCGCTTCCAGTTTCCCGCTGGGATCACCACCAGCGCGAGCCCACACCCTGACATTGCGATGTGGTTCGGTAGTGCTCACAGTGCGCTCCTCATTTAGCTAACCATTCCCCAGGAGGAGGAGGAGGAGTTAAAGGCCGCGTCAGAGAGGAAGAGGCTGTAGTGGTCGGACTTTGCTGATTAGTACATTGAGATGTGATGGGAGTGAAGAGAGCAGATAGAAGTGGCTCCTGGCTTCGGGTGAAGAGGAGGAGCAAGTGCCGGCGCCAGTGCCCTCCACCAGGAGGCGCTCCGGGTTCAAAGCATCCAAATCTCGATGATTGGTGGCACCTGGCCTCACCTACCTGCACCATCAGCACGGGGAACTCCCCACGGCTACATCTCGATTGGTGTAATATCTTCTCATTTGGGTCACACATACCCTAGCCATATCCACACCCATCCATTTAGATCACCGCTGTGTGTTTCTCCTCAACATAAAACTCAGAGCTCCACAGTGTTGAATATTGCATCCCCTCCTCTATCTGAGTGGCTATCCATTTATTTCTAAGTCAGGACTCTATCTGAGGCTCAAGCGCGCAGCAGAGCCAAACATAAATAAATGATACGCCTTGGGCAGTTTGGAGTATACATTTCACGCTTGCATGACCGAATTGTAGGTTGTTACGGGGCGCAGCCGGAGGAAGGGCTCGTAAACACGGGCCAACATGCAAATTTAACACGGGAATGTCCCGATTGGCCTTGGTTGTGTAAAATCCCGGAGTGCCCTCGCTGCAAGGTGAAACTAAGGGAACAGCTCCTGATGTGACTATTATACATAATGCTAATTTGCCCACTCAGTATGGTAATTACAATCAGTCAGTTATTAGAAAACTTTTTGTGAAATGAACATATGACAGAAGTAACTGCCTTCACCATAATAGTTTATTCCGCATAGATTCCCAATACTGTTGATATTGTTTTCGAAGCCACTGGTGCCTGATGAACATACAAGACACCAGGCAATTATTTTAAGAGAACAAAAGCAACAGAAAACCTCTAACAGCGAAACAGCAAACCTCTTTGAAGAGCGTCTGTGCAGTAGGTGTTGAGGTTCAGGGTTATTTACAGCTTTGGTGAGAATAAACAAAACAAAATATCAATATAATGACTCACCCGCGGTTTGATTATTCAGTGGAAAAGGCTTATGGGATAAAGGTCCCCAGAGTGCGGCGACTGACAGGAGGAGGCAGCGTGTGAGCTGTGTTCCCACTCATGGAGTTCAGGCAGCCGAGGGAGTGAATTGCAGTTATAGCTCCTCAGCCGTACGGCTCCCTGGGCACCTCAGCCTAGACGTCGCTCTGACCCCGGCCAGCCCTCACACAAGTTTAGCCATGGGGATGAGATAACTCACGTCAGAGGGAGAGAGAGAGGGGCAGAGAGGGAAAAAAGGAGACAACAAACTCTGTGTCACAGCAAAGTTTTAGTCATTCTCTTCAAGCTCTGAAAGTGATACTTCTGAGAAATCCCGGCAAGCCGAGTCTTCTCTCCGTTTGCCTTCCCAGCTGCATGTTCCGGCTTTCCATCGCATCTCCCGGCGGCCCTGTTGGATCGACTCTTCCTTCGCTTCCACGTCAGCCCAAATAACAACTTTCCCTGCTTTTGTTCAAGCTGAAATAGGCACCTGGAGCTTCTGCATTTTCCAACGAGCAAACCCGAACCCAAAGGTTTGCCTCGCTGCCTGAGATTGAGACAGGCCGCGTGTTATCACTGGAGTGGTTTTAGTCATTTTTCTTGGATCGTGTTTTCAATGCGAGTAGACGGCATTGGTTTTTATGGTTGTTTGTTTCCCCAAGAATACAATGAACAAACAAAGATTGAAGCAAAACAGCGTGCAGGCACCACCGAGATACGGAGCTTTCATACATTTCATACATAGTGTATGCTATGTGCGCCAACGTGCTCTCGCCGAGTCTTTCATCTGCGGTCTGACGGCAGCACCCAGAGCCCCGTCAGCATCAAACGCTCATTTGAAATGAAAAAAGGGTGAAAAAAAACCACAAGACCCTTGTTTGGTTTAATTGAGCATTACACTCTCAAGGACACTGACCTACAAAACTGTATAGCAGGAGAAACATAAATGGGCTGTATTGTAAAGTATTCACAAAGGCTCAAATACACAGAGTGGTGCGTTTGATGAGGTTCAGCGGCTGTCCTTCCTAATTTCATGGGGATAACGCTTAAAAGAACTCTTTGGTTGTTGCGGACGAGTCCTAACTTGCTGCCCGGGCTTTGACCTCCACCTGCAGATGTTTTCCCACTTTCTCGGCTCTGCCGTTCCGTCACTGCCGCCGTCGGGTGTGATTTTTCACTGGAAAATGAAGGCTCGATTTACGGCACCACGGAAGCATGTCAGCTAATGTGGAACCAAAGCAGGAAGCAGCATTTTTCTCTCAGGTGACAAATGGCCGTGGCAAGCCGCTCTTGTGCGTGAGAGTGAGAAACAACAACAAACCAGGGCTGTGTAAGCTATATCAAGACAAGGCACGTATGGTTTGAACGCCTCTTAATTACTGAACAACATGACTTCAAATAATTGGCAAATACAATTGTTTGTATTAGCGTCACACCTTAATGATTTAGTCATAGCTAGCCAGGCTGCTAGCAGCCATGCCACTCACACTGAGTGCAGCAGCACAAGCTGGAAATGCTATAGTGGAAGATAAAGCTAAACAGCTCCTTTATTTAGATTTAAAAAATAATTTACAAAATCCTCCAATTTGCAAAAAAGTACAAGCTATGATTTAAGAATGTATGCATCCTCATTCATTTGCACAAAGTCACGTTTTTTTTATCAACATTTAAAATTCTCTTGACAAATTATAGAAACTCAGTTTTTAAGATTGCAGCGCTTTTTGCAGCGACTTTACGGCCGTAATGGCCGACACCTTTGTGTCGAATCCACAAAGGTTTTATTGTTAATAATATGCAGGCGCAAAAATTCCCAGAAATGAGGCACCAGAGGAGTCACAAGCATAAATTTAGATTTTTCATTTTGCGCGAAATTACTATTTTAAAATCAGTCTGGAGCAGCCCTGCCACTACCTGTGTGTCAGCGCATTTTCCGCTGCTTTTCACCTTTACGCCCGCTCTGTGGAAAGGACGCAGTGTTTTTGGTGCTATTTGCATGGATTTTCTGGCGTAAAATCCGGGCAATCGCTTTGTGGATCTGGCCCAATGTCTTCCTTCCCGTCTCAGGTTTCTGTCACCCCGCCCCCTTCCACTGTGGCTTCAGGCCGCTGGACTGCAGATGGCATGCCTGAAATCTTTTTGAATTGTCCTATTCATTCAGGCCCGTAGGGCTTAACAATCAAAAGTCACGCCTTTGAGTTCGATCACACGGCGGCGTGAAAACCTGTGCGCACCGTCGCTTTGATAGGAGTTGGAACCTCTCGCCAAGTGCAACTCGATATCTTCATCTTGGAAGTCGATCCCAGTCTCGCAAGGCATCCACCCCGGCGGACGGGAATCGAGGAAGCTTTTAAGCGAGCTTTCAGGCGGAGCCGGCGCGTCTCTTTGTGTCCCTCACGTCAACTCGACAGGAATTCAATAATTGTGGGCTCTCATTAGGTGACGGCAATTTGGCGGCCGGAGCGTTTCGGAAGGGGGCAGGTCTGCAGCGGGGGGCCCTGAGCGCATCAAGTCTGGAGAGCAGCAGCGGCAGCTATTGTTCATGCAGCACCTCACCTTGGTGCCCTGCGTTTCACCATTCTTATTCAGAGGGAGACCTTCTCATAGCTGCCGCCGCTCCCATCCCCTCGCTTTGCCACTGACGGGGAAGGGAAAAAAAAAAAGGGGGAGAGGAAATCAATGAGAGCGAGGATCAATACGAGCCCTTCATCGCCGAGCCCCATTTGCTCCTTTTTAAAAAGATGATGTAAAGTTCAGCAGCAGAATAATAGCTGTCTGACATCACTCTTGCATTGGGGTCTTTTTTGTTCGGATTTAGCATTTAAACACATGCAGTCTTAAACCTGTCCTTTCTTGCACATTGTACGCGCACCTGCGCCTCCTCCTCCTTATATACAAGTTTCTCCAATTCGTCAACTGACATTTTGCGCTCCCCGATGTCATTTCGTCCCCAGAGATTCAAGCCCTGCGATAAAAGAGCTAAATGCTGAATTCATTAGCGGATCTGTGGGAGACGCCCGTGGCTCCGCACTTGGAGAACACTCTCCAGAAATCAGGGAATCAATCCTGGGAGGATGATATAGTTTTAGCTCTAAGCTTGTCAAGCTCCTTTTATGTCTGCTCCAGCTCTTCCCCCCTCCCCACTCCTTTTCTTTTTTGTTTTGTCCGACTAATATATCACAGCTTAAACGCGCACCTTATCCGCCTGATCTGACTCAACCTTCAAACGTCAAAACACATCACCTTTTCCTTTTTTCCCCCTCCCTCTAATATTATCTTGCGCTCCTTTGTTTTTGTCTCTAATCTCTATTGTAAGCGGCGCAGCATTTGTAACTGCTATCTCTGCGTGCAATGAAAGATGGTGACGTGTCAAAGCTCACTTTATTTATTTGGATCGAGAAAAAAGCCGAGAGATTGCGGCGATAGTTTGGGAGAATAATTTAAATCTTCAACAGGATAAACACAAAAAGCCTATAATGACCAGGTTGAGGATAAAATGATGGGACAAAGACAAAAATGAGTTTATTGCAGGTGTGTCGGGTGAATTGTGAATTTTAGCCTGTAACATGCAAACTATGCTGTGCTGGATTAATATAGTAATAACTATATATACTTAATAAAACGTAGTTACACAGCATAATAGAAAGATGTGCATTTAACATGTTTTTATGGATTATTATTTAAGTGAACGTGGCTATTGATACATTACAAGGAACAATACAACCTGTGTCTGGCCTTCTGTCTGCCACAATTATAACAGCCAATCAGACAGTGCAACGTTCTGATCATTATTATTATTATTATTATTACTTTTTGATCTGCTTGATATTAATCATCAAGTTAATATCCCATTGATCCTCCTGCAGTGAATTTTACTAGGGATAAATTACTCCAAATTGCAGTGAACATATGTTCAGAAATTTAAAATTATATGTTGTCTTTATTGTTTATTTTTATGTATTTATTTTTTAAGATGCACGTAGTTAATTTTTTTTTAATGCGCTTATGTGATATATTTAATACCCCGCTTGACTGTGATTGACCTTTGCGTCTGGATAGTTGGGCTAATGTGTTGTTGGCTGTTAAGAAAATGATGCCATGGATAACGCGAGTTAAAGACACTTGGCACATCCAGCTTGAAGTACAAGAATTTAGTTTAGTTATTTTTTTTGTCTTAACCTTAAACCGAATAAAAGAATGAAGAAATAAAGAAAGCATTTGTATTTTTCTATCTGTCTGATGCAGCAAAAACACAATACAAGTATTTCAAAATTATAGCTGAGATTTAAGCATTTTTTTGTATTATTTTTTTTTTATCACTTTTTTCCTGTTTAATCCAAAATCTATCATTAAATTTTGATTCCAGCTGCAATGGGGTTTTTTAATGCTAATATTAGAAGCGTGCACCAAAAAAAAAAAAAAAAAAATATGGAATGGTGCCAGCCCTGAATCAGCAAATTTGCATGCAGACACATAGTTTCACGCAGCAGTGACATTATGTTATGCAATGCTTCCGGGACGACACGATAGTGAACTGGAGTGACCCCGGTCTCATTTCCTCTGCCTTAATCCCCTGAGGTGTGGGGGGGTGGGTGGGCGGGGCATGGGGAGGGGGTTCCACTTCCTGAGTCAGACCAGCGACGCTCAAGATGTGACTACAGGTGATTGATTGAATAATCCTCTGCCGCCGTTATCTCAGCCTTGGTCATTACCTCGCCCAACCTCTGGAGAAAATCTCCATATCTCCTCCTCTTAAAAGATTGGCTACAGGTGAAAGCAGGAGCTTCGGGGGTCATCGGCAGACGCCGCCCTCGCTCCCAGTCACCTTTCCCTTTCGTCACTTTGATTTGTTGTTCTTCACACACACGGTTCACTGAATTCATGCACTCAGAGGGCCATCAGTGCGTGCAATTCGTTAATAAAACCCCTGTATATTGTTCAACAGGCTCTAATTTATCATAATCCCGTGCGAAATGTCACCATGCCTGCTTAAACATGACCTACCCAAGACGCTCAAAATGCTACGGTGTGAAGACATGCTCACCCCCCCCCCCTTATTTCTTTTCGCATTGAAATCCCTGTCAAATCACCGGATTGATTTTTATCTTCACTTCCTGGCCTCCTTTTGGTCGATCATGTGACCTTCTGCGCCGCATGCTTATTTATTTATTTTTCCGTCCTCATTACAGACGCCGAAGACCGACGGTGAGAATCAATGCTTGACTCCTCGCTTTAACCTTGGAATGTCATTAGCGTCTGCACATTAAAGCCAGGCTTGACTCGAGCTAATTTAGCTAAATGAGGATATCTCCCAGCTGAGATGGAAAGATGAAGGGGAACCTTGGCGGCGTGACATTTCAACTGACAAATTTGTTTCTACTGTAGGCAACAGTGCCAGACGCTGACCGCCCTCCCTAGTTTGTTTTACCCATCTGGACTTGGCCTTTTGATCGAACACTTTCTGGGCATGTTCAAATAATCATCATTCATTTCTGATTTTTGAAACACTTGCGTATTTGTGTGGGCAGGCGGGGCTTTTTTTTTTTTTTACAAAAAGAAAATGCATCCTTAATGAGTGAATATTAGTCAAACTTTTCAACACTCTCTTTAGAAATGAAAAAAAAAAAAAAAGCAAGTGCCACATTCCCATTCTGGATCTGATGCAGATTAACAATTCTATGGATGGTTACATCACCGGAGTGTGCTACGTGGCCACTGGAAGAGGCATAAGTCACTGGGAGAGTTTCAGGTCATGTGATCTTAATGACTTCAAACATTTTATTGCGCATTATCTCTGATTTGAAATGGACTAAAACCACCTCAGGCCAATATGGTAAGTTAATAGCCAATTAGAGGAAGTTGTTTCAAATCACGCAGTTTCCATAAAATTCTAATACAAATTTCCACTTAATGGGCAGTAAAACATTTTATGGAAACTTGTTAATTGACAGGCTAGAGATGTGTATTAATGTCAGAAAACATTCAACATTTAAAATTCAAATGTCTTACATGTTTTAATTCAAGGTCTTTTTTTTTTTGCCTCAGTTAATATTATTTTTTTTTTTTTTTGAAAAGTGATATCAGCTTTGATGCAGGTTTAAAGTCATTGTTATTTAATAAGGGAAAGTTGCATGGTAATTACCTTAGTCATCTTATCCCTGGTTTAAAATAAACTGGTGGTTGCAGGTGGTTACAAGAGTTCCAGTGTTGAGATGTGTGTGCTGGCGGTGCGTCCTTCAAGAACCATTAGGATGGCGGCTCTAATTCCACGCATAAAGTTGTGGGAAATGGGCTTGGGAAGGTGCAAAAACTTGCTCGAGGCCGCCTTCATTGGAGCATAATGAAGCACTTTGCCATTAAGGAGGGCTGCGCAAGACAACTGCTTTAATTGGAGCGGAAGCCTTGGTGGATGTTGCTTCAGGTGTGCACCGTTTCCTCGCCGCGTGGTTTAATGCACCGCCGCAGAGTCGAGTCAGTCCAGGCAGCCGTCTCCCTCACGAGGAGGCCATCAAACAGCGAAATGCCGAGTTTGCTTCTGCACCTCTGGACCCCCTCCGACGACGCTTCTCATTTGCGTGGCTCGTACGTCACCGTGTCCAGCGCTGGCGGCTTTCCATTTCATCTCGCCGCATTTTTTTGGACGTATTGAGTCGCAGCTGCAGCGCCAGTCATCCCCACTCGCTTGGAGTCGTTTTCCACGAGCTTCAGCTTCTCCCCTTCCCCTGACAGATTCTCATTACTGCCAGAGTAATTCAGGGCTGGAATAATAGGAAATTAAATAATTTAAGAAGGATACCCACTCTTTAAAGTCTTAATCAACTTTATAGATGTTGTCAGAGAATTAATGGGAGAGATAAAATTAGCATTTTCCAAATCCATCAATGGAAGACTTCCTTTTGCTACGTGCTAAATACAAGGGAAGTGGAGCAATCTGTGTTTCCAAACAAAACAGGGCTGAATGGTGCTTCGGTGTGAAGTCTAGAAGGCAGGAATATACATTGTGTACTGTAAATCACAGCCAAAGCGTTTCATTGTCCCCAGGTTTTTTTATTTTGACAGCATGTTCCCATATTTAATTCAGGTTTTGGCCTATTATCTTGGCTTCAAAGAATCACGATTTAAAGGGAACAAGCACAAGGCTCCGAGACTCGCAGAGAACATCACAGAGTGAGGCGCCGAAACCAAAGAGAATAAATGTGTACTCGGCTTGAATAAGAAGCGGCCGCGGCGCACGACCGGCGATTGAATGGAACGCTTACTGATGCTCTGGGCATAACCATGTGAGTCTTTGCCCTGCTTTTATCAAAAGGATCTTCCTTGCCGAATGAATAGGATTATCTGCCGTTACGCTGTAAAGATGTCCACGCCATTGTGCGATTTTACATCGAGCACTAATGATTAGAGATGGTAGATGTGTAGAGTTGTGCACGTTTGTGTGTAGGTTTTAGTCGCATGTGTTTGTGAAGTTGAAAAAGAAAATAAAAATGCTCAGCTGAAAGCCTGACAGGATGTTTTTTTTTATTATTGTTAAATAAAGAAGGTTGAAGATCAATAATGAAGCATTATGGAGGAACAAGGGCACCACCAGCCTAAATAAATTAGATGAAATAGAATTATTATTCAAGTGTACTTTGCCAGGGTTTTGCTTCTCCCTTATGTAGCTATAGGACCTCATAAGATCTCTGTGAGGCTTTCTTGCACAGTCACTCTGTTTAAAATAACACAACAACCACTTCTGACTTGGCAAGAGCCGCTTTGTTTTTATCGTATAAGATCGGCCCATTAATGAGAAATTGCGTCATCAGCAACTCCAGTGAAACAGCACCAATCGACAGAAATTCAAGGCTGGTGTGCTTGGCGTCATCGTGGCTGGTGCAGTTTTCTTTGGGGCAAGGTAGCAGACTTTTCTACTGTACATCAGCAGTCGTGCAAAGCCCCCCTTTCCAATCAAAACGCTAGGATGGATCTCACTGCTGCACAGGTCATTATGAATGTAGGCTTTCATGCTCTGTCAAGCTTGGCTTTGAAAGGGCAGACCTCGTTCACCTGAATGCAAAATCGTGTCACGACTACAAGGAATTTTCGGTTTCTGTTGGACATTCCAGCCTCTCGGGACAAAAGTGGCAGCGAAACCGGCGCTTGCCGCTGTAAAGATCTCCCACAGCGTTCTTGTCGGACAGAGACCAGAGGGTGGATCCCACCATCTGCCATAGGATGTGAAAGGTGATATGATGAAGGTGGCAGAGTCGAACAGACTTGCTCAGGGACTGTTCGTAGAGCTAAATCGCCACAGAATGTAGGTTTACAATCTCAGCAGAGTCTGTCAATGATTGCAACTTCCAGTTCACTCCTTGGCTTTCTACCTTTGAGTGTACTCCTGTGAAGGGCTTGGGTGTCAAACAGAGATTTTCCTTTACTAAACCACAAACACAGGGGTACAAAATATTTCCTAGACAAGATGACGACATTTGAAGGCCGAAAAGTCACATAAAGCATTTTGTTGTCTTACTTTAGTATTATTTCAATGATTAATTGTTCCTCTTTTTCATAAATCAAGTTGTGGTTTTTCCATGTACGGAAACATAACTTCAACCTCGTCTTTATCAATGCCCTGTTTGTGCCAGTTCAGTGTTCTGAACCATTTTAATGCGGCTCTTCCTTCAGTTTAATGATGTGTGACGACCTGCTGTGGTTCAGCGGCAGCAGACGTGTCAGTGCTACTGGCGACTTCTGATGTAGGTCGCCCTACAAGTTGGCATCCTAATCCGTAGGGCGAACTCTCAGCTCCTTCCTCTTGTTACTTGCTTCCAAGGGGTAAAGATTAGAATTGAGATTCGATTTTTGTTTTTTTTTTAATTTAAATGTTCAAATAAAGCAAAAAATAAATGAAAGTCCTTCTCGTCTTGCTGCCTGCGCTGCCCGTAAGAGGCAAAAGTTTTCTAAAAGGCTTTGGGTTTTTTTTGTTTTTGTTTTTTGTAAGTTACGCCGATAGTCCCAGAACGCATCTTTCACGTTCCCTGATTTCTTCCTGTGTGTGGGAGTTTGGCTCCGAGGCTGAAAGCGTTTTCTCGCTCGTCTACCTCTCCCATCGCATTTGACACGCCGAGCTGGAGCTGATGAAACAACCCCGCCAGACGAACTGATAAATAATAGTCGGGGCGCTCTCAGCTCATTTCCTTTGATTGACTCTGGCTCACACTTAAGGGGAAACGAACCTGTGCGTGTGTGACAAGCCTATTCAGTGTAATGCATATGCGGTCGCCGCCCGGAAAGGCCGCCACAGTGGTTAATGAAGTGTGTTCCCATGCTCTGCCTGCTGCTTTGACGGAGGCGCGGAAAACGGGCGATCCTTCTCACCTGGGAGGAGGAAGTGGCGAGCAGGCTGATCCCTCGTCCTGTCAGGACACACGTGAGCACCGGGACTCCATGGAACAGCCTGTGACTGAACTAACCTGATTCATCTTGCTTACTTCGTTTGAGTTTTCCCTTGCCGGATGGAATTTTCCCCCAAACCAACCGGATTCATTTATTTATTATATTTATTTATATGTATTTATTCACAGCTGTTTCTGAAAAGAACCCATGAAAAACGTTTGGAAATCAGCAGAATTTCAGGGGAAAGTGCTGGACGGCGATGGGAAGAACCTTCTGACTCGCACACAAAGCTGGCCGGATCTTTCACTCTAAGCCGAGCCACGTATAGCGACATATCGAGCCTCGCTAATGGTGCGAGAGGTATTGCTTGACCTGAGTCGCGTCTCTGCAACGGACTGCGGCTCACTGCTTTGTTGAACCTACCTCCTGCTCAAAGTAAAACACCGGTAAAACATCCTGCCAAGAAAGTCCTTCATTGTCATTTTTTGCTCCTCTAAAAATGGTGGAAACGGCCTTGTTTTATCACCCTGCCGCTATTCGCTGCAGCATCTGCGCTAATCGCGAATAGCGGCAGCTTCACTTGCAAGTTGCCTTCTCTTCTTCTCTCCAGTCTTGTCCTGGACTTTTTCAAGGGCAGCTTTGCAGTTGTGACTTTCTTCTTTTGTGAAAGAAAACCGATTGGTTGCTCAATGCTATGAGGACAACTGAAAGCTGTTCAGATCAGAGCTTGCGCAGATGGATTAGCAAGTCAGACTTATATCCCATTCACTGAAGTATTACCTGCTTAGCATGTTGCAGTCTCAGGCTAACCTGTTGGGGTGCAGCACTGATTGTCTCCTCCGTTTTGATGGTGCTGGTCAAACCCGTGTCAGCGTACGGCCAGTGGGCGCAAATTGCTTCACGTCCGCTTGATGGCAAAATTACATCGTCATAACATCCCTTTCTGTTATGCTGTTTAGACATTTCACAAATGACTTCCCTTTAAATGGCCTCTCCTGAAGCGTGTTTTACGGTCACACAAGGTGCACTCCGCCTCTTTTGTTTGTTAGTTTTTTTTTGCTGTTTTTACATTCTTCCCCATTAGCGGATGTTTTATTGGCCCACCGTCTGCATTTAGTCCCTCTGGTAATTCAGCGGTTCACTGAGGCATGTAATGTCATTTCTGCATTAATCCAGGAGGGGGGGGAGAGAGAGAAGAATTTCAGCTGATATGAAGCATCCCGACTGGCCTGTGGGCTTGTGTACTTCACAGCAGGTTGCCACCAAAGCTGACCGCGTGTAAACAATATTAGAATCTTTATCTGTCGTGATGATTGAGACCAGCGGGTTGATCATCTCATAGCGTAAAATTCAATAGTCTGTATGCTGGGCTTGCCATTACAGTGCACAGGTAGCATTCGTCGGCGGTCAAATAAATGTGTGCATTTGATTTGAATGTCTGAAAGAGTTTTAAATGTGTTATTTAAAGCATGTGAGTGTCCCATGATCATTTTGAGTACACAATTTTAAAGGTGGATGTACAAGTGTTCACAACTTGACAATATCGGTGTTTTGAATTGAACGAAAAGAGGGCTTGCCAAGTGATTTGGCTCGCTGATAAACCGATTCCGCGTTGCTCTGCGTGTCTCGTGTCGACCCGTCCTACATTCTGAAGGGCACCGGAGCCGCATGGGCTGTGCAGAGTCATCAAGAGTAGCCAAGGTCCAACTTTTCCTCTCAGTCGGCCATCTGGCAAACCCTGTTCTGCATCTCCGCTCCCACGGCGACGCACAAATTATTTACAATAAATTATCTCAGGCTCAAACGATGAGTGCTCGACAGTCAAAGACGCCGCTGCACGGGAGGACCTGCCAAGATGCTTTGAACAATCGCACGTCGACAAGAAAAGCATACCAGAGTTGTTGAATTTGGATCTAATCTAATCTACGCAATGGCCTCACGGTAGCAAAACCAAGCAGGTAAAGATGCAGAAAAGAGTGCCCTAAACCACAGGTTGCTACAGACCAATTATATTTCATTTCCTTGCACACAAAAAAAAACTCCCTATTGCAATCTGCTGTACTCCTTTGAGCCACTTCCTGTCTCAGTCCCGCAGGTCACACACGCTGCTGCCCTTGAGCTTCAGTCATCTCACAGCAGCAGCAGCAGCAGATGACTGCCGGACATTTTGCCGCTGTAACCAATTATTCCTGAGAGGACGGGACTGGAAACGAAGAACATTGCGCTCGTCGCTCACGTTTTCAACATTCCGGGTCAAATCGTGGTCAACTTGTGCGAATGCTCCGCATTAAAGTGTTGGTGTCAGCGAGAGACTAAAAGGCTAAATGGGTCTGTTCTTCCCATCTCATTGGATTATTACCAGAGAACAAACTCCGTGTGACACACAGTGGGTCCTCGGCTGATGCGTTGCACTAAATGCTGGTGTCAGTGAAAGACTAAAAGGCTAAATGGGTCTGTTCCTCCCTTCTTCGAAGATTACGGCGGCGATATAGACTGAGATGTCCGCCGCTTTAAAGAACCTCCTATGGATTTGGCGTTGGGTGAGGTGAACATCACCGTACAGTTGGACAATCTGCATCACTTCAACTTCTTATGACTTTACACAACAGCTAAAAAAAACCATGTCAACCTACCAATCACTGTCCATAAGCTCCGCCCACAAGTATACACGCAAAAGGCCAGAATCAGTGTAGTTGCGAATCCTAAAGAACTTCCCAAACCTGATGATAACTTTTTGTGCATTGACAGACGGTCATAATTAGCACTTAACATAGCACTTAATTTGTTAACATTGTTGCCGTTGTTTGTTTTGGCTACAAAAAGACAATTCGGGACAGTGTTAGCATTTTTACAATGTGAAAATGTTAGCTGTCGGGTTTTTTGTGTGAGTTTGCTTCTTTGCAATGCATCTCGTTTGTCGGAATGCGACTAATGAGCAGCAGTTGTATCTTCTAGTCAAGACCTGGCTTTCATGTTTATACACCAGATGCAGATGTTCAAAAAAAGAGAAAAACAAATCTTTACTTACTAAATCTTTAGCTTTTGAGAGACGCTTGATGCTCCTCAGTTGTCAAGTGCGATGACAGTTAATCATTAGCACTTGATCAGGGTCACTGACCACATGGTTCTTAAATGACACTCAACCCACAACCTTGTAGTTGGTCGACGCACAGGTTGAGCTGAAGAGTCGCCAGACAGTCAGCCAAAATGAAACATCCATACCTGATGGCCCGTGATGAGAACACATTGCGGCGTCAGATTCAGTCATCCATTTCATCAGATTACATCATCATGTGACGCTGGCTGAGTTTAACTAGTGCTGATTTCTGGGGTGGGGGGGGGGGGGGGGTGACGCTGGAATACCTGCATCCATCATGCTGGAAATGACGTGACTAATCCATTGTTCACATATTTAGACAAGAAAAAAAACTGTTTTGGGGGCGCAAAAGAAAAGATTATAGCAAACATCCAATTAATTTATTCAGATTCATTTTATTTTAATCAGCAACAGTGTCGTGCACCGAGACGGCTGGCGTCGCTCCAGCGCGATGTGTTTGAAAATTCTCTGCTGGAGAAGAAGCACTCGATCCCACTGCTTAATGAAGTAAAGGACAAGAAATCTTTAGCCACATAACAATAGAGCTCCATGACCATTAATCACTCATTCAGAGTGCGTCAGCCTGATTGTCGCTTTATCACCACACTGCAGTCACGGTGCCATTGTTCCTTTTTTTTTTTTTTTATAATAATCACAGGGATGTCACGCAGCTTTTCTCATAGTCTCTTGTAGCTTTTGCGAGGATGTGACATTTGGTGTCATTTGGTGGAAAAGCAGCTTTGTGATAAAAGTGTTCACTCAATTTTGTGAAGCAGTGGTGGAGGAGAGGTGAAGAAAGTGGAAAAGGCGAGAGCTAACCCAAGAACTATTTATGACTGTTACTGTTACTCAGTAGGTTTAATTCAAGGTACCTGAAGTTTCCTGTGTGTGTTTTTAGTTGTATTAAAACAGATAAATGTTGCCTAATATTGTGCTTATATTTTAATGTCATGGAGGCTCTCAATACAAGGACCAGCAGCCTTTAAAAGATTCAGAATGAATGAAATTGATTCAAAACAGTCATAAAATTATTTGAACAGCAGTGCAATAAAAAGGCCACTCCATAAACTAAAGTGCATGTTAGAAATTAGAACACTGCTGGCAATTCCTTGACTCCTTGAATTAGCATTAAGATGAAATTTGCATAAAAAACTTTTTATGGAAAGAGTATAATTCGAAACGACTTCCTCTAAATCACAATAAAGTTTGCATGATCCCTTTTGGGCTTTTTTGTCTTTTTCAAATCTGAGCTAATGTGCAACATGTTTTATTCAGAACAGGTTTGCTGAATTAACTCTGATGCGGCGAACGCTCGGGCTCAGGTGCTGTTTTACGTCTTCAAGGATGTTTCTGTAACCAGCGGGCCGTTAGATCTGTCTGGACGGACGAGGAGGACCAAAGTGGAAAAAAATGTGACAGCCGCCTCTGCGAGAAAAATTACAACTTGCCCAAACACTGGCAGTATTTCCTGAAATCCTCCTTCCCTTCTTCTGCCGGAGTTGTTTACCTCTGTGCCTTCTGGTAGACTCGTAGCCGCCGTCCTGTGACGTGAATATGCTTTTTGTTGCCTTATTAATTTGCATCAACCCACCGCTGAACTAAAATAATATTTACAATGAGGCAGTAATGCCAGGAAGAGCTAAAGCGCGTGACGGTGCCTGATCGCAGTGGTGAATCAGGACAAATGCTCTTGTTTTTCCTTTACTTTTTTCTGCTGTTTGCTTCTTAAGTTGACAAGAAACGGAGATTTATGTCAAGACGGGAGTAACTGTGTTGAAACAATTACGGTGGTGATGGAGCATCTAGTATCCAACATTTGCTCCTTAAAGCTTTTCCATGCTTTGGAGTCAGACGCAACAAAAGGCTGCATTACAAAAGCTGAACATGAATCACAGAAGTTCTCCTGTTTGAATGAATGAGCGCTTTGTATTTCTTCTTTTTTTGAGAAAAACAGAAGAAAAGTCCTCCAAAATTGCTTCCAAGTTTGTTTGAATATTTTTTTGACACCATCTGGAGTGAATTTGAGAGAAAAAAAAATGCATCATCAGCTTGATAACCGACTTTAGAACTTCCATACGCCACATATTTACCGAGTGATATTGTCTGGTTAACAACTGCCAACCTATTGTTTTTGCGTGTTTTGCCAAATGTCCCCTCTGCAGCTGACGGCTGTATGTCAGCGGTTTGACATCCTCTATATTTGGGTCATAGCTGCACATATGCATTTGCCTCCCTTGAATACCTGCAATCAATCCAGGATGCATTGAGCTCTGCCTCATGAAAAAAAAAATAAAAAATAAAGCGCAACATTCTCCCATTCCTGTTGTTAGATTCCCCGTTAAAAAATGCAAACATTTTAAAGTTGTTTGCGCTTTTTCTAATAATAGCTTGTTCGCCGTGTCAAAAAACATATCTTATTTTGTCATGCGTGTACGTGCAAGCGGAAGTGTGTACGTTATTTTGCGAGTGTTGTCGGCCTCTCTCCTCTATGGCGGTTGCGCTGACAATCCCCGAATGATAAGGCAAAGGAGCTGCCATGAAAATGCTGCTATTACTATTAGTGATCAGCAGGTGTGTCAACATTCTCATTTTATCAGGCCATTTCACACCGGCTTGCACTCCAATGAATATTATTCTGCATTATCATATGCTTTACAGATACCGGCCAACGATATGCTTTTTTTTTTCTTTGTGGCTCTCTCTCCTAACGCTCGCCGGTCCCATGAGCTTTGCCAACTTCAGATGCGACTTGCAGTTATTTCCAGACTAAAAAAGTTTGGAACTCAACACTGTGAAGGGTGTAGAGAACACGTAATGACCCAAATTAAGCAGAATTTACTTTGCCCTCATGTTTTCTTTTGGCCTGTTGGGTAGCTGCCCACATATTTAGCGTCTTTTGCTCACAGCTCTAAGAATTAGCCCTTTGTGATGTCACGAAGGGTACCAATACCTTATTGGTATCTGCCTCTGGTCATTTGAGAACAACTTTCGGGGCGCCTTGTTTGTGTTTCAATCCAAACATAGCAATGAGAACTACAAACAGAGGACTAAATGTACTTTTCTGTATTTCCAATGAATATTAAAGATGTGCAAATTGTTACAATGCAGGGCCTTTTACATGGTGACTTGCAAATGTAGATCCCAAATGACACATATAGCAGGATAAAGATGCAACTTTCCCCCTGCATCAAGCGTCACTTGTGCTGTGTTCTTAAGTCCTCTACTCGACCAGCCCCTGTTGCAGCGACATGTAAAATAAAGGTATATGATGTTTCACGCTTCACTGAGGATTAATGTCCATATCCCGATACAATCAAGGTCAAGGTTTGCCGCGACGCCTCTAAGGATTCTTGTTTAAATCCATTATGCATTGGCAATGCGGAGGAATTACACTTCGACACACACAGACGCACACAGACACAGACACACACATGCACACACAACCCCTAGTGAACAGTTGATTACATGTTTATTCACACGCAGTTGGGTCTCCAAAGCGACGCTCAGTGAATATCTCGCGCCTGCTAGGATGAATATTTGGGGATGAAGACCTGAGAGAGAAAGTTCAGTCTTTCATCTTGGAGCATTTGCTGGCTGAGATGATTCGGTGTGACCCAGCGTGTAGAGACAGATAGTCCAAGATTTGGCCGATTTATCAGACTCTCTCAATCTCTGACTTAAAAAAATAAAATATTGAACTGGTATTATGTTGGCTCAGGATTTATAGTTGTACAGATGTAACAAGTCTTCATGGACCATAAAAAAAATTCTCAGTGATGTGATTTATTTGCCAAGAGAAAGTGACCTACGGACAGAAGCACATCAGTGTTCACAAATGGTCTTGTTATGAGTGCTTAAGTTCATGGTGTGTTGATAACAGATTGAGGACATAATGGCCTTTTATCATATGATGTTATCGTATATAATATATTTCATTGTATCAGTGTTAGTTAGTGAGTGTCTGCTCTGCACAAGAATCAGTGGATTTCTTCATTTTATTAACTTTCAAGAAGTTTCTAACTTGAAAATCTTGCTCATTTTGACAAGCTCCTCTCTGAATTCCACCTAGTAGGAACATGACCAATGGTCAATGAAGATCCCTCGGTGGGAAAAGGAAGTGGGTCCACCAAACAAGGTTTACTTACACAAAATAGAAAGATAATGCAAGCTTGTAAAGAACAGTGCAACAAAATTGTATTTAGAGGGGAAAAATAGAATAGGAGAGGAAAAATTGAAGCAATTAATTCAATAATTCCTGCTTCTTATGTCAATATGAGGTGGAGCAATTAGTTTCGGGCTGCTTGGCCTGGCTTTGAAATCGAAGTTTTAATCAGATTTTTTTGGCATGTAAATGTGTTTCCCATGTATCTTCAGTAGGGTCATTATGTTTAAGTCAATACAATCACTAAACTCATTCAGGCTGGACATTTGGCCTGGTCTTTGTGGGCCGCACTCCCACGTTTCATTAATTCCTTTGAAACGAAGTTTTGACTCGCAGTGTCCTCTCCCGCCCTCCCTCCCCCTTAATCTAATAACAGTGATGATAAAGATTTCTAAATCCAATCAACTTTAATCTGGAGGATACAGATGCTCTCAATAGGGAGTAAGAGATGATCCCAGCTGAGCTCCTTCACAGGGATGAGAACTCATAAATGATGGATAGCGCAGCAATATATTTCAGCTTATCATGAGATTGCTGATATCTGCACCTCTTTTTTTTTATTATTGTTTTACCGCTATATAGCTCAATATGTCACCTTAGTCAGATTGAGGGCATTTGCTTTCATTATTTCTTAATTGGGTTAAAGGCACAGCATGAGGTTTTTTTTTATGTTCCACATGAGCTCATACTGTATCGTCCTCACGCCAGCTGAGATGTCATGGTGAAAACAATCCCAAAACCCCAAGTGGATCCATGTTTTGGACCTCTGGAGAGACACAGTGGGACAGTAGTGGCTTCCATAGGAATGAACGCACTTGTTATGTTAACAGAAATCCTGCTTACTATTGAATGGATATGAATTGATTATTTATTTTTAGTGTGTGTGTGTGTGTGTGTGTGTGTATATATGAACATAAAACAAAAAAACAAAAAACATTTTCATCCAATTTAGCACCAATAGATTTCTTTAAATGTTACACATTAGACCTTTGAATAAAGAACCACAGTTCGGGCTTTCGGAACTCTCATATGATCCGCACATAAGTATATTACCACTGTGATAGATATATTTATTTATTTATTATATCAGCATTCCTTTTCACTTTCAGATTATGTTATGCAGGGTACAATTTTATCTACCTGGGGGGGTGATCACCTAGAGGTAAAGTGATGACCTTGTACAGGCATTTTAAATTTTTCATGACTAAACACGGTGTATATTCAGTGAAAGTGGGAGATGATAAATTAACACGGGGGAGCATTTCTTGGTGTGCCTGTCACCCTGCAGGAGATCCGCTGCTACATCTACATAAAAGTTCGATAATATCAAGGTCCGCACCGTCTTTTTTTCCTTTGGGTTTTCTAATTTCTCTCTTGAAATTCAATAACATAAAATAAATGGAAATGAAGGCAATGCTCCATGCATCAAGTGTCTGAATTAGTGTAGAGTCACATCTCAGAACTAACTTAGATTGATCGTTGTGTGTAAGTTGTGCTGCTCTGGTGAAGGGCTGGACCATCGTAGATCTTCTTAACAAAGTCCAGGTGTGACATGCGTAGTTTTTTTTCACTCATAAAATGTATGCTGCCCTGTAGGCGCATGCCTCCCAAATGCTCCTGTCTAAACTGCAGTATAAAATTAGAAATACGCTAGTGCAAAATCAAATGTGTGAACATAGCACCCACTTTAGAATTGATGCACTTAGATTCACTAAGATCATATGCATTGAGTTATAGAAGGGAGGAAAAGGGGAAAAGATCTAAAACAGATAGATTTTTTCCCCACCAGATTACATGAGCCTGACAAGTAGGCAATCTTCTCCCCTGCTTGCCTGTTAGAAATATGTGAGGTTACCGGTCACATGGTGCACACAGGGCAGCTTTTTAGCACTGAATGGAATGACTGATTGCACCACAATTGGCCCAGACAGGAGTCCTCACTGACAAAGGACCTGCCTGGTGAGAAAGAAACATGTATACTTCATGATAGGTTGAATTTAGAGAATGAATGAATTCTGAAAAAAAATGGATAAAATGCATGGATGCTTTCCCTAAAAAAACAATTTCCTTATCTGCGCATTCTGTGCATCCTGCTGCAGCAAAGCTGATATCCAGATGCTCAATTAACTGTAAGGGAGACATTATCACATCTCCATTGACTTATGGTGCTACAATAGTCCAGCTGTACACATTGGATTTTTTCAATCTTTTCAGTCTTTTAATATCTATTTTCTAAACACAACAGTGGATAGCCTAGTCACTGAATGAGGTTGGATGTGGTTGTGAGGAGGAAGTGTGAAGTCCCCTAAAAAGCAAACAGCCATCATTTCTGATACAATGCTTTGAAATTTGCAGCTTACTGCGTTTATGTTTTCCTACCTTTCCTGTCCTATAGTTTTAATCGCTTCGCCTCCACATTATTTAAAACTCCACATATGTAAGGAATCACAGAGCCTATGCAACCACCTGTCTGTGTCATGTAAAGAATCAACACGCTCAAATTATTGATTTTTTTTAATTTAATGTGTCATTCAGTGTATGTCTAGTAAGTGTTTATGCATTATTATGTGTTTGTAAGACGCTATTGAGGGATGCACGTCCCACATTTGCCAGTGAGAGTTAAACCTGGATCTCTTAACACCTGAAGTGCGCGAGAGCTCAGCCTTGTCGCCTCACCACCCCCAACCCCCCGCGAGTGGCTCCGATCACTTGCAGTAATTCGGCTCGATCGATGTCACATACGCGCGCGTGCACGTTCACACCGCGGAGAGAGAGAGAGTGAGAGAGAGAGAGAGGCTGTTGGAGTTTGCCGTCAAGACACTTTGCGCCCGAGCTCTCCGAGTCCACCAACAACAGAAAAACAAAAATCATTTCTGACCCCCGCGCCGCGTTCCGGAGTCTTTAGCGCGATCGATGGATCGATAAAGGGCAGTGGCCGCTCTGCGAGCCTCTGGGCTCCAAAACTTGCCGCGGATGCCCGCCGACGGATGCTGATGGAGGCAGAGGCGCTGTCCAAGGTACTGCATTCAGCCCCTCCCCGGCATACATCACTGTGCGGACACGTGATCCGCCGCGTCTGTGGCTCCTGACAGTCGCTGGATAAGCTCAACAGGGAAGCCAGGCTGCACCTTCTCCTCCTCCTCCTCCTCCGTCGCGCGCACACGCACATACACACACACACTCACTCACACACTCACTTAGACACACACACTACTGGATTCTTTTCCCTCCCGCCGCTGCCGACCTCAGACATCCGGCGCTTTCATTTGTGCTCTTTCAAATTTCAATTTCTGCTACCTCCCTCAAGGAAAAGTTGGAGGACACCGCGATAAAAGGTAATTATTCCCCCGTTCGTTTTTTCCCCCACACCTCTTCGGATGTTTGGAAATGGAGTTAAAGAGTGAAGGTGCACCACTGTCCCTCACTCATCCTCTCATTTTCATCCCGTGTTCTCCTCTCACTGAGGCTGTGATCAACTTGGATTGTGATGTATAGACGTCCGGTCGGTGCGCCTCCTCCTCCACGGAGCGAAAATACGGAGCCGCTGCCGACGCGGTCGTCTTGCGTGCCATCGCGGGTTTCCTTTTTAAGTCTCCCGTGTCAACTATTCCCCAGTCCCATTCCCGTGGAAGTGAAGGTGTACGCGCGCATGGAGGAGTGGGAAAACAGCATCGCCCGCCGTTCCATATAGTTGCGAGCCACTGCAGATGCTGGAATCGAATAACAAGCGCGCAGCGTCCTGCTGACAGCGAGGTTAAGATGTGAAGGTATGGATGGGGCTGCATGTTGATAGTGAGATCATGCCCCCGTTTGGCCGCATGTATCGTTTTTATCCTTTGATGATGATGATGATGATGGTGATGATGATGATAGGTGCGATGCGGGTCATCCCGTGTATACGTGCTCGTGTTATTTCCTCACATTGTTGTCTGTTAATGAGGAGGATGCTTGAACGCGCGATGGCTCCGTGAAACCGATCCGCGATGTGCGATTGCACGCAAACTAGCTGCGGTGAAATCGGGTAACCTTATCTTATTTACTGTTGTTGGTTTTCAAAGATTTTTCTTCTTCTTCTGCGGAAAGAGCAAGCAGAACCTCATTTGGGCTTTTCGGACGAAAACCCTTTGTGCTTCGTGCACTACAGGGGCAACTATTGTGAATCAAATGACGCACTTTTCCTCTCGTGCTCGGTCCCCGGGAGAAGCTCACACAAAGTCAGGGCGCCGCTGCGCGTCCGTGTGCTGCGAGGAAAAACGGCCCCTTTTTTCACGTTTCTAAAAGTTGCGACGAAAAGTGCGAGGAAAAAAACAAAAAACGAGAGCTGCCGATCCATCCCGACGAGTCTTTTTTTTGTAATGTACTTTTGCACTATACGGAGGTTGTCTGCAGGAATTTGTTCGTAGACGTGCGAACGACGCACTGGGCGCGTTTCATGAGTCAGAAGGTGCTCCGGTCGCACCGATCGCACTGTTAATATGCGTGTCGTCAGTTGAAAAGGTTCCATACTAATAAAAAAAAAATCAAAATAAATAAATAACGTCTTCGACAGGATGAGCTGGCACAATGCGTGGGTTCCTTGTTACTGTCCAGCACTGCTTCTTGGAAAGCCCCAATGGTTATCTCGTGCCTGTTTGCAAGGAACTGATTGCCTCTGCTTCACTTATTCAAAGGAGACTTTTGCCAGATTTGGGGGAAAAAAATTATATGCTGAAAAAAAGACAAACGCCATATTAAAAATTTGCTTCTGTTTTATTTTATTTTATTTTTTTATTTTTTCCCACAGAGAGCCGTGGGACGAGGACTGCCTTGACGAGACAGACCGACAGACACAAAGACAGACAGACTGCTTCTTTCGCTGAGCTTATCAGCCAACGCTGCTCCATATGGCATCCTTTTTGTCATAGCTACAGAGGATGCAGGGCGAAGAGCCCCGGGCAAAGGCTCCCAGTTCCCCGCCAAAGAATGTTGGCGTGAAGGCGAAGATTACAGCTGCCATTTCGACTCAAGTGAAACCGTGCACACTCTAACTGGCACCAGAAGGGACAGCTCCATAATTACATAAATTAGATCGAGTGTGCCCAATGGATATTTGAGTCCCTGTCTTTGCTTTAAATAGCCATGGCAGAGGGGACCTTTAGACAGTTCAGCCTGTGCTGGTGTGAACAATGAGAGGTTTGGCCAGCGGCCTGCTCAGCGCGAGGTAATGGTCTTAGCCCTCGGACAGGAATGTTGGCCAAATCTTTTGCTATGCAAATGCGGCCTAATATTTAATTGAGCGCTCTACAATGCATCAGCTCACACTTGTACGCCCATGTAGACAGACAGTTGTTGGCCACTTTACTTCTCCGCAGCCAACCCACTATCAACCTTGCTCTGGCATATTCTTATAGATACATTTTGCCCCCATTAAAACCCCTGAAACCGGAATTTAGCTCGCACGATGGTTTTGCAAAAGCCACGCGGCGCCCACATCGTGTGGGTGGCCCTGCTCCTTTGCTGCTTCGTAGAGACGGGCGCCTGTCTGGAATTCACCGGCACCGAGGGACAGTGGGCCCGGTTCCCTGTGTGGAACGCGTGCTGCGAGAGCGAGATGAGCTTCAACATGAAAACCAAGAGCTCGCAGGGGCTGCTAGTCTACTTCGACGACGAGGGCTTCTGCGACTTCCTCGAGCTGCTCATCCTCAACGGGAAGCTCAGCCTCCGCTTCTCCATCTTCTGCGCCGAGCCGGCCACCGTGGTGTCCGACGCCGCCGTCAACGACAGCCAGTGGCACGCCGTCACGGTGCGGAGGAACTTCAAGAACACCACGCTGACGGTGGACGGCGAGGCCAAGTGGGTGGAGGTGAAGTCGAAGCGGCGGGACATGACCGTCTTCAGCCACTTGTTTGTGGGCGGAATACCGCCGGAGTTGCGGTCGGTGGCGCTCAGGCTGACGTCGGCCGCCGTCAAGGATCAGCAGCCTTTCGCCGGGTGGATAACGGACGTAAAGGTCAACGGCACGGAGTCGCCACTAATCGACAGCGAGGGGGTCTTAAAGGATCTCTGCGGCACGGCCAACGTGTGCCTGAACGGGGGAGTCTGCAGCTTCGTCGACAACGAGCCGACGTGCGACTGCTCGCAGACGGGATTCCAAGGGAAGGACTGCAGTGAAGGTAAGGCGCCCTGAGTTCGCTTCAGACCATGAATTGGCTCCGCCAGGCGCAGGCCTCCCTCGTAGTCATCGACGTCCCCGGATTTAAAAAAAGAAAAAGAAAACAACACACCGCAGGTGTCAAATTCCCTTCCTCTACTTGACTACGCACGCGAGTGTGTCATTTGTGCCATTGATCCGCGGCGCGGTTGTTTGTAACCAGCGGATCTCCTGCTAGGCCTCATTAGCCAAACGTGCAGGTGTTCTCCATCCCCCAAAGGTGTCTTTCAGTTTTATCAAACAGGTCCGCGGGGATTGGTTGACCTATGAAGCATCATCTCCAATGGCTCGGCTTAGAGGCACCAGCAAGAGTAAACATTCACAGGTGGAGCAAACATGAATGAGATGGTGGCCGTCGCACGCGATGGGCAGCGGCCAGCTCGTTTCAGCGAAATTAGAAATCCCGCATACCAATTGTGTGTGTTTTTGTTTGCTTGTTTGTTTGTTTTGCATTTGACTCAATCATCTTCACTTACGATACTAACATGAATACCCCATTTCCCCCTCTTGACATCGCTCTTCCTCGCTCACGCCAGATTAAATAAATATATAAGCAAAATAAAGAAAGAAAGAAAGAATCAGCCGGATGGGTAGCACAGGACGGGCACATTTGAAGCGGCGCCGCTCATCAATAGACAAAGAGGAACAAGGTGTTCTCTGAGCCGACGAGGACACAGTCACTCATCCTCAGCCAAATATTATGATCTCTCGCAAAAAAAACCCGAACCTGTTTTAGTTCACCCTCTCCTCGCTGCCGTTTGGCATGTAAATGTATTCAGCGCCGAGCGTCCCACAGGTTGGCAGTTTGACGGCTGTGGAAGGGAGAGCTGGATTTGGTGGTCGGCCCCGGTGGGGGAGGGGCATCAGCGTGTCAGTCCGTCCATCCATGCACACGCTTCGTTCCATCCGCCCGCCTGTACCTCTCTGAATCCTTCCATCCATTGCTCTCTGTCTCTACCTTTACTTTATTCTACCCATACACCTAGAAATATATATACACATACATACATACATATCAGTCATATGTGTGTGTGTGTGTGTGTTAGCTTAGTGTTTACATGCATTTTCATCTGTTACATAATTTATATTCTAATGATGACCATGAGCTCATGTGTGTCTGTTCGGGCATGTAAATTTTTTAATAACCATAAGATTGAAGCCAGCCCTGGATGCATTGGACTGTGGCGCATATACATGCCAGAGTGTATTCCCATCTGATTGTCAGCAGCGATGGAAGCAAACATGAGATCCGGCTCATTAGAATGTCTTTACTGCGCTGGCCATTAATTTTATGTAGTTGTTTATTTATTTCTTTTTTGATTACCCAATCCTGTGTTCAGGTTCTGTTGATTGTTTACGAATGGAATGAAGCGTGAAGTCTTTTGCCAATCTTATATGAATGAATCATTTGCTTTAATTCTCTGACGGACTTTCATCATTGGAGGGGCGCTGGGTTCTTTTTTCTTTATTTGAGCTGCAGCTCCTATGAGGCATCAAAGAAGCTGAAAAAAAAATATAGATGTTCATTTGCCTCCTTGTTATTCCCTTTCTCGATAGTTTCAAGTGCTGTTCTTCCACAATCAATATCAGTGAATATTGTTGCTGCATGCAGGGAATACTTGCAACCAATCGTCTTTTGCACTTTTTAATGGTGATCTGGCAAAGACAAGATACATTGGTTTTATTTTAAAAAACAAAACAAAAAAACACCAATATTATTCCTCCTACTCCATTTAAGAATTTATAACAGAGGTCCCAATTTTATGTGTGCTGAGGAGACAAGAAAAAATATACATCTCGGCCTGTTGTATATCACAATGTTGTCTTGCTGGTTTTATGGCAAGCATTTTTCAAGATGAAAAACTAGCTTAAGAAGCCTGGTGCACCTCAAGGAGGCTGTGATATTTTTTCTGTGTCTGTAGTATTTAGAATAGTCTCAAAATAAATGTTGTCAACCCTCATCCCATGAAGTCAGAGCTACACATTAAATTCAAGTTCTGAGTGCAGTTGAACAGGACACATCGACTCAAAATTCATCAGCGTGTCGTCCGTTTTGAGAGCACTGCAATGAGTTTACCAGGTCCCCATCCTTCTTCCTGTAATTTCACTTTAAAATAACTGTTGTGTCGTCCCTGTGCCCTTTTAAAGCCAGGTCAATATGATTGTGTGTTTTATTTAACATTAGAACTTTATCAGTCGGTCATTCTTGACCTCCTTAGCATAATGCTACGAAGGGGGCCTCCTCCTACTTGCGTGTCGTCTTCCAGTTCTTCCAGTTAAGTGGGGAACAACGTTGGCCAATAGAAGGGATGGTGAATGGTAAATACATGCAATATCTATATGCATTTCTAAATAATTCATTGTAGAATTTATAAATTGCAAAAATCGAATGCATTATTAATCCTTTGCTCTGCAGGTAGGCCATTAGTCCAGTGTGTACAATATTGTACAATTAGCTGTGGCTGTACAATGTACATGTTGCCTTGAGGCCATAGCTGCGCCAATAGGTCTCAAAAGAACTTCAATAATATATATGTATAAATATCCACACGCAGGCATATAGTCACCTCTGAGTCACAGCTCATAAACAGTTTTCTGTCTGTCTTACATTTATCTCAATGACTTTGGCTTGACAAATACCCCACACTGGTGATACTGACTGCCTGGCAAGGAGGCCTGGATCATAACGCAAGCTCAGTTTAGCTCAACTACGTAGTCTGATTAAACCCAACAACAGCACTCAGTGGTAGTCAGTCATCAGCTAATCAAGTCCGCTCAAGTCGGCTCAATCCAGAGCAGGGAAAAGAGACTGTGCCATCAGACCAGTCGCAGCCGAGCCGAGATAGAGCGAGAGCGCCTCTCTTACCTTGTGAGGAGCTCTACCGTGATTTTGCAGAGGTATGATGAAAGGAAATCGGGGAGAAAAAAACCCCACAAGATTGAAATCCAACACAGCTGCTGCCACCAGAAGGAGACAGCAGACCTGGCAGTGAATAGCCAACCGTCTTGCGTCTAAGTTATTCTCGGCACAAATAGATATGGCGCTAATTGAACATGGGAATCCCATGAAATCCCACGAAAGAAGAGATAAAGAGCACCTGGGAGCAGATAGAACACAGATTGATACGGCCCATTTAATATGTAGAATAAAATCTCAAAATTGATACTGCAATTAAATTACATGATATCACAAAGTGGATGTAGTGCAGATTTTTTATTTTATAAGCAGTCGACTTTAATTTATGGGCCACGAGATCTTCAGTGTTACCGTGGTGATTAACCAACTTTACGAGGCTGAACCATTGCTGAGGGTTACTACACTGGCTTACCCAGTTCACGCATTAATCCACAGGTCCTTTTCCTGACAAAGCTGATCAATGATTTTCTCATTGCGTAGATACTATCTCCCGATGACCGTAAACATTTGAATGTCCCGTCTTTGAAAAAAAGAAAAAGAAAAAGAAATAGCACCAGGTTGAAATGATTCAGGCAGAGAAGTGAACCAATATGTAGAGGGAAGAAATCAGTTGGGTAGCAAAGTGAGAAGCAGACTAGAGAAAATGACATCATCCCTTCAGACGCCTGTTAGGGCAGAGCAGAGACTGCTTGATTTTATGTGTTAATTCCGAAACAAGATGTTTGGGCCCATTAACATATCAAAATTTCCAGCCAAGATATCCCGATGAACTGTTCAAATCAAACATTTTTTGATTTTTAAACGAATACCAACCTGTCTAATTGCCCACGCTGTGCGTTAATGGCCGGTCCTAAATTAGCCGGCACATTCCCTCCTGCGCGCCTGTCTCATTAGTCAAGAAATCGTGGCAAAAGATCATTACTTTTCACACCAGAGCGGCCGCCGATATTAATGGTTTTTACGGCCATGAAAGAGCTAATTGGTTGTGTTATTGCGGCGTTGCTACATGACTGATGTAAGAGATATTGTCCTTGCGCGGCGAAAGGAAGATAAGCAGCTATTCTTCCAGGAGGTCGGGGTAATGAATTGCGCTGCGGAAAGTGCTGACAGGATGTGTCGCGGCGAATGAAAAAGAACATATTTGTTTATAGCAAGAAGAAGCACCGGACGTGTTTGGGTTAGATTTACACGCTGACAGATTTAGTGGTGACCTTTTTTAGCCTGAGATGTGTCTGGTGGTAAAAAAGTACAAAATATATATGCGTCTGTGTAATACAAAATAACACAGATTTAAACCCTGAATGATGTTCCTCTTGGCCTAGAAGTGAACCATGAGTGCTAACAAGGCCAGCATTTATGACACCATTTACAAGAGTAGTTCCCATTCTGATTCAATACCAAGCTAATACCAATACAAATACTTTGTTGTTGTTGTTTTTATTTTTGTTTTTGTTTTTTTTACAAAAACTTAACTATTATCGTCTGCACAACACCATTGTACCTACATAGGTAGCTGCACATTTGCTATCTTGGCCCGCATTACCATGGAACTGCCACTTTTGCGCTCTGTAATAATAATAATTATTATTATAATAATAATGATAATAATAATAATAATGATATGTCATTTGCATCCACAAAGTGAAGGTCTTGAAGGCAAACCAGACGATATGGCAGCTGAGATGTGCGCCGCCGTCGGCTCAGACGGGCACAAAGCACATTGTGGGACTGCAGACTCGCTCTCGGAAACCATCCACAGCATTCAAGCAGTTCCCTCTCAGTTACATTCTTCTCTCCCACGGCCAAGGAAGCCGCCGCCATTCACTGAAACAATAACCTTAAAAGGTTTCCTTCTCTCCTCATGGCGGGGAGCTTGGAGAGGCAGTGCATTACTGCCGCAGGGCGCTTCGTCTAAATCTGCTCGCCGCAGATTTGCTGATTGGCCTGATGTGCGAGTCGCTGGTCTTTTCGCAGGCCTGAAAAGGGATGTTATTTAATTTTTTTCAACTGGCTTTTGGAGGCTTTCGACGAGGGAATCCACAACTGATAACTTGGTGCAACTTTTAAGACGACCAAAGGGGAAAAAAAAGAAAAAAGAATCAAAAGTGCATTTTGTTTTCTCGAAGTAGCTCCTTTAACACGGCTCTTGCCAAATTTTCCCATTTGTTTCTTCTCTATTTGTTTTCATCAGGAGGTGGAGGCCTGCATCTCCTCAGGGGCAAGAGGCCGCAGCACAGGCATCTAATTCACTTTGTGCCCGTGGAAGGCAACACTGAAAGTCCTCAGTGAACACAACACATTAAGTTCTGCTGTAGACACAAAATACATTCATTCATTCATGTTTTTTTTCCAGGCTTGTGCACTGACGGAACATTGCTACCTAGTCCTCCAATTTTTAAACGGAAAAAGTAAAAACAGACAGACAAGTTCAAATATTCAAACATTTGGCCCTGTGATTTGAAATCTGTCAAAAAAAAATAAAAAAATCCAAAGTAATAACACACAAACTGATCTCGTTCCTATTGAAGTAAAAAAAAAACAAAATCACACAGTTTAACTGTTTGGACCTACGAATGGGGTTTCTGGCAGCGCATCGTTTGTTTGAAGCAAACCGCTGCGAGGCCTGTTCCCTGACGCTGATCTTTTAACATCAGCTGCGCCTCTGTGTCTCTTTTTAGTGTCACATTTTGCCGTCAGATTATATCAAACTCTGTGTTTCTAAGTGCAACACAAGAAAAAAAAGAACAACAACATCACTTGTTTGTTGTAGCTCATTTAAGCGTGACGTGAAACACGACGAGACGCAAAAAGGTCGAATTCCCCGCAGAGCTATCAGCGCTAAAACTCACGCAAAATCGCGGTGCCCCCGGCCTTCTTAAAGCACGCCCCCAGTTTTACCTTTTCCCTTGCTATTTCCGTATTCGTGCCAGGGTTTTGTTTTTTTATCTTTTTGTCTTGAGAAAATGTCTTTTGCCTCTGTGTTGTCACACCCCTCTGAACAGCAAACGAGAGACAAGGCGCCGCAACTGCAGCTGATGGCTGTGCGGCGAAAATCAACCGACTATATCGACTCAAAACGACGCTCGAAGTTCACGCCAAATTTGAAACAGCTGCGGAAAGCAAACAATTTGAAAGGAGCGTTTGTATCACAACCGCCGTGATAGCTTCCTGTCGCTGCCCAGCATGAACAAAAAGTCCAAGTTTTCAAATCGACCCGTCCATTAAATAATTTCGAGGCTGCGGCACTACTTTGATCAGATGAAGGGATTACAGGATTTACCAGTGGACCTGTCAACACTCTCCTGTTCAGCCACGAGCTTCACGTCACATGACCTCGCACACGCACAAAACGCACGCTAATCCCTTTGTTGGGCTGAAACAATTATTTAAATGCACCGCTGCCCTGGGCAGGAAGATCCCCGGGCCGTCCTCTCGTTTCTCATTAGCGAAATAACGTAGATGCGTAGCTCGGCTCCATATTTTATCCTGATAGAATGGAATGATGTTGTTTATTTCATTGCACATTAGCTAAACACAAATCAAACCTGAGCCGCTCTGGGGAAAAAAATTAAAATAAAATAGGGCAGACCTCAGCAAAGACCGCCGGAGTCCATTTTTTTAATTTTTAATTTGGTGGATGATGTAACCAGAGTGCTAACTCACTTTGACTGCAGACAGTAAGTAAGTGTGATTGCTGCGCTTTCAAGTTTAGCCATAGAAGGCAGAAAAAAAACCCAGAAACTGAGGTTGCTTATCGAGGCCGAGGCAGAGCCAACGCTGGCTGGCTTCCACCAGGGGATGATTTGGAATCGCCGAACTGAGCGTTAACACAACAAATTCGGCCCTTTTTGTCCAACATTAGTCCGGTGGCGCAGCTACAAGTCTGCGGCCTCGCCTCCTGTGAAACTCGATCCTTCAGATTTAGGCTGAGAAGCGACTCGCAGAGGACCGAATCCTGTCTTGATCGGACGCGGTGACGCAGGCGTACGACGCAAACTCCTCGCACCTGCCTGTGTTAATGCAGTGAGGTCCTTAATGCCGAGGGATTAGAGCCCGTGCACTTTCCTTATGTGTCGCTGCTTTTTTTCAGCGCGGGGATTAAATCTCAGGTCGCTTAATTGCGCTGACTTTGTGCCTGTCGAAAACGTTATTTTTTTGCCCGTGTTTTACCCGGAACGTGAACAGTGGCAACGACCTCTCTGTGTGATTACACTGCCCGCTTACATGTTGCTTAGTACATAAAGATGGATGACTCCATAGTGTAAAATCCTATGGCGGAAGAGGATTTATGAGGTGGCAGATACATTGTCATTAATCTACTGTGTTTTCTTGACATCGTGAAAGAAGCAGCTTCAGATTGAGTCAGTGGTTTCTGGAACATTTGAGCCTGGTGGCAGCAGCTGGAAGCTTCCTAACTGTGTGGGAGTCTGCAGCACGTTGGACACATGTCACTGCCCTGTGGTGAGCTGTGCTGCCTCCTGCCAGAGCCGACCTGGAGTTAAAGGGGAAAACGTCTTCTCCACAGAGGAAAGCCTTCAGAGTCGATGTTTTTGTCTTTTAATCTGAAAACAACCGCCCAGTCTGGGTGGAAGCGACGCCACAGCAGCTCCACGCCAGACTCAGTCATTTTTCATGGTCTTCTACTGGCAAGGCAGATACTTCCTGTTTTTGATTCATTCAAAGGAAGCTGATTGGCTGTGGGAGATGAAGAGCAACCATACAGTCTTTCAGTAGGACTGTGGCAAGATGGATGCGCAAGCCTTCAGACTTGGTATCTAGCCGCCTGCAGGGTTATTGCTTTGGTCTCGGGGGATGACTATGCAAAATGTCTTTCATATAATTAACGGACAAATAGGTCACTTAGTGAGCAGCAGGCGCACGCCGTGCTTAGCAGAGACGGTTACATTGGGAGCTGTAAACCCAGGTCAACTGGACTTGAGCTTTTTTTTATGAGGCACAGCGGAAAGTGATGGAAAGTCTAGTGAATCTCTGTTGCTGCGACTCTGATAATGCAAAAGCCCCGCACTGCTGATATCGGTAAGATTTCACACAAGGTCTCTTATTCACTGGGACAAAACCCAAAGTGATGAAATTTATCAAATTAGACGAGCAAACAACCTATCCCGCTTTCCTGCGCCGCGTTTCCTCGTGGATTCGATTTCTTTTTTTAAAATAATAACTTTGTGTTGCCTTGCGTCGCGCTGCAGCCCTCCCTGTCCCTCAAGCTGCCTCCGCCGCTCAGTTTTGTGCCGAGCAGAATCCCCAAGACGATTCATTTTAGCTCCGCGAACACGGTGGAAGCAATAATAGACTGGGGAAGCTACAGTACAGTGCGGCGCAATGGAAATCTGACTGTATGTCAAGAGAGAACAGCAGCCTGCGTAGTAAATATCTATCGGACGATCTTAATGCGAGGCTTCCGCTGCTGCTAATGGAGCGCCGGACCTCTTTCAGTCGTTTACCTCTATAGACACTCCCCCGCTAATTTATGATTTAAAATCCTCAATTGCTTGTCACAACCAATATCTAATAGGACCATCGCCATGGAAGCACCTCAGTGCAGTTCGGCATGTGGACCTGCTGCAGCTTAAATCATGGGAACGGAGGTGAAAGGGCACTGAAGTGACTTTGATCGTGGTGGACAGAGTTGTTGATGCCAGACAGATTTGACAAAATACTCACCTGTCGAGATTTTTACGCTGGCGCGGCCGTCACTAGGGGTGACGGATGAGAGGAGATTAAAAAAAAATATCCAGTGAGCAACAGCAGTTGTGTGGAGGAAAATAGCTTGTCAGGGGGTCAGAGGTCAGCACGGGCTGACAGAAAGGCAACGGCAAAGCGGCCGACGCCAGTCCGAGCGTTTTTTTTCCTTTTTGCGTCACGGTGCCACAAGCTCTGCTTGCGAATGAGCAGTGGAGCGCGCCCGCCGACCGCGCCGCACCCGTCACCTTGCGCGCCATCACGCGACCGCCCGACGATAGCGTCACTCCGGCGCCGGAAGCCCCCAGCGCGGCGGCTTCACTCAGACAAAAGCAGATTAATAGTATGCGGCTGTCTCCGAGTCCAAAGACAGATATTGGGATCAAAAGATTAGAGGGATTTCTCCCGGAGGATTGCTGCCTTGTTTAAATACAACTGCTCCAGACTGTCAAAGGGTGTTTGTGAAATTCTTTGACACCGAACGCCTCCTTGTAATGGGATTCGTCTCGCAGCACAAATAAACACATCGCGAATGCATGTGAATATCCGTTGTCATGCTGGCGCTCTAAGCTGGGCTATGCAGTGTGTTTTCTTATTAAAGTGCGCTCAGCGGCCGCATGGAGTTCGAAATATATACGGCGCGAGTCGCTTAATGCATTTTATTTAAGGCTGGTGGACGCCTCCGCCGGGCGTTGCTTGACACCTGCTAGCACGCCGCATTTAAACGACTCCTTTAATCTTTGAGCACCGTTCCTCTTTATTTTTTTCCTGTGAAGACAAACTTTCGTTTTTTTTTGTTGTTTTTTTGCCCCGTCGTCGGGCGTCTCTCCCCAGCGTGATCGGAATTTCAATCCGGCCCGACCCATCCGGCGATTGGAAAACGAAACGCTTTCAAGGGTTAGCGACGCACCTCTTTAGATTCCAGACTGCGGACGAGGTTCTCAGTCAAAGCGTAACTTGGCCTTTGATGCCGCCGGGTGCCATCCTTCACGGGAGTCGGCTGAAATACTAAAAGCAAAGTGCACTTTCAGAATTTCCAAAGCCTTCACACTGAAAATGTTCAAACAAAAAAAAGGGGTTCTTAAAGGCCTTTTTCTTCATTTTATTACATTTCTTTCTGTGTGATATTTACTGCCACATCTGCACAATATTTTACTGCATTCAGTGCAGATTTAATTTTTTCCCCCCGCTTGATGCTAACAGTCCTTAGCGCTTAGCTGCATTTAACGCTTAGTGCGCTTTACAAATACTTTTAACGGGAGCCGCGGAGCCTCTCTCTCTTTGGCGAGGGATTTGTCACACATCAACAGTGGGTTGCCACAACCAGTTTCCTTAAGCATCGTCTCAGCATCTTTAGCCAGAGAATGATACTGGGCGAGCTCCGCAGCGACACGCAGCCCTTAATTTCTATTAGGGCGACTTACAAACAAGCTGAACCCGCACTTACAGTTCACGTTCATCCCTCAGTTCGCCTGCCAGGACTCATACTCGAGTGTCTCACAAGTGCTGCGTCTCGAAGGAGAAAGAAGGGGAAGAGAGGGTAAGAGAGAGAGAGAAAAAAAAAAGATTTACCCCACATCTGTAGTCGTATCCTAGATATTTTCAATCTGGGGATTAAGGTTATTAGAACTCCTCTATAAGCTGTTCTGATTATCCCGTTGGATGATGATTCAACCCGCAAGATGCAAAAAAGAATGGCGAGCTCTTCCACGCATCTGCTCCCACAATCCTGCCTGCGTGGGTGGTGGGTGATCTCCGCGGACACACCTGACTAGTGTCACGGTGCGTGGCGTGAGACCAGGAGTAGCTGCGTGGTGATACACTTGGAGCAGAAAGATCGTCCAGTCTATATTTTACTGGTAAAAATCACGAAATGCATCTACTTTGAACGCGTCCAGTGTTCCAGCTCTGACGATAAGTGTCTGACGTGTTCAGCGAGTCACTTTGGAAATTCAGCTGTTTGACATTACAATACAGGTATTGCCAAAGCCTTTTTTTTTTTTAAAGCAGGCATTAGGCTAATCCATCATGGCACTGTGAGCTTCGCCCAAAACAAGCAGGTGGTACGTTTTACTGTGCTGTTGGCCCAATCAGCATTCAGGAAAATTAAAAGAAACAAGGCCACGTCAATGTTAAATACTCGAAGTTGCGATACTGCGCAAACGTGACTCCATTTTCCCAATAGCATGAGTGTCTAGAGGGTGTCAGCAAACTCCCCAGAAACGAATGTCCATCTTTGTTATTTTTCTAGCTCCATGTCTCAGGTGTGTGCCTAAGCGTGCAGTTTTGTTTTTCTCTATCAAAAGCAGCCTTCTGCAATGTTGCAATGGAAGATGAAAGGATGAAAAGTACCCAAAAAAAAAACTATAATATGGGACTTTCAAATGCTCATATTTTTTCTTCCAGTATTTGAATGTTATACATCCAGGAAGAAATGGATCCTCTCCTGCACAAACTGTCTCATGTCTGAGGACTCCAGTGTCAGGAAGAGGATGTCGCTCACACACACACACACACACACACACACACACACACACACACACACACACACACACAGAGGAGCATTAAAGTGGGCATTGTTCTGAAGGCTACGCTCTTCCATTGAGGGGAAAAAACGGCTGCCGAGGGCAGGAGCTGTGCGGTGCAGCTGCAGCTGTGGGAGCTATCAGTTTTCATCAGAGCGGCCCGGCCACTCCACCCGCTTCCTCTCCCACCCTCTCTCCCTCTCTCTCGCTCTCTCGCTCGCTCGCCCTTGCCTTTGCTCGGGGAGGATAATGAGCGAGATGGAGAATCGGCGTGTTGCCACAGACTCTCCTCGGGTGGACGGATGCTTCAGGTCCCGGCCGTGGCGCGAAAAAGATGAGTCCTCACTTACACTCATTACTGTTGATTGGCCCCCAAATTGTAATTTAACAACAGATCGATCCGGCGGTCGGCCTGACCTTTGGCGCAGGACTTCCCTTCCTCGAAGGGCCTCTGCGGTCAGCCATTTTATAACGGCTTTTGCGCCGGTTTCTTATCCCGTCTGTAACATCTGCACACCAGCAGCTGATTGGCCATCTTTGCTTCCTGTGTTGTCACGTGTGAGGTGACGGACAACCAGGTTAATAACGGCTGAATGGCTTTTATTGGATCAGAATGGGGCATGTTGAGTGACTGTTAAAGGTCCAGTTTGTAATATTTGGCCTTGTTAAGGCTTAATGTACTGCCCATAAATACATTAATAAATGTAAACTCAAAGTACAAAAAATGTCATTTGGTTTTGAACTGTTCTCATATATAAATATATATAAAATAATTTACATACAACTATGGTCTTGCTCCCAGTTAGCTGCCATCTTGCATTACCATATTTCTAAGGAAGTCCGGTGTGGACAATCCAGCCCGCCTGACACTGCGTTTCATATTTAGGGTGAACGCTTACATCCTCAAATAAACCAATGGAGAACAAGGTGAATGAGGTATCCAGGTTTGTGTGCACTTGCCACCGTAGTTCACTGGTAAGCTTGAGAGAGGGAGGCGAGAGGGTGAGCACTGCAGTTAAAATGTAACCACCTGATGCCGCTGTTTCTGCTCAAAATCTCCAAATATTACACACTGATTTTTTTTTTCTTTTTAATGAAGACACCGTGTCCTGAATGAACTTCGCTTCCAACTGCAGAGCCACTCCTCCCCTCCCCCACCTAAGCTTGTCAAAAACAGCGCTTACCTCACCTGTCTTAGTCATGCTTTATGAATATTCCAACATAAAGTCAAATTGTTTCAGGCAATCTAGAGAACTGAACAAAAAAAATACATTACGGTAAACTCTGTGAGCTCCGGCAAGAAATTAAAAAACTTGGAATGTTTTTCACAAAGCGGCAAAATGCAATGAAATAACAAGGCCGTAGTAAATTTGAAAAATGTCTCCGCGTTGTCAAGGTGCCGTGATTATACCTGCTTAATCCCTCTGCGGCGCCGCGTACCTTTCGAGGTGATGACACCTATAGAAAATGTCAAGAATGGAATGGGCTTGAATGAAAAGGGTGAGGCTACAGCAAAACATGTTCTCCTAGCTGGCTCAGCAGAAATGTACGAGCGTTGCGCCCCCGAGGTTTGACGACGTGTCCGTACCTTGTTTACACTCTGCTCCCTGTTGCTTTCTTTGCTCCTTTCACTTTTTTTTTTTATGTCAATTTCAATTTCAAACAGGAATATGGAACAAAAATTTGTTTCCAGGGTGCTGATCAGGGTTTTTTTTTTCCTGCTGGCTGACTGTGTCCTGTTCTGAGCTTGCCTCGGGAGTAATAGTCCTCAGTGGAGGTTTTGTAAAACACCTCCGTGCTGTGTAGCCACAGTGGGAGAACAACACCATTTAAACTGCCGCCCCCCTTTTTTTTTTTCTTTTTTACATTAATGGAGGTGACACAGTAACAAAGGCGAGGGAGTGGAGGGAAATTGGGGGTCTCTGGAGACTATGATTTTAAAGGCAAAGGGCCCAAAAAATGGCAACGGTGACAGGATTTGTAGTTTCTGCTGAGCTGTCGAGCGTGAATAGTCATTGAAGTTGCCAAAGAGAAAAAAAGAAAAGAATCTGTAGTAGCTTGTCTGGTTAAATCCGACATGCTGCTGCTCACGTCTCGTGAGATGTTTACAAGAGACTGACTAATTGGGAAGGACACGCAATTTGGTTCTTGTACACAAGATTCACAGCGCTGCAAAAGAAACCTGCTGTAGCCTAAAAATCAGCTGTAATAGCAAAGTACAACATCTCACGAGATGTACAGACGTCAGGTGAGAATGAGTAATTCTGAGCATGGCTGGTTTTTCCGTTAACATTAAGCATTTGGGTTTTCAGGGAAAAGGCACAACTTCTAATGCCAGAAACTGCTTTCGCCATGATTTTTTTTTTTTTTTTCTTTGTTTTTTTTTAGCTGGACGCAGACGTCAGAATACCACGACAAAAAATATAGATCGTCTACATTGGATTATGTTTGATATTTATCTTGATCCAACTGATTCAACCCGACTTCCTCTGTAGCAATAAAATAATCGCATTTCCGCCACACACTTGGGGATGAGATTCAGGCCACGCCCCCCACCCATCACCCAGGGGGATCATAAGAGTCAGAGTTTCTCAAGTGCATTAGGCTCAACTGTGTGCATGTCGTCAGGATCATTGTTGAACAAGCAGGTCAGTCTCAGCTTCACCCTGTAATTTCACTTTTTTATTTTCTTTTTTTTTTTTTTGCTAAGTATGCCGCGTGGGAGGAAGTGCGAGCTCCCCCAGGTCTGGCCGTGCACGCCCCCCCGACACTTTAACATGTAATTGCTGGAAACTCCACGGCGCATTAATGGTCCCCACGCTGCAGCGCGCTGCTCGCCATAGCCGTAATTGAGCCTTCGTAACTGCTGCGGCCAACCGTTCCATTATGGAAATTGTCGGATTTCAGGTCCCGCGCACTTGAAATGTTTGCGGGTCACAGAAATTAGAGCCCAGGTGTGGCGGCGGCGGATGTGAAGACACTTGCTTGCTGCCCCCTCCAGGCCCCGCCCACACCGACACGCGGACGTCCGCGGGGCTGAGACGTCACGTTACGCCCAGTGCCGTGTGCACTTGTCAACGTACAAACGTCTCCCCGGCACCTTTTTCAAGGAGACGTCAGAATATTTGCGCGGATTATTTAGCAGTGGCAGTTTTCAGCGCCTCCCCTTCCGCCCCACAATGAAACATCGCTGACCTACTTTTTGAAAAGCCACGCTGGCGTGATAAACTGCTTCAGTTTGAGGCTATTTAAGATGGAGCTGAACTGCTTTCATGTGGAAGTGTCAGCGTCTTAATAATTCATAGTATTGAGCATTATTTAATATAGAGCTTCCTCTTATATTAGCACATATTTTATATTTTATGTACAGGAAGGAGCCCTTCATCTCCAATTGACTCTTTCGGGCCCTTAAAGACCGTTGGCTTGAATGAGCTTAATAGTGTAAGATTATTAAAGAAAATATGTTGTCTGCAAAATGCATGAAATGGCCCATTACAGATGCAGGACACGCACTCCCGTTTGGTGCCAAACTTATTATTTAAAGGCTGAGGTAAAATTACTTTCAGGTTTTATTCTACTGCCATCATTATTATTATTATTATTATTATTATCATTATTATCATTATTATTTATTTATTTATTTTTCTATTGTAATTTTTAACACGGGCCTTTCCACAGAGGGATTGGGGCCATTTATTTAAGAGCTGCAACATTACACAGACAATTAGACTCTCTCAGAAAAGGCAGCCAAAATAATTTTTCCTCAGCTGAAAGCAATTATTGGATTATGATTGCGCTTTGAAAAGGGAATGCGCGCGATTTGCTTTTGCAGGGTGTTTGTCGTGTTCAGAAAACAGCCGGTAAACAAAGAGCGTTTTCAGAAAGACAGAAAAGGACGAGTGACCAAAAAACAACAACAACAAAAACAAGCTTTTTGAGCAACTTTTTGGCACAGAAAAAATGTCCTCACTGTTCAGACACAAACAGACAGGCTGCCGAAAAGGTTGATTTAGGACTACAGGGTATTCTAAAATTGTCAAATGAGGAAGAAAAATGAATCATGTCACCTCGAGGAGAACTGAAACACCACGGAGAGACTAAAGTGTCTGAGAACTTCAGCCGTTGGTTTGGACTTTTGCTTCTGTCTTTTCTATCACCCTCATCAAGCCACACACCGTGTGCGCTAAAACCAGCCCAGATGCAGATCAGCTGATAGACAGTTGAGTGCATTTTTAGTCCAGCGTTACCAGCACAATGGCACCGTGATCACTTTGTCAAGGATTAAGTGGATTTATGTCTTTGGATTAGGATGAAACCAGCTGGATACATTTGTGAAAGAAACTGAGTGTGTGTGTGTGTGTGTGTGTGTGTGTGTGTGTGTGTGTGTGTGTGTGTGTGTTTGTGCGTGTGTGTTATAGTGTGTGTTATCTTGTTTTAATGGTCCCTAACAAGCGATACTGCTATTAGAGTCCCTCAGAACGCCACAGAATGAAACAGAAATGAAAGCGGTGGAAGAATTTCCGACTGGACACAATTTAAAAAGGAGAAAAGGGAAAATCTTTTGACATTTGCTCGTGTAAAAGTCAGATTGAGTTGCAGTTTTGTCGGCAGTAGCTAGAGGAAGGGAGTTAAACAATATGACCGGATGAAAAAAAGAGTTATCTGCCTTAATCATTGCTGTTTGTCCAATCAGAATGCATCAACCACTGCTGTTGGGGTCTTGTTATTGTGACTGAAGCGACAATAACAGAGTCAGCCTTTTTGTTCTCATTCCTTTTTTTTCTTATAATTCTCTGCTCAGTTTGCAGCCGCCAGATTCATGCTTGCTTCGTCACAAAGCTCTCTCTCGCTCTGCCTCTCTCTCCCTCTCTCTCTCTTGCCAGCGTGCGCTCCATCACTAGGCCGACTTTTTGTGAACAAATTGAAAATGTCTTGTTTTCATTTGCCGAAAGAATCTCTCAAGGTCCAACCTGTGGAAATCAGGAAATATTGAATCAAAAAAGTCGAAAATAAACCGTTAAGTCATTAACTAAAAATATATGTTTTTTTATTAGGTTTATTGGGTTATTCCGGTTACATTTTCAATTGTTTGTTTTTCCCAAATGGTAAAAGAAAACTCCATATGAACCTCTGCTGATTTGCTATTAGAGTATCAAGCAGTGCACTGGTGTTTCATTGGCTTGATTATTTGTTCACAAAACAACGACTAGAATCCTTTCCATGCATGGTGTCTGGTTTGGAGGGCGGACCGGTGCTGATGGTAAGTTCTGGGTCAGCCAATGCCACCAATCTGGGGGAAAAACAGTGGCGAGAAGCCATACGAAGGAGGTAGGAGTTCGTTTCCCTGGTGGCACGAGGGGCTCCGCCGCCCTGCTGGCTCGATGGCTCCATTACCGGGATAACCAACACAGCTGTTCTTGCATGTTTCCGCTTTCTCCACGACGTCAGTTCATTGAAAATATCACATTTTTTTCATTTGTGCTATTAAATGTTACCGCTCTACATGATAAATGTGACTCCAGCCTTGAACAGACTGCCGACTCTCTGCCAGTCAGACTTTGAAAACTCTTCCATCGCTGACTTTGCATGTTCCCCGCACTTTATTTTCTGCCTCACCCACTCATCAAACCCCCAGGCCCGCCGTGTTTACCTCACCTGTCGGCCGTTTGCCCAAACAACCTGCCTGTATTAAAGCCAACCTGAGCAAATTGAATTTGGGGAGGAACTCTATTTGGAAGGGATTTGAATCGAGCCGCAGCCCCAGTTGTGAAACCTTAGAGGCGCCGCTATACAGCCGCTCGGTGCGTTGTTGTTTATTTTCCTGCAGCTTATTCTCTCTTGCAGTGCGTTTCATCAGATCAACTGTGTAGAAGTTCTAAAATAACATTAACGCCCGCCGATTCTTTACTGCCTGTTGAATTAAACAGTTTGCGATACAAGAAGCTTGCAGTCGATGAATATTTTAGGATGAAGACACGCGTATTCTTAGGGCCGATCTTCTCCCGCTGCACCATCAGCGCAGATTCACATATTTTATCTTCTGCCGAGCGAGTCCAAACTTCCCCAAGGTCACTTTTAATATTCCTAGACGCTCGCGCGCTCGCAGCTCTGTCTGGGATTCTGGGGTCGGCTCATAAGCAAAAGGCCACGCGCCGAGACGAAGGCCCCCCGCCATAGATCAGCGTTTTCCTTCCTCAGTCTCGGGGTCACGGAAGATCACTTGCATGTGATGTTTAGCGCCTTGCATGGTTACAACATGCAATGGCCAGTACCAGTCTGCATGCTGCTTAATGAATGTCTTCCTCTCTTTCTCTCTGCCTGTCCGGTGCTTCCAGACGACAGCGATAACGAAGGTGGGTGTTTTCGTACGTGTGTGTTTCTTGATGTAAAATCAAATGTGCCGCCACACTGACATGGTTAATCTTGGCCGCTGGTTTTGGTTCTGGCTGTTCCGGCATGGTAAGTCTAATTCACCACATACTTATGGCTTGCTGTTTTGTAATTTTTTGTTTGTTTTTTTTACATTAAATCTTCAGTTGTTTCTGTTACCTACATCTTTAGCCATTGTGAATCTTATTTCAATCAACTGTTTGAGGTTCATGTCAAGTCTAAGCAAGGTAAATAGATCATGTTTCTATACAGTATGCACATCACCACAGCAATGACTATTACAATGCAATTATATTCATGAAGTTTTAAAGAGCAATGCTTCTCAGTCTGTGACGCAGGGAGCTAATGACAGATCATTCAACATTAATATAATACAGTGTAATACGTCATTTTATTCAAGGTGTGACTCATCGCTCAGCTTCATACTAATCCTAAAATCCCAGTGTCCAAAAATGGGTATTATTCATCAGTTTTTAACTATCCATTAAACATATCATCTGTCAAAGAAACAACCAAAAAAAAAATAATTATGCATTTATTATTCATTGTGTTTTTTGTACAAGGAGTGTATTTAGGTGTTTGGTGCAAAGGTCGCCAGTTTATGCATGAAGGAAAAAATAATTGAAAATGAAAGTCAACATCCATATCTTCAATCAATAAATGTCACGTGTTGTACATGGGAGTAACTACTTCCAACAGTCAATAATCCATTATGTGCGTCAGTTTGCTGATTGACATTTTGAGCATGAAAATCGCTCCCCTGTTTTCACTCCATTCCAAACGTGCACAAGGTGCCGCAAAGTGCTGTTTAGCAGTGGGGCTACCAAACAGAGGGCTAAACATGCAGCTGTTTTCAGGAGATCTGTGGTGTATTCATGATAAATTCATAATCCAACAACAGTGTGGAGCTGCTCCACTGGATAGTGGGGTGAGACAATCAGACCTAAATGTGGGAGCTGTAACATGCGATGCTCACAGAATTAACGCTGCAGGATTCTTCTCTTGGCGTCAGTCTGATGATGATGATGACGAGGATGATTATGATGATGATGATGATGATGATGATGACGGTGATGATGAGATGTGGATGACCACGTAGGTAAAACAGTGCATGGGTTGGTCTGAACGATGACTCGTAAGTGGCCGATGAAGCATTGCGGCGGTTGCGGTCGACCTAATGCTCATCGGGCCGACCCTGTCTGTGTACCCCCTCCCCTCCTGCTCCTCTTCCTCTCTGCCCCTGTTCCACCCTCTCTCCCCCAACCCTGCACAACCCCAGAGTAACAACAGACATCTGAAACTCTGTTTTGAAGATGCCTGCGTGTTCACTGCCAACAGCTTCCCACGATCCCTTTACTCTCTGCTGACTGTGCTCTTGTTTTCCTTTAAGGTCTGGCACACCTGATGATGGGCGACCAAGGTATGGACTCTGTTCCTTCCTCTCCCGACATTCCTCCATTGTCCCCGTTGCTTCCATTGTTGCTTCAGAGAGATGTGCGTGCTTCCAGTTTGTGTGTGTGTTGCGAGTGTGTGTACGCGCGCCTCTAAAAAACTCTCGCTGGCGTTCGGGCTTGAAGCTAAAGCAGATACAAGCTGCCATTTTCCCCATTTTATTTTCTTTTTCTTCTTCTTCCAATGACCCAGTTGATTTTCATATTGCAAGCAACTCATAAATCTCTTTATTTCATCTCTCATTTCCATTCATGACCTCCTTTTTTTTCTCTTCCTGAGCTCATTTAGCATCTCATTCCCTACTCTGCTGGGTGTTGCTCTCCGTTTAATTATTCACAGCTACTGTACGTTCCCATGTTTTATGACGATGTGGTTCAATTAAGGGAACCCTCGGCATTAGCATTACTGGGATGTGACGTAAAAAAAAAAAAAACACGCTGAATTTTTAAGCTAATCCTCGTCGTGCTTCCTTGGCCCTGCAAAGCATGCGGCTGCTCTCCGCTCAGAGATTTCACCCATTCTTTTGGTCGTCACCTCCATCCGTTCGGCTGTGTCCTTGCCATGCAGCAGAGCAGGGATGTGAAGTATTGTTCCTTTCATTTTTTTTTCCTACCTTCCTTTTGTGAGCCCGCCATTTCCTCTCTCTCTCTTATTGCAGCTATCAAGCTGCTCCTATCTCCTGTCCTTTTCCAAAATGACACTTACTGGTGTCTCCTCTCCTTTTATCCTCTCCTCCCTCCTTTTTTTTGGTACGGAATCTGCTTTCTTCATGGAAAATTTCATCCAATCCCATAGGTAAAAATAAAGGTACTGACCTTTTCATTGTTGGAATTGATGTAACCGTGACATCAGTCTTTCTTTTTGGCATCGCTATTGTCATGCTACAAAAACAGTATAGAAGTCATTGGCCTATTAAAAACACACACACACAAAAAAACCTCTCTAAACAATTTCCAAAAAGCTTTACAAGGTAGGTGCCACTTTCGCTTCGCATTCACATCCTCCTGCTGGTAATTGTTTCTTTTCTGCTTGATGCATGGCCATCAATATTTGCTGCCCTAGATCCAGTACGCCACAACCCAGGGGTAACTACACTCTCTTTGTTCAAATAATGGGTTTGGGGATTGTGGCTTAGGCGCGATCATAGTGTTGTGGGCCTCCCATCCTGGCTGTGATCTTCACCTCTTCTCCCTGAGGGGTAAGTGGACTTCTGATCTTTGCCATTTGACTCTCCTCCCCAGGGCAGAGAGGGGAAGCTTGGCTTCTAAGGTCCCTACTGAGCATTCCAGGTAAAGTTTTTGATTACTTTTTTTTTGTGCTTACTAAAGTAACGGCAAAAGTTAGCAAGAATTCAGTTGCTTGCTGAATAGTGTGAAACTTGAATGTCAGTACGAGTGGGTTGCAAAAATGAAAAATTGCATTTTTTTCTCTTTAACTGTTGCTGAAAACTGGAGTTTGAGACGGAGGGAAAAACTTACCGTGACATTGAAGTTCCACCTGTACGCTAAAAACGCTCTCCTTGAGTTTGCTTTTGTTGCTTTTTACATTTGCTATGCTGCACATACTTTGAGTTTCCTAATAAAAATCAGCAATAGAAAATGCATGGCACTGAACAATGTTTAATTCCAATGTAATGTATGCATTGTTGTCTTATCATGTGACTACTCATCTGAGCAGGTAAGTCTAATGTCTAATATAAAGACCTATGGAATCTTGAGCTCTGCTGCTGTCGCATCAGTGTTTTTGCTGCAGTAACGTATGAATAGACACACCTGCAGACCTTCAACATGTGCATGCACACACAGTCACACAGACATATTTCTTTTTAACTGAATAATTGGCCGCTGCCAAGGTAAGTGCCATGTACACAGTCCTCACAGTTGCTATAAAATTGCGCATCTACTTGACACTCAAGGACATGCAAAAAGAGGAAGTTTCACTCTGGAGTTTTTGCAAAACCAAATTGTTCTCTTTGAGTAACGCAAGACAATGGTGCGTTCCGTCATCCTCAAAAGTTGCAATTCAAGGCTGTGAATCTTGTGACGCTGCAGCTGAGTAGCTGGAACATCAGGGTTGCGCAGTATTGTTTGCATGACATGAGACTGACACATAAAGATGACCCGTACGACCCAGCAAACAGCACAAAGCACAGCTTTCACTCAATGCCAATAAAAGGTTGGTGGACATCGGGGTTGTCCAGGTCGCTGAACCTTTCCAACCTCAATTTCTGACATTGCAGGTGCGACTTCAGAGGAAAGCACATTGTGTGTTCACTTGAGGACCAAGTTTGACAGTCAAAGATTCAACCATCTCCGTCAAACCCACACGTGCTTGTCCATCGCCGTTAACCCCTCCTTGACCCCCTTCCTCGGACTGCTTGTTGTTGTTGTAGCTGCTGCCAGCCGCCACAAACAGCGCCGGAGCGAGACTCCCACGCCTGTGCCTCTTCACTGTAGCAAAAAAAATAAAAAAATACACAAAACCCGGCCGGCCGGCTTTGATGTGGCAGAAGGAAAACCACGGGGAGAGACTGGGAAGAATGCTGATGAGGCACAAATCAGAGTACACTGCTTCTAATTCGGGCCATTGTTAGCCGTCCCCTGTGCTACGGCGTGAAAGCTGTCCAGTGCTGTGTGGTCGCAAACACATATCCCCAGCTGACTGCCACATCCAGGACTGAGGACAGAGCGCCTGTGCTACTTGCTGCAAAGCTTGTAAGAATACTTTACTAGTAGCGCCTCAGCGTCACGTTAACCACTTGTATGGTTTATTTTTTGTGCTGGATCCCAGGAGGACGGACTCTGCCTGTCTGTCTGTGTACAAATTCTACATTCCGAAGACACTGTGTTCCATTTTAGTAGAGAGAGCAACCCCGCCACCCCCCCAAAAAAAAAAAAAAAAAAGAAAAGAAATGTAGGATAAGTCATAATACTGCTGGCACACAAATAACAGGGTATTTAATTGCTGTCATCACAATAAAACTGCCGCGTGCAGCTTAAGAGAAAGTGCAGGCTGTGCAGACAGGCTTACAGGTACCACTGGGCTTTTTCTAAATTAGTACGTTTCTAATGTAATTGTGTTCACTTGCCAGCGACGGGGATGACCTGTTTTATTCTGCCGTGCAAATTCCCGGGGATTTCTGTGTCATGGGCACTTCTGTTCTGCCAGCTCTTTTTTGTTTGCACATGAATCGCCACATACGGGTCAGTTTGTTTGCTGGAGCATCTATGTCTCCTCTATATATTTCCCTCCTCAAGCTTTAGATTGATGCAACTAGAAGTATTAATAAATACATACATTTCTACTGCCACTTCAGCACTTTGTGTTTTCTGATTCAGCGAACCATGTTTAAATATTTGGTTTGGTATTTTTTTTGTGTTGGATGCTCTTCTTGGAACAAGCCTTTGCATTCAGGCTTGGCACCTGCTCAAGCAGAACACTAGTCTTAGACTAGACTAAACTTTTAATGTATAAAGAGTGTTTGTCAAATGCTCACCGAAGCATAAGGTTTACAATAAGAATGAGAGAATCAGATTCCCTCAACCTTTTCAATGAGAAGTCAATGTCTTTGGTATGTTCCAGTGTTTGGAGTATCTAGTGAGCAGATCTACGTGACTTAACTGGACTCATCTTGTGTTTCAGGATTGGCAACAGATGTTTTTTATGAAAGTCTTTTTGCCACTTGCAATTTCACTAGGATTTTAAGCCAATGGTGCAGTGAGGTGCTTTTGTTGCCATCATGATGGAGAGTATTTGAACAGCTCTGTCACCGAATGCATCGAGTCAACTCTGACAGTCAACCCCTCACTGTAATTAATGAGATTTTTATGACTTTCAATTTAATTTGTTGAAAGAATACCAGCCTCGTGCTGCAGAAACTGTTGCCTGATTTGTCGCATCTTTGGAGATCCTCTTCCTCGCTTTATTTGCTCCTGGCAGTCGCGTGGTCTGCAGAAGTCACTTGCATCTCTTCTCTCTCTGTATTGCTGCTTCCGTATCAGCGATCTCACAAGTATTGCAGACCAGAGTGACAAGTCACGTAACATCAGAGCAGCAGGTGAAGAGAACATGTCAGAGCGAAACACATTGGTGCCACATGGGCTCATGTAGGACTCGGTTGCCCGTGGGCTCCACATTTCCCTTTTACTTTACAGTCAGCTCCACAGGTTTGCGAGACAACCGCAGATGGGGTGAGGGGCCGGGAGGGAGGAGGGGGAGAAAAAAATGCTGGTTGTCACAATGTCACCACATACTTGTCACAAACGTGACCGTACAGGTGCACGTCTGTTGGAAATAGCTTTTATGACAAGCAATGGAACAATTTGTCACAGTGTTCTTTTAAGCGAAATTCATGTTGTCATTTTTAGCTTGAAGGGCTGCTGCTGTGTCTCATTGTGTGGGAATGATATTGGCGATGGTGGTGGTGTTGGGTTGGGAAAAAAAAAGATGTGTTAGAATCATATTTTCTTTGTTCTTTCGCGATCCTCTGAGTAATCCCGCAGCCTCACTTGCGTTTGGCACGGTTCTGTAGCAGAGTGATTGGATGTTATTGGGAAGAGAGGGGGTGTGATGTAACCAAAAGGGGGGCAAAATATTTTTAGGATGACAGCTGTGACCAAAGGACGGCCCATATGAGCCACCTTGGCAATGGAAACGCAACAAGTACTTTGTTCCAATGCGGAGCGGATTGTCAGAATGCACTTCGTCAAGTCGCATGTTTCTCCCTTATCTGACAGGGAACACGATAGCATGTGGTGTGCATTGAATCAACAACAGATGTTGCCTTTGTGGCTTCCCATGAAACCTGGAAGACTGTCAGGGAGATTCTTTCAGCTCCATTGACTCTCCTGGGAATGCTTCGTGATAGGTGTGTGGCTGAGGTTGTTGTCAATTCAGTCAAAACAAATGGAAACATGTGAGCATGTAGAAAAAAAACTGATGGAAATAAACAAACATTAAGACCAGTAGCAAAAGAAGCTAGCGCCCACAAGCAACATTCTGATGGAACCTAAAAATGTAATATTTATACCACCCATTCAGTTGGTGTGACACTCACTATTGACTCACCTTTCATTCACACTGGTTGCCAGGTCTTACAACGAATGTCAATCTGTATGGAAGCAGTAATGATACAGACAGCATGTCATGGCAGGAATCTTGTCACTAATGCTAACATCGCTCTTTCTGGGCAATCCATCCGTTATTCATCAGCATCTCAGCACTCGTCAGAGGCGATGGGTGACTTTCTCTGAATCATGCTGAAAAATACCGACGCCTTCCAGTGCGTAAGTGTGAAAGTAACTGTCGGTCAAAGTGCTGTCTGAGCAGGTGACTCAGCTATTTTGACAAAAAAAACTCAACAGGGTTTATCTTCCAGTCTGACCATATGGCGCACATTGTCACCATCTGCTCTGAGATCCCCAAACAAACTTCAGAAGTTGTCTGGATCTCAGTGTTTACCAATCAGTGGGTTTTATTTTTGCCAGTAAAACATAAAATATCTATCTATCTATCTATCTATCTATCTATCTATATGTAAGCTGAGATGGAAAAAAAATAAAATCCTCACACAATAGCGACTTCAAAAGTTAAAAATATATACTCTGCACTTTTATCTTAATTGCCGCAGACATCCTGGCTACCTGCAGCTGGCAGAGCTTCAGGGCTTCTGTCTCTCATTGGTAATTATTGCTCTGACTCTGAAAGAAAAGCAACAAAAAAAAAAGCTGGACAACAGAAACAATATTGCGGCTCCGTGCTGAGCTTTGAGTGAGAAGAATGCTATCAAAATGATGTCAAAAGCAATTTCACACATTTTTTTTCATTTGGCGATATCGCGAAAAAAAAAAAAAATCAGTCCAGCGCAAAACCACAAGCGGTGTGCGTGAAAGAATGTGCTGATTGACATCTCAGTAAGACATGCTGCAGGCAAACAAAAAGTCTATGCTTAATAATCTATATATTAGTGTGATTATTATAACAACACTGTGGAAACAAAAAATACAGACGTAATATCCAGCCCTGAAATGAATTGTTTCCCTTGGGAACGCAAATTACAGCCAAATGATCTGTGTTTAAAAATAAAACAAAAAACGACAACTTTAACACTGCAATCAGGAAAAAACAAATAAACTAAATGAAGAGCACTTGATTTGTTTACCACGTCTGTACAGTTGCTCAGTTCACTTCTCTCTTTCTGCAATCTCATGCACAATTTACTGGAGGGGATTTATTTTAAGTACGCTTTGACAAACACAGGCAATAAAACCAATGCACAAGATGAGATGGGAAATTCTTAATATCAATGAAATTATAATAAATCAGATTGATTGAGTCAGTAATTCATGGGACAGCTCGGATTTATCAAGAGTCTTTTATGCAACCGACCGACCTCCAGCTGTCTGACTTGTTTCTTCCACTGGCTCCTGACATTTAGCATTACAGGACAGCTGGGTGTCAACTCTGACATCCTGGTGGATTCCACGCCCAATCAGCATTGGTCTAGGTGTGGCGTGGGCTTCACACATCACTTTCCAAGTTTTGATTCCTTTTACCAGATAAATCCCAAAAGTAAGGAATAAACGTTCCATCTGGTTCCACATTGGGTCAACAACGGCACCACAAAATTATTTTGCTGGTTAGCAGCCAGGACACTTCAAACTGGGCATATTGGCTCATTAAATCAGACTCTGTCAATGAGGCTGGTTGACTGGCATGAAAAATTTATCCGGTGAATCAAATAATCATCAAGTTAATCCCAACATTTGAAACAACAGACTTAACCCCCATCGTCTACATAACTCACATGTCTTGGACACTAAAGTGGATCCATATACTTGAGGATTTACATGTTTGTGCGTGGTTGTTGACTCTAAGAAGCCCTCTTGATGCCATATTTTTTTTCAGTAAACAGCGCAATTGGCCTCAAACAAACATTTCCCAGTGAACAGTAACCCACCCCCTCGGCCTGAACTGACGTATGTACCAAAGGGCCCATCGGTGTTTTATTTCAAGGCAAAGATAATTGCGCCTGATGGGTCACAGAGGCAGTTTTCACTGCACCGGAATGAGGGAAACACAGTCATTTGGAGCAGTGAGAAATAACAAAGGGGGTTCCTAATTGCCTGGAGTGAGATTTGTGTGTCTTGACACGGCAGATTGGCAAGACTGCACCAAAGCTCCGCAGATTAGTACATTACCACAGATTCCGCTCCTGAGGGGGAAGTCGGGGGAGACACGCTGACAGAGTGAGGGACTTAAAGCAGACAGGGAGAGGCGTTTAAAGAATAAAGGAGATGGGAAGAGGAGGGAAGAGGGGACGTGCACAGACTGCAACGGGATTCAAAAATAAAGGCAAACAGCAAATATTAGCTTGTTGCCTGGAGTTAATCAAGCCTGCATACATTGTGCTGCAATTTTCAGGGGTGCAAGCGAGTATAGGCTAACAATCAGCATCTATATTGGCCTAGTGGCAAATAAGACACTGGTGGCTGATGTTCAGTGAACTGTGTTCAGCTGTGGCAGAGCAGTGTAAGTCTTGGGGAAAAGCAGCAGGATTTTAAAGCAGCTGAGCTCGCAAGGGACTCTTTCTCAAACAGCGAAAAATATTCTACCAAACGTTGCTTCATAAATCTTCCACTCATTAAATGATTAGCTTAATGAGTAGCCAGCAAAATAGCAAACAGGGCTCTGGAACGTTTCTCGCTTACCACAGTCAATTGTGAGATTTAACTAGTTAATCGTGACTAATTGTTGTATTTTAATCCCATGCTTAGAATTTGATTAGTTGCCGTTTTTTTTTCTAAATTCAATACTCACCTGTGCATGCAGAGTGGAAACAAAGTGAAGACAATTAAAGCTAATTTCACAAAGCTGGACTTGGACATTAATTCCTAATCAGAACAGGCGCAATGAGTAGAGGTGAAAGAACCTGAAAAGGTGAAGGCAGCCAGAGGGCAGACGGCCGTCATGAAGTCAAGCTCGAAGCTACTGATGCTGGTTTCATCATTGTCCAATTATAACTGCCCAACCCCACCACCAGTCAGTGCTGTGTTTAAATATGACTCCATCATACACTGATCTCCGCTGCACCACCGCCGCACTCACTGTGAGCTCCTTCACTGCCCCACCTCCACCTGTCTGGCCACAGACTGGAATGGCTTCGAGCTGATCTGGAGCTCAGACTGCTGCTTTGATTCCACTCTAGTGCATTAAAGGGGGGTTTCTACATCATGCACTCGTGCGCAACAAAGCACACTGCCCGTCAAATTCAAGGCACATTTGTTTGTTTTGTTTTAGAGAGAGACCAAAAAACACTGAGTAGCATTATTTTAATCAACGGCTAGCCGGTTTCTGACTGGAGCGTGTTTTTGGCAATAAACTATTACGCATTTTACTGATTCACACAGTCCATAAAAAGGTACTTTGCATCTGTTTTTCAACTGCCCAACCCTTTACTATATATATATATACATATACATATATATGTATAGCACCTGATTATTTGAAAAAAATAAATGTCATTGCCATTTATGGTCCAAACGGCATTGAATTAATGCAGGCAGCATTAATGACAGTAAACAGCATTGGTTTTGTCTACAGGCTAAATTCCTAAAAATAAATATTGGCTGAGAGTCTAAAAGATGGTGCATCACTAAAGAGCATTGTTTCGTTGTTTGTTTTATTCCATTTTATACGCGAGCCGTGCCCATCTGGCTGTTTGATAGACGTGTTTTTCCTCGGCGCTCGGTTGGCGCTGCATGGCCGACATCGTCAATCAGATAGGGAAGCAGCATGACTTCACGTCTGCGAGGTGTCACAACAGAAACTCCGGGGTAAGGGGCGATTCTTCAACACGCCACCCTTCTTTCCTGGCACGTCAGCCCCGACCTCAAATCCCATCAGCAGACTTATAGAACAAGATACCGAAGCCTGGAGAGCACTTGCAGTCTGAAAAGGAAAAATGAAAAAAAAAAAAAAAAAGAAAAAGATGACGCACATTCACATTTACATCTCCCTCCCTGCTCTTTCAAAAAGAAAGGGCGAGCAAGAATGGAGAATAAAAAGGTTGGATCAATATGAACAGGACTCATCTGGCTCCCCAGGTGGAGTGGAAGGAGATCTGCTCCGGATCGATTCGGCCGGTCGATGCCAGCGAGAGACTGCAGTGATGAAAAAAACTATTTCTTGGCCCGCAGAAGGGAGTGGATGAATCTTAGCAGAAAATAGATTAAAGGGAGATGCCCATGCTTCAGCTGGAGACTTTTAAAGAATGCAAGGCTTTCACGGCCGACTGTTTCGCTTTCATTCTGCCTTTAGGTCCTTTTTTCATGTATATATATATACATACAGCGCTGCCAAGTGATGTGATGTAGTGTGCCACGTTTCAAACGTTTGCCCCCTTTTTGTGCGTCGGGGATTGAGATTAACGCGGCGAGTGTCGATGGAGCGACGGTACGGAGGCAGCGCTGCGTGCGTGTGGGGGTGATTTACCAAAGCGGAGCCTCAGAAGAGGATGTTGATTCGCCACCTTTAATGGTTCATTCATCCTCTCCCATTAAAACCGGCAGCGTGTTACCTTACAGATGTGTTGTTGGAGGGGAAGCCAGCGTGACTAATTTGTGTAGAGGCGCCGCGCGCTCTTTTGTCCTTCCGGTGACTGTTGGCCAGGTTTTTAATCATCGCGGAGGTTTAATGTGCGCCGCTAGGTGGAAATAAAGAGTTTGGATTCAAGAAATGGACTTTTTTTCAAAAAATATATTTTTTACATTTTTAAATCTTTAATCATGTGAAAAAAAAAAAAGTCAGGCAGTACTGCTTTTTTAAAAATGAAATTCTTATTTAGTTAAAAAATATATATAATTCTAAGTTTTGGTTCAGCGAAGACATTAAAGTCAATATATTGTGATTCATGTATTTTTTTTTTTTTTTTAGCAGTTTTTCTGTTTTTTGAAGTTCCTAAAAAACACGTCTAACTTCACCAGTTTATCTGAGCAACCTACCCTACCAAATTCAGAGATGTAAACTAACCCTTTGTGCATCAAGAACCAAATTCAACATTTTGAGAAGGTAAAATCTGAAGTCACCAATGTCTTTACAAATATTTTTAAATTGTAAATTCCAGTTTGTGACCTTAATTTCCAATTAAAAGACCATTAAATCAACATAGCCAGAAACGCTTAACGCCCGTGTTTTCATTTTTTTTTTTCCCTGTAGGACCTCAACAAAGATGAACTCAACTTCAATTTATAACATTGTTTGCGACCACAACGAAAAAGTGCTAATGATCCGCACCAGAATTAGAAGGCGAGTGCTTTGGCAACGTCGATACAACTCGGCGAGCGTTTTCATCCGGCCAGCCGAAACCAAAAGTGGACACCTTCTCAGTGATGCATAGCGAGGAAATGGCATGGCTCCCTGTGGGAAATTGAATAGTCCATTTCCAATTGAGTGTGCCCTGGAAAATCCATGGGGGTCAGTGGCAATTTGTCTCAGGAGGTCTGCGCTGAGAGTCATTACGCTCAAGACCAACATGTCCCAAGGGACACACACATTCTTTATTTCTCTTTGATGTGTATATATATATATATGTATATATATATATATATATATATATATATATATATATATATATATATATATGTGTATATATGTATATATGTATATATATGTGTATATATGTATATATGTATATATCTACCATTATTATATTAATATAATATATAATAATACTTTTTAAACATTTTTTTGAGTTTATTTTTAATTATTTAATTCAAGATATGGATGCCAAGATGCAGCAACATTCTGGCCAAACAATCTTCATTTACAAAAGACACTTTAGTAGAACACTAGAAAAACCTAGCAGAAGCACATCTGACAAGATGTGCTATCAAACTAACAAAAAAATAACCCTCATCAACAGCCTGTGCTCCAAAAGTACTCATTTCTGCAACCTTTAGTCTCACTCTTTATCATTATTTATTGTGAACACTTTTTAGAGTTGAATTGTTGTCTTTGTGCTGACTCAGGAGAACGCAGACGTCTCCTCATGCCTCATGTCTGCCGACTTCCTCCCACAGTCCAAAGATGCACATGAGGCCAATTGTCAACTCTGTATTATCCGTAGGTGCGGATGGTTGTTTGTTTCTAAATGTGATCAAGCAATAAACTAAGAGTGAGGAGTAGTAGCATTATAAAAATGAGTTGAAGGTCCAGATTAACTTCAGCTGTTGATTTTTAGATTGAGGGATCTGACCCACTTTTCTTGGAAGTGTTCATGAAGTGCCTTTGAGAAACTGGTGAAGTACCTTCTCATGTGTTTGAGTTCAAGAAGAGGCAGACGTTATCATTGATTTTCTTCCAAAACAGACCAACTTGTGCCAGATCCTTTGTGGATACATAAAATGACGGCTTCAAAACCTCAACTTCCTCGGCATTCCATTTTCAAACCAAGTAACGCTGCTCGATTTGGTCCTTTCCATTTAGTGTGACATCTGTTGGATTCAAGTTTTTTCTACAGGGTGTTTACTGAATTTGCAGCAGCACGGCGTAAATTATACACCTAAAGCCCTCTCAGTCTAACAGGATGCCGAGGTCTCGTTGCTCCATTTGGTTGCTGTCACTTTGTCCTCCTGCGACTTCCCTCCCCCACTCTAATTTCCTGTCTCGGTTGTTGCTATCCGGTATCCACTCCTCAGAGACAAAACCAGCCAATGGAAGACTAAAGGGGAAATGACGTGATCTTGCGTGATGCATGTCCGCTACCTTGATGGGTTTTTAGTGATCGGTGCGTCTTTCCACTGCTTTGTGAGTGCAATCCACTGTACAGCAACACACAGACACACACACAAGCTGCACTATTGCTGTTACTTTTTCATTTTATGGTTGTTGTGCGAGTGGGTCCAGAGGATCACGATGATACCTCTTAAACTCGGCTTACTGTCAGGTGGAGAAGACTGAGCCTCGCCCGGGCCTGAAACGCTGTAGAGGGCTTATTGACAGTTGTTTGTTTTAAAATGAAATGTCCAGGCTGCCTGTCACAGAGAATCACTCAGAGGACATCAGCGGTGCCGCTGGAACTGAGGATAACCTCTCCTGAAGTGCAGGGACGCGACGCATGCGGGTCTTTGTGAAAGAGAGGTGGAGGAAAATGGTTTAGTGCTGCCAACAAAGTAAAAATGACTCACTTCTTTTCTTTTTGGGCTTTCTTCTCAAAATCCTATTGTACTTTAGAAACAAGGCCACTCGTGCAGAGTTTTCAGACAGATTTCTGAAATACTGACCGATTACGCCAAGAAACTTTTGCTAGAAATGTCCGACTGGCATCACGGTAAAAGTTTCCGCCAGTTCAGACCGACTATTGCATCATTTTATAATACAAAATGCAAAGCGTAAATGTATAGATCATGAGGCAATTTTCTTGCAGCGTCGTATTGGGACTCAAGGGCTCCACGTGTGGGGAATCTCTTCTCGCCTGTCATACGCACCTCACATGAATTATCAATGAATCAAATATTTTCATTTGCGCTAATTCCCACCAGCGTGCCGCTAATCTATCATTTATTTTCCTGATCTATATCGCCATAATGGCGAGGCTTAATGAAACCTCTCACACGGATGCACTCGACGTGTGGAGTGCGCCGGTGATTCAGGGTGATTCAGCCGCGCTGCATTTCAGCAAGAGGCATTCAGATATGAAGCTGGTTGAGGGGCAGGGGAGAGTGTTTGTGTGTGTGTTAGCGGCGCCGCACATCGCCTCGATGTAGTACCGATATATCGATACAACAGAGAAGTCATATTGTTTCGTTTTTAATTTTTTCAGTCTCGAAAAAATATCGATATAACGATTTTTTTTGCCAACACTACTGTATATATATCTATACTATATATCAAGTTCCCCATTAGTGTCTACCACTCCAGAAAGCAAGGCACAAGCACAAGGGGCACCTGAATAAAGCTATTAGGTCATGAAAATAGCTAATTATGGACTTCAGAGACCAATAATTAAAAGTAATTTAATGATAATAATAAATAGTTAAGAGAGGACCAATCAAAAACACTGTCTTTGGTGGTTTGCCAAAGCGCATAGATGAGATTATATCGACCAGAAATGGCAAGTGTCTACTGTCTACTACTAATATCTGCTGGCTCCCATTGTTCCGCTCAGTGCGTTGATTTACTGTCTTTCCTGTGAAAAAGCACAGAGTACCGTGAGTAATTGTAGACACGCTTTAAGCTCCGGCAATGAGCCTCTGGCTTTCTAACAAGCACCGTCCAATTACGTTGGCTGCAAAGAGGAGACGGCAGTTTTTACATTGCAGGTTTGAAACCAGCGGGTGTTTTATGTAAGATATATATCGGCGGTGTTTAAGATTAGACTCCAGAAACAAAAACAAAAACAAAAAAAAAAAGGGAAGCAATCCGGCCGCTTATTAGTACTTGAAAGCCCCCTATAGCACCTGCGGGGACTGACATAATGAACTGTAAATATATTGCTTTCAGATGGCCCTGCCGAGGCTATAATTCCCCGTCCCTGAGCTCAGGTGAAGGTCAGAGGGGAGCCGTCAAAATGTCCGTGTTCCCAGCAGCCAGCTACAACAGCTCGCTTTATTAAAGTGGCTCGGCGAGAGCGGAGCCAAACACCTTCATTAATTGTCCTTTTTCGCTCACAGTCAGCTGTTATTCATCCTCCGGCTTTATCGCGGCGTGCTGGTGGGTGTGGGCCTCTGAGTATGTAATTAGGCAAAATACTAACACAGCCTTTACGTTTACCCCGACGAGTAAATGAGCTGCTTTGGATTACATCACTCGCTCTTCTCTTTCTCTCTCTCTCCCGAGATTATTTTAGAGGAGCCGAGGCTAATTATGCCGTTAATCTAGGTAAGAGCTAAAATAATGCCCTCCTAATTTTTGTGTAGCACTTTGCAGCAGATTGTTAGCCGATGCCTGAAGTAGCGCTCGGAGCTGAGAATAGTTTTTTTTTAATAAAAGCGCTATCTGGCAAGGTTTCACATAAAAATTGATTTCATCTGGCAGCAGCTCAGAGTTAGGCTATGTCAGAAGGGCGGCCCTTCCCCCTTAATAGAGATCACACTGATTTTTTTTTTCTCCCTCCTTTTTAAAATTAAATTCTGGCGTTGAGAGCGGTCGCTTCACCCAACAGGAAATTAAAAATCAAAGTTATCTCCTAAACGGTAGCGAGGAAGAGCTCTCGAGGGCAGCGCTTTTTCATATCCTCGGTCTGCCCCGTCTGCCATCTGGGTATCGTGGATTGAAATGTGCTCCCCTGCCTGCCTGCCTGCTGCCTAGCACTCACACAGTCTTAGCACCTTGACCACCTTTATTTAAACATGACCAGACTAGTTTGGAACGTGAATAGCCGACTTGAGGCGACGTGATTTGGTATGTAAAATGCCAAAGCCACATTTCTGATCCATTGACTTGTAAGACAACAGCACTTACTATTTTTTTTGTTTGTTTGTTTTTTTCATTCTTGGGTCTTTTTGCATGTTCACCACATTCATAGTCACTTCAGTTGCCTTCTTCCCCGTTCTGATGTTCTGCTTTGAACTAGAGACAATTGTCTTCACTACGACTTGACTGAATGAGTTACTGCCATGTGATTGGCTGATTGGCTGATGAGCCATTGAACATTGTACCTAGTAAATTGGCCACTGTAGAGTAGTTCCCCCATACAATGGTCGGCGATAGCTGAGAGATGGGAGTGGATAATTGAGGGAAGCTCTTTGCACACGGCCCTGAAATCTCATCTGCACTGCAGTTATTCAAATGGGAAAAAAGCAAACAAAACTATATGGACACATCAGAGTTATAGTAGTTCAGTAGGACTGCTATTTTATCACACTGTGGTATAGGTTACTCATTAGTGTAAAAAAACAAAACAAAAAAATCAATGGGACGGGACTTTGTTCCTTAGGAAGTGTTACATAAACGGTTTAACAGTGTGCAATTTAAATGCTGTGTCAGTGACTAAAATAGGCCCTGCAGATAGGAGGCGAGGATGCTGTGCACATCATTAAGTGTGAAATATAACGACGCACCCTTCAGCAGCCTACTGTTCCCCGTGAGAGACAGAAGCCAGATAGGGCGGCGCACAATTATGGCTGGAGGAGCCAAATGCCTTCCTTCCCTCACACTTGCGTCACTTTGACTTTTTACTGAGGCACTGCGACGCGGAGCATCCGATAACGAGAGTGACGCTCGCTCCTTGGCGACGATGACGCGTTCTTTCCCTCCCTCGATTGGATTTCTTTTTCCTCCCCAAATTAACCCTCGTAGCTTTATATGCAGCGCGTCTCAGAGTCTAGACGCAGATTATCGGTGGGATTTTTTTTTCTCTCTTTTTCACGCCACTTCAAACACTCCCTTCAAAGAAAGAAAACACTCTCTGTTAGAGGACTGCGCCTTTAAAATTGAAATTTTTTCGTATGCTCGCTCTTAGAGCCAAAATGTTCCTCTGGCTCATCTTTTCCTATTTTACCCCCCATTTCCCTTAAAAGCCTAGCCATGTATATTTTTTCTTTCAGCATAACTGCACCCTCAAAAATATGTTCTGGAAATGTTCTCGCGGCAATGTTGTCATTCTATCAGCTTTTAAATCTAATAAAAGGCCACTTGACTGAGTCATTTGGCCGCACATTTAGAAAGGCAGAGTAATTAGAAACGATATAACGCAGCAGTACCTCAAACAGATCAAACTGCCTCAATTCATTTCCTATTAACGGCCGCTCCAGTGTTTGCTCTTTTAGTTTGAAATAACCGTGGCCTCAGAGTGGCGAAACAGTGACACGTTATTGAGAAAATGAAATAAATCATTTTTTAAAGCTATAGTATGGGGCCGGTACATTCACAACAGCGTATTCCAATCTCCCCAGTATTCCTCCCACTGCAACTTGCTGGTGGGATGCCGAGATGACTTGAACACAAAACCCAGCGCTGTGGTTTTTTAGAGTGCTGACAAGCCTTTCTGCGGCTATTAAATCCATTCTTCACTGTCAGTGGAGCCGGCGCAGCTTAGATTTGAATGAGGAGGTGCCGATGCCGGTTCTTGCTCCCGCCGCTGTGGGAACTCCTGCGTACACCAGGGGGAGCGAAGGGGACCATTCACTGAGCGCCGTGTCGGGCAGTGCAGCGCGACGGTTCGAACAGCTGAGGTTTTCTGGGGCAGACGCAGCTAATGTAACGTTTGGGTTTTTTTTGTGTGCGTGTTTCTGTGAGTTTTTTTTTTTTTTCATCTCAATCATCACTTGACTCCGTCCACTAAACATTGATGGAGCGGTTACATGTTTAGTTCAGTGCTCTCCGCTCTGGATTTCTCTGAGGACGTGCCTGCGCCGGTTTGTTTTGCTCTGCCGCACTGCACAACTCCGACATCTAGCTCTTTTGTACGTCCTTTCAATCAAAGACCTACAAAAGATGTGAAAAAAAAAAAAACACTCCCATTGAAATTTGAATTACACTTCAACTGGAAAATATAAATATCAGCTCCCCGTCACAAACGATGTTGAGCAAATGCTAACAGCAGTGTCGACCACTCGCGCCGACGCTTTATTCAGCAGCGCTGTTCTCTTAACTTGAGCGATGAGCCTTCACAGCGCAAACAATGACATGCGGTCGCGTGAATACATTCTGGCGGCGCGCGCACACAATTATATTTACACAAATCCCCCGGCTGGCAATTTGGGGCGGAGGAGAAAGAGAGCTGACAGAGGATTCCCGAGCATCAGAATGATTATTGTGAACTTTATCTGGAGTCTCATTCGAGAAACAAATGGCCCTGTCATCAAGAACACACCATCTATAATTCCTCGTCCTTTTCCCCCCTTCGATAAACAGTTATTCAGCCCGTCCCAGCCTTGGTGCCAGAAGATAAATAAGGGGGAATTAATTTGTGTCAGATTGACAGGAAAGCGGTCCTGCAGCTGGCAGGAGTAGAAAAAAAGGAAAGAAGAAAAAAAAAAACAGAGCGCGCTGTGTTATTAATGACCGGACGCGTGGACTGCAAGGACCACAGTCACTCAGAAGGAGGTCAGAAGAGAGAAGGGGAGGCGAGCCGGGGGAGGGCAAGGAGAAGGAGGGAACTAGTCCGGAGGTGTAAACACACAGACCAGGCCGCGGCGGCAAACCTTCCAGCGGTTAGCCAGTTTGACGCTGCTGTATAAATAATAGGCACCTGGCAGAGAGGTGTGCTGTGGGGGAGGAGGCAGACTTGTCTTTGGAGTGGTGACCTGACCCCCCCCCTACTCCCCCAGAGACACAACATTCGATTTTTCTTTTTTTTTAATTTCATTTTTTTAGTGCACCGATTATTCTGGAGCAGAAACCCACCTCAGCGTGCGTGTGTGAGAGAGAAAGCCTATAAAATGTTCAGTCTCAGCGTCGGAGCGCTGAAATTTCATGTGGCTCCAACACGACTTTGGAATTAGATCTTTTGAATGAATACTCAGTCCAGGGACCTGGGAGCCTCATTTTGTAAACGCGTAGAAATTGTGTTTTCTAAATGGCGTTCCCGCTGGGAGTGATGGGATTCTTCAGGGACACAATTTCCGCCTGGGTCGGAGATGCATTAGTTAGCTCACGCTGAACGTTTCAGAACTTATTCAGTTTCAAACACTTCATTTTCAGGGGTCCTGCTGGAATCCGCTGATCTGCGACACTTTAGTCGCGCCCCGCAGATTGAGCATGAATCTGCTGTTTCATTATTAAATAAGCATTATCAGTCAACAGGTCGGCGGTTGCTGGTAATATTATGAGCCGTTATTCAGCATTTAGATTTTTTTTTCTTACATTGGTAATTCTAAAATCAAATTTTTGGAGGTTGCCTTTTATTTACCAGTCGAGTATTTATCTGTCTGTCAGTGTTTTGCTGTAGTGCGCTTCTCATCCCACGAGAGTTAGATTAAAAATATGAACAGTCAGCAGGCGCCAAAAGAGGCGAGTCAGGATTACTGTGTGAATTTGCTTTTATTCTGGAGTGCGTTTTAGTGGGTACTCCACTGGATTATATTTGTGTTCTGTTGGAGGATTTTACCTACTGAATCACGTTTGCTGTGCGGGTGGAGGGGAAAAGGAGAAGGATTATTCATGTTGGCTTGGGGAGAGAAGTGAAGCCAATGCCTCAACGTGTTTTCATTGTAAGGTGCCTGTATTGCTACAACGGATCCTCAGTGGAGGAGTTTGCTGCTTTTCAGTCCATGCGTTTTCTGCTTGGGTTCCCACTCAATCTTATTGACATCTGGGTTTCTGGTGTATTTATGCAGTGAAAGTTCTTTCACATAAACAAGGGACTGACTTTTGGCAATAACATTCTATTTGAGTTTTGTTGTAAAACTAGAAGCCACCTGGCTGCGTTATTATTTATGTTCTGGTCAGCGTCCATGCACTTAACCACAATGCACACACCCAAGTATATTTTGTTTTGAAGTTGTTTGGGCTTTTCTGTCAGACTGGTTTTAAAGTTGCTCCTTTGTGTGATGTACGTAGTTCTATGCAAAACCACACCCAGCAAAATACCGCAAGTCACAATCTCCTTGGACTTCTTTGAAATCAGTGTTAGACTCCAGTGTTGTGACTTAAACACTAAAACAAGAAGCAACATCCGCTTCTGCACTTAAGGTTCATAGGAAAAAAAAAATCTGAATTATTAAATGTATTCACAAGTGTGTGCGTGTGTGTGTGTGTGTGTGTGTGTGTGTGTGTGTGTGTGTGACACGATTGGAAGTACACATCAGCTTTCAGTCTGTTACATACTTGAGTACAAACCAGGGTTAAGTGTAGAGGGCCACTTTGCTAATTGCACATGGCAGCGTGTGATACGCTATTCACAACATAAAGGTCACAATCACACTTGTGTGTGTGTGTGTGTGTGTGTGTGTGCCTTTTTTAAGGCCATTGCACCCATACATGGAGAATACAAAGAGGCCCATGAGAGCATCCAGGGAACAAGGGCTAGCGGTGCTTCTAATGTAGCCTTTTCAAGTTTCTGACAGTCTGCCATCAGAAAATATGTGCTGGTTGCCATTATTTGCAATGAGATACAACTTACAGAAGCATTATTTGCTGGAAGAAGATGCGTCTAATTCACAGTGAAGTTTGTTTGCTTGCCTGCAGTGTTTTTAGCCTTTTTTTTGAACCACGGCTAATGCACATGGCTATTGTTTCCTGCACAAGGAAACTAGGTTTGCTTAATTAACTCTTAGCAGTGAACATTCAGCTCACGTCACTTGTGCTGTTTGTGGAACATGAGCATTAACAGATCCTCCCGTTAGCCTCATTCACGGAAAAAACAGCCATTCTAGACAATAATTCCTGAAGCTCCCTCTCCATTCTTCTTTGTAGTTCTGCCCTTTAACGTATAGCTACGCTTTTCGTAGTGGTGCTAGCTATTTTGTTTTGTCATTTCTATAGCAGGATTTCAAAAGTCACCCCATTATATTCGCTTGGCTTTTTATCAACCCATGAGCTTGTGCGGTTTGAGTAGGTCAGACCAGGGATCCGCGGACCAGGACCATCTTTGTTCGGGTGCGGTTTATCTTCATGCTGTGTTTGCGCCGGCTGTTTGTTTTGCGCCGGCCCGTTTGACATATGACGAGCGCTCTACATACCCCCATCGCCAGGGTCTCGACAAACATGTGATTAGTCTTCCGTAATTAGCTCGAAGGAATCCCTGCGGTAAAAACAAGGATGGTAATTATGATGTGAAGGTCTTGGGACCGCTGTCTGCCGCTCTTCGGGAGACATAACTCACGAGGGGATGAGGCGAAGAGACAGGAGCAGGAGGCCGCGGGGGACGAGGAGGGCGAGTGTCCGCCCTGCCGCTGATGAAAAAAAAAAAGAGCCATAATTGCAACGCACGGAGGCTGAGAACATCTGATAAGGACATTAAATAACTAATGAAAAGTGGATGGCTGACGTTGCCTTTCATGAATATTGATTTAAAAAAAGAAAGTAAGGTGAGAGTAAAGTTTAGCATTTTTCCTTTAAAGCTTGGACACTTGTGCAGTGTTTTCCATCCACAAGAAGCGTCAGCTCCCTTGTTTGTTTTTTTTAGAATAATAATTTATGCCCGCCGGTGTCCGGCAAGCTGTATCGAGCTCTCCGTCTAAGTCAGAAGGTCACTGGGGGCAGATGAAGATCCATCACTGGCTTGACTACTGCTGCTTGGTCCACAAGGCCACCTCTGGACCCGCAGTGCCCCAATTGCTGCAGTTGCCTGGCAACACTTGCTGTAATTAGTCCAGAGATGTAGCGCCTCAAGTCAGATGCCCAGTCTCCACTGCTGGGTCAGACCACAGTGGGAACGAGGCCACACCTACACAGGCTGCATCCACTCAAGTGAATTTATATTAGAGCGCTAAGAACATTGTCAGCATATAAGGAGCGCAGGGAGCGACTTTCCACCCCCGACAGCTGTAAAAATAATTCCCTTCAAGTTAAGGATAGAGGAGAAATTCTCTCTCTTGTTTGATTTTGTTTGCTTTAAATGGGCGAAAATTACAGAATTTTATTTCTGTTTTTGGTTATAATATACAGAATTTAAAAATGTTAAGCAGCTGCGTTTTAAGGCCATATTACACAATTTTTCAGGTATTATTTTTTCCATTCCACACTCCGGTGTAGCAGCAATGTCTCCAAACAAATAGCTTCTTAAAAATGCTCGACTTCCTGTCCTTTTGTGACATCACAGAGTAGTGTTTAAAGAATTGTGTTGTAGCAAAGCCGTTAAAAGTGGAGCAGGGCAAAAGTAGAAAAGCCTGGACTTGTCTGACCTCTGGAGAGTTCACTGACCAGAACTAAAGACACATTTTACTCCTACTGTTTGCCTGATCTGGGACCTTTAAAGAAAAGCAAAACTTGGAAACCTGTGCTGTATCATTTCACTTTAAGATAAAATAAAATAAAATAAAATAAAACCCCTCAAAATTAGCTTAAATCTGCTATTTTTATTCCCTGGTGATTTCCACTCGTTGGTCTAAAACAGTCCAACTTGTGTGACAAGAGCCTGGTTGCGAAACCATTTGAGCAACAGCCAGTAGGATGCACTATTTTTCCCACTGTCACATTCAAAAGCACCCTGTGACTTAAATAGATTAAATCAGCGAACGTAGAATTTAGAGGGGTTTTTTATATCAATATTTTACAACATTTTAATATCTTTTCTGGCTTTGAAACAGTGACAGGGGGCACCCAGGAAGCTTGAAAAACATTTTTTTTCTTTTTTTTTTGGACAAGCGGAGGAAGCGGCTGCGAAGGCAGCGGCGGAAGCTAAATAAAGACAAATTGCCACGGCCGCTTTGCGGTGAGATTGCATTTACTGATGGAGGAAGAGAGTAGCAGCTCATTTTCCCAGGAGACGCTCGTCTGTGTGTGTATATATAAATCATGTTGCGCTCATATGAGACCCACCAAACCGGCTCGGCGGGAGTGCAGGGAGCGGCGGACGCAGGAAGTCGCATCCTCGGCGGCGGCGGTGATGCTGCAGCAGCTTCACTGTCGCAGCCGGCTCCGCTTTAAATTTTAAAGTTGCTGCAACGCCGCTTCAAATGGCTCTGGGCTGCAGAACGATAGCCAGCCATTAATAATTGAGTCATTTGGAATCATAATATGTTATCTTGGCAAGTGAGACGCATTATTTTGGAGGGGATAATGGACTTTTTCACTGGTTTGAATAAATCACAGTTTTTTTTTTTTGTTTTTTGTTTTTTGTTGGCTTTTCCACATTAATGTTGGAGCACTTTAGTTAATTTTCCCCCCACAGTGCTGAACTCCACTTAACTTAAATTTGACCTAAACTGAACTATGAATCAATAGGCTTTTGCTGCCATGGAGGTAAATGGACTCTTTTCACTGTTCCTTTTGATGGATCCTCATTTTGATGCTTCTGTAAGCATTACTGTGGCGGGACTGAGGATGCTGTTGAGATACCTGATACGACTGGTAAAGTTAAATTGACTGTATTTTATAGTTGTTTTGTAATGCAGGAGAAGGAAAATGCTCCGGCTGCACTTCTTATTGATTATTCACAAAACACTATATCGTACATGTTTTGTTTTTTTGTAACTTGACCTGCCATTGAAATTTCACTCAGTCAGTCTGGGGAAAACTGCGTGTCAGCTCGTTCCCTCCTAACGTGACTGAACCTTTACAACCAGAGCGAAAGATTACAGTTTGCTGGAGGAAAAAAAAAACAATCTAAATCCTCTCTTTTCATTATTTGTTAAAGGATTAAGGATCATCGTCGCGCTCTGACTCATCTGCATTGCAGTTATCTGCACGCTGCACATTTTACAGCCACTCGTATCCGCTGTGGTCACATCTGTGAGCTGTTGCTGCGGCCAGATAGTGGACGCACACACACACACACACACACACGTATGACTCACAGAAAGAGTGAGATGATGGAGTGATGCTGTTCTCGTTTCAGTGACTAGATCGGTTTTCAACCACTGTGCCCTGAGGACATCAGTTGTTGTGGGAAATTATCCAATTTAACTTAAATGGCCCAAAAACATTATTATTATTATTATTATTATTATTATTATTGTTGTTATCCAGTTACTGAAAGTAACTCAGTGTGTGTGTTTTTTGTTTTTTTTTTTGTGTCTATCATGTGCACTTCAGTGATAAGAAGAGCAATTAAATACTCTTCCACTGGGCGGCAATGCGTCTTAAACGCCCCTGTTAATCGAAGACTTCAAACTCCAGGCTGAGCTCCAGACAAAATTGTGAACCTGTTTGATTTGGATTGGAACCAACATGAACACCATCCCAGCCGTTATTTCAATCCAAGAAAGCAAATAATTTTGTTTGCAATGATATATAAACATTAAATCAAGCTTCTTCTTCATCTTTTTTTTTTTTTTTTTTTTTTTTTACATTTTTGCTTTTCCTTTGTTTAAAAAGTTCCATGCCTTAAAAAAAATGGTTGGAAAACCCTGGATTAGATCATTAATAATGATAATAATAATAAAAAACTCAGTTTTGATTGGATGGACTTTAAAGCTGCCACGAACGGTCTCTCGTGGGCAGTAGGAATAAATTTAAAGGACCTTCAGCATGAGGTGTCTCCTTTTTTTCTTGCCTCGATGAGCTCAGATGCAGGTGTTTAACAGGTCGTTGTACTTGGCTTGTTCGCGAGTAATTCATGACCTGCGACCCGTATTGGTGACCCATAAAAACTGGCGGGTATCAGGAGGTCAGTCCCCGCCGTAATAAATTCCGGGAAGGAGCATCAGCATCCTCAGACGGAGGTGCAATAAAACAGACACCGCTCATAAAGCGGGCCCTGTGGACCGAGGAATATTCTTCCCCTGCTGCGTTTCGAATTGTCATTCTGCGATCCACTTCCTGTTTGCTGGCGATATTAACGTGATGCACTCCGATTGTCCACTTCCCTCCCACATTTGGAGCTGCGTCTGCTTGTTTGTCCTCGCTTTTTTTTTTTAGGCAAGGGCATTGCTGTCCTGCTGGAGAAATCAAAATAGGAGACTATAACTGCACGTGATGAGTTTGTTGTTAAAACCGTAAAGGTTTCACATTGAAACATGATTATTTGAGTTACTTAAGTTGATGTTATTTAATTTAAAAATGGAGTAATTTTATTTGTTAAAAACATTCTTATATCTTGTTCCAACACTGTGACTTATATTGTGATGATAGCGGACTGATGTTTAAGGGGATTGAAGAATATTTCTGTGATTTGGCTGAATTCTTCTTCATGATGGAAGTCGTGCTGAGACTATTATAAAGCAGTGGATGATCATTTCAAGAATGCTTTCGTCAAGACCGGACTGCACAGGAGGAGTCGGACCCTCTGGCGCTAGCCGCTGATATTACCGTTGATCAGCTGGGGGCTTCAGAGCTGCCGCATTTTAATTGCACTCCAGATGAGCTTTTGTCATTCCTCTGTTCAAAACCAACACTTCAATATTAATGCAATCATTATTATTATTTTCTCATGGTTAATCCCAACTTTTGCTTTGTCTCCGAGGCTGAGTTTTTTCACAGCTTCGATTAAAACTGCCCACAGGAACAGATTTATAGAGGTCCAACCTCAATGAAGGGACCGACCCCCGGGAGCCGTTGTCGCTATAAACCATTGTGTCCCGTTTTAGAGCTCAGCCTGTCTGTGCACAAACGTGCATTCCCTTCAGTTCATTCCTGTTTGGCTGGATTGATTGCTCGGTTAAAATGTAGGATTTAGAAATGTGCTATTGGCGGGGAGGTGATAATGTGCTCCCAGGATATTGATTGGTCCACGTGTTAATGCACTCTGCGCAGTGTAAACATCATTTCAACAGGCTGAAGCAACAGACGAGAAATATATGAGGAGTTTCACGGCAATGCTCAGAATAAGAGTTAAAAAGATATGAAAGCTAGTGTTTTTCACAACTTGGTATGATGTTTGCCGGTGTTCTGAGGAGCCCCTTTGTTCCCACTGTTGAGCCCCTTGAGGCCCAGTTTATCCCACTAATGACGTGAAGGAGAGAATGGGGGGGGGAGAAAAAAAAACAGCATATGGATCAGCTAGTTACATTAAAGAGGCAACTCGCTGCGCTGTAATTCACTGCCAGTTCGCACTGTTTGTTTCCTGTAATCCCTCTTGTCTCTCCCACTCTCCCCGGTGACTCAGCCGCGGTAACAAAGGCACCGGTGTGGTTCCCACCCCAAGTCCGTCCCCCGTGGAACCGCCTTTTAATGAGCTGCATACAGTATCCACCGCAAAGTCGGGCCTTTTACTTAGCAATGGGATTTCTCCTCTCCTCTCCTCTCCTCTCCTCTCCGCGCTGGGCTGGGCCAGCAGGCCAGCATTGAGTCTACAAAAAACGTCAACGTTACCTTCTGCAACATCTCAAACGGGGGGGAAAAAATGGCAACCAACGATCAGCCTGAGAGAGAACACTCAGGGAAATAGGCTACAGGTCAGGAAGTGCGCTAACGGCAGAGCTCTGGCGATTTGCGCCGTAAACAAGTTATAAGCGCGAGGCAGACGTGTTTTGTTGACATGGTGCTCTTAAATACATTAGTGTCTTTGTACATAAATCAGCATTAGGCAGCAGCTGAATTTAGCCTCTCCAGCTGAAGCAAAGTCCCTCCTCTGGAGAGCCGAGAGTGTGCCTGTCACGTTTCCGGCAGCACACAGATGCAAAACGAAGACAAACAAACCCGACAACTTACGACATCGTAAACATTCTGTAAGTTGTCACAAGAAGAAGGAAAAAAGCCTGTTATTTTCACTCACAATTAAAATCACCCAGAGGAGCCACTGTCATTACAAGGGATGAAAACAAAACAACATAGGAATAAAGTCTGCAGGAATTAATACAAGTTGTGCTTTCATTTGTGACTAATAATATTTATTTATAGCTTTTACATGAGGAGAAATTGAAAGGAGGCGGCCATATTGTGCCAACATGTTTCTGCAGTAGCCCACAATGTGCCTCTGCACAGGGCATTTTTAAAAATAAATAAATAAATAACATAACAATATGTGAGATCAGGAGATCAGGGATTCAATTTTGATTTGATGCCACTAAATTTACACACTTGGCCTTCAAACCGAATCCATTGAATACTTTCCGCTGGCTATTGAGCTGCGTGTTGGTAAGGTGGAGCTTTTGGCAATAAGAGTTTGCAAGTGAAAGAACCAGAATCAGAGAAGCTCATCCTTCTTACACAGTCTCAGGAAGATGGGGTGACCACTTTTTAAAGACATAATGTGTGCAATTGGAAAAAAAGAAAGCGAGGGTCGGTGTCGTCATCGCAACGACACTGGTCTGCGGCGCCGCTGTCAAGCTCTTCATTCCGGAGCTGCTGCTTTAACTCCTTCATCTTCTGGGCTGCGGCGAGAAGCTCTTATCTCTGCCGCACCTCCCACCAGAGTAGTGACCCACCAGTACCCTCTCTCTGGGCTTGCAGCGGGTGGGGGTGGCTAGAATAAAGATCCCAGCTCTTAGACTGACTCGGTGACCAGCGGTAACACAACGCACCAAAGCACTATCTCCCTGCCAGGTCAGCCAGCAAATGCGGAACACCATTGTGTTGAGGCTTTTAGCCATTGCGGCGTCCTGGGGAGGCCAGGTTGACATTTCTAAGTGGACAAACAGGCCAGTTAAGGGGGACAAAGGCACTCGCTCCGTCGAGACACTTCGATTCCCGCCTGCTCGCCTTCCGCCACTCTCCTCACATAGGCGTAGCGGGATTTATGGTTGAACACGTTCCGCTTATGCTCAATTTATGAATAATTCTTCATTTTTTTTTCAATTTCACCCCATTACAAATCAACGACACACACATATAATGTATTTATTCCTACAAAGATGATTGAAATACTGAATGTTCATTTTTTTTTTCAATATCATAATCTCAGAGGCAGAGTTCAGCGTTGTTGTTTTTTTTTGAAAGTGCAACCGCTTATCGCACCTGTGATTTGCATATCTTCATCTTTATTTATGAAACCGGAATGCACTTGTCACGACCCCGGCTCAACCCGGGAAGTTTGTCACCCGGTAATTCATGCATGGAGCCGCCCGGCAGAAACGTCCACAACTGGATGGATTTGCAGCGTTGGTATCGATGGGATCCCTTTGTTGATTGTAGCATTGACCGTCGCTTATTCGTGCGAACTACACCGATTTTTCTAATGCTGCTAGTCCAACAAGAACAAAAAAAGAAAACCAATTTAGACAATTCAGAGGGATTCAGAGACTCAGTGTTATAGCTAGTTTTTTGAGGATGGACCTCTGCTAGCATCACTGGCATCCTTTCGGCCACATGCAGCCGACTCCTACTTGTGTGCACTTCCTGTGGCTGTGGATGACAAGGAAAAATAATCAGGACAATTATGGGAAGTGAACCACCAAAGTAATAATCTTCTTATGAATAATGAATCCTCTTAATGGGCTGAAGGATCTTGTCATGCATATGGGATGACTGGAAATGTAGAGGGATGGAAAAAAAGAAAAAACAAAGACCTGGAAGAATTTACTCGAAACTCTTTGTGAGCATTGTGTACCGTTAGCAGAGAGGAGGTTCTTGTTGTGTATCACTTCGGCTGCGGTTCAGTTCGGGTGATCCAGAACTGTAGCGGCTAAATAAAGAAAGGAGGGGAAAAAAGGGAGTTTTTTTTGGAGCCATCGCTGCTGATTTGCCGCACGTTGAATTTTTTAAAAGCGAGCGATCATTACCTGCTCGCCGCTCGGCTGGCCCTGTTTAATTAGGAGTGAGCTGAAATTTGATTTTATTTATTTAGGGGCGAGAAGAACGATGCCGGGGAAGGTGAAGCAGCCGACATGTCGCTCAGCCACGCCGGGCCGCTGAATAATGCACAGCGCAGCTCTCAAAATAAACCTCTTCCTCGGCTCCTCGCGCCGCCTCATCTCTCACCGCTGTCTGGAGCTTCGCCAGCACGGGCCACTCGGACCGGAAAAAAAAAAGTATAATACGGCAACACCCTCCCCCGCCTCGCCTTCCCCCCACCCTTATCTCTGTGCTGAGTGTAGCTGGATGTGCAGGAGAAAGCCATTAATTGAAGCCACGTCTCAAACGTTTGCTTGTGTTTGTGATATTTTCTCCCCCCCTCCCCTCTCGTCTCCCCTCGTCTCCCCCGTCCGTCCTGAGTCCGATTCTTCGTTTTTTGGAATTTACCGGCCCCGCGCTCGACTCTTGGCACTCGGAATGCCGCGGGTACCTCGCGAGAGGCTCTCGGCCGGTCCGATTGATCCGAGACGTTGATGGACGGCGGCGTTTGATTCGCCTCCTGTTATCTGTAATGTAGCCGAGGCTCTCAATGGGGCTGACAAGATTAGAATGCATTACTGTCAGGAAAAAGCCAGGGCGCCCCCGGGGCCTGCGGCACGCTCGTTGAGTGTTAATGACTCAGTACTGGGCCCTCGCCAGCGCGGGGCATGCGCTGACAATCCGCACAGTCAATTGCATCCCGATCAGCCACGGCCGGCTGCCAGAGACGGAGAAGAATGACGGGCCGACGTAAACGGATTGAAGGCCGCGCAATTAAGAAAATGCAGCTGATATTGGCTTTATTAGATTTATTAAGTCACTTATGGTCCAATTGATATGCTGTTGGTTGTGGTGGGGGGGTTAGAGCTCACGAGAGTTGGTAATTAATGACTGTGATGCTCCTCGGCGAGGCTCAGAGAACCTGCCGGAGTCGCTCAGGTTCCGCTGTCAAGTCATTGCTTCGGATTTGTTTATCATTTCGGGTCATTTGATGTTGACCATCCACCTGACAGGATATCCTTCATTTTTCACCGTTTCATAGTAATTCTTTTCATGCATTAAGGTGCGCTTAGACAGCAGCTACGTGCGTCAAAATGTACTATCAGTTCAGGGCAGCATGACCTGAAACAAGCCACCCACCAATATATGAGTGCATTTTAAAGTGGAACTCAAAAATTGAATTCTGGACGACCAAATTCTGGACGGTTCTGTGTTGTTGTTTTTTATGTGTATGGCCCTTTGTATTTTTGTATTTTTATTGTATGTTGATCTATTGATCTTTTTACGTTCATTGTTTTCCGTGGGGACAACGGATGAAATTTAGCATCCTTGCTATTTCTTCCGTGTTTGTACTGTTCGTCAATATGCTCTGTCCCATCAAAATAAATAAATTTTAAAAAAGAACAAAAGCAGCCGAGGACAAATAGCCTACACACAAGCTGCTTGGCAATATGCACCAAATCAAAGCTTGGCAGGATGTATGATATGGCGTTGCACCTTTTTTTTTTTTAATTAATTATTAATTACTGTCATTATGCAACAGCACATTTAGCGCCATTTGCTGGAGAACGTTATAACTTTAGTTGTTTTCTTGTTTGGGGAAATGCCCAGACTTCTCCTCCTGCCTGCTCTGAGTTAATCCACCACTCAATTTCTTGTTGTTCCCCACAATGCAAAGCGACACAGGCACACGCACAAACCAAAGGTTTCACAGCCATTCTTGAACATAAAACAAGCGACGTCAAATATTCTGGAATACACAAAGACCTTTCTCTTTTTCAAGTATAAGGCGACTGCGTGTCGATTGTTATTCAAGACGACTGCTCGACACCGCGCAACATCAGAATCGACGTGCATATTTTAAACAGCCTACAATCATCTGTTCGCCAGGGCTGCTCCTTGCAGTTGTTTGGCCTGGAGCTGCAGGAATCCTGCCGGTGAGCAGCTGAGAGGTCCTCGAGGACCATCTAATAGGGAATTGGATCATTAATGCTCAGGTCTTTAATAAGAGCCCTTGGGAAAATTAATATCCACTTAATACTCCGCTGCAGGGGTTGTTGGCCTAACTGCTCATAAGCAGGTGGCTAAAGACGTCGGCGAGCCCACACCGTCTTTTTTTTTTTTTTAACGATAGGGGGAAAAATACGTATTTATACCTTTGACTTTGTGATTGACAGCTTGCCGCAGACCTTTTTCCAAAAATGCCCTTTTCAGACTGCGGATCCTATCGCGCACTCCTCCGTATGAGAAATCCAATACAGTGGTCTTTGCTCCGCGCCCTGTATTGACCCTCACTCAACACGGAGCCTTTTAAGTAACCTTTCCCACCGCCAAACAGGAGCTGCGGGGCACGCAACGTCTTCGACGAGGTTTCCATTTTGCAACAGTTTAGATGACGAAAAGGAAATTCCAAATCTGAGACTCTGAAGCAGCAGAGCAAGCGAAGGTCGGTGCTGATCCGGTGTGACAGATGAGAACCAGGGCCTGGGGCATTTCAGTGAGGAGTTTGCATGTCCTACCCATGCACGTGTGAGTGTGTGCGTGCGTGTGTTTGTGTGGGTCCTCTCCAGGTACTCCGGCTTCCTCCCACAAACAAAAAAAAAATAGATGGATGGTTAGATACTGACATAATGATGCCCTAAAAGAAGGCAGAGATCGAAAGGGAAACAAAGCAAATCTAAACTTCACAGATTTTTTGGAATGTTGCAACAATTATATGTGCAAATACTTGCAAATTGCATGGCAATGGTTTATTTTGTGTGGGTTTTGAATCCTGAGCCTCAGTATTAGCGCTAAACTGTTGATATAGCCCCTTCCACGTAAACACTTCTTTATTAAGATCCAAAACAAAGATTGCTGAAGAAGCCTCAGAGACACTGCAATTTCTGAAACAACCTAATTGTTGAATCCTTGCAACTACTACATCATCAGTTTCTTAGGAGTAGAAATAGGAAGGGATTTTTTTTTTAAGCTTAAATTCCTGGTTTACTCCCTTGGTATGAAGTGCACCTATCATGTACAGACTTTCAGTTTCCCCCCCTTAATCCACTGTGACATTCCATCTCACTCCTCGGCAGAGCGCTGAGACGGCCACTGACATGTCTAACCTCATTCTCACCCTCTCCCGCTTCATACCTTTTGTGTTCATGGCTAAATCTTCCAGGTCCAAGCTACTGTAAATCAGTTACCACATCCACTGCTGTCAAACTGGCCTCCGGTGGTGTCGCAGGCTGTTATATGGAACGCTGAAACCAACATCTCCCCTGTGGACCGCCATTCCTGTACTTCCAGTCTAAACTTGCTCTCAATGGATTGTTAGCTACATAGTTGGCTAAGCTAGTGAGTCTAACTTAATGCGAAAGCCACTTCACTCTCCAATGATGTGCAGTTTGCTGTGTGTTGACATTATGACAGATTTGCCAGATGTTTCACAGTCTATAAAATTGATTAAAACAGTTCAATGTTTTTCTCTGGAGGTTTAATTCAAGACTACAAATGTTACGAAGCGTGACACAAAAATGTATTTAAAATGAGCGGGCAAAGATTATACTCCTGATTGCGTAGACTTTTCTGAAGATCACAATTCACAGTCACTAATGCACTCAGTTGCGCCTCAAATAGATACAATCACTGGTATTGTTTCTTATTTAGTGCTTCTTTGTTTTAGAGTGCTGCCCTGCTCCCATCATGCGCTAGAATTACAAGAAAAAGGCTGTGAAATTTGCTTTATCGCCACTTTTGTCGCCATTTGAGCCCACTGCGACAAGAATGTGCTTTTAATGAGGTTTTGTTGGCATCAATTCATCTTGATCTTTAACATAACATTAGTAACTTAGGGTTGTTTCCGGTCCTAATGCCATTGTTCTGTCTGTATTCATTGTCTAATAGGCCCAGTTTTCCCCCACGCAGCCTTGTTAGGGACCTCGGCGCAAAGTCTCCAACAATGCTGCGGCTGCAGTTGTTGTTCGGAATGTTGGAAACACAAAGGAAATTGGAAACGGAGCAGTCAGCACCCGGCGCCCCGTGCTTAGCCATAAATACATACAGTTTTGCGGAAACAGTCGTCTCGCCACGCACTCTTTAATGCTCAACATTAAACTGGACGAGTCTCAGCGTGCAATATTTCATAGCCGCTTCCCTCTGTGTGTGCTTACACAGGCTTTTTCCTTGCTTTTACATTTGGGCAGATGTATATGAGTGGATTATGCAGTCTGGAATACTCTCCCCGGTGCTTTTGGGGCTCGTTGGGAAAATGGAGCAGGAGAAGTTGTGTTCAAACGGGGGCAGACGGACAGACGTGGTGGCGGTGAGAAGGCAAGAAATCTGCACGGAGCTCGAAAACAACCTGCCAACAGACTGACTGAAGGGCTCAAAAACAGCCAGTCTAGAATTACTGCTGTCCGAATGGGAAGAACAAGAAAAAGATCAGATGGAATTGTTGAGCTGACATCGCGGATGATGTAATTGACATGTACTTTGCCCCTCGGTCCGCGTGTTGTGCAGCAGGTGCAGGTGTGAAGTCAATATCAGAAAAAATGTTGGCAAACACGGCCCAAGCAAAATCCTGATTTCCTTATTGTACATTTCTAATCCTAGAAAAAGCCTCTTGGATTTTATTTGCTCTGGTTCAGATCTATTGCAAAAAAAAACAAAAAAAAAAAAACCAATTACAAAATAAAAACTTTAAAAATAATTAAGGATTTTATTTTGTATTTTTGTCAGTTTTTATTTTGTAATTTTATAATAATTAAAAATAAAAATGCTTCAAATGCACTTAATTATCTTGCAATAATTCCAGCAATAAACTTGTTGACACACTTCTCAGCAGCTGCTAATCTTTTTTGCTAAGTGATACCAAAGTTGGGAGACATGATTTGCATGTGTGTGAAACAGCCGTCTAGGTATGCAAACAGAGGATCCCTGCTTCTGTGGTCGCGGTCTCCTCAGGCTTTATTTCGTTCCTTAGCACGACTATAAGATTTAACAGTCAGCAGTACTGAAAACTTTGTGCTCCCAAACTCTCTCCACTTTCCAAATGCAACATACTGATGACCCTAATTAAAGTGCCAACGCAAATAATACATCCAGACGACTATCAGTAATACAAGAAAGTCAAGCGCGGGCTGGTTTAATTAAGACTTCAGTGATATGAATGCAGTCGTGCCGCTTTGGCCCTGTGAGTGTTGCATTGCTGCTCTGACTTTACTAAACTCAACGTCACGCTGACGTTAAGAGCAGCCACGCGGTGTTAAAATAGCTAATGCATCACAGGTGACTGCGTTGAAGCCTTTTTTAAAGGCAATGCGATCCCGTCAGTGGGAAGCCGCCTCCGAGGTTCTTCGAAAAGATGCGAAGCGGCGACCATGCTGAGCATCGCAGCACGCTAAAACAGCGGCGTTATGCTGAGATTGACTGAGTTATCGAGCGGGTTCGTTATTACGCAGCCTCGGCGGGGTGCCGGGAACAACAGGAAGTAGACAAAGTGAAAGAGAATATGCACTCACAGTTGTGTTTGTGTGCATGTGTGTGTGTGTGTGATGAGACGCCTGGCAGCGTGGCAGGACAGCTGCTGCAACACACATTTACATGTAGCAGATAAAGGTGACATTAAGCCTGCAGGGCAGCAGCAGGTGATGGCAATTTATGAACTCTCTGGAGACGAAGGGGAGGCTGCTGAGTAAATGTGCTCCATTTTTTTTTTTTTTTTTTAAAGTAATTGATTTATGAATGATCTTAGTGGAATAAAAATCAATTAAAAGTATGTGAAACAACACCATTAATATGCACAACTTTAAGTCCTAAACAAAATAAATAAATAAATACTTAGAATCTATCATGAAAAAAAAAGTGTGCACCTTTTCATAGTTCCTTCATTACATCTTAAATGTATTATTATTCTGCACCACTTTGTACCGCCAACCTAGCTGACTGTAAAGAAGAGACCAAACTATGTGTCACTATTTTAACTGCATTTGTATAAATACATCTGAAGTGAATGAGTGTTTGAGCCCCTGTGGGAAAAGCAACAGCATCACCTCCACCTCTCCCTCCCTGCTGTGAACCTGAGCTGCGAACAGGCGAATCAGTCACTTGCTATGCGAGTGGGATATTCGCACCACCCCGTGACTGATTCAGTGACTCGGATGACTCAAGACGCCGCCTCTCTTTCTCTCTCTCACTGGTGAGGGACTCCTACCAACTTGAGTTTCCCCGCAGTTGTTTTAAACTTATTTTTCCCTTGCAGAAAAATGAGCACTGCAGCGGACACCAGGTCAGGGCTTCGGCCTGCAGGACGGAGGCTAAAGGCACTGTCACACACACACAGTTAATGATTCCGATTCAAAATAATTGCAACACGATGCCAGTGACATTTGCCTGATATGGCTGACAATTAAAAGCGTTGGCCTTTGACTCTGTACTCTTTTGGTTTGGTTCGTTTTTCTGCCTCTTTGTCTGCACTTGTTTGTGTCTCCTGCTAATGAGCGCAGAAAGGTGAATTTTCCCAGTTGACGACATTCGCTAAAGTTTATTTTTTTGCAAACTCACTAAAGGAGCCGCATTATCACACTTGCACCACTGGGGTCGCTGCTTGCACAGGCCGCTCTGTCAGTCCTGCTGCTCCCGTTGATTAGGCTGCTGCCACGTGAGGGTTTTAGCGGTGGAGGTTTTTCTTGTGATGTCACGAAAGGCACTGACACTTCACTGGTTCCAAACACATGGAAGGTAAAACAAAGTTGCAGAAAGAGTGCATGCAAAATATTCTGTTTTCTGGAGATTTTTATGATTGTATTTTTATGATCATTTGTATACTCTAGGGTTTAGTTTTGACTTTGCATTTTTTCACATGCAGTTTAAAAATGCTGGTTAATGACATTGAGTGCCTCCAGAATGTCTCACTGTTATGTCTTTTGTAGTATTACTCCAATAGAAGGACAATGTTGAAACTGAAAAAATAAATATGTTAATGCAGACTCTAGTTCCTGTATGGATGGTTCCACACTGAAGGACTGTCTTCAGTCCGTCGTCATAGTACTTTTAGATGGGAGATTGCTAAAAATGGACTCCTCCTTAGTTACAAATAAAACTGAATAGCATTCAAGCAAACCCAAACATGTGTAGCTGGGGTCTGCGTTGCACCGCTCAGGATTCAGGCCAACTGTGGTCCAGGTCATTCAGAATTCATCCTTTGATTGCAATTTGTATAATATTTCGGAATTGCTTTGAAATTAGATTTTTTTTTTTTTTTTTAGTCTAGTCGCAATCTGCTAGAGGGTCTGAATATTCTCTAAATGTTGTGACCAAAGTCACTAAATTGACCCTGTAAAGAAGCCTTCTTTTATTGGTATAAAAGTGTTTTCTGATAATATTTTCTTTTCAGTTACCTGTGTGCATTTTGCCACAATAATCCCTGACGGTCAGTTGGGGAGGGGAGAGACATGATCGCAAGCTACAGCGACAACCTGATTCCCCTGGGTGACTCTGGAATCGGCAACGCCAGCCTGCCGTCTCCAGATCGCACTTGGGAAACGGGAAGAGGTGCACGTGTCTGTCTGTCTCCCCACAGTTTGACTGTTTCACAGGTCATCAGATGATGAAAACCACCTTAAAACTAAGTGCCTGAGTTGCACAGGACGCTGCCGATGGTTTTCCGTTTAATTTGATCAGTAAATGTATTCTTTTGCTGCCCGGGACTTGCCGCCGCAGGTTAGCAGAAGCTAGCCAACAGCCAAAACGGCAATTGGCAGTGATGAGATGCACGTATGAGATGTGAAATATCTCCAAGTAGAGAGCACGCTTGGGCAATGGAAGCAGGTGCACGTGTCTGTCTGTCTCCTCACATCTGGACTGCCTTACAGGAGAGAGGTGTGCGAGGAGAATTTAAAAAAAAAAAGAAAAGAAAAATCTTTGTGCTGCTGTGACCTCACACCGCCAAGCCGGTGACACACACGTGTAAGCAAAGTGACTCTTTGAGCGAGCTGAGTGGGCGGGACCTGTCTGCGGGTCCGTGAGTGCCGCCTCACGTGTGGAGGAGGAACCACAGGAAGCTTCCTTTCACCTCCGTCCCCCTGACGCGTCCTCAACCTTTCTCCTCTCTCCAGGTGTTGCTTTTACCATGTGGGCGAGCCCCCCCCGCCTCCTCTTCCTTTCCTTCCTTCTTTCTTTCTTCATTGCCGGCGGCGCCATGAATCACACGGCGTGGCGCTGCTCGGCCGGGGCCTCGGCTGCCCCCTCGGCTGCCCGAGGAGCCGCGTCAGATTGATGCAGCCGTCACCTGGAGACTCCTGCGCATTGTGATTAGAGCGACCGGCCGGCCGCCTTGAGACGACCGAGGGTCCTCACCACCACAGGACACACACACACACACACACGTCCGTCCTCTTCAGCGGACTTCAATAGCAAGGAGGTGATGCTTCGGTCGCAGCAGCTTTTGTTGCATGTTTGCGCCGCCAGCGACGGTTCCCGATGCAGAGCCGCTCATTAAGCCGCAGTCGCGTTCCCCTTGAAAAACGCGGCGCTGAACCGCACACTCGCAGCCATGTATTTTTTTTTATTTTAATTAGTTTATTTGGCCTCGCTTTCTTCTCGCGCTTGCCGGCCGTCCGTCAGTGCTTAAGTCGTGTCCGTGGGGGCCCGCAGGTCTGGGAGGATTTTTATTTTTTTTTAAAGGGCCCGGCGCGCTGGCAGAAGGTGACTCAGAGGTTTTCAGAGCTGCTGGAGACGTGATGCCGACGTCCCCGGCACGTTGCTGCGGATGGACAGAGGTGTTTGAATAGAATAGAATAGAATAAATCTTTATTGTCCGCCATTGTGGAGAATTGTCTTTGGCTCACCAACACGGGAAACAACAGGAAAGACAAGGACAGCCGTAAATAAGCAAAGACATAGAAGGACCAGTCTGTAAAATTTGGCTTGCTTCATGATTTTTTTATTGTAAAAGCTTAATATACTGCCCATAAATACATTAATAAAAGTGTATACTTGCAGTACAATCAAAGCAATTTGGTTTTCCTACTCTTATATATATAAGAATAAACATAGAGCAAGGGTCCTGCTCCTAGTTAGCCACCATTTTGCGCCGCCATCCTTCATGAAGGCAAACTAACAGCGCCCTAAATACGAAACGTGCTGCCTGGTGGGCTTCCTTATAAATTTTACACACTGGACCTTTAATAGATAAAATACAGTATAAGTTAAAAGTGAAATACAGTGCAAAGAGACGGTGCAGCAATTCATGTCCGTGGATCAGTCACTTTATTAATTCAGAACGCTACTAGCATTGGAGTGACAAAGGTGGCTGTGGTGCAACAAGTGGGCCAGAACAATTAAATGTTTTATCTGATAATCACATCAGAGGAATAAGTCTGGTTGGTTGAGGTTCCCGAGTGTTTTTGCCAAGCTCTCGGCTAAGTCGTGGAAAAGATGATATTTAATTGTCTCCGCCTCGTTAAACCCGTTGTGTTTGTAATCTGGGAACTCGTATTTGATTTGAAACACGGTTTCTTAAAAACCCATTGGTGGATCCAAGGGTATTTTGTTTTATTTTGTCACCCATAATTTTAGTTTGAAAATGAAAATGCTGTTTTTTTTGTGAAGGAACAATAACAAGTGTGAGGGCTGAGAGCCAAGCAGAAATCATCGGCAGGTATTTCTTTGTTTGTTTGTTCCCAAACCCGCAAGTAATTGGGAGACTTGACACAAGCCATGTTGCCAGAATTGCATCGTTTTCTTTTTTGCACATTTATTCTGACCATTTCCAATCACTTGGCTGCCAAAAAAGAAAATGAGACATGTTGGGACAGAAACACAGAATTGATCTGCTTTTGTTAATTTTTCTACAAGTATTGACAAAGAATCATGGGCAAGCAACCAATAGCTAGAGAAAATAAAAATGAAAAAATAGACTGTTAAATCAGTTTTTATTTTGTAGGACAGAAGAATTATCATTACCACTCATTGCCATCTTTTCAGCCACGTGACTCGGCACAACTGGGTAATGTGATGGAATTCACAGACACGTTGTGAGCCGAAGAAGGTTCTGATCCAAACACCGCTGCGTCTTTCTGTGTCCGTGCTTTCCTTCATCAACCAACACTGGCTTTCACGTTTGAGCGCGAATCCAATTATCGACGTGACAGCGAGGTTTTTAAAGGCAATATGTTCAAAGTGCGCCGGGTGCTTCTGAGCGGCGCTGCTGGCTGTTGGAGCCCCCGGTGCCTGGTGCTCGTTGACAGACAGCAAGGGACAAGCCAGCTAGGAGGCTGGGCCTGGGTGAGTGAGTGGGCACGCTTCTCCCGCCACAACACACAGACACACACACACACACACACACACCTCTGGCAGTAACATGCTGAGACAACGTTCCCCCCCTCTGAACAGGCCGAGGGGATACAAAGTGCAAATCAGCTCCCCGTCCCGCTTGGTAAAGGTTCATCTAGCCGTCAGTCAGTCCGGTCTGCGAGCCATCCCGCTCTGTTTATTCATAAATCCCAGCCGCTCTCTCTTCATCCCGGCCATTTTGTCTCGGACGCGAACCCGCGCCGCCGTTTCCTCGGAGATTGAACATCGCTCGGCGGCGTCCGTCTCCCGAAATGACTGAATTCGCAAAGGAAGCGGTGCGACGCGGCTCGATGATATGAGGGGGAGATTGGCAAATAAACGCTGAAAAAGAAAAGCAGAAATAACGGTGTTACCCGTGTTAAAGTGCTCCCTGACGTGGCGCCGCCAGGGGGGGAGGGGAGAAGAGCGGTGCCAATTTAAAAGGGCCTGTTTATGGATTTCCATCAACAATTTATCGCTTCATTTACTGTCTGCGATTGAGCTCTGTGACAAGCGGTGGAAAAAAAAAAAAAAAAAGTGCGACCAGACACCCGGGGACTCGTGGGAAGCCGTGCTCTTTTTGAGGTGCTAAGCAGACAGCACGCAGCAAAGGAGCTAAATTAGGGCATGTTGCATAAATCGTCTTTATTTATTTATTTATTTTTATTTTTTATTCTTCCCCGTCCCGCTCGCTCCGATAAGTTTTCTGTCAGAATTTCCACTTTCCTCTTGAATTCTCTGCACAAAGGCGGCGGCCGCATTTCACTCCGAGGTGTCAGCGCGCAGTGATGTAGTGCTATTAGACAGACACACGGTCGCGGGCCGTGACACATTACTTTATAGTCCAATTTCCCGGACCCCCGCCGGTGGCCCTTTGCTATCGCGGCTGTTTGTTTTAGCCATGAGAAAGATCATTGGCCTTGTTTGACACGTGGGCATATTTTTTCGGAGGGGAAAAAAAAAACAAGCTAAAAAAAAAAGAAGAAAAAAAACCGCCTCGCCCAGCCTGATGATGTCAGCACACAGCTTTGGTGTGGGCGGAGACTCTGAACTATGATCCTTCCCGGGTTGATAGGCCACTCTATCTTTCTTTAGGGTTGGCTGTTTTCTATTGTGCCCCTCTTTTTCCCCCTGTCCGCATTCATATATTCTGTGTTTTTATGGCTGCCGGCCTGCCCCCTTCTCTATCAGCGCTGCACGCCGAGCTGACAGTGAGCTGTGCATGGTTCAGCGGGGGCTGCTTGCTAGGATGGTCAGCGTGCTAACGCTGGGCGGGGGGTGGGAGGGAGGGAGGGAGTGAGGGTTGGAGCCGAGGCCAAGGCTAACGCAGGTGACCTTGGGTTGGAGGGGCGGGGGGGGCTGTACGCACTGACGGCACTCATGTGAGTAGAGGGAGCCAGAAGGGCAAAGACAGGCTTCACAGTTTTTTTTTTTTTTTTTTTTTTTTCTTTTCAAATCCCCTCAGAGAATTACCATTTACACTACACTGACCAATAAGCAGCAACCTTTCTGCCCTTTTGCTTTTGTCACAAGGTGCAACTTGGCCTCATTCTGACTCTTTTGCATACCCCCGAAACCCCACCCACACCCCCCCACCTACCCCCATTTAAGTCGAGGATGAACTGATGCTCTTGCTTGACAGAAGTCAAAGGTCCGACTTGACTGTGATCTGGCGCCATTCCAAAGTGTGGCTCTGGTGTTTTTCAGTGCATTCATGTCCTTTTTTTTTTTTTTTTTGGAAAGTCTGTTTCGCGTCCTGGATTAAAGAGGAGCAGCCTTGCATGATTAATTGCCCAAAAAGAAACTTGTCCTGAATGGGAACTCTCAGTCTGACTATCAACACACAACAAAAAAAACAACAAATTTTTGGACTATCTTTAGTCTTCTGTCTCCTGCAAATGTTAGATTTTAACTTCCTGCTAAAGATGATGCCTTGTTTTACCTTTCACATGTTTGGATGGGGACAGAAACAAGTTGGATGACGCAGCAGCACAGATTATTCTTTTTAGACACCACTGTGGTACATGTATCATACAGGACCTTTAAAATTAGGCACAGATGGTGATTTGCATTAAAATGTGGATTTTTGTGTCACTGTGGACTATTCAAGCTAGCTGTGTCCAGCTTAAATGCTATTCAAAATGCACAAGAAGCCATCAGAAAAATAAGTTTGACGTGAAGGCAAGACGAGGTGTTTGAATATTTTTACATCATGTGACTCCACAACAACAACACTCTCTAATACGTTCAATTTCCCGAAGGAAAAAAAAAAAAAAAAAAACTTTTTAGATGTTTATCTCGCTCGCTCGCTGCGGGGTTGAAGACGCGAGCGCCACAGCAGCATCTGTATCTAGCGCCACAGCCCACCACGAGCTCATTTCTTTTGTTAATATTGCACCCTGAGGTGGTTGTTTGTTGCAGCGGGTGATGGAGCTCTCCATCAGTCAGAGGCTTTTACAACATGAGTCTGGACAGACTTGGATGGAAATTGCGGCGGCGTCAGACGACCGGGGGGCGTTAATTCGGCTTCTCTTTGCCTTTGCACCAGTGGCCGAGCCGCTGCTGTGATTGATGTCGTTCCTCCCCGTGGCACAACATCATGGAGTGCATCTCTTCTCCCAAGGCCTGGGGAAAGGCCCGGGCACCCACTGGCCTGTATAAATAAATCCTCTGTCAACAACATTAATCTACAACGTAATTGGCCACCGCTGCCGTAGCGGCTTGCTGTTTTTTTCTTCTTCTTCTTGTTTTTTTTTATTTTATGAGGCAGGCGCACAATTGAAAGATTGACTTGCTAAAGCGGCACATTTATTGGCGAAGTCTAATGACATGGCTGTGTAAATAAGCAGCGGGGGGGGGCGCGGAGATAACTGCACGCAGCAATCGCTGCATAAAACTCAGCGGGCAACATTCAACTCGCTCTCGTCGAAATGATTATCCTGTTGAACTGTTGTTAAGTAATGATATGGAGTTGAGCTAAGGGTTGCACACTGTGAGTGAGTGCACTCCTTGTTGAAAATAGACTCATTTTTAACAGTTTTTTTTTTTTTTGACAATGACACTATGGAGGATGGTGACAGGTGGTTGAATTATTGCACATTGCTCAGATTTTCTCACAATTTTCTTTTTAGGTGGTTATCAACAGCTGCCATATGTTGTTTTTTGTTAATATTTAAATGGTTGCATTCTATAGGTTGGTAAACATTGGAAGAATTACATCTGTGAAACTTCTCCATGTTTGCATTGACGTTTTCGCTTCAAATTTGAACACAGTATGCACAAATGTGTATTATATTGCATTGTATTGCATGACAATGCACAGTCGTACATCATACACGCCTTTATTCTTCTTGGGGGTGGAACAATCCCTCTGTTTAGCAGATGATTTATTCTTTAAAGGCGAGGCCTAATCAAATATGTATCCCTGCAAGCCGCTTCGTATCGGACAATCCTCCGTGTTTCAGTGGGAACTCCTCATCATTGGAAAGTGCTCCTGATCTTTGCAGCTGCGGGCGCAAACAGGCTACGCGCAGGAGGAGCCGGCGCCATAATGGCAAAAGCGTGTCGGATAAGCATCCGCGGCAGCGAAACATATTAAAATATTTATCAACCAAGTCGCTAACCGTGCATGTGTGATGTGGCTAGAAGGGATTAGCGTCCTTCCAGCTGACCAGCAGCTGAACCAACCGGCTCTTGTTCCTGTCAGAATTAGTGTCCCCTCAACAACAAAAAAATAAAGCAACAATGTGTGACCACACAGTCGGCTAAAACAAGCCGGGGCGAAAAGATTTATGACGAAGAATGAACCATGAATCTTTCATAAGGCCGGGATTGGCACTGAAATGATGGTGCTACATCACGACGCACTCCTGGTGCAGACTTGTAAATGTCAATTCTCCAGCCCGCGACCCACCAGTGCACGTCTGCGGGGGTCCCTCCCAAATCTCCTGCGCAGGTTCGCCACAACGCTCGCAGAGTAATTCCTCTTGTGCCGGGGATTGAATCAAGTTAATAGGGAGCCGTAGATCCAGGCTGTCAAGTCGGCGGCCGTATTTATGGCTTAAGAGTCATTAGACATTGGTCTGTTGTCATTCCTGCCTGACAGATTGCCACCCTGGGGTCACAGGCAGAGGACAGTTTTATCCTCTGGACAAAAGGAAAAAAAAAAAAAAAAGATGCCGCTGCTGTAGAGAGGTGGGGAAAAAAAGGAAAAGAGCTCCCGCAAATGACTTATCACTTCTAGTTTCCTCACCCCTGCTCCTCCAAATTTGTTGAAGCTGCTTGGCTATTTTAATCTTCGCCGGCAATGTTGTAAATGAGGCCAGGCGTCAGCGTGGATTGCCTCTCCGACGGCGCAGAGCTGATAGCTGCTAGCGAGGGTCGCTCGGATGTGAAGTCGCGTCCTTTATCAAGCCCGAGTGCCAAGCCATCGTCTGCCCCCAGCGATTACCGCCGCCGCCGCTCGCCCGAGGTTCCTCCGGGTAGACAGCCGTCCTCACTCTGTGCTGGTGCTGTCCACGAAGCGCGGCGCCTTCCGTCGGGCTCGGGCAGCGCCGGGGCGTCTTCTCGGTGTGAGAAGTTCCCTCTTGCTGTTGTTAGGTTGCCCTTCTTAGCTGGTGACAAATAGGTCACAGAGTCGCCTGGAATTTATGTGGAGTATTAATCAGGGCCGGATAGATTGCTTTGACTGATTTCTACCCCTGTATGCCAGGTGTTTCCAAAATTATTTATTTATCTTGATATCCATCTGGGTCAAAACCCCTGCAGAGTATTTGTTGAGGGGTGGCAAAACTTGAAAGGTGATCAAACATATTTGTTACAACACATGCTAATATCTTCAGTTGGAGCAAGAGCTCCTCACTCTTCTTCATCTCCTACATCTTTGTTGGGGGAGTAAAGCTGAATCGATGCAAAACCCAGACCAGTTGAAAACATTTGCTACTGGAATCGACCAGAGATGTGTCACATGCGAGAACCCGCTAATCCATCACTCGCATTCGATACTGGGACTGCATCATTTTATCCACCTGGCGAAGATATTAAATACACAAAAAAGAAGAAAAACCCATGTGAATACCCAGTGTTTTTGTTTTTTTTCCCCCATTCTGATTCTGCACAGCAGAGAACTCTAGCCAGAATACATCATATCCACTGCACCTCGCGATTCAACAGGGATATTGACAATCCGAGCCGGTAAATAACTACCCACATTGATTGCTTCCCATTGTATCTCATCCATCTCTGACAAGGGCCTATTGAGAGTAGATCGATGCTCCTTCCAGCGTGCATCACACTTGCATTACCGCTATCAAACCGTGCAGTCAGAGGAACAAAACAACGCTCGAAAAGTAGCGCTTCTCATTTTCACAGCCTTCCGCTCTCCGCTTGTCAGTTTTGTTATTCAATTCTCCCTGCGTTGTTTGACCCCGGCCATCCCCGAGCGAGTTCGAGGACTGTGGGACCTCCAGGACTGGAAGCGTTCTGCAAGCCTGGTGAGACGGTGCCAGGATGCGTCCGGGGGTTAATGCATTGTGATGGCCCTGGGTGCACGGCTGGGTGAACACACCCTTCAAGCACAGTGAGGTTAAACTCTGCTCCCTCCCCGCGCGCGGGCTACACAGATTGCACGAGGAAACACAAAAAGCAGTGAGGGGGAGGGGAACAATGCAACAACTATTGACGTTCGGGGTGCTCAGAAGCCTGCCAGTGTGAAGCCGTGGGAAAAGAGGGGTGATTTTCTGTCCCAGGCTACAGCAAAGTGAGAAGGTAGAGCGGTGCGACAGTGGAATGCCGGGGTGGGGAGGCGGAGGAGTGTGAGCTGGCGGGAATCCTGCCGCAGCAGAACTCTCCGTTTGATCCCCGTGGCTCGGCTCCATCTGGCTATACTCTGACCGCGTTAGCGGACAACAGCCACCGCCTCATGGCTACGCAGCGCTGGCCCGCGCTTTAAAAAGCAAGAGGGCCGCTAATGACACGGCACCTTATCTCGCAGGGAATTAGCTGCTTTTAGTTCCCGGTTGAAGACGAGAGATGAGCTGGGGGAGTCTGCCAGGAAGGTGGTGGCCGTGCGGCTCGAGTGCTCGAAAGGTCAGATTAGCGCGTGTGGATGGTTTGTTCCAGTAAGGAAGATGTGTTTCGCTCAGAATCGCTTGTTTCGTTGTCGCCCGCAGTCCTGCCAGCTGGCTCACGCTGAAGTGGGGTAATGAAAGTTCCACTGGCTCCAACCTCATTAGTTTGTCCCTCAGCCTCAGTGATCTGGAAGTCAGCCTTTCGTGACGTCTCAAAGGGTCACGGCGGCCGTGGTGGCGACCAGTTCGTTTTTGTCCACTTCCGAAGATGTTGAAAACGCGCGCAGGTCAACACACTAGTATTCAGCGAAAGGATGAAGGCTGTAAACAAACAGCTAAATATGCTTTTTCCTGGAGCTCTGGAGAGTTTCTGCAGTAATTAGTGGCACCAGGCTGCTCCACTGGAGTCTGGGATGAATAATAAAGATGTGGAGATGGGTACAATCAGAGGTTGGTAAAAAGTGGCTTGCCATGTTTTTTGTCCCATCGTTTATCAGTCCAGCTCATTCTAATTAGCACAACTCCACAAACTAGGGAGCAGCTACCGGAAAGTCGCTACCAGCTAAAACATGAAGGCTTTAAATCTGTCCAAAAAACACTTACTGCTCCTCTCTAAACGCAATAAAGTTTGGCTTTTTTTTCTCCCCCTCTTTGGGAATCGTATGTTTTCTAGTGCGGCTCGCGCCGCCATCTGTTATCACGTCCTGACCCCGTTCGACGAAAAGTTACGCAAGTGCCGAAGTTGCGAGGTGGTTGGGGCCGCCCGTGTTTGCCGCGCGCGCTCCAGCCGGTGACGTGCCACGCTGGTAGCCTTAATGAGCAGCCCCGAGTGCTCCCAGCCATCTCATAATGAAATTTGCTCAAGGCGGAACCGACCGGAGAGGAACTTGGCAGAACACCGAGGCATATGGCGGAAACAGCCGCGGTTTCCACGGCAGGTGGCTGGATGCTGCGGATAAGGTAAAAGGGCTCCGTCACCGAGTGGCGGTGACGGGCTGACTGATGGGGAGCGTGCGAGGAGAGAAAAAATAGCGTGTTAAAAAAAAAAAAAAAGACCAAACAGCGAGAGGAGTGTGATCGTCGAGTTTTGGCGCCGTCGCTGGACGTTCAGATGATCTTACCTCTCGCCTGCCCCCTCGTTTTCTAGTTCACTTACGTTGTGGGACGAGGGAAAAAAAAAAAAAAAACGGGATGAAAAAAAAACACACTAAGCCGTAACAGCGCTGGAGAGACCACATTGGCAGCGATTCATGTCGACAGCGAGCAGCACAGCGAGAAACAGGCCTTTTGGTCTCGTATGTACTTCCTTAAAGGAGCACATGCTGGGACTCCTTGTTAGTGCCATTTCACCAGTCTCTGAAGAACGCTTCAGAGGAAACGGGAGGAAAAAAAAAAAAAAACGAGGGGAAAAAAAGAAGCAGCCATGTTGTTGTAATTAATTTGAGAATTTGCGAGCTTTTATTGCGCCGAGCCGTGGAAACGGAGCCCGGCCTCGTGGAGGGTTTGGGGGTGGGCGTTGTGTAGTGGTGGTGTAGAGGAGTGGGATCGCCCGCGCAAAACGTGCATTTTGTGGCACACGGCAGGAAGTTGGTTGCGCGCCGTATGTATGTCGCAGCAGGAGTAATGAGATGGAATTAGGCGACGCGTGTACTGGAATCAAAGTCCTTTGTCTTTCAGTGTGCAGGAACAAGGGAATCCCATTAAGTCCATCGTCGACGTGGGTGCTCTTGCCTTAGTGCAGGCAAGGCAACAGAACATGCCCACAGTGATATCATATCATTATAATAGCGTTATTGTAGTTATTTGATCAAACAACAATTGGCAGATTGCTATGGTCTGCAGTGGAAGTATGCAGCCGTTTAATATCCAATGCTAATCTCGCTAGTCACTGTGCAAAATATGGAAATGGTAAACCCTGATTCCTGGTCATTCTTCGTGGAGTGCCACTTTTCAGGGATGTACTATGCCAATGTAAATGAGGTTTTTACTCAGAGGCAGCACAGAAACACCCTCAACGTTTTCACCTCACATCTGACAAGACTCATCTGTTAATCAAAGAATCTCAAAGTCTGCCTTCATTCTTATTAAAAGATGCAGATAAGTGAGGCATCTCCTTTATGACTGTGATTAGACACTAAGACTATATCATTTTAAATGACTACTAACGCTGCTATTAATGGCAGTAATGGAGTAGCAGCCAGGTAATTTCACATTTGAACGGCGAGACTGAGAGGATGGGCGCGGGTACATTTGCCTCTGTATACACTGACGTACACAAAAGTGAGTAATTCACCAGTGCGTAACACGCATCAGAGTGCTGTTGTGTAAGTCATTTAGAGGGGGTAAACAAGTATTGTAATTATTCGCTTGATGATGGAGACCTGGGCCTCATCCATGTGATAATAATAACAGCAGACAAAGGAGGTTGTTGTTCGTAGACGTTCACTTTATATAACCATAAATATTCACTTTATATAAACCATATAATATATCCATGATGGATATATTATACTTTTAGATGGATAATCCATCACGGTACACTGAGCATATCTATGGAAAGAGGCGCCTCATTAATTCCCCTCCTCTGTGTCACACAGTTAATGTGCTGGATCCTGAAAAATATTATCAAGTCATGTGGGGAAAATAGATCTGTACAACACAAACAAACATAGCTTAAAAAAAAAAAGAGCATTTACCTGGAGAGACTTTCAATGTCCCAAACAAGACGGACTTTCTTTAAACATAGATTAAACCAAGAAAACTTTTTTTTTCCTCCGCTTCCATCCCGCGGGATAGGATAAATTGGACTCTCAAACATCATCTCTGCGTGGGATGAGTCACTCTGATGGATGTGAGCTCCCCCGCCTCCGCCGCTGATCAATTCATAGGGCTGACAGGATTGACAGGGACCTGAGAAAAGAGCCGTGACGCAGTCGATACTCCTCGCGGTATCGCTGCGCCGCGACGACGGCTCGTCGCGTCGCATGCGTTCCCCCGCTCTGCCGCTGCGGCTCCCGGCAGAATGCAAAGCAGACACAGGCGACAAAGCAGGTCTATTTGTCAACACTCCAAAAGGCCCGGAGGGAAGGGTGGGGAGGGGAGGGGAGGGACGTAGGGGACAAAATGCAGGATCATCTTTTTTCTTTTTTTTCCCCTTTCCTATCCCTCTTTCTCTGCTGTTTACACTCCTGATGGAGGCTGATCTTTATCAAGCCCCGCCGCAGCCTTGACTCCTGTCGCTGTAAGTGGCCGCGCTCTCCTTCATCACTCATGCCAGTTGACAGCCAAGTGGCAGCTGGACAAGCCATTATGAAATGACCTTGGTCCCCGTGTCAGCGGGGGGCCGTGATGCTGCTCAAACACCAATGCCCCAAAGTGAGTAATTTTCCCTCCGTAGGTCAGCATCTTTTTGCCCGCGAACAATCTCCCGCGCGCCGACAAAGAGGCCCACCGTGGCTGTCAGCCCCGGCGCTGATTGGTGGGCGATGCGCTTGAGGTGCCTCGGGTGATTAAACAACAAGTCCTTTAGACTTTTTTGCATTTTAGTTTGTTTTTGACCATTTTATTCCTATTTTCAAAGTCTCTTTCTCATCCTGGATCCCAGTGAACTCTGCATAAAAAACAACAAAACATATATAGATGTAGTGAAATAAGATTTAGCCCTCTGTTTACAGCCCTTTGTAGAACCAACAGCATTAATAATTTCACAGTGTCATATGAAACCTATTTTAAAAGTCTATTTTTTCAGAGCAGCCTCTGTATTGGCCATCCAAAATAAAGTATATTAACCCTCTGTTGACAGTCTTCACTTTGTTTTCGCTCCTTGCTCAAACTCAGGCTCTGCAAGGTTCTCTTAGCAATATCCTGGGAGAGGTATCTGTGCCCTTTGTGACATCACAAAGGGACAAATAGTGTATGGGCACAAGCCTTCTGGAGAAGTAAGGTAATCAGAAGACATAAGGGATAAACCATTTTCTGGGTATGAGGTCTTAGTAAATTAGAGTTGTTAGAAAACATGAAGTCTGCATCATTTTTCTTTGGTCTCATGTCAGACTTGAAGATCAAGTCAGCCGGGCTGGTGAGGAAGGCTTTTGGGTGAGAGGCGAAATGTTTTCAGGACACCTAAAACAAGTCCAGTTTAAATTAACTTCTTCAATGAACTGGACGACTGACTGAGAACCATCACAGACACACATGTCATGGCATCAAACCCATGTTTTTTGTGGTGCTGCTGGTGGTGGTGCTGGTGGCAGGCCGTGACGCTCTCGCCTCTGGATCATCCGCCGCTCCAGGATAGCCAGTTGTGATCGTACCTGTAGCTGGGAGGCTTTCAGCGGAGGGATGTTTTGCATTTCCTCTCTCCAGCAGAGTGCGGCTGTGGCTCGGAGCAGACGGGGAAAAAAGAAGCCTTGATATTAAAAACGCGTTGTAGGTCCTCGAGAAGTTTGTCTGCGCAGGTGTAGGAAGTGCAAAGGCCTGCAAAGATATTGACGTTTCTGGTGGGATTGGTTTCCTGTGGCGCATGCAAATCAGCCAATCACCCGCTTCTTTGGTTTCCATTGCTCACGTGGCTTTGCAAAAACCGAACACGCCCTGACAATGACAGAGTCGGTAGTCAAAAACACTTCCTCCGACTAGAACAACAACCTGCCCTGGTGTCGGCGACCTTGCCCAGCAGCTCGCCGAGGTGATGCTGGGATTCTGTCAAGCTCTGCTGTCCTGCGGCCATTTGCTCATCCGGGCACGTTTTTTAAAAAGAAAAAAAAAACAAAAAACATGCAAGCGTGCTGCTTGGCGTGCTGCACCACGCTCTTTCACCGCGGGCCCCGTTACTTAACACGTGAGTTTTATTTTTTTCAGCAGAGACTCCACTGAGTGACCAGCGGGAGTCTGCAAAAAAAACAAAAAACCGGAATGTGCATTGAGGAATGTGCGAGAATGATAGAGGCTTCCCCGCTCCATGGCTCGTCTCTGGGTGAGAAGGGAGAGGAGCAGCAGGATTTATATTCAGGGTGGATTTATCTCAAGTTCACCTCACTGCACCTGAGAGAAAGCCGGTCCTGACTGACAGGCCACTTCGCCGGTGTCAGAGTATGAAAGGCATGAATGAGCAATCTGATCTCATTGTGTTGACTTTGAGGGGCAAAAGAACAAAAGTGCACGTCTGCGGCGACGGCGGCGGCGGAGGACGGGATGCTGGGAAAGCCGCAGCTGGAGAGGAAGTGCGGAAGTGTGCGGAGGAGCGTTGTGGGCAAAGTGTTTGACTTTGTTTAACTTCTAAAAGTGAAGGAATGAAATAATCAAACAACACTTGTAATGTAAATACGAGTCAGTGCTCGCCGTCTTCTCTCGCACCGCCGTTATTATACAGACACAGTGAGATGTGTGCGTTCATAGCCCTCTAGTCTGCCGCCTCTCTGGAAAATGAAGGTTACGGCGGTGACCCACGCGATTATTGCTCTCCAAATTGTACATTTTAATTAGTTTCGGCAGCTCGTGGAATGCAACAAGCGAGTGTATCTGCCACAGCCGATGATTAAGTGCTTTTCCCTTTTCACTGCGGTCTGCTTTTGACATAATGCACCTTGAAATACGCGCGAGAACTCCACAACATTGCACCGCTTTGGCTCTGGTTGGTTCTCCTGCTTTTTTTTTTTTTTTTTTTGCCTTTGTCATTAATTCTTGTTCAGAACAAAATGGGTTTCTTTCATTCGCTCGCTGTTCCGGCCACTTTATTACATAAGATGTTCAACTCCTTGTTAAAAAGCAGACAGGGGATGAGCCAATCACACGGCAGAACCTCAGTGTCTGAGCAATGAAAACATGATGATGTCGACTTGCTGAAGTTCAAGCTGAGCATCAGAATGGGAGCAGAATTGCGATTGAGGTGACGTTGTGAACGTGGTTGTCGGTGCCAGACGGGGTTCTGGTCTAAAGTGTTTCACAAGCCATCTACTGGGACTGTGACACTTTCTCTAAGGTTGGCAGAGAACGGTGCCACAAAGAAAAAACATCCAGCGAGTTAGCGGAACTCGTGTGGAGGGAAAATTGCCTTGTTGTTGTCAGGGGTCAGAGGTCAGAACGGGCAGAGTGGTTGGAGACTGTAGAAAGGCAACGGGAACTCGAATAAGCAGTGGTTGCAGCCCAGGTCTGCAGGATAGCCTCTCCGAACGCGACGTTAAAGCAGTGCACACCCACACACACTCACCAGGCCACTTTATTAGGTACTAGTACTGTAAAATCCTCCCGATGGATTGGCTGGTGAATGCATTCGCAGCAGCGATGTGCACGCACGTTTGTTTTTTCAATATCCATGCCTCAAATGAGCAAGTTTTCTCCCGGCAACAACACTCAGTCAGAACGCAGGAACGGCAAACCCAGCGCCAGCGCGAAAACGGCGCCGCTGCTGCCGCTACGTGTGATAAACAGTCCAGCCAAGGACGCAGCGCGGCTCCACAGCTCCCACTACTTAGGTTGATCTATGAATGCATTGTCCGGGCGCTGAGGGATGGCGCCCGGGATAAAGGATAAGACGAGAGCGTCTGTGCCTGGATGTGTCAGAGCGTCTTTCTCGCTATCAAGGATCCTCGTTGCGTCAGACACAGATTGGACGGTGAGGGGGGGCAGCCGGGGACGGCGACGGCGGCGGGGAGACAGAGAGCGACTCTGGCGAGGACTTTGTCCCTGGGACGGCGACGCTGTAATTAGCACATGAATTATTTCTGCGCAATGACACGCCTCAGCGCCTTCTCGACTTCGCTCTCTGTCTGAGGAACGTCTTCCCGCGTTCGCCGCCAAATTAGACATCTGCCGAGTCCCTTACAGTCAGACGGCGGCTCGGCTCGGCTCGGCTCGGCTCCTGTAATCAAAGTGGACGCTAACCTGCGCCAAAGGTGCTTATGGCTTCGTGCTCCATTGGTCGCAGACAGACAGCTTTTAAAATACTCCATTAAAATGGTAAATAATTGCTTTTGTCCTGCCAGCCGTGATCAATTAGTGCCGATGGATTTGTTAAGTTTAAAGACAAAAGGGGCCGAGGATAAAATCCTGATTACTTTCTTTCTTCTCTTTAAAGGTCCAGTGTGTAAAATCTGGCTTGAATTATGATTCTTATATTGGTAAAGGTTTAACACACTGCCCATAAATACATTAATAAAAGTGTATACCTGCAGTACAACGAAAGTGATTTGGTTTTCATACCCTTAGAATGATTCTCATAAATATAAGAATATACATAGAGCCATAAGGGTCTTGCTTCTAGTTAGCTGGCTGCCAAGATGACAGCTAACTACTCCTGCCATTTTTTAAGGAAGCCTGCCTGAGACTGCTGTAAATACTGAAAGCGCTACCATCCTTAAATACCAGGCTTCCTTAAAATTTTTACACACTGGACGTTTAAATATTTGTACGATTAAATGAACCGATAATTACGCGCTAAAGTCAAGAACCACCCACCCACCCCCCTCCCCACGCGTGTCAATCGATCCCCCTCCCTGCCAAATATCCCATAGGCTTACATCATTATCCCCTGCATTTACTCAGCAGAAATGGATCGGGCTTCGGCAGATTAGTATGCAGCGCATTACGCTGCCTCTTCACTGTAATGCTGTTGTGATTCTGTAATGGGCTGAGAGCAAATGAGAGCCCTGCAGCTGGAAGTGCGCCGCCCGCGTTTGTTTGCCTCGCGCTTCCGCGTGCATATTTGTCTGTCTGCGAGTGTTTGTGTTGACATCTTATTCTAATGTCCTGTTGGACTTGGCTCCCTCGCCTCCTCGCCCCGCTCTTTATCTCTTAAACCCCCGGGAGTTCAGAGGGCCACTCGGCCGCTTTTCAGCCTCCCTCGGCCGCCGTGTCGCAGAGGAACCGACCGGCTGTGTGTCTCTCTGAGGCCGGAGGATGATCAGATGCTTGTTCTTATTTTTTTCGGAAGGGGGCGGCAGGCGCAAGGGCAGCTGAGCAAGGTGCAATTTTCAGGCAACCCGGGCCAAACGTAGCCATATCATGCATAGTAATAGCTCGGGCTCTGAAACGGCGGCCCTGAGTTGCGCCGTGAGACAGGTTCAAGGATGACAATTTGAAAATATTCGCACAATTCATTTTCCGTCACGGCTGCGCTCGGGGTCACAGGGTTCCCGGAGCCTATCACGGCTGTCTGGGGGTGGGGGCGGGGTTACACCCTGGACCGGTCAAATGCGGTTTCCATAAAACATTTTAATATACTCTAAGAGGAAGTATTATTTATGTAAAATTTTGTGTAACCATTTTCTTTAATGTACAATAAAGCCTCTACTCTCCCTTGAGGTGGCTGAGGTGTTTTTTGTGGTTTTCCAAATTAGACCTAACTAACAGGACCAAAGTGTTCTTTGCTTCCCACATCAACTGATTGATAATTAGTTTCTTGTTGTGCTCTCAGATCGCACCCATGTCGTCCAATCTGTCAACTTGCTAGTTGGTTAAAATTGAACCAATCAGCCTCCTGCCGCTGCCGAGAGGTGCAAAGCTGCTAACATACACCCGGCCCTTTATTCATGTCTATTTTTCACCAAATGTATTTAAACTGAAAAATCCATCCACTGTTCTAATAAGGACACTTTTGTCCCTCCTTGTAATCTCCCTGATAATGTTCGCAGAAACCTATCTGAACGACGTCCAGAGCTCAGAAGCGAGCGTGCACGCATACACGCGTCCGAACAGAGACACGGACAGTAATTGTGATTTATGTGAAAATAGCTCCCTCACTGTAATTGTGTTTTCAAGCCTATTCAATATCTTAAGAGCAAAATTAGGCGTCGCTGCCGCCTCTGCCAGATGAAATATTGTCTCTGACGTGCAGATTATATGCGGCTGGTGAATCGGCACATAAGGCCTTGATTTGGGAGCCGCTGAACCCCTGATCTATTTTTTTTTTTTTTTTTTTTTCCCAATCCGCTGAGAGGAAATTGCAGTTTGTGATGTGGGCATGATGGAAGCCAGCAAAGTTATTAAAATCTCCCCTAGCGTGGTGTGTTAAGGGTATCCAGGAGAAGATCCTAACCTACTGTACATGTATTGGATTTAGCTACTGTCTGTTTGTTTTCTAGCACAACTAAGCATGAGCACAGGTGTCGCCAACGTCTCGGCGTCATTTTCACCCCAAGCTGTGAATGAAGCGTCCCCGTGGGAGATGTCAATCGGCAAAAAAAAAGTGGGGGTAGGAGTTGGTGGGGATCTGCCAATTACGGCACGCAATCATTGTCTGTCATGTGGCTGACACACAATGGAAAGATTTGAGGCTTTGTTTCTGCAGAATCTCATTAGAGGAAGAGCCGACAAGAGATTTATGGATGTAGCGGAAGAGGACGTGGAGTTAGTCGGAGTGGGAGACGAGGATGCAGTGCACAGGGTTCGATGGAGGATGTACCTGAAGGAAGTGCTGGGTCTTCAGTGTTAGCTAGTTGTGTTAGCTGGCACGCTTGTTTTTAAATCTTTGATAAATCCGTGGCAATGTGACTGTTGATGAAATAGTTTAATCACTGGTCTCTGACCACTTGATCAGGTATATTTTTCAGTTGCAACCAGCTTAGTCAGCCAATCGCATTGCAAAATTGCTGAATGTGACTTCCTGAATGACGGTGGCGCAGTGGTTAGCGCTGCCGCCTCACAGCAAGAAGGTCGTGGGTTCGATTCCGGGCCTGGGACCTTTCTGTGTGGAGTTTCCTGTGTCTGCGTGGGTTCCCACCGGGTTCTCCGGCTTCCTCCCACACTCCAAAAAACATGAGTGTGAATGCTTGTTTTGCTGTGTCTCAATTCAGGGTTTGCATCCTTGAAGTACGCATTTTGAAAGGAAATTGCGTCATAGCACTGCGCGAAGGCTTGTCCCAATTCCCAAGGGTGCTTAGGACACTCAAAATGTGTACTCGGAAATACGCACTCATTTTAACCGATTCCAAGGATTCACCGCTACTATCCTTCGCGTACTTATGTATCCCATGATGCTTTGCGTGCGGCTGCAAAGCATCGTAGGATCCTGGAAAGTCAGCTGAAATTAGCGGCATGTTCTGGCAAAGACACAACGTATAAATATAAGTACTGAAAGTATCACATTTCACATAAAGTATCCAGTTTTTAACGTAGGATTTTACTTATTTGATCATCCAGCGACATCGTTAGATGGCTAGCCAATGGTTAGCTTGATACTATAAAAACGTCACTTCCGGGGTTGGCCAGCCGGAGGGAACGGCGGTGACGAAACGAGGAAATACGCCGAAGGCTAGACTGTCCCGAGTGGTTACCGGGGAGGCGGGGTTTTGTCCGTCCTTCTTGGCTGGGTACTCGAAGAATGCTTCCTTCAGACGGAGGACACTCGGTCTGAAGGGTGCAGACCCTGAATTGAGACACAGCATTTGTCCAGGGTGTCACCCTGCCTTCGCCCTATGACAGCTGGGATAGGCTCCAGCAGACCCCCGTGACCCTGAGCTCGGGAATAAGCGAGTATGGAAGATGAATGAATGAATGACTTCCTGAAATGCAGGTATGGGATTTAAGTGATTTAGCACGTGCCTCGTATATGCATCTCTGAGTTCTGTAGGTAAATGTTGAAAATTTTAAAAGTCTCAAAAAAAAAAAAAAAATGGACCTGCGATTTCTGTCATCAGCTCTGAAAGACGGTGTCTGTCGTCTGCGAGTCTGACATCAGCATCAGCTTATGGAAACGATGTTGGGTGGCGGTTGTGCCGCATGGCTAGAGAAAAACCATAAAATATGCACTCGGGGGGGTGCTAAAAAGGTGTTCTCTTATGGTGTGCCATATTTAGAGATAGAAATGTCACATTACACTCATGCACAGTCGAGCGGGCTCAGCTATTCCAGGATTAGATTCAGGGTGAATCAGTTGCAGGATGTTTTTGTTCATCCTTAAAGAAAAAGTCCTAAAAAAAAAAGTAAGTTTTCTGCTCCGTTGTCCCTGAAAAGAAAACTCTCCTGTTGGTGCGTGGTGCAGTTTTCGAGACACTTTTTTTTTTTTTTGTTTTTTTTTTTCCAAATGCAGCGTGAGCACAAATCTGAATAGAGGAGAAGGGAACATTTTATCATCTTATCATAGCACTTCCTCCACTTGTTTTCTAAATAGAAACTATTTTTATTTTATATTTCCTTCTTTTTTTCTAACATTTCACCAGCTTTCAACTCAAAATATCCTACCTGTCGTTTTCAGCTTAACCCAAGGATCACCATCTTGTTCTTTGGTATGTTTAAAGTGCTTCCTGGAACACAGCAGGACAAAAAAAAAAAAAAAAAAAAAATGCTGTTGCAGAAATGAGAGGAAAGGCAAAAAAAAAAAAAAAATGTATCGTTCGACAGTGGCAGATTGTCGTCCTTGTAAGTCTTTGCAACGTATATTTAGATTTTAAAAACAGCCTTCAAGTACACTCACACACATGTGGAGAGGTGAAGCCAATTACGAGCAAACTGAGAGCGTTTCTCAGACTGACAGTGGGGGAGGGGACTCAGCAAGACATCCTTCATACTGGGAGTCTAAATGACATTGTATGTTCAGCTAGCGCAGCGTGGGGCTCTGACAGAACTCTGCACGCGTGAGCTTACACGCGCGGCTCGCTCGCGAGTCGGGGAACGTCTAAGCTAGCGGATACGAGGCAGTTCGGTCCCGCGCCTCCCCTGCCGACGATACACAAACATGCTAGGAACCCCAGCGATGTCGAACGCGGGCCGCTGCCGAGCAGCCTGTCACGGAGGGAGATTGAGACTTTTTTTTTTTTTTTTTATAAAAGTCCTAAATGGTGCAATAATCACGTCGTAAAGCGTGTTCTCGCAGAATGCGGCCCCTTCATCGACTCTTCTCTCTGTCATAATGTAAGAGGCTTAGGCCGGCTCTGTGACACTAACTTCCTGTCATTTTAATAGGCCGCTGCAAACCTCCACTATCGCCACATTGAGCCACCAGTGGAACAGGGAAACAGAGAGTCATTTGAAAATGCTGCGTCAGTCAGGGAGGATTTAACAGCTTTGCTCTCCACACCGGCTGGCTTTTAGCTCTCTGCTTTCTCTTCTTTTTTTTTTTTCTTTTTTATATGGTACGTTGTCCGGCGTTTGAAAATCCACAGGTGCCTTTTTCCAAAGCGCCTCTCACTGCTGTTTCTGAGCCGAACTGGACCTCAGGAAGCTGAAGGCGGCACAACAAGCATCCTCTTTTTTTTTTTTTTTTTTTTCAAGTAGCTTGTTAAAGGGAGCTGGAGGAAGAAAGGGGTGGGCAGAGTTGTCACAGGCTGACCAGCGGCCGCGAGTTGTTAACACTTATTGCAGGGGACTTTGGTGAACAAATACAACTCAGCAGGAGAAAAAGTAAAATCTGCTCTCACCCACTGCTGTCCCAGCCTCATGTTGTTTTGCCCTCAAAGGTCCCAAATTCTGCGAAAAAGGCACAATTATACATGACTCCAGCACTGGTCTTGTGTTTATGGCTTAATCCCAGTCTGCAAATCATATTGAAGCACAGGTAGGTTTTTAAGTAAAAATACAAACAGTGTTCTCTAACAATAATATGTTTCTGGAGGATTGATTCTGATATCAATATGTCAGCATTGGTACCTGATATAAGATCAATACCAGCAGCTTTGCCCATTTGTTGTCCAGTCACTTGACTCAGCAGATAATGTTTCTGATTTGTGGCAAAAGGAAAAATGCAGAATGCAAACAGGATTTTTTTTTTTTTGTTTGTTTTTTAATTTTCTCACAAAATCTTTGAGCTCAGTGACATAAAAGTGTAACTGTTGCAGGTAAAGACTATTTGTATTTGCATCAGTCTAAATTATATTGGCATCGTAATTATTTGGTATCGGATAAAATATTGTACAGTATGACACCAATACTGTAAGAGAACTGCCCACAAAGAGTGAGAAAAGTTCAATTTTCAGGGAATCTGAACAACAAATCGCATTTTTAATGGAGGAGGTGAAGTGATAAATATGCCTTAATCATCCCTTAACGATTTTCAGTATAGCAACACTTCCGCTCATGTGGGACAACATAGTGGCATACAGACAAGAGATGAGAGAAGTGTTTCATCAACTGTCATACCTGCCGCACATTTAAAAACGTATTGCTCTTAGTTGTCGTTGCAAATTAATTGAGTTCCAACAGAGTTCAGGGTGAACGACAAAGATCAAATAATTTCAATATAGAGCTTCTGCAAGAGATATTAGCTGTCCTTTTTTCACTTGCATGCTGCTGCTTTTTTTAAACTATGAAATATAGATACATTCCCACAGGCATCTATCACCTGTCATTTATATTCTTTCCTCATAAATTTACTTGGTTTCATCCGCGAGCTACCTGACACCTTGACAAACAGAATGCTTCCCCATCAGCTGGTCAAACACAATAACGGTGATTAAATTCTGAGCTGCTGCCTGTTGGTTACCCCCCTCCCCCACCACCACCACCACCACCACCGCACCGCCGACTCTGTCTCCGGCTCCCGTGTCATGACGCGCCGCTGACAGGCACCGTGCCTCCCCGGGTGCGAGCTCATTTGTGAAGCGGGCCGCAGAGTTGCAGATGCCGTATTAGTGTCAGGGCGGAGTGAGTGATGAGGAGCCTCGAGGTCTCCCAGTCACCTGCTGGCGTTGCCGTGCCTGTGCTTCACGCCCAGCGGCCCCTGGCGGCGCTTCATCATAAACGAGTAATTAAGTTCAACACGCTCAGCAGACATTTATGCTGCCTTCCACAGGTTTTTCTTTCTTTTTTTTTTCTTTTTTTCGCTGCAGTGGCACCGTACGGCCTCATGCCACGCCACCTAAACCTGACGTGACACTAATTTAATTTGAGCGTCGTATAATTGCATTATTTCCATCAGTGTGCATCGTGGCGGCGCACAACCGTAAAAAATCAGGTAGCTGACTGGAGCTTATTACGAATTACATGCCACCGATTTTACAATTACTATTGTGGGAGAATAGATTCCTGAATCCTCAAGATTCTTTTTTTTTGCCCTCGTTAAAAAATAAACGGGTCTACTTGAAACAACAGGCTGCGACAAGTCTTATACCTCCGTGTCTATTTATGGCCTCTCCCCAGGAGCTAAACTTTCACTCTATTCATGTCTTTGTTTCTGTCCTCTGCTCTCTAAAAAAGAAACGGGGAAAAAAAAACCTGACTAAAGAAGCTGGCTCTCAGCCATGTCCCCATTTGTCGTTGTGGCTCAAGGGTAATAAGGTGGCAGCAGTCGGCTGTAGTCTGATTGACCAATGGCTGTGGGACATGTGCACATGCCCCTACGGGCAGCAGCACGGCTATAGCAGATTTGGGCCCCAATGACTGAATATCAGTTTGGACCTCCCTCCTCTTATACATATATACATATTAAAGACGGCTAGGCACATACATTTTTATTCATAAATGACTTTAAACATCACCTGCAAAATCTGGACATAATTTGTTTGCATTCACCATGTGTCCAACCCTTGCACATCATCCAAAAGAGTGGAGCATCAACCGATCCATTAAAAGACTCTGCTTGACAGTGATATAAAATAGCCCTGGTTCAAAATAAGATAGGTGTAAAATGTTTTATTCATGCAGAAAGACAAATCTAAACACTAAGTTGGGAAAAACAAATCCTGACTGATGCTCCTAATTAAATGCAGTTTAGCCCCATGGACCACAAGAACAGATGGATAAATGTCCAATGTGAAAAGAACAGAGATGAACTATGCAGGTAAGAGTAGCAGCAGTGCCACTCCACCACTCTCGCACCTTTTGCTCTCAGAGGGAATTTTCGCTGTTTGCCGGACCTGAACTTTACCTTAAGAAGAATAAATGCCAAGCGCCCCTGGCCAGCAAGTCGTGATTCCCTCAGCATTGCAGTCTTTGTACATCTCCAGCCCCGTGGCCATTAAAAGGGCACGTTGGCTCCAGCTTCCCTGCTGTTGATTCGTCTTATCCCGATTTACTCCTATTACGGTTCAAAATGAGAGTTCTGGGGGTGTGACATGTGTCCCGCAGCCGAGTGGACGCCGCTGCTCAAGCTGTTCCGCCTCACTTGTTTCCACCAGGGCCGCTAGTGTTGCGATTCTCCGAGGAGACGCACCGCCCCGTCCTGAAACCACTTCTGGGGCCGCAGCCCCGAGCGTTGTAAATTCCTTCCAACAGCCCCCCTCTGTACACAGACAATTCATTCCCCGTTGGTTAGGGGAATTAACTGTGAGACGCAGGCACGGGGACGTGCGAGGGGAGAGAGAGATGAGAATGACCCCAAAGCACCGGCTCCATTTGTTACTCGGCCGGCGAGGTTGCGCGGCGGGGATGAGCCGATTGGGTAAAGAGGTTAGAGGTCTGTTATTTCCACTGCCAGCGCGCTCAGACGTTGAAGGAATGACCGAAGTCCAGCTAAGATCCAGTCAACTTCAATTACGGCCTCTGGCGGTTTTCCCAGAGGTGCACTACAGTGCCTTTAAGGGGAATCAATGAGGTGACAAATTGCTGTGGATAGCAGCCCCTTCTTTTTTTCATTTGTTGTGCTGTTGCATGCATGCATGTTGCTTTACGCGCTGCCTCTAATTATATAGAAATCTGAGGCCCTCTCCAGTTATGATAATTGAAACACTTTGTTCCGCTGGCGTGTCGCGCAGTTGTTTCCCCGCCCGCGACTTTAATGGCTTGTTATCTCTCCAAACCTGTATTTAAATGGCCCAGTAATGGCTTTTGACACGCGCTGCTCAGTGACACCCGTTGTTGCTCTGCTCGGCTCTCGTCCCAACTTGACAAGGTCGAGGTTGTTTGTTTTTTTTTCTATCTCTCTCTCAAGGTTATTTTTGCCCCGTCAAGCGTCTGTCTGTCACATCGTGGGAATGCGCCTCGCTCCGACGTCTTTCGAGACATATGCGGCGGAGCTAATTGAGCGTTTTTCGGCAGGAGAAGAAGGCGACCATATGATATATCTGTCACAGAGACGCCCGAGCAAGTCAGATCCTGCCGCTGATGAAGAGGCTGGGAAAAAAAAAAAGACGATCGAAATGCTGGCAGGACTAATAATACGACTCGAGCTTGGAGTGAGAGGCAAACAGCCATTTGCAGCAACGTGTCTGTTTGTGAGGTTGTCAGCGACCGTGGTCCGAGCTGTGTTTGTGCACACGCTTATGAAGCTTTATTAATAAAATCTTCTTTTTTTTTCCCCTCTTCTGTTTTTCATGTCAGCTGGTTGAAGGGATGATGATACGCAGGCCCTGGTTTTGTTTCAGTGTTGATGTTCACATTTCTGGAGTTTCACGCACAAAAAGAATACCACCTAATGGAACATAATAATGTGTTTTTATCCGAGTGCTCGCTGTGTCCTGATCGTCGCTGTTGATCATCAAGTCAAACTGGACTGCTGGACCGTGTCTCCTGAATAATTTCAATTTTGGCTGAACCGTCCCTTTGATTTCTTACTGGCACCCATTCTTGTTTTTCTCTTCACTCAGTTGTGGCATTTTTAGAACGTTGTGCAGTAGTAATCAAAACAGAGCTCTCATATTGTGTTAAAGGTGTCGAGTGCAGTGTCAGTTTTTTTTTTTTGTTTTGTTTTGGGTTTTTTCCCAGTGGGAGAGCGGCACAAGAGTGATATTCTCGAGCTTCAATTATTCAAATTCAGTGCTCCAAATTCGGATTGTCTACACTTGTCATTCTGTAACCAGCACATTTCAATCCCCCTCTTAGTTTGCATGACTCTAAGATTTGTAAATGCAACAGCAATATTGCAAATTGTTGTTTGTGCGTTGACTCTGTATACAGTACATGCACATCTTGGTTTGCCCCTAAGTCTAACTGACTCTAATTCCTGATTCCTCTTATTCTCAACCATACTGTTCTTATCAACCTGTGATTCTTGCTCATACTTCTTCACTGTCTTCTTCCCTTGTGCATAATCATTGTTTTTTCTTCTGACAACCTCCCAACAAGCCCCCAGGAGGACAAAGACACTCATGCAACACATTTCTTTTTGTCTGTCTCCGCAGGAAAAGAGGAATATGTCGCAACCTTCAAGGGATCCGAGTTCTTCTGCTACGACTTGTCCTTGAACCCGATTCAAAGCAGCAGTGATGAAATCACGTTGTCATTCAAAACCCTGCAGAGGAACGGACTGATGCTGCACACGGGCAAATCGGCCGACTACGTCAACCTGGCACTGAAAAATGGGGCTGTCTCACTCGTCATTAATTTGGGGTCGGGAGCCTTTGAAGCTCTTGTGGAGCCAGTCAATGGGAAATTTAATGACAATGATTGGCATGATGTCAAAGTAACAAGGAATCTACGTCAGGTAACAGTACAGAGGGTGATGCGGAGGCTCGGTAAATGATTCAGAACAAATGCACTTAAACCATTCCCATCATGCAGTGCGCTGTTTAAATCCCGGACGTCGTAGTGGGCTAAATTGAATCACGGGAGCTCATGTTGGAGACGAAACTGAGCCACAATTGAGCAGGGTTGAATCAAGACCTCTGTGTTAGCTCTGAGTATTATTTGACAACAAATAAGAGCTATTCATTCATATTCCATTTGCTCTGCCGCTGAACACATTACACACAGACTCACCGCCGCTGTGATTCATTCAAAAAGACGAGCCTTCAAAGCTCTAAATTCCCAAGTTCTGTTCAAATCCTCACAAACTGAACCGACTGAATCCAATGCTGTGGCCTCTACGCTCTCAGAGATACCGCTAAATAAGCGACCCGATTCACCTTCTTCCGAGTTCTCATTCAGCAGCGCGTGCCAATTACATCTGTTAGCGTCAGAGGACATCGGGCAGGGCTATTGGCCTGTGGCGATGCGGCTTATAATTGGGAACCGGCCAGGGCATCAACAGAATTTGTTAGTGGCTGGTTCTCTCAGGGAGCAGAGGGGGGAAAATCAGATGGGATGAAGGAAAGGTGCAAAGCAGAGCCTTTGGCCATAGAGCATGTGTGGAGGCATCCACCTGCAGGAACAGATTGTCCTGGCATGTGTGGCGCTGCAGAGGTCACTGAGTCCTTCTCCGCAAACAGATTAAGTAAGAGGCCAACTAGGTCGCACCAGGACTAAACAAACAACAAAAAAAGTTGTTTATTAAATTGTATCAGCGTATGGCCGTAACACCTGCGGGGACTTCTGGCAGTGTTTTAGACACATGGTTGGTCTAAGAAATGTAGCGACAGCGTTTACTCAGTCAACACTCCTTTGTCAGATTGGCACCACATTGTTTCTTAAAATATCGACTGTAGCCTCCAAAGCAGTGGTCATGTTAATGTGGGTTCCAAAAAGATGAGGCAGAATCATCCCTGTGCTCTTGGTTTACATGTGGTCTCATGGTTTGGAAATTGTTTGACTTCACGTCTTAACAAAACTGCCTCCTTTGATCTGATTTTATAGATGTTTGGCACTATAGCTTAGCTCAGCTTGAATTAACCAGATCTTCCTAATTTAAGAGTAATTGTGTCGTGTGTTTAATGTGTAAGTGCAAAGGCACTCTTATATTGTTGTACCAGTAAGAAACAACACACGTTCTCTGGTATGACTCCATTCACTAACAGCTTCTAGACATTAAACAGACTTGGACTACAAGGATAGTAGCATATAGCCGAGGGGCTTTTGTCGGTGCTAGTTCAAACAATTGGAATCACAATTTTGTTACCGTTTTCAAACAACGTTCACAAATGTGATCGACAATAAAAGCGTATTAGTCAAGCTAGGTTTTACCGCTGCTCCTTAAATCACAAACCTTTGACCAATTTTTGAGACATTCACTTCTGCAAGTCAGTAAATGTTATGTGTGGGCGCTTGCCTAAGGCATCCCTGCAATACCGGCATAGTTTTGTGTAACTCAGGAAGCCAGTATTAAAAAAATGAATCTTGTTAAATAAAAGTTCTGCGTCTCTTGGCTGAACACATTTCATAGACTGTGAACTCTTGGTAATATTAACTTATGTTGAAGAAGATGTAAATGGACCACTGCTCAAAACTCTGCGCAAACCTTCTTGATTTGCTCCTGCTCAATTTGTGGGAAATGTTTGTCTTCACCAAGTGGCTTCTTATGCATAATCAGAAAATGGATTATTGGCAAACCTATAGATTCAGCCAGTGTGAACATTCACTGCATTTGGACTGTGAGGGGAGAAAAAAAAGCAAGTGTCAGTGAGTGCATGCACCGTTGGCACGTTGGCAGGGACCTGAAAGACCATTCGCCTCATCTTGTGTCAGGGTCTTCTTTGCTTTTGTCTCATTGCAGTAAAGTGATCCTAAAGTTCATCAATAAGACCAAACGGAGGTACAGTATTGTGTGAGGGCTGGAAGGTGTGACACAGGATTTGGTCTCCAGCCTAAAACTGAGTCCAAAAGATGGGGGAACCAATTCAGCCAATAAAGCAGAAAAATGGTCTTGAACTTGGTTCTTATGTTTTTTTAAGAGGTCAACTGATGTTCTTTAGGCATTCTTTTGTTATGAACCATTCCGATGACTGTCAGTCACAATCTGCTGTCAGGACATGGGTAAGGGGATACTTTTCCTGCTACTGGACAGACTGGTAACTCACAGAACATGGTGCAAAACAACACGAGGCGTGTAGGGAGTCACTGGTTGAGCTCTGGCACCTCCTGTGGAGCATTACTGTTATTTCCTTGCTCTGCTTTTTTCTTGTTGAACTTATTTTGCCCTTTTTTGTTTCTCTCTGCCTTACTAACATGCTTTGAAAACTAACATCATTCATGGAATGTGCCATTCTACTAACCAGTATGGTTTTTTGCCGTTTAACAGTGTACTAACAGTATTGACCATCATATATTATTTGAGTAACAATCGTTATTCTGTTCACAGTTTTAAATTTCCTTTCTCCCCCCTTTTCCACAAAGCACTCAGGCATTGGACACGCTATGGTAAACAAACTACATTGTTCGGTAGATATCATTCTAATTGTTTCTTAGTTTGGGTTTGCCGTGTGTTTCTTTCCTTTCTTTTGTTTACAATTGTAGACGTCATTTACAAAAAAAGGGAAATTGCGGTTGGTACTCCTATGCTTACTTTTCAAATCCTTTTTTCAAAGATTTTCTTTGACTCATTTATCTTTTCACCCTCTTTATTTCACTTGTTTCCTGTCCAATTCTGTTTGATCCACCTTCTTTAGGAGCATCATTTCGAGCCTTTTGCATCAGACTGTGGTTAATAATGAGGACCCTCTCCTGTTCGGCTGGCCTGATGCTCTTTTGCCTCAGCCAGTTGTATCCCCCATTCACTTTGCATGGCATGCACTCGGACTGCGTTTTGCAGATGCCACAACGCCCACATGTCAACATGAATGTGACGAGTTCAGCTGTGTTTGTCACCGTAGCTTTCTTGATTTCTTTTTCTGTGGCCCCCGTAGTGTCCATGAGCGTCTGCATGCATCTCACGCTGTGACAATTCCTAATCCCATCCATTTGTTTTCTTTTTGCTTGGACACAATCAAAAAGAAAATTAGATGCATGCATGAATTTTCTTGTCTTCCTTCCTTTATTTTATTTTGTCTAACTCCCTCAGTCATTGTGCCTTTCAGAGCATGTGCTCCTTCTCTAATCTTGTAGCACGTTTCTGTTTCTTTGTACAAACTTCTGGCCAAACTAATATGAGATAAACAGATAAACTAACCAATGTAACCTTCTACTAACACCATTTTTGTGTCTGCTAAAGTATTTTTGTTTTACTTTGCATTAGGGGCAATACTAACACTGTAACACTGTAGTGTTGGCAGTCTACTAACTTTTACTAACTAGAATATCACTGTTGTGAAGGCTTGCAGCCTTTTCTACTAATCCAAATGGACAAAATAACAAAGAGCAAACAAGAAAAAAGACAACTAAAACAGACATGAAAATGGGTATGAGAAAATAAATAGGGACGTCTATCAGAGTGAAGAGGAGGAGGAAGGAGAAAAGGGAACGAGAGTGCAGTGTTGAAGTTCTGTCTGAGTATATTGTGTCCTTTCCCTGTGCTTTGTGTCTAGGTGACCATATCAGTGGATGGGATTCTGACTACCACAGGGTACACTCAAGAAGACTACACTATGCTCGGCTCCGATGACTTCTTCTATGTTGGCGGGAGCCCTAGCACAGCCGACCTGCCCGGATCTCCAGTTAGCAACAACTTTATGGGCTGCCTCAAGGAGGTAAACACCACTTCCCCATGTGCTGGCAGGCTCATGGGTGTGCAGAATGTGACTGTCTGACTTCACCCCAGGACGGCCCATCACCCACGCGCTGACCTCACCTCATCAGCTACACTTTTCTCTTCTTTGTTTCTTCCGACTTACGTAAGCTCATACAAACTTTATTGTGCGCCGCCCGCACACCGCACTCCTCGTGTCGTCCAGATGAATACACAAATTCGTATTTGGAGGTTTCAAGTCAGACTTAGCAGAATGTACCAGATGCTGTTGGCAACCAAAGGCAATTTCTTGTGGCTCTGAAATGGAAAAAGATGGCAAATTGTGTTCATGTGCAGAAAAGAGGAAATGGGAGCCCCCTTTAGCCCTTCGTAGCCACGTCTGAGGTGCTGCAATGACACATTTAGTCCATCCATCCATCCGTGTTCTATCAGCACCTCCTTGCAGTCAGAGTCACAGGGGGTTCTGGAGCCCATCCCAGCTGTCTTGGGTTGAAGGCAGGGTTACACCCTGGACAAGTCGCCAAATTTATAGCTGGGCCACATTTAGAGACAAACTGCCATCTGCACTCACGCTCAAGCAAGAGCTGCCATCAGCCTCATGTGCAGTGGATATCTTTGGACTGTCGGTCGGTCACAGAGATAATCCTCACAGACACATCTAACCTGCAGCTTAACCACTGACCCACCCTGTTGACATATCTAAAGCCCCGCTTGCTGGACAAATATTCCATTTTTGGTATGGTGTTAAATAATCTGTTTTGTGTAAAATAGATTATTAGTTTTTAAAATTGTCATTGTGCATTAAGAAAAAGTGTGTTTTCTGGGCTGGCCTGTGGAGGTTGAGGAGCTAATAAGCTGCAAAGTTTATGGGCGGGACTCAGTTCCCTATCTGACTCAGGCCCCTAGAGTCTTTTGGAATGGCATGGGTTCAGTGTTCTAAAACATCATAATAGAGCCTTTGAACTGGCTTTTTATTTAAAAAGAACATTATCTGGAACATTTTTGCTTTCCAGTATTTTCCAGCATTTAACCGTAATGCATTAAGTATGCACTTCATCTCTAGAGATGAAAAAGAAGTCCAATAAAAAGAAAAGGCTAACCATGCGATATAGGATTCATCACTTATGCCGCTCGCTCTTATGCTGAATGGTAAGCAGCATTTTCCCTGCTTAAGAAGGGAACCCGACCCAAAACATTTACATTTACCCCAGTATTCACTGAGGAAGCACAACAAGATATTGGCAAATCCCCACAGCAATATAAATATCCATGTTTTGTTTTATTGTTTGTCTTTTATCTCATGCCCAATTCTTTTAACAAGCTGGCTAGGAGAAGAAAACCTCACGTATAGTCAGTTTTGGCTCTACCTGTGACAGCATATTCTCTGGGTTGTTAAATAATGAGGGACGCGGGGAACAGGAGTCGGTGCCCCTCAACACCGCTTTGCCCCTGTGTGTCTAGCCATACAGCTCTCAGTATCCTAGAATCAATGCACTGAACTGCTCACGATCTTTAAAAAAGAATGCTTATAGCCTTTACTGTTCCCAGGAGAGGAGACATAAATAATTTGCCTGTTTTATTGTTTGATTCTGGGATAATTTAAACCCCATCATGCAGTCTTAAAAAAAAACGTGTATGTCAATACGATAAACTGAGCCCCGTGCACCGTTAAATCAATAGCCAGTTTAATTTTCTTGGCTTTTAAGTTGCTGCTGACTTTTATGGGTGCACATTGACAAGCGGCTATTCGATTAAAAACAATCCTTACTGAGGTATGTGAGGTATGTGAGCTACTGACTGGGTTTAGGAACATGTGGAATGACGCTGTGCTGTGCAGCTGGATCCCCGTGCAGTTTCCAGGCGAGGACATCGCGCCTGGCTGTTGGTTCTGATGGCAAAAAAACAAACAGTGGCGCAGCGATAGCTCAGTTGTCACAGCCCTAGCTTGATGACAAATTAGTGCAGCACTACTAGCGCAGCACGGATTGTAGTTGGAACCGAAAGCGAAAGAGGTGCCCTTTGTCTCAACTAGAAAGGGAACCAGTTGTGGTTTATTGGCTCCATCTGTTTCACCTTTGCATAATTTAAACGCAGAGGACAAGGATGCATTTTATTCCTTCTTCAAAATTGTTATTCATACTTTGAAGTGATTCCTGCCAAAATTTACATTCAATGCATTTTCAGTGATAAAACCCCTTCATCTGCTTCCTGTTTTCCCTTGCAGTAAAACGCTGTCTGATGCAGGCGGTTGCAAAAGCGTTTGAACGGGAAACTTAAGGCCGAGCTCACCTAATTCTGATGCAGTGCGATGAGCATCTACCTGAGCAGTTAGACACAGTAGATGTGACTCAGTGATAAACGTAATGCTCCATGCAAACACAATCCCATCGGCGGTGTCCCCGTTTTCAGGTGAACGCACGGCGGCGAATCAGGAGCGTGGCCATTGCTTTCCACAGCTGTAATTTATTTGATTTGCTCTGCTGTCTGCTGTGCAGGTTTATAGCTATTCATTCCATTTCATGTAAATACACAGTGAGGAAAATCAATACGTATTATTCAGTGAGTAATGTCATTGCTCTTTAGTGCATTCTATATATATATATATATATATATATATATATATATATATATGTATGTACACATATAGTATAGTTCAAGTTCAATGCTACAATTGCTTGTAGTATGCTTTCTTACCACTAGATGGAACTTAATATAACACACTGGACCTTAAAAGCCATGTGCGGCAGATCATTAACTTGGCGTTTACCTTTTTAAGAGTGGCTCTTAAATTTTACATTCCCTTGTACACCTGCTTTATTCTTTTATGAACTGGCAACCGTTGCACTTAAACTCTTTGACTGTGTAAAATGAATTGGACACTAAAAATTATTCCAACGTCTGGCCTTTGTACAACAAGTCTGTTTGTCCAGCGAACATAAATAATTGGTGCATGGCTATACTATGTACCTGGGTTTGTTTGTTTAGGTGTGACGAGTGAGGTGGGAGGAAGCCAGGTTATTACTGAGTGCAACTACTAGGCAGTAACGTCAATTGATTTGAGAGTTCAGTTTTGTTTGGAACCGGCTGAGCGTGCTCAGTCGCTTCATCTGTAATATGTGCTATATGTTTGTAATACTGCTTTGATATAAATAGCTGATTGTCAACAACTGGACAGCTGTTACTGTATATTTCTCATTTTAAACCTGACTTTCTTTCACAAAGAAGATTACGTCAATTTATATTATGGCTATTTTTATTTTTTATTTTTTGCTTTGTTCTGAAAGACTGTCATTAAGTATAACAGTATAGTATTGCATGCTGCTGCAATTTCCCACTTACGCACGTCTCTGCTGCAGTTTAGCCCTAACTATAGCTACATGCAGTAAGTACTAAACACAATTTCCCAGATTCCCTTCTGAGGCAGAATTTAATTTGCCTCCTAGGCGCCTCCTTTGCGCAACCATTAGCCTGGAGATTAATGATGAGCCGTTTAATGACATTACAGTTTGGTTCTTTGTAGCGGGTTGCGGCTGTCAGTCACTCCTGCGCCTCGGCTCCGCTGCTGCTCAAAGGTCAGCACGCTAATGCTTTTCATTTATTCAGCACCGTGATGCATAACTCTGTCGAGTTTGTTGTGCCTCTGAGTACCGACTGGTATCCGCGCGAGGTGCCCCCTGAATAAAAATGTGGATTATTTCTCTTTGCTTGTTTTACATCTTTCCCTGTGTTTCAGTTTATCCAAATGAGAGCTATGCAAGGCCTTTAATGAGAACTCCTCACATGACGGCAGCATTTGGGATTTGACGCTCCTATTTCCACACGTAGCCTAGAGGCAACGCTTCCTGATAACGCATTCTTACTGCCTTTCAAATAGAGGGTGTCTCTTCCTCAAGCTGACACTCAAGCTAGAAGATAAAATGGATGTCTCACTTGTTTACACTCTGCCCAGGCTGAGTAAACTGTGACTCGGCGGTGGAGTCATGGCGCGGGAGGAAAGCGAAATAACGCGAGTGACATTTGGTGCGAAGCGGTCTCATACCCTCGCTCAAGAGGTGCAGTGTGACAGAGATGAATGAAGCCTGGCGTGACCCTGCTCATAGTGCACCTGTCCTCGACGGCCAGACAGTCACATGGGAAACTAATGTTTGACGTACAGCTAAATCAAGACAAATCACAGTGTATAATCGGCTTCACTTTCACAGAGATATCACACGCGCCGCCCAGTGACTCTCGTTCTCCTCTCGTCCTGATTCAAGGTTGTGTACAAAAACAACGACGTGCGGCTCGAGCTGTCCAGGCTGGCCAAGCTGGGCGACCTGAAGATGAAGATCCACGGCACCGTGGCCTTCAAGTGCGAGAACGTGGCCACTCTGGACCCCATCACGTTCGAGACGCCCGAGTCGTTCATCATCCTCAACAAGTGGAACGCAAAGAAGACGGGCTCCATCTCCTTCGACTTCCGCACCACGGAGCCCAACGGCCTCCTGCTCTTCAGCCACGGCAAGCCCAAGCAGCAGCCCAAAGACTCCAAGAATCCCCAGAGTCTCAAGGTGGACTTCTTTGCCATCGAGATGCTGGATGGTCACCTGTACCTGCTGCTGGATATGGGCTCGGGAACCACCAAAACCAGGGCAGTCAATAAGAAGGTCAATGACGGCGAGTGGTACCATGTGGATTTCCAGCGAGATGGCAGATCAGGTAACTTTTATCATTTTGCAAATTTGCTGGCTGCTGGAATTGTGCACAGAATGTTGGGATGTGAAAAGTACCGAACACTATTAGAGCAGGTGTCAAACTCAGCCCTTCACATCAGTTCATGTGGTCTGCGAGAGCCTGGGCGGTGCATTGTGTGCAATTGACTTGTCTTGAATTGAAATGCAAATATAACAAATGTAATGAAAACTTCAACTCCCACAGTTGCATTACATTTTTGCGATACACAGGGCAACGCCAGAGTTACTGATGTCAAAATTATCATATTTGAGCTCATTGACGGCGCAATGTGGGATTTATGTTATAATCATACACAACCATGCGCTTCCTTACATTGTTTGACTTAAAATACCCCAACTAAATTTATAGTTTCCATGCATTTCCATGATGCACTTTAAGAAAAATGAAAAATTTAAACTGTTTAATTCCAAACCTTTGATTCACGATGAAGCTCTCACTTTTGTTTGAGGTGGTTTTACTGCATTTTTTTGAATCAACTCTGGCATAGCCAACATTCAGTTTACATGACCTGTTGTTAGTCTAGCAGTGTTGCTGTTAATACCAGATCTCTTTCCATTCTCGTGGTGCTTTCATTTCCCTCTGCTTCCTCCAGTAAACGCGTAGCACCGTCCACGCTTCACCTAGCCTTGTTAATTCCAATCATCAACTAACAATTACAACTGGGCCCCTATAATGGCAGTCTCTAAATAACCCTGCCTTGGCTCTCAGTGGGAATTCTTTTGATCGCACCGACAGTGTGTCTTGAACGAGATGTTTGAAGCAGACACGGTCTTTGGTAATGTCAGCGGCGTGGGCTGCAGTGCTGGGGCTCAGGTGCTCATCTCCTCCTGCCGACTGGCATCTCTTCCCCAAACTCCATCTTCTCTGACACACTCCATTCAAACGCCAGTGAAAGGGAACCAACGCGCCATGTGTTGTCATTTTCAACACGTACTTGCCCCAAAATAACTTTGCCCCTACCCCTCTCTCTCTCTGTCTCTCTCTCTCTCCCTCTCCCTCTCTCTCTGTGTCCTCCAAGGTCCGGGTTGTGCCGCTCTGCTCCCTGTTGATTTGCTTATCTAAGCTGCAATTTGTTGGCGTGCGCTCAGAGCCAAGGCCTCGCAATGTCATACTGCAAATTAGATATACCCCTTGACCGTGTTTTCCACTCCATCTCAAGAGGTGGAAATTAGATTAACTGTTTCATTACCCCCGGAGCAGCGCGAGGTTGGGGAGGGGGGCTAAATTGAGCTTCCATGCCTATTTAGGGGAGCCACTGATGCTGCTTTCTATGATTTCTTTAGAAAAAAAAAAAAATCTTCTGTCAGCTCTAGTAATCAGTGATGGGGGTTTCATTGTGGGGAAATAAGACCAGCACGGCTTAATTTTGCTATTTAAGGCGCAGAGTCCAGTCACGTACAATTATACACCAACCAAAAGCCTCAGATTGATTTCTGTGACGACGTGGGAGACATATCAGCTTGTGACGACTTTTTTTTAAATAACATAAACCTTTGAGATGAAGATATTGCAGGCTGGCAATATGAAACAGTTGCCTCGTCAAATTAGATTGCGTTTGTCATATGTCTCGCAACCCTCCTCCCCCCTTACATTTTGCACATGGTCTCACTCACACACGCACACACACGCACACACATGGAAAAACATCTTTTTTTGTTTGCTGAGCTCACTCCAGTCGCTCCGCTGTCTGTCTAGCCCGCTGAAGTTTCCATGGAAACAGGAGGTGGTCTCTCCCCGGACTGAGACAGTTACTGCGCTGTGTCGCGCTGTGCTGATCTCTGCACTAATGACATTTTCCAATAACTTCTCTTCCTCCCCTCAAGTCGCCGACACTTACAGTGAGACATAAAGGATCCCTGCTTCATGACCACTCGGCACGTTTAAAAGGAGCCGGGCGAGAAAAAAGAGAGATGGCCCAAACCCCACAAGCTCTCTATAAAGAAAGATGTTTTTTCCCCCCACTCTTTCAAATCAACCACGGCTTTCACCTTGAAAGCCGCAGCCTATTTCCTTAAAGCGGTACGTGGAGCGGGTTTGCAGCCACCCTGCATCTAGAATTAAAAAAAAAAAAAGGACAAAAAAAATCCACCGTCTTCACATTTCCTTGAGCAGCACAAAGCCCTATTGTTTTCACAAGGCGTAATGATGTGTGCGCGGCACCTCAAATAGAAGTATTTTTGGGTTTTTGCCGTCCTTTTGTTCTGAAAAGACGTCGTGAGGGCTCCATTCCCACAGGATGCATGTAATTTTAATGGGACGTTAAATAGCAGATTTGTGCTAATCCAGCCCCACAAAAAAAAAAAAACCTACACACTAGCGCTCTTTTTTTGGGAGGGAGGAGGGAGGGATTTTAATATTTATTTCATTTGAAAACTTGCTGCTACATCTTGATATGTTGGTAAATGCAGGGCCAATTTATTTTTTTCTATATCCATACACAAAAAAAGGGAAATTGTTCTTTTGAGCAGAATGAGGTTGAAAAAGCCTGAAGACATGTTTTAATTGAGGCGGGCAGTCCGTTTTATTAACTTCATGCTATAATTAATCCTTATCTGCACATTGGTCCATTTTAAATGTCCACACGTGAGGCACATTGTGCTAAATGCTAAACCGCGGTCTGGCTTTGCACATCCCCTTTATGTTTTCATTTATTTATTTATTGTTTAAACATTTGGATTTAAAGCCACATTAATCACAGAGAGGAAGCGATGCAGCCATCAGCGATGAGCCACGTTATCTGACGAAGCACGCGGCGCGCTCGTCCCCTCGGCCGCCTATCAGCCGAAACACACGCGGCGGCGCGCGCACATCACTCCAAACAGAAGTGCGACGCCAGACGACCAGACGCGGCAATTATCTGAGAGCGAAGTCCTCGGCGGGGCGACGCTTCCCGCTGGCCGCGCAGTGGCAGACAATCACCCCTGCCCCCCCTCTTTCTAGTTTAGCCAGCGCTTCCTGCAGGAAGTAACCGAGTAAATGGACTCTGGGCTCTCAGACGGCATGGGCTAACCTCAACTCAACGCATTAGAGACGCTAAAAAGACGTTCTGCTTTTAAGTCGGAGCTTTTGAGCTGCGGGTCACTCATCATCAGAGAGCGTTCTGCAGACATCGCTCCATTGTAACTGCCACTTCCTGCCCGGTCATGCTCACCCCCTGCTTTAGGTGCACACACACACACACATATACAGCCAGCCAAAAATAATGTGTACACACATCAGGAAAAGAAAAAAAAAGTGCATAAATATTTCAATACCAAATGTATTTCAAGTTACCTTTGGCCTCTACAAGTATCTATATGTGTAGACGAACTTATACAAATTCAATATGTATGCAAATTTTTCTTTCCCTGATGTGCATACATTATTTTGACAGACTCTGTATTCATATATATACATATATATACATATATATATACATATATATACATATATATATATACATATATATGTATAGACAACACATCCCCACACAGTCCACTCTCAAGCCTCCGTCCCTTCAGGGAATCCAATCACATAGAGAGATTTGGCCGCATCGCCCTAACTGGATTGTAGTAATCCTCTGTCTAACATCTTTCGGGGATGTGTTACCGGGGTTAGGGGACATCATGCCAAGTTGAGCCTTGCTGCTGGTGCAGAAAGTGCCACAGAGATCTGAGCTGTCATTTCGGACCCCCTGCCTCCAGGTTTTGATGATGGAGTGCCACTCGCAGGTCAGGCCGTGGAGAGAGGAGGCAGAAATACGGCCGGAGTGTTTAAAAAGTTGGCTGGCAGCAGAGTCTTTGTCACCGTCGCTCATCCCCGTTTATTGCCCGCGTCATCGTTTTGACAAACCTTGCGAAAATTGAACGGCCGGTGCGTGCCACCGCCGATATTATTTGCTGCCGGCTTCTGTCGCTCGTTTTGTTATCTGTCATCGTGTTCTCCTCCTTCATCTTCTCTCCAGACATCTTTATCTCCCCGTTCATATCTTGTTCTGTATCCATCTCCTCCTCCTTTATGCTTGATTGCGTTTGCGGGGACACGTTCCCCCTGCCCCTCTCCCGCTCCTTCCCCTCCTTGGACTAGAAAATACTACTCCAGTCGCAGGCGCGTCGTCCGAGTTGTTATGCAGCTCTTATGCTAGCTCGCTGATGGCACATGTCCCCATGGGATCCTATAGTGCCTTTTGACTTAACATAGCCCCACTGTGTTGTTACATGCATCCATATGAGAGTGTGACAAGCGAGCGGAGCACTCTAAACAGATGTATTAAAGACGGTGACATCCTTCTGCGCGTGCACCTTAGATCAGTTTGCGCCGACATGCTTGTGCCTCTAGCTTGTGTTTTTCCTTCCTTTATGTCAGCAGCCGTACACACACGGATTGCACAGAGCACGAGTCATTTCCTCACATACCTGTCGTGCTGTATCCCTCCGTCGCAATCCCTTCCACTTCAGCCGGGCACCGGCTCCACTAGCAAGGACTCCTCGCTAATGAGTTTGATGTAGCGAGCTCGTTAGCTTTAACCCGAAGGGAGCTGTTCTGGCGGCATGACGGGTGGCCCTTGCCAAGTGCGCAGCGCTCGGGAGCTCGAACAGCTGCGGCCTGGAGAAAGCTGGGGCAGTGGGTGGCAGCCGGGAAAGTGCCGGAACAGATGCCCGAGGCCAGGACCTGCAGAAAAGAGCTGGAACATGTTAGTGCGACCAGGTTAATCATTGCGCACTGGGTCCTTAGCTGTCTCACTCAGGCACTTTTTTTTTGTGAAAATTGAGCCGCCTGACCTTGTCTCAAAAGAATATGTCGAGGCAAGATAATTGTTGGAGTGGACAGGGGTTGACTCAAGATTGTTTCCTTAAATCAGATGTAACCGCTTACAAGTAAAACCAAGGCAACAGGTTGGTGTTTTATCTAAAAAGAGTTAGAGACAAAGTCATGGATATTTATTTGTATATACTCATATGTTGTATTTTTATATACTTGTACCTGGGAGATGGATAATCATGTATGATGACGGTGTGATTAACAAAATGTGAGAGGCAACATTTAATTTATAGAGATGACTGACTTTTTGGACTTACATTTTTTTTTTTTACAAAAATGAAAATATAAACCTATTTTACAGTCTATATATATATTAATGAATTAACTTTTGTCAGGCTTAACATTTATACTCCAACACAAACATACTGACCTTCTGGAAACGTGTGATTTTCTCATTCTTTTCCCACGCACAGGCAGTTTTGGACTGTGAAAATTTGCCCAAAAGCAATCATCTAATACTTTGCTCATATCTGCCACGGTTCATATCTGCCACTCAAAATGCAAATTATAACTTTACGGCATTTTTTTTCTCCCTTTTTATTTTTTTGAACACCACTACTAATTTTTCTGCCACTCTTCCCAGGCAGTCCGCCCCATGTGGATCCACAAAAGGGTGCTAACGTAGATTAGCAGACCGCTATGCAGGAAGAGAGGGCAGGGACGATTAATTAAAGATCCACAACGGCTCCTGCACCTAGAGTAACGGATCCATATACAAATTAATCACGCCGATTCCCACAGTAAGGCCTTCCTCTGCGAGGCTTTACAGTCCGGTCATGTCCGCTGTTGTTTACCGCGCTCTAGATCGGGAATTAAACCTGAATGAGAGCAATAAATCATGGCGAGGGGGAAATGTGCAAACTCTCGGTGCAGGTGCTGCAGAGGCAAACAGGGGGTGAGACGGGGTAAAAGAAATAAACCAAAAAAGAAAATGGCCTGCAGTCCGTTAATCAAGTTTTAAAAGATGATGTTTTCTTTTTCTTCTCTTTTTTTGGCTGGGTGAAATGATACAGGGGGAAGTGAAGCTTCTTTTTTTTTTTCATTTCCTTTCTTTTTTTGACCACCGCCTTATAGATAAAGGTGATTTATGATGAGGAAACCCAGAAAACGGACAGGAGACTCTTAGGGATCCTAGATTAGGCTCCTAATAGACTAGGTGCTCTGTGATTAATGTGTCTTATCAACACTCATCAGTCATTCTAAATGAAGAAAACCCTGACCCTGTCCAGATGGATAACACTAATTAAGCTAATTTCTTCATTAAACCCCTTTTAAACGGGCCATATTTGCACGTCAGAGTTATTGCAGGACAGGATTAACATCTGCAGCCAGATAATTAAAACCTATTTTAGTGTAATTAATCCATATTGTGAATAAAGTTAGAGCTGGTTCGGTCGGTGGGTGGACCAATTTAACAAAAAAAAAAATCATTGCAGTAAATCTTTTTTTTTCATGTATTTATTTTTAGGCACCATCTCCATCAACACCCTGCGCACCGCCTACACGGCCCCCGGGGAGAGCGAGATCCTGGATCTGGACGACAACCTTTACCTCGGGGGTCTGCCGGAAAACAAGATGGGCCTGGTGTTCCCCACCGAGGTGTGGACGGCGTTGCTCAACTACGGCTACGTGGGCTGCATCCGGGATCTGTTCATCGACGGCCAGAGTAAGGACGTGCGACGCCTGGCAGAGGTCCAGAAGGCCACGGGGGTCAAACCCTCCTGCTCCAAGGAGCCTCCCAAACAGTGCCTGAGCAACCCGTGCCAAAACAACGGCGTCTGCAGGGAGGGCTGGAACCGCTACGTGTGCGACTGCTCCGGGACTGGATACCTCGGGCGCTCTTGTGAAAGAGGTAGGACTCGGTTTCTTTTTTCCTCCCTTACTTTATCCTTTGTTCGGTGTACGTTCACACTCGCTGGCAACCTTGATGCACTGTGTACACGCCGCTCAACAAATGTTCAGGATATTCGTCTTTCAGTTGGAATTTCTGAACGCTAATGCTAAAATGTACTGTGACTTTTACAGGTGAACTTTATTTTTTCCTTGTCTCAACTTTTGAGTGCATTTTTCAATGCTTATTTCTGCAGAACATGTTGTTCCCTAACAAGGTAATTCTGTGGAAAGCCCAACCCATGAATTATGCCCTCTTAATGCTCTGGTTCACTGACAGTTGGTATTTAAACAGCAAACTGTTAACATTTTGACATCATAGGACTAAGACAGCTCCTAATAATTGCGTCATATGACAAGTTATTGCAACATGGACATTTTTGTTGTGTGGTATATCCACCACTGTTGTTTGCTTTTGCTTCAAAAAGATTGTCAAAGATGAAGATGATTAACATTTAATGCTTCTACTTGAATTTTCATGATATAAGATATAACTCACCAGCCGCTTTATGAAGTACCTGGTACCAGCTAGGTGTACCTAATAAAGTGGCTGGTTATTTGACACACTTTCCCCTGGCCGTGTTTGGCGAGAAAAAAAAAAAAAAAAAGGAAAACACACAAAAAAAAGCTCTCACACAAATACACTGAGCTGCAGTTTAGGTAATGTTTTTCTGAAAGGGTTGTCAGGTTCACCAAAATCCCCCCGTGGAAGGCAGAAGTAGCGCTGATGGCTCGAACATCATAAAGCAATAATACGACTGGAAGAAAAGTGCACTTGAGCCGAAAAAGAGAGCCACAGCGGCGGCGGTGGCGCTGACGCTGGTCAGCTGATGTCGAGCCGGCGCTGAGTGGCAGCTGACTGATGCGCCGCTGATTCGCTGCTGCTCACGTCCACCGTGCACGCCGGCCTGTAAATTGGCTGTCTTCTGCTAACCATTGGGCTCATCAAGTCGCTCGCTCATGACCGGACACGGGCAGAATACTTATCCCAATTACTCCCAGTAGTGGGGAACATTAGGCTGTGGTGTCTCAAAGTGAAACTTTTCGGAGAGACGTAGTTTGGCCAGAAGTGAAAAAGCTTCTGGAGTAGTTTGTCGCTTGAAGTGCCCTGGTGTTCGTATCTAATGAAAATTCTCCTTCTGTAGCGTTTTATTAATGGATATTCCATTTTATCCCAAAATTCTCCATTTCAAACCTATTAAGCATATCATCTATTTGTAAAGAAAAAAAAATGTAATCTTTCTGTTTTAGAGTGGAAACTGCCAATTCCATTATTAAAGTCCATTTGATTTGTTGATATCCAACTGTATTTAAAATAATTACAATACTTATAATATTGTTTTGTACTGATAGAACTTGTACAACTATTATTTAAGGTGAAATGTATTGATATTGAAGAGTTGTTCGACTTGGACTTGAGTTCATGTCACTGACCTATTGTTGGCATCGGCAAGTTCCGGATTAATGTCGTGACCAAATCAGTCACATGACCTGCCAACAGGGGTCGGATCAGGAAGTTGCTTTAGGACTTTGCCAAAGATTGTTTTTATTAATTTATCTATGATCAACTTTGACCAGAGAAGATAATCATGAACTTGAAGTCAAGTTGTTCGCAAAGTTTTAATGTCAAGCTTAGGGGAAATAGAAATGCAAGTATTCTCTCTGTGGTTTCTCGTCATCTGCTGTCTGTTTCGGAAATAAAAACAGGGAAAGTTTTAAGTTTTAAATTCTAAAATGAAGTGGTTATATAAAACCTAGAATTGAATATTTTTCCGTAGTCGTCCATTACTTCTGTATAAACCGTTTTCAAGATGTTCCAGCACAAATATTTTGTCATAATGTCTAAATTTATGTCACTCCGACTTCTAAAGTGAAGGATAGCCATGATTGGCAAAGTTTCTTGGCTCCCGCAGTGTGTATGAATGCTCAATAAATCGCTAAAAAAAACAAAAACACTTAACATATGCATAATCAAGGCAAATGTCAGGAGGAGCTGAGGCATGTGGCTCTGTTATCACAGCTTGACGCATCTGCACAGAGCCGACAGCAGGGGCAGGTTCTCTCATCGGGGACGAAAAGGCAGAGAGAGAGAAAAAAAAGAACTCAAGTCGGCGCGCAACACATCCCACACAATCACATGTCGCCTCGCATGCACCTCGCGCTCCGAGCCCCTTCGCCTTGTGAAGCGCTCGTTCTAAATATCCCACAGCGCTGTCTGGCTTTGCTGCTAGTACAGGCCAAACGCTAGCAGAAATATGTTGAGGAGGAACAGGAAGGGAAAAAAAGAAGAAGAGACGTTCACCAGCGCAAAAAAGACAGGAGTTTTTTTGTGCTCTTGTCTGTCGTCATGCGTGAGACAAGGCCTTGAGAGTCTCCTCGAGTGCCGACGAGTGCTAGTTAGTTAGTTAGTTAATTAGTTAGTTAGCTCGTCTGGCTCGGCTTGGCTCGGCTTGGCTCAACACTGTTTCCAAGGCTCTCCTTCCGCTCGGGCTAATGAGATGACAGGAATTAGAAGCGGGCAAAGGGGGGTGACACAGTTCCAGACCGTTTCGCTCTGCCATGATAATTGCGTGTGTTGGGATCACAGCCGGACTCGGTGAAAGGAGCGAGAAAAGAAAAAAAAAGAAGAAAAAAAACAAAATCCGGTCCGACCCTGAAAACATGTGCAGCTGTGCGTTTGAAGTCATTCACAAAAAAAAGACACAAAAATAGAAGACGAAAACAGCTCTCTAAAACCGTGACCTCTTCTCCCCCCCTCATTTTATTACCACTTCCTTCACATTTTTTTCTTTCTTTTCTTTTTTCTAATATTTTTTGGCTGCGCGCTGGCCGACTCTTGGTCCCCTGCCTGTCTCGGGCTCCGGCACCAGAGACTGGCACCGGAGAGGGCTTGTGTGGGAAGCGGCAGTACGTACGGAGGACGGGCTCTGGCGAGCTGCCAGCTGTTTTGATGGCTCCAGATTGCCTCTGCACTGGTAGGATGGGAGCGGGCACCGGCAGGGCCGAGGAGCTGTCAAAAGAATTATCCCGGCGCTCACTTATCCATGCGTGGTGTACCACCCGGTGGCAAAATACAGCTACTGCATATGGCGGCAGAGGAAGAGGAGGAGGAGGAGCAGGAGGAGGAGGAGGAGGAGGAGGAGGGCAATGAATGGAGGGAATCAGAGGTGAAGGTTTTTTTTTTTTTCGGGAGAGAGCCGTTCGCCCTATTTTGAGGGGTTTTAATTAAGCAGACAAAGCAATTTTCCCATCCCAAATGTCTTCCCCTCCATTGTTCCTCCAGTTGCTAATTAGCCCAAATATTAGTCTTGCAGCGCGAGGCAGGGCTCGCACGCCCGGCCTCCCCAGATGGCGCGCCAAGGTGCGTTACTCCCTAATGAGCGACGTCACGCTCGATTCCGGCGGCTGACGGGAGCTGCATTTCTTTACGTGCGCACGAGGCCGGCAGATGGACGCTGGAGTCTCTCGCGATAACATAGGCGCTCGGAGATCGATGCCCAAATCAATCAAGCACGACTCGGCTCGCGGTGGCCTAAATGCACTTAACTCCAGATAACCCGCTGACAAATGTTTACCGGCACTCTGCACTCTGCGCCTCCACGATTAATGTTGAATTTATTATTTTTGTGTACAACAGATGCGCTCCCGCACAATTTATCCGCGTCGACAAGTCCTCCCACATTAGTCAAAAGAAGACAAAACACTGTGACCTTAAAACAGAATTGAAAAAAAGAAAAAAAAGAATTTGCCCCAAATTAGAATAGCTTCAGAGGAAGAAAGCGTCCTTTTTATCACATTCATTGCTCTCAAGAGCATGAAGCTATTTGCCAGTGGCCAGAAGCTGAAGCCAAGAGGTGCAGAACGTTATTGCATAATTGTGAAATGCTGCCGTTGGCCGATATGCGGCTGCATTTTAGCACGAAAGCGCATGCGAGCCGTGCCCTTTGACAGCACACCACTTTAGTCACCGTTCACCATGCTCGAATATTGTGGTTGCAAATCAGAGAGAGACTGGTTGTCTCACGCCCTCAAGCTAGACACGCAGATGTGCAGAAATTGGCTCAAAGACTTGGAAGCCCTTAACATTGTGATCACAGGACGGCATCATTTTCAGGAAGTGTTAGCGTGTTAACATGGTAGCAATATACCGTGAACCCAGGTTCTTCCAAATTATGTTATTCTGTAGTAACACTCATTTTTTAATTTATTTTTTTATGCTTATTTCTTGGTACGTAGTGTCCTCTCTTTAAACCCACAAAGTTGAGTGTGAAATGGCGGCCCTAATTACACACTTATCAAACGGTATGTTAATGTTCCATGCTAAACTTTTAAAAATGCAGCAGGGGATAATAAAAACCTGGTGGTGTGTTTTCTTGTTTTCCACTGTCGGTAAACTGTTGTCCAATAGCTGCTGTCAGTGCTAGCTCTCTAATTAACATTAGCATTAGCATGCTAGCCTAGGCTAGCAACCTAGGTTGCATGTAGAAGCATGGCAGAAAACAAAGGCGGAAGTTGTGGCCCAGAAGGTCCCAAAAAGTCGAATTAGCAGCAAAACTACCCCATTTGGCAAAAAAAGAAAAAAATAATAATAATCTCACGTTGAGCTAAATGTGACAGCTGCTGCTTCTGCATACAAATGAAACCATCTCATCCATTTTCCACCGATGCTCTTGTGCCACTGCCCTGATTAATATGCCGTGAAGTGAAAGAGAAACATGCAAAGCTGACGCGAGGAACGGAGTTTCATAGCATTCCGAGGGCGAAGCGGCCACCTTGATTCAGGGAATATATTCGGCTGGCAGCTTGTTTTCGCACATTTAATAGCCAGTGAGTCTATTTCTTTGATTGTGTGTGTACAGGGATGCTCAAAGAGCGCTGCGGAGAGGGAAGACACGGGCAGCTTTGAATTATTTATGATATCTCTGAGTCATGAAAACATTTTTTTTTTCACCCCTCCCCCCCCAAAGAAAAGCTTTTGGCACGTGTTCTCTGCCAAAACATTTTTTTGAATCGGATTGGACCCGGTGCCCTAATACTGCGGGACATCACAATCCTGTGACACGCGGTGACAGCTCACTCTTCGTGCTGAGGCTGTACTGCTGTACTGCTTGGGTGGGGGGTGGCGACAACGTGCACGGGCCGGTAACCCCCCCCTCCCTCAACCACCACCTTCCCCTCCGCGCGCCCCACCACGCCATATCGGCGGGCTTATTCTGTAACTCCTGGAAGTGGGTCTCCCTTCCCCCCGCAATCACCGCATGTTTCCCTTGTAGAAAAGCCTGGGAACAATGTCGCATTGTGCTTTACAAGACTGAAAACGGATGCTTGGTTTCGTTTGGGATGCTCCGTCGCCGCTCTGACAGCCTCCTGTTGGGAGACGGGGGAAAAAAAGCCTCCGACAATCCGTCCTCGACTCTGGAAGAATTGTACCGTCTCTCTCCGTGATTGGTTTCTCTGCCTCCAGGTGTGCATACTCTATATATTTTCACACGTCTAGACGCTCGCCTATCGTGTAAGTCATTGCAAGCCGTCCCGACGTTCTCCATCCATCCATTTAAATCGAGACTAGATGAGTGATAATTGAATAATAAGAAATCTTAGCTAGCGTTCAGACAAGATGAATTTAACAAAATGTGTATTGTCAACTCTCACCCTATTTCACATTCATCAACATAAGATTTTATCTACGACCATTCGCCCCACTCAAAAGTTGCAGTATGAGATTTGGCACCGGGAGCTGCGCGCTAACAAGCGGCACGCGCTGCCGTCATACCGATTTTGGCGGTCGCCTACTCGTCTTTTTCAGCTTTTCTCGCTGATAGACACCTTCGGCGTGCCAGGAGCCGGTGAGTGATGGGAGGCACTTCAGTGCTTGGCGTGTCAGACTTGGGAGGGAAAAAAAAAAAAAAAAAAATCATCGTTCCACATGTGAAAACCTTGACTGTACCCTGCTACAGGGATATTTTTAAGCGTTTAAATTTAGATGTGGATGTAATAGAAGCAAAACAGAGCTGACAGAAAAGATGGCTGTGTTTTATTTTGGATTTCATTATACAGAGGCAGCCAAAATAATGTATACACACATTAGGAAAAGAAAAACTACAAAAACTACATCTTTTGAAGTTTGATCAAATTATAGCAATGTTGAGTGATGTTCAGTGAACACTGTGCACTGTTGTATGATGTTTTCCCAACAGATTGCATTACCCTCATTAATGTAGCATCAACAAGTGCTGAGGTAATGAATGTTACCCCAGAGTAGTTCGTTGTTATACACATAAATGTCTGGAAGCCAATGGCCACCACTTTGAGCACCTCCATAGAGGCCAAAGGTAACTCGTATTAATCTTGTGATGTCTGAACAAAATTGCTATTGAAATATTTATGCAAGTCATTCTTTCCTGATGTGTGTATCCAGTAGTTTTGGCTTACTCTGTCTTATCACTTGCTCTCATTCATGGAGATCATGAGGTTGGAGCTGGGATGCAGCACTAAGATCTGCCACTTAGCTTGTTGGCAATTCTCATCAGTCATTTCTCTCCACCGCAGGCCTGCTCCAGCATCTCCTTTCTTTCTTTTTTCTTTCTTTTTTTTTTGAAACCAAGACAGTATAAAATTACGTCTGTTGTCTCCCGTTTCATATTTTTGTTTTGTTTACCAGTAAAGACACTTTGACTGTCAAGCTGTTTCATGCCGGTGTGCCGGAACACTTTCTGAATGCAGTCCTTTGCTTGGCAGGAAGCCGAGAGTTTAGCAAGCGAAAACTTGTTTGTCACACGCCTCTGTCATCCTGCGCATACCCTCGGAGGGCCGAGGAGGAATTGGATTTTGGGTAGGGAATGCAACGGAATCGTCCCGGGAGATGGATGTGACACTGGCTCCGTGCGACGAGGAGGCGCGCGTGCACGTCGCCGCTGCTGCCCTATCGCCAGGACCGGTCTCCATCTGCAGTCCATCCGACGGAGCATCTATCTGCCTCGCTGCAGCAGCAGCAGCAGTAATGGCTTTGTTATTGGGTTACGGTTTAGTTACATTTCCGGAAATGCTGTTACAAGCCCCCGCCGGCCGCCACCACCGCCGCCGCCGCACAATCTTCCCGGCATTTCACCCCGGCGTCTCTGTAATGCTTCGAGTAAATGCAGTCGCCCGGAGCATGAGTTGGGCTTCGTGGACTGCAACAGCTCAACCAGATTTTGTGCTTTCATCAATTTTTACACACACATATATATACACACACAGGCAGACATTTTTTCTTCACAAAAAGGTGTGCTTTGGTAGTTTTATGATGTTGTTGTGGATGCATAAATCATGAATGAAATGCTACTGTTGGATTTCTAGTAAGGAACAAATACGTCATTGAAATAAAAGTAATTAAAAAAAAATGAGACAGGCGTCTCCTGCTGGTCAGTTCAGCCAGTTCATCTGTCTGACTGCAGATTATAATGGGGTGGCCAAAGTTAACTTGTTGCTAACTCGGACACGCGTGATAGAAGCGCAGGTGTTCGTTTGATTGCAGTATGCTTTCTGACCACAAGGTGCTACTAACTCTTACACACTGGATCTTTAATGGTAGTATAATAGCGTGTAATGTGCTCTGTGAGCTTTCGTAATCACTCAAACAAGGCATATATTGCTGTACGCAGTCATGGCAAGGCATGTCAATATTGGCTGTTCAGTTATGAACGACTTCTGAATGAGTCTGAAAGGCTCAAAGCTGACGACACATCAGCATCGTCCACTTAACTGTGAATGGGAAACAGGCATCCATTCGAAGCGAACCGATTGGCTCATCTTGTCTCCTTGAATCTCCCCGCAGAGGCAACCATCCTCAGCTACGACGGCAGCAAGTTCATGAAGGTGCAGCTGCCGGTGGTGATGCACACGGAGGCCGAGGACGTGTCCCTGCGCTTCCGCTCCCAGCGAGCCTACGGCATCCTCATCGCCACCACGTCGCGGGACTCGGCCGACACCCTGCGCCTGGAGCTGGAGAGCGGCCGCGTCCGCCTCACTGTCAACTTAGGTAACGCCTCGGAGACGACGACGACGACGACGGCAATGACAAAAAAAAACAAAAAAACAACAACACACATTCACGCACACCCTTCCTTCCCTCTCTTTTTGCACATGAGATTCTTAACACACACACACACACACACGGAAAGAGAAAAGGTGTTGAACGCTTTCAATGGCAAAAAAAACAACAAAAATCAACACTAAGTCTGCGGCTCTTGCGCTCACTGCCAGCGGAGTGCACAGCTGCCTTGTGCCCAGCGGGGGAATGCTCACTGCCCACTCCATCTCAAGCTGACCTCAAAATAAACTTCCGCACACGTGCGCGCGGGCCCTCTTTCGCTGCACAAGTGCCTCGTTAGCGGTGCGCACGGGGAGGAGGGGAAGGGACAGAGGAGGCCTTAAGAAAAGTTCCCTCGTTAAGATGAGAGGCTGCGTATTGTCACTATTAATCTCTGTTAGGCGCTCTAATAAAGTTCACACGTGGCCAAGGAGAGCCACGAGCTCCTCTTTTTCTCCTTATAAATAAGTCGTTGATGTATGGATCGGATGCACCGTTGCGCGCCAATCGAAAACTGCATTCTAAATTAGTGCAAAACGACCCAGCGGTGGGAAAACAAAATAAAGAAGGGGTTGAACTGGGGAAGAGCACGAACGGCCTGAGTCCGACGTTAACCAAACTGAAACATCAGGCACGTCAAGTCATAATAAAGGACACAGGGCTCAAATTCTTTTAAGGCATAATCTCCTTTTCCCAGACACATTTCCTGTGTTTTAAGCCCCTCCGGAAGCTCGACGTCCCCTTTGAAAAGCGGAGCATTCCCCAGACAGGGTGGGCTCGTGTCACTCCCTGGCTGTCCGCGACCACTTTTCTGCTGCGGTTGACGACACACGACAGGCAGGGGCCAATCGGGAAGTGGGGTGGTGGCGGCGGGGAGGGAGTGGGAGTTCAATCTGGGTCACCTTTCTCAAAGGAGGGCACGCCAGCTAAGCTTTAGAGGCAGGGGAGATAAAAAAAAAAAGGAAGCTAAGATTAAACGTGCCTTTGGAGCCGCACATTTGGCAAAAGCTTGATCAAATAACGGCGGCGGCGCTGCGTTTTTTTTTTAACCGCCGCCGGTTCTACTTGTTGCGCAATGAGAACGAAAACGCTCTGTAATCTTGCGACATAAAAAACAAAACAAAAACCAGGCAGATTAATTTATAGAGAGATTGGTTTGCTAGTGGGGGATAGCTGCTTCCGTTTGACCCTGCCTGACCCTGACCGAAGCCTGACGTTCTCAGTGTAAAGACCTCATTCTGGAAAAAACAAAAACAAAAAACAAAAGCTTGAAAAATGAATCATTCTTTGGTGCACAGCCAAAACACTCCACTCCATTCCCTGCACCTGTACTTCTGTGCACCGCCCCACTGGTGCTCCTTGGGCGCAGCCGAGCGGCTTACCGGTTTCAGAGGGCTCGGCAGAGGACGGTCAGTGTCCGTGTGTGCGTCCCCAGAGAGGTGGACTGTGTGCTTTGATGATGTCTGCAGCTGTGACGTTGAAAGATGAATTTATCTCTCATCTATTCTCCCCCCCCCCTCCCATCTAGATTGTATCAGGATTAACTGTACAACCAGTAAGTCACGCTTCACCTTAATTCCTTTTCTTCTTCTTCTCCTCCTGCTGCTCCCTCCTCTTCCTCTACTCTCCCTATCTCTGCTATATATCTCTGTCTCTGGATGTTCATGTTTTAATGTATTTTTGCGGGTTGACCGTTTCACCTCCGACGTGGCTTTATAAAAACACAGACGCCGCAACGAAATTGACGAGCGCGTAGAGAAACTGTTTGACTTCTGACTCGCACCTTTGCGTTCGACTCAACTGCCGGGTGGATTTTGCGTTGCATCAACTGTTATGGAGAATAATAAGCACAGAGGAGGAGAAGGGACGGGGGGGCTTGGGTTCATGATGTGCACACTCAGGGCAAGTCAGCTGTGGTTGTGCACCTGGACTTGCTTGCAATTAAAACGAGAGAATTCCTGCCGATATGAAATGCAGCCTTTTTTTGTTTGTGTAGACACGCCTGATTTTTGCCTTTTTCCCCCACTTGTTTTTTTTTTCTCATTTTGTTCTTGTTTCCTTTCTTCTTCTACATTTCACGCCGGCAGTAAATTGATGAGGCCATCGAAGGCGCGGAGGAAATACAGAGTGTGGTTTTATTGTTCTCATTAACCTGCCTCGCAGAGCAGAAAGAGAGGGATAAGGAGCAGGGGGGAGAAAATACATCTCGTGGCGGGATTCGCCGTGCGTGCGCGCGTTTCAAAACAGAGATGACGTAGTTGGGCAGCTAAATGCACCTGACGTCTGTTATTCTAACATTTGCCTCGCACGACGCCGCTCTTCGCATGAAATGCGGACGACGTCCCCTCAGCGAGAGCGTTGGATTTATCGCTGCGTGTGTGTGTGTGTGTGTGTCTGTGTGTGTGTGTGTGTGTTTGTGTGTGTGAACTGGTACAGTATCTGAAGGTCAACCGCCTCATGACGAGCGCAGACTTGCACAACAAAACGCCTCCGCGCACACAGTGACCTCAAGACACAGAGCCGGCTCTGCTTCGCACCTTTCTAAATGCTAAACAACAGTTTTCACGCATCTCTAATAGCACCCGATGCTTAATAATGATTATGTTAATGTCGAATAGAAAACAGAAGCAAAATGAAAAAAAAAAAAAAACACGCGGCATTACGGGCATTTTGTATTAGCTGAGACTCTTGGAAACACTTTAATAGTCCCTGCTCGTAAAGAGCTTAATCCCCTTTATTTATTTTTTTAATCCTGCTGCTGTTATTTTCCTCGCTGTTATTTCTGGCCTTCCTTCTTTTTTTCCCTCCCCTCTGTGCTAATTAACGTGCCTTGTCAGGCGCCAAGGCTGCGGTCAGCTTGGTGTATGAAGAATTTCATCAGCGACTCAAAGAACACATCACTGTCAATTAGGGACCTGGGTTCCCTGGGGCTGCCCGTAGCTGTCTGAGGGAAACACTGCCACTTCGACTTAAACACTGTTAACTGGCACTGAGTGACAACAAGCGTGAGAAAAAAAAAATGAACTGAAAATAACCTGTGACATTCTCATGTGTGATCTCACCTTTATTTTGGTGAACAAGAAACAGTTTTTTTTATTCTAGACAGGCCCAGCATTGACTTCTATAAATGTAAAACCATGTCAGATCTATATTTAGAATATTGGTTATACAACTGCTATTTTTCTCTGCTAAACTCTCCTCCCTTTTGCAAATTAACAAAACACATTATTATTTTCATTAGGTTGTTGGTGCCCTACTGTCCTTAAGTCAAATCACAGATATTTTCATTGTTCCATGTCTCTGAAATCCAAAGAAATGGGAGAATTCCATACATTACTTCTATTGCGCTCCTTTGTTTTCATAATCGTGGGCTAAATATGTGGTTTTGTTAGTTTGTTTTCCCCAAGACAATCAATCATGTGAGGCTGTTGCGTTGGATCAAAACCAGACCAAAAATAGCCAAAATACAGGACCTTTAAAACTTTATTAATAATAGAACATTCATCCGCTTATGTCACGTCAAGCTAACACCGGTGTTACAGCGTTAGCTTGACCTCAAATCCAAGCCAGCAGGCTGTTATAAATCTTCTAGTCTCATCCTCAAAGTTCCATGCTGCTTTGCAACCTGCACTGGAGTAGTATTGACTGCCGTCACTTATAGTTCTGACATTATGTAACCTCCGCTTGTTTAAGCCATGTCCACAAATGCCTCCCCATTAGCACGACATTGATTGGACAAACACCGCCCTTTCCCCCCACCCTTCCGCCTGCCGTAGCCCGGACAGCGGGCCGAGCTCTCCCTGTGTTGGTGCGCGACGGCTTTTGATGTCTTCATCGACATTCACCCTCAGCACAAGTCAGCTGCTCGCTCAGCACTCCTCCACCCCTCAAAACCTGCGAGAGTCGGAGGGGCCAGGTGGCACCGGAAATCTGGCCTGCCAGCCAGCCAACCAGATAGCGGCTGACTGGATAATCACTTTATTTTTTTATTTTTTTCACGCTGCCCAGCTCCTCACATATCACGACCTGTTCCCGTGGGCTCCGGGAGCCAACGAGGCGGGGAGAGATCACGGCGGCGGATCCATCACTTTGGATGGATCAGTGCTGGTGAGGCCTCTGGAGGGTCAGTTTGACTGAGGGGACCTACTTGTCCGGGTCGGCAGATGGCCCGTTGTGTCGTCACGAGGCCGAGCCAGAGCTGGGCGAGAAGCGGGTGTCGCCGCTGGGAACGTGACCCCTTAACACGGTCAACCCTTCCATCCCACTCCCCCTCCCCACACCCTCTTTCCCCTCGGCTCCTCGGAGGACGGCCGTGATGGAAGGCAAAGATCAAGCGAGCTTTCAAGTCCGTCCTGCCCCATTATTTCATATCTTTCCCTCCTTAATCCCCTCACCAGTTGTCGGCTCCAATCCGGCCCTGGTGTTTAGTGCTTACGGAGCAGAGTTACCCCCCCCCCGGATTGAAACCTCGGCCCAGCGTCTCGCAGCGGAGCAGATTTGCATACGGGTGGAAACGGAGTCTTTGAAGATAGCCGGAGGGGAGCAGATAAACAGCGGCGAATGCGTCCAGGAGAAAGAAACCGAGGCGCTTAAGTGAAATGTTGGACGAGGTGCCCCCTGGCCTCGGCAGTCACAGTGGCCTTGTGTGCTTGCGAGTGCGTGCGTGTGTGTGTTGCGTGTGTGTGTGTGTGTGTGTGTGTGTGTGTGCGTGCCCAGCAGTGAAACATCACAGCACGTTGCAGCACTTCAAGATGCTCCTCGACGAGCGCAGCATGAAAAAATAATGCGATGCCCCAATTGGACCAATGTTGGAACGTCGAACAGCAGCGGCGTAACTCTCACTCTTCCGCTGTTGAGATCACAGAGATTTTGCCCCTGATTGCTCCGCTTTTATTTGCGGCGATGAATTTAGAGTGAGAGTTGTCTCTCGTTTTATTTTTTGGGGGGGGACTGTGATCCGGCGTGACATCTCCATCACTGCCTGCCACCGGTGACGCACTTAATGCAATATTTAAAAAGGCCCGCTTTGGGATCCGGTGTGGGGAAATGATTCACCGGTGAGTGAGAATTAATAGTCGAACGTTACGAAAGAATTATTTCATGAATTTAATGAATTCCGAATGATTAATCGCTGGCATAATAAGGCTGAGCTCGCACTGCTTTTGCCAAGATGCCTAATAAACTCAAGAAGGGGAAGTTGGAATTAAAATCACACTCTATATTTCACGGACCATGGCCTTGCTGTGTAGTTTTAAACAGTTTCTCCCTCTCGCTCTGTGCCTATATGGCCTGCTCAGATAAGAGGGGGATTACTTTTCACATCACTATTTCATTTTTGGAGGAAGGACACGAGAGGAATCAAATCTGCTTTTGTGGGTAAACAAGGTGCTGGAGTGTAAAATGCCTGCGCTGCCAAGCCTTTTCAGTAGTTTTTTGCTGCCCCCAAGTGGTGTGAATATATATTTTTCTTTTTTTTTCGAGAAAAAGTATCACACGAGACAGTGAGAGACGAGCTTTTGGGAAAGGGCTTCAATAGTTTTAATTTAGACGCCTTGAGCCTAACAGTTAGGGCGAATATTGTTGGTGTTAAAAAAAAAAAAAAAAAGAAAATGTGACGTCTTAAATTGCTGCCCTCCACTCCTCCTGCTGGGGGAAAACGGTATTGAGTGACAATTCAGAAATTCTATGCCTTATCCAATGGCGTGATCCGCACAGCAAATGCAAGTCAGAGTGATGTGTGTGCGGACCATTAACTACGTCTACCTTTATGTTTTTTTTTTTTTCTGCCTCCGTCAAACTACTCAACTCATCCTCTCTATCCTCCCTTTGATCTCCTCCACCTCCTCCTCCTCTCTGTCTCTCAGCCTGTCTGTCATGTACGTGTTCTCCGTGCCTGCTTGTGTGTTAACGGCTCTTTGGACTGTCCTGCAGGCAAAGGTCCAGAGACTATTTTTGCGGGTCAGAATCTGAACGATAATGAGTGGCACACAGTGCGCGTGTTCAGGAGGGGCAAGATTTTGAAGCTGACCGTGGACGATCTGCAGCCCGTGGAAGGTACCACACATCCTCTGTTTCCTCTGACAAGAATCATGTTCAACTTCTAAGTAATTCAGTTTTTCCACAGGTTGTCGGACTCTCAGATAAGAAGTATGTGCTACAGTAACATAACCATATAAATACGAAAACCTCTTATAAAAAGTATACCTGAAGACCCAAAGGTTAATATCTTAAAGGCATCTGATAGTGTGAGATGTAATTTCAAATTCACATTTATGCCGCTAGTTATATTAAATCCTAAAAATGTTTATACTATTAAGTTGAGTTTATAGTTACATACACTGCAATCCGACCTCTGAGGTGTTGTTGTTGTTGTTGTTGTTGTTGTGGTAAGATTGACTCAGATTGTAGATGTTCCAAGCGTTTTGAGATTTTACCCAGTAAAAAAAGAAATTATAATTTGCAATATGTTGTCTGACCACCAGATGCCGCTAAATCCTACACTCTGGGCCTTTAATTCTCCTCAGAGAGAATTAATTATTTACAATCTGTTACAATCTGCTTGAGCTTGAGAAATAATTATTTTTGTTGCTATTTTCATCCACAGGATTTGAATGAAATATGAAAACAATGTAACATAAAGCAGAATGTGCACTAGAAATAGAGCAGGTATTACTGGCACGTCTGTGTCAGCTTCCATGTTGCCTGGAGAATGAAAACATTCTCAAATATAGAGAAATCACAGCAACTAAATGTCACTAATTTAGGCAGAAGAAGCTGTTCTCCAGTATTTTTTCTTTTTTTGGAGTAGCGGGACATATTTAGGGAAACTAAACACCAGTCAGTGACAACTTGGTATCCAAACTAAGGTTTAGTTCCATTAGACAGATGTGAAATGTAAACTATTGCATGTACAGATTTTACACACGTAATTAACTTTTTATTAGCCGCTAACCCCTATCAAGCTGTAGGACTGATTGAATAAGGAATATGAGGCTAGAACACCTAATGGTTGTCCACAGAGCTTTTTAAACCTTGTGAAATGACTCCAAGTATGATGATTGAGTGACCAAGGATCGAGTCTGCACGCAGAATAAAATTAAACCCACTCCAGTCGGGCTTGTAGATTTAGCAGCCCTGGATTACAATAGAAAGGGACTTCTGTGTCTGTTGTCCTCCTGCTCTGTGTTTCTCGGGCGTCCTGGCAATGCAGCCACGCATCCGCTCTTCTTCTTCGCCCTGGGAACTGTATGCACCCTCCCGCGCCTGACACCTTGTCAGTAAACAAAAATAGAGGAAAACAGACTTGTCCCGGCTTGTAATTTCCAGAAGGACAGAACAAAACAGAGGAAACAGTGAGAGGGACAACCTCTCGCCTGACAGTGACGCAGTCAGAGACATCTGCCGTGTCCTTGTAGGGCAGCCAGCCCGTTGTTGCACACGTGCAGAGCCGAGCGGCTTCATCTCGCGGTGAAAAAACACGGAATGTAGCCCCTTCATACATGTTGTTGTGCTGAAGTCACTTGAGCAAACGTTGTCCTCTGTGCAAGGTCAGATTCAGACTTTAAAACATGCTATTGCTGGTACGGCTGTGACGATCCGCCACCTGCCGCTGACCTTTTAATTGCAAAGCCTTGACCCTCCCCTCTTCCTCAACCGCCCCTCCCCCACACCCTCCCCCGCTGTCTCCGACAACGCCAGGTCAAATGGCGGGCGACCACACCCAGCTGGAGTTCCACAACATCGAGACGGGCATCGTGACGGAGAAGCGCTTCATGAACATGGTGCCCTCCAACTTCATCGGCCACCTGCAGAGCCTGTCCTTCAACGGCATGGCCTACATCGACCTGTGCAAGAACGGCGACATCGACTACTGCGAGCTCAACGCCATGATCGGCTTCAAGAACATCATCGCCGACCCCGTCACCTTCAAGTCGCGCTCCAGCTACGTGACGCTCACCACGCTGCAGGCCTACTACTCCATGCACCTCTTCTTCCAGTTCAAGACCACCTCCTCCGATGGCCTCATCCTCTACAACAGCGGGGACGGAACCGACTTCATTGTGGTGGAGCTCGTCAAAGGGTAAGATTAGTACAGAAGAATATGATGATTTCTTTTTTTTTTTTTTTTTTTTTACATCTAACTCAGGGGTGGTAAGAAATTGTCTTAAATGCTACATAGAATCTATGTAGGTAAATCTGTCAGATTCCAAGGTGTTGCAGGAGCGGAACACTCTTCCCATCTGTGCCCGGTACGCATCAATTAGAGATGAGTGGATAACATCGTTTCAAATAGCCAATAAAACACACACAAAATAAAAGTAATTACAAAATTGTCATTAATGTAGTCAACAATAGGACATATTGCCACTTACTTACATTTCTGTTTACATTGAAGACAGGCACAATTAAACAGTAAAGGCACTGAATTCTAACAAAATACAGAGCTGTTCAGTGCCTGACATGGGTGACATAAAACGACGATGGGGACAGCCAAGCAACCTCAAAGTAAGCCGTCACAGTTACATCAGGTTATCACTTTAATCATGGTTGTTGTCACATAATAAGCAGTTCCAGTGTGAGCTTGCAGTTGTGTTTCCAGCTGCGAGACGTCCTGAAAGGCTTCCAGTCGCACGTCTGTCACACCAGAATCGTTCCATGTGCAGTAAATTTGGCAGTTACTTAGTGACAGCCTGCAATTGTGTCTTCCAGTTATCGCGTTATAGGAAATAAACCAAGGTTTTTGTGTTAGATAGATGGATAAGTAGATGGATAGCTAGTGTAAAAGCTAACCTGCACACCAGACAAAATGTGTTTTTTGTTTTTTTTTTAGATTAGCCCTTTTTTTTTCTTTTTCTTTTTTAAATGAGTAGGCAAAACTTGAAAAGTGATTGGTAAAAATGTCCATCTAACACATCCATGCAGAGCAGTCAGGTTTGTTTTGCCAGCTTGAGGTTTTCCTTTTGGTACAAAACAAACGTTAGCCACGTAGCTCGCTGCTACCACTCAAATGCAGCCATTTGGGGGTTCAGTAAAAAGTGAAAACATATTGTTGCACCGAGAAGATTCTTTCCTAGCAGAAGCCACTGTTCCAGAAATTCTTCCCGACATTCTTCTGTGATTTTTCGGAGCTGCAGCCAACTTTTATCACATATCCTAAACGTATTTGTCTGTCCGACTTCTTTTATCCTTTAGAGGAATGATGCCACAGTCTTGATTGCTCTGTATCGTCAAGACTGATGAGCGAGATCATAGATTGGAATCGGACTTTGTTGAAATTCTTATCAGGATGCTGAGCAGGTTATGCAATTGGTATAATATATAAAATAATAATGGTGACTCTGACAAATTAACACGATTGTTTTCCTTCGATCTGAAAAACTCAAATGAAAAGTCAAATCTTCCATAAGCCTTTATTAACACTAATCCTTGGCACTGGTGGCAGAGCCTCTGTGAGTAAATAGCTTCAAACTTGAAAATCAGACACCCCACCTTTTTTTTTTTTTTTTAGTTTGTTTAGTTTTGTTGTTGTAGTAGGTGGTCTCTCAGCTCCTCCGCTCAGACTAGTTGCAGGCAACGCGTGGCCGGGATGCATTTTGGAATGCTGTCAGAGCGATGGATGCATGAGCTCTTTAATATATCTTTAATGGGTCTCAGGTGTGTCTACTCTTGTACAAAGGCTTTTGATGACGAAAGACGGCTTGAAATATCAGGTCTGCTGGGGTCTCAGCAGTATCTGCTGCTCTGTGGTGCAGGAGTCAGGACTGCTGGCTGCGTGCTATCCAGCCTTGATAGAATTAGTCAATAAATGATGTGGATCGATCCTAGAGTTAAAGAAGAAGAAGAAGAAGAAGAAGAAGAAGTTTGATTTCCTTTGGAGATTCTTTTTGGAAATAAAATAGTTTTGATGCTGCAATAACTACAATGCCCCTTTTAGCACAGCCATTACTTGGACTACAGGTGTAAAGGCAGAAAACAGACACATTGCAGCTCTTTATAAACTTGCATTTTTATATAGTACTTATGTAAAAGCCTCCATAAAAATGGATTCTATTTTTTAATAATGGCACTCTCCATTATGTTTGACAATTTCCAAACAGAAGTAGTTTTTTTTTGGTGTCATTTGCTTTTAATATTCAAATTTTCCTGTTATCACCCCTCTGCCAGAATATTTACTGACAGAGCTCCTGGCTATTACTGTTCTTTTCAAAACTTCATGAAGGCACAACAAATACCCCGACATAAAAGGGAATCGACTGCACGAGGGTGTGTTTCTTATTACTGAATTGCAGCCACAGAATGACCTTCTTTTAAGTAATGCCTGGAGTTAAGGTGCTATTCAGCGCAGCCGACATTAAAGTTGTACATTCTAATTAAAATGGGCACGCGCCTCACAAATTGCCTGTAAACCAGCAAATTCAGCAGCCGCTCCATTTAACGAGGCCCGCCACCCTTTTGTTTAATCAGCTCCGATTCAGACAGCTGCTGTTCTCTGATAGTCTCATATCGGCACATTTCAACGCGCAACTGCTGCAGTGCCGCGCGTCAAGGCGGAGGAAATTAATTCACGCCCCCCTGCTCCAGTTTCCGGGCTTTATTGCACTTTTCTAATTATTCATTTTAAATTAACAACGTCGCATTGTTGTTGTGTTTTTTTTTTTTTTCTTCCTATTTTTGTTATCTATGGTTAAACCGTCTCACGTCAAGCTTTCCCCTCTTCCAGCTACCTTCACTACGTGTCCGACCTGGGAAATGGGGCCCACCTGATCAAAGGCAACTCCAACAAGCCCCTCAACGACAACCACTGGCACAACGTCATCATCTCCCGCGACACTAACAACCTCCACATGGTCAAGATAGACACCAAGGTCACCACGCAGACTACCACAGGAGCCAAGAACCTGGACCTTAAGGGTGTGTACGCACGGCGGGGTTTCCCGACTGTGGTCAGACTTCATTAAATTTGGGCTTGAGGTGGAGAAAAGTGTCTTAACAGCAGGGATGAAACTTGCTGGGACAGAGTCAGAAGAGAAAAAAAAAGCAATTGTCGGCTCTTGATCATTACCACGGTGGAGGGAGCCTGGGGCGAGGAAGTCAGTCCTCACCTGATCCGTACTGCACAGTCACTCGCTCTGTCTGTCTGTGAAGCTCAAAGAAAATGTCACGCACCAAATCACACCAAACTTGGAGAAAAGTTTTTTTTTTCTAAGTAGTGAGGAAATAAGGAACACCTATCATATTTATTATATTTATGTATTTATTCTATGTTAAATAATTGCAGTTTGTTTGCATTGTTAATAATGATAATAATAATAACAATAATAATAATAATAATAATAATCTGCGAAAATGACTAAATACTTAAAATAAATCTTTAAATCTTCTGCCTTTATCCATCAAACGAACATTTTTGAAACCACGTTCTCTGTCCACTAGGGGTCAGCATTTGTCCTCTCCCAACAGGCAACCTGTTCGTCGGCGGAGTGGCAAAGGAGATGTTCAAGGAGCTTCCCAAGCTCGTGCATGCCAAGGAGGGCTTCCAGGGCTGCCTGGCGTCGGTGGACCTGAACGGGCGGCTGCCGGACCTGATGTCGGACGCTCTGGACTGCGTGGGCCAGATAGAGAGGGGGTGTGAAGGTGAGTCACCCTGGCACAAGATTTGACTGGAGCGCTGGATTGCTGTTTTGATTTTTTATTTTGATTTTTTTTTGTGGTTTTATTATTTTTTTCCTCTTTGCTCCAGTTCAGTGACACAAACACGCCCACCGCCTCCCTGCTTTTATTAAAAGAACCCACAGTTTTCACATTGATGATAGAATTATTCAGTCTGCCAGGACATGACACACACACACACACACACACACACACACACACACACATCCTAGGAAGCACAGCCACCCCCAGGACCGAGTCACCCCAGCACTGTCAACCCGTGGCATATCAATTGACACCCATAATGCGTGTTTGTATTTTCTCAGCATGCGTCAAGCTCTGACACTTCTCCACAGGCGATCATTTCTGTTTCACTTAGCCATAATCTGATTATTGTCTCTGCCATATTTGTCCTGCCACTGTTATTTCCCATTTTATCCCCATTCTGTTTTTTTTCCTTCTTTTTTTTCGTTCACCCCCGCACTCTGTGCGTGCTTACTGGATCTGAGAGTTTGCCAGAAGCAATACCTATGAATTATGTATGAAGCCCTTTGTTGCATACATGAATATCATTTGCCCGGTCTAATGTGTTCACCACATCCAGAGACAATATTTGATCTATTATTTTCCTCCCCCCCACTCCTCCTCCTCTTCTCTCCCTACTATGTCACTCACAGTTTAATTTCACCACTCATGCGCTGTTATTCTATTTGGTAATAAACTTCTGATATTTTCGTGTAGCGACATTGCAAGTTTAATCAGCTCTGTAACCGTGTGCGGGCCTGTCAAACCCCACATTCATTTATTTATTTATTTCCCCTCCGCCGCCCATATTAACGTCCGCCCTGCTTAGAGAATGGCTCCGATGGTATCGCATTTATTAAACTGAGCACAAAGAGTTTGGAAGGTAGCTGCCGATGATCAGCATGTGGGGCGGAGAATGTTTCCCCATTCATCATCATACTTAGCTTACCATCACAAAGCGCATCACCGTCCTGATCCAGTGATTGCGTGTTTTTGACTCGGTGTTGCCGATGCCACTTCGGGGGAGGAGCTGCAGCAGTTTCGCCTCCACTCCGGAGTGCCTGTCCGAGGACAGACAACCCCTTCCTCCACCTGCAACCCCCCCCAGCCCTACACTCTGTGTTTCTGTTGCACCGTGGCTGATGTCTCAGTGCTTTACTAACGGCCGCTCTACTTTGCCTTTTCCTTCCCCACTATTTTTGCTGACAAAAAGTTGCATTGATGAAAGCTGACTTGCAAGGTAGATCGCTCTGTCCGAAACAGACCCCCCCCCCGCCCGCCCGCCCAGATTCAACCCCACATCAGTATTGTATTGGACCCCCGCACCCCCAAACCCTCCCAAAACACACTTTCTACATCCTGTGAGCAACGTGGCTGCTTAGTCTGCTTAGTCTGAACTCGCCCTCCTCCTGAAGTGTGACTCAGCGCTTCAGTCCCATAGGAATACAAGTAGAACCACAGTCTTGTATTAAACTCTATGGGGAATCACTGTTTTTTTGAGTGGCACCAATGTATTGTGTGTTTTGAACCAGGATTATATTGTTCTGTTTTCTGGTTTTTCTATGATTATATTCTAATGTCTGTATGGAAAAAAATGTGTATTTTTTCCATTTATTGTTTGTCGACATACTTTAGACATGAAGAAACAAAACTGAAGTCTCAACAAATATGCATGACTTTTAACTCTCAATTCCTTCCCCTTTAATTCTATGGAATTTACTCTCATACAATGAATCATTTAATTTTCTTTACAAAAAGTTTAATGATGTGATTGTGTCTGCACTGTGTTGCATTTTTTTTTCTGGCCTTTTCAGACTAGACTGTAAACCCCACTATGGCCTTCAAATCAGTTCAGAGCTTTTGAAAAGACATATCGCTGAAATCTCTTATGGTAAAATTAATTAGTAATTAAATATTCTAATAAATTTAACTAAACATTTTCGTAAACTCTTTAACTTAAAATAATCACTTGGCAGAGACAGTCTTTATAAAAGTGACACCACCAGTAAAACTTTTTTTGTACATGTTTTTTTTTTTATCTTCATCTTTATGATTTCCTTTGACAGCGTTTACATTTGCCAGAATCAATACTGCGTGCATCATTTTACTTTTGCACCCCCCCCCCACCCCCCTCTCCCCTCCCGAAACACCGAGTGGGCAACTGCAAGCTATTAAGCCGTTACCATAGTTACTCCCAGGCTGAGCAGTAGCAGGCTTTATTTGAAAATAAATAAATAAATAAATAAATAAATAAATAAATAAAAAAGCAAAATGTATGTAAGAGATGGACTCTAATGCATGTGTGTATTCAACTACTGTGAAGCGCCTCTTCATGGATGAAATAATAACACGGCGGCAGTGATAAACAAAAAAAAAAAAACAACCTCCAAACTGTATTTTTCATGGCAAGCTGCATATTTATCTGGATACTTTGACATCCCCAAGCCATGCATGCGGTTCATTTCAAATGTGTATTATGTAATATTGTGAAAGGTTTTGCATTTCTATGCAGATAAACTCAAATCAGACATGATAAACCCACTTGAAAGAGCAACAAGGTAACACTGTGGCCTCATTCATTATTAACAGTAGTGCTTGTCACCCAATTTCTGCACTCAGCGACATAGCAACGCCCTAAACTGGCAGCTGCTGTATGAGCTGCAGGTGACGATGACGGTGTCGCCTCCCTGATAAAGAGGAAATGAAAATGACGAGATGATGAGTGCAGAAACATTTATCTCCCTGCACGCAGCCACTTGGATCACCTCCAGAATCATTTTTGAGAGCCCATTCTCTGCCTCTAATAATTGATTCAGCGATTGCTGTATTGTCACCATTGTTCTATGAACACAGAACAACGCTGCACTCCATTGGCTGTGGTCTCTTCTTGCTGCAATTGCCAGTCAGTTTGAATTCATATCTGTGTGTTCATCAGCCCGAATCGTTTAGGAGGCTGTGTGTGGAGCAAAGATGAGCAATATTGTATCTTTTAGTGGTACAGGCTGCTGATTGACAGAATGAGGTGCATCCATCGCCACTGGAGGGGCCGGCTTGGCCTGTGTTGTATCAGAGAGGAGATTGCCTGGACAGGAAACGCTCGCCAAGCTCCCCCAACACCAACAAACTGTCCAGTTCCAGAGAACTTCTCACCGTCATTTTAGGCCTTTCCCCATTTTAAATATCATGTCAGAGGGAAGAGGGAGGCAACCTTTAAATCACTGAGTCATGCTCCCCGTTAATGATCCTAATCCAATTAATCCAATTAATGGTCCTAATCCAACCACATTTAGTCATAAATTCATGAAACAGTCTGGATCGTCACGGAAGCAGATAAGAGACTGAAGTCTTCAAGAGACATCTTGAAACAATTATGATTATTTAATTAGGTTGTTAAAAAAAAAATCCCATTCATGCGAAGTTGTTCCATTGTCTACGTCTGTGGCTTGCCGTCTGGAGCCTTTGCAGCTAACTATGACATTATTCACAACTGTACTTGCATAGCATATGTTTACCCTGTGCTTGGGTTGGCTTCCAACTTGCAGCAGCCTATTGTTAGTTTGTAGAGTGTGGCATTTAATTTGACTGCAGAGTCGATACGTGGACGGTGCAGCTTTATTATTGTTATTGTCATTGTTGTTGTTGCTGTTGGGGAAAGTCTGCTCACAAAGTTGCTCTTTATCTCCCTGCTCAGGCCCAAGCACCACTTGCCAGGAGGACTCGTGCGCCAACCAGGGCGTGTGTCTGCAGCAGTGGGAGGGCTTCAGCTGCGACTGTAGTATGACGACATTTGGAGGGCCGCTGTGCAACGACGGTAGGGGTCCGGATCTTGCTCTTTCATTTTTTATTTCTTTTTTTTCTGTAGTTCTCACGGAAGAACTGCGGAAAACTTCAAAACTCAGATTAGTTCATCTGTTTATGATGCCATAATTAGCCTTGTTGCTATTACCAACTGGTTGGATCATTATTTGAGTGCCTTGGTTAGCATCAAAGGTAAGGCAAGTTTTAACTTGCAGCAAATGTGTTCACATGCAAATGCAGTGTTTTACTAAAATTTGGCATTCCTGCCAGTTAAGGAATGTGCAGTGTGTTGACTCGGTAAACTAGAGGGAGTCTTGTCACTTTCTGTTTGCCGTCGGAGAAGCTGCAGCTGGGTGCAGATTAAAACTGTAGCGTCGGCTGAATGGCGCTTCAGCGGAATTTCCATTAATGTTTCAGAGGTTTGCCACTAGAGGGAGCAACAAACATTGTGTTCTGGTAAATAAAACATGAGCAGTAAGTCGACCATGAGGTGGGGAAAAACAACAAGCTTTGTGTATTACAAATTTTACTGGAGTTCAACCTGGCAGCCTTGTGCACTTTTTATTTCCAAATTAAACCTAATTATTTGTGCCGATGAATGCAGTATTTATCAGATTAATCCCCCTTGAAGTTCTATCCGCACTAGTTTGCATCGACGTCCGTGGCCATTAAACGTATAGCCTTGGCGGGATTCTCCGCTAATGCCCGCTCCGCCCACGTGGCAAATGGGTTCACTCGCTGATGCAAAACATGCACAAGGGCATTTTGTTTCCTCGCCCATTATTTTCTTCTGCGGGGCTTCACACAGCGAGGGGTGAATGGGCAAAGTGGCTCGGCTGCATTAAGGAGAAGGGAGCAGAGTGGGCACTCCGGAGACGACACAAGGGGAGAAGCATCATAAATGTTAATGCATTCAGTCGGTGTCCCTTCCACCAGCTCCTCGTGACCCCCCCAACCCCCATCCCCATGTCCTTTGTCCGCTACAGAATGTGTTAATACATTCCTGCGGAACCCGGAACCTATCTGATGCCCGTTACAGCACTAAAAGGATTCTTCTGTCCGCGCCGCGCGAGGCCGGAGACTTGACTCCGAGTGATCCGAGCTCTGATTTGCTCTCCCCGGGTGCGGATCGCCAGGCGAACTTCTGCTGAACTTTCCCCCGCGCGTCACCGAGGAAGTTTTGTCTCGTCTGCCGTTCATACATATTCATCCCCGAGCAGGCCCCGAAGAGCTGGTTTTTCGGGAGCGGCTCGCATAGATTACACCTGAGCGAAAGTGACGCACTCGCTAGTGGCTCGTCTCGTCGTTCTTCGGTCCTGACGAAACAGTCGGAACGGAACCAGTCGCAGAGGGTCGCAGGAGGCAACCGCGAATATCACACCATCCAAGAAACGTCTTCTTCCTCTCTCGCGCGCACACGCACGCACGCGCAGGAGCTGTGCCAGTTCCCCCCCCGAACGGTGATGCAACACAGAAATCCATGAGCGGGAAGAATGAAGCTGGTGATGCTGGGTTTTTATCTGCGCTGATGGATTGCCATGGGGATAGAGGCAGAGCGGGAGGGGAGGGCGGTGGTCTCTGCAACAGAATCTCCCAGGGAAATAACACTGTTTTTTTTTTTTTTTTTGTGGAGGATGCATTTGCATAAGCTGTAATGCAGGCATGTTACAATAGAGCTCCTGCCTTTTCCATCTCCCTGCTCTGTCTGTCAGAGTAAAACCCTGCCGCTTCGCCCGCCGACATTTCCCTGCCCCGGGTACGACGCGGGACGGCTGTCGGTCTCAGGGGGGAAAAAAAACAAAACAAAAAAAAATGTTAATGTGTCTGAAAGTGCAAATGCTTTGTTCTGCTCTTGCGAAACCTTCCTTTTATTAAGCAGACAACCCTGTGTTGACACTCCCTCGGCAAGGTCAGAGAGATCTGCAGCAGTTGGCTGTGTAACCTTCGCTTACAGTAGAAGTTGATTCAGAGGTTTAGCTTCTTAATTATTTTTTTCTGCTTGAATAATGAAAGCTGTTAAACCAGAGCAAATGGCAACTTGAATGCTGCTCCTCTTAGTATTTTTTCTCTCTCTATGATTCTGAGATGACACAAATATTCAAATTCATAATGCATTTTGGAATATTTTCCTCTGTAGATTCACAGTGAGGGTGTTTAAGTGAATTAATTTGCTATTTACTCATTTAAAATTATTTTCTGTGGGTTACACCCATTCTATGATGAACGGATGGATGGATGGATGGATGGATGGATGGGGTGGGTGGGTTGGTGGGTGGGTTACCGTCTTTGTAGCTCGAATCCATATATTTTTTATCATGCTGGTGCCATTTGAAAGAACTTATGACAGTGCATTTGCATGCGATTTTCATTAATCCTGATGCACTCTGCTCTGTTTTTCATTTTACACACCAGTTGTTTGTCGATGCAGTGAATTACATTCTGATAAAATTATTTTGATTGTTTCACTAAACCTCCCTCTGCAAAATAATGAATAGATAAAAACACATCACACATCTCCTCCTCGTCTGTTTAACCCATTTAACCCTGATGTCTTTAATTTTTCATAGTCATCTCCTGAGACTTGAGAACTTTGAATTGTATTAACAAAATACAAGACTTCTGCTTAACCTAACCCTAAAGTTTTCTTTGTGTGTAAAACAAATCGTCAATGTTTTACTAACATCTGTGCCGTTCTTCAGTTTTCTCCTTTAAACCGTAACAGATGTGTCGAATAAGGAACATATTTAATTCAGTATTCAGACTCATTATCAGCACCTAATACCGCAAAGATGTGTTTAGCTGACGCAAACGGCTAGCGTGCTTGAGTGTTGTCCTCTTTGTGATGGTGACTGGGACGAGGAAAATCAACCTGCCCCAGTCGAGGGAGGTTGGAAGGGGTTGTGAGAGGTCTTGAACTCCAGTCTAGACCTCCTCAAGCAGTTTGCCCGCAGTGGTCAAGCATGTGTGGATAATGTCTGGAGACAAACAGAATGGTGTTTGCTGTTTAGCTAAAAGTGGGCCGAGGAGAGGCCAGAGCGAGGGCTTCGCCAGGCCTTCACGCAATCTCCGCCTCGCCTGGCTGCCCCTGCACACAGTCTCACAGCCGTGGCTATTAGTGCCATGTCAATATTGTATCAACAATGGGAGGGGATGTGTGCGAGTTTAGGCTACGTTGTCTCTGCCTGGGGCCAAAAGATGTGCCCCCGCCCCTCTTTTGATTTCAAATGGGTCCGAGTCAATTCTCATTCTTGTGCATTTGTATCTCGTGAATAGACTGTCTGGGCCCACAGGGGCCGCGGGTGGGGTCTGCATCGCACTCTGGTGTCTTACTTAGGGCAAGAACTAGGGAGTAAATTAAAAGATAGATGGATAAATAAATACTTTAATAACGCCGATGGAAATTATGCAGTCGTCTGTATAATGACGAAGGTAGAATGTAAAAAAGTTCAAAAGAGACAGACATAAAAAAGCAAGAGATAATCTAACACTAAAAGGCAAAGTGCAAGAAGACTACAGCACTGCAGTCTATGTTCAGGGTGTTTCCATCACACATCTCCTGCTCCTCCCTGAGGTGACGCCGTTGCATTGCCTGATGGCGCGTGGGACAAATGACTTCCTCGGCCTCCCAGTGGTGCATCTCAGCGAGAGGAGTCAGGAGCTCCCTGAGCTTCTTTGGTGGGAGAAGACCGAGTTCAGGGGGTGGTGGAGTGTCCTCTGCTCCAGCACCTTCTCCACAGAGTCCAGGCCCAGTCCAACATTGGAGCCCGCCTTTGCTGATGAGCCGGTCCAACATCAGAATCAGAATGAAGTCTCCCTTTATATCAACTGAGGACTATTTTTGGTTTTCAGATCAAAGAATGATGCTTTGCTTTTGGCAGAATGTCGTATTAGCTCCACGCCTACACTCATACTGTACGTAAGAGTCAAACAAAAGTCGTTCAAAGTGAAAACCGCTGAGCGCACCATTGGTTGCACTGTGTTCAACTGCCGCGCGAGACTGGAAATCTTTTGCCCCCAGCTTTGCCTTCTAAATGCCCTCAGGAGCATTCCTTGACTTTTCCTTTCTTATGAAATGGGTCGCCGCAGTGTGAGCGCGCACGCACTCGCACGCACACAGGGAAGACTATTGTCACGGCCCTCTGCCGTGGCACGCGAGGGTTAGACCACTTTGTTTGCTCTCGATCAATACGAGGCTACGCCCGGAACAGTGGCCGGGGCCGGGGGGACGCCAGGCGCGGAAGTAAACAGCCTGCCATCGCATGGAAGTAATGTCCTCTGCGCCCCCGGATGGCGCCCGCTTTTATTGCCGTTCAGGGAACAAAGGGGGTTCTGCGGATCTGAAAACGTTTGGACTTTGAGCGTGACCGGGATGCCTCGCTTTAAAACCGCCTTAAGTGCTGCGGCGCTTCGACTTCGAGAGTCGAGCCGGCCGCTCCGCCTGCGCCCACGTCCGAGGGTGTCGCGACCCGTCCGTGTTAAAGTCGACCCGCTTGCTCTGTTGTGGAGCTGATAACAGCTCACCGAGTCTGAACTGCTCGCCGTGGCGAAGATCGCTTGAGCCGCATCAGGTCAGACTGGCAGGCAGGCAGACAGACAGACAGACAGACAGACAGACATAGATATTTTTGTAGGGAATGATTTTTGCAGCAGCATTTGATAATTTAAACACCATTAATAAGTAATGATATTGCAGTCATGGATTTCCATTCCAGCCCACCCACACTGTTCTTTATCTAAAGGTTAATCCAAAAGTGCATCAGATGCAAATGATTCCAATTAAATGTCCCAGCAGGCACAGTCGTTTTTTTTTTTTTTTTTTTTTTTTTTTCCAGTTCTAGCTCTGCCTTCCAAGTGAACGCAGGTCTGCTGTCTGCATTTTTTTTTTTTTTTAAGCTACAGAACTGTTGAATGAAAAGTGATGGGGAAGGCTGACTATTTGTGAGTCTGAGCCTGTTAATGCAGCTTGTTTCAGCTTTGCAACTTGATAGGGGGGGTTGTATAACCACATCGGCCTCTCCACTATTAAAGAAAGAGATTTTGTGGAAGATTTTGCAGATCTGCTCGCACGGTGTTTGACGCCTGAAGCTGTGAAGTAGAATGTAAATCTGCACCTTCTGTTTGTTTTTTCCCCCACAAGAATTTCCCCAGAGTTTTGTTTTTCATCCTCCCCCCTGTGGACAAGAAACAGAATGTTTGTCTTCCTCTAGTTTCTTCTTTCCCCACCAGAATCCTTTCTCTTTTTTTTGGTGTCGCTGTCCATCCCGCTGATGGAGTATCTAAATTTAAAAAAAGGATTTTGTACCATGAAGCAGTGGCCATTTTGGTGGAGGCCGTTGGCATGGAAACCAGGTCTCCTTTCGCTCCGCCGTGGATGCTGTAACATGTCTGTAACCTTGCCAGAGCAGCGAGACATCTTCGAGAAGTGGCATGAGACACACACACACACACACACACACACACACGCTCGAGGATGATTTAATAGTTGAGTGGAGTGTTGGGAGGACGCTGCCGTGGGGATGTAAGGCACCTGATGTGACTTCACGCTGACACGCTGGCGTCGGCCTGGACGGAGGAGCTGCGGCGTCAGGCGGAGGCGCCTCAACACAGGACAGCTGACGTCCAAAAAGCTGAGCTCTGCCTTCGGAGACGCGCGGTTGTCTTCTCGAGCTGCAATCACCCAGAGCCCTCAGCGGCGCCGCGGCTGCACAACCTTTTCTTTGACGCCGTTTATATTAATTGGCAGCTGGGAGGGTCTGTGTTGTGTTGACGGGGCGCAAGAGGCTGTTGCTGGTTCTCAAGGAGGCAGGAATTAAAGCCGAGACCGTAGTAGCTGCTCGAACGCCATACGACTCCTGCAACCCTACCCTCCCTCCCTCCTCTCTGACAGACACGCTGGTGAATGTCATCCCGGGGAGAAGCTGCAGCGGCAGGATTCTCAAAGCGTCCTTAAAGAACAACACGATTAATTGCTTCCTTCTAAGCTGCTTCAAAAGGCTTTTGATTTCTCGTGTTGACATTCTGCAAATGCTTTTCGACGTTCAGACGGCAGTTAATTGGAGAGAATTTGATTTTTCTTTTTTTTTGCCATTTGGACATTTTAATCAGTTGGAAAACATAGGAGGGAAATATTCCAAATGGGATAAGCACAAGCATAATAATCAGCATTTGTGTCTTTTATACTTTGTGTTTTCAGAAATATATCAATGTTTTAAAGAAATGTATAGAGAAAGATTTAATAACAGACCAATGATGTTCTGTCATTGACTGAAAGTGTAAGTTTTGTTATGCAGAGGCAGGAATAGTATAATAAAAAGTACATAGACCCACATAATATATTGTTGAGTCATGAGCCCATTTTTTTTATATTGTTTTTAATCAATGATTTCTTTTTGCTTGGTTAAGGATTTCTGCCCCTTTCTGTGCGCTTTTTGGATTTGTTCCTTTGAAAACGCCAACTTCCATCCAGCAAGCGGTTTGTCATCGTTCATCCCCGCCTCATTTTGCTCGCGGCGCCATCGCGGTGTCACCTCCAGTTATGTAACCCATCTGTTTGGAGGGATCATTTCTTGTTTGGGATTCATTTACGTCGGCCAAAATGCTTCGCCTGGCTCTGTTATTATTGGCTTAATGACGGGCTATTGTGTCCTGCGGAGCCAGATGTACGTGCATTAGAGAGCTGCGACTGTGACCGCAGACCTGGAGTCAGTGGAATTGGCGGATACAATAGGATAATGGCAAAATGTATTCAACTATGCAATCGAAGCCCGCTAGAGCGACGCCATGCCGTCCAGATGGGGGTGATGTGACTTGCGTGCGGAATGTTTTGGGTGTGAATGTTTCCTTATTGGTGTCGGTGTCACTGAATAGAAAAGCATGGCTTGTTTTTGCCACCTGACCGTGCTTAAGGCTAATTGACACTAAACACACCAGCATATTGGTGCTTCTGGAATGTTTTGTACTTTCCTGTCTTCAGAATGTTCCATAATCACAGTAATTTTTTCTAATTTGCTCATTGTCAAATGACTGAGGCCACCCACAAGGACAACTCAATGTAAACAAGGTCCTTTTTTTAGGCTTTTAAGAGCGCTGATGGAGGTAGTGATTGCACTGTTCCTCTAGAGAGTGGCCCACTAATTAAAAATTGACCTCCCGACACGTTTCAGATTATAGCCTTTTACTTGTAGAGGCTTGTACTGGTTTGTCCCATGGCCACATGGAGGACTTAGATCTACTGCGGCTGCTCGTATAAAGTAAATATAATGGGCAACAACATTGTTTATTGTTAGAATTGGATATTGATGAACTGTTAGAATGATCCATTTCCCACATCTCTAGCAAGTCGTTGCTGACCGGCAGTTTCATTTATATACTGTACTATAATAATGCTCCGTGTATAGAAGACTATTGTGGCTGAGCTTATAACAGTAGATGATATTTAGAACAGAGGTTCTAAATATCATCTATTTCAATTAGATGTTTATAGAATTGCAGCCAACGCACAGAAAAGCGTCTCGCGTGCAGACAACCGGAGTCGCGCCGTCGCCGTCTTTCTGTTTGACACACTTAGTAAATATGGATTGCGTGCAGCGCTCCGGGCTGCCGACCGCACAAATGACAGCCCTTCATTTAGACTTGAGCGACTCCGGAGAGCGTCCTCGACACTCGCGCCGATGGATCGCTGCGCCAACCAGGTCAGCGCACGTGCGCCCATCGCGCCCAACAAAAGTAGTGTTTTATCCGAATGAGATGATCGACATCCTGCCACTTGTCACTGGAAGTCAGTGGTTGAAAATTAGGATTTTAATAGGAACGTTCCTCAAAACAAGACGAAAAAAACCAACAGGGCAATCAGCAACGTTTGCCTCAGTGCCGCCAGGTCCCTCAGCTTGATATGCTTTACAGGCAGCCAGCGTGGTTGACACTCTGGATGGGATGTTTCATGTGCTTTTTACATGTCCACCTTGGAAAGAGCCCATAGAAAACATTTAGAACCATTTAGCCAAACTGGTTTTCCCAAACAGAGACGCATTTCCGAACATTCTTTCCTATTCTTTTGATATTAAACACAGACATTTAACAAAGGTTTTGATTCCACTTAACAGCACCAGTGCTTGCAATGCCTGCTGTGCTTTCTAAGAGCAGCTCACAGTCACTGCTCTCAGCTCTCATCGCATTACGGATTGGCACATTTTTTATTTTTTTGTTTTTTTTAAGCACTGCCCCAACATTGCTGGGTCACAGCGGTATTGTTGGTAGTGCCGCAGTCTGGATTGCACGCTGCTGGACAGACGACTCTAGCAAGCCTCAGCCACGTCACCCTTGCATCTCGTCTTCAAGTAGCAAGACATCAGACTCGGCTGACGGCGAGACAGGACGCCTCAGAAGCGGAGCCAAAAAGGCGGTGCAACAATTACAATGCAACTTGGCATCCAGAGCTGCTTTCCTACGGTGCACTTGTTTGCTGCGATCAGCCTGCTATGCAGGAAACCTGGCCAGATTTGGGAGTGAATGACCCAGAATGAGTTCCTCTCCCACTGGCAGCTGCTTCTCCCCCACGGTCGAGCTATTCACTTCGACAGCATTTGGACTTTAATACCCTTTTTCTCTTTTTTTCTTTTTCACCGCTAAGTTTCCCTGCTGCTCATTTCAAGTCTGCAGTTTGTGCCCTTCCCACCACGCCGCCGCCATTGTCCGGCTTCCTCTTTTGTACGTTGCGCCCCCCCCTTCCCCGCCTCCTCCCCCGCAAATGTCACAACGTGGCTTGAAAATGTACCAGCACAATAAGCCAACTAGACCATGTTGTGTCCAGAGCGGAATTCTCCTCAGCAGCTTTTTGACTTCTGCTTGATGCAGCGGCGCTTTCAGAATCTTTAGGGGGTTTCCTGTCGCACAGAATGGCCGCGCGCAGCAAAATCTCGGCACGGCACAACACTCGCCTTCTGTATTCAGGGAGGCTTTTTCAACACGGCGACGGACGCCTGGGAATGAAAGTAGACGTGTGCATCTTTTATCGGTCATTATCAAAATTTCATGCAACTCACAGCCAGCGCAGATTAAAATGATGCTGAAATGAAAGAAATGAACTTCAGAAATGATGCTGTTTTTTTTGTCAGTTTAAAACTGGATATTTATTTTTAAAGAGCTCCATCTGCCATAATGTTTCCCAGCCACATCAGCGTGTTAAGACTGCCAGGATGAGTTGTGTTTTTTTCAAATCCTGCTCTCTCTTCTACATTTAATACTGAAATTAAAAAAAAAAAAGTCTTTCAAGCGATGGGAACTGTTTGTTTATAAATAGCGTCTGCAGCAAGAAAAAAAAAATAGAGTAAGGCTTTCTTTCTCATTAAAGCTCTTTGTGGTGTCAGTTTGCCAGAGCGGCTCATTAACAAAGACGCTGTGGGCTTCTGAAGGACGACACTGTCCGTCCTTGACCCGTTCAGGATGAAAAAAAAAAGAGTGAAGGAGGAGGAGGAGCAGGAGGAGGTGGAGAAGAATGGGGACTGATCTGCTTTGGAGGGATTTGAGTAAAGACAGACAGACACGGTGCCCTGGTGGCCCGGTGCATCTTGGGAACTGTCAGGGGAGATAGAGAGAAAGCTTCCGAGGAACTGCCGACCTTTGACCCCCGCCTCTCCCTCTGCCTCACTGACAGTTACGACTTAGTTTTTATGCGTCTGCAGACGCAAAAAAAAAAAAAAATTTTGCACGCACAAAGTCGTAAAAGCCACCCTCTGTTTTTGCACCTCGGCATAAAGAAAAAAAAATCCCTTCATCTGCTCTCAGTCCCCGGGTGAATGTGAAGTGAATTACGGGAAGGAGTAACAGCGCTGCGTTTGGCATTAGAGGGGAAATCAATGTTTGTCACTCCGGCCTGACACCAAAGTGAGTCTCGGTCCACCAGAATCCAGCGGGTAACAAGCCTTCAGATTGAACAAATGGCTCGTTAAAAGTGTTTTCATGTTGTTTGGGCCTCATCGCGCGTCGACATCTGTGCTTCTTTTGCTTGGTGACGACCGCGAGCGCAAATGCAACGTCGCGATTTAAATGAATCTCCGGTGGAAAGCAAAAGTCCACGATGATGACTAACGATGCTCAGCAGCTTTATTGTTAGTCGCTGCAGCAACAGCGGAACCCCTCCTCAGTCCTGCAGTAAAAAAGCCTTATGATACATACCTTTTTCTTTCTTTACTCTGTTGTGTGTGTGTGCGCGCTTTCGTTTTGCAACGCTGCAGTGTGCTGCTTTCCGTTCTGCAACACTAACTTGCGCATTATTTTCAATTAGTCGCCCGTTTCATCAGCCGCGGCGAGCGGCGCTCGCGCTGCACAATAATAAACAGCGTTAGCGTCGACGCCCACAGCGCGGAACGCTGCAGTGTTTCACATGAAGCCCGGAACGTTTGCCGCTCGCGTCACCGATTTCCTCAGATCGCCGTGCGTGCAGCCATGCCCTACTTCTGCTATGTGATGATCAATTAGACACACTCATCGCTTGTATGTGGAGGAGATCTAGCTGCATTTATTTCTGGCAATCTGTCCTGTGACATTGCGTATCATGTACTTATTGCCACTATCCTACTGCTACATAATGTTGCGATCAGGTTTCGCAGGTTTTCTGGTAACCAACAAGTATCTGTCAACTACACCTAAGCACTGTTTCACTTGAGGCTCTGCTCAGTTTCATTCTGTCTGTCTGTTGTGGCAAAAAAAAAAATAATAATGATTGGAAACCACCACATTACTTCCGGGGGCCAGAGATTGATTCTCCCACTCTGCCCAACCTGACACCGTCTTGTTATCCGACAGCCGATGTTGCTGCTAACACAAACACTATTGACATCCTCTGGCCTCTCGGACTCCAAACGTGTTGAGGCACTGCACAGGTTGCATGTTTGGACGGAGCGTTTGGACCCCCTGAGCCTGTCTGCTCCCATCATGTCATAACGGCCGGGTGACTAAGGCGGCGCTCTGTTTCTATTCTTGTATGGCAACGACGCACTGCTTCTCCTTTGCTTTCTCTCTCCCTCTGTGTGTGTGTGTGTGTGTGCGCGCGTTTGTGTGTGTCCATAATTCATGTTTGGGTGACTAATGACACGGCTAATATTTGCAAAGTAGTCCTGGTTGCATGAAAGAACTCTGCCGTTATTAGCGTGGGTGAAGTATTGTGACAGAGCGCTACTGCTGCTAGGTTTGAGTGCCTGTAACGTCTGCTGCCTCTTCCATTGACTGTGCCTCAGATGCACCACAACAGAAACAAAGATGCAGGCCAATCGTGTCAGGGATGATCCCAGCTGCATGCCAAACATTTTTTAAAAAAAAATAACCAAACATCCTTCTCATTTCTTGGGCAACTTGTTAAAAATGTCCATGCTAAAAGTGCTAGAAAGGCGTTAATTACTCTCGTCACCCAACCTGAGTGATAAGGACTCTCACTGTCAATGTACGTGTTGCAGTGCCTGACAAGGGTCACCACCGGCGCGTAAACAGCTACGCCAGACTCGGCTCGCGATCCTCCAACATCCTTCCGATTGATTGAAGCATCGACGTTCGACAATAGCGTAGCTTCCTGGAGTAGCGGACGCGCGGCTGCTCTCTGGGTGCTTCAAGCCGCCCTATCGCCCTCCCTGAGAGTCTCTCCGTGGCTAATTAAGTGTCGTCTGATGGCCTTTTACTGATTTTTTTTTAAAGCTCTCGCTCCAATCAGGCCAGGCCTCTCCTCATCTCCTGCTCCTCCAAAGATCACCTCATCAGCTCGGTGCGCTGTAGTCTCCTCCAAATGGACTAGCGACGGCTTCTTTTGTCCATTTGTACTGCTCGGCTCTCAGGGGGGACCGTTCCATCAGACACCAATTTCTCCCCCCTCTAACTGATCACTCTGCCACAAACACACACACACACACACACACACACACAGTTTTTTTTTTTTTTTTTTTAGACCCGTCTGCAGCTTTGCTCTTGTTTCACCTCGGAGGGAGGAGGGGTGGAAAAAACACAGTAAGACCAAAATGTGCGCCTTAAATGGGGCGAACACGCTGAAAGCAGCTCGTGCATCAGAGGCGGCAGCAGCCCTCTGGGTTTAAGGGTGAGAAATAAGAGCTGTTGCGGGTTGGGAGTGGAGGGGGGTTGGCTTCTCTCTATCGAGACCACATCTCGCTAACAGGAGCAGGAGCAGGAGCTGGAGCCCAGCAGGTAGAAAAAGGAAGAAAAAGAAAAAAAAAAGAAACTCCTTCATGATCAAAAGTTTTAGTTGCCGGAGAGTTCTTTCTCATTTTGTGGCCTGAACGCCGCTGCCATCATCTGGTTACAAACCCATGAGTTGTGCGACTGTGCCGGAATTAGTTTAGTGCTCGTGGTCCCAGGTGTTAGCATTTTGTGCAGGAAGAAAGGGAATTTAGTTGCGAGCGTTTCTTCTTCTTTTTCTTTCTACTCCCCCTCCCCTAAAGCCGTATGCAGAGCCTCTTATTTCTTTGGTTCTTATAGAGACGATTTGTCATGGAAAATGAGTGCAGCAAAGGGCAAAGCAGCCAAAGGCTTGTTCTCGCTCTGCTGAGACGATCACACAGGAACTGATCTCTACGGTCTGTATCCCCAAAACGTGCAATAGCTTCTTCTTTTTTTTAAAAAAAAAAAGAAATATAGGAGTCATATAATTTACGAGCGTGAGGGTCTTGCTTAATTCAATCGTATAAAAAAATATATAAAGGCTCATAGATTTCAAGCTGCTGCAGCCCTTTACCTCTCCTCTTTAATGCAAGTACTCGGTTTCACCACTTGGGGGCACAAATGAACAAGTAACTAATGCTGAACCTGCGAGAGGTTTAGAACCCTTCAGGATGGCTCATTTCAGTAATGTCAGGCGCTGCATATTGGCAACATTTCAAATAAATATCCTTTTAAAACGTTAAATTAAAACATGCGGGTCCGCCCGCCTGAATGGGTTTCTCCTCCCTTTGTAACTTTTCTCCTGCGTCGAGCCAGGTTGCCGTCCTTGGGCGATGCCGCCCCCTGATAGATTGCCTTGTTAGCTGCAAATATGCAGATTGCACGGCTGATAATTATAAAAGTGTAAACACACTCAGCAAGAACCGCCGCTTCTTTTCGCCATTGCAAATGAGGAGAGCGGCGGCGGCGGCGCGCTGCTGACTTTTTAGCGCCAGGTGGCTGCGCTAAGTTATTGAGATTGGACAAGGTGAGAACGACGCACTCGCCTAATGCGCCCCGCAGCTGCTCCGCACTTGTTGTGCCTCTCATCCGGGAACGTGCAGGGGTTACATGACATCGGGCTGCACGGCGGATCATATTAGCGTTATCACTTGGCGCATTATCCGGATGACGTAAGCAGACTGCGAGTGAGAAGTTGTGTTTTCTTTTTGGGGGTGATTTCCTTGCATTGCTTGGTTCCTCCTGCCATCAAACCCTGTATTAGGGATTTTTTTTTTTAGGATGCTTTGACACTGGACGACTGTCTATTCCCTGTAAATCATAAATATCAGCTCAGCAGTGCTGACACCCCCCCTTACCCCACGCCCGCAGCTTTAGAACACTGCAATTCTGGGAGGAGGGATAGAGGGGTGTGTGTGCTGAATGGCCAGCGCGTGCAAACAGAAGCCTTGCTTGCTCGCGCGCGCCGCAGCTGAGCCTCGTTGTTGCTGCTGCTGCTGCTGCTGCTGCTGCTCCCCGGGACTGAACTGAAGTCTTGCGCGCGGCGGAGCGCGCTTCCCCCAGCTGAACCGGATTGTGTTTATCAGCGCGGGGCTTTTTATGTCCACATGTTCCCGCGGCTAACGCTGAGTCTGCGATTGCACACTCGCCCCGACCCCCCCCCCCCCACCTTTGCCCGCCACCTCCGCCGCCGGAGAGATGCTCTTTTATGAGCGGGCGGAGGCAGGCTGCAGACTTTGCCCCAAATATGCTGCATCCCCATCCGCATCCGAGGACGCCGCTCAGAGTGCCAGCGCTGGCACCGGGCGCGCTCTGTTTACATGTGTTTGTGCGTGCGTTCGTGCACGCGCTCGAGAGAGAGAGAGAGAGAGAGAGAGAGAGAGAGAGAGAGAGAGAGAGAGAGAGAGAGAGAGACCGTGCTATTCTTTATGTGAGCTGCAGCATCATCACTCTGCTGAAAAAGAAAAAAAAAATCCTGGTAACTGCAGACTCCCGGTTAGAACCCCCTGCAGAACCTCTGCACCCGCTGCGAGGAGGAGACAGGCTGGATTTAGGATGGACCTGTTTATTTTTAGTGTTTTGTTGTTGTTGGGTTTTTTTTTTAGGATGTGGCACAAGTTAGGGAGCAGCAGGATGATGGGAGGAGGAGGAGGAGGAGGAGGAAGGGGAATCTGGAGAGATGAGATAAAAGTGAACACAGAAATGAATCCCTGAACCCACCTCCCCCCCCCCCCCCCCCCAGCCCCCTCTTCTCCCTTTGACTGGCCGTGAATGATGTCGGCGCAGGCAGTGCAGGAGAAGTGGCTTGAAAGAGAGAGAGAGAGAGAGAGAGAGGGAGGGAGAGGGAGAGGGACAGAGACAGAGGAGCGGTGGGTCAGCGCGGGGGAGTGGCGGTGAAAGAAATCGGGGCTGGGGGACATAGTTTCAATTCCTGCCATTCTGCCTAAATAGGCTCTTCCTCTGTAATGCACTCAGGCTCCAGTGATTCGCTCCTGTGAATGCTGCCCATTTGCATAGCCGCTCTCCCTCCCGCTTCCTGGCTGGCTGTCGAGGCTCCCGCCCCCCCTCCTCCTCCTCCTCCTCCTCTTCCCTCTCCTCCCCCTCCCCCTCCCTCTCCCTCTCTCCCCTCTCTCCTCATCCTCTTTGCGCACATCTTCTGGAACGGCGCTGCCCGATGCTGCCTGCGTATGAGGCGCGTGCGCTCCTGCTCAGGGCTGCTGCTGCCGCTGCCGCTCGTCTCCTCTCAGGTGCCGTCGTTGCCGCAGCCGCCGCTTGGTCTCGCTGAAAGCCCGCGGAACTCGCGGACAGGAGCGGGCGGACGCGCCACTTGGCACAACTCACAGGTGCGATCGCGCCGTCTCCCGCGCAGCAACCGCCGCCGCCGCCGCCGCAGCAGCAGCAGCAGCAGCTGCCCGGCTCATGCAAATGAGACATGGATTTAACCGCGGTCCCGTTCCCCTGGACATCTCTTTAAAACCCGCCGGAGAAGGAAAAAAAAGAAGGAGGAGGGAGCCTCGGCGTGCCCGTGTTTGTGCTTTCTAAAGTGGTTCACTTTGCACAGGTTCTGCCGATTGCCTCCCAACTTGGCTTTCTCTTTTTGTGTCCGTGCGTGTGTGTGTGTGGTTTCCTGGAGGGTTTTTTTTTTTTTTTTTTTTGGTTTTGTTTTTTGGAATACTGGCTGTTTTTGCTCTTGCTGCCGCAGATGTTTTTGGTATTGTGAGCAGAAAGAGAGAAGGGGGAAACAGCAGCGAGAACAAGGCAACTAAAGGGGAACTGGAGCTGTTTTTTGGAGGTCGCTCTCGTTCCTTGAGTGAACGTTTGTGGGATTCTATCATGATTTATGACACTCCTCTGCCTCACTGGCTGCCTCTGCAGATTTCCTAAAAAACAGCTGGCTGCTTTTTTCCACATTCCAACGGCGCTACGTTTTTCCCTCCCCCGCCGTGGCTGCTGCTTTTTTCCCCATTTTTTTTTCCCGTCTCGTCTCGTCTTCTTCTCCTTGCGGATCTGTGCGAATGCCCACGAGCGCGGCGAGGTCTGGAGAGGTGAGGGCCATGGGGCTCTGAAGGGCTCCCGCCGCCGAAGCTCCACCTTCGATCCTCGCCCCCATTCCCCCCTCCCTCCCCTCCGTCCGGGAAGAGCAACTCAGGGAAGATGTTCGGAGGCTGGAGGACGCAGGTCTCCCCGCCAGCGAGGCCCCTGGCGGAGCTCGCCCACCTGGCCCTGTGGGTCGCGGCGCTCGCCCTGGGCTTCGTGGCCGGGTCGGAGCCCGTGGAGAGCCTCCACCACATCCACCTCTCCCACGGGAGCAAGCGCCACCACATTGTGCCTATCGCCATCCACAGATCACCTGCATCCCTAAGAGCGGGGCACAGTAAGTAGCTGCTTGTCTGCCGGGCGCCGGCGGGCGACTTTTGTCGTTTTTCTAGTCTAGGTAGGACTTCATCTGGAAGAGAAAAAAAAAAAAAGAAAGAAATCCCGAATAATTTATCCTATTAGTCCAAGTCAAAATCCCTCCAAAGACACGTCGCTCCGCTTGACACATCCAGTGCTGCTAATGCAACGCCCCCCCACCCCCCCGACCCCACTCCCCCGGTCTCAGCAAAGCGTCTGAGATTAGCGATATCCCTATCTCCAGATGCTCCTCTGTGTCCAGATTAGACGGGATTAGGACGTTGTGGCGCCCCCTTTGGGTGCTTTGGAACAAACAAAAGATTCTGTGTCCGCCTTCCGGGGGTACGCCCCCGGCGCGGATGAGGCCTTTCGCAGCCCTCCGTGGCGAGGTGGCTCACGGCACGGCGGCGGCGGAGGGCGAGGCGGAAAGAAGGGGAGGAGGGTTGAATTGGGGGGTGTTGTGAGACGCCGCTCTGAGGAATTATATAACCTCGCCTCAAGTATTTGTGGCAGACTGCAGCAGGGCTCGCCTCAATACAGTACGATTGCGTACGATTGCAGAAATGCTGCAGTTTGTTTTTTGTTTTTTCCTCCTCCCTACCTCCTCCTCCTCCTCCTCCTCCTCCTCTCACTTTCCTCCACAGCTGATGCTTTTCTTCTTCTCCATTCTTGTTTTCCGAAGCCTCACCTGAAGTTATGAATGAGGCAGCCGATTGAAGACGCGGCTGCGAGGCTCTGAAAAGACCAAAATAGTCTCTCCCCCTTTTTTTTTCTTTTTCTTCTTCGAGTCACAATTCTGCCCGGACCGTTTTCTTCTTCTCGAGTGACGTAATCACCTTTTGGTGTAACGCTGACGTAATGTGTGAGGTACCCCGGTTTCCAACTTCAACCTTCGCCTTCGTCTGATATGTGCGCGACGAATCAGCAGCAGCCCACCAAACCGTCTGGCGCTCAGCTCCAGCGTTTGAGACAAAGTGGCGGAGTGGGGGCTCCTCAGTGATGATGAAGGGGGTGGAAGGATCGCTGGCCCACTGAGACGAGAGAGAAGGGGGCAATTAGGCCACTCCGCCTTGACCTGTCTCCAGTCAGCACTCAGCCCACCCTCACGCCCCCCCACTACTCCTCCGCCATCCCAGTGGACCCCCAAGGGCGTTCTGTGTTTTCTTTTTATCATTTTTTCCTTTTCCCCGGGAAGCCCGTGCAGCTTAATATCCTCGTTGAGGGTGCAACGTTATGGCGGCCAATGAAAAGCTTTTTGCATGAATGCGATTACCCTTGCAGTGGATCAGTGCACGGAGGGTGTGCGAGTGCAAAATGGGGCGACGTGCTGCTCGGCCCCGGCACCTGGCGCAGGGACGATGCGTTGCTGTTGTTGAGTGCCGCTGTGTTTTTTTTGTTTTTTTCAAAACGGTCATCTGGGTTTTTGTTCCACACTTGGGATTTCAGCGTCCGGCATCCAGTCAAGGTCTTAAAACTCCACTGGGCACCCAGAACCAATCAGCTTCCTCTATGTATAAGGGAGTTTGAGGTATGAGAGCGTCGAGCGAGTGCTGCAAGCTGCTGTTTGGAAGCCAAGGAAGGAGAAGCTACTACAAGTTGAGCACAATGGCTACGTCTTATGAGATTAGCATGCATGCTGCTACGGTGGCGGCGGCGGCGGCTTTATCTGAACTGGATTTCAATTTCACGTTGAATAAAATATAAACCGGAGGTCCCGAAAGCTTTTCTTAGTGGACAACTCGCACTTGGCTTTGCACCCGACTGGTTTTGCAAAGAGTTCTGTGAGACACCAGTGTGTATGTTAGCTCACTGTGCAGTGCTATAAGAGTGCACAGCTAGCCTCACCCCTTGCAACCATAAGACACCTTGATCTGCTTATCGATATCTCATTAAAATGCGACAGGCAGGCACTTCGCTCAATCACCTCTTGGGTTTTCCATTACCTTAATAAGTGTCCCTTATGGGCTTCCCACCCAGTGTATGCAAGAGTTTAGCACCAGACATGCCAGCTTGTCGTGCTTCCATTCCATTTGGAAATGCACAAGTCGCATCTCTCATCGTTCCGCTTTGCATCATTTTCAAAAACACCTCCTGCAGTTTTCAGAGCGTTTGGGGCGAAAGCAGCTGCCTGTCTGCACCCACCCCTACTGGATCTTCCTCTCATAGCCTCCGTGTCCCTGTCAGTGTTGAAATCTAATCCTATTCGCTATACTTATGTAACTGTACCTGCCACCACTATTGTCGTCAGAGTGCATTTTAACATTGTCTGCAGTGATCAGAGCGAGCGGAGCTCGTGGGGGGGCTGACAGTTGTGTCTCCAATTTTTCCAAATGCACGCTGTTGTTGCTGCTGTCGTTGTTGTTGTTGTTTTTAATGTCAAGTGTGGGGCTAAATTTAGCAGCACGGCTGCCAGAATGGCAATCCAGACCGTTTATCCAACTATCCAAGCGATTCCTCAGACGCTCCAGAGAGTGAAACAAAACAAAAAAAAAAAAAAAAAACTCCCTTTTACGCCTCCTGGTTTCAACTATGTCACTGATTTATGTGGACAGAATGAGAAAATTACCATGGTCAGAATGTATGAAATTGAGTTGGGAGTGTGATGCATTGTTTGCTTAGGCCAAGCAGTAATGAGGTTCAGACTGTATCAGATCCGACCAGCAGACATCCCATTCATCACGAATCCATGGCCGGAGGTGACTCTTCTTTTCCTTCTTCCCCCAGCGATGGATATGACACTTGATACACTGAATAACTAGGTTATCGTGTGTCCTCCTGTTCCCGCTCTTATCGGGGCCGGATCGGCCGCCTGACCTGACCAATTAGGAAAATCATTTTACACTCCAGCAATTAAAAAAAAATAAAAAAAAAATGCTTGTGCATCTCTGTTCCACGTATGGCTGCGTCTGTCCCTCCCGCCGGTTTGCAGAGGATGACGGCGATGTGTCACTCTGTGTGCATTCATGTGTCATCCCCTCGGTTTTATAGACCATGCGCTGGGTGGGCGGAAGTCAACCCCTGCGGTCCCTCAGCGATTATGTAAAGCGTTTGGCGTGTGCGGGGAAGCCCTGGCCCCTCCCCCCCACCTGCCAGAAGGTTCTGCACCTCAAAACTCTTTGGCTAAAGTCACCCAAGCAATCGAAGTGGTTATATTCTGTTGTATTATCTTTCAGTGCCGATGGCTGAGGGTTTTTTTTTTTTTTTAGGAGAGGATGGTAAGCGAGCTCCTGTGCGGCAGAGAGACCAAACAGAGTGGTAGTGGCGAGTAGGGGTGGGGGTTAAAAAAAAAATTGAATAGAAGGAGAAGCAGAATGAAGAACTGAAATTGCAGGAGTGCAGAAAGAATGACAGGGAGGAAGAGGAGAGCGGCGGGGCCTCTGATGCCGCCGCGCTTGCCGGTGTGTTGCGGGCTTGTATAATATAATTACTCCCATGTCTCGGAGCTGATGTCATTCCGCGATAGTGCCGGGATGACAGTATCTCTGCCTCTGTGAGGCTGCGGAGATGATAGCTGCCCCGATAAGGATCTGAGTACATGTTCCTCTACTCTAGAGGGAGCACAGGCAGTTATTGACCCTGGAACGGGAGAGAGAGAGAGAGACAGAGAGAGAGAGCGAGAGAGAGAGTGGGGGGGGTGACTGCAGTCATTTCGCTCCACTCTCCCTCTGATGCGAAAGAAACACAAACGACATCATCACATTTTATTATTATTGTGGATTTTTTTTGCATGATGGAAACTCACTGAGTGCATTGTTCAGTCGCTTATCTAATGCAAATAGCTCATCAGCCAATCCCACAGCAGCGAGCCAGTGCGTTTGGGCATGGGCATGGGTTTGAGCTTCAGAATGGAGGAGAAACGAGGTGACTTTGAACGTGGTGAACGTTATTGCTGGCGAGCAGACAGTGTCGCCCAAACCCCTGATCTACTGGGATTTTAACAGCATAACAACCAACCTCTGGGCTATTGAGGACTTGTGTGGATATGGAAAGTGCCTTGTTGATGTCAAGGGTCAGAGGTCATAAAGAGCAGACTAGTTGGGGACCATAGGAAGGCACCACTAAGATCAAATCAGCACCAGGTACAAGCGAGGCGTCCCCAATAAAGTGGCCGCTGCGCGTTCGTCCTTAACCTACTTGTTCCTCGCCTGCGCTCCTTTTCTTCCTGCACTCCTCCTCCACCACCACCACCACCACCACCCACCCCAAGCTCCCTCCTTCTCCTCCGTCTCCTCGGCCCATCCATGCAGACAGAGCGGGCAGTCTTGCGCGTCCGGCAGTGGTGTGTGCGCGGCCGCAGCGGTGGCCAGGCTACGCTCGGCGTGACGGGAAATGAGACCTGACTGCGCGTGCGGCGGCCAGCGAGGGGTCAGCTGAGTAACGCGTCCGGTTTGGGGTCGTCGTCTTGGGGAGATGCAGGCGAGGAAGGAATAAAAAGAAAGAGAGAGAGAGCGAGAGAGCGTACCCTCCTCCCTCCATCGTCCTCCTCTTCCTCAGACTGGAGGGGGTTTTTAGGCCCCACACACATGCGGGTCCGGGATGAGTTTGAGTCAGCCGCCCATAAGGCACGCAGTGAATCACCATCAGCACCATCATCATCCTATCAACCCCCCTCACCCTACCCCCCTCTCCTCCTGCTTTCATCTTCAATCCTGTGTCTGTCTGCACCTCTGGCTCTCCTTTTAAAAGGTATCCCAGTCTACAAAAAGAAAGAAAAAGAAACTTCAAACCTTGTCTGGATAATGTTCACCGCAATTCTTACATTCCGGTGACATCATACTCGTTCTTTGACTGCAAAACTCACCGTTCATGAAGCCGGTGTCATTTCTTTATTTTGTTACGAGGCCTCTCGTTTAATCTTGAGGATCTGCAAGTAGCACAATAGAGCCGCAACAGTGACTGACTGCAGCATATGGATTCAAACCCCAGCGCCATTTGGTCACATGAAAGATTAATGATGATGATGCTGCCGAGATGACGGTCAACACGTGGAGGAGCATCTAAAAAGAACACAAATGCCGGAGGGCTAAAAGACAGATGGAAGGGAATATGACAAAAAAAAATGTGTTTGATTGATTGGCTAAAACATCAAAAGGCATAATAATTTTGAAATTATTGTGCCTTACGTTTAAAAGATACACAAATGAGTTGTTTTGGCTCAAAAATGTAATAAAAGCTGCAGAAACTGTCTTTATTTTTCAAATGATAAACATTCATATTTACATAATGGCCATATAGTATCACCATCTATGGACAGTAGCGGCAGTATTTACAGTAGTGCAGAACATTTATCTGCTCAGGGTTCCAGTCTGACATCACAGCTGGCATAAGGATGCATGCGAAACGATGCGAGGTTAAGTTGGCCGTAAGGCATTCACATTTTTTTCCGCATCATCAGATGCAATTAAATCTTACAAACCGGGGCTTTAAAATGAGCTCGTTTGAATGCGGCAAACGCCGAATGCGCGGCAGCGTGGAGGAGTGACGTGGCGGCCGTCCACGTGTCTGACGCAGGAGCAGCTCGACGCAACTTTGATGGGATCTGTAAGCGTTTCTTCTGCCACTGCTGGAGAGAAAAGGATTTTATAAATAAAAAAAATAAAAAAATTAGATCATTAAGCAAACCAGGAATCAAATACCCGAGTGTAATTTATCTGTTTGCCTATTTTTATCTCATCTGAACTCAGCGAGTTCAGTCGCCCTGGAAGGAGAACTCTCCTTCTCTGTCACCGTTAATGAGGCAGCCGCTGTCTCCGCGCCAGTCAGGCCTATGCACACACACACACACACACACACACATTCACTCGCAAAACACACGCAGGCTCACTGCACACACACACACACACACACACACAGAGCGTCACTCTCCCAAATCATCCCTCATCTCTTTGATCACTCTGAATCATTGTCACAAGCGCGGCAGTGTGAACCTGGTTCGCTGGAGCGAAGTGCACGTTGTTTTTTTCCTTCTTTTAAGCTTTTTTTTTTTTTTTTACCGCTAGTGAAGCATATTTTTGGGAGAGAATTTAAAAGGGGGCCGTACAGGAAAACGCGTGCTCTGAAGCCGTAAAAACTGTAGTTGTCCAGATGTACGGCGGGCGATGATTCCCTTAATGACGGATTAATCGGCCCTAAAAAATGTCAAAGGGAGGGTGAGGAGTAAAAAAAAAAAAACCCAGCAGTGGCTGTAGATTAAGTGGGAAATTGTCTAGCCCGATCGCTCGGCTGCTGGGGAAGGAGGAGTTTCTGCGGCGGGGCGGAGGCAGAGAAGGTACGACGACGCGGCCATTGATCATCCGATCAATAACGAGCCTCTAGTTAAATTTCACGAAGCTCCTTGGGGGGGAAAAAAGGGAGGAGAAAAAGAAAAACAGGAGCCCTCCCACGTGGGCGGCCTGACTGACAGCCTTCTAATTATTCTCAGTTTACAAGTCATTACCCGGCAACATCCTGTCCATGTGCGGCGCCACAATGGGAGCCGTAAATAAGGAAATAAAAGTTTGTTGTTGTTGTTGTTTATTTATATATATGTATATATATATATTTTTTATTTTTTTAAAGAAATGAGCAGCCGCCACGGGTCGCACAATGAGCGGCCTCAATAACAACCATGTCAACTGTTTGTTTTTTTCCCCTTCACCGCCCTCCTCCCTCCATCCCTCCCCTCCGCCACCCCCCAACAATTTACAATTGCACCTGCAAGCAGAGTGGCAACAGAAAAGAAGCTGCCTCCTAATCCACTGTAATAGGATTGTGTGGGATTTCACCTTCCTCATTGCTCCTTCCATCTCTTAGTGCCTCGGGCCTGCTGGCAGGGCCTGATAAAAAAAAAAAAAGGAAAAAAATAAAACACGCCCGCCCAACACCAAAGTGCGAGCTAATATTAGCGCGTATTTTGAAACACGGCGTCCAAACAAACACAATGCTCGCCCACCCCCCCAACTCCCGTTTGTGTATTTATACGTCGGCAGATGCGCGGCGTCCGCCGGAGATAGAGGGCCGGGATGGCGCCTGTTTCCGGCCCGGGTGTTCCTACGCCGCTCGTGGATAAGGGGGAGGCATCGGCCGTGGATAACTCGCAAAAAGCAGCTATGGCGCAACCCAAAAAAAGAAAAGAACTCCCTCTCATGCGCATCGGTGGATTGGCACTCGCTCACACAGCGTTTATTTCTGGAGGATCTTTCTGTTTCCGCTTCATTTTCTCCGGGTCCTCGATTTTTTTTTTGGGGCTTTCCTTTTGCCGGGTTATTTTTTTTTAACATCTATGAGAAAGGACGCTAATTAAATAATATCTCACAAGTTGGGAGGAGGCTTTACTTACAAAGTGGGTCCACTCCGCGATAGGCAAAGCAGATGTTTAATCCCGCAATTAGGGCCAAGGCGCGCCTGTCGTCTCATGGGCACAGCTTACGAGGAGAAGAAGAAGTAAACAGTGGAAGTGAAGTGGTGTCATGCAGGGACGACATGAAAGGGGAAGAAGCATTAGCATTTAAAGCAAAAACACGCGCACGGAGCGCTGAATTTTTATCTGCATATTAGCGAAGGTTTGTCTAAAGGCTGCTATCGTGTCCTACAGAGCGTTTATCTTCTCCTTTTGGCGGCTTGTGCAGCGCGAAGACCTTCTCACGCTAGCAACGCTCACCTGCCCCTTTATTAGACACTTTGATAGTGCTGGGGACATATTGAAGTGTCTGGCGAGTGTGTCTGTATGTGTGTGTGTGTACCCGCATTGTTTCAAGGTTGGAGGTGTTGTGCGTTCAGAGATGCTATTCTGCAGACGCCAGTGGTTATGTTACTCCAACCAGTGTCCTCATTCTCCTCTGACCTCCTGACGACAGCAAGGCATTTCCTCCATACAAATGCAGCTCAATTGGTACATATATATATATATACAGTATATATTATTTTCTTTTCTGGACCATTGAAGAACCTTGGAGGTGGTTGTCTGTGAAAATCGCCGTAGATCATCTTCAACTTGTGAAATACTCAGACTAGCAGCCATGTTCACCACACGTTCAGCCATTCTTTTGCTCTTCGCCCGCTCTGCTGCTCGCTGAAGTCGTCCTCGCCGCCCCTGCATGCCCAGACGCAGTGAGCTGCTGCCATGTGATTGGCTAACTCGCAACTTGTGTTTTGGAGAAAATTACATTCTACCCAACAAAGTGGCCAGCGAGTGCAGGTCAGCGCTCTTGCCGTCAAGTGTTTCAGAATTATTCGAATCTAAAAAGTTCTACAATTCGCTTATTCATAAAAAAAAAGAAAGAAAGCTGTTGTTTGAGGGAAGTTCAGTCAAGCGCACTCACTCTGTCCGATCAATCCCAGAGCGACTCCTGCGTGAGGTCACCGTGTCTGCTGAATCAGATTGCACCTTGGCCTCCACTGAGGACTCTGACAACTGTTTTCTGCTTCACTTCCACTGCCTAATTATCCTCCGCGCTTGTCCTTTTTTTTTTTTTTTTGCAGTGATCAGAACTGCGCTCTGCATCTGTCGGCTCTCTAATAACAAAGATAACATCTCAGAGAGAATTATTCGGAGGCTCTCCAGGGTGGCCTCAGGCTAGGTGTGTACATAAGAGATGGAAAGAGAAAAACTGGGAACAGACAGACGAGACGGCAGATTTCTATAGGTATAACTTTGATGCACGTGAAACAGGGAGGTGGAAACCCAATCAGCGGATCGCCGGCAGCAACTAAAATGGCTGACCCGAGCCGGGAGAAAGGCAGCGTTGTGGCCGGGGAGCAAACGAGGCAAGTGATGATGAGAGAGTAAATTAGAAGCTGTCGATACTGTGAGACACCTCTATCAGAGCCAAGGCTGTTGGCCGCCGAGGCAGATACGCAGCTGGCCGGCCAAACAAAGGCCTCCATTAAGACACCGGGATCTTGTCAGCGTTTGCCTGGATGGGCCATTCTGCCTCCGCAGGCCACGGCCAACGTGCATCACTCGGCGGTGGGGCGGGGGTGAGTGACACCGGTCGGCTGAGCATTCCGAGCCGTAAAGCTCACCGCCGTCCCAGGGGCAGTGCTTCACCTCAACCATGAAGCGATGGTCCCCTCCGCTGCCGTGAGGGGGAGGGGAGGGGAGGTGAGGGCTGGTGGTAGAGCGCAGCAGCACCCCCCGGAGAGCGGCGTCACCACGAGGTGAGAGCTTATCTCCGCAGAGCAGCGGCGGGGGTGAGACGGAGGATGAAGTGCAGCGAGTGCAGGGGATGCAGAGGCAGGTGTCTCGGTGCACAGGGCGCTCAGCTCCTGACATCTGCATTATTGCCGTTTTCGGCTGGCAAATAGCATCGGCGTCTGACGTGGCTGAAGGAGGTTTAGAAAAAATGGCTGTCGTGTAAAACACACACACACACACACAAAAAAAACATTTAATGTAATGAAATTGCACCTCCATAAAATGTAGAGCGAATTTGATGTAATTTTGTTTCCATTAAGTGACTTGATGCGAATTATCGAGGCTGTGCGAAGTGGAGTTATGTCACAGGACGGTGCTGCATGTATTCCGGAAGATGCAGAGGTAAACAGAAGATGCAGGAGATGGGACATCAGGTCTTACAAGGAAAAGAATCAAGGCACAGTGATGCATTTCTTCTTCTTTTTTTAAAGAAGTGAATAGGAAACAAGGTCACATGCCCCCAAAAACGAGCCTGTTAGTGGCTGTTGTTCACCGCTAAGCAGTGAATTTGCGCAGCATTTTGAAACTGAGGATACATATAAATGACTTTGCTAAAACGGAATCACTGTAAACAGTGATTTTCTAACACAGGAAGCTTGTTCCCACATACGTAACAAGGAGGCTGCCATGTTGTGCAGCCTCATGTCTGCAGGGGCCCCAGAACGCTGTTTTAATCATTTCAGTGTTACATCAGAGCTGCTTTCAGGAAGGCGGGAGATTGGCTGATGCATGAGAAAGCAGGGATTAGCAACATGTGTTCTCCACATTAAGACGCCGCTAAATCGTGCCCACCGCTCCTTTAACGTTTCGTTTTCAGCCAGCGGCCGAATTGTGAAAAAGAAGCTCTGGATGTTTGCGATGTCGATGTGTCGCTCCCACGATGCCAATTTCCGATTTCGATTTCACTCTTCTGCGAGCTCGCCACGGCCTCTGACTTTGCGAGTCGTTCTGCTGGTCTCCGCGCTTGTTTGCTTGATTCACTTTCTCTTCCTCCGCCATGTTTATTATCATCCTTCTTCTGTGTTTGTGAAGCTTGCAGCCTTTTGCCCTCTCGTACGGACGGCGGGTCACTTTCGGTCGTCACTTAATTGAATTACTTCAAATTAGCGAAGCGGGGGGAGGGTTGGGAGGGAACGGGGGGGTGTTAATCCCATTGCATCTGACGGAGGCAGGTTGGACGCTGCTGTTCGCTGTCCTCTGCAGAAACGCGACCCTGGGATTGTCTTCATTAGGGGGAGCTTACGGCTTATAGGTCACTGCATATTGTTAAAACAATACCGCACAAATGAGGTAATTAGAAATTTTGCCCAGTCGAGCCTGAAGACTGGCTTTAAATTATGGACTTTTTTATTATTTTGTTTTTTTTTTAACGTGCGCCGCAGCCTTATTGTGCATCCATATTTCCCCGGCAGCTGCTCGCCGTGCAGCATTTCTTTGCGCCTGGGCAAACGCACTTCTATCGTGAATGACTAACTAATTGCGTTTGCCTTAACTGAGGCGCGTCAGTGTAGGTGTGCGCGGCAGCGCTCCGACCGGGTCTCTGCGCGCTCCACCGGCCAAAGTTTCTACTGGCTGCGCCGCTCACTTGCCCATATGACTTATTCGGAGGCCGCGGAAAGTAAAGCGCGCAGCGTGGGCTTGATTTAGCACCTCCGGGTCCGCTGCGGCTTTCCGCTGACTTGCCAGGAGGGGAACGGCTCAGCTGCCCAGCCTCCTGATAAAGACCGCAGTCTGGATTTATCACCTAAAACACAGCGCGAGCAGGGAGCAAAAGCGAGAATGTGGGAGGGCAAGTGCCCGCTCTACTTTATATATCTTTTTTTTCGCTAGTTTTTTTTTTGCTTCTCCGACTGGAAGTGTTAAAAAAAAAAAGGTTATTCTAACGTGGCTCCGAACCTGCGACGAGGACTCTTTCTGATGCCGCTTCTGTTGGAGCTGCCTATCCCATTATAAGGGAGGCAGTTGTTTGTGTTGAGAGAGGATTAAGACAAGTCAACAATCCACAGCCTTTTTAGCCTCCCAAAGGGCTGCTCACACACCGACGGAGATGGAGAATGTTTTTTCCTTTCTCCCCCCACCCCCTTTATTTCCTGAAGCGAAGCTTGTGAGAGCAGTTTAAATTGTCTGAAAGGCCTCTCTGCGCCGCGGCGGAACAATGAGCACATATAGAAAAAAAGAAAAAAAAGAAAAGAAATGGTGAGATTGGTCGAAGGGTGGTAGTTGCCACGGGCGTCGAGCAGCGTCCACCACATCTCGCCGTCCAGTCGACAACGTCCGGCCAAATTGTCTTCAGCGTTTATTCCGCGGGATGAGAACTGGGGGGGGGAAAAAAACAAGAAAAAAAAAACGAAGGGCCGCGCTTCAGCCGAAGACTCCAAGCGAGCGGAAGAACAATCGCGCTCAGTTCGTATCATCGGAGCTGCTGTTCATTGCGCCGCGTTCGTTGTACACTGTTATATCAGCAGACCCGGGCTGCCTGTCTGTGTGGCAGCCAATTAGCCGCCACAGGGGGGGTCAAAGGGTTCGGCCCGAGTCTCGAGGCCACGTGAGGGCCTGCAAGGAATCTGATTTCACAAGGACCCTTTCTCTTCAGGTCTTCTCGTCGCAGCCCGAGACGCTCTGATTCATCAATAAAGAAAAAAAAATCCTTGGCCATATGTTTATATATTTGTGTGTGTGAATTATTCATACTTAGCACATGTTGTGGCGTCGGTTTGGTGCAGAGGATTTGCCAATAAGCTCAACACACCTACAGCGGGCAATTTTTTGTGAAGGATTTTGAAGAATTTCTCTCAGAGCAGATCAGCATTCTGCACTGTTTTGTTGTAGGAAAGAAGTCGTAAGCACCATTTGAAAAAGAATGAGCGTGTGGTTCTCAATGACAGTGTTTCTGTGTTGAAGTACAAAGATATAAATCGGAAAAATGTCTCCAGTTATTTCAGGAGGAAAAAGCCCTTTTACTCTCTTCTCCCTCAAAGAGCACAGTCATAACTGCAGTCTGCGCGAGGGGAAAACACAACACAAAACACCTCGCTCACCTTTGTGCCACCACACGTGGAAATGACTATAAAAAACATTCCTGGATAAAGTGAAAGTCAAATTGCAGCATCCGTGCATCCAACCGTGACTTGGCCAGCGTTTAAAGGCAGCGCAGCCCACACTTTTCGACACGAGCTCTGAAAGGTGAACGGACGACGGAGGAAGAAAGAGAAAAAAAAACAGCCGAACTTTAATGCCGCACGTCTTATTTCCACCTGCTTTGGAGCGCTGAGGTTCACAGCATGTTGCCAGAACGCCAAATGGGTGCAGATAAGGATAGAGCTGGACAGAAAATGTCACCTCGCCAACGCAAAGCGTCGCCATTCACCTGGGAAGAAAAGTGCAGTCCTTGCTGGTTTTTGTAGTTTTTTGTGGGTTTAGAGGACACAAAGGAAGGAACCTGTTTATTAGTGACTGAACTCATCAGAGCAGTTAATGTCAAATTGCTGCTGAAAGCATAACACTGAATTTATCACGGTTATGAAAAGTTCTGCCCCTTGTCGCTTGTCTTTCATTTCCCCGAGTGGCTTCCAAATCCACGGCTGTTGCAACAAATGCATATATATTTGTATCACTGCTGAATAGCTTTGATCGTGTGTTTGCTGTTGCTCCAAATTGTCCTTTTCTCTGCAAATCCTGGTTGTACGCCGATGTAGCCATCTGTTGCTAACATTCAACCTTCATAATTGTCATCGTCTAGTCACTGTGCACAGCGCTTTTTCCCCTGGACGTTAATACTTGTTTCATGTCCTTTATTCCGTTTTGAATAGGCAAAAAGATGGGAAAGGAAAATCCATAGATTATTCTTCTGGTTTTGAATAGTGTGAATAAAAGATGGGAAAGGAAAATCCATAGTAATTCATCTCTTCTGGAGTGTGTGTGTGTGTGTATACATATACATATATATATATATATATATATATATATATATATAGGTATGTATATATATTACATGTATGTATATATATATATATATATATATATATATATATATATATATATATACATATATATATGTATATATATACATGTATGTATATATATATATGTATATATATATATATATGTATATATATATATATATATATATATATATATATATATATATATATATATATATATATATATATATATATGTATATATATATATATATATATATATATATATATATATATATATATATGTATATATATATATATGTATATATATAGCTCTGAGAAATACTGCATTGACATTTAAAATGTCAAATCCCATTTCCCTCCCTTTTCATTGTTGGTGGTTAATTTCACATGGGTTTTGAACAGATGACACTTAATTCCATTTGGCAGATGACTGACAGGTATTTACATTGATAGCTAGGTAGATGAAGGAATGTACAACTGTGCAATGGGATGCTACCGCTTCTCCGCCGCCTTTGATTCACAGCCTTATAATTGGTGCCAAGTCGGGACACGCTGAAAAGACAAGAGTTTGAACGGCGGTACTTATGAGCTCATTCTTTTCACCCGCTCATTTCCACAACTACTAGACCATCTAATTGTTCCAAAAGGTACAATATTGTGAGAAGGGTATATCGGGAGACAGTGGGGAAAAAAAAAGAAAAGAATTGATCATGTTGATTAACAGTTTTCCCTCACGGCACTGAATCTAGTGCGGCATTGATTAGCCATGGCTTCGTTAACAGATACCACTGGTGTTTGATTGGAGAGTGGAGACCTCATAAATCGTGGTAATGACTTTTTTCCACAAAGCTGAAGTTGTGATCCAATTGACATCATTATGCCTTTTTTTAATTGCTCCACTCTCTTGGGCTGCAAGGACCAAATATTAACCAACCCAACAAACAAAAATCGGAATAATCTTGTTTCTTTTATGGCCACATTCTCTTTTTTGGAGAAAGGAGTGACATGCAAACGGATGCAAATGTTTATCTATTTCTGTTACAGTTGCAAATCAACATGCTAATTCAATTTTCTAAACGTTGTTGTCAATATGACTATTCCTTTATTGACTGGGTTAAAACCCCCACCTGTGTCTTGCCGTATGGAAATACAGCGTGCACACAGCCGAGTGAAATGCTAATTGAGTTCATTCTCGGAATTCCGTGCAAGAGACCCAAACTGAGAGAGACACGCCGCATCGTCTCAGCTGATCTATTTTTTGCGCGGCGCTCATTACGGGAATCCTTGGCTGCTAAAAAGGAGAGAAACACAAGTGCGAGGTGCCGTCGGAAAGGCAGATCCATAATGTCATCTCCTCTTTTCATATTTCCACCACAACTATATAATTATGATTGGATTCCTCGGCAGTTTCTCGGCAGAGGTGGTAATATGAGGCTCGTTATGACAGCCGTGTTGGAGGTCAGAGGAAAGACGGTATGCGGGTCTGAACTTGGTGGAGCGCCATATAGTCAAACACGCTGCCTGGTCTGTGTAACTCAACTGCCTTTCAGCCGAATACTCCTATTCAAACAATAATGTGCAATGTTCAGCTCATTAGATTCCGGGAAAAGCAACAGAATTTGCAGTGTAAAAATGCACTGTGTGTGTGTGTGTGTGTGTGTTCCTTTCTTGTTTCCTGTTTATGAGATAGGCCGGTTATCATAGTAATCCACAACCTTCCTGCCTTGGTCCCTCCCAGCATCGTGTCAGTAAACTAGATGTAGCGGAAAACTGATGCCGGCCAGTGCTTACAATAGCATTGTAGTCTTGTAACAAGCCAGTAAATTGCAGTGTATAGGGAAGCAACACAATGCAGACGAATGTCTGCGTTCTGCCTGCATTGTTGTACTCTTATTTGAGTGGGATTATCATGCACAAATCAGCGGTGAAGAGTTAGCGTTAGCATTTTTGTTAGCATTATTGCAAGATAATGTTGACGCATTCGAGCTAGCCTGACTGACTAGGGACTTGATTCTCATAGGTAATAAAGATTTCAGAAATTAGGAAATAAAGATTTGGCTGAGTCTCAAGCAGATGCACTTTTCTTTCTCAGCAGCTTTTTCGAATCCAGAGAGAGCAAAAATGAAAAATTAAGACTAAAGGGTGAAATTTGAATGAGTCCTCGAGTACAGGCTCATTCACGCAATCATTTCGCTTTATCCTGAGTGAACTGGTCCAGCGCATCACGAGGTCGTCTCAAAGAGAACTCTAGCATGCCGGACATGGCCATGACCTACTATCCCAGACACCTCTCCGGCCAACTGCAGAGGGGAACTCATGGGACGGCCGCTACATTTTTAATGAAAGCACACTGTTTGATCTGCAAATGTGAGTTCTCCTTCTTTCCAAAAGGGACGGCAGAGAGCGGGCCAGCAGCTTTTCAGTCTGATCCAGCCTGGGCCCAGATTAATTCATTATCCCTTTAAAAGCAGACGCTTGCGTTTGAAGAACTTCTTGGAGGTCCATTAATCTGTAATGGCCACCAAAAGCAATTAAATACTTTAGCGGGGCACCAGTTTTTGTTTTTTTGTTTCCAGCACAATTGCACCTTTTGAAAAAATGCTGATTACATACAAACACAAATGGGGATTATGAGGCAAGTGGACCCTAATTGTGTTCAAAGGTATTGCATACCGCTGCACCCCAAAGCAAATTCTCCTCATTACCTGGGTTGTGTCTTTTCATTTTAGTTCTGGGTGGGGGGCGAACAAGGGAATAAGCCGAAACTCTTGTCAAACTAAAGAGACAACAAGCGGGCGAGTATTTCCAGGGCACGGCTTGTATCTAATGACTACGGCAGATCCATATCGGTCGGGCACAGTGTCCCAGGGGGAGCATGCAAATGACTACGACGGAGCCGGTGAATAATTACTCCCACCACTGGAGGTACACGCGGGCACGTGTCGGCTGATTTCACGCCGCTGCGCTGCAACTGCGTAGGTGTGCGTCAGGCCCCCTTCCTGCATGTGTCTTAATCCTAGCATAAGCGGGCAAAAAAAAAAAACACTCCCTCAAGGACTGTTTCACTATCCGCACTTGATGCTGTGGATTAATAGCCTTCTGTAATTCTGCACTGCACCAATAAGGTTCCAGAGCCATTCTTGATTTGCTTTTTTGTTGTTGTTGTTTTTTTGTTTTTTTTTGCAACGTCGCACAGCAGCGAGCGTCTTCTCCCTTTAGCTTCGCGAGAAGCGCGATCAGCACCGGGGTCACCGACAGTAAATAAGCCGTCAGCGGGGATAAAGCGCGTGTCAAACGGCGTGAACAGACAGGGAGGGGTAATGGACGCTTCAGGCCATCCGCTGACACGCTTTGAAAGAGCGTAATTATAAATAAGCCCAAACGCGGGCCGAGTGGTCGGCGGCTCCGAGGTGACGCCGACTTCGTCATAACGCTCCATCCGTTAGCGCCGCCGCCGCCGCCGCTTTTATGAAAACCATAAATCCCGCCACGGATTCCGCGCGGCCCAACGCCATTTGTTAATCACTTTATTGCTAATTAACGACGCAATTCTTTCTAGCTAATAGTCGCGGCGTCGACTCGTGCGAGCGAGTGAAAAAGTGGCAAAAGGGATTTTAATCACCGCGCTTTGAAGACAAGCCAGGGGAGAAGGCGGGGAGGGGGGCAAACAGCAGAAATATATAAATAAGCGGCAAAACATATCGATAGTTTTATATCCTCGTGAACTGGTTTACAAGAAAATATCGGAATTTCACTCAGAGTGATTTATAATCTATTGTTCAGGCTGAGGCTGTTTAACTCCCGGCCCCTATGAATATTAACACTCCCCGCTCGCCTCCTCCTGCATGCTCTCTCTCTCTCTCTCTCTCTCTCTCTCTCTCTCTCTGACACACGCACACGCACGCACATAGCGAATGCATAACACATTAGCAAAAGCTCCCCCCCCCACGTCTTAATTTTTCGTGAAGATGGCTGTTTTTATGCTAATCTGACAGCTGCATTCATTTCCAGTCCTTCTCGCTGGCATTTATTTTTCCAGTCACATGTGTGTGTTTTTCTCAATCATACACACACACACACGCACACACACACCTCTCCCTGACTGTATATATATATATTTATATATATATATTTATTTATTTATTTTATTTTTTTTTTTTCTTATGTTTCGGTACATGTAAATTAAAACACTATCAGAATTAGCCGCTCTAATTTGGAAGATAGCCGGCGGTCCGATGATGAAGCCTCGACATCAAAACTCTGCAGACTTTCTTCAAGAGAGCGAGTCAGGGCTAATTAGCGGCGCTCCTCCGCCAAGTTTCCGAAACCTTTAAAGAAACGGCTGATAAAGACGACGAGGCGATGCGGCGAGACAGGAAATAGTTGGTTTAGAGGTCACGGGAAGGGCACAACCGGACCGGCCAGTCAATAAGTGCAGCCGGCTGAGTCTGCCTTTGAGGCCGATAATGAAGTGAGGGAGAGTTCGTCGGCGGGGGTGTTGGTGGTTGGAGGGGGCGGGCAGGTTTTTACCTGGACGCCGGGGGGGAAAATACACTGGAAAAATCCGCGAGCTCGACTCTGTCAGTCGGCGGCAGTAAATCTGGGTAGCTTTTGGGGCTTACGAGCAGAGCGGCACACATGACTTGCTAATTTCCCATTCTTTCATTTCTTTTTTTCCTTCCCTGCTCTTGTGATTTGACGCCAGCGAGCTTAAGTCCCTCAGACGGCGCTGAGAGCAGTTCAAGGGTGATGCCTGACTCGGCCCTTTTGCAAAGATGTTACTCAGCACAATAGAATAATAAAAGATGCTTCACGAGATTCAGGGGCGCCCTGTTTGAATGATGTACGGAGCCATTGGGTTTAACTTTTTAATAAGCATGAAAAGCAGCAAAACTGAGGCTTTGGACGAAAGCAGGAACTCCGACCAGTTCAGGCCGCTTGCAAGCTGTCGCTGACTCTATGTGTCTGTCTCTTGCAGCGGGAACCACCTACATATTCGGGCGGGACGGCGGGCTGATCACGTACACGTGGCCGCCAAACGACCGTCCCAGCACGAGGGCGGACCGGCTAGCCATTGGCTTCAGCACGCACCTGAAGGACGCCGTCCTGGTGAGGGTGGACAGCTCCTCTGGCCTCGGAGACTTCCTGAAGCTTCACATCGTAAGTCGCCTCCTCTCTTTTTTTTTGTTCCTCCGCCAAACGACCGCTTGGATTCGATAATTTTCCATCAACTGATGGAAAAAAAAATTTAGTTTTGAAACCAATGAAACAGTTGCAGACTGTCTTCGCGATTAAAACACGGCGCGAGCGATGGCGAAAGCCCATTAAGCCCTGAAAATGTCACATTATAAAAGACTGCCTGACATTTGAAACCAATTTCTCGCCGTGTTTTAAGTGAAACAAACCTCCGTTTTAATAGTGAGTCTAACGGTGTTTAAAGGCTTTTCTGTCTGCCGCTGCCACTGCAAGCAGAGGCGGCAACAGCAACTAAGAAAAATTGCTCCATAATAACGGCTCAGTTCTATACAGTCCATCTCTGACCTGGACAAAATTCTGATGACCTGTCCCCTGCCGGCAGCCACTTACTGACAATAACAGTCATTACTGCGGGGAGGCAGGGCTGTTCCATCTTCCACCCTTTCATGAACCACAGCACAACTATCTCTTTCCTTTTAGTCTCCCCGCCCCCCACCCCCTCCTCAGCCCTCCTCTTACTGGTACATTTTGCATCTCCTTGTTTTCGCACAAGCGGAACCTTAAGAGTCCCCTGGTGCAGGCAGAGCAGCAACTCGCCTGAGACCTGTGGGAGGGAGACGGTTTAAAAAAACAAAACAAAAAAGAAAACGAGAACAGATGTTGTTTCCTCCACAAAAATAGCTCTGAGAAGTGAGAAGTCTTCGTAGATGGCAGAGGCAACCTTCCAACCCCCTGCCTGATGCGGTAATAATGATGTTTCGCAGGAAAAATTGAATCTTCGACGGAGGCGCTGGTGGCGTTTTTTTCTAATCCACAGAAGCATCTTTGAGTTTCACAGAGGGAAAAAATTCTCGTTTGGATTCGTCCAAAAAACACAGTGTTCATCCGTTCAGTTCAAGGCGACTACAATCAAGACGTACTGTGTTTTTAGTATTGCTGTGTTCTCGGCCACGGCAGGTCGACACCTGGTGGAATCCTCCACTTCTCTGAAAGTCTCACATAAATTCAAGAACGTCTCCCGAGCGCCGTTGGTTATTTGAGTTCCTGTTGCTGTCCTGCGGCTTCCAACCGGCTTCTGACCTCTGACCCCCTGAGACCAACGTGGCTTTTTCCTCCACCCACCTGCCGCCCACTGGCTTTCCCCATTCCGATGCTCACTTTGCCGTCACCTTGCCTACATGCGTAAATTGCGCCGCGTTGCTGCCGCGCGATCGGCTGATTAGCTATTTGCATTAGCGTTCTCACACGATAAAGTTGCTAGCGACTGTATTTTGCAACCAGATATTTCAAACAACGCCGCAAAACAAGCTGCGGTTCGTTTCCCGAACAAGTCGCTACTTGTGCGTGGCGGCGCGTGGATCCGGCTGGCGTTCGATACACATCACAGCACACGCGAGAACGTGACACGCAGGCACGCGCACACGCACGGCAGGGCCGCAGATCGGCGGCACATGCACCGACATGAGATCGGTCTTGATGTTCGCCTCGACCCCAGCTGCCCACACACTGCAATGTGTGCATACAGTAAGCACGCAGTGACATAAGCAGGCCTGTCCTGAGGACACACAGCGGCCATGATGCTGTTCTTATCAGACACCTCTGCACTGGCTCGACGTGAAAATGCTTTTTTCCTCAAGCCTCAGGGCAATTTTTTTTTTTTTTTGTCTTTTATTTTCCTTCCCTAGTTTTAATCGAGATGAAGCCAATTTTAAAGGAAAGAGCCCAATTCACGAACGGCCTTTTTTATCACAAAAGCCCTGTGCAAGAAGAAGAAGCTTTGTTGTCATTTGTACTGAATACAATGAAATTCTGTTGGGCAACATCTCTCAAGCAGCAGCATTACAGGTGCTCCGTGTCCAGGCCCTCTGCAGCTCCTCAGCGCACATCCACCTGCATGACACAGCTGAACAGGGCAGCAGGCAGGCGGGGTTTTTGCTTTCATGCTGGAGAATGCAAACACTTCCCTTTAGAACCAAACACACGGCTCCCTCTCAGGGAATAAACATGCATTGATTTGGATTCCTCCTTTATGCGCGGCGACCACTTCACCGAACGCGTCGCGCAAAGATTAATTTGAATGCAGTGTTTTTCATTCTGATTAAGGCCGTCGTTACTGTATTAGGGTCAATTTTGCACTTGGTGCGCTGCACATTTAGCATTTGAGCGCATTAGTCGAACTTTGAGCCATACGAAGCCGCCCTTTGCATCCTTTTGCCTTCACAATCCCGGTGGACACTCGGCGCTGTTACACGCATTCGTCAATTCGCCTTTAAGTCGCATTTTCTCGGAACACCATCCTCTTCCAGATTTGTGGTGCGGAAAAAAGCGTCGCTAACGTTGACCTTCAAGGCTGACAATGACGAGTGTAATCAGGTGAAGCCGGGATATTTCATTAAAATAGAGCCATCCCTCCAGGTGTGTGCACGTGCGTGCGCACGTTGCCCGTGCTTACATCTCCCGTGTGTTTTACCGCTTCCCCAGTTAAACGCGCCTTATACGGCCGGCGTGCAAATGAGGCGTATAAGGTTGACCTTTGACCTGGGAGGCCGGCCGTTCTCACCGGAGGTTGTGAAACACTTTCAGTGTGCGCCGGTGTGATTTTGCAGAGCCGACCGCGCCACTGCGGCTGCGGCGTTAATTTCGAACGCGCGATAAACGAGAGGCGACGCCCGGGCCCCCGTCGCTCTGACACTCGTCCGTTTTCGCGGAGCGCACACGAGAGCGCCGCTTCCCTGCGGCAGGCCCTGCCCCCCCCCCCCCCCCCCCCACTCCCTTCCTCATCAGCTCTAAGCAGAAGGAGTGTATCTTATGAGATGGGATTAGATCAGATTTCAGTATTTACTCCCCCCTCCTCCCTCCTCCCTCCTTCCTCCTCCCTCCTCCTCCTCTCCCCTCCTCCTCCTCTTCCTCCTCCCCCCTCCCTCCTCATCATCTACATCCCTCGCCCCTCTAATCTCCCGCTCCCATTTCATCATGACAGAAAACCCAGCGGGGCCTGAAGGACGCCATCTCAGCTCACTCTCTCTCTCTCTCTCTCTCTCTCTCTCTCTCTCTCTCTCTCTCTCTCTCTCTCTCTCTCTCTCTCTCTCTCTCTCTCTCTCTCTGTTTTTTTTTTCTTCTTTTTTTTTTGCGTGAGTAATATGCGGAAGCAATGATTTAAATGCACCTCTGAGGAATTGCGATGCACCCTCTCCCCCCTTACCTCCCTCCCTCACTCCGCCCCGCCCCGCCCGCCTCCCGTTATGCCGCCGCAGATAAAGACGGCGAGCGCCAAGTCGGCGAGCCGTCAAATGTACGAGAGTCGTTTCCCTCTGGCTCGTTACCGCCCGCGACGCCGACGCCGCTCCTCCAATCAGGACGCCTCTCTCACCTCTCCCGCCCTGGCGAGTCGCCTCCATCGGGCCGTTCGCACTGAATCCCAAAATTCCAGAGTGTCGGGAGGGAGCGTCGTCTTCATGCCAGACTACTCGACGACTACTAGACTTCACAGGAAGTGAGAAGATCTGAGGATGATGCGCACAACGCTTCTTGTCCTTTGAGAGTTGAAGACTGAGAGTGAAGTTTATAGTGTGGGCGTGCAGCACCTGATCAGTAAAACCTGTTTCTGTGCTGTTATTTTACCGCTCCTGACGCGTAGAGGCAGGTTTTACCTAAACACAACTCCCCTCCACCTTTTGCCAAAACAACTATGATAAATTTTTCCGCACAAACGGATGCGCGCGGCTCCTATTGGAAATCCATCTGTACTTGTTTTTTTTTTTTTTTATTTTTGGCGGGGAACCCACTTACTCACTGAAATGGAGGTTTTGTCGTTGTTTACTTCCTCTCTCGTCATCAATGAAAAGCGGGTGACAGCTACTTTCAAAGGCTCTCGTCATTCTCCGACGGGGGGGACCCCCCCCTGGGACCCCCCCACGCACTCGCCTTGTTTTGTGTTGCTTCTCGCTATTCCTCTTCGTCTCTCCTTCTAATTGCGTGCATCCTTAAGAAGTAGACGAAGGGGAAAAAAAAGCAACGGAGGCGCGGCGGCTGAGACAGTGACAGTGCAAAGTTAATGTATTCCACCGAGCGGCGGCGAACGCTGGAGAAATAATGACTCCTCTGGCGGAGCGTCGCTCCCCTCGGTCCTCCTTTAGCCGGATAGCAGATAGGAGCTGCTCCTTCTGGTGGGAGACACCTTTAATTGCAGTTTCAGCTCTTGCGCCGCACCCCATTAATCATGCAAACATTGCTGGAGAAGAGAGGCCGCCTCCGCCGCCGCCACCAACGCTGTCCGCTCGAGGAACTCTATTTCAGAGTAGGAGCATGTCATCCTGCTTTTTTCCCTCCCCTCCGGTTGTTGTTTAGTCTGTTTCCCTGCACTTCGCCCCCTTCCTTTGGGCTGGGGATTATACACAGTTGCGTGCTTCATTAGGCGAGCAGCGCGCGGAGTGGCAGCATTCTTACAGGTGACGCCGCCGCATGGCGGAGGCGCTGCGGGTCTCCGGAGGGAAGCGGAGTCACGCTATCCCCCACACTCCTATTAGAGCACCTGCCCAGGGATGAGATTTTCTTCTCACCTGCTCGTCCTGCCGAGGGCTCAGCCCCAGTAATTAGCTACACATGCATGCAACACCCTGAGGATTTACTGCTTTTTCCCTGTGTTTATCTGCGTTGTTGCTGCGCCTCAGCCTGTCGTTTACAGACTTCTGCCTTCAAGGCCCAGCGTGTAAGATTCAGCTCCACTTATTGACTAAGGAAGCATAATGCAAACAACTCCATGCACTTGTTTTTATTGTGTGTTCTAATGTTAATGTTGGGGACAACGTCACAATGTAGCACCGCTTGGTGATGCAACGACACCAACGTCTCTTTTCCTCCTACTGTAAACACAATTGATGATTACTATTGAATGAATACACAGCAGTTTAGTTGCTTTTAAGTGGCTACATATAACAACATGTGCTTGTATGTTACATATGTAGTCCTGATTTCCATTTTATGCCAGCCAATATTAGTACATTCAGTTCACACGCCAGACCTTCAACCTTTTTATTAGTGCTTTTTTTATGCAGTGCTTTGCATATGCTGCTGAAAGTGAACCGGAGCTGCAAATGTACAGTTGCAAGAGTGCGCAGAGTTCGAAAGTGATTTGTGCCAGGGCCATTTTGCATTCCATCTTATTCTTATTTGGTATCCATTTATTTAATTGAACCCTTGTTGTGATAACTCAGATTCCTCTCAACATTATGAAATACTTCAGCTGTTGCCATGGAAGCTATAAACCCATATATAAACCATATATATATATATATATGTGTGTGTGTGTGTGTGTGTGTGTGTGTGAGAACCAAAGCTGATATAAAGCATAAAGCTAAAAACAAGAAAACAAAGAAACCCAGCTGTCAAAACACTATTATAACAAAAAAATAATAAAACTTTTGCACTAAGAAAATAGCAGATAAACAAATTAGTTGTACTGCTTTTCTGAATATGAAAGAGGAGATTTGATGAAGACGGGCTTCAGAAAACTATGTCCAAGCGTTGCTTTTGTTCCCTGAGACATTGCCCATCACTGAGTCGTCACGCTCCAATGAACAGAGGGTTGCAGTAAACATGTGCGTTTCATTTGACTTTCCACGGCTTGTGCTAACACAAGTCACCCTTACCCCTCCTTGCTCAGTGGCGCCACAACCTGGAGACAACAGAGGAAACCGCCTTGCTGGGTCTAGCAGTGTGTGTCATCTGAGCATCATCAATCAATAGCTATTTTTTTTTATCTATTTGAATAATATCAAGATTTAGTGATCCAGTGTCCAGTGTTTAATATTCCAAAATGAGTTGTTAGCATGAAATGGAATTGGAAAAAATGAATGCATGCGTGTTGTTTTTTTTTTTTTTTTAACAAATAACCGTTGTGATTGTGCTTACCTATACTAGTTGTAGGCATCAACAGTTTGTTTACGATTACGCCTGTAGTTATCCACACCAGTCTGACCTTGACATCAGAGCTGATGTAAGAAAGATGTAAGACCAGAAAACAGGAAATATCAGTGGCATTTTTTGGGCGAGGCTTTCTCACTGTTAGACGCTGCTAAATCTCAAACACTGGACCCTCCGAGGGCGAAATCTCTCCGAGTTTTCCCATCCCCCTGATGCCGCAGAATAAATTAATCAGAGATGGAACCCAGCTAATCAGAGCCCCATTCCTTTCAATAATGTACATTAGCAGGTTTCCCTGCGCTGGCCTTCTCCTCCCCGTTCAAATTCACAAGCAGATGTCATTTCCCGCTTTCCCAATTTTAATTGAAAACCAAAAACTGCCATTTTGCTCGTCAATGTGTTCGCCGTCCCCGCTGGTCTAATGGCGCTATAATGGTGAGCTAATGGCGGAGTGCGATGAGGAGATAGCGGCGGAGGGAATGGATGGAAGGAGCGTCACTGACCTCATTTAGTCCGTCCGTGTTGATTCGGTCACACGTGCATGAACAGGGGGAGGGAGATACTAATGAGGCGGGATTACAACCCCTCCACTCACTTAGTCGCCCTGCCCATACAGAGAGGAGTTTAGCAAGAACTACAAAAGTGTTTTATCGCAGAGTCGTTCATAGTCGTCCAGACGGAAACTGCATTTTGAGAGCCTTAACATGCTAGTTTCTGAAACTGAGAATGATCAAATCTCTAAATACTACCATTTCATTTCTATATTTCCAGCCCATATGCTCCTTTATTACAACTGTGATGTCACTGCTGCATCTCAACCTTAACCTGCACATGCTAACCCAGCCAACAACAGTCGTCCACACTAACGCTTCCTTTTCACTCCTGCACTTCATATTTGCCAACATCATTGTTTTCTTTTTCTCCTTCTTCCTTTGTTCACGCACAAGTCAAATTTCTTCCCCTCTGTTTTTGGTATATGTCTGTGGAGCCACCTACAGGCCTGGCATATATACAGCTGCCTTTTTTTTTTTTTTGGCGGTTTTGTGTGGCCAAACACATTTCTTGGTAAGCGCTTAGAGAAAACTTTAAAAAAAAAAAAGAAAGAGATTGTTTTCATCTCCGTGTGGAAGAGCCCTAATATATTCCCATGATTTTCATTCCGGTTAGCTGCGTTGAGAGGTAATATTGCGACGACGGCAGCGGTGAATACAGGATCGATTTTACGTCGGCGGGGGACGGATCGCGGCGAAAAAGTGCGCGCGGGAGAGCAGAGGGCGGCCTCCCGCGCCGGCCTCGGCTAAAGGAACAGACGGGGGAAGCCGCTCGAGTCGGGTACCTGACCTCGAAGAATCAAATCTCATCATCTCCATATTGAGAACGGACAGCGCTGGAATCACCATTACTCATCTTTCAATTCCAATCATTTCTCAATTTGTTCGAGCTCTTTGCCACTACAAAGCCAAGTGGTCCATGAAGAGGGATGAGTGTGTGCCGTGCGCAAGGTCTGCCTCTGCGCACGAGTGTGTGTGTGTGTGTGTGTGTGTGTGTGTGTGTGTGTTTGCCTATGTCTGAGAGAGCGGTGAGAGGGTGAGGAAGATATGTGCTTCTATGTATTTGAGAGGGCAGGGCAATAACGCGTCTCCACTTTTATTAGTGTAACAAATCACAGTGAGTGCACCTTGTCAGTCTCAGACCTGTACATCAATACATTATGGGCCTACACAGAGATATTGCCGTGGCTAACATGAGGTAAATTTGATTTCCCTCGTCAGTGTTACACTGATAGCCATGTTCCTACCCTCCCCGCGTTACAAGGTTAAGAGTATTGATGTCGTAATGACTATTCCAGTTCGGAGGATTAACAGAGCCCGTGCTAGCTGCGGCTGCTTTAATTCTACTCGCGCAGATGTATTTAATCCCGCATATTTTGCCTTTTCTGCCGGTGAGCCGAGGCCTGTGTGGTTTTGCTTCAATAGCTACGTTTACATGCACACATTTCTCCAATCTGATCGAAACCTGGGTTGATCGGAATTTCCAAATCCACTGTTTTCATGGACACTAAATAAAATGATCCGATCGTGACGTGCGTATACATGCACCAAGCATTTAATCAGAATGAATCATTTGGGCATGCGCCCAAATGTCTAATTTTCCGGAAATAGTAGTTGTAGAAGAAGAAGCAGTACTTCCGCCTGTGTTGTAAATAAGCACCGCGTTGTCCGCACTCCGCACGACCTCGGCTCGTTCACAAGCCTTCAAACTTTTCCAGCGGGTTTTTATAATGCAGAAGAGAAAGTGGGTTTGTGTGTGTTTGGGACTGGAGCAGCGCAGCAACAGACTCACTGTAGTTGTTGACTTTTGACACAGCTGCCCCAGCCTTCAGGGTGGGATAAAAATAGTCTCCCGCTCTCTCGCTCCGTTGCAGAGCTGCGCCCCGTCCCCCAACCAAGACACATGGCCACTTGGATTTTTTTTTTTTTCATTTTTTATTTACTTATTTTTTTTAACCAAAGTGAAACGCAACAAATGTGTAATCAGGAGTCTTTTAACATTTCAGCATTTGGAAAACTAAATTGAGGAGAATTTGTTTGGCGCTCTCGAGGAAGTGCCGGCGCTAATGCTTCCACTTCTGTTTACATCATTGCATCTCGTTTCATCATCAGTGCCCAGATGCGAGCGGCTATTGTGGGAAGGAGTTAATGGCCACATGAATAAGAAATCATGGGCGCTTTACTCTTATTTGTTTTCTAAAGTGATGATGATGAATGACTCATAAAACAGAAATAGTCCAATATTAGCCCGTTGCATTTTTTTTCCCCAAGGACATACACATACAGACACACACCGTCTCAAGGATGTGATGGCATCCTGCAGAGAAAAACAAACGAGCTTCACAGGTGAATGGAGTTCCTGCCTTCCGCTTTAGACGAGTTTTTCTGCGATCGTGAAATACAAAGTACAGAGTCAGTCAGCGCCGGCTGTCTGCATACGACTCATTAAGTCATTTAAACTGCTTTTGAACGACAGCGGAATAGAGTTTTGCACAATAGCCGCTGTCCGTGGTCACCCTGGCAGGACGGTCGCGTGAACGAGCCTTTTGTAAAATAAAATGTGCTTGAATGTTTTTCCTCAGACCCATCCAGGCGGAGCGCTGACTCATTTATGCTGACCATGATCGAGCTCAGAGTCAAAGTCACTTGTCAATTTGGAGCAGGCCTCGTCTGAAATTACTCAGACAATTACTTATGTATACATATCTATATAAATATATATAAATATATATATATATATATGCCGGTGCCTGTTGTTTATGGCCTCCATGGCGGTTTGTGTGTGGAGAAGCATGAAATATGAAACAACGGGTCCTGCCTTGTGCTGGTCAACTTAATTACCTTGTGTGTGTGTGTGTGTGTGTTATGTATTTTTTTCATGACGACTCTGCTCTCATCGACAGCCTCTTGTGCTCCCTCGGAAGTCTGTTTAAAGTATAATGCACCTACTACACAAACACGTTGTTTTTAATTACGTGCTGTAGTGGGAGCAATGCCCGGGCATGACGCAGTGGGCGGGTGCGGCGCTGGTGGTCGCCTCAGTCAGCTCCTGGCTCTCTGTGTGTGCGTTTGTTGTTTTGTTCCTTTGTTCGCTTTGCTTTTGGTCCCCTCCCCCCTTTTTATTGTAATTTTTATCGAAGAGAAATCGCGCGCTCTTGCCTTACACGCCACTAGTTGCTGACTGGCTGGAAATCACACAGACTCGCCAAGCATCGGGACTGAGAGAGCAGCTGGGAGCCGCAGATTGAGATGGGCGTTTGGAAATGGAGAGGAGTGAAAGCGTCGTTTGACTGGTCGTCGGTCGAGCCTTTGAAAACGTCTCTTTGTGTCTGTGCAGAGGAAGCGCGGCGGAAACACAATTCACCCCCCCGCTCCCCTCATCCTCTCTGTATATGGATTTAGTGGCCTGTCCCTATATCCTTTACTGCTCCCAGTCAATATGGTTCAGGCCCGACAGTGGGACGAGGAGATTTTAACTCCAATTATCGACTGAGCGGCTCTCGACACTCCAGTTAAATATTGCAAGACTCCTGCGTATCTTCCCCATCGCCGCCGCTCTCGGTGTGCGTGTGTGAGTCCAGGGGAATAATCCCTCCGCCTCCCTCCGCCGCCCCCGCCGCCACCTCTCTGCTATAACAGGAGTGGATGCAGCGGCGAGGGCCAGCAGTGCTGCCTGCGCAAGAATAGACAAGCGGCGGCGTGACGTGTCAGCAGCCTGCATGTGCACAGGGCGCCTTGTGCAAAGTAATCAAACGGACAGGCACATGTTGTGCCCATTGCCCTCCATCTCCACCACCACCACCTCCGTCCCTGAGGTGAGCAGGGCGCCCTCGGATTGGTGGCCTCATTCTGCTCAGTTCGTCAGCCGTGCAGCGAGCACAATGGCAGGAGGAGGCACACAGAGGATGTTCAAGCTCGGTTGAAGTTGCACCGCAGGCAGGATGGAGCATTTTCTGTTGCTTATCCTCTGTGTTTTTTAATATTGTTTTCATTGTTTTTTTTGATGGATTAGGTGACTTGTCCAGGGTGTAACCCTGCCTTCACCCATGACAGCTGCAATAGGCTCCAGCAAGACCCCCGCGACCCTCAGTGCAGGTGGGAGGTGGGATAGAAAATGGACGGTCGGATGGATTAAGTGATTGTCTGATTTGCTTTTTCCTCCCCAGAAGGGCAGAGAAAACACCTTGAGAAGAGTAATTAAAAGTGCACGCGAGGCCTAATTCATTTTCTCCGTCGTCTCCTCCTCTTATTTGGCCTTAATGAGCCAGCTCTGCTTGAAGAATCCCCCTCCTCCACCTCCGCCCCCCCCTTAACTCTTCAATTCACCGGTGCATTCCGGGAAATAGCCTGGCGTCTGACAGCGAGCTGCTGCGAGAGCCGCATAAAATTGCGATGGGAATTGTTGCGTCTCTGCTGGATACAAACCCCGGCTTCCCGCTCAAAGTCAAAGTTTTCATTTGGCTCCCCGACCGCTGAAATGTCGTAATGTTTCATCAAGAACAGAGAAGAGGCAGGAACGTCGGTTAAGTTGGGGTTTGTTTGGGCAACTTGAAGTAAAGATTAATTGAAAAAAAAAAAAAAAAAAACTACATGATGCACATTTGACTTTTTTTCATATGTCTGTAACCTCTCAGTGATTTTTCCAGAAATGTGAAAAATTTCACTATTGCTTCTAGTTGCTTGTGCTAAAACTCAGCCATTTATGACATCACAAAGGGCGACAATACCACTCACTAGCCAAGTATTTTGCTGTGTCCTCCAGTCTTGTTCCCCTGTCTCCACTTGTTGAGGAAATTACAGCCCTAAGAGAACTGCTCTATTTTTTAATTATTTTCTTTTTTTTACCATTAAACTGTAACTGCTATTGAGCGCCAGTGTCTCACCGCCGTCCCTCCCTCGGTTCAATAGCTACACAAATCGATGGTCAGCCAGTCTCCCGGTCTGTCGCGCTTGTGTTTGTGAATCCATAAACATCCACTTCCATAAGCTCGCAAAACCCTCGGCCATCACTGCCATCGCTGTTGTGTTTCCAGGCTGGAAGTAATTGCATAATCATTACCACATCATGAAATCTTAATAGACGCTGCAGAGGTAATGGCACAAACCCTCGTAACTTGTGACTCCATCAGTGGTAAAATAGATGGCAGAAAAAAAGTTTTTTGTCTTCGGAGGCCTTTTTTTTTTATTGTTTGCGGGCTTCTGTTTTGCCCGCGGATCTTTGTTTTTAATATTTCGGCATCGACCAAACCCAAACAAAATAATTTTAAACGTCAATAATACAATTTGTATTGCCCTTTATTTATAATAAAAAACACACAATCTACAAAATAAAAAATGCAGCTGCTGTGATGGAGGGAAATTAACAAACGGCGGGCGGCCCGGTTCAGTAGTAAACAACTTTTTCTTACTGGCCAAGACGTGACTTCGTCGTTGGGTTCGGCACGTACGGCCGCGTGGCGGGAGGTGCGGGGGGGCGCGGCTGACATTTTGCCAGGGGTGTAACCCGATAGACATGTTTGGATAACCCCGAGCCCCGCCGGGACTTCCTGCGAAGAGGAGAAAGGTGGGAGGAGAGGGGAAAAAAGCGGCGGCAAACTACTCACCCGCCGGGCGTTATCGGCCCGCCATATTATTTCACCACAAAGAACCATAGAGGGCTTATCTCGCTCCACCCCCACCCCCACCCCCTCCTCCTCCCCGATAAGGTCTGGCGCTGCAAACAAAAATAGGAGACAAAAAAAAAAGGAGGGAGGGCGCGGGAGAACAAAATGACACGGCGGAGCAAGGCTCCTTCAATATGTCGGCCTTTTATTACCTTTCCAAGCAAGATGACTGATAACGACAAAAAAAGAAAGCCCAAAGACAATGCAGGAGGGAAGGAAGGAGGGAGGGAAAGACGGGCGATGACTTGAGGGGTGGGGCGGTGGGGGGCCGGGGAGGTGGAGATAAAACCGAAGAGATAAGGAGGTAAGGGAAGGTGTAAGAAGCGAAACATTTCATTAAAGAGGGGAAAAATCTCCAGTGCTGCTGCTGCAGTGCCGGCTCGGACGGCTGGGATGGGCAGGATGATGAGGATAAGAGGAAATGAGGGAGGGTTTAGATTAAGGATGCACACACAGAGACGCTCCTTTCTTCTCTGTTTGCATATGCCCCCCCACCCCCACCTGCTCCTGTATACGCTCCAAAACCGCCTAGTTTTTTTTTCCCACATATTTATTTATATGTACATTTATTCATACATTTCTCTGACCCTCAGACGCTCAGACAGCTTATGCATGCGTGCGTCCTTCAACTGTTGGGAATTGCTCCGCGCTCATGCGTTGGTGTCCGTGTATGTGTGTGTGTGTGTGTGTGTGTGGTGTCTTTCTTCCCCGGCAGATCGGCGGGGATGCAAATCCGCGTTCCTGCCGACACCCGACACCCGCGACGGGCGAGGCGTGTTCCCGCTCCTCTCAAATGACGTATCTCATCCCGCTTTATTCAAATGGGGCGCGTGGTTCAGTCGGCGGCGACGTTGAGAGAAGATTAAAAAAAAAAAAAAAAAAAAAAGGGAAGGCAGGGGTAGTTGGTTGGGTGGGGGAGAACAGAGATGTTCAGGAGCTACTGTTGCGTTGCGTGTGTGTGTCGTGTCTTCCTCCTGCTTCCCGCTCAGCCTCTCGGCTCTGTGCTCCGCTAGGTGGAGTCGCGGCCGGGCACCCGTCCGCCGATCCAGACATCGCTAATGCACAACATTTATCATTGTGGCAGTGGCGGCGCTCGCTTGCTCGCTCGCCACCCGGGCCCTGTTCACTGCCAGCGACAGCTCCTCCTCCTCCTGCGGCTGCTGCTGCTGCTGCTGCTGCTGCTGCTGCTGCTGCTGCTCCCCTCTATAAACCTCATCTCAGCAGGACGTTCTCTTCTCACACTCTCTTGAGAATGAAGACTGGAACTAGTCGTGTGCAAGCACCTGGACGATCGGAGTGTCTTGCACTGACTCCTGAGTCACGTCTTGTGTCTTTTTAACTCGCTGACTGATTCGCACTGACTCTCAACCAAGAGACCAGACCACGTGTGTCAACACTGCGCGACTGCTATGCTAACTGCATTTGGACAAATATGCAAAGTTAATGGAAGCCCCAGCGGGGAAAAGCAACAGCTGCGGTTCCTCGTTTCGACTTGACTCCTCTTTTCTGCTCCCTGCCACTTTTTTAATTTTTTTTTTTAGCAGGAAGCCATTTCAGTCCTCATGAAATCTTGATTTATTCGCGCCGGCTCGGTTGATGGTGGTGGGCAGCTGCTTTCACGCTACCTGCCAGCGCTGAGCACCATGAATTTTCAGAAATCAGAATTATAGTCGTCTTCCGAAGGACAAATCCCATTGCGGCGCGCAAATGCATTTGAAGTTAAGTCGCGTGTGTGTGTGTGTGCGTGCGCGAGCGTGTGCGTTTTGGCGAGTGTGAATTGTTCAATAAACTTATCACAGGCCTCATAAAGAAAGCTGACATTTACAGCAAAGCACAAAGGTCAAGGAGTTGGCCCTGATGCGATCATGATGGAGAGAAGGCGGTTTAACCAGAGGCGCCTCGGAAAAAAAAAATCAAATAGAAAAAGTGGTGCAGAAAAATACAGACGAGCTGGGGGGCAGGGGGGGCTGAAAACAACAGGAAATGAGCAGGAATACATTCAAGAAGATTGGGCAGATGAAAGGACGTGATCCCTCCTTCCCCGCACGTATGAATTCTGCTCCGGCGACTCAGGCTAACAACACACTTGGCCTGGATTTTCTGGTGGAATTCACTTGGTTTGCCGATCACTTAACCTGGTGATTTATGACGCACCCAAGCGGTGGCTAATAGGGCCAGCGTGGACACACAGTCTGATAATGTAGATCTAATTAAAACTCCCAGAGTGGGACGGCGGCGTATGTTTCCGCCGACCCACACACACCGGGCACAACCGTGTCCTCATTAGCACCTACAATGTCACAGGGCCTGGCTAACCGTGCGGGCCCCCAAAGCTGCGGCGGCACAGCGGAACGTGTTGGAAGTCCGCGTGCATCCCGGTGCTTTGAAACTTCCTCGCGAGTCGCGACGCCAGACACAGAATAAATGAAGACAGTAACATAAAGGGAAAGGAGCCATTGGGGCTTTTTGGCTCTTTTGAAAGAGCGCCGGTTCTGTGTTCTGGGAACGAGTGCCGTTGCCAGATTGGCTCCTGAACCTTGCGGGGGCCCTCGTACCTTTTGATGAGGCGCTGAAGCTGTTATGCTGGAGCTGACAGGCTGCCTCCCTTTGGCCAATATCTGTCTTTTTTCTTTTTTTTTAACCTGCATCTCTGTTGTACGACTTTGTCATATCTGGGAGTTTTTTTTTTTCAAGTCTGTGCGCAGGAATGACAGAGGAAGTGAGTAGGTAGGGCAGCGGAGCGATAGAAAGTTTGCGTCACTTGCGTCGTTCCAGCCGAGCGGCCGCCTGATGAACGGCCTCGCTCCGGCCCCCGAAGGTTGATCCCGAACCTGCGGGACGGAGCGATCCTGTCGACGCCGTGTTGGTTAACAACGCTCTGCCCCGCCGCGCCACAACTCACGGTGGGGCCGTAAGAGGCTGGCAGACCCTAATGGAAACGTCATCTCCCAGATAAAGGATGGGCCGCCTCCGATGGGAGGCGGAGTTATGGGAGGTGGATAAAAGAACCTTTTTCCGATTGGAATCCGGAGCCAATTTTAGGGGCGGCGAATGAAGACGGACGCTGTCATAGTCGCTCGCAGCTCCCGGTTTCAGTGCCCCGCCCTCTCCCGACTCGTCCGGGACGGGCCGTAACTCAAGAGGCTCGCGGACGTCGCGTTCAAAGTCTGCCGGCGCTGCTTCCGTTATTGTTCTTTGCGGTTGACACTCTGTGGGATGCTGGGGATGTTTTTCCCATGGATGTCACGCCTATGGAAATTGATGTTAATGTCCTCCGACCCAGGTGCCGCTGCTCACCGGTTGGGGGAGGGGGGGGGGCAAAATTGCCAGTCGGGCCTGAAAAGCGACGATCGCCGAGGGGTCATTTAATTGCGCGAATTGCGTTTCCTCTGCCGCGTGTTCGAAAACCCGAGTGCGGCGGCGGCGGCGGCAGCTCCGTCTCTCAAACACGTTGAACTTGAGAACTGAGGTCGTCGTTTCGCGGGAAAGAAAAAAACAGAGGATATGAAGGCCAAAAACTTTATTCCAGAGAGGCGATCGGATGGACGCTCCGGTCTTTAATCACGACCTGTTTCATTCATCCTTTTGTCGCTATCTCAAGCCGCAGGCGGCCGGATGAGGCGCCGCGTAATCAAGTCAGAATATTCGCCGTCGCTCTCCTTCCCAGCAACAACGGGGCCGATATCCAGCACAAACCGGCGTAATTATTATGGTAATGCGAGCTGTATAAACAAGCATTATGTCCGTTTTTCCAGCTGCCTCGCTCTAATCATATTTATTATTAAACACACCTTGCAAAGGTGGAATGATATATTTGTAGCGCAGCGCTCGTGTTTGCCGAGCGGTTATTCTCCGCAGCCCCCCCCTCAACCACCGCCCCTCCCTTTTGTCAGCCAGACCTTGTTTTTCACCCACATTCAAGCGCCACACAGTGACGTACATTTGCATATTTATTGCCTGAAGCTTTTTTTTTTTCCCTATAAGTGATATTCCCTCAAGTGTGCAATATGGACAAGGGAGCCCAACATGCTTGGTGAATTGAGTTACGAGGTTCTTCATTGTGCCGTCAGTTCGTCCGTTTCATTGCAGAAGTTTTATAAAGGCTGGAGACGGGCGCTGAGTACCGCCTCCCCTCGCTCAGGTGAACGGGAGAGAAAAAAAAAAAAAGGCCGTCAGTCGCCGTGTGAGGAAAAACAACCGCCTCTCAGCTGGCGACGCAACTTTCCAGTGGATTGTGCAATTACAAGTCTCGGCCATCCAACCTGACTTTCTCAGAGATGATACTCACAGAAGTGTCCCTCTCTCCAGAAGAGAGTTGTCATTGAGTTCCCTTTGTATCTGCTATGTTCTGATGTGCGTTTCACATATTTATGGGCTCCGTTTGATAGTTATTATCGTCCTGTCAAGCGGACTGAGGACTTTGTCACGGAGAGAGGAGCGGCGGCGGCGGCGGCGGCGGCGGCGGCGCCTCCAAGCAGCCGTTTAGTGGAGGTGTTCGTCACTTTCAAAGGCTCGCAATGCGCGGCAGCCACAAGAAAAGACAGAACCTAGCCGCTTCTCGACAGCTGCGCGCGTCCCTCCGCCTCTGTAGCCTCGTCTCCCTTTTTACTTTCCTCCGCCGGAACGTAACCGCGCTGCAACCGCTCCCGTCTTCGTTCCTCCGCGCCAAACTGTCGGAAGATTAATCGGGCCGTCTTGGGGTTCTTCCAAATGCGCGCTCTGCTGATGGTGCCCTTCCGTGGGAAGAGGTTGGGCGGGTGGGCGGCAGCCATTATAACATGCTAGCGCTTTGATCTCCTGGGCGGATTTACAAAATTGCACTTTTGCCTCCTTATCTGGGAGGGTGAAGGAGTGGGAACGCACACAGAAACCAAGGTGTTTTTTATCACCGATAAATGTAACACGATTTATATTAGAATATGAAACAAAATCTACATAAACAACAGTCAGTCAGTCAGTCAAATCTTTATTTAACTCGGCAGGGTACCAAGAGCAGTACATACGCCGTTATTTTCAGTAGCGGGGAAGAGAATGGGAAGTAATGTAAAACAGATAAAAACAAGGGACAGAGTTAAAATGATAGACATGATAAGATAGATAGATAAGTACACAGACCAATGAAACAGCACAGTGCAGCAACAGGCTACTGAGGAAAGGGATGACATAACCCACAAGACAAACTGGGGACATCGTCAAAATGGTAGATTGATCACAGGAGCCAACGAAACAACACAACATGAGTGCATTAGAGCACAATGAGCAGTGATGACGTAACAAAATAAACATCTCGTAACGTGCAGGACGGGTATGACCACAATAGAGATGTATCCAGAGAAAGAGAATCAAAGTACATGGAACACGTATGATGACAAACAGTAATATTGACAAAAAAAAAAGGCAGCAGACAATGAGCACAGAAAGAAAGATACAAGCACATGGGACCATGCAGCAGATCCCAGAGCTGCGTCCTGAATCGCACACTTACATTAGCGCGCCGCGTGGCGCACTAATCTTGATTTATTCTCGGGTAATGCCGTCCTTAATCACACCCAGAACTATTGGGCATTAAGTATTTAGCAGCCCTTCAGTGGCAGGCGCGCACCTCGGGCCCGTCGCTCACTCTTTGCGTACCTCTGCAAACTTTGAATGGCTTTCTCGGGGATCCACAGATGAGATGTTTGACTCTGGCGTGCCCTCCACGGCGACAGCATAATGACTAGGATGCAATATACCTGCTGTAGCTGTCATTCCACCAGCCCAGCCGTGCACACACACACACACACACACACACACACACACACACACACACAGTCACACCTTGCTCTGTCAACTCAGGTTAATTAGCAGCGCATAATCACCTGTTGTGACTTATTGTTTTTAATTACACGATATTACCACCTCAACAAATAAGATCAGTGTTTATGGACCAGACGGAGAGGGGGAGGGGCTTGGTGGGGGGGTGCTCGCCCAGCGCGCCGTCACTTCTCCCCCCTCGGAGCCGACGTTGAGGATGAATCAACGTGCGGCCGTGGAAAGAGGGGGAGAATTAAATCCAATTTCCATTACCATGATAAAGTGATCACATCACGGGAGAGAATGCCCCATAGCTAAGCATGGAAATGCAGACGCGTGCGTCGGTGCCCGCTGAGAGTGATGCATTTTTCTGCGCAAATCAAGAGTGCCACACACACACACACACACACACACACACAAGCACAAACACTTACCTCTCTTAACCCCTTCTCATATGCGCACACGCACACACAAACGCATGCCCAAATACACACAGTGACATAAAGAGCCTATTGAGCCATCACGTGGATTAATGCTCGCTAGAGTGGGCTTGGATTCCAGCCATAACGAGGCTTCAGCGCCTCCCTTCCTCTAGGATATCCAGGCTTCATGGCCGCGTTACACCTGGATGCCTCCGCTAATAGAGGCATTTTATTAGTCTTGCATGCAGAGGGCCCCCCGACTCGAATGTCCCGTTTTATTACCGGCATGAACCCGTTTTTAGATTCCCCTGCTCATTCAAACCCCCGCGACCCCTTCGCCAGGGCTTACCTGCACACACACACACACACACACACACACACACACACACACACGTTTTGCTGCATGCTAATGTGTGTTTTGCAGAATGCTAGCAGTGATGGATTCAGCATTCAGCATTCAGGAATGATGCTCTTATTTTGAGCTCTCAAAAAAAGGAATGCGCTCCAACCTTTCAAAGGTCCCGAAATTTCATGCAGTAATTTAAATATGCCGTATTCTATCCACTTCTCAGAGCCAAACTTCAGTAGAGCCACATTGTGTGATTAATCAATAAGTTGCAGGTTGATTGGGAAAATAACCTGTCCCAGAAAAATGTTCTGTCCTTGTAGACTGAAAGTAGTAAAATCACATGAAAACTACTCCCTGATATATTTATTTCCAGAGTCTCTATTGCACCAAAATAAATGGCACATCAATGTGGATCCCGGACCCGAGCAGAAGAATGGCTTTTTCTGGGACAAAGGAAGCTGAGGAAAGTCTCCCGTGTACTTTGTGATAGGAGCGGGCAGCCTTGAAGCGGGTGTTTTCGTGGTGGAGATAGATCATTCCCTAAAAGCTTTTGGCAAAAAAGAAAAAGAAAAAAATGTCTGTTGCTCTGACTAGCGCTGAGGAACAATCCCTGGCTGTGCCGTAAATATCATGGGGGGCAGACGGGGGCTGTTCTGCTAAATGCAATATCTCAGAGAGCAACAATACAGTAATTTATTTGAGGAAAAGGTTCAGGAGGACGGCGCAAGAAAACAGAAAACAGCTTTAGCTCTGCGCGTGGCGTTGCACAGGAACCCAAAAAAACAACACAAGTGGTTGGGAATGGTTACAGCGGGACCAAGCGCACACCATTACACATTGCAATCACGCAATTTTTAAAGCCTACTTACCCTATCAAGGTTTCTGTCAGGACCACTCCAGCCGGGACGCACCCACCCCCCCGACTCTCATCCTCCTCCTCTTCCTCCGCCGTGTGTTTGTGTGTCTGTGTCTGGAACAGCTGGATGAAATGTCTGATGCTCCACTGCCAAATGTCACAAGTAGTCAATCCTTCCCAGGAAATAAATTGGCTCTCTCTTAAGCAGGAAGTGCGCCGACAGGAGCCGCGGCATATGGTGTGAATTGGGCAGCCGCAGACGACACACACACACAACCACCACCCCGCTCGTGTTTAGCTTTTTCTCATCGGGATCCGGACGCCACCTCGATGATAAATGTGTCTTTGTGCAGAGTTCTTTTTAAAGATAAAACAGCTGTTGGCAACTCATGAATCTTTAATGGGGAGCGGAGCATAATCCCCGACACGTTTGGTTTCTCCGGAGGTGCTGCTTCATGTAACTTCTCTGCGACACCTCATGCCCCCCCCCCGGCCCCACCTAAAATTTTATATTTCATTTAGAATGGACACATGGCGGCTAAGTAGGGCAGACAAGCTGCATTTATTTAGCTCCAAGTTGTGTCTGCGACTCGTTGCCAAGCTTTAAAACCTGTAGCAGAGATGAGCAAAATGCCATATTGGGCTTGTTGTTTGAGTTTAAATCATGTTCTCCTCTTTTGAGGTGAACAGTAAGACAACCACTGATGAAGGAGTAATGATGTGGAATGAGACAAACCTACTTTATTTATGTAGCAAATCCAGATCTGCTACTGGTGCATCCAAACGCTGAGCTGGGTGAAAAGTCTGCTAGCTGAGCTAACAGCCAGTGGCCTTACCACATACTTTTGGCATCTAGTACTGAAAGAGCTTGCATTGGATTAGACAGTGACTTAGCAACTTAGCAATACGCATAACTCAGAACAAGTTGGCAATCATTTTCTGATGGTTTTTAAGCAATATTTTTTTTTATTTATCAGTATCGACACTTTATGAACGCTGAGACTTTTGATTCCTTGAGCTATTGACCGTCGCTAACGACCTAATTCCTCACTGACATCTGTAATTTAAGATCTCTTACTTTTTATTCCTGAAACCTGACGTCCGCACAAACACAGCAGCCGCAGTTCCCGTCTTCTCCCTGTGTATCATGTTTGGTATCGTTTTCAGCAGGTTTTTCCGCCGGCCTCGTGGTGCGGTCGCGATGCTGAATAATTTATTGTCACGCGGGCTAAAAACAGCAAAGCGGCAACGCGGCGTGAGCGCCTTTTTCCACTTTCCCGCACGCCGGACACCGCAGACGCCGCCGTCCGTTTCCTCAGCTCTGAAATGTTTCAGATGGACACAAGCCGTAAACCCCCCTCCCACACACACACACACACACTCCCACTTCCTTTAATTCTGTCCTTTAGTGATACACAGCAGGTGAAGCTTCATCCTTCATGTTTCACAGCAAGATGGCTCTCGGTGCCATTACCTTCCTCGTGAGACAGTGGGTAGTTCCCCCCCCCGCTTTTATTTATTTCTTCTTTTCTAAGCCCACGATGCAGACGCGGTTAGTAAGCCCTGCTGAAGTTATCACAGCCGCTTGCTGCCGTTGCTATGCCTCCTCCCTGTTGGGTTCAAGGACGTATGCCGGTTTCATATGATGGGAAAGGCTGTGACCAATGAAATTTGCCTTTCTGGAAGCGCCTTCCGTGGAGCCCTCCCCCGGCTGTGTAAGCCTTGGGAAAGCCAGGAAAAATGCCACTAAAAATAGACTGGATCATCAATCTTGGTAAGGTCAGACGCCTTGTGCCATTGAACGCTAAAATTAACATGTTAGCGCAATTTGAATATTTTTATTGAGTAATTACATATTTCTGATTTCCATCTTTTCAACGAATGCCTCAGTTATTCCATCTTTCTTAAATGCATAAATAGCGGTTTTCATAAAACTAATTAACAGGGTTTTTTTGTAACAGTGCTGCTAGCAATCCTGGTGACTAACTGCTAATTTGCTAATCTTTTTGTATGCTTTTTTTTATTTGTTTGCTATTAATGCTAGAAAAATGGTTATTTCAAGAACCTGCCTGTCTGGTCCCTCGCTGGGTTTATTTTTCACTTGTACCATTATGAACATGCAGAGATTATAGAACGTGCTAATTAGCTTTTTACAGCCAGCCAAGAGGTGTTGATGTTGCGATATAAAGTGCTGCTGCAAAGCGGGGCGTGCCAACTGGAGACGGCCCTGGGCAGACAACCATTATTAATTATTATATTATTATATGGTTGTATACCAGGCCAGTAGGGTGCAGTGTGCCATTGGCAGGGGTGCCGTACTTCTGGGTTACAAGTCGATGAAGCGGAACTATCATTTAGTAAATTATAGTTTAAAGCAATAATTGAAAGGCAGTAAAAATGACTTAGGGTTGCTTTCAAGTGTCATAAGTGACTGTAAAGTGTTGTAGTACCATGATTTGTGGATATCAAATTGGTAAGTCCTCATAAATCCATTCACCTACTATTACCCCTAGTACCCAGCACCTAAGTGCGTCGGCTGCGGCAAGACCACCACGTGTAGCAAGCGTAGTTCATGCTGGACCGGTCCTGTGAAAACTGTTTAGCCAAGTCACAGCTACAATAGCAACCCCAGCTGAGGGCCCCACCCAAATGGAAAGAAAGGTATTCATTAACTGGGCCTTTCCCCGTGTTGAATCTGTATACGTGTGCTTGTGTATCTACGCTCACGAGCGTCCGGGGAATTGAGCGTAAAGGCTGCTGTGCGGCTAGATAGAGAGAAGGGGGAAAAGACTGATGGCGCAGGCAGAGATGTATGCTCGGCTGCAGAAGTTAATAAAATTGAAGCCGCGTTATGATGAATAAGGAAGGGGCCATAAAAGAGAATGTATGTAGTGAATCTCCCTGGCGAGCGACGCTGAACAGCCTGGTGAGCACACCCGGGGGAAGGCATTTTAATCTGCAGCCCTCCCCAACACTTTGCACTGCACTGCACTGGGAAGTGGTCCCACATTCTGCGTGAGCTTTAATAAGGCAGAGAAACCACGAGTGGCGCACAGACAGGGAGAGGAGTTGAAAAGCCCTGTGAAATAGCAGAAATTCAGGCACTCGAAATGATTTTTTTGCAGATGGAAGTAGGTGCTAAGATACAAGGTTACCATGGAACGTGCTTAAATAGCCATATGGGAATGCTAATTACTGCCTTACAAAGGGGTCACTGGATGCACTTGCTGCTGCATGCGTATAACAAAACAAACACTGGAACAATAAAAGAGCTCTCTTTGTTTGATAGTGGGGCCACACTTTGCTCATCACTTGGTGCATGAAGATTAGAGGAGTCTTGACCGCAATAGACCCGGACTGCAACCTGCAGGACCGCACACACACAGACCACACAGACCGTCTCTGCTGCGCAGGTGTCTGAATGCAAAAGAAAAAAATCCCTGGAAAATTAAAAGAAAATCTGGATTGAATATTAAGAGCCTGTCAGGAGTGTGCAAACACGTCCTACCAGTCTTTTGCCTTTGTTTTATTTTAGTTTTTCAGATTACCTTACTCTGTTTCTCAGTTTTCATTATGCGCAGTCACGGCGATGCAAACACTTCCCTTGTGCTGCAGGAGGAATTACTCTTCTCTCTTTTTACTCATTTTTCAAACACTTGATCGCTGCTGCACTTGCATCTTCTCAGTACAAAGGCTTCTCAAGTAGAAATATTATTCTTTTTAAAATTTTGACATTTTTTTTCCCCACCACTGGATCAGCAACAGTCTTTTAACAATAACTGTTCTGACAACTGACTTTTTTCCCTGCTGGATGCAACAGGAGGCTGGTAGCGTTTTCATGGCTGCTGCCAGAAAGCTTCATGAATAATAATGTAAAGCCCAGCTCCCATAAATATAAGCAATATATATGTGTATGAGTGTTCACTGTGGGGCCTCTTTGTATTTATGTCATGTCCATTTGTTCCGTATGTAAGATTTTCATCACTTTAAAGTAGCCCTCTGCCCCAGCTCCAGATTTATTTCCTACTGTTCCTATTGACACATTTCCACATATTTCTACAGTTAAGTTGAAGTTAAGAATCATTCCCAGTATTTCTACTTTTTGCTTTCTCTGTGTCCAATTGCCTTCCTTGGGTCTTTGTTTGATGAAGACGGTTGAGTGGCAGCACAGGCTTCTTGTACATATATGCTCTCAGCGTCTTTTAGGTCCATGTGTGTCGTAATGCCAACCCGTCAGTGGAGAATATGTACTGCTTTGTGTGTGTCCTTGTATTTGAAAGGAAGAGAAACACAGTAATGCCTATGTACAACAACAAAAATAATATAATGTATTATATTGGGTGTCTGGCAGGTTTAAATCAAGACAATGAGTCAACTCCGGAAAATCAGTGTGAAAGCAGATGGTTACGTGCGACTCTTGTTCATTTTCTTTATTGTAAACAGTGATCCTAGTGGCTCAGGCTCGATTCTCGCATCACAACAATTTCATTCACTTAAAATTGTCTTTTTTCGTTTCATAACACTTTCTCAACACGACGCTGCTCCCGTGAGAGGTCAGAACGTCTGATTAGCGTTTGTTTAGAAATACACCCCTCCCCACATGGCAATAGGCATTTCTCTGGGCTACCTGTCTTCAGTTTGTGTGTCCTCTCGGCCCATGTACGTGAATGACAATTTGTCTGACCCGTTTCCTGCAAACCACTGAGGTCGGCAAAAAAAAATTAAAAAAAAAGATGAGAAGAATGGCCTGGGTCTCGTCGGGCCTCGCTCGTGGCAGCTGTTCATTTTTCGCCTGACTTGCTTTCCCGGAGAAGCCGGTTACCTTGCTGATGATAAATGCCTCCGTACGCCCGGCCATGTCACGACTCCGAAGCAGACTTAAAAACCCTGACAGCCCGGGCGAGGCTCGGCCCACCTCCGGCCCGCCAAGACCTCGGAGCCTCGCAACCTCAGCCTGTCCTTCAGCGCGACAAATCAATGGCAGCCGCTTTTATTTTCGTCCGTGCACAGCCAGCCAGCCAGCCAGCCAGCCTTCCGCTCTGGCTGCCTAAGCAAAAGAAGCTCCTTAGCGGTGACGGGAGGTAACGCTCACGCGGCCTGACGGGTGAGACCTGCGTGACAGCGCAACGGCTGAGGGATCATCGCGCAGGCAACATTTGGCGGCGGATGCAGGCGTCTGCGGCCGGGAGATAGTAATGGGCTGCGATGGGGGAGCTATTGGGATGACTGCTGATGGCTATCTGCCTGTAGACAAACAGGCATGTGGACAGGCGCGAGGTAATCCCTAATGGAGAGATGAGGCCGACCTCATACCTTCAGATCCCAACCCCCCCACCCGCAGGTCGGCCTCCCGCCGCTTGCCATAATAACCCGGGTTCCTCTTCTCTTCAGCCCCCCACACACACACACACACACCCACCTTCTGTCTCTCCCCGTAATCGAGTTTTTCATCTTTCCGAGCTTCACTTTGAACCGCTCTGTCTTTCTTTCTTTTTTTTTTTTTTTTTTCCCGCCTCCCCCCGCAAATCGCTCTGGGTTCTCTCCACCCCACTTCTTCTGCTTCTCCTCCCCCTTCGTCGCTCAGTGCGAGCCAGCCACTGGGCCACGAGATTAATGATGTTCCAAAAGCTTTGGCCATGTTTGGTTTTCTATTATCAAAGCTGAACCGCTTCAGCCTCCTGGTATTTATTATTTATTTATTTACCCACCCCCATCCCCCTTTTGGATTCAGCCAAAGATGGGAGTTGAGATTGCCCTGATGTCTTTTAGAATAGCGATGGTCCGAAAAAAACAAAACGCCTAGCTGCCCATATTGCTGTGAAGAAATCAGCACATTTTTCATTTATAGATTTTATTTTCAGATGTATAAATGTAATAATTTTTCCTTCGTCATGATTTAAATGTAAATCAGTTGACATCAATACTGTATGTGCTGCTCTGCCTCAAAGTCACATTATACAACTGTATACTATAGAACCCTGCGATGGCTTGGGTGTATTGCATTGCATTGTATTGATGGGAAAGGAGGAAAAATCACATTTACACAGTTTTGGTTGCGTTAGAGAATGCAAAAACTAAAATAACCTGCGCCGTGTTTGGCAAACGGCTTCGAGGAATGTTGCCATTTTATTTTTATGTCACTTCACATCTTCTTCACTCAGTTGTTCAACACATTTTGTTTTTATGTGCTGACACTTATTTGGAAGGAGTCTGCTAGCTTTTTGTTCATCCATTCTTGGCGTCAAGGCAGTTTGTCTGCCATTACTTATTGCAAGTGATGTCCCAACCAAGAGTGTTTAATCAGCGGTGGGAACAAACATTTCATGTAACATTCTATCCACTCAGTGACGATCCTTGACCTTGTGTTCTGCTGCTGTTCTGCATTCTTGTCAATGTTGAAACCAGTCTGATGTTTTTCTGAGTTGTTCTCCGCACAACTGCAGACTTCCCCAAAAAAAACAGCCGAGCCTGACAAAGTTTGTGTAGGTGTGTGTTTCTACTTGAGGAAGAGTGCGTCACACACCTCCCCACTCTCTGTTTTGATACCTTCAAGGTAAATGAGATTGACGAGGAAAGGATAAGACACATGGCAAATGAGATTGAGCGAGGAGGAGGAGGAGGGGAGGCGGGAGGTGGCGGTGGGGGGGAGGGGGAGTGAGTAGGAGGCAAAAAATTAGGGAAAAACAAATCGAGGAGTGCAGGAAATAGGACAGAGTGAAAGTCGTCGCTTGGCGATAGAGCGGCGCGGGAGGAAAAGTGTAAGAGCCTCGGGCTGGGAGGCACCAGCCCAAGTATCATAGTCAATTAACGTCCTGGCCCAGCACTAATTCTAAGTCTATTTCAGACCATTAATTATGTGCTGCATCAGTTCTAGTTCACTTGGCCTGACACAAGTCTTCAGCACATTGCCGCGGCCCCTACGGATCGTGTATTACTGGGGAAATAGCTTCAGCTTGCATATTCATGCTGCAAATTGTCGGGGATAGACTCCTCTAATGATTTTTTTAGACACTTAAATAACCCACAGGTTTTTGTTTTTTTTTCCCAGAAGTTCTTAACACTGCAGTTTCTGGGCCTCATTGTATCTCGTGTCGCTCTTTTTGCCGGCCTGAGTTGTTGCTCCCTCATGTCTGGACATGTAGAGAAAGTGCCCTACATGTAGAAATGAGCTGAAACGTGGGACCAAAACTCAATCGGGGCCAATTGCCTTTAATTCCACATCCCAACCTCAACTCGAGGAGAGGCCAAATGAAAAAAGTTTGATTTTCTCTCTCTCTCTCGCTCTTTCTCTCTCAGGTTTGAAGGTTTTCTGCGGCACACCTGACTGCCCTGTTCCAATTTCACCACAAGCATGAGCGGCTCCTTTATGTGCCATGACCAGCAGTCTGAGAAAATAAATAAATAAATAAGGGGACCGTGCAGTAAATGAAAAAGCTGGAGGAGTCTTAAAAAATAGCTGGGGCTAGACTGTCTAGTTTGGAAATCTGGGTCATAACAGAGAAAATCAATTACAACATGGAGAGAGAGAGGGAGGGGGGAAAAAACCACTGGCAAACAAAGCCATCGGCGAGGTCACTTTGTCTCATTAGAGGGAGGCTAAATTATCTAAAACTAAATGAATCCCGCACTTTCCTCCCATCAATTTCTTGTTGATTCAACATGAGAGCGTGCTTAAATCAATTTCCTCTCATTAGAGCAAATGCAATTGGCTTCCTCATAGTGCCACAATTAAAATGTGTCAATACCCCAGCTAGTTAACCGCTCAGTCGCTCGGCCGACACGGTGCGGAGTAACAAAGTTCAGTCCGTCTAATGACAGCCAATCGATGGATATCAAATGACCAAGGTGGAGGCGGTGAAGATAAATGAGGCAGCAAGACTTTGGATTTCAGCCCCTCAAGCTTCACTGTGTTCCAGAGCAACAAAGCGGCGATGATTCTTGAGTCGCCCTCCAAACTGTTCCGAGCTACACAAGTCTTTTTTTCACTTGGGACAGTGCCACCAGTGCTCAGAAATGACACGATAACCGAGTCCACTCCAGCCAAAACTATGTAATCTTTTGAACTTCCTGTTTAGCACTGTTCTATGCGAACTAAGCAGGCTCATTCGATTCATTGAAACTGTCAACTGTCAGTGTGGTTCTTTTCTGATGCTCTGAAGGAGGCACTCAGCGAACTGGTATCAATATAAAGTCACCGTCCAGTTTATTAAAGACACCTGGCTGGTGCAGAGTGCCTATTTTCTCCTGGAGGTGGTGGCGCCAGTGTGACAATTGCAGTAGATCGGCAGTTTGCCAAACGCTCTGCCCAGCAGCTCGTCTGACACCAACAACCATGTTCACTTCCCTGCAATCCACTTTCTTCCCCATTCTGCTACTCTGAACGTCAGCACGTCGTTTCCACCTTGTGACTCGCATTGACTTGCTGCTGGTAGCTGGGCCTGCACTTGTTGTGTGCAAAGTCCTGCATCAGGGACATTGATTGCATTTGGAATTAGTTCATATTTCCCAGTTGCTGTTGTAGTTATGAACAGATTAACTTGGATGTGCGGATATCGCTGAGTGACTTATTGTTTTATTCCAACCGCCGGCAACTGTGGGATCCGGGCTAGCATAGCCTGCGTCAATCTCAAGTGGATGTGTGTCAGCGTAATGACTCAGTTATTTGTCCGTCACTACAAAAACACAAAAGCTGATTCATTCCTGGCGCAAAGCTCCCTCTTTTTTCTCCGCCTCCGGCTAAACCCGTGTGTCCACAACCGCGCCGTGAATACGGGAAATGCGGAGCGAAGGGAGGCGGAGACGAGACTGCGTCGACTCCCGGCGAGCCTGAATGTGATGAAAGTGCGCGCTCATCGCCGCCGCCGCCGCCCGCGACGACAAACACTCAGATATCTGTCACTTGCCGTCTACTTGTCATCACTTTCAAGAGGGGCCTGTCAGAGCCGCCGTCAGCGTGTCCATCTGCATCTTTTTTTTTCGCCCCACATCATTTATCCCCAAGCAGGTGTCTCTGACTGCGCTCACAATAAATGACAAGTGGGAATAATTGGACACAAATGCTGAAACGGAGTGGGTTGCAATGACTCATTTCCCTTCTTTTCCTCTGTGATTGGATTGGAGGAGGGTGGTGGGGAGTACGGTAGTTGGGGGGGGAACAAAAAAATTAACACACAGTTGTTGCGTCTGTGCGTTGATCCTCATTATAAATCACCGCGGACGGTGATTGCGGCAGATTGATTTTGCGCAGCGTTTTGGCATGAGTGACAGGCAGCCGTCAAAGCAAGTCAAGGAAAATGTATCTGAAGTGACGAGCGGTAGTCAGCTGACCTGATGCTGGCTGGCCACACTGGTCACCTCTCAGCACGGGTGGTGTGCTTTTTTTTTCTTTGACACAATAATGTAACGCTGGCATTGGAACGAGTGAATAGCGGTGCACAGTTGCCCATGGCTGCTTACTTGCAGAGGAAACAGCTCTTCTTTTTTTTAAATCATAAGAAATAAGTTGTGTTTTTTATTGTAGGCATCCGGTGATTGGACCCTGTCATTAACTTTTGCGAGATCTCCATCTAATAAAATACCATTTCTGGTCTTGAGTGATCATTCAGCCGCATGCTGAACGAACACAAATCCCACCAAAACGTGCTTCTCCCTCATTCCTCCGACCGCAGCGAGCCGTCATAAGAAATAATCCACCCTGCTGGATTCCACCTCAGAGACACTCTGTCATTTGGAATCAAAAATAGCCGCCAGACCCTGTGATAAAGACAATCATCCCATCTCTCTTTTCGGCGGCGGAGGCTCTGTGTTCGGCGTCAGCCCTCCCTTGTGGTTCTCTGCCGTACAGTGAGGAGTCCCACGCTGCAGTCCTGCGGGCACTTTGAGGACTGTCTGAGAGAAACTGGACCCCCAAAAAAAACCAAACACACACACACACACACAAACACGCACAATTATTCGCTAAATATCCCATTTGCTGGAGAAACCACACATTTTTTTGGTTGCTGCCTGTGTTATCTTCTCCGTTCATGGTGAATTCTGTTATTATGTGTGAAGTGGGACAGCCCCGCCTGCCCATCTGAGAGGCTTTTTATTTATTTTTTTGCTGTTCATAGGCTTTTGTTGCACGCAAGTAGTCTGTTTGAAGGCACCGGGAAGCACTTCAGAAGTCGCTTTTTTAGCTCACATGGCGATCTTGTGGCCTTGCAAGTGGTTCTCTCAAAACACTATTATTTTAAAACACATTTTTCTTTTCTTGTTTAATTCTTTTTTTTTTGGTCGAGAACCACCCTGGTTCCTGGTCTCAGATTTGATTAGTGAGAAAGGGGTTAGCTCTCACCCTCTCACCTATTTGGGGTGCCAGTTGCAGGCGAACTCGGACCTCTGCGCCACTACAGCGGGTACCACTTCCCCTCTCCCCTCTCCCTCCTGTACGACGGCTGAACCCCACTCCATCTGTCGGCATTGTGCAAGACGAAAATGGGGCCCAGGAGGAGCCTGCTACAACAGGGTGTGGAATTACATTTCTAAAATATTTTGAAAGCAACAATAGTCTCCTGGCGTCCCGGAGTATCTAGGACAAGGTTCTACCCTGCGAGATTTAAGCGAGGCTTGTCATATCTTTAACACCCCTTGTTCCACATCTTGAAGTGTGCGCCGCTTCAGAGTGGGGAATTGGAAAGCCAGTTTGAGCCGTGTTAACATTAAAAAAGACGGGCAAGTCAGCCGAAATGAATAAGTGAGAGGGCACGGAGAGACTCTTTTTGTCGGCGGTGGCGGAATCAAAGGGGAGCAGGCTGGATGGAAGATGGAGTCGGCGGGTGGTGGTGGGGGCCGGGGAGCGGGGAAATGACGCAATAACGCACGGAGCTGATGGGAATAATGTTGGAGAAGTTAAAAAAAGCCATCCATGAAATTGCTTGTTGCTTCCTTTAAAACCTTTTGATTGATGGTGGCAATTTTGGAGCGTGGCAGCAGTTTTGCAGAGGAAGAAACAGGTACGCCGGGATTCTAGCACGGAAAGAAAGAAATAGAGGGGTAAAAAAAAAAATACCACCCGAAACACTTCAGCACAGTTTAATAGTAGCCGCTGGCAATTACAGACGCTCCTGCATTAATCACCCTGTGTTATCTGAGCTCACATTTGCAAGTAGTGTCTGAGTTGCCAGCGTCCAGTGAATTGTGGCTGGCTGCCGGTGCCAAATGTATACTTTCTTTGCCAATTATCGGTGTTGTTCAGTTGACCTGTTATTTTTAGTTCAGCTCAGTCGGAATTTTAACAGACTCTGGACTTCCCGAGGAGCCTAAAGTATATACGTTGATATATTGCTTCGCAAATGTGCTCAGTTAGCAAGGAACTTGAAGCTTGTGACATGCGATTTGCAAAGACACAGGTGAGGCGTAATCATTTGCGTTCTATTTATTTATGCGTTCATTCTTTCATTTACATTTTCATTGAGAGAAATTTGAAATTGCGGGCGTCCCCTGCTAAATAGCAAAAAAAGAGAGTTTATCCAAACCACGTTGACGCTGTGTTACTGTGTTGATGAGGTGAAGCGCGTCTCATCTTTTTACTAGATTAACAAACCTGTCACATAATTACACGACAGGCCCGTCGGGTGGGCTGATCTCAGAAGAACGGGGGGATATTGCATATTTATGAGACAAGATGTTTTTATTATAAGACACCTCAGCTCAGAGAAAACCCACCAAATAATGAAGCCTTTCCCACAAGTCACCCTGTCTGACTGACACCACGTCATTACTTTATGATCCGCGTCGGAACATAAGATATTCCACAATATGCCACATTTCTTCTCGGATCTAAAGTTAACTCGAATAAGAATTATAAATATGTAAAAGATAGAAGAAGAATAGTTTGCCATGTATCGATATTAGTGTGGAAGAGTCATTTTGCGGACAAAATCGATCACCGCTGGTCATGAGCACTAAAAGTACTGAGTGCATTACATATGGCAATTGCTTCTTTAGGAAAATTTAATCAAAGAAATTAGTCATAAAAATAAAATAATAAATAAATAATGATTCTCAGTGGTTCTTGCTGTGCTTTGAGAATTTATATAAGAAATTAGCATTAAAAATACATCATAAAGGGTGTCCTATGGATGGCTGCTTTTAGCACTTCCTTAGTGTATGAATGGTGTGCTCTGCAACAGTTCATGTATTATATATTCAAGAGCAAGTCAGTTATACCACAAAATAAATGTACTCTATGTTCTTACTACAAAAAAAAGCATTCCACACTTTATACCCCGAGCATATGTTATATGCAACCTGGCACGCTGCAACCTTTCCTGAATCCCTTGGATTTGTCTCATCTGGTGAAGAGCCTTTACGAAGCATTGGAAAGAGGAGAGAAAACTTGCTCTTTTTTTTAAGCAGACCGATCAACATTTGTTGTTTCTCTGCCACAACATTTGCCATGCGTCACTGAGCCTAGCCGCTCTGCGCTAGCATGTCGAACAGCACGCTGGCCAGAGCAGGAGCCATGTGGGAGCCAGGAAAATCCCCCGGTGGCATTTTATGTTGATGTTTTATGTTATAGTGAAAATGCCACCGAGTGCTCATAAAACTTCTGCTACGGCTGTATTCACACCACTCTCTATAATAACAACCGAGGTTAACCGCTTATATTTGCTTGTTCCTTAGTAAAGTAAGATTTAAGAGTGTGCCGCACACTCAGTGTTTTTTATATATACTCGGCTGAAACAATTTAAAGGAAGCCTCCAGAGCATAACTATAACTTTATAAGGAGATGTCTGCGGACTTCTCACCAAATGTAGCGTTAAATCAAAGTCTAAACAGCATTCCTGAATGTACATCTGAATATAATATACAGTTTTTTTTTGCTTATATTTTTGCTAAACTTCGATGCAGCCTTTAGTGATCTCAGTTGGTTAAACACGTAGGTGATATAGGCAATATATTAAAATGTTGATTTTCTCAGTTTCTCCTTTAGTTTTTCCTTCCTACTTTCGTTCTGTTTTTTCTGGAAAAAGATGGACGATTGAATTTCATACTCTCTCACCCATAATATCATTTCTGGCTTTAGGTTTGTAAAATATGTGTGTGACTTAGACTCTCTGACTAGATTGCTAATCTGTAAAGTAACACTGGGCTTCAACAACGTACACTTTTTATATATTGACTATCTTGTTCTGTGTGCAGACTGATGGACTATAACGTAGGTGAGTGCCCCCTTGTGGCGAGGCATATTAATGACATTCCGATACACAAGTGAAGTTTCTCCATTCATTTTCTCCTAAGCTGATTGCCTGTTCTTGCTCAAACCTTGATTATGTTTGATCTTGCGTAGCTAATAAAGCACTGCTGCGCCAAAGAAACGAGCCCGTAGTCTGTATAGTCGATGGTCTGGGGGCAGGGGAGGGACACGGATGAAGGTCAACGCACCCTGATGGGCTCCAGCTGTCACTGCCGGACCAGACGGGAAAATCACCTGAAACCTGAATTGATTTCTTTGAGCGAGCGGGAAAGAAAATTTCTAATATCTGTTGACCTCTCTTGATGGAATGTGTCGCGGCTGGGCCGAAGATGGAAGAGGAGAGCAGCGCACGCGGACGGACAGACGTCATTTTAGAGTTTCAAGCTGGCGGCGGTGCTTGTGAGCTGCTTTGAAGATGCGTCTGTATTTTTTGACATCTTCACAACGTGGCGGCAGTCGATGTCTGGCGCTGGCATAGCTTAATGCCTTTCTTATTAGCTCCCCCTTTGTCGATAAGGCATCCCAGTGCCTCCCTGTAGCTCCCAGCTGCCGCCGCAGTCCTCCTTCAAACGACTGCAGCGGCTGGTCTGATGATTTATTAACTCGAGGCGTTTGATGAAGCTCTCCTGCAGAAAGCCACTTGATGGAGTCTGCTCGCAATGAAAACAATTTTCAAGCCAACTTCACAGATAATTAGGCACTTTCGCCGGCGGTTCTGATTCCGAAATAAGCCGAGCTCCCGGCAAACACGCTTTATGCCTCACCACAACTGAGTTTGCTCCTAGGAAATGAGCGAAAGTGGAGGGACGGAAAGCTTTGTTCCATATTTACAGAAGGTTTGAAATTGAGAAGCTCTTTTGCGAGTCAACTTATTATCCTTCCAAGGCTGATTTATCCCTGTGCTACGTGTTGAGCTCTACACCGCATAGGCTGCACGCATTTTCAGAAACATTTTTTTTCTTCTGTGAACTGGAGGCCATCTGGCAGTCTTAATAAGGAGAAGGCAAAGAGCCATACCAACGTTTGTATTTTTGAACTCCCTCTGTCAGCCGCTTATTCATCTGCTGCATGTCGGTATTCTGGACCTGGAGCAGCTGAGCCAAGCCAGTCAACATGTCTGAGAGGCGTCGTTACATTCCTGGAGAGACGCACATCGAGCTTAACTCAAACTAAGTTTCTTCAAGATTTTTTTTTTTTCAATTATTATGATCTACCTGTTTACACCCGATCTGAGTCATGAAAATCACGTGCCGCAAGCTTAAAGGATCAGTGTGCAAAGTGTCACTCGATTTATGATTTTTATATTGGTAATAGCTAAACATACTGCCCATAAATACATTACTAAAAGTGTGTGCTCGCTGTTAAATAAAAGTAAAAGTGCTTTTCCTACTCTTAGGACGATTCTCATATATATATATATATATATATATATATATATATATATATATATATATATATATATATATATATATATACGTATATATATATATATATATATATATATATATATATATATATATATATATATATATATACATATATATATATACACACATATATATATATATATATATATATATATATATATATATATATATATATATATATATATATATATATATATATATATATATATATATATATATATATATATATATATACACATATATATATATATATATATATAAATATTTTAAGAAAGACCGGTATTTAAGTAAGCCCTCCTGACAGTGGCCTAAGTACGAAACACGCTGTCATGCAGGCTTCCTTAAATACCAGGCTGCCATAAAAATTTGACTCACTGGACCTTTAAACAATAAAGGAGAAAATGTTGTGGGTTCCCTGTTGCTTGCGGATAACCGGACGACGACAACATTAGCCGCTTTGCTAACCAGCGGCGACAGCAGCGACACGACAGGCTCAGTTCCCACTGAATGTGCGCGTTAAAAGTCATCTTTTTTGTCACCGGCACTCCTTCATCCGTCTGCCTTTTTTCTCCCCCCTGATCGAAAAGTGTTATGACAGCGACTTTCTGCTCGGCGTCAGCCCCCATTTGTTTACGTCGTGCGCCCCGCAAGATCGGCGGCGCGAGATAACGAGAGGTGGTGAGTCGCTTCCTTTGGCACACGGCACTGAAAGAGACACCCTGCCGCGCGCAGCATTCTTCTGTAGTTGAGCTTTTATGTGTAAGTAGAAAGGTTTGTTGTTGTTGTTGTTTTTTACTTTTGTGTGTGAGTCAAGCACATTTGAAATAAAAACCCAACAGACTGAGCAAAGTTTAAATGGGGACCTTACTTTTTCCATTACTGTGGTGTGAGCTGAGGTATTACATCTGGCCAGAGGTGTTGGTGCATCCAGGTGCGACTTGCAACCAGGTGCTGTGTTTCCACACGTTTCCTTTTTTTTTTCCTGCACCTCCCCCCCGCCGCCCCGTGATTTTGAGGTTGACTTTGAAATCCAAAAAACTGCATTGACTAAGAGGCCAAACGAGGAAGAAGCTGACATTCTGAATTTCCGCGCAGGAAGTGGCAGAGCTCCAGGAGTAAACAGTGCAACAAAAAAAATATATTTATACAATACAACGATCAATGACTCGTGGAATTAATAATTCATTGGTTAAAAAGTGCAAAGTGTCAACTGCCGGCTAATCGACGCCGAGATGTCGTTGGAAGCACAAAATGAGTGTTGTTGCTCACTTGTTTACACTCACGCCAAGTGTGCGTCCGTTTGCGTCGGCACTCGCACTCCCATCAACGTAACTGCGCGGGTCTGCGTGTCTGTGGAAGACAGAGTGCTCGGTTTATTAGCTGTATTCCTAAATATTTGCTCTTGTGATTTATTCTGCTGGGGTCTGACGTTTATCTTTGTTTTTTGCGCTTTTTTTGTTTTTTTGTGGTTCAGCTATTTTACACACTGCCAGCCTCTTTGCTGGTGATAAATGGAGTTTTGACTCTTTACGTTTATTATTGTGCAGCTCAGCATTGAACGGAATCCACACTGACAATGCAGCGGGTTTGTCACAGCCCATATCCCCTTTATACTGAGCGCTATAATGGGGTGTTAATGTGTCGTATGGAATGTCTCGGAGGCTAAGCATTTTATGTTCCACACCTGAGTGGTGCGTTAGCGCTGCCGCGGGGGTTCGTTATGACAACAACTCGTGATTGCGCGTTTACATATTCCCGCGCGAGGAAGAATCGCGGCAGTTTTTTTATTGTTATTGTTGTTGTTTGGCAGTAATAGTAGTAAGACCCAGATAGGCCTTCTATCGTGAACATAATTTCATTAACTAAGCTTTACCCAAAAAATGGAGTGTGGGAGGGGCGGACATAACGGCTGTCTGGGGTAATTAAAAGATAAGGTGAGCGCTACGGGTTGCTTGCTGCGGCTACGTCAAGACGTGCGGTTTCTTGCGGCAGCGGGAGTAAATTATATTCCTTCAGCACGCGGAGGTGCGCTGCCACCTGCCAGCCGAGCCCGAGCTGACATGTGCCACATGGTGGGGACGGAACGTGACCCGTCAACAATGGCTGGCCACACCGGTGACTCCTAAACAAGTGGGATATTACGACTGCAGAGACTGGAAAGGAGCTCCTTGACCAAAAAAAAAGAAGAAAGAAACACCTTCTGAAATACTACTTCTCACTTCCAGACTCCCTCTACGTTTTCGCTTCTGTTGGAAGTGGTGGTGGTGGTGGAGGTGCGAGGGGGAGGCACACACTCCGAGCACCCAGACGAGTTCCTCTCCATCGTCGCCTCTCTGGTACTTGGACCGGCTTGACCCTGCCGAAGTATAGCTTTTGAACAGCCGCTGCCCTAATTTAGATTTTTAGCGCAAACGGGGTGATAGTGAATATGTCGGTGGGAGGATGCTGAGGTTGGAACTGCCAGGTAGGAGGCCTAGAAGAAGTCAGAGGAGATGTGTGGATGTTGGTTGCTGTGAGAGAAGATGATTCAGATGAATCATAGTGGAGCTGAAGGCTATAGTCCAGAAAAGTGCAGAAACGTTAGCAACTAATATGATAACTTTACTACTATTGCTGTGTAATATTGTGCTGACAAGGACTCAAACATCCCTGTTTTAATTGTGTCCCATTAAGTGCCCCAGTTTTGGTGGCGCATGTCAACAATAGCACAAGATTCTGATACCTGAAAAAAAAAAATAATAACACGTGGGTAACAGCTGTATGCAGCAACAAAAGCGTTTTACTGGTGGCAAGAGCATAAAATTTTGCTCATAAAATTGCCAAAAATCTATGCCAAGTTTTGACTGCAGAAAACATTGAAACAGTGGCTTGTTGGACTCATGTGCGGCGCCATGCTGGCAGTCGGCCTCAAATGTGCGTCATTTGGTTGAGAGAAAGCAGCATGGCTTCCAAAATGATCCAAGCCAAGGTGCACATCCATTATGCCAAAGTCCCTGTGATTGCAGTTTTTTATTTGCAAAATCCATACAGTTTTGTTGACGTGACGTATGAAAAAAAAAGAAAAAAGCGCGAGAGAGACCAACCAGGGAGAGATGGAGAAGATAACTGGGCCAGTTAGGGGCTGTTTTTGAAGTCTTTACAGCGAGTCAGGCAAGGATCTCCACGCTGGTGTGATGGGTGCAGATGGAGAGTTTTTACGAGACACCGACTCCCTGCGAAGTGCCGCAGTTATCCTCCAACCCAAGCTGCCAGGGTTGGATGAGAGGCGGCGGCGGCGGCGGTGGGCGGTGGCGTTGGCGGGGGGCAGAAAAGCAAAACAAGCAGATTAGAGGAGGATGGCGGATCAACTTCATCAGTTAATTAAACTCCATCGCAGCTTGATGAGCAATTAATCAAGGCAGCGTGCAGAGGTGCCAGTCAGGCTCCGCCGGCCTCGCCGGCTGTGGCCACGCATGCTACAGTATGATCCCCCCCGGAGGAACCGAGGTCCCAGTCCTGTTGGCGGTGTGGGGGTGGTGGGATGGGCACTTACCAATTGAGCGGGCCTAAAATTGCTCGGTTTATATAAGCAGCTATCAATCACTGTCTAACGTAAGCCTCGCGCCCTATTAGGGTTTTCAGGATTAGGTTCCTCCCAGCGCTGGTCCGACCTCGGAAACTACTCGACTAAGCAGATGGATTTTCAAGAAATGTCATGGATTATTATTATTACACGTATATATATATATAATATATTTACAATAAAATAAAAAAATATCAAAAATCAGTGTTTAAGTCCAGTGCAGTCCCCGGCTGAGAGATTGAGGCAATAGCAGTGGAAGCTAATCACATTAATACGGAGGAGACAGGCTCCCCGAGCATGTCAGAAACTTTAAATACTCCCCAGCGTGAAGATTCGCCTCTAATCTTTCAATCTAACTGCCTCCATCTGATGCTTTGGGTTTGTTCTTTTTTTCATACCCGCTGTCCTTTGTCTCGCTCCCTCTCTCCTTACCCTCCCTCTCTCTCTCTTCCGCCGCTCCCTCCTTTCGGCAGCAGCCTTCTTTTTATGCTATGGAAATTTGAGTTGGCAGTTTGCGACTAAATGCGGTATATTTATTAACGAGACCGTGGGGAACATTAAAAGTCAATTGAAAGAGGCTATTAAAAGCGGGATTTTAATTGGGTTGCTTCCTCCGCCAGGCCGTTTTCCTCCTCTCTGCCCCCGCTCTGTGTTCTCTCTGTCTATTTATCAAGGTAATAGAACTTGAAAAAAAAGTTTTGAATAATTGTGTAAAGTATGTCTTCCTTTATTCTTTTTTTATTATTTATTTTTTTATGGGTCTCTTTTTACGGCCTCGTAAGTTGATTTTATGCTCCGAGCGGAGAAACTTTGCTTGGAAATCCTCTTTGGCCTGAAGTCTGACGGTTGCGGATGCTCGCGGCGTTTAGCTCTCTGCCGTGTCGCCTTGTTGAGAGGTTTCAAGGGGGACAAATCTCTTAGAATGACAGATTACAACCAACACTGGGTTTTTACTACAACGCCGGCGTCTGCAGATCATCCTCTTTCCTCCCTTTTTTTTGCTCATTCAGCTCAGGGAAAAAAAAAAAAAAACCTGACCCGCGTTGCAGTCGTCTCGCCCTGGCCAGTCGCTTTTTTTTTTCCCCGCCCGCTGAGGATGTTGGGCAAATTGCATTTGAACCGGAGTTCCGATGCATCACGTTATATAATCTGTTGAAATTACGTTACGAGGCCGAACGGTCGCCCTAGTTTCGGGTAACGTGGCGTGGCACTTAACAAATGGTTTTAATTGAGCTCTAGCTTCTGGCTCTTGAGACGCGCTTGACTCACATAGCACTTCCAGGAAACCAGGGTGTGAGTGTGTGTGAGTGCGTGTGCGTGTGCGTGTGCGTGTGCGTGTGCGTGTGCGTGTGCGTGCGTGCGTGCGTGCGTCCACATGTGTGCCTATGGAAGAGCCGTCGATGTAGAAACGGAGGGTATGGCTGTGCTGACTGGATAATAGCATGCGGGGTGCTGTGCTGCTGCAACAACCAGATGCTCCTTCTGACTGCGGCCCATAAGTGTGGCGGCTGTGGGGGTGTTCGAGGGAGGAGCCGGTCCGAGTGTCGGAGCAGATAGCCATCGCGTGTTTCTGAGGAGGGTGGAGGAGGTTTCGGACCTCTTTTTGAGCCACTTCCCATTTTGTGCGTCTGCCTCTCTCTTCATTGTGACGCCACCTTCTCGACGCAGCCTAGCGATTCAAGCCTTTACAAGCAGTTCCCGCTCAGTCGCACTTTGAAACAGCTTCGCAGGTTTCGTGGCGATGAGAAGGCCGTGTCGACAGTAGAATGTGAATGGCACGAGAATGCTTTTGATAAAATCTGCGCCTTTGTGTGCGTGTGCATGTGTTTGCAGCATCATAAAGAACCAGATGGAGGCATCGAATCCCGGGCAGGCAAGGGGCAGAGACGACTAAAGCTTGAAAAACAAACGTTCTCCCATTTAAATACAGTGAATGTTAAGGGTTGAATGATTAAAAGAAGAAGAAAAAGCTGTTTCCCTCGAGCTCATGTACGCGATTTGTTGCATGCTGCTAGCAATTAAAGGCAGAGATCTACAGGGTAATTGCCTTCGGGTCAAACCAGCAGGTGTTGCTGTGCGTTGCTCGCGGATTCCCATGTACGCGCAGCGAGTCGGTGATTGATTAGAAAAATTCTTCCCGGCGAGCCGTAATGTGTTGTTTTGCTACGGGGCGCCAAGTTTGTACCACGGGGCCGTGGCAACGGCACCTGTGAAGAAAACACACACTCGTTAGGAACTCTGTGTGCTCTGCTTTTATGGCGATTGTGTGTTTTACGGGTGATAAATTAATAAAGGAAAGACAAGAGAGACAAGACAAAAAAATGAGACCAGTGTGCAGCATGCTGGGTCCTAAACTTGAGATGTAGCAGTGCCTTCATCAGTTAGTGTCGAGCAGATTGGCACTCAAGTATTGATACTGAGATTCTCATTTTAAAGGTCGAGTGTGTAATATTTGACTTGATTTATGGTTTTTATATTGGTAAAAGCTTATTATGCAGCCCATACATGCATTAATAAAAGTGTATAATCGCAGTACAATAAATGTACTTAGGCCTTCCCACCCTTAGAGCGGTTGTCATGTACATATAAGAATATACACAGAGCAAGGGTCTTACTCTTGCACAGCCATCTTTTCAAGGAAGCCCGGTGGAGACAGTCCAGCCTCGCCTGACAACACGTTTCGCAATTAGGGTGAACGTTCGCATCCTCAAATAAAGCAACGAAAAAGAAGGTGGATGGATAACCAAGTTTGGGTGCGCAGGCCACCGTAGCTCACTGGCAAGCTCAGGAGCAGGAGGGAGAGTGAAGTATCAAAATGCTCGTCCTTTTAACCTAGCACTCTCCTAGCTGACATGTTCAGAGAACATTTCCTTTTATGGGGGTGCAAGTTTACCGTCTACTGATTGAAAAATAACGTCGGGTTACGTGTCATTATGAAGCTATATTCTAATAACTAGCACCAATTGTTTGCAATTCGCCCCTTGCTTAACACATAAAGCTCTCGCTGGGAGCATCAGTGTCTGCAATACTACCTCTGGTTTTAATTGGTATCGTAATCGGAAAGGAAATCGGTGGTATCGCACTTCACTAGCATCGTCTCCCTTTGGGCCCTATTACATTGTTTCAAACGCAGCACATATGAATGGCTTAGAAGAGTGTGGATGTGTTTAACTGTTCAAAAGTTAAAATGCTGCACAAATGATTAGCAGGTTTGCCCTTTCAGTGTTTTTAATGATAAATAAAGGTTAATAATTTGTGTCGCAAAGAATATTTTAAATACAAAATATTAGATACCATGTTAGGTCATTTACCAAATGCAAAAAAGAATGTTTTGTTTCATTTAAGCTATTATTTTTTGAATGCCATCATCTGCTCCCGCCTTCAACTCTAAGCACTGCGTCTTCTTCTTCTCTTTCTCCAGGAGAGCGGAAACATTGCCGTGGTGTTTAACGTGGGAACAGACGACATTAATATCGAGGAGACGTCAAAGTTTGTAAATGACGGGAAGTACCATATAGTGAAGTTTACGAGGAGTGGGGGTAATGCCACTCTGCAGGTGGATGACCTGCCAGTCATTGAGCGCTACCCCACAGGTGAGTCACCAGCTCTGCCTTCACTCACACCTCCGGTGATATAACATGTGACCACAGGGGTTGTTTTTATGTAGCCAGTCTCTGAAAGCTTTATATACCAGAATGTTTTTTTATGTTGACTTGGCATGTGCTTTAATTGCTTTTTATGTTTCTGTATCCAGCAGCTGTGAAGATTAATACCAGTGTTGTTCAGTCTCCGCCCCTCCATCTCTCATTCCTATAGACCTCCATTATAGGTGCGAAACCTATGTCCGTGTTAATTGGTTGGGCTTTAGGGGCTCACACAGTTGGAAAAAAAATAATAAAGAACTGCACATGAGGGCAGCCACCAACACCCCCGCACACACCCCATCTAAACGTCTGCAATTAATTTGCCTATGTACGTAAATAATCCACCCACGGTGTATGTTCACACCAAGGCGAATCAATAGGCTATTTCCAGACAAATTACCTCTTTGATTGTGCCAAGTAATCGTGGGCCTCTTCAGTATTTATTCCTCTGTCAATACGGCACATTGATCAGAACAAGGGGACGGGTTAGACGGATCTGTAATAACGCAGCTGAACGACGTTAATGTGCACTTGATTCTGAGGGATCGGCTTCATTTTAGCAACTGAACTCAGCGTGACGATATATTTAAAAGGGCCTGTGTGTATCAGCTGCGGGGATCCATTGGCATTGCAGGGAGTAGTTGAAAGTGTATGTTTTTAGCGAGGTGGAATCAGTAATTAAGTAATAAGCAGGTCTGCTTGTAAAGTGGGAGCCATATTGTTCCTGTATGTATCTACAGTAACCTGAGTGTCAGCTTGACCAAAATATTAGGTTTCTATCCTGACTTTATAATCGGCATATGAAAAAAAATATTAAATTTGACTTTCAGTACGTTTTCTGACCATCAGGTGCTGCCAAGTCTTCCACACTTGGCCTTTAATATTTCTTCAATTTGCATACATGAGTTTCCTCCCGATTCTGTTAAACTATTAACTCTTATGATATGCGTTAAACTGATACTGGTTTTCCTTTTAATGACTTTTTCCATCGGTCGACTCAACAACACTGGTACGTTTGTAGAATGTCACAATGTTGGTAGTGTGATGACTTTCAGAAGTAATTTAAATGTCACTGCCTGTGCTATTGAAATGTTGAGACTTTCTAACTGCTTAAAGGCTTTGACAAAAGCGAGTGGGGATAAAGTGAATGCGCCTGTTACCGCCATCCCGTAATACCCCTGTGCATCAGATCAGCACGCCGACCTGCTCCTCAGCTGGGGAAAAAAAAAACAACAGGTTCCATCGTGAGCCCGCATGAAATAACATCAGAATGCAACAAACAAGTCCAACCTGTGAGAATTTTAAGATCTCTTTTTTTTTTTTTTTTTTTTTGCTCATTCATCCAAATGAAAGAGGAGTTTTGTTTTGTTTTTCTGACTGGGGCTTGCTGTCACCGCTTGCCTCAGGTGGAAAAAGCAGAATGCTAATGGCTTCTGACATGCTGCGGACGTGGCGGAATGCACAAGAGGGTTCAATTCCTCATGAGCCTCTGCCTCAGTCTTGCGACGGCGGACGGAGCGAGCAGGCTTGCTCCTCGTGGCGCTCAGCATCCAGACACGCGCGGCGCTCGTCTTCCTTTGTCTTTTACACGGCGCGGATGCGGATTTGAATATGATGGATTTAGCTTCAGCCTAATGGGAAATTAACCACCTGGAAAACACTATTATTCAAGATCACTGACACACGGTGGCTTTATTAAGAATAATTTAGTGGACTATTTAACGGCCAGTGTTTTTTTGTTTTGTTTTTTGCAAAGGTTGTTAGCGTAGCGTGATAAACCAAAATTTCTACAAAATCAATTTAATTCTAAATTTTTTCTGGTAATTTACTGTAAAGTTTAAGATTAATGACACGAGAGGTGCCAAGTCACGATGAGTTTCCAGAGTACACTGACCTGCCTCCGCCCCCTCCCATCATGCATCAGCGACACCGCCATGTCCAGTTACCTTGTTAAGTCCATCAACTAATTACATCCAATCACGGTTACGCCACCGCCCCTCCCCCGTCGCCACGCGCACGCCGGGCAATTACTCCCTCAGCCGGCCTGTAGTTTGATTAGTATCCGTGTGCACCTCTAACGCACTTACAATAACAGCCCTCAGCCACTCTTAGGCCACTCACAGATCAACTGCGATTACAACAAGAGGAGACAGCGGAGGCCAGAAACGTCGGCCAAGGCAGCGAGTGGGAGACGAAGCGCTTCTTCTCAAAGCCGGGGAAATAATTGCTTCACCAGGGCCTATATTACTGCCCTCGTAATCTCATTTAAAAGTCTTGCACTGTGCCATTAAAAGTCTTTAGCGCAATCATTAAGATCTGGGAAAGAAGAAAAAAAAAAAAGAAGACGTAAGGAGCCCGTCCTATTTGCCGGACTATTTCTCTCTGGTCTTGGCCTGCATGTATTATGCCCGGCGTACAAAAGGCTCAGGCGGCAAAAGGAGGGGAAAAAAAATAAAAGGAATCGGCCCCTTCTCCTGAGTCTTGACCATGGAAGTAATACCATCACAATGGGCGCTAGCAGGCCCACAGGGTGCACTGCGGTATCCTATCAGAGCACCCAGCGAACACTCGCTTTGCGCCGGGAGATAATGGACGAGTTCCCCGGCCTTATTCTTTTTTTGCTGTTATCAGAGCGTGGTGCACTTACAGCGCTCTCCGTCTATGTCACTCCACCCAACCACCACCCGACACACACACACACCGCTCTCGCTTCCCTCTCCCCGTGTCCCTTTTACCCTCCATCCGTCCACCGGCTGCCCGCTCCGTCCGTCTTCGCCGTCCTGTTTTCGCCGCGCGGACTGCGCTGTCCGGCAAGGCAGGGATGGGGGTTAGCTTTATCCATCAAAGCCTCCCGGCCAACCCCCTACCGTCTGGCCCGGTTTCTCCCCACCGTTCTGTGCCATGAGCCCATTCAGCCCATTGTGCTCACAGCCATCGGTTTCAAAAAGGATGGCGCCAAACGAGCCACCAAAGCCACAGAAGCAGGAGCGGAATAATTGAAAAAATAAAAAGCGAGGTGAACTCCCTCTTTTTTTTTTTTTTTTTTTTTTTTTTTTTTGCATATTTGCTCTTTTAATGTGGCGAGCGTCCTGGGCCTTGTAATGAGATAAGGCTGGCTCCTAGCTTATCTGACCACTTTATTAAAAAAAAAAAAAGGAAAAACAAGTGAGCGAGGGCAAAGCGGGTCATTTGGGAGGACTCAGCTGAATCGCTGCTGTCTGGCGCAGGAGATAAGCGTCGACTCTGCACCAAAAACCCAATCACTACTCAGCAGCAGCAGCGGCAGCAGCAGCACCAGGGGCAGCAGCAGCGGTGGTGGCGGGCTGGACTGGTGCGGGGAAGGATGAATGGCTCTCGCCGCAGCAGCCGAGCCCCGGAGGAGAGCATTGTTTAACACTCGGCTGTCCCACGGTGGGGATCAATACCCGATCAGACCTTGATTATATCCACACTTAATTAACCCCGCTGCAAAGGAAGAGGCGGAGCGCGCGCGCGAGCCCGAGCGGATGACGGGTCCGTGCGTTTTGAAATGCGGCACCGGCTTTGCAATCACAGACCGGGGCAGTTTCACCGTTACATAATCGCTGAAAAGAGGCCCGTGTTGCACAATGCCGCCTCTTTTTTTCGCAACTTTATTTACCTCATGTTTCAAAACACGACACCTTGTGCGTTGATTGACTGTAAAGAGGCATGTGAGATGGTGCCAAGAAAATGAACTAGAGTATATAATGTAAGATTGTATCCTTACGGTGTTTCATGAATTGATACAGATACTAAAGGAAGGGGTCTCTCATAAATTATTGATCCAAAGTTATCAGTTATTGTACAAGTGCGATGATTATCGTGTCTCTGGCAAGTGACTGACATTCACGCCACCTCTTTTTCCCTCCTATCTGTTTATTTTAATTACTCATAAAACACAGGGAGGGGGAAGATTAAAAAAATCAAATACGTCACCACGCCAGCGTCCTCGCCGTCCTTCCAGCAGCTGCGAGTTAACTGTTCTCCCGAGCCCCCTTTTTAATTCTGACCTCTCTTTAAATGAGGTGTTGCAGTCACAGGAAACACAGAGGTGACATGACTAACACCCCATGACTGACAAACTGAGGCGTCGGGGAATTAACAAAGCGCACGTCGGGCAATTAATGGAATATTCATTAGGTTTCGAGAGAAAAAAAAAAGCATTTAAATAACGAGGCGCAGCTGCTGGGAAGACGCAGGTGATGCGCGGCTCGGGGAGGTTTCGCTACGTGCGTTTCACAGAAGGCAAACGTGCTTGGTGTTCGCTTAAACGCAAGGAGAAGACAAGGAGAACTCTGCATCTATATGACAGAGATATTTATAGCAGCAGGACTGACTAAATAGCTGCTAACTATGGTCATTTGTGCTAACAATGAAGAATAAAATGGAGAGAGACCTTAGCCTTTGAATGATCAAATTCCATTGAACCTTTATGTGCTCAGAACTGTCTCGTTGAGAATGAAAACCTCTTCTCCAAGAGACTCTCGACCCAGACTGGTAGTGACGGACATAAAGCAGCATATTTAAAAACACTGCAACGGGAAAGAAAGAGAGAGCAAGGTCAAATACAAGGGAAATTCCATAATTCACACCGACGTGCAGAGGAGTCTGCTTCAAGATCATTAAGGCACACTGGAGAACTGTTCAATGAGACCCGCTCCCGAAAGTTCCTGTTCATTTTGCGGCTGGTTCCAAGCAAAGGGAGCAGTGTGGCGAACGGCTTTTCATCCCACGTTCATTGCAAACTTTTGAAGCGTTAAAAAATCCGGAGACCGAAGGTGAAATTAAACAGTAGGCCACATTTTTGTTGGTCGGATTTTTTTCTTCTTATTTTCAAATATAAGAAATCACAAAACTAAAATGTTTATTTTGGAAGGAATTTCCAACAAAATATGTTTTTTTTTTTTTTTTTTTCTTTTTCCTGGATATTCAACATTTGACGGAAATTTACAACCCAGGGCACTCAGGCCACGCCCACATCCTGCCAGAAGACCCCATCCATTCCCTTTTGACAATGACTCGAGCTTTCGGTTTGTTTCACGAGCGTTTCGACAATCGCACAGTGAGGCCGAGTTCATTTCGAGCGGTCCGCCTAAGATGATGGACGATGAATAACATTAAGATCCTCACTGATCAACATGCACGCTGTCCCGGCTGTCCGGACTTGCAATTCAGAGCGCGCCATTCTTCCTTCCTCGCTGCTGCGGGAGAAGCGGAACGCTAAACCCTCCTTCGCGGGCCTTTTGTGCTCCAACCTGGCACGATGAATCGCAGCCAAATTCCATGAGCCGCGCCGACAAGCCCTAAACCTCCCTCTGCACAGCTCATCCGCACGCTGTACGTCAAGCTTGACGCGATTAAAAACTGTTTTTTTTTTTTTTTTTTTTTTTTTTTTTCTCCATGCGTCCGCTTACCTCTCAGACCTCTCCTCAGGCCGGCCGTGCAAATGTGACGAGGTTACTTCCTCTTTTTTTCTCTGTCTCTCTCTCCCCATGCGCCTCGACACCAATTCCCCTTCTCCACGTCCGAAGCCATTCTCCACCTAATCATTCTCGCCAAGCAGATCTTTTATCTGCCGGGGCCTGAATTAATATAGTTGATGGGACAAATATTGTCAATCTGCTGGAAGAATGGAGCCGACTGAATTCAATCTCCGCAGACAATGCGGTGGGGCAGAGGCGCTCAGAGACAGTGCCACTTTGCTGGAAGTCCTCTGTTCTGGAGAGGTTATTGGCCCTGACAAAAGGACGATGCAGAGTTTTGCCCTCATTAATGTGAAAGTGCCGCCTCAAATCCGACTGCAGGGGTTTTTCTTCCCAGTGTTTTTTTTATCTGTTAAAAAAAGAAAAGTCTATTCACCAAATGGAATTGGAAACCACAGGTCTTCTTCTCATTGATCTGATTCCCGATCTGTCATCACTCGGCCTGCTTTACACCCCCTTAGCTTTTGTCAAAGCCATTCTGTCACACTTCTTATACTGTATGTAACGACTCTGACGCTCTTCTGACTTGATGCTCTGAATGTACACTGTGTTGTTGCACTGCAAATAGCTCAAGATTCCCTGACAATGAGGGCTTTTGTTTCCTATCTATGGGTGGGCATTTGATATGCTTTAAAGATAAATTGTTTTATCCTTTAAATCATAAAAGGTGGATTCAATAATAAATTTAAATGATGTGCTTTTATATAACTAGTTTAAAAGCCAGTTAAAAGGGGAAAAGTCAAAAGGGGTGGATTTATTTGGTCTGCAGTTGCATTGTGTTAATTTTGGAAATTGGGTTGGTTCATAACATAGCTCTATTAACCTAGATGAAAAATCTGCGTGCTAGTTTGCTCTTATTAATATAGGCCTAATGTGTCTGTTAAAATAAAATAAAATGAGTAGTTTCTTTTTTTGTCAAATAATGTTTCAGTAAAAAAGAAAACAAAGTGTGATTTTCAAAACGTTTTAAACATTTAAAAAAAAAACTTGTGCAGTTGTATAGTTCCAGCATTAAGTATGAACGTTTAACCTTTGACCTTACAGATTGTAACCAATGAAATGTCTCTTTAAACTTTAAAGGCAACAATGATAACGAACGCCTGGCGATTGCTAGACAGCGAATCCCATACCGTCTTGGTCGAGTAGTTGACGAATGGCTACTCGACAAAGGTAAAATCCCTGATTAAAACTTCAAATAAAATAATTTGATCATAACCAAGTGGTAGAAGCATTTTTGTAAAGAACTAACATTAAAAAAATAAATATTCAGTAAAACATTAAAAAAAAATAAATGATTTGATCAGTTAAATTTAGTTGTGTAGTGTTACTTTTCATAATAATGTACATATATTTTTATTTTGTCTGCTATTAGCTGTCTATTGTTAATCTAAGGTTAAAGGGACTGTAAAGAATGTTTAAATTCATTACCTGAATAAATACCAGCTATAAATAACAGCCGCATTTTGTTGCAAACACTTAAATGATAAATGTAAACGTTTACTTTGTACATCCATTAGTGTTATTGGAAACACTTGTGTGATACAAATACAGTATATGTGCAGTACGTAGCCTCATTTGGCTCATTGTGATTAAACTGACAGCAGTCATAAATAGAGTGCAATATGAATTGGCATTAGAGTCCCTTTAACAGCCATTGTAAATATGCTTAGGGCAACAGATAAAGGAAATGTAATATAAAATAACTCAATGCATGCCTCTGTTATGTATAGTCCAATAACTAAGACATATTTTTTACGTAAAGTGTGAAATGAGCCCTGTCATTCCCCTTTTCCTCTCTTTATTTGCTTTTGTTTGCTTTTGTTTTGTTTTTATGACAGTGCTGTCATAAAATGTATATTCTTTTGGCATCCATGCGCCCGACCATAGCCGTTTCCAATTTGATTTATCTTGGTTGCTTTTGCTAAAAGGATGAATAGTTTCCCCGATTCCTTAAAGTGTGTCCTGCTTCCTGCGAGATTGTACACAAGGAAATTCTCAGCCTGTGGCCATTTTGGGCGGTTCTCTTTCATGCTTGCAGTATCCCCAGTTTTGCAGAATCCAAAGGTTTGGGTGGCTGAGGCGGCGGGGAAGTGCGAGATAACACAAGCTCAGCATAATGAAGTGTATGCTTGCAGCTTTGTTAGACAAATGTTTCGACGCATTTGTCGCGTTTCCCAGGCAATTTCCTGCAACAAATCGTCCATTTGTATTGCTTTCAAGATTATGTTATCTTTTTTCAAGTATAGTGGAATCTGCCGCATACACATAACATGCACTATAGCACTTTGGATTAATCTTCTTTTCCCCTCTTCTTTTTGGATTAGCCTGCCCTTTTAGCAAAGTTGCATTGATTTTGAAAATCCTGCATTTATTTTTATATTTTCCTTTTTTTACGTTTACTTTCTTTTTTTTTTCAACCCCAGGCATCCATCATTATAACTGCAATAAATTACCAGGGTTTGCCTCGACAACCCGTAATTTATTGGTCTCATTAGCCACTGGGCAAATAATCTGTCTTTCTGTCTTTGGTTTTTCTCCCTGGTTAGTAAAAGTGGCTGAGTCCACAATTCAACATTCTTGTATGTATGTAACATTGTTTTCCCACAGGGCGGCAGCTCACAATCTTCAACAGCCAGACCACAATACAGATTGGTGGCTTCGAGCTGGACCGCAGCCGATCCTTTCAGGGCCAGCTCTCGGGCCTCTACTACAACGGCCTCAAGGTCTTCAACATGGCGGCCGAGGGCGATCCCAACATCCGCATCCAGGGCAGCGTGCGGCTGGTGGGGGAGTCGCCCTCCTCCATCACGCCGCAGTCCAGCACCACGGCCAACCGCTCGGAGACGTCCACGTCCATCATGGAGATCACCACCACCACCACGGCGTCCAGCCGGCGGGTCAAGCAGACGACGCCGCGGGAGCCCCAGCAGGTGAGGCCGTTCTCCCATCCGTCCGCGTGATCACTGCCTCTCTTCCAATCTCTTTTAATATGCTTACACGGCGCAGCGTGATGCTAAGCACTTCCTGCTGGATCATAATACATTGCGTCATTAGCGCCTTTTAAAGGAGCCAAGTGCGCCGTACGCGCGCCTCACTTTGTTGTGTCTCTGCTTCAGCGCTCTGACCTAAAAAGTGACTGGATTGAAAAAAAAAAAAAAAAAGTATTTTTCCGCCAATGGAGGCGACGCCGCGGGGGTGCAGAGGGTGGGGGAGCTGTCAGGACCGTTTCTCTGAAGAAATCACATGTGGCACGGCGGAGCGTGCGCGTGTGCACTCGCGGTGTGTGTTATGGAGATAACCATCCGAGAGGTCCTTCGTCATCTTTATCGGTCCTGCGTGAGCCGTGCAGCATCTGAAGGAGTGCCTTACCACTCAAATGTCACGGTGTGGGGCTAAACAATGCAACGCAAAAAATCCCGCCGAGCAGCGCGCCGGTCTTCACTTCTCTCTCGAGGACAGAGGACGTTCTCAGTCGATTGGTTTTACGTTGAAATAGACTCGCAGCCTTTTCATGCCGCTTAGAAATTCCCAATATTATGTCTGTTTTCCACTAGAATTTCAGTCGAGGATCCTTAGAGAATGAGTGATTTAAAGAACTCTGTAGGTGTCTGCAGATCGCATGCAGCGATTTTGAATGCACCTCAGTTGGACCTTCCACATGTTTAGAAGGGGACAAAGAAAAACAGACCGGGTGTGTGTTTCTCTCGGAAACCACCAGTAAGGTGACATTAGCATAATACTGGTCCTTTAAATTCCGATTCTGTACGTTCCACACATTGTCCATTTCAGAGTCAATCTCCTAATCCCCCCACTGACCACCGGAGGCAGCCTCTCAGGCCTCTCTGAGCCACGGGCTCAGCTGTGAGACAGGTACCGCACACACTCCTGCACCAAAAATGCTGCTTCTTGCGGGCGAATCTCCAGCTCCTCTGTTTTCCCTTTTCGGACACGTGGGAAATTAGCGGCAGCAGCTGGCAGCCCGTGTTCGGCTGTAAGCAGGCCAGCCTGCTGCAGCTGCAGCTGGTGCAATCCTGCAAGGCCACACTGCACACAGGTAGTGTCCTGCACTCCTTATGAAATATATATACATAAACATGTATGTATATATATATATATATATATATATATATATATATATATATATATATATATATATATATATAAATATGTCTATATATATACATACACACACAAGAAACACAATAAATATTTTGTTAAGTTACATATACAGCAGGGTAAAGAATTTGCAATGAATTTGCGAGTAATGGCGAGTTAACTCAGGACGATTAATCGCGATGAATTGATAATCAACTGACTGCCCTATATATTTGTACAAACTAGATATAAACCTTTTTGCATCAGTGTAAGTACAAGTATGACTGAAATGTGCCCCCATGAACTGCCGTGAACAAAACCAGATGACTTCTCATGACCCTCCACCTAATCGACTGACTGCCCTATATATTTGTACAAACTAGATATAAACCTTTTTGCATCAGTGTAAGTACAAGTATGACTGAAATGTGCCCCCATGAACTGCCGTGAACAAAACCAGATGACTTCTCATGACCCTCCACCAAAGTTATAATTACAAAAGTTTGAACGTTTATATTAAATCTAGTGAAAAGTGCTGGGAGTTTTGTATCTTGTTCACAGTTTTTTTTATGTGCGATGAATTGATAATCGATAAATTGATAAATTGATAAATTGATAATAAATTGATAATCGACTAATCGACTGACTGCCCTATATATTTGTACAAACTAGATATAAACCTTTTTGCATCAGTGTAAGTACAAGTATGACTGAAATGTGCCCCCATGAACTGCCGTGAACAAAACCAGATGACTTCTCATGACCCTCCACCAAAGTTAAAATTACAAAAGTTTGAACGTTTATATTAAATCTAGTGAAAAGTGCTGGGAGTTTTGTATCTTGTTCACAGTTTTTTTATGTGCTCTGAATGTAAATATAATTTCCCTTCCTGCGTGCTCCCCTAGCCTCTGCCAGGCTGTTGCTTGAAGGAATTTGGGTGATTATTTGCTCAGTCCTCAGCTATTTATTACTCATCAAAATGTCAAAATCCATAAATACTCTCTATTAAGCCCTGATAGGAAGCAGGCTACAGTTTTAAATTTCAGGTCTGAGTCAGTTTCACAGAGAAAATAACATTAACAACATGAATCATGCTATGTGTTTTGTTGTATTGTTTTCTCCTTAAATTCTTTACATACAGAAGTTGACATAAATCTAGAAGTAACTTCAGTAAAGAGAGACGGAAAATCTCCTGGAGTAGCCAGGTGTCTATATCTTGAAAACCGCTCTCTCTTCAGCAATATTAAATAGTTAATAGTGTCACTCACTTTAATGTGTGAGATTAATTTCAGTGTACAGAAGAAACTCAAAAAGACTTCTAAATTATGTTTTGCATCTTTCATGTCATGCCTTTGAAAAACAAGAAAAAAAACTACCAATTTCTAGCAGGAAGACAGACTTCAAATTTTAAAATGTGACAATATTCTGAACCAAATGAAAAATGGAAGAAAAAAAAAACTTTTTTCCTTTAGTATTCAGATCCAAATGTTCTAACTCATCCTAGAGTGATTAACTCACCTGTACTTCAGTTTGTTAGCGAGTTTGTCCACAACTACGACAATACGTCTACATTTACATAACGACAACAACAGACCATCGTGTTTCGTACGGCAGCAGTGACGATGCATTCAGGGACATGCACCGAGCTTTCTCCATTGAAGTGCTCTGTGCAAATTGTCTGCATATGTTGACAAATAATAAAATACCCAATATTGATCCGGAGGAGAATGGCTTTCTTTCATGGTTTCCGAGCTGCTGTTGCAGCAGCATGTAATGCAGGCGAGATATCAAACAATAGACCATGATTACATCCCAGCTCCATGCGGTGCTATGATTTGCTACCGAGAAGGCACATTGGCAGAAAGTAGGAGGCTTGACAGCAGTGCACACTTCTTTGCCGAAAGAAGATCAATGCAAATGACAAATACAATTTGATAGTTTTCGCTTTCTGCTGCAAACCTTTATCTGACTTTGACATATTTGTAATACATGTTTAATTTGAAGATGGTATTGTGATATATGTGGAGAGATTCTACACTGAAGGGGCTAAAACTGAGTCAAAACTGAGTAAAACTTAAAGTCAGAAGTGAGCCAACCAAGGTTCCTGGTAACCGTTCATCTTCACAGCTGTTATCTGCGGTATTCATATGGAACAAACGTCCATTAGATTAAATAGTTGTTCCCCAGCAGGGGAGCAAGGAGAGAGGAGTGCATCAGCCGATGTCGGTGTGTTCAGTTCATCCCAGGGCACTGACACCCCGGTGCAAAGCTCCCCTGTGGTAAGACGTCACTGTCAAACACAGGAACTGCGCAGATAAAGACACTGTGTCATGTCTCTCCCGAACGTAGCAATGCATTCACTGTCCGAATACGCCGGCATTGTAATAATTGTCCAGCTGTTCCACATCACCTCTCACGGTCAACTCAGTGATGAAGGATCAATGCTATTTTTGAAGTGAGGGACTGGGATGATAAGGGCACATCTATTAGGGTGATCCTCCCCTCTTCCCGTCCACTGGAATGTTTCATGTCGACTGAAGGTGACATCGGGCAGTGGCCACCCAAACCTTAGTCAGAAAATAGAGATATATTTTCTTTTGGGGGGGTTGCTTGTATGAAATTTGAAGTCATTTTTTGGAACCTGTTGCATTCATTGCAAATGATTAAAGGCCAAGTGTGTAGACGTTGCAGCGTGCATAGGTCAGAAAGCACATTGCTAACAGTGGTTTTCTCACAACCAACCTTATGTTATTTATCTTTCTTTCACAACTCTGATGGAAAAATTCTAAGTTTTGGGCTATTGTGAGCACGATATGGTGGAACCAAATTAAAATTTGGCACTTGTTTGGTTTTAGTGACTTTATCCAAGAAAGAACATGCATGCACATGTTTGTTCCATTTCATATCATTAGAACTCTTGGAAATTTTACACCTGGCTTTGAAAGTTGCTTTATTTTATTTGTTCAGCCTCCAGTGCCAGTGTCCAGTTTCATTTCCATCTTACCTTATGACTGCAGAAAGAGTATCTTTTGATGCTAACAAGCTCTGTGACCATTTTTAAACCAGATGCCCAGCTATTAACAACAGCTGGTAGCTAGCCGCCCAATGCTGCAGCGGCTGACCGCATGTTGTTCCTCCTGGTTCCCTTGACTCCACTTTCCCAGCCAGTGTCCCAGATGTTTAAACACTTATCTGCAGCTTTATTGAACTTGAATTTGTTGTCCTGTAGGTGACATTATATTAATGTCATCCCTCTCGATCCACAGCGTGCTTTATCAAAGGATATTATCGTGTGAGGGCACACTGGCCTAAGAGTTGCAAAGAAATGCACCATTGGGAAAAGCCAGAGAGTAATTGCCTTGGAAGTCATTATTTTCCATTGCTTGGCTCTGTAGTTTTCGAGGACATAGCTAAGGTCCAGGTGTATGTAAGAAAAGAAAATGTTGAGACCGGAAATACTGAATTAACATCAGCTGTTTGTTTTTTTTATTGAAACTTACTTGAAGCACTCGGTCCTATGGTGCATTTAAAATGGCCGTTTTTAAAGCATGTTAAATTTGTTTGTAACGGGATTAAACATGCTAGTGGTAAGTCGTTGGACAAATGGAAGGCCTGTTTTGTGTTGGAGCGAAAGTGGAGACAGCAATTCTCTCTGCCCGGCTCTGCTTGGTAATGACCAAGATAAGAAGCGAGAAGTAAATGCAGTGACCTTGCCTTGAAAATCGCCTCCGGCCCGGCAACGGTCAAGAGACAAATAGATTGATTCAATTTCAGGTGCTTCAGGTCTTCTAACCGACTGGAACGCATACATGGTAAGTGATAGCGAGACTCGGTGTCGGAGGATTTCTTGCTAATAGTCGGCAGTTTGCTCTGACATGCCAAATGTTCTCCGTTTTGACTCAATAAGCTGCGTGCTGTCAGCCCCGCGCGTGGGCGGCGGCTGACGGTGCAGCCTGACCGTCACAACTTAATGGAGCCTCGGCTCACCGTGTCTGCGACTTGTCACGTCCAATTAGGGCGTAATACTCCAGCATAAGGTCTGGCCTCCGCAAACAATGGACCGTCTGTGGAGGCAAGTGCCGCTTTCCCTTACAAATGAAATGACTAACAATAAGAGGAACGCACTGCAGCTACACGTAGCAGCATCTCAGCTACCACCGGGTTCAGCCTACGCAAAGAAATATGGCTGTAATAGAGGATTGCACTGTTAAAAGCAGGAAAAATGAAGGGTGACGCTGTAATGCGAAAAGCTTTTCAAACTGATTTAACCTTCTTTTTTTTTTCAAACACGTGGACCCTATAACTTATGTGCTTTTTAAATTGATAACCTTGCGCTGTGACAGGATTGCTCAGCTTTCAATTCTGAAGCTTCGCTCAGTCTTCTTGTCGCCCTCGCGCAGAAAGCGTTTTCGGTTTGTTCTAAGATTGCATGAATGCCATTATCACTCAGTTGTGTTTTCTTTTCTTAAGAAGAAACATAATGTCCATGTTCATTCCCAACTGTCGTTGGCTTGAGTTAATTCAGTCTGGCATGTGAGGTTAAAAAGGTTTTTTTTGTTTTTGTTTTTGTTTTTTTTACAAAAGAAAATGATTTAACACAACAATAATTGCAACAAATCAGGATGAGTTCAACTCTTTGTTGCTGTCCGTGAGCTGCATCTGTTGCCACTTGACCTCTTCGCTGCTGCCAGTGCTCAGCACCAGCTTTCAGCTCATTTCCTAAAGCTCTTTACAATATGTTGACCTCTAGAAAAATCAACACGGCGATGCGGTTGTAAAGAAAAGAGCACTTTAGCTGACCCGGACATTGTTCAGCTTTAATCAGGGGGGATTTTTAACTCAAGGGTGTTGGCTGGAATCCACCCAGTACGTAGTAAAGTCAGCCCCTCTCCGGAGCCCCGGAGTCAGTCTCTTTGTCAGAGCACAGGGAGGGAACGGCAACACTGCTGTAACCAGAAATGCTAACAGCTGAGTGGGATTCTTTTTTTTTTTGTTTCAAGGGTGAATCAACCTGATAGCAGGACTCATTTTCACATCTTTGTTTATTTCCTCCCTAACTCCAGCAGAGCGGCAATACACAGTTCATTATCAACTTATCGGTTGAATCGTCTGTCGCCTTTTTTGCACCATCTACATATCTGGAAGGAGACCAAAAAATAGCTGCGAGTTCATCTCAGAGGCTGGAACAACAAACACCTGGCTGGGGGGTGTTGTCACTAATTAACTCAGTTTTTCTGAAGGAAATTAATTTTCCATAACATTTTATGAAGGTCTGATGGTCAAAATAATGATAATGATGATAACGGCGGTGTTACAAATCTACAGCAGCAGGTGAACCAACCCCCCTTTCCAAGGACAAATGACGGTGTCACATTTAGTCCTTCCTGTCACCGCTGCTACCACCCATCCTAGAAAAAAAATAGAAGAAGAAGAAACAGAAGAGAGCATTCTGTCGAGAAGAGCCACTCAGGGCTCGTGACATTGATGGATCCTCACTGGCGTTGCTCTGTATTATCAACCCTGGCCAGCACACATACAGTACATAAATCTCACCAGCGGTCGTAGTGTGCGGTGCCATCCGCCAGCAGCAGCAGTGCAAACATCCTTCACTGCTGGAACTGGCTACAATTGGCTGCAATGAGAACACCCAAGGACAAAATGCTTTAATAGAATAGACCTTTGTCTCTTAGTTAGTTAGTTTTTTTGTTGTTGTTTTTTAGTTATTTTGAATAATTGTTTTTGTAGTTGAAAAAAAAATGCAAGTTCTGAGTGGAAGAAGCAGAATTCAGCAATAACTAAATGTTAACGACCACTGCCATCATTTGTTATACTCTCAGACTCTACAGTGATTGATAGTTTCATTTAATGAATACTAGTAATCATTATATGGACATTTAATGAAACGCATAATAGGTATTATATGCTTCATATTAATCATAATAACAAAAATTTTTATTTTTATTTTTTTCCTCAACAATACGCAATGCAGCCGTAATGTCACCGGTTAATCATCATGACGCACAGAACAGGGCAAACATGTACCTTTATTTGGTGATTTGCACTTTCAAATCTATCAGAGTAAATCAAAGAGGTTAAACGTTGACCTGCTATTGGCATTTGGGAGGAATTTGATTTCGACCTCGGTTAACATTTAACGCCTGGGCTTCCCCCTGGAGGCATGAAGATAATTGTCCATTCCTGAGAATGTGTCGCCACAAAAAAGCCACACCCCTGGCAAATGCAGACACACGACACGGGGTCATTGCTAACCTCAGCCCTAACACAGAGACGTTCATAGAGACCATCTAACCTGCTCAAACACTCTTTGAAACAGACCTCTGTTGGTGCACCGCTAACACCTTAAGAGCAGTCCAGGTCTGCTGCCTCACACCAAATCACTATAATAAACTTAGTGTGACAGTAATCTTGTGGTAAAATCTTCTCCAAGTTACTAGCCTAATAATGGCTCAGTCTGCCGCTCTGCTCTTTTTATAATCAGCCACGCAGGATGGCTCTTTATTGTATCTGGTGCTACCTCCAGGCGTTGTTGTGATTGTCCTGATACTGCTGGGGATTATTGTTTTACAAGCTCACGCTGCAATAAGTCTGCACAGCCAAGATTTAATACTAATCCTGCATGCATCAATATTCAGACCTGGGACTCGTCTCGGGTATTAAGCCTTCCTCGGGCAACTGCACACATGCAGCGCAAGTTCTTTAATTGCATTACATGATATATTGGGACCATTTGAATTTAAGAATTACTCCCCGTTTAGTTATGGTGGTGTTCTAATTCTGATTTTTGGACTTCTGTCTCCCTGATCTACAGTGTAGAGTTTTATTTGAGGAAGTTTCTGCCAAAATCAAACATCTAAAACTGTCATTAATGAAAAATCCTAGAACTTTTTTTTTTTATTATTCTGGTTTGACCTGGTGGTGATTAATTTGGGGGAGCTAGTGCTATTCACTCAAGTTTTTGGTTCAAGGCTGTTCAGTCTAACAAAGCTTTTGTACTCAAAGTTAAAGTCATTTCTGGCAGCCACCAACAGAATGTGCCGTCTCAGCAGTCGTCTACCACTTTTCTATTTTACTTTAGCATAAAATATTTTTCCTTTCATTTTTATTTGTTATATTTCTTTTGTGGTTTGGACAGACTAGTTCACCCTCACATTGCAGTAAATGTACAACAGAAACATGTATATCGACAAATGTTTTAGTGCTATTAAGAGCAGTAGGAATTGAAATTTGGAGATTGTGCTTATTTAACAAAGGTCTGTACAATGTGACTGCAGCAAAGCTCTGCAAAACAACATCATTTGTTGAAGATGCAGCTATTCAGATGACACGCATGGCAACCATGCAGATGTAGAGCCACTTAGTGTTACAAGTAAACAGATGTCTAAAACTGCATTTATTATTCTGACAAGATGATTCTTATTATTCCACACGACAAAGAAGCCAAATAGATTAATTTAGCGCCTTTTGCCTGAAGAAATGGTCCTGGAATTAAACAAGGAATAAACCAACACAAGCGCATAGAACACAAGCAGAACCGTAGGAGCTCTTAAGAACATTTGTTCCATCTCTGACTAGAATATAATAACACCCGGTGTTGTATCATTAATATTCTTACAGTGAGTGGAGCGCAGCAGGAAATGACTGAATTTCAAAGAAGGTTCTGCATTGTTTCACCCCCTCCAGTCTTCTTTTTAAATTTGTTTTAATAGGAATTTCATGTGTCATTTCTGCCCAAGTGGAACTGTTTTCTCTCGGAACATGTCTCAAGGCAGATTTTAAAAGAGACTCAACCCGGCGTCGTCTTATTTTTTCATCCCCCGTCTGTTCCACCTTTGGTGTGATCATCAATTAAAAGCAGCCGGCAAACTGCGAGCGAACGAGGAAACACAGAGCATCGCACATCTAGCCGGGTGGCGCTACTAATGAGGGGAGGCTTCGCTCATGTCGCAGGATACTCCGACCGACTGTAGGGACACAGTGCGGCATTTAGTCTGAGTGTCAGCGCCCTGTAAGGTTGTTGCGCCTTCAATTATTCACACATCCAAAACATCCCTGGGATAAGATTTCCCCTGCAATGCAGATGTATGAGACCGGCCACAACGCTACGCACATGCTGTAAGCTGGAGGGGAGCAATAAATAAATAAATAACCTAGTAGTAGCCATCAAGAAGGCAATGTCAGCGGCTGTTGCTTTAAGAATAGTATAGAAGTAGTTAATTTTCACATGCGCATCAGAAGAAAAACAGAGAGAAGGTCCATTACCAGCACAGCTTAGGGCTGCGTTCTGACATGCTGACACTTCTTGTTCATCCACTGAGATTTAGCCATGAATTAATCAAGCATATTATTGAACTACTATTTTTTTTTTTGTTTGTTTTCAGGAATCTATGTAGATAACTAAAGTCTGGCATCGAGTGCAAAGAGTGCAGTAGACTAGAAAAACACTGGATTTGTGCAGGCTATGGTCTAATAAGTTTTGTCAAGGTCTGCATATGTTTATAAATGTGATGTCGAACTAATATAGATGACAACACAAATAAACAGCATGTACAGTAGTAATGTGTATACTATGTTGATGGCTATACAGAGTGTACAGGAGGTGCAATAGTCTATATGAATTGATAAAAAAAAAGAATGCACAGCACACAGGTTGTGCTATCATCAGTATTCACAGGAAAATGATTCAGAGAACAACGACAGTTGTCGGAAATTTGTCTTTGCTGCGACGGCCGACCTGCTTGAGTTGCCGCGGATGTTCTTCACGAGTCTGCCTCGCCGACCTCCGCCCAGCTCTGCCCCCTCCAAAAAGTGTGGCGCGGCGTCGCGGGTGGTCCCGGCGTGCGTCGCCCCCGGGCCCACGGTCACGGGCTCGTGGCCGTCCGAGCCCTGACAGATGGCAGAAGGAGGCTGAGGCCGCGGACCTGCGCTGGTCCCCGGGCCTGCGAGCGTTCACTTCCAGCGACACAGCGTATCCATCATCTGGGCCTCACCGGGGGCCATTACTGAAGCTGCCCTTCACTACCGCTGTTGTGCACGTCGAGTGACTGGTGGATCCGATCCACCTTGGCGGGGGTGAGCGTGTACGAGCCAGCGTTGACGTATGATCTCCACTTCTGACCAGTTTTTTTTCTTTTTTTAACTTTAACAGCAGTTGCATGATGAGCAGGTTTACTGCTGCTGTTGCCTTCTTTTTCTTCTCCTCTTTTACTTCATACAGCCAATGACTTGGTGCACATGCCACAATGGTTACGATTAGGGATACATCAATACCAATACCAGTATCGGGTATCGATACCGAGACTGGGGTTGAGTACTCTACTCACACATACCAAGTACCTGCCGATACCACGACACCAATGAAAATTGTGTATGTATGTACATGACAATTTTGTTAAATTTGTGTTTGCACTGCAGTGAAACTTGCGATAGTCGCCCATGCTCTAGAAAATATATGGTGAGGAATTAAAATAACACAACATATGTGGAAAAATTAGTACTCGGTATCGGTGAGTACTGAAGTGCAAGTATGCGTATTCTACTCGTTCTGTAAAAGAGTGGTGTCGGTGCATCTCTGCTTACGATACTGAACAAATGAGGTGTCTGTTTTTTTTTTCCTGCTTGTTTAGCTCTGGCAGCACAATAGAGGAGTGCAGATTGTCCGGCTGAGCCTGTTTGGACGGCAAGAATGAAACCTACGCGGTGCAAATGTTTCCCTCTGTTGTTTTTAAGCGTTGGACGTTGGTGCGCGGAGGAGATACCAGGGCTGACAGCTTTACGGCCGGCTTTGCAGAGCATATTGTCGTCTCTCCCGGACATTTGTTGTTGTGATTTGCGGAAGCAGAAAATAGTCCGAGGCCAACTGTTTGCCATGCGGAGCGCTTTGTCCTGCTGGTGCTGCTGCTGCTGCACTCCCACCTGTAAGGTCCTGCCATCAGCTGGTGTGCGCACGATGTCGGTGAATAAACGCCAATCAGGCCAACTGCACGATGAATATTTCTGAAGCTTCACTTCCTGCAAAAAAATGCTCTCAAGTTGTAATTTTTGGCTTTTGTGGGGAAAAACTGAGGAAATTCCAGCAAAACTCAACTTCAACTTTTACAAACTTGGCTCAAGGAGTGATTTGATCAAATGTAAAATTATACTAATTTACTCCTCATCCTGATCTCAGTGGAAGCTCTGGTTCTCTGTATTCCACATGTGTTATACTAGTCAAATTAAGTTTTTGTGCTGCCATTGGCACACGGCAGGTGCTAATTTTACATGGAGTGGAGGGAATTGTTCTGCAGTCTGACTTTCTGTGTCCAAAAGGTCACAAAAGCCTGTGTAAGAATTTTGAATTCTGGTCATTAGGTGAGTATGTGCTGCTGCTGTGGAACAACATGTCGGTTACAATCAAACGTCAGAATGATATTAGTTTCAGGATGGTGGGGTGGATAATAGCAAGTAACATCGTTACCCGGTGATTGAATTAAGCTGAAAGCGCATTCCAGCACACCTGCATGCTTTTTGAGCCAATTAAATGGACAAGACGGCTACTGTCAGGTCTGAGGAAGGTTGTAGGTCTAATAATACACCACGAGTTGTATAATTATTACCAAAATGTACTGGACGAGATGGCTCAACATGTTTGACAAATTCCATTTTTGGCCTATTGTCATAAACCCTATATTCATATGGGTTGGTACATCTCCTTTAATCATCAGCGCAATGAATGTGCAGGTCTTAACTTGTGCATTTCACAGTTGTTGCATTGCGTATTTGATGAGTTCTGAGGGAGGAACTTGAACTGTTCACCTCTATATGATTCTCTCCTGACTACCGACTGAACTGTCCCTTTAAATACAGAATTTATATACTTTTATAACCGGCTGTAGTTGTTGCAGAAAGTTTCCAGAGACATCCTTCAATACGGCACGTCCTTTAAAGCAGCCGAATTGACGCAGCTCTTAAAACTACCACAACGACTACTTTTTCATTGCTTTTCGAGGCTCCTTCCCGACTGACAGCAGCGGCTTGATGTGTGCCAGTAAAGTTTACAGACGATCTATACAGACCCTCCTTTTACGGCGAACTAATTTGGCTTGAAATAGTCGATTTAGCTCGGAATGGCGCTAATCAAGGCACCGTCCCCGTTCGGATCGCCAGGTGTCGCGGCGACGCTCATATGCCCGCTGATTGACTGGAAAGGCTCGGCTACGCTAAATGGAACCCAGCCCTGATGAAACGCGCAATTTTTGCCTTTTAACAGGCAGTTTCCCACCGCCGCTCCATCAGCAGGGCTACTAAAAAAAAAACGTCTGCTGGCGATATTTATTGTGTCAACGTTATCCTCCTCCGACTGCAGCTTTCGTGCTAAAAGTGAGTATGCTAATTTCATACTCACTGTTTTTTTTGATTTGTTGAGCAGATTGTTATGAGAGAAGCATCTGCGTTTTCTGACTCTTACCCGAGATATCGGCTCAGTGGCGTCCGACTACAATTTTCTTTTCCTGCCTTAAAAATAACTCCAAACTGCCGGTGAATCATGAGCGAAAATCAAAGGAGCATAAAGTCTTTCTCTAAATAATTAAATCAGGATATTGTTAAAAACGGCACTGCCACGGGGAGGGAGCACTGTTTTAAGATCCTCAAAAATCAGACTGATACTTTAAATTTGTTCCTCCGAAAAAAAATATTCTTTCTCTGCTGAATGCGAACTCCTCGCTCACGCCTCCCCCCAGACTTATCCAGGCCAGCAGGACTTGAATCTGATTGCGACGCCGACCTCGACCGTCGTCGCCGGGCAGAGCGGCTCCTCCTCTTTTGTCATGTCATGTTTCCACAAACGTTACACACGGGAGTGGGGCCGGGCACATTCATCTCGCCGCCGATAACGTCTATATTAGGATGACGAATACGCCCCTGTCAGCGGATGAGGGACTGGGGCCGCGTGTCAGGACGCAGGTAGAGTCAGGGAGACAGCGATTTGTGGCCTGAGTGTCTCCGCCGGCTCGTGGAGCTTCTGAGACGGCGTCTATTTTCAGATTTTCGAGGCATCCGAAAAAGAAGAATTTCAGGTTTTCCCACCAAATCAAGTGTTTTTTTGTGTGTTCGCCTTTATATGGAAAGCAATCGCGATGGCCGGGGCCTGCTCTCTGGTCCAATGTCATCCCATCCTCAGTCTCCGGGATTGTTCTCGGTGCAAAATATTCCTCCTGGGCAGTTCAACCTGCTCTGAAGCCAGATTACCACCGCGTCAAGCTGCAAGAGGCCCCCCAACCCGATTCGATTTCAGATAAGGAAAAATATCAGCGCGATCCTGCGCGTTGGGGAGGTGCGGCAGGGGCAAAAATGCCTCAGTGCCGGCAGATTTCATTTATCTGAGGGAGCGTTAAGAGCGAAGGATAAGGCTGAGGGACAGAGTCGCCCGTGTAATATACTTCTGCAGACTAATGTTTATGCATGGGGAGCAGGAGAGACAAGAAACGGCAGAGAGAGAGTGAAGGGGGGGGGGCAGCGTAGGAGGAGGTAGATGGAGGCAGATACTGTTATGAATTTCATATTAAGATTTTATCATTTAGAGCATGTAGCTAACAGAAGGCATCCAGCTCTCCGCGGCGCCGCCCGCTAGAGCTCAGCGCTCAGCGTGCACTCTTCCCCCGCTGCCGGCGCACTCGTGCACGCCGTCCACATTATTCACCCGTCCATGGCAATAAATAGCAGCGAGGCGCCGCGCAGTGATTGGAAATCAAAATATCAACCCTGTTTTGTTTTTTTTATTATTATTATTTTGTCTTTTTTTGCCATCCGACTCCGCGTGAGCGACGGTGAAATCGGCAACAGTCACACATGTTTCGCCCGTGAGTCACCCGTCGACCGGCTGACTGACTGACAGGCTGGCTGACTGGGGTGAGAGTGTGATGCAGGCGTCGACTTGGAAGTGAACTTTGTGTCTCTTCCCACGCAGCTGCTTGATGCGCCATCACATGCCGGCACTTGCATACAGGCCACATGTGACGACGGCGATGGGGCGCAGAGACTTCATCTGTCGCCCTCGTGCCCACATCTCCACCTCATCCGTGCTCATCCATCTTCTCCTCTTCCTCGCCTGTCCCCGCCAGCCTTTTTGTAAACACCTGATGGCTTCACCACAGTGTTTAACAAGTTAACAAGATATACTATTAAAGGGCAGTTCACCCACAAATGAACCCAGTTCTTAGTCACCCTGTTGATTAGAGCTTCAGCCAGATTTAAATGAAATTTGTTCAAAACAGGGAGAGTAGCGATCTTGCCTGGCTCAGGAACAGTAGAGCAGTAGAGTTGGAAGTAGCGAAGGATGAAACCGGGAAGACCAGGATGTGAGTAGATCAGAGTGACGGAGCAGTTTCGATGTTTTGGAGACGAATCCCGAGAGGCCAGGCTGAGATGGACGGTTAAAGAGGATGAACAGTGAGCATACTTCTAGATTAAGACTGCTCAGGTTGGAAGTGGCAGATTTGTAAGCACAAGGAGGCAGATGATTGGCTGCGGTGACCTGGCGTAAGATCATTTTGTTGCCTGCTACATTAACAGCATGCGTGTAATGTATCTCTTGCATTCAAGATACGTATCATGCTTTCGGAAGCACTTGTCTGGAATTTTCTCCCCTTGTCAAACTTAGTGACAGTTGTGAGAATTTGAGCCTCCATCCACTTCAGTGTCAGTGTGTGGTTAACGTTCCATTTTGAGTGAACCTTTAAGTGTTGATTTACTCGTCCTTTTCCTAGTAGCCACACAGCCATTCTGGTTCAGATTTGGATCACGGGATTACATAAATGTCAATGTGCACTGGCTCGTGCATGTATGTGTGTGTGTGTGTATGCGTCCCTGCCTGTGTTACTGTACCGCAGCTCTCTGTGCTGTGCTGTGCTGTGTGTGAAGCTGCCTCCCAGCGCCTTGTTAGGCCGTCTGGGCTGCAGTGACTTGAGCCTGCGGGAAGATGTATGGCGAGACAAGAACACGTGGCTACCAGGGGAGGAGATGGAAAGCCTCCGACCAATTTTTTTTTGTTGTTATTTTTTTTTTGTTGACACTGATACTCTGCCTGAGGTCCAGTTATGGCAACAGCTGCCTCACTTTAAATAAAGTGAAGTCCCTGTTTCTCTCTCTCCCTCCCAAAAGCGACGCCGCCTCGTAAGTCGGGGCGAGCGAGAAAACAGCTGTCCGCCGCGGCAAACACAACGAGCCCAAACACAAAGGAGGCTCTCATTATTCAGCGGTAATTGCCTCAGAAAAATGCCTGCATCACTTTAACGCCGATCGCTCCACCTTCACAGCGCGCTCGGTGCCCAAAGCTCAAAGACGGCGTTTGGCAACGATTTCCAACGGCGTGAAGGGAAGGAGGTGACGCGACCTCAAGCTGGTTGGAGATTCTAAAGCCGCCGCCACGGTTGGTCTCAGAGGACGAGAATGCTGAGCGTTCTCATTGTTTCGCTCCCAACTTTGGCACAAAAAAAAAGGAAGCGGCTATTTGCGACTATCTTGCTATAGTCGGCTATTATGACTCAGTCAACGCTGTTCGCCGCTAACGTTATTGAACTCCTAAATTCTAATAGGCGAAAATAAACACAAACCTTATTAACAAGCCCCTTTGTCCCGCTTACTGCTTCTTTTCTATAGGTTTTGGTCTGTATTTACTGTTACCGTTCTTCTATATTTTCTTTACAGTGCCTGTTCTGAGGCTTTTGTTCCTCCATTTGCTGAGAATGGCAGAACATGACTGAAGTCCCTCTCAGTGGAGCATATCTCTGCTCTCCCTGCTGGTTGCCCCCTTTTGTTTATCACTCTGCTGTCACGCTGGCCGACTGTCTCGTCACAGTGAAGCCTCGCAACACTGTTTTTTTTCTTCTTTCTTTCCTCTATTTGGCTGTTTAAAAAGAATCCTGGCGCTTGGAACGGAACACGTTGAGTGTCCGTCTACACCACTGTGGTGTCGTTCTGCCCCAAGTCTGGCGGAAGTCTGCAGCGCCGACGGCTCGGCAGAGCGGCGGTAGGGAGAGTGGAGTGTGGGCGAAGGCCGGGCGGCACACCGAGCGGGACTCATCGCGCTCATCGTCTCGGGCCCGCGCGCCTTCATTATTCAGTCAGAATCTATTGAGCATCTGGGACTAAATTATTCATCAACATCGACCTACTTCCAGGGTGCTAAGTCGGATGCTTGGATGTCATCAGGCGTGCGGATGAGAGCGGCCGGGGGTCGGGTAGCTGCCAGGGAAGCCGAAACCCATCCCGTGTCCGAGGACGAGCGGCTGACCCCGCCCTCTGACCGCGCCCACTACCGTCTTTTCCTCTCCGTCTCTCTGGCGCGTTAACGATGCGGCGCTTTCAAGAGCGAGGCCTCGCGCAGCAGACCTCTACCCCAGTTAGCCGCTGCACACCTCGGCCCCTCGTCCGACGCCAAATCTGCTCCAGCGTGGGAAATAATGGTGCGAGCCGTCGGGGCGGGGAGGGGGGGCAGAATAGCGACCGCTGGATTTTTAAAATGGGCTTCACAGCGCTGACCCTCAGGGCCGCAGCCAAATACAGACGAGGCATGTCGACAACTGCAGCTACACTAATGGTGTGAGTGATATCACTGTTAGCTATATACAAGAAGTGTACACTGCTTTTGCCGTTCACCTGTGTTTTTCATCACCGATAACAACATAATAATAAACATAAGCTATTTATAATTGTTTTCCATTTAAGGTGCGCAGTGTCTTTCAAAGTTTTTAGTTGGAAAGTCGTGACTGCCGTACAAAGACAAAGCCATCGAGTTAATTATTAAACTATAAATGTTCTCTTCAGCGCTGTTGACAGAATTTAGCAGAAGGTTGTTTTTTTCCACCCCTCGCGGATCACAAATGTTACATTTTTAATGTGTAGATAAAGGAAACAGTTTTTTCATCTTGCAGGCATTTCGCCGCTTTTTCGGGACATTTTGACTCCCGCTTTATTTCCGTCCAGTCTGAAAATACCACGTCCCGCGGGGATCCAGGAGGACGCACACATCTGATGGATTGTGCGCGCCGCCACGATGTGGGTCACGGCGATGACGGATCACGCCTGGTGACACAGAGATCTGCAAGTTAGGAGGCGAGACCTGCCAGGTTGAAGCGTGGAGGGTTTTTTTTTTCTCTCTGTGGGTCTTTGTTATATCGTGCTGAAGTCGGCACAGTGTGATTTTTAGGGCAATCCTACTTTGCTGCACTTTTGGAACACAGCAGACCCTCAGCCTGTCTGTGTGTCTGAAAGAAAAACCCCTGCTATCTTGTTTTGGGGAAAACACATTTTACTGAGACAGAAAAATGGAAAATCAAAAAGGGACCAAAAAAAAAAAAAAAAGCGGTGAGCGTCCTCAGAGGAATACATCATCAGGACGGGGGAGGCATGCCAGGGATAAACCTTTCACATGCCTTCAGTGTCCTTCTGACTTTCAGCTCGTCGTCTCCGAAGAGACGTGTTGTGTGCCAGAGAGCATTCATCAAAGCCGACCGGAGAGGAAAACAATGTGGGGGGAAGAGAGAGAGAGAAGTGGGGGGAAAAAAAAAAAAAAAGACAGAAGACAGCGGCTCTCCGCGGGGACGTGTCGACAGGTTATCACAGGGAAGGTGCCTCTCGCTGCGGAAAGTAGCCCCGTTCCCCCCTCAGCCTGGGATGAAGAGGCGAGAAGGATGCACTCAGGGCACCGGTGGACAGATGCGGTGCCTGCTTGTTAGATGCTGAGGCACAAATACTTTGTTACGGTGCTTAAGTAGATTTTTCAGGCATCTTTACTTGACTTGAATTTCTTTTTCTGACGACCTTTTTGCTTTTACTCCCAATATTTGCACACAAATGTCTGTGCTTTCTACGCCTTGCATTGGAAAAACATGCCTATTACTTTTGTGTTCAAAAGATACAAATTCTGTTCAAAATAATTCACTCATTGTTGTCGCTTGAAGTGAAGCTATATGAACTTTGCTCAGAAAAGTGGATGATATTTTAGAGGGAGATTATCTTAGCTATTACTGATTACATTAAAAGAACAAAAGAAGCTATCGTAGCTTTTTCATTTTTGTAAAATTGTCAACAATTGTGTTTTTTCATTCATGGCAAAAAAAAGAAAAGAAAATATATATATATATATATATTTTATATATATATATATATATATATATATATATATTTACTTCAGTACATTTCAGAACCTGTACTTTCTTACTTTTACTTGACTAAAGGAGTTGAATCAGTACTGATACCAGTAGAAGTAGCTGTACTTTTTACTTAAGTCCAGAATGTGAACAACCTGCCGCCCAGCTGAGCGAGAACGCCGACTCAGCTCCGGCCAGACGCACGCTCGCCGCAGCTCGACCGCCGGACATCTCATTAACCAGGGGGCCGTTATCAATCCTCGGCGATCGAAGCCGAGCATGACAGTGCGAAAGAAGAGCTGCCGGGGTTCCTTCGGCTGAGTCAGGTCGGAAATTTCCTGGTCCACAACCCTTCTGATGGTTCAATCAGTGCAGGGAGCCAAGGTCGGTCGATAGCCCCAACTTCACCGTTGAGGCCTTCGGAGATTTATTCCTTCCGCTGCGCCACCTACGGGAGCACGAAGCGCTGGGAGCGACTAGAGCGCTCAGAGACAATGAGCATTGCAGCTCTGGTTATATGTGCTGAAACGCGACGCCTCCTCTTCACACTCGCAGGTTGTCTCTCTCTCTCTCTCTCTCTCTCTCTCTCTCTCTCTCTCTCTCTCTCTCTCTCTCTCTCTCTCTCTCTCTCTCTCTCTCTCTCTCTCTCTCTCTCGAGTAGTGGCAGATAAATGAGCTCCGCTGTAGGTTCAGCGTGGCTTCAGCACTTTACCGCCGGATTAATGAGGCCGTGCGAGCCCCGCGCTTTTCGCCTTCAGCGTTTCGGAAGTGCCTCCATAAAAACCCAGCGCCGGTACATCCTGTTTATGCCGTCCTCCATTGTAACAGACACGAGGCCCACCTGCGCTAGCAAGCATCTCCTCGCCCATCGTTGTCGCGGGACAGTCGCGCTTCTGGGTGCGGAAGCCTCGTCCGCATCTGACTCGGAGTCGCTGCCCACCACCCCCACCCCCGTCGGAGGGCAGCTCCTCCTGGAGACTCTCTCCCCAGATCTCAGTGTCCTTTTCAGTCATTCCGGCTCGACTTGCCTGTCAGTTTTCATCACGGCGGCCAAATTGCATGGTAAGCCCCTCAGATAGTCTGCGCGGAATTGTCACGGGTGAAAAGGAGGACTAGCGTCAGACAGGGAGACGCCATGAATGGGTAATGTTATTGGATTTCAACCAGGTCATGACCACATCAAAATGTTGACCTACACGCTAATCCCGGCTGGCAGAGTGCAGCTCAGTTACACGTGAATTCATTTTGGCGTTGATGCGCCGGCTTACGCGCGCTATATGAGCGCTGTACGCACGCGTGCACGCGCACATACACACACACGCGCACACGCAGGGTTGGGACTTTGTTAAGATGTTAGAGGTGACTTCCAGGTCCAGCCGAGCTTCTCAGTGTTCGGCCCGGCCTTAGTCTCAGCCTCAGTTTAACTGATGAGCTTCTTAGAGTAAATGTAAGACATTCACAGTTAGCTTTGTGTCCAACTATGCATTATTGCTGAATCGTAACCCATCCATTCATTTTCTATCACAGCTTCTGCTGCTCTCAGGGTTGCAGGGGTGGTGGAGCCCATCCCAGGTGTCTTGGTTTAACTTGGGACAAGTCAGACAAACAACCATTGGGTTTTACACCAACAGACCAAGAACTCACTGCTGCCAATGAGCCTAATGTATGCACTTTGGATTGTGGGTGGAACCTGAAGTACCAGGGGAGAACCCACGCAAACACGTGAGCTCCACGCAGAAAGGCCCCAGTTGGGAATCAAGCCCACTACCCTCTGTTTTTCTCATATTCATGAGATATATTTATTTATGTATATGTGAATATATTTATAATGTCTGTAGTTACTTGGCCTGAACGCAGACACCGGAACATTTAAAACGTGAACAGACACACACACACTTCCGCTCAGGCCGTCCTATAGGGAGTTAACCCACATGCGGAGCGCCCACGCGGCACGGCTCGCTCCCTTCCGCTTTGCAAATCAATCTGAAGGACAGAGTTGAAAGGAGAATCAGGCGACAGACATTAGCGGCAGAGAGATGTACGGCGGCCAGGAGCACGTATTGATTCCTTGATTCCCGTTACCTCTGCCAGTGAGTGCAGCGTGTCAGGATCTCCCGCCAGGAAAAACAAATCACAAAGCAAAGTGATGGATGTGGCACTCCAGGATCCGGCAGTTCTGCCATCTGGATGGCCGACACTGTATATCAGCCTCTTGCGCAGCAAATTAAATTTACATTTGGACGGCTTCCCCGGGCCTCGCCCAGCACAGCTGCACCAAAAACAGCCCTTTGCCCAGCCTCCCTTAATGGGCTTGATCTATCATTTTCAGGTCTATTATGTAAAGACGATGTTGGTCCACGTTGAGGATGTCAAAACGATGTTACAGTCCCAACAAAATCGCATTATATGCCGCCAAATGGATGTTAAACAAAATGACATCACCTTTAATTTCCTTAAGATGAGTCAATACTAATCCAACTTGCTGATATATTTTGATGCACAGCTAAACTGCAACGAAATAATACTGCAAATTGAATAAAAGTCCAGCTCCATCTTCATTCTCCCCCCATCTAAAGCACTAAAGCATCTTTTGCACTACTTTTCTTTTTTTTTCTTTTTTTCTTATTATTTTATTGGCTGTCGCGCTCGAACACCCCAGAGGATGAAACTTGTTACAAGATAAATAATGTAGCGCATACATAGAGGATTTGAAAACATATTAGTGGCAAATGGATAAGTGGATGTGCAAGGCTAAATATATACAGAAGGTTATTTTGCTTTCACGGCGCCGTCTGACTGAAACTCTGAAGGGACCGCCGCGCTTAAATGAAATGACCTTTTAGCGCGCAGCTGATCAAATGGCCTGAAGCTGAACTATAAAAGAACATTGCGGCATAATGTTTTACAGTGCACTTTTTTTTTTCCCCCGGCTCTTTGTTTGCCCTCGCCGACTTTCTGAGAAGTTAAAACGCCTCGTGTTTGGCAGGCGGAGTTGCGAGATGAGACGAGAACACTTTTACGGCGGCCCTTTCAATATAAGAAGTGTTTCGCGTTAGCCTACAATCATCCGTTGAAGGGTGCGTGAGGTGCAGTCGTCCCTGAGCTCCGCCTCGATCTGAATTTCAGCCTAATGCCTCGAGAGGGTGACAACGCCGCCGAGAGTTAGCGGCTGCGCTAACAGCTGTCATCCGCATTCGCTGCTATCCCATTCATGCTAACCCAACCTTTGCACACAAAACTGTTCCCAGTGGGAATTTTCTGACCTCATACTCACCCTCTCTCTCCTCTCTGCACCGTTTGTGTGTGTGTCTCTTTTCCAGACAACAGACGACCTGCTGGTGGCTTCAGCCGAGTGCCCGAGCGACGACGAGGACATTGAGCCCTGTGAGCCGAGCTCAGGTGGGTTAGGTTAGTCATCTCTCTTTTATTATTCTACTTCTATCTGGGTGTGTCAGCGTGTCTTCGTCTCTCACACTCCATCCTCACCAAGACACACACTGCTAGTGTCTGGCATCATCCTCAAACGCTCCCCAGAGCCGGAGTCAGTCCTGGCACGGTTGCAGCTAACGCCGTGATGCGGCAAGCCAGCGACAAGCTAGCCTGCCGCACGTCCAGCGTTTTAACAGAATCATGGCGGGCCTTTACCGGCTGTTACATTTCACTTTAACTGGAGTGTAAATTATTAATGCAATTGAATATATAAAGGGCGCTGAATTACATCTTAAAACATTTCTGGCTGTAGTATTCATGGTCCTGTTATGCTCGCACCCTACAAAAAAGAGCTCCTCTAATAAGCCCTAGGTTAGAGCAGATGCAGTTAAACTCTGAACTTTTTATCTGTGTTAACTCAAGTGCCGGTGAATTTGCTGCTGAGGATTGATCGAGTCTTTTGTGTGTGCAGGCTATGTGTGAAGCTACACCTAGTTAGTGTAATGAGCAATGAAACAACAGCCCTTGAGCAAACTGCAGCCAATCTGTTTTTGTTAAAGTCCTTCCGGAAATTTTGGGGACCTTCTCTCGAGTGGATTGAATTAGACGCGGCGAGGTTGACATTTTCTTTTGTTTTTCAATTTTTTGGAGGAATGGAATCCTGGTTTCTTAAATGTTCTCTTAGTCGTACAAGCACATTTACCTTGGTGCCATGGTTTCTCCACGAGTGATGAATGAGATGTTCCTTTCTTTTTTTACATAACAGGTAGAAGGACAATGGGTTTTTTGATATAAATCTGTCGTCGTAAGAAGGCTCTGACATTAGCTGTTTCACCCTCTGAGAAAATAGCACTGCTTTAACAACACCTCTGTCTCCCAGACTGGTCTAAAGCATCACAAAATCTTTGTCTGAGGTACGTGCGAACGCAGCGTTATGGCAGTGTTTTAATTTCACAGCTGTTTTGACTGCGTACGCTTGTGACAGGCCCTTATGTGCAAACACAGAAGTTCTCACAATCACAGAACGACTCACACCGGTAATTATCAGAGCCGCGTGATGTCGGCATGTGATATCACAACTTGTGCAAAGCTGTTTTTGAACCGTGAGCTTTGGCTGTGCAGAGGGCACTGGAGTTGTTGATTCAATTCCACAGCAGTGAGTGGTCGGCCATGCGTTTGGTATACCGTCCGTGTCAGCATCAAATCGGCTGAAACAGAGAGAGGCGCGGTTCTCCAAAGGGATGATCCGTTTTGAGAAAGCATAAAAAAAAAAAAAAAAATCTTACTCTTCTGTTTCCAAAAGTTTTCCAAAGGTTTTCACTTCCTTCAAGTCAACTCTGTCGGATTGGGCGCGTAAATCTGTTTATTCCTCGCGCCGCTGCCAGACCTTTAATCCCCTGCACTGCAACATGCGGGAGACAATTAAGTCCAACGCTCGGCTCCCCACCTTTTGAGCCGCTTGCATTTCCAAATGCAGTCTGGAGTGATGAGAAGCGCCGAGAACAATTAAGTCGGGACCCAAGGCCTCCCACTCCATCCAGACATGCTATCGATCAGCGTGCGGTCATAAAACCTCGGCTAAATTAATGTCTGGCCCACAGCTAAGACTATCAGCTTTCCAGTCTGCCTCCCTTCCTGCTCCCCTGTTCCTCTCGCCTGGCAAAGGATCTGCTTGCGCTGCAAGTTGCTAACTTCCGTAAACTCCCGCGCTGAGTGATACCCCCGTTGGGCTAGAGTCGCCGGAGCTGGTCTCCTAGCTAATTCGCGCTAGCAGCCCCTGCATTGTGATAGGGTTTTTTTGTTTTGTTTTGTTTTTTATGACAAGGGCATCTGCCAAAAACATCAGCCGTGAACCGCGCGGTGCTCGGGGAACTCGGGGGAGTATCCCTCTCCTCCTGTGATCGCTGAAGGGGGATTTTGACACCGGTGTGGGTCCTGCGGTGGCGGCTGTCCAACGCTGCAACCTGATTAATATCTGCATTCAGGACAATTCACACGCTCCACCGAGCTCACGCCACGGCTGCCGCTGAAGAACTGATGCGCTGTCCCTGAGAGAGAGAGGAGAGAGAGAGAGAGAGAGAGAGAGAGAGAGAGAGAGAGAGGGAGAGCTTCCTTATATTACCTGCTCAGGCACAAACGGAATCATGCCTTTTAAAAGCATTTGTCTGAGCTTGGTGTGTATCTGCACCATGGGACGATGTTGGCGGATGAGTCAGTTAGCTTAGAATAAGTGGAAGGAAAAAAAAACGCTATTCCCATCACAGTCGGTGGACCGAGGTCAGTTCTGCATCTTCGCGTCAGCTCATCTTCCGCTGAACGGCCGACTCGGCAGACGATGAGGGTAGAGGATGCGGATTTCAGTTTCCCTGCAGTAAACCCGACCACCTCGGACTTCAGGAGGAAATGAGTGAGGAGTCTGCCGAGCCCGTTCTGATCTGTAACAAAGTGCGGGTTGGCGAGAGTGCATTTACCTGACAGCGGGGTCCTAACAGCCGAATAAAGCCCCGGCTATGATTACGGACAGACACTGATGCATTCATCTCTCTGCGAGGCTGTTACGGGGAAATTGCGAGGCAGGCCAAATTGTGCCAAATATTGCGCCTCGGATTTATTGCCTCCCTCCTTATATTTTGCTCCAAATAGTCCTCTATTTTCTACCAAAGAAAAATGGAAAGGAAAAATAAAATTCTTCCGCTCGAAGGCTCCAGCGCGAGGTGTCGGCGAATCGTCAGGCGAGAGAACAGTCGCTGGTCAAAGTGGCGGAAAGCTGACTCGATGTGGCACCTGTCACTGGTTTTCTCAAGTTAATGGAACGGTGGCACGGGGTCAGATGGAATGGATGTGTCTTACTTACTTTTTTTCCCCGTGTCATTAGCATCATGTTGGATGTCAGCTTCGCGGTCTCGGTATCCTTGGTTACGTCTCACCGCTGCTTTTCTACACTGTGATTACACAGCTTCTCTTTTTAGGCGCTGACGCTCACGCACCTGCCACCCCGTAGCCCTTGATTATTAGTCACATTCACCGGGTCTGTACATTAGACTTTCAAAGGGAATATGCTATGCATTGTTTCTTTCCATCCAATGGCTTTTTGTCGCGTTTTGTTTGCGTATTGGTTCTGCCCTTTTACTCCTAACATGTCACTCAGTTGCATGAAAGGAACCTTGTGTGAGAATCAAATATAAAAAAGAAATCCAACATCTGTGTCCAACAGTCGCAAAACCCTTTTATGTGCATTCTAAGAATTAATCAAACAATTTGCTTTGTATAAAAATACCCTTTTCAAGTCTTTGAGCTTGTAGCTGCGTCGGTGCCCAGCTGTGTCATGTATCATTGAAATATCATAACATATCTGGTATCTGTTTTTTTCAATGTGGGGTAACATGATACAAATATTAAAATAAGATAGTGATGTTTGAATATAACTTTCAATCCTTGATTGAAATTGCATTTCTCAAGGACCCACTGTGCTGTCCAAGCGTGATGGTGATGGGATGTCAGACCCCCCCCCTTGTCTCAGCATCCTTAATTGTCATACAAATAAACGTTTTGCATCACCCCCAAAAAAAAAAAAAAAAAAAGACTTTGTTTCCAAATGTTAATTAAAAGATAAACCCCTCGAGGCGACGCTTCTCGCCCCTGTGTCTGAAGCCGGGTTTCAGAACAGCCGCGACGCTTGTGCGGTATTATGGTATCTGTCCGCTGAATTCTTATCACAGAGCTGTTTACCGGCTTATCGCTGCTCCCATCGCTGTCGCAACATATAGCGCTCGACGCAAACAAATTCCGCCGAAGGTTCCCTGAACATCTCACAAATAATCGGCCCGCCGCTCTTCCTGTCGACCTCGGCGGTCGGCCGCCGCTGGAAGCAGGTTGAGGTTAATCATATCTCGCTTCCACCCCCCTCCAAGCCTCTGCTGCTCGCTACCTCATCTTTTTTTCTATCCCCCCGCCCCCAAGCATTCCGCGGTGGCATGAGCCAGCCGCTAATGTGTTTGACATTTGTTTTAATAGATTTAATTTATGGCTGGGAAAACAATACATCGAGTGCCCTTATAAATCAAATGCTAAATGAACGCTGTCTTTAACCCGGTGGCAATGACTGGAGCGCCCAGCCAAAGTGGAGAAAAAAAAACAGAGTAAATTATTATTTTAAAAGTAGCTGTGAGATTAATGAAACATTAGGAGCGCCGCGCCGGCTTAAGAGGTCACCGCCCGCGTTTAATAGGTTGTTCAATCACACCAGGGCCGGATCTAAGTGTGGGTTTGTTCTCTTTTCTCGCCTCCCGGCGTTCCGAGAGCTCCTTCCACAAACAAGAGCCGGATTCCCCCTGAATATTATCTGAGCCTCTGCCCATCAAACGGCGCCAATAACGCATTTTGAACTCTGCTTGGAGGGGGAAAAAAACACACACACACAAAAAAAAACCCGGATGGCTGGGTTATTGTCCACTTTTTTTTGTTTCCTCCTGAAGTCCTTCAGTTTGGGATTATGCCGCCCAAGTCTTCTCAGCGCGTTCTGTTTCAAGTGAAGTATCTGCCGAGGGAAAACAGGATTTCACACCCGCTGTCACTCTTTCTCTCTCCTGATCCCAGCGTATTTATATTTTTCAATTATTTTTATTTTTTCCACCGTGCATCCTTTGAGGGGGGCTGACATTGATGCTAACACAATGTGTCTGTTTAGAAGTCTAAGTGGGTCACGGACGACTTTGCTTCGCCAAGGAAAAAAACCTCAGCCATAGGTCACTCATGGCAATTTTTTTTTTAAATCAATAAAACAATCAGAGGTGGCAAAAGTATTCATATCCTGTACTTAAGTGAAGATATAGATACTTGTTTAAAGAATACTCTGGTAAAAGTAAAAGTACTGATTCACTTCCTCAAGTAAAAGTAAAGAAGTAGAGGTTCTGCAAGTATGAAAGCATTTTTTGCCATTAATGAAACAATTGTTAGAGGTTTACACTTTTGATAACAATAACCAATTTTATTTATACTGAATAAATAGTTATATGCAGTATACTGCAAATGTACTGAACACTAACCCCCAAAGCCGAGGTACTCTAAAATGACCTCTGATTTAACTAGACAACATCATAGTTCAAATAGTTCCACTTGAAGTAACAACAACTATAATAATAGGTGAATTACTTTAAACGTTCGTTCTTTTCAAATACTTATTAATTTTCAATACTTTTAAACAAAAGTAACAAGCACATTTTCCAATGGAAGGAGTACTAGGTACAAATATTTGTGTACAAATTTGGGAAGCTAAAGTAAAAAGTTGCCACAACAACAACAGAAATGCTCAAGCAATGTAAAAAAAAAAAGAAAAAAATAGTACAGGAATGAAGTATTTGTATTTTGTTGCTTCCGACCTCTGAAAACAATCACAGTCTTGCCAACAGAAAACACACAGATGATCACAATTGTGATCCAGCACACCCACGTTATTTATTTAATTTATTTATTTATTTTTGCTTATTATCTTTGTGCCAATGCGTAAAGGCAACCAGATTACTCATGCTAGCAGCCAGAAACCAACATACGCCCATTAATGAATATTTCTGGGTGAGGGTTGGCAGCGCTGTCGGCAGCGTCGCTGTTGCTAGCTGTAAGAAACAAGTGTGGCAGATTCGCTTTGGATTAAATACTGGCGTTTCGCTTTGTCCTGCCATATAGGCGAAGTGAAACATCTGGTCAGGTTGGCAGCTCTTGACTCGCAAGTGTAGTGGAGGAGAAAAAAAATCTTACTCGAGTCCTTTCAAGTCTCTTTGTTAGATGGTTCATAGGCTTGGGCACAACATTAGAGCTCCATCCATGGAGGGAGCTCAATCATAGCGGTTGATTTATTCTTGGGTTTTTTTCTTCCTTGCGCTTAATCAGTGTCCTCAACTGTCTTCATGTCCTCGTCTTCAGTCAACTGGAATTTTCGCATGTACCCGACCATTCATCAGCCAAATAGTCAGTGGCTTTTTAACCACAGAAGCATTTCTTATGAAAAGACACTGTGATCGCCAAAAGAAAGGCGGAAAAATGCTTTGACACCCCATAATAGTGATTCACAGGACAATTTTTTGCCGAGTGTTGAGGGACAGCGTGCGAGTCTGACTGTTCTCTCCATCAATTCCCTCTCCAAGCCAGACAAGTAAGATTTCCCACAAGCCCACACAGTTAGCCGCTCAGACCAGCCATCACAGAAACAGACCAGTCGGACGCGTTAGCCGAGTCCCTCAGAATGGAACCGCAGGGTTGCAACGCTGCGGGTCGGCCGCAGCTTAACCTTCCTCTGTCATCGTGCCTCTGTCAGCGGAACCCCTCCTGGGCGAAAGGCCCTAAAGTTCCCTCATGCCTTTTACCCAGCGCTTTCAAAAACGCCTCTTAATAATAATAATTCTCTCCCGGGCCCCCGTTTCACGCTCACCCGGCCGGGCCCTGTGCTCGTCGGCCACCACGAGCGGCTTCCCAGACTCGCACTCGGCGCCCGCGCTGTCAGGAGGGCCGGCTGCCAGCGTGTCACAAGTACAGGGTGGCTCGCATCACTTCTCGAGGACACGCAGATAATTAAAGAGGGAAGAGGGATTTAATAAGTATTTTGGCTCTGCCGCGCTTGATGCACTGACCTGTCTGCAGACTGATCCCCAACTACGCGACGCCGCTGACAGCCTGCGATTACGGGTGGATACGCGCAGGCAAGAGGATGGCGGGGACACTAATCTGGCTGAATAACAGCGCTGTGTGGCTGAGCGAGGGAACTAATTTCTGCGGGGGTCTGGGGGCGATCTGAAGGCGTCTGAGCCGCGGCGGCGCTAGCGCCCTCCGAGATTCGCGTCCTCACGTCGCCAGACTGCTGTAAATAAACGAAATCACTTCAATTCCCTTAAGCTGTTTTGTTCCTCCCAAATATGCTTTGACTGACACGCAAAATCATATTTGCCCCGCCGCCTCCATCCGCGGAGGGTGAGACGCCGTCCACATCTGCGCCGCCAGATCTTCTCGACCCATTACCGCCACTTAGCGAGAGGTTGGTTCTCAGTCTGTCCATGACACACATTCTAAGCAGCCGCGGCTGCTCCATTACCCCTCAACAAGCCCGACGCGCACCTGAACTAAACCCCCGACGGCTCCGAATTTTGCGCTTTCCTCCATCCGTGGCCCCCGTCACCCCGTTCGCCCTGCCGCAAATTACCAGACAAATGAACCTTCCCGCCGGAGATAAATGAGGAAAAATAGTCCTTCACGAGGACCATTTATTCAAATACTTGCCTGACAGCACCGAGTCTCTGATGCAGGAAGAAGTCGCTCTAAAAACAAAGAGAAATCGAATCAGGCGTCTCGCAGGCTCTCCAAGTTCCTTGGCAGACGGCTCAGCTTCAGTGCTAAAGAACCCGGGCAGAATCGGGCTTGGAAGGAAAAGACGCTGTCAGAGCATCTTTTAATCATCATGGCGTCGCAGCTTCCAACCAATCTCAGCCCTTATGGCGTCTCCCCCTTTAGTGTCATTCTGTAGGACAATTTGTTTTCCTCAATAACATTTATGGATCAAACAGTATATAGCGTCCCCTTGTGCATCCCTTCGAGGGAGGGTGTGGGAGGGGGGGTGTTCGAGGAGGCATAGTGAATAAAGGGCTAAAGCATTAACTATTGTCCTTGCCAACCAAAAAAAAAACAACTTTACGACAGGCTGGGTGTTATTGTGCGATTCGAGTCTCGCCCAGGGACGACGTTGCGGAGTCTAAACTTCTTCCTGCGGCTCTTCCCCAAGTCCACTCGCTTAAAAGTTAACCCCCTCCCCGGGTTTACCCCGCAAGTGCGCCGCGCCCCCGCCGCGCCGCCAAGAAGCCATAGCGTTGCGTTAAGGTCATTTTTCTTCCTCATGTCTAATTTTACCCCTGGGTACGCTCGAGTAGAGCATGTAAGAGCGCCCATCATTTTTAAACCCTTGTTTCAGGCGCTATTTCTTCACCCGGCACTTCATGTGCCTTCACTCCGGGGTGATGGAGTGCTAATGAGCAGACAGCCAGATGTATTTTGACTCGGGTCTTACCGGGTTCTCTCGGGAGGGGGGCTCCCGTCTCTCACCTCTCGGCTCCGTCTGAGCTCAGCTCGAGAGTAGTTGGGGGGGGAGCAGGGCATTGCTCGAGGGAAGCGAGGGATTCACATCGTCAGGTGCATCAGGTCATCCTGAGGTAGCAGGGAAGATTCTATTGTGCTGTTAGCTTGACGGACACCGCTAAAAAAACACAGAGCGCAAGCTAATGAGCCGTAATGAACGCTAATCCGTTTCCGCAGCAAACTTGGCTGGGTCAGCACTTCATTTAATGCGGTGTTAATCCCTAAAGTAGTGGTCACTACTTAGCGGCCTTTTGTTAAGACACCCAATTGGATTCCGCAGGACATGTTTGGAAATTTTTTTTGGGGGGGGGTTAAGTGAAAAAACAATTTTGTCGAGCGGAGGATTTAAAAAAACGGCTGGATTACAAAAGTTGCCGCTCGTCGGTAACAAGCGGCTCTGGCGGAGGTGATTTGGGTGATTTCTCAAAGTGTGTGTGTGTGTGTGTGTGTGTGTGTGTGTGTGGTGGTGGTGGTGGGGGGGCAGAGCAGGAGGTGTTGTGTAACAACTCGCCGCGGCTCTTCTGCCACATGACTCACTCCTGAGATTGCAGATTGTGGCCGCCTGGCCCGCGGAGCTCCGCCGGCTCACCTTGCTGTCAGAGCTCGTCCGGTTCCCCCATATATACCCAGCGTCGAGACCCCCCCCCCCCAATCCCCCTCCTCATCTCCGCCTTCCAACTTTTCTGACCCTGAACGCCGGCTAGACGGCGACTGTTTGTTGCTCGCAGTTAAACGCCGGGTCGTCAGAGAGGAGGATCAACCGGTGGCTTTCGCCCAGGAGGCGAGAGCATTCTTCACACCTGTCTGCGAGGATAAGTGGGCTTGTCACAAGCAGAGCTAATCTGTTGCAACGCTCAGTCACGCTCCATTCCCCAGCGGTTCCCGCTCCGCTCGTCCTTGGATGTCTTGTCGGCGTCGGGAGCGCCAGGCCGGCCGCTGATCACTCGGGCCGCGTCAGAGAGTGGCGGCAGCGTCCTTCCGTGGAACCTTTGCCCTTTAAAGTTGCCACTTTGCATGGCTTTCAGGTCGATACGAGCTCGCTCCAAACGTGCGAACCCCTGCGGAGCGCCGCCTGAGCGTCACCGAGCAATTTAAGTAAAGTTTGCGCCGTGTTTCGCTGTCGCTTAGCCGTCCTCTGGAGCTGCCGATAATGAGGCACAAGGGAGGAGCAGAAACATGGAGGACGACTATCAAAAGACGCGCGGAGCACCCGCTCCGCTCCCGCTTTGAAAAGCCTCCTGAACGTGACGCGCAATCACTTCCCGATCCGCCTGTAATTCCCAGAAATGAAGCGTTGTGTCTGTAAACACTCAGACAAAGTGAGTGATCCAAGTCAGCGAGTTCAAAGTGAGGAAGCCGCGCAGTCTGCCGCTGGGTAATAGTGCTTTCACCACGAAGCGCGTGTATCATTCGACAGTGTTTGCAATTCCCAGTGCTTTGCTCAATTAAGAGTTTTAAAGGCCCCCGCGTGAAGGAGTTTGTAACCTCTGGTGGTAAGACAGTGTATTGCAAACATCTAAGTATTGATCGTGTGGAAAAATGTTTTTCGACACCTGCCGCGTTTGTGATGCTTTGCATTATGAATGAACAGGTCTTCAGTCTCCAAGTCGAATTTACTGTAGTACAGTCACAAGCATTTACCCACCTGCTGCGTGTGCACTGTTCCGTCCAGCTCAAAACTGGCAAGATGAAGAGTGCTTATTTTGTCCTGATAAATGATGAGTTCAGAAAAATCATTGTTTTTGTCTCTGATGCAGTCAAACCTTTTATACCACACAAAAAAAAGTTCCTCTGGCAAATATTTATTGACAATACTTGGGATTGAATAAAATGTTAAGGCTGTCCAAAAATGTTTTCCACTACTGTGTATCATCCTGCTGCCTGCATCTATCTTTCTGATACTCTGGCCGTGGCGTTATTGGGGCCTACTTGCCATTGCTTTTATTATTGAAGAAAGCTATGTTTTTAGTGATTCATATGAATGAATACAAGCATATGCATGTTTGATTCAATTGTGTGCAAATGGACCCATATACATTTTACACGAGGCCTCTTAATCTTTATTTTTTTTTTTTTTTTTTTTCACAAAATTGGATGCCAGTGCTTGAAAACAAAGCAACATGGCACTGCGCGCCATTAACAGGATGGTAAAATACGTGTGACTCTTGAAAGGTTTCATTCGATTGAGGGCAAATATGCAAATCCATTTACACGGTCATTTGCGGTGGTGTGTGGGAAGCGCTGTGTCATCCTTTAATTGCTGCAGTACTTCAGGGCTCGGGGACAAACAACCCTTTTTACGCAAAAAGAACAAAAGGTGCCCTCTTCGCACACGCTGAGAGAAGCGAGCGTGCAGTTAAAGACGGCACTGATCAGATCAGACAAGGTGGCTATTATCGACTTCACTTGTTTCCTCCACATGCTTTCCTTTTGATGTGCAACTGAAAAGGCTGTTGCCCTGCGCTGTGCCGTGCTAGCTTTCGTATCAGGAAGGGGAGCGCTCCTGTGGAAGTGTCACTCACGCCTCGCCAAGATCAAAGGTTCCGATGGCAATAATGAAAGAAAAGGCTCTGGTTTTATTTTTTTGCAGCAAGAGTTACTTTTAATGTCAAAGCAGACACTCCCATTGCTGTCTTGAAGCTCTCCAAACAGTAGGAATAGGAATACGTAGGACAGCAATAAGAAACGCCTCATTATCATTTGAAGTCATGAATGTCGTAGTTACTATATTAACTTTAAATTTCACTGCAGGCATCTGCACTGTGTGTGTGCATCCAGCGCACCTCACAGCACTCTGCTGGGCTTCACATTATTCCAAGGGGAATCGCATTCAAACACATGAAGTGTCACAATACTATTTACTCACCTATTTACATGAAAGGTGGAGGCATTTAACCCGTGAATGCTCTTATTCTGAAAAGACCGAGCTCTTCAGTATCTACTGCGCCAATCCACCATTGACACCATTAGCTAAGCAACTTTTCTTTCAGGTTATTATATTACACTTCACCCATGGTTGTTGTTGCATAATAAGCGGGTCCAGCAAATATTACATTTTTTTTTTTTTTTTTTTTTTTTTGACCTCGTCATGTATTTGGGAAATTAACAAATCTGACTGATTTTGATGTAACTAACAGCATTTGCTTGCTTCTGTGTACATAAATGTCACTGTGTGGGTTTCTAGACCTTAAACATAACCCGCCTAGTCAGCACAGGACTGATTCGAGCTCCATCGCAACACGGCTGTTTTTCCTTGCTCCTTTTTTTTTTTTTTTTATTGTTTTATGGTTGTTTCTGCGAGAATGCAGACGGAGGAGTCACGTTCTGCTGGGATCCCAACCCTGCTGCAAACCCGCAGCCGTGTTTTTGTTTTCAAAATGTACGCGTTGGAGTGTTTGGATTTCACAAATGCAACAAAGGGCGCCTCGGCAGAAATGATGACGGCTACAAAAACACACACACGGAGCGATGCGCCAAGAGGACTGAATAATATCAGGGGGCTGACGTGTGTTTTTCCGAATGCGCTCTGTTGAATGGCAACATCTCAGAGCACAAGTGAAGAGCGCCTTTGGCGAAATGTGCTGAGTCAGTTGAAGGATTGTGCCTCTTCTAAGGTTTATTTTCACTGGCTAGGTGCTGTTGTCGTGCCGCTCAGATGTATAGTGAAGGCTGGAAATATAACCCCCTTCATTCATGACTGGGAGATGAGACATTAGGAGCTGTGAGCTTTCAGATGTGCTCCTAAATGACTCATTAATGCATTAGTCTTCCTGTCAGCTTTGCTCCCAGAATTAAGCAAATCTCCACCCTCAAGCCTCTCACCTTTTGCAGCTCTCCCCTATATGAACAATTACGCGTCAAAGTCACGAGAATAATGTTGGCTAGGAAATGAGTAAGGCTGATAGGCAGTGCATTAGGCGGGGAAAATGGAAGGTACTTATGGCAAAGTGTTCAGCTCCCGCGTTTACTGAAAGCTCAGAAAGAATCTTCGATTCCTTCGGGGTGTTGCGCGAAACCAGTGTTTGGCATTTTAATGTGGTTTTCTGAGCAATTGTTTGAGTGAGTCACTGTCAGTGACGCAGATTACAGAGTTTCGCCGCGCAGACAGAGGTTTGCTCGTGGCGCCTTTTGGCTTGCATACCAATTGGAGGGCCGGGCGTTTTCATACCCCGATTCTCGATCGATCCGTGGAAGTTAGGCAGAACGAATGGGGTCTGAATTGGAAGCAGTCATCCCTGCCACTGTGTGCCATGCCATTTAGCGTCATTAGATGTTGTTTATTGTCTCTTCACTGTGTAACTGCATGCGTTTTCTCTGGAGCAGCAAAACCAATCCCAGCTTTCGCTGCCCCGAGCCGCGTGTCCGTCCATTCAACCCTGCACTGTAATATAAGCTGTGTCCCAAACTGCATACTTCTGTTAACAGACATCATTAAGGCAGTGCTCTTATTGTGTGCCATGTAGTCTCATCATTGCTGCCATTGCTTTGCCATTAGGAGAAACTGCTAATTCTTCTCCTACCACTCCATGAGTGTGAATTGCAAAGTGATGGTAAAGGCAGCTTCGACGTATTTCACGGCACATAAACCAAACACCAGCGCTAATGCCTGACCAAGCTAAGGAGTACATTTGCTAGCGAGCATGTGCTCATGTTACCTAGCGCGCTAACACCTTAGCCCCTCTTTTGCTACCTCACTTATTTGGCATTAATGAATTTTAATCATTTAAGACACAATTTGGGACACAGTTTACAAATCCACATATACCCCTAAGCGTTCACTGTTATTAACATATTAAGCTGAAGTTATTGTGGTAGAAAAGTTGGAATTTTCCATTGACGGTCATCGTGTTTCTGTCTCCCCTCCAGCCAATCCAACCGGGGCCGGAACCAAGGCGTACCCCGGCACACCGGATGTGTTCCGGGAGTCGACGGGCACGACGGGGATGGTGGTCGGCATCGTAGCGGCAGCGGCACTGTGCATTCTCATCCTGCTCTACGCCATGTACAAGTACCGCAACAGGGACGAAGGCTCGTACCACGTGGACGAGAGTCGCAACTACATCAGCAACTCGGCGCAGTCCAACGGCACCGTGGTGAAGGAGAAGCCGGTCAACACGGCGAAGCCCTCCATCAAGAACAAGAAGAACAAGGACAAGGAGTACTACGTGTGATTGTCAGCAACGTTGGCCTTCAGCAGGCCGGGCCAAACAGCTTACTGAAGAGACAAATCAGAACACCTGTACAGTAAAATAACAAAGACGAACATTATCTAGTCCTTTTTTTCCTAGAAAACAAAGCTCAGAAAAATAAAGGTGAAAAAAAATTTAAGGGAAAACTAACCTTCTTCTCAAGCGCTTGACGGAGGAAAAGACTCGCTGCCCAGGAGGTGATTGGCTCTGGCGACCGTCCGCAAGTGAACTCAACACATATCTAACATGTCAACCAAACAACATTAACCCAGCCGTGACTCGCTCCCCCGGCCAGGACCTTGTGATCCACCTCCTCCCCCCCCCGACCCCCTTGTTTCTGGCAAACAGAGGCTGGCAGGCGGGCGGGCGGGCGGGCTTGCGCACCTCACGAAGACACACGGAGCGTTAACGGACTTTGGGTTGTCATTTACATTGCCTGTGTTTGTGTTGCCGAGATGTTTTCTACACAACGACAATATGATGCATTACATGAGAACACAATGCCAAACAGTAAGGTTTAAATGGAGGTGGGGCCCGAGGTGGGGGTCGGTTTCAGTGTCGGTAATTTCAGCGAGATTAAAAAAAAAAACCAACTAAGTAAATCTGATGGGAGGATGAGAGGAGGAGCATGAGCCAAAGCACACGCTGAAGAGCCAGCCATGGCCAGCAGAGACTAATGCCTGACTGCTGCGGGGCTGAGATGAGAGCGGATGAGAAGACTACGGTTTTAAAGAGGAAGATGTCCATCGTGCCCGTCGGGATCCTGGAGGCCTTCGTTTTCACGTTTCTCGTGAGCCCAAAGGAGGAACTTTCTTCCTGTCTCAAGCGATCAACTGGGAGCCATGCACGCAAAACTTATCTTACTACAGTACATATGTTGATATACGGTACAACCACATCTATATGTGCTTTCTGGACTGTGACAAAGTGGTGTTTTATAGCCTGTTGTATAGATGATGCAAACTATAACTGCTCCTCGACCATTTTGGAATAAAAAAAACAAGGGAAAAAGAACATTTAAAAAAAAAAAAGGAAATCATAAGTGTTACTAAGTGTTGCTAGACATAGATTTTCTGAAGACATCTGCGTTATTTTTCAGTTGGAAAAATGCTATTTGATCCCCCTCCTCCCTCCCCTGTTTTTACATGTGTTCCTATATAGTTTTTATACAAAGGCCAACCTCAGATTAGACGATCCCGGTCCACCAGTAGTCAAACCGTTACCCAAAGAAAAAAAAAAAAAAAAAAAGAATGCATAAAGGCTTCGGCAGCGTGGTGTGGCCGCCTTCAAGGATACTGGTAGAATCACTGCCTTCCTTCTCAGTCCCGACCTACACCAGAGAGAAACAGGGCCCAGGCTGTGAGTAATGAGGCTGATGACGTCAGCCGCCAGATAAATTAACATACGTTGTGTCTTTTTCAAGTGTTATTACAAGATACCGGTCAGACGTGCTGCCGCTTGGGCTGAAGCCATCTCAGTTCAACTGCAATGTGTTTGTTCTGTCATTCTGTCCGTCAATTCTGCTTTCAAGAGACCTGTACTTGGAATGAGTATGAGCAAAGTGACCATGGATTATAAATGATTATAAATTCTCATTGTTCACTCCTCTTTTTTTTTTTATTCTTCTTCTTCTCGGGTGATTTCTGTTTAATTGTAACCCTTCTTGTACTCCACATGAAAGCGGAAAAAAAACTAGTTTTGAAAAATCAAAATGAATAAAATATTACCGAAGTGAACTTAAAGCAGTCTGCTGATAAACTCTATCAGAGAGGAGGTGCGTGTGCCGCGGTCTACATCTTGTCATTTACCCCACAAAGGTGTATTTTTTAAAGGGTCAGAATCAATTTCAACATTTGACCTTCAGGACACAGAAAAACAAGGTCATTGATCTAAATTCATTCAAAACAAGCTCCCTCGGTTGGGAGCAATTTATTTGGAAATGATTGTGCAATTTTTATTTAACATCAAGCCTTAAAAGCATAGATGGCCAGCAGGATGCAATGGTCTGCATCCATCCATCCATCCATCCATCCATCCATTCATTCTAGCAGCGACCCGGGACAGCAGAGGTGGTATCACTGCATGGGAGCAACGAACCAGGATGAGTTTCATCTGTTTGGGTTGTATCTGAAAACAGCCACATCACATGTACCCACTGTAAATATGTATGTCAGCTTGAGCACCAAGCACTTAGCATTTGTCAGACAACCATTTATATTATTTAAGGGCATTATTTTTTTTAACATAAGAATCTTGCCCACTCTTTACATTCTTTAGAGATTCTGAATATTTGATGTACTATAGATTGGAAAGGTTGCATATCTTCCAAACTGCCAAATTGTAGATTCATTTGAAGCATGGATAACTCAAGACGTTTTGATCTTCATTTTCAGTGCCTGGCTCAGCCTACTGAGAATATAGTTGGAAAACTTTTGTACATCACGAGACCTTTAAATCCACAGCATCTCCACCATACACCTTCATTTAAAGCGTTCTAGTCCACCATAAGCCCTTTGAATGGGGATTTTGACCTTCCAAGTTAATGTCGCTGCAATATTTGAGGGAACTTAATAAACTACGGTGTTGGGAAATTGGCTGAGTCATTGGCTGCTTTTCAACAATGCCCTAAGATCCAGCCCCAAAAGGAAAATAGCCAGCAGTGTAGGCGACTAGGCATCATAACAAACACATCAATAAAACAACATAAAAAGTCAAATAACGAAGGAACTCGATGAACAATAAACACAGCTGACAAAAATAAAACGGCAAAATACATTAAAAATGGAATAAAACTGTAAGCAACAGAGCGACAGCACTGTCTTGACTGATCTGCCTCCACATACCTGCCCATCCATTTCCATTTCCTTTTGTCATTTATTCCACTTACTGTATTTGGGGCAGTGAGCTAAATTCCACTTTATCAGACAAGTTACTGATCCTGTGAGCAAGCGAAAGATTTCAACTTTAATATAGAGAAGGTGAAAGACTAAATCACTCCCACTGTAAACCAAAAAATAGCACCGTTTTTGGTTTGAAATGCTGTTTTGCAGGCAAAAGCGGTGCAGAGCTCTTTGCCTGCAAATCGTTGCAAAAATGTTTTTTGCCAGCCCGTGCGAGTTGCGAGTCGGAGAGGTTGTAGAGCTATTTAAATCATTTGTACCTCCTCTGCCTTGCTGTGGAGTCACTGGGACTGATTCTTAAAACCTTGGAGATTGAACAAGAGACCGATGTTGAATTAACATTTGTGTTAACAGCTCAGCAGCGATGGGAGCGAGGCGGGGGCCTTTCCTAATCCTCTTTCTTTATTCTCAACTCTCTTCACTTAAAGTTGATTTTTTCCTGACTCATACGATGTACGAGTTTTATCTGCGTCTTTGCATATTATAACGCAGACGAAGTCTGAAATACTTCAATTCCGTGAACTGACCTTTAACTGGAGTCACAAACTCGCAACCACGTAGATGGAAACTGTGTGCGTTACATCAGCGGAAGAAGTTCTCCACCCTTGTGATTGTTTTCCAAATGCGCCTGACAGTCAGTGTATCACAGAGGCATCAGCAGGGTTGCTTCACGCCCTAGCGCTAACTCATTGGAAGCCTGTCACTGTTGGTGCAGTAAATTCCTCTGCCAGTAGGGGAGCCAGAGGTTCAACACCTACGCTTAACGTCACTTTTTGCACTATACTGCAATACGCTGGGGCCTAAAAACAGTGTATAAAGTTTATATAAAGCATAATACAAAGGGATTTTTAGAGAAGAGGCTCTTGAGACAATAACCTTGAAAAACCTCCAACTAACTAACTAGAATTTCTGGAAGAAAAAAATAACTGCACAACTTTACTCTATGCAGTCCAATTATTGTGAGTCTAGCCTGTTGCCATAGCGCTGCAGTAGAACTGGACCTGAGCGAGGTTGCAAACACTCTGCGTAAACATGCACAGCTGCACAGACTCGTGGAGACGTATTCCTTATTTCTTTTGAGCATCACAGCAGCAGTTAGTATTCAGACATTAAAATCACAACGTGAAAACTGTGCAGCCGGGTTTAGATTAAAACATGATTTAATAGCACTGGTGGCTCACCTGCCGCACCGCACCTCATGCAAATATACATCAGATATATGACAGGCCGAGTCGGTCTCCTTGGCGGCGAACGACTCCATTTGACCCCACGGGCACCTTGTTTTGTCTGCGAGTGTGCGTGTGAGTTGTAAAGGTCAAAGGGCGAATCTGAAGCGCCGCTCGTGATTTACCTGTGCGACCCTCCCTGGGAGAACATGATGTCACCAGAGTGCTGAGTGCGACCTCCAGCGCCCCCTCTGTTCGAGGAGGAGCAGGGAAACCACTGCAGTCGCACATCAGTCCCTGCACGGAAGTTGTTGAGAGGGGTTTTTTTGTGGCTTTTTTTTTTTACCAGAGGCGAACGTGCACAGGCAGACAAATTGACAGAGAGGGAGGCGCACAACTCCAGTGTCGTGGTCGGGTTACACTGTGTGTAACCCTGTTCTCCCGGGAAGGAGATCATCACCTCAGCCTTTCTCTCACTGGAAATGTGAGCCCGACTTGAAGGAGAGAACAGTCAAAAAAAAAAAATGCCCTTTGTTTCTTATTTAATCACACCCTCTTGGATGTGATCACACCATTCCTCTGCCTAATGACTCGAGCTGTCTGGACCGAGGCTCGTTATTCCAGCAGCCAGACTCCGGACTGCGCCTGTCGTTCCGAGGCCTCCTGGAGGAGATGCGGAGGAAGCTCTTGATGCGGCCGAGGTGGAGAGAAGGCGGGCCGTGCGCGCAACATAGTCTGGTCTGGCCTGGCCTGGCCGGCCACTTTATGAGGTACAGTGTTCTATAGCTTGCCAACACGAATAGCTGATCAGCCAATTACATGGCAGCAACTCAATGCACTGAGGCACGTGGAGGCGGTGAAGACGACTTGCTTGCTGTCAGTCTCTCTAGCTGTCTGTCTGTCCTCTGAGCACCAGAATGAGAATGGAGAAGAAAGACGACTGAAGTGAATTCAGACTTGGTCAATGTGGTTGTTCGCGCGATCATCTCCAGTGCTTACAGAGAGCGGTCCCGGAAGAGGAGAATAGCCAGAGAGTTGGCGGCAGTTGTGTGGAGGAATGTGACCTCGTTGATGTCAGAGGTCAGAGGTCACAATGGAGACTGTAGAAAGGCAACAGTAACAAAGAATTGTGTCTCTGAACGCAGCTGTATGTGTATATATATATATATTTATATACATATACACAGATATATATATATATATATATATATATATATATCATCTCATCTTCTATACCCGCTTATTCCTATTCAGGGTCACGGGGGTCTGCTGGAGCCTATCCCAGCTGTCTTAGGGCGAAGGCAGGGTGACACCCTGGACAAGTCGCCAGTTCATCGCAGGGCCTATATATATATATATATTTAAATAATTATTAACTATTTACTATTTATTAGGTACTTGGTACTAGCAAGGATGTAAGTGCAGCCCATTGAATGTATTTTAAAAACTGCTAAAGGATGTTGCAGTGATGCCTGTGATTTTGAATGATTTCAAGCCACAGAATGGTAAGATATGCAGACACACCCTGTGCAAACACAATGGCAACAATGTGACCCTCCAAATGAGAGACTGGGGTCGCTGCAGTGGAAGGCCTGCTTCAGACTCACACACTGCAGGGCCAATTTTAGAGTCCCAGATAACATTTTTAATTTGTTTATGTGGCAGTCCTAATGCAGATTATGAAAAAAAAAAAAATATTCTGATTGCTATTCTGATCCCCATCCTGCACTGAGGGGTGGCGGTGGAGGACGGCTCCCTGCTGCTGCTGCTGCTGCTGCTGAAGCATGCGGTGCACTGTACAAGAAATAGGAGGAATAGCAAAATAGCAATAACACGCTTTATTTCTGCACGCATTGTCTCCGCCGATGGATGAAAACACAGGGTAGGGGGATATTTTTAGCACCGTGCTTATCCTCTCCTCTCATCCTTCCTCCACTGCATCTCCCTCTCCCTCTCCCTCGCTCTCTCTCTCACACACGCACGCTCATCTTTGTCCCCGTCTTTTGCATTCATCTTCTGCCACTCCGCCGTCGCCGCCACCCCTCCTTCCCTCTCACTCAGGCTCTTTGCTTCTATCTCTGCTGGATAAACCAGACGTCGCTTTAATTCGACACACTAATGTAATTCGCCTTCTCTATAATCATCCATTTCCCTGTTTTCATGCCCTCTCCCCGAACTTGAGACACGTCTTGCGGATTCTGTTTCACAGCGGCGCGCCGGGCGACGCCGCTTTCCGTTTCATTTATTCCGCATTTGTTTAGAGGCCGCGCGCCCGCCGTCTCCGAATCAACAATGTTTCATAAAAGCCGCCTGCGCTGACCAGGTTAAAGTAGATATAATTAGGCATGGGCCGGATAGCGTTATTCATTATTAATGTTCCGGGGATTGGGCGTTGATGCAGCGGGAATGTTTCGACTTAAAATATCAGCGAGGAGCAGTGGTCCTGGAGGAGAAGGATCTAAAAGGGGCGCACTCACCCAGAACGCTCGGTGCTTCTGTAAGCAGAAGTAACTTGGAGCCATCTGTGTGTCTCCGTTTTAAAACTCCGATTTTTGATTACACTACGAAAAGTTATTGTCCTTGCTCACACTTGCCTGCAGTGTTTGAAGTAAAGCTGGTTCATAATCACAAAATAATCCCACAGTGATTAAGGATCATTTCCATTCTATTCGTTGCCAAATGGCAGATAAAGTGTTGTTTTTGTAGATTTCCTCTTGGAGAAACGGTTAGTCACTGTTGCTGGAGGCCCGTTTAGAATGACTCCCTTTATTTACTGTTGAGGGGGTTTTCAGTAGGACGGTGTTTCCAGAGTTATGTTATTCATGCAAGTTGTCGTAAAATAACCCACAAAAGCTACTTTTAACCTTATTGGCACAGCCCGCACACAGTCAGTCAGAGTTCAGCCTGCAAGAAACATCAACATGAGCTCATTTCATCATCGCCTCAGTCCCATGACCCCCATTTGTTGTTATTGTCATGATCATTGGTTTGTTGCAGTGTTTGTCTTTGTTCTGTTAACTTTGTCACTGCAGTGAATTAGTAAAAACATTTCTGCCACACTGAAAATTGTATGCAATCTCAAATGTTATCTTGAAATATTTTGCAATATTTTGTGTGTGTGCGTGTGTTTGTTTCAAGAGGTGCCACTGCAATAGATGGACACAAAGTCAAACGTTTTACTTGTTTTATTATTAACAAGAAAATAAAGAATAAAACTAATTTCATGTTCTTGCCATGAGTGATGGGGAATCATCAGAAAATTCCAGTTCTGGCTTGAACAGATCAGTGCAAAGGGAAGAAATCGGTTGTCTGAGAAGCTTTGTTTGCTTTGTATTTTTTTTTTTTTAACAAAATGACTTTCGGTATGAAATTGGTGTTATTTCAGTCAACATTTCACACAATTCTACAATCAAAATCAAAACAAACAGACAACGCATTTTTACCATAAAAACAATTCAAGTACGCTGCTGCCCATAAAATTGAAATGGCTGTTTTTCAGACACAGTTCACTCATTATTCCTCTTTAAATGCACCAGTAATTACTTCTGACCAGGTGCAATGACTGTATTATATTGTGTGTCCCCATTATCTTGCTGAATTCATGCATAGCATTTGTTTGGCTCGACAAAAGACAGGCAAAAAAAAAAAAAAAAAAAAAAGGTTTTGTTCCAACTTAATAGGCAACTGAGTGATTAACGCATCCAAACTGGGAGAAGATCTGACACTGACATCTGACAGCTCTGCGGCTCCTCTTTCCTTGTCAGCCTCAAGCCAAGACTGGCGAGGTTAAGTTGCTGGTCCCCGGCCCGATCCCAGCAGCGCCCACAGGAGGCGGAGTCAACGTGGCAAGGGCACCGAACACATTCAGGCTGCATTGGTGCCATTTGTCATGGCTGACAACTGCACCTCTCAGTGCCATTTGGGTTTATTACCAGTACATTTCTCCCCACATAATGATGTTTTCCTTAGCACTTGTCCTTTGAGGCCAGCCTCAATGAAAAACTGCGGCGGAAACATCAAGGTGACAGGGACTTTTTTTCCCCTCCATCCCCCATTTTTTAAACCTCTTTTTCTCTTTTATATAAAGTTTGCCTTCCAAGACTTTTATAGACCTGAAATAAAATTAAGTGGAGCTTTTTGACTGGCTGGAAGTGTGAGGACGTGAAGTGCCTGAGGATTTCCGTAGCTCTGCGTAATGCAGAATGAAGATGTGCCTATCAGATCCTGTTAGAATTCATTATTTTTGAAGGTGCGAGGTGTTTAGTGAGAGGCTTCTGCATTCAAATTTTATCAAGCAGGATTTAAATGTAGTTTACAGATATCTAAACTGATTCTGATTGTTGTGGGCTGTTCACTGAGCACATTTGGATCATATGAGTCCCTTGAGTCATATCAATTCTGCTTGGCTGAAATCCATTAAAGCCATAAAAGCATATTAAGTATCACTGTAATGAACATTTTAACATATCTGGTAAATACAACAAAAATCTTCTTGTTGCAAATGATATTGTTGAATTATTTAAGTTAAACAAGAGAATGTTAGCTTTAGCGGTGTGTGTGTTTTTTAATTGTCACCTTGAACACATTTTAAAGCAACATTACAATGATGTGTACTGACATATTGTATTTGGTTATGTTGTTTCATGTTTCCCAATGGCATCCCAAAAGTATAGCAAAGTATAGACAGCTCCTGCATATTGTTGCACTCAGAGTCACTCAAGTCTCCAAGTGCAATTTATTTTAGTACAGCTGCACATGCACTGCTCTGTTCATATTAAAACTGCAGCAAGATAATTCCCCTTGATGCACATCCATCCCATTGCTTTTATAAAAAAAAAAAAACACACAAAACATATTTCACAATGATATTTGAGATTGTGTGAAATTACAAGGTTGTGCTGTCTCTGCTATTTGTCACACTGTGGTGAGGTTTTGTCTCGTCTTGGGGTTTTGTCTCGTCATTTCCTGTTTTATTTTGACAACTTCCTCTCGTTTCAGATCACAACCTCTCGTCATGTTCCACCTGTTCGTCTGACCCAATTACCCATTGTTTACAGCTGTGCCTTGTTACCTTGTGTGTTCAAATAGTCTGCGTTCCCCTTGTCTTGTGCCAGAGCGTCTTCGTCCGTCACGTCTAGCCCTGAACCCGTTCACAGCCACAGCCACAGCCACAGCCACAGCCACAGCCACAGCCACAGCCACAGCCACAGCCACAGCCACAGCCACAGCCACAGCCACAGCCACAGCCACAGCCACAGCCACAGCCACAGCAAGATGGTTGTTCCTCTAGGTCGAGTGATTTTTTTGTTTTGTTATTAGAATAGGATCTTGTTTACTAGTCAGTCATTTTTCCTCCTTGTGAGTGATTTTTTTGTTAAAACCTAGATTTGATATTAGAGTATACTTTTGTTAGTTATTCAGTCTTTTTTCCTCCATGCGAGTGATTTTGATTTTGTTGCCAGCTCAGTGAGATTAGTATTCTTATAGCCTGTTTATTTGATCTCTCTGATCTGCGGACAATTGCTTGTGAAATAAATTTACTTTTCTGTTAAACTTCTGCGTCTGAGTCCTGCCTCAAGTCCCGGCCTGACACTATTTCTGTGCACTCACTACCTTTCTCCTTCTGGGAATGTCTTTTGTTTCGCTTCTGACTGCAATGACTGGAGTGCAGTTCTGTAAACATTTGCTCTTGAAACTGAAAATGTTGCCGGAGCGCAGTAGAAGAAAGAGTAGCGGGGGGAGAAAAAACACAAACATGTTTGCTTGAATGTCATTTATCCACCAGAGGAGAATTCATTGTGCGTGTCTTTTTATGATGACACAAATAAGACGAGGTTTTTGAGCAAAGTCATCCTCGGGGGAGCTCTTGCTTGTCGGTTGGAGGAGGCGGCGGTGGCGCCGACTGCGAAAGCAGCTTCTGGTGACATTGGATGGAAACACAACAGGAAGATCAAGGTGGGACTCAGTGTGGAATCTCTGCTTGCTGACAGTAGAATCACTGCTCTGTTTGGTTGTGTTAAAATGTCAATTTTTTTAGTCACTCTTTTTTCTAAACCACTTTAGCCTGAAGTATGTGCTGTCATCAGTGTGAAGAATAGGACCATTTCTTACAATTTCTAAGTCATAGTTCGGTGGCAACCTCAATGAACCTGCTATGCTCTTGTTGATGTTTTCTAAATTAGCAAGATTTTTTTTTATTTCTCTTTTTGTTGTTTTTTTTTATTCCTCATCTTTTGAGAAATCTTGTATTATCACTCCATAAAGTTGTTCTCAATACTTTTATTCAAAAATCATACTGAGTGATTTTTTTGTGCTGAAAAGAAATAAAAAACTGAGTTTACACAAAAAGTCTCAATTTGATTTCTCGTCGAACCTGCATCATAATATTGCAGCCGCAAATACTTTGCTCAGTTACAAGCCGACACTGGTCTGATTCTCTTATTCGCAGCTCTGATTTTGCAGCAAAGGCTCCACAAATTATTGATTGCGCACAAGCTACCGGCGTCACAGCAGAAATATTCCAAGGGAGGCTGAAAAAATGTCAGCCACTAATCTTTAACTGTAGCTTGGAGCTCTTTCTGATTTTTTTTTTTTTTTTTTTTTTTAATATGTAATGGCAAAGACTTTGCAGTTGAAATGTGAAGTACCAATAAATTGCAGACTAAAAGACTAAAATAGCTATTGGAACAAATAAATGGAAGTTATTATTATTATTATTATTATGTTCTGTTATTGCTCACACATGTGGGATCAAATATGTATATACATAAATAATGAATAGAATTTAGATCCACTTAACAAATAAAATCCACTTACAAATTGCCATTTAAAAGAACTAAAACTCGCTGTTCTTGGAAAACTGAGAGAACTCTTTTTTTTTTCTTCAATTTGTTTACTTCACTTTTTTCCGTTTTAGCCGCTGTGTCATAAAAGTTCTTTTTGTTTTGATTTCCTGTCTGTTTCATTCAGGAATGCTCTTGCTGTCATTGATTAAAACCATTTTTTACACCAAATGTTTGAGACTGACAGTTCTCCTTCCAAATTCTCCCTGTACTTGAAGGGCGGAGGAAGCAGGAGGAGCAGTGGAGAAATCCTGCTTTGCAGCAGCCAACACAAGCCACTGAATTCCACATGACTTTGGAGCAGTTTCGGTCTCTGATCAGGTGGGGGGGACACATCGATGAAGTTCGGCTTCGCAGCAGTTGGGAAGGTTGTGTTGTCCCATCAGTGTTCCGCCAGGATGCTGAACCTTAGAGGTGCGCTGCTCACGTCAAGCTGAGCGAAAGGCTTCCTTTAGACTTCTCACAGTTGAAATTAGGCAGGATTTTTCTTCCACCAGGTGCAAAGCATTGATTCAAAACCTTTAAATCCTGTAAATTAGACTCACTGCTTCTCCAAGTGCGTTAACAAGTGTATTAAATTGTACGTCATGAAAAACAGCATGTCTGCATCCTCTTGTTGCACTATGGTGAATTTATGTCTTTTCCAAATTATTTGCATATACGACGCAACAATAAGAATACGTCGAAACAGTGGCGTCATTTCGATCAATTATATAAGGCATAAGTGGTAAAATTTGAGAACCGAAGGGAAATGGGTGCATTGGAATCAGTTTCTTGTTAAAACAAATATTTAACAGTGAGACTGAATGTATGTGGATCCTTTTAGAAACTACAACGTTGTAGAAGCACAAAAGAAGCTTATCTCTTAGGTCATGTGACTTTTATGTCCCGTTAGTTCTGCAGTGGTGGTTTGAGAATCTCAGGTTTTCTTTCCCTGGCTACTGGGTTATTTCAGAAGACTATTCCAAAGTTGAGACTTATCGGAAAATCTGCAGCCACCAATGTGTTGCCAGGTTAACAGATGCTCACAAAACGTACTAAGCGCTATTGGGAGCTGCAGCAGTCAGAGCTGAGCCTGAAATCGTTGTTGCCTCGCTTCTGGTATGTGCTCCACTGACTACCATTCAATAGTTTTGATTGAAAGCACCCTGGAGGCAAAAGTCACATACTGTGTGTTTAATCCTCTATTGTCATGGTAGAAGAGCAACTTTGGATAGAAGGAAGGTTTAATTGATTCAGGACATGTTTTTTTTTTCTTTCTCTTCAGAATCTCTACATGTCTGGGAAATAAAGTCGAGGATTCATGAGCTGCACTTGTTGGAGTTAAAAGTAGATGTTTCTCTCCACCAGCAGGTTTTCAGAGAGAAACTTCACCGGACAAAATCTGACAACTGGTTTATATTGGATTTTTTTTATGCATACATATACATTTTTGATCTTACCTGAAATGAAAGAAGGACGGCAGATGAAAGTTAAGCACAGGTCACATGCTACTGGGCTCATCCTGCATAACCATTGCCTTATCTTTAGGGAAAAGCACTTCATCTCTGTCAACGCTCTTTATCGTAGCCCCAGAGAAGGGCTCTCATTAGCACCGGTCACATTCTTTGCCTGCGAGTTGACGCCAATCAGTATCTCCATTGTGGCGCTGGCAATGGTAGGAATGAGGATGATGATGATGATGATGATGATGATGATGAACAACTGATTGATTTGCGCCACTGGTTGCGATCCTCGTTCACAGAATTAAATATGCTCTTTCAAATGAAATTTGTTTTCTGCTTCACAATGCCGAAATCAATATTTAATATCCTGGGATCAATGTTACTTGAGGTTTTATTTTGCACTGGCTCCATCAGTTTGTGTGAGTAATAATGTGCAGGATTACAAAAAAAATAGCCAATATTTTGAGTGTGGTTCTGGATTATTTGTGTGGGTTTTTACTCACATTTTCTTCTGAAACAATGTGTTCAAGCTTTACCCATCAGCTGATATTCCTTTTTGAGTTGCCACTGAGAAAATAAATCCACAGCTTTGGAACAGAGGAACATTCTTTATAAGATTTTTAAAGCGGAGAGATGAGATGAATATTGCTCCCGCTGAGTGTAAATCCCACAGCAGCTGTAACCGAACAAGTTTAAAAAGTGGTTCTCACGGAAAGAAGATGTTGCATCTTGTGAGGTGTGAGGTTCTGCCACCACTCGATTGATCGGATTGTGACCCTTTCACTTGGCAAATCAGTGCATTTATGCTTTCACGTCGTCAGTATTTGGTTACATCCATTGGGTGTTCTCAACAAATACATAAATGTGTGAATAAATAAACGCTAGGTTCAAATGAAAAATAAATTAATAGCATGCAACAACCTACGTGTTGCATGCGTCTGAGGCAGGACTCAGATGCAGAGGATTGAGGCCAAAAGTAAATTTATTACACTCGCAACTGAAACTCAGATCAGAGTGATCAAACAGTTAGGCTATGAAACTCCTGAGGGGAAAAAGGGACCAAAGCATATAAAACCAAAAGCAAGTCTAGTCCAACAAGCTACCAAATCAAAATCACTCACAAGGAGGAAAAGGCAAAAGGCTAAAGTACAAATAATAATCTACTCTACAGAAAAGGAAGAAACTCAGAACATAAATCAACACGGACAATATCTATCTTCTAAAAACAAAATTTATGCTTAACAAAAAAATCACTCGACCTCGAGGAACAACTGGCTTACAGTGTAATCTTTGAGCTGTGGGTGTGGGTGTGGCTGTGGCTGTGGGTGTGGCTGTGAGGTGTGGTGTGGGAGTGTGGCTGTGGGTGTGGCTGTGGCTGTGGCTGTGGCTGTGGCTGTGGCTGTGGGTGTGGCTGTGGTTGGGTGCAAGGCTAGACGTGACGAACAGAGACGCTCTGGCACAAGACCAGGGACACGCAGACTTTTTAAACACACAGGGTAACGAGGCACAGGTGGAAACAATGGGTAATTGGGTCAGACGCACAGGTGGCACATGAGGAGGGGGGCGTGATCTGTAACGAGAGGAAGCTGAGTTAGGCTGTCAAAATAAAACAGGAAATGACAAGACAAAGCCCCCAGAAGACAAAACCTCACCACGGTGCGACAACGTGCTCCCAGTTCAAACGCTGAATTAATTCACAGGCCACTTTATATGGCACATATATATTGGACTGTACAAATAGCTATTTAGCCAATCAGCCGGCAGCAATTCATTGGATTTAGGTGGGTTGACATGAGGAGGAAGACCTGCTGAGGTTCAAAGTGAGCATCAGAATGGGGCGGGAAGGAGTATAAGGGGCTTTGAACATGGTGCACCTGCTTGTTGGTGTCAGACGGGCTTCTGCTCTGAGCTATTCCCAAAACTGCTGATCCACTGGGATTTTCGCATCACATCCATCTCTAGGGTTTCCAGAGAACGCTCCCAAATAGAGAGAGCATCCACGGCGCTTTCCAGTGACACTGGTGTGACTCCAGGTCTGAACTGGTGCTTGACTGAACTCTCAGCAACCTCAGCCCGGGGCAGAGAAAAGCCCCTCGTGCTGTTCCTTGCTCTCTTTTTTTGAGAACATTCCCAACGATGACTAAACCGAGTCGGTCTGAGAGCGGTTTTTGTTCGCAGGAGTGCAGTAGCTTCCAATTGTTGTCCCCTCTAAATTTCTCATGGGATCTACTGCCTCTTTCTCCTGGAGGACTGTCGCAAATGATCCACATTTGGTGAGATTTCAAGCCCGAATCCTCCTGCCTCGCGAGATTGTAATCGCTGTGAGAAAACAAGTCCGAGCATTATGGTCTCCAGACAGGGTCCAGATCCTGTGCAGGGGTTTCCAAAGAGGTCCTGGGTGTTGATCTGACGATGCCGATATGACGCTGATGCAGGGGAGCTTCCGAGGACACGGCAGGCAGACAAACGGCAAAGCCTCAAGGAATTTGAAATCAAACCTCCCGTCATTTCCCGTCAACCAGGCCATGGCTGCAGCTCATCTTTATCTCCGTAAGCAGGTGTAACGTCGAGGTGGGTGCCTTCCTGCCTCAAAGCGTAAACGCGGAGTCGCTCTCCCCTGTCTTTAAAAAACCACGGCAGGGAGAAAAAGACGCGGCTTAGCGTCGCGGTGAGTCACCGCAATCTCAGCAAGGTCCCCCCCCCTTTCTGGAGTGCATCCTCATGCGGCTGCAGTCATCTTTGCCTCCGTCAGCTGCGCAAATATATACAGAGCGGCGGCGGCGGCGGAGACACGTACGACTCACTCAGCGGATGGCACGCAGCGTCGATCGCTTGTGAGCGGTGGCAGGTGTTGTTTTATGAAAACAGCGTTCCCAGGTTATTGATTTTTTTTTTTTTTTTTGTTTTTTTAGCACAGATGCACTCTTTGCATTTTTCACACTTAAAACGGCAGGGGAAACACGAATAAAAACGCAGTGTGATTTCTTTCTTTTCCTCCACGTGGCTCTAGACGAGAGACGGGCGTATTATCAACCGCGACGTTTCAAATTGGAAACATAATTAGTCCCAGACAGCGGCAAAGCGTGTCTATTGAGAGCAGAAGAACAAACATTTCATTAGAAATGATTTTTCAAACCGGGGGGGTGGGGGAGGAAACCATCCGACGACGTGATCTTTCTGTTGACCCTTCGCCCGGAATCATTACATCTGAGAAACCAAGACACCAACAAAAGCAATTTGTTGTTGTTGCGTGGTTAAACATGTAATTCAATCTCTGTTTTCTATCGGGATCTTGCAGACTTCAGTGGGTGCCTCTCATCCGTGTGTAATAGCTTTCGTCGTACAAGTGCGCTTGGCCTATGGGGGCTATGGTGACCAAGCTCCATATGGCGGCGCATAATTTAATTCGCTGACTCAGTCATGTTCGCATTTGCAGGAACAAGGAGATGAGCAGACGACAGAAGCTTCATGAAGTTCCTGGAAGAGGGCTGATGCTGCGTATGACCTCGTGCTTCACAGGTGGTAAGATGTGTCTTTATTTTACTTTAAACATTCAAAACGACAATAAGTAAAAGACTCTCTCTGTCTTTCCTGCTCGTAGCTGAGAGGCAAGGCAGGACTGGCATGTGTTCCTCTGCTGCTGCCGTACTTCAAGGTTCGACTTGTTTTTCAGAGATTCTCTTCAGCACAGCTTGGTTGTGGCCAGTGGTTATTTCCAGTACGTTGTTGCCTTATTGTCATCTAAAACCAGTCTGCCAATTCCCCACTGACCTCTACCAACCATGAGGCTTTTTTTTTTTTTTTTTTAAATTGTACCTCACTAGATTATTGTCTGGAAGAAGATGGTGGTGATGCTGTGAAAATCCCACTCAGACCAGCAGTCCAGCAACCTTGTTCACCAAGTTCAAAGTCACTTACATCTCCCGTCTGCCTCTGACTGATGGTGCTTTCAACTTCAGCATGTCGTCTGCACCTGCCTGACTGCATTAAAACCGCTGCTGTGCGATTGGCTGATTAACTATGTGTGTCAAATAAATGCACCACATAAAGTAGCTAGTGAATATATTGTACTTAGCATTCAAAACACAATGCAATACATATGTATGTATATATAATCCTAGTGTTTATTGTTTATTTATCTGTTTATTTATTTACTTACTACTAAAGAGTGAATGGAGTAAAACAAATTCAATCAGAATCAGAATTCCAAAAGTTGTCTGTGTTAATATTGGTGGTTGAACTGATAGCTGTTTGAACAGACAAATGAAAAAAAACAAAACACTCATATGTTTGAATATAGGAGTTTATTGTGTAGTATTCTGACGTCAAGCAGCAGCGCAGCGTAGCATTCAAAGAAGTGAAGGCAGTGAAGCTGGAATATATTGCGCGCAGACGTCTGGAGAGTCAGAGGGAAGGATGGATTACATGCTATCTGTTGGAACATGTCTGCAGTCAAGCCTCGGCTTTTGTTCACCTGCAGCGCGCTTGCGCATGCCGCTCATATTAGCCTTGGGCAAGCTGCCGTTTCGCTTTCGAGACAGCCCATCAGGATGAGTGACGTGCGTGGGAGTGGGAACGTGATCGGCTGACGGGGAGAAGGGCAAGATTAACCATACACGCATTCCACCTCACAGTGGAAAAAGCATGAAAAGCATATTGTGGCTCCAACTTTGGATGCTACTGAAAGGAAATGAAAGGTTTTTTCTTCTAGTGGAACTCCAAAAGCTCCACAGGTTAATGTACCATTTTCGGCGAGTGAGTCACTGAGCAGATGGTATAGAAAGCAACGACTGTGAGGCCGTCTCTAGTCAGTAACTTCACAGGCCGTCACAGCTTTTTGAATGAAATGCCAGTTGGCTGATCCTAACCATTCGAATACATGGATACTTTTTACTTGTTTTTCTTTTCATTTTCTTACCTTAAAACCTCCGTGCCAAATCATGATGGACTTCCCACTGGTGGATCGCTCCCTCCTCCTCTGCACCTCAGTCTTGAAAAGGCAGACTCCAACCTGTATTTCCAACTCAAGGACAACTTCTTACGCATCTTGCCGCTCCGCAGTATCAAAGTCACGTCTACAGTACGGCACAAAGGCGTCGGTGCGAGTGCACGCGAGGCCCACTCTTTGCTGTGACGCATGCATGCTGTTTTCTGCTCGTCAGGGTTATTTGCGTTTGCTCAGTACAGCAGAGTGCTTGTATCATCTGTTCCGACTGGCTGCCGGGGACTCTGGGAAGTCACAAGAGATCTGCTTCCAAAATCCTGTAACGCTACTTAGGCATGCAACTGCGTTCGCATGCAGTGACAGTCATGACATCATCATCATCTTGCTTAGTCTTTTTTTTTTTTTTGCTGCATCACTTCATTTTAATGTAATCTCCTTGGCTAAACAACATCCTCACCTTTGACCTGCTTATCTCAGCGCAGCACCTCTGATCTTGACCTGTGCAGCAAGAGAACTGCGGCGGAGCAAAGCTAAATTTCCTCACATGCAGCCTTAGAGCTGTGTGTGAGTGTGTGTGTGTGTGTGTGTGTGTGAGTGAAAGAGGTGAATGTTGAGCCACATGTTAAAAGTAACCAATTTAGCCGTCTTTGCAGTCTGAAACTCTAGCGGAGCCTCCTGGTGGGATTAGTTGCCCTAATTAAAAGATTTCCAGATAAAAACATCTTGGTTTTTGCTTCCTGTTAAAACTGATTGCAATGAAACAGAACACAAGTGAGGTATAGGACGGTCAGAGAATGATGAGCAAACACTAAACTGGTAGCGTTGTGACATCACAAAGGGCTAATGTCCAGACCTGTGTGTTTTGATGTACTTTTTTTGGAACAAAAAAGGTGGTTAATTTTACCAAGTAGGATATTTTTTTAAATATAAAATCTAGAAGTTTGGTTCAGGCCTGGTTAGACAAGGGAGAATGTGGGCGAATGGAAAGACTGCAACCTCTGGTCTGAAGTAAAGGAAGGAAAACTGGACTATTTAGTGTGCAATAAAACAAAAACGTTCGTGCCACACGGCACTGCAACGTGGACGACATTGGAAAGACTGTGCATAGCAAGTATTCCTCCACGTCATCTGGGAACGACCAAGTAGTTCCGCAGTTGGCAACATGGACAACCAGATGTGCAACAGGTTGAGTGAAGACAGGAGGTCCACGGCAGGCTGTTGGGGACCTCCTCCTCTGGACAAATTTGACCCAGTTCCATTGGTCAGAAGCAGGATGTCAACTGACATGACTGCAACAACAAGAAGTCGAGCCAAGGCTTGTTGGTCTATTCTGTGCATAAGTGAGGCGAGACTGTGCGTGAAGACTGTGGGTGACAGCCCCAGTTGTTTCATTTTGAAGGTTGATTCATTTTCAGCATCTGCCGAGGTGTTTTTTTTTTTTTTTTTCCCAATTTGAGAGATGACCTGTTTGCACGGTCTGGCGGATGTGCTTTGCGTGATTGTGTTCACTGATGATGTATCTGTCTGATGGTATTTGCTGTAGGTGGATGGTTTAATGATGTCACCTGATCGGCCACACTGCAGGTGCAAACTGCATTACTCACTCAATTGCTCTTGTAAGTGCGCCAGATTGGTGCCAGTTGTTGTCGTGTCTGCCTTGCAACGCACAACTTTACCTCTCTTTTCGAATACCGGAGCATATTGGATTATGAAAACTTTTTAAGCAGACATCAAGTGTACGGTCGAGGGATTCACCGGGGATGACTGGAAGACGAATACAGGCGAGGGCTCCTGATATCTCATCATGCTCCATAACGGCCCTCGTCAATGTTCACAACATGGAGAAGCCCGGCAGCTTAATGGAGTGCTGTGTTTGCAAAAGATGACACCCGTCACGCCGGCACGTTGCTGAACAATTAAAAAGCCATCACCGGCATCCCAACTGATTACCTACTGCCTCATCCAGCCCTCGCCTTGATTTTAAATAAAGCTCTCGTGTGTACAATGAGCGAGCCGGGAGACGATCCTCAGTCTCAGAGCGCCTTATGGCAGAGAGTGGACCTCAGACTGAACGCTGCTCCCTCCTGAAACGCAGCCACTGCTGTGGTACAAATTAACTTTCCGCGGGGACAACGCAGCAGCTTTTTCCTATTATTACATTCATTGTAAATTGATTTTTTTTTTTTTTTTTTTTTTTTTGTAAAGTTTGCCTCAGACAGCAGTAATGGAGAATAATGTTGGAGGCAACTGCACGCAGGTTCCTCTGTGGAAATGAGGAGCCGACTCACACATCTGGGACATATGATAAGTTTTAATAGCAGCATCTCTTCTGCACCCAGCGGGAATTAATATTGCCAATTATTATTTCATCAGTGGCGGTAATATCACCCACTTCAGCAAGTAAATTGTGTCTGTAATCATTCTCCTTATTATGATATTGAAGTCGGCACTCAAACCTGGCCTGCCGCCATCGTAAGTCATTGTAGTCGTAATTAGCCGGGTTCCTCCAAGTTGATTAAAGTAACTCCGACGAGCAGAAAGGCGGAAAGACGCGGTAGTGTGAAAATGTTTGAACACAGGGGAAGAACGCAGCTGTTTAATGCGGTTTAAGGGTAAACAGAAGGAGGAAAGACTCTCCGCCTTCCGACGATCCTGTCAGAATAACGATGATGATGATTTAATTAAAGGGAATAAAGCTGTGCATGCTTCATTTCTGCTACCGGTCTTAATTAAAGCAGAGCTTCAACCCCATATGATGCAAGATTCATTTTAGTATTGTTTATCAACAGTCATCTGTATCTCTAGTGTGTCAACGACCTCCTCAGAAATAGGAAAGTCAGTCCTTTACTTAATTTTCTTGCTCCACCTTTTGAAAAGGAAACGTGCCCTTTATGAGGTCACATAGAGCACTGATGCGTCTGCCAGCACCTGCCAGCCCAACCTCAGAGGCCATATTACTACTGTCTTGTTTACATGCATCTATTTTAGTGGGAAGCTCAAATGGAGTGTTTTCTGTTTTTGTTTTACAGGAGACTGTAAACAGTAGGCTATCTTGACATCTAGGAGATTTTTTTTTTCAGTAAAAATTTTCAGAAATTATATAAGGCTGCTCCATTGGAGCCCAGAGTAGAAAGTAACGCTGTGGAAAATAAGAAAGCTGGGCTTAGAAAATTCCCTGCAGTATTTTGCATGTAAAGAAATGCAAAACATCTTCCAAAAGAGGTTTTGTCCTTCACCAGGTGCATGTTGTGCCACTCTTTCCTCCAGCCCAGAAACATGCTGCAATGTGGTCTTGGTCCAGTAAATGGAATAATCATAAATAATGACTCCTCTCTGTCTTCCAGCCTCTGAGAAATAAACAACTACCGACACGTCCAGACACAGAGTGAGCAAAACTATGTTTCCTTACCTGGCTCTGCTCTGCTCTGATGCACTTTCAGGATTTTTTGCTCTATTTCTCTAATGAGGCCATATTGTTCCACTTTATGTCACCACCTCTGAAGCCCCCAGTGCTCTTATCAGGGCCAGAGTGCTGATGGAGCAGGCGGCCTCCTCGCTGCAGTTGGGCCGCAGAATTACTCGGGTTCTGCTGAATAATGAAGTAGAATGTGTACCCAGTGTTCTAATGAAAACCCATGGTCATTCATCTATTTAATTGATATAATGCCTCGCAGTATAATTTTGTCCCAAATGTACCATGACAGTCTGCGTTCCCCGCCGCTGCAACCTCTGCTGAGCGGTGGCGGCGGCGGCGGCTCTGTGCCAACTCATACCAACTTCTCATTACACTCTCACTTGTACCCACTCAAAAACACGTCCACTTACAGGCAGGAGAACATACCACAGGAAAAAAAAAACACACAAAAAGAAAATTCCACCACCGCATTAATGATGTCGGCTGCTGGCTTTCTAGGACAGCATGTATTAGGAACAGAAACGCTTGCACAGAGAGGGAAACTGAAGACTGGTACGAAGACAGCAAACATGTTGGCAAACCGTTCACATAGAAGCACACAACATAGATCACGGTGCGATGTTGCCTTTGCATTATGATTAATAGCTCTCAGACCAGAAACATAAGTTATTCCACCATCTGTGTGCTTCTAAACCAGAGTTGATTTTTTTTAGTTTTGCAGGGTGGGAAGTTTACCTCCTTCCATTCAACACTGTGAAGGTCAAGGTCCAGGTCAAACTTTTTGTAGATAATGTTAATTTGCAAGATTGCTGCAGCTAACAGAAATAAGCCGGCTAGTGCAGCAAGATAAAAACTGTACAGCGGTCAGAATGTATTTCTTTATGGACTTCATCGCTACCATTGAAAATGTATGCTGATCGCATTATATAAGAGACTCATGTAGAGATACATTAAAAAAAAGGCTCATCAAACACATTATAAGGCCTCAGGAAATCTGCAACCGTCGTAAGCTGAAGATCATCAGCTTCATTACAGTGACTTTCTTTAAAGGCTTTTAACACTCATTAGGGTGACATTTGCACTATTATATCTTCACATGGACACGGCAACCATTCAAAACAACTTATTTTTAAGTCACAATTAGTGTATTGCCAGAGATTTCGTCTGTTTCAGAGCTAATGCTCAAACTGCTTTATGGAAACCATACGGTTCCTGTGTCTTGCAGTAGCCACGTAGCAGCTCCCCGTGACATAACTATATTTGAAGTGGCCTCATCAAGTCACTTCATGGAATTTCTTCACTTTTAACGAACAGCATTAAAAGTTTTGCTTTAAATCAGCTCGAGATTATATGATAAGCTAAAAGAGGACCACTGTTGCACAGTTCCATATGATGCCATCACCACTGAACTGCTCTTATAGTGTCCCACTCTGAAAGATGAGTAAAGTGACACATTTTCAGTCCTGAAGCTTCCCCCGAGAAGGCACGGCTAAAATTATCCTCAAAATATATTACCAGTATCAGGGAGGTATCATGTGGGAATATTCTATGAATACAAATATGTCTGTGGCACATTATGCCCTGCGACTTGTACGGTGCTCGTTCGTGCGCTTGAAACGCACTCTGATCCCGGACACCTCAAAGATAAACCGCCTGCTCCGGTGAAATGAAACTCTTCGGAGCCACGCTGAGTCCATTTGTATGAATTATATATGTATCACGTGTCAATAATGCATTTTTTCCCCCCCGCAACGTATAATTTAGACATAAGGAGACAACGCCGTGTGAAGAAGCAGGTGGCTGAGTGGTGCGAGACGACACCTTAAGTGAAGTTTTATGTATGCGGCGTAATGGGGGAAAAATAAATCCAGAGTTATTCTCCTGTTTCCAAGAGCGGTTTTCACTTCTTCTTCTTTTGCTCATTTTATGCATTCAAAACCTATTTTGGCCTTGCGATAATAGAGAGAAAATGCACTTTCAGCGAGCTTAACGTCTGCCCTCTTGCATGGAGAGGGAAGGAGAGGGAGAGAGAGAGAGAGAGAGAGAGAGAGAGAGAGAGAGAGAGAGAGAGAGAGAGAGAGAGAGAGAGAGCGACTAAAGACAAAACACAGTAAGCAGTGTAGAAATTAACCCCATCGTAGCGGCGTGCATCTGTGCTAAGGACGCTTAAAGTGCACTTTGTTTATTGTGACAGCGCGCTAATGGTGGACGGCCGTGTCCAAGTGAGCTGCACTTGTTAGAAATGAATAGTCAGGATTAAAACTGTCACCCCGACTGGAGCACTTCCCGAAGGGCTGGTGGCATGTAGAACCAAAAATGAAAGACTCCAGTGACACTGCATGAATGAACCTGCTGTCATTGTGAGGCTCGAATTATCCAGCTGAGATTTTTTTTTCTTCACGCCACATTAAAGCTCTTTCTGCTGCGCTGACATTCTCCTGCACCTTTCTACTTCATTTTTGGCCAACCGCAAGGCCTGAAATCACAGCACATCGCCCGTGTAGTGCATAAAGAACGCTGGCTGTTTTCTCTGCACGCTGTGATCCACCCAACACGTCGTAATTAGCAGGCTGCTGCACGTCTGCTCTAGCAGACCCACAGCTAACCAGTCCTGGTTGAGCAGCCTCAAAGAAAACAGCCTCTCGACCACCTACGGTATTTCACATTTGGAACAATATAATGAGATGCAAAAAAGCATAATGAAGCCATCACCTGTGTGAGAGAGTTCTACTTTTCTTAATGGCTCTGAAATTGCCCAGGAAACCTTTTGCAGCAGACTAAAATACCATAACAGGGACTTAACTTGTGTTCCTGAGGCACTCGGTGTGTCTGTTTCCTATAATCAATGGAGCAATAAAGCCTGCAGTTTCTCTACTATTGCATTTGGGTTAAAACTTGGATTTTTTTTTCTGTTCTGGCTCTGGTTGGTGCGGCTAATAATATCTAAGAGCAGTGAAGTTGAGCTGGTAATCAAGTCCTTGACTTGTTTTACTTATTAACTATTAGCAAGTGCGAGAATAATGACGGGTCTTGAATGAAAGTGAAGGTGGAAAATTGTTTAGCATTAAGTCTTTAAAACGCTTTTTTATTGAACAAATTTGTTGGACATGAAGTATGTGTTTCAGTTCTTTAAGCAGAAATAAAGCACAAATGGCCTTCGCTGTTTTGTTTGGTTAGCGTTTCCTAGTCTGTTGCTTCACTTTTTTCCTAATTGTTGGCTCCGCCGTTGAAAACAGATGTGGCATTTACCAAGTACACAACTAACCCTAACCCTAATCATTGAAAAATCATGACATCATCAGTCGCCGCCAGCGTGTTGCCTAAGAATATCCACCAATGAAAAGGGCCCCCTTATTTCCACCATGCTTGATACTCAAATTTTATCCATTATCCAGGAGGCACATCAGAACCCTTTCATTTATTTTCTCTAATCTTTTGTTTTTTTTGTTTTTTTGTAAATGTCATGGTATGATAAGCAATGCTCATGTTGATGTGTACCCATAAATCACTTGTAGCCAGAGGTGGCCCAAAAGCTTCCATGCTGCTTTGGGGTTAGCTAGAAACTCATCCATAATTTCCCAGGATGCGGGGTGAGGAGGTGTGGCCAGGGGAGGCCGCTCCTGCTGAAATGCCCCGCGCTACAGGGGCCACATGTTTACTGACAGCCCCACGGAGGCTTCGAACAATCACCTGCTAGCACACGTTCCTTGAGGGAGGCCATGCTGTTCCATTAATGCATGGGGCTTCATCTCATTATTCATTGCTGCTTGACTCCGGGGGGAAACTGCTGGGATGGAGCCGCCGCCGCAGCAGCCAACGGATATTGGGTCATCTTTAGCTTTCCAGGTGCTATCATGCAAAAAGGGGGACGTGGCCCACCAAGGGAACGCCGCGGCGCTGCGCTAGGCGAGATGGGAGGCATGTTTAAAATTAGCCTGAAATGTACTGATTATCCAGGCACATTAACAAGGATCTGTTGGCTCGTAGTGGAATAGTAAGTATAAAGTCACAGTTAATTGCAGTGTTTTAATTTGCTAATGACCATTTATTAACATGAAGTGCGGAGGTGGCCGCACAATATATATGCAGTTGCCCAGAGTGGATGTGAGACACTGAAATCACCTGCTCTCTGCAAGGCAGTGTCATTCTGCCCATCAGTATAATCACAATTTGCTGTTTCTGAATGTTGAAGTTAATCATCATCATCATCAAGAGGAAAATAAGGGTCTTTATTTGGTCATCAATATGCTCCCCCACCTCTAGATGCTTCTAAATGTCATACTGGACCTTTAATAAATATGCAAAGGTTTTTACATATTGACCTCATCAAAACAGCTGAAAATCTTTATCCCCAACAGCATTCAAAAGGCCAATAGGCATTTAAATAAGACTACCCACCATTAATTATTAAATACAATACAGCCCCTTGAAATCTTTTTTTTTTTTTTTTTGGCGGGGGCACTCCTTTGAAAAGCATGCATTTGAAATTCAAAATAAAGTATTGACATATGGCACTAGTATGTCGTTCTGGACACAAAGGTTTATGCAAAATATCATAATGTTTATCCCCGTGAACTAAGCAGCATGTGTCTGGCACAGGGGCAACTGGAACATGCTGTCAGTAACCAATTGCAAGGCTGAAGCCTATTTCACCCTTTGGCCTTATCACTTCGCTCTACATTTTGTATGTTCACATTTAGGTTCACATTTAGGTTCAGGGTGTCCTGACATGGAGTCTCAGTGCTAAATAACCATTGAAATAAGATTTCCAACCACTTTCTACCATTGTGTTCACCAGTGTTCAAATATACACCAATTTATTTTTTCGGTCCCAGAAGTCAGTTATGTTGTCCAATTGGTTAAGGTCCTTTTCCTAATGAACAACACACACACATACACACAAATGCTAGTCATGCCAAACAAGCTTGAGCTAACATCAGTGTTACATCATTTTTGCTAATCTGTGCATGACCGTTCCACATTTATGCACATTTTAAAGTACCCAGATAATGGCATAAAGCAGAAGGGCGCTTCAAGCCCTTCCAAGCAATAAAACATCAACTATGGTTGCACGCTTAGTTGTGGCAAAATGACAGCATATGTACAAGTATTTGCAGAGCAGTGATGACGTAACATGCTCTAGAAGAATTTAGAATTCAATCACTGCGCCTTGTGCTTGTCCTGAATTGTAAGAGTCAAAGGGTAGGAGTAAAAATCAGAAATGGGATTGGGCCAAAGTCATGTGACTGTGTGTTATAACTGCCATTCTTACAGGCCAACCAGAGACTGAACAGCAATGTAAAATAATGTCTTTAGGAGGTTGAAACTATCATTTTCATAAGCATTTCAACCATTTTTGGGCTCAGTTGCTCTTACTAGATAATAATTTCCATTTTAAGAAATGCACTCACAGTTAAGTTTGAGTACATGGCTAATTACTCATTTTTTTCCCCTCTTCCTCAGCGACTTTTTTCATGTGAATAAGACTTTGTGATTTCATAGTATTAGTGTCTGTCTCACCAGATTAGGTTGTAATTTTGATTTGGAAAGTAAACTGATCCAAGTAAGAAGCAATATTTGCAGCAAAGTTAGACAAGCTGCTGAATTTGCTTCCACTTTTCTGTTCTCCAAACAAAATTAAATAGCCCTCAACCACCAAGAACAATTTACTTTTTAACCCATTTAAACATGACAGTGTTTGGTGTCTTTTTGGAACATTCTGAAATCATGCAGATCCATCGTTAAAGAAAATCCTCCTGTTAAGATCCCGTTAAAGCTAGATGAATAAAAAGGAACGACTGCTTTAAAGTCTAATTTATAATGAACAGAAGAAGCTGCTTAAACTAAGCCAGGCTGTTACACCACAAAAAATGTTTTCAAAAAAATATATTGACCTCAACCAAGTGGTTGACATTTCAAGGTTGAAGCCATTGAACATTTTAACCTGACCAGTGAGAAGATATCCTGTGATGTCCTACCATACTAGAAAAAAATATATAATGCTCGGAGTACTTGAGCCCGGTATTGCTGATAAAACGTCAAAGCCGTTCCTGGAACCTACATATTTGTGCTGTGCTGAGGCATACTGATTGAATCCCGGGGTCCCCAGTGTGTTCTGAGAGGCTTCTCTCTTTGCCACTTCAAAGTCGAAAATATACAAAATGAGCTTATGGGGGAGAGAGAGAAAAAAAAAGAAAGAAAGGCGGGCAGAGAGAATCAGGTTGACTATAATGTCTATACCCTCGAACTTCAGCTTCATTGATATTGTATGAGTGGATTGGGGACTTCAAAGGGAGGCTGGGTCCGATCAATGGTGCAGATTTCAGGGTATTATGTTGACTCTTGCAGCCGGCATCAACAACTTAAAGGGAAGAGGGGAATGATCCCTTCCTTGCCCCGATCTTTCCTTTTTTCCCCCACTTTGACCTCCTGTCAGTCTGAGATTCACTTCTTTTCTATATACACAGTCATGTATCATCAGCAAATCCTAACAGTCCACCAGACGCATTAGTGGGCTTGTATGACGCAGCCGGCTGGTAACTTTATCCTGAAATGTTAAAAATAAATCTTAGGTAAGACGTTCAAACATATTTTGGACTAAATTGAACAAGTTGGAATAATAAAGCCCCCGCTGTGACCCCTCAAGGCTAGACACGATATTTTGAACATGAAGGGGAAAGTCACGAATTTCAACTCTTAAATGGCTTTTTGTTGTTATATATTTAATTTGGACCTTCCAAAGCAGAATCCAAGGTGTGTTTTTTGTCCCTGAGCAAGAGGTCTTTTACAGTGGGCCACCGTTTAAAGTCTTTGATTTGATGAATAGGCTGGCTGAACAGAGAAGTTCTATGCAAGTAGATGTTTTCATCACAAAAAACTTGCTGTGCTGATGAAACCTCAAAGCTGTGGATCTACAGTACATGTACAAACTTGGTCATGCTGGATAAAATTATACCGATGGAGGATTTCTGGCCAACTGTTCACATGCAGGTGGACGCATTTATTCAAAATAGCAACGCGCTGTGCATGAAATGATGGATAAATCACGCGGCAGATTACCATCTGGAGATGAAGACAGTTTCACAATCCAACCAAATGAAGTTTTCATCAGCGTGGGTCACTTGGTTCTGGTGGAGGTGTTGATATAAAGGCTTTTTAATCAGGTCGGGCTTTTATACCGGTTCTATTCTAAATGTCAGGTTCCCTATTTACCCAGCAGAGAAGAAGGAAATAACAGAAGGAAGTTTATTTCCATAAAGATGTCTGTCTGCCCATGCTTCTTGGTGTAGACTAAGGCGAAGTAAACAAAGTTGGTGTTTGTCATGGAAAGTTTGGCAGTAGGCAGAGGGGAAGGCTGTGTTTTATATTCCGTGTGTGAAAGGCGAATTTGTGTTCTGCGAACACGCCCAGCAAAAAATGTTGACCTTCTCACACAGACCTGTTTGTACGAACGGAAATTCGAGTCCGTAGAAGAGAAATGTGGCTTCACCGTAAATCCCCTCTAAAAAGGTTCAGCCAGTTTGTTTATGCTTGTTTGTTCCTGTTATGTTTATCCTGCATTTCTGCAATTGTATGTCTGCGGGCTGTTTTTGAACGCGTTTCCTCATCATGGCCTCGTCCTCATAGTCGTCTGTCCTTCACCAACAAACAAAAAAAAACCCACCACACTTAATTAAACATGTTTCGCAACCGGCAGTTTGTGATTCCCATGGGTTTTTTTTTTTTTTCCTCCCGTAGATCATAGCAGGAAACCTATCAAAGCCTCCCATAAATTGGCTTATTTCGTACCGTGTGGGAAAAGCAGGAGGGACTGAATGACGGTCCCGGGCCTCCTTAAAAACTGTGAAATAGAACGGCCACCCCACATCCCGAAACCATATTTATAAATCAGAGCTGCAAGTTGGGAGAAAATTCCGAAAACCGATTGAGTCCCTGCAGACGCTCCGCTGCCCAAACACCCTCTCTGTAGATTGTGCCTAGCGCGGGGGGTGGCCGCGGGCTGGCTGGGCATGAGGATGTTCCTGCAACGTGCTGCACCGTCACTGTATTTTTTTTTTCCCACATTTGCTTGTTTCTAGCCTCATTAGAAGAGATTCCACCCGACGTCAGAGCTTAAAACACATGAAAGACGCAGTTCCCGTCTCCCCGCATTCAGAGCCTCTCCAGAAATCCTCACTCCGAGGACGCTGTTAATGCGCGATTAGGCGTGTGAGCAAGTCAACGTACCTGCGTGAGCCCCGTGCCCCTCCCCCGCCCCCTCGCAGAGGTACACTCAAGGACATGGAGCCCCTGCGAGCCGTGATTTAATCCCAGCGCAGCTTCGAGGGAAAACTTTCTGACAGCTTTATTGGGGAGACCCTGGTGAGAGCGCGGGGGGGGGGGGGACGAGCGCCGCCTAATACGAAACTGTTAATGTGAGCGAACGCTCTGATGACGAGAAAAGAGAGAGAGAAAAAAAAAAGCCAGACCCTCGGAGGTATGGCCGTGGCCGCGGCCGTGTTGCGCTGGTGAATATTTTAGCGCGGGCGCTGTCGAGATAATTCGTTTTATCTGTCTCATTCTTTTACCCCTGGACGGAATTTATGACTTTATGCGCTGCGCCCTCTCAAAGTCTTCACGATGGCATCAAAGCCTCGGCTAATAGTTTAGCTTGGCACAGAGTCCATTTCCCCTCTGAGCCGTTCCACACGTTTATCTGCCTTTTGTATGGTTGCTCCGTCTTTAATAGTCTGAGTGCCGGTTTTAGTTCTCGCGATTCACAAGTGCCTTAAAGGCCCCGAAAGTCCCAGTATGAATACTGACGACCAGGTGTGCAGTTTGAGGCACTCGAGCAGTTAAAGTCGTGAGAGCAGAGCATATATTTACCTTTAAAAATAGGACGTGTTTAGCATTTGTAATTGGCCGCCGCGCAGGGTTCCGCTGCTTAAATATGCAGCGGCAATACTAATGAGGGCAGCCACGGGAGGATTGCCGTGCAAGGTGTAACAAAAGGCCTCCGGCTGGCTCCTCACCCAATTATTAATATCTGTGATCAGGGCTAGTGAGATAAATATAGTGCCCACTGTGTTCTGCCACCACAGTCAGGCAACGCCCCGACCCCCAAAAAGAACACGGGGTTCAGATTTCAATGGAAGAAGGTGAGTTCAGGCCGGAGAAACTGTAAATTCGCAGCTCAGATGGGCTCTTGAGGGACGAGTTAGTGTATCAGCAAATCTCCATGGAAACAGTCCAAGCAGAGGCAGGGTGGCAGTTCTGAAGATTGGAAAGACTTCTGAAAAAAAATAAAAAAAAAAATAGACAAGCTGAGGATGAGTTCTGTGAATTGCGCTTGTTTTTCTATTCTTTGTTATACCTTTGTTGTTCTCTTTCTTTCTTTTTAATAAGCAATAAATTATTACCATTCAGCCCGGCCTTCGCACAGCTGACTTTGATGTGCAGTCGCGCTATTCATTTCTATAATTTTTTCTCTTACGTTCCAAACTGTCTCCGTGCCTGAGTGCTGAGCTGAGAGAGCTGATAATGTGCTGGTGCTGACAGGTAATTTGGGATGAGAAGATAAGTTTCAGCTTGAAGAAGGAAGAGATAATATTTATTGTGCGCGCTCCTAAAGCTGCTGTGTATATTTTTACTTTTTTTTTTTGTCAACATAGATATGATCCTTCACTTCCAACTAGGTAACTAGTACATTTTCCCTTCAATGTTCTGAATTTATTTTGAACCTGATCGATTTTTAAAGATCACTGTCAGAATAAAACTCTGGTTATTGGTGGTTTGTGTAGTGTGGCAACATGTATCCTCGATGTGTATATTCATATATTATCTTTTTTTGTGCAAATAATTGCCATTTGACATATAATACTGTCTGTAGAGAGGCTGAGAAGGCAACACAGGATGTTTAGACTGCTCATTTTCAATTCCCTCACATGTATTAAACAGATCAAGGTGCGCCATGGCTGTTTAATTTATAGTCAGGTAGTCTTTGGATCTTATTAAATAAAGTATCATTACACAATTTACTCTATATTATTTACCAGCATTGTCAAGAAACTGCGACGACTGAAATAGTATTGCTACATTCCGTCTGTTTTTTTATTTTGTATTTTGTCATTTCTAACTGGTGTATTTTATACCCTGAGTTCCTCATTTACCAAATAAAAAAACCAAAAGAAATTACAGCACAAAAAGAAAACAAATTGTGATTCAGACTCTGTGCTTCCCAATCAGGTAAAATCCTGATTACAGATTATCTCCCCCATCAGCCCTGGAACTGACGGGGGCCTCCGTGGGCCCTCAACCACATTCACTGAATGCTGGATGCTGAATGAAACAACCTTTAAATCATGGCCGGGAATGTAGAAAATGACATGCATCAGCTAAAACGCCTGAACAAACAGAAATGAATGGAAGAATAGCATTAGCCAGACTCTAATTCTGTGTGTGCTTGCCTCAGGGTGTCTGATGGTTATGGAATAGTGAGAACCTCCATGTTTTTATATGCCTTGGGGCCATTCTGATGATAAAATAAAGTGAAAGCCTCACATAAAGTAGATTTAAGAACATGTAAAAGGAGAACGTATTTCAGAGAAGAGCGGTGGGATTTTTTTTTATTTGCTTTGGAGGACAAGGCTCCTCAGATGTATATATTATTGCGTGTATACATATATATATATATACACACACACACACACACACACACACACACACACCAGGATTTAAGGCGAGATATGGCACTGCGGGGTTATCACTCAGTCAGAGCTGGAGGAAGCGAGACAGCTGGTCAGATTAATACTGCATTCCTTCTGTGCCGCGGTTCAACACAACACACGCGGAGGGGCAACATATTGTGCACGACGTGTCTGCAAACGTTAGTTTGTCCGCGTGAGACTGACTCACGAATGCTAATAGAGAAAGCCCTTTTAAACACTCACTGGGCAGAAAGCATCTTGTTCTTAAAGGTCCGGTGTGTAGAATCTGGCCTGAGTTACGGTTTCATGTTGGTAAAAGCTTAATATACTCACCATTAATACATTAATAAAAGTTTATACTCACGGTAAGCAATATATACATATAATTTATATTTCCTATATATATATATATATATATATATATATATATATATATATATATATACATATATGGAGAGAGAGAGAGAGAGAGAGAGAGAGAGAGCAAGGATTTGTTGCAGTTTGTTGCCATCTTGCCCCTCCATATTTCTAAGGAAGCCCGTGTGGACAATCCAGGCCGCTTGACAGCATGTTTCATATTTAGGTTGAACACTCGCGTCCTTGAATAAACCAGTAAAGAAGAAGGAGGTGGACGACGTATCTAGGTTTGTGTGCACAGGCAGTAGTTCACTGCCAAACTCAGGAGAGGGAGGGTGCGCGAAAGAACACAGCAACATAAAATGTAACCACTTGATGTCGCTTTATCCTCTCAAAATCTCCACGTGTTGCAAACCTAACCTTGCACGGCACTTCCAGGACAGTAAGGAGAGCGTAATACCTTTTTGTTTTGGTTTCCATGCTGAGCTCAGCTGCGCTCCCTACCGGTGTAAAAAACACGGCTCATTGCCTCTTTAAAAGCACAAACTATTCCATACATCTACATTAACCAGTGGGAACCATCCATATTTAAAGTATCGTCACTTCCGCAGATTAATCTCTGTACAAGGTGGGAGACACTTGTGCTTTTAAAAAATAGATACATACTTCAGATTCAAAGAGGAGTGTATGAAATATTCACTTGCAATCTCCTGCTGAAAGCTGTTGAAATTACATCTTCTAATCTATCCGTCTCTTTTCCCGCATGTTTTGTGGGTTCTAAGAATCACCATTTGCAAATCAGATCACCCCCCCCCCCCCCCTTCTTCTTCATCTCCTTCTTCTTTCCTTGCTCCTGCCACTTCCGAACGGCATGTGATCCGGTATCTGAAAATGTGATTTAATGAACCCTTTCCCCTGTGCCAAAACCAGGTTGTACATTACTGCAATGAACACAGGAGCGTCGGTGGAAAACGCAGATGATGGCTCAAAAACTGTTAAAGTGAGCGCAATTTGTACGGACGATTACACCATCTGTAAGCCCTCGTGATCACACCAAGGACCCGTTTTACCAAGCAGCTGTGTAGCTCAACACACCGCTGGAGAAGGAGCACACTGGGCTGTATTCATCAGAGCCAGTTCGCCACAGTGAGCAGCTCAGCCACAATAATCAACCAAACAATCGTGTTTTATTTCCCCACTCATCCTTTGGCCGATTAATTCTACACACTTGCGTCGCAATGAGCTCGTTTTGCGCGATAGCTAAAGAAGAATTGAGAAATCAGAGGCCGATCTGTTAAAGTTATGAGTGAAATATTAACGCGGTAAGAGTGAACAGAGAGATGAGGAGATGAAGGGTTGAAATCTGATTGTTCGCCTCAAACTGGCAAACTTGAGGGTCAAATGACCAGAGAGAGGGCTGCAGTACAACAGACCTAGACTAGAAACACTAAAATATTAAGAAATATTACACAAACCGCACAAAAGCGTGATTATCAGGGCGGTTGACTCAGACTCTCACATTGGAAATTGTTGAGTCTTTGAGAAGCCATGATAAATAAAAAAAAATGGGGGACCAACTTTTTTTTTAAGAAACAGAAACAATATTATTATAATTCAGTCCATATACAGGCACTCACCGGCCACTTTATTGGATGACCCATGGTATCGTATCTATAGTCTGTGTCTATGTCCAGTCTCTCTTGGGGTACAAAATGAAGACAAACTACCCAACTATAAAAATAATTATAGAGGTGCTGAAGCAGGAATAAAGAAATTAAGAATGTAATTGAACGTCATCTTCTTACCAAATAAAACATCAATTCCAAGATGCCCCGCATGACATGAGGTGAGGTGGAGTTTGTGTTATTGCAGAGGAATCAAAGTTACGTTGGGCGTCTCTTCTCACAGCAGCACACAGCACTTTGACATTTTAACAATCCTAACTTTTCCCATCACATTGCTCTTGTTCCGGTGCCTTCCAGTCTTCAGAAAGTTCCTCTAGTCAGCATTGTTTGATGTGCAACAGCGGTTCCTGTCGCTCAGCTCGTTTTTTATCTCCAGTATATCTTTTTCTTTTCTTTTTTTTTTACATTTCTATGTTTTTCCTTCACCTTTGAAGACCCAACAACGACTTTAAGCGGAATTTTCCGACATTTAGCGGCATCATTAAATAAGATATTTCAGGACATATATTTTGAGAAACATAATTAACTGCAGTCGCAAGACTTAGGTGGTGGAAAAAAAAAAGGTTAGAACTCGATGGGTCACAGATCCAGCGTTCCAGACATTTTCAGTTTGTTATTTTTCATCCTGGACACAGCTGGAGCAGCCTCATGGCAGTTATTATTCATGAAAACAAATAGGTTTACAGAAAATAGCACATTTATGCCTTCCTTTCCAGTCTCTGGCAAATGCAAGGTGGTCTCAGAGGGCGGAAGACACCTGGCTGAGGTCTTGGAATTAACCTGAGAGAAGCGTCAGAGACATCAGAAGGCCTTGGCAACATCACACATGACTGATTTCCAAGTGAAATGACTTTGGGACCTTTAATGACTCCACTTTACAGAGCAGGGAGGAGCTTCTTGTGTGAGATCATTAGAAGCAGGTTCAGGCGACACAAGTGACCAGAAATGGATCTCAAGGCATGCAATGTAAACATCAAGACCAGGGTCTGTAGCATGGACATTACACATAAAACAGTGAGGGAAACCACGGCACATTGACAAACTTTACTGAAATTTGTTGACTTACAAAAAAATTAAGATTATACTTTCACACCTTCTGCATAAAAAAAACAAAATGCGCAATTCCACCAGACAGCTGCGTGAATTTTCATTTGTAATAAGTGATTTAGGTAATAATAATAATAATAATAATAATAATAATAATAATAATAATAGTAGCTAATACTACAAATCCCAGAATGCCCTGCTGTTATTTTGGTGCGTCAATCAGGACAGGACGTTCATTGAAGGATATTATCATGACTTAATTGGTTTATTCTTGGTCATCTATTTTTAAATGTATTATTAGCCCATGGAAAAAGGTTACTGTTGAAATTCAAATCAGAAGGTTGCAAATGAAAAGAGGTGTTCGATTTTTATTTACATTTTTATTTATTTATTTATTTATTTTTTTATTTGAAATTCAATTTTGCTTGTGTGCAAAGTTAAGTTATTTGCTGTATGGGATTAATTAAGCTTTGCTTGTTCCTTATTCAGGTTTCAGCAAAACTTGCAAAAATCCTTGGGTCCATATAAATAGGTTCAATGTTATAGGAAGGAAGATTTTTTTTTTTTTTCAATAAATGTCACTAATGGTGGCCCGCAACTTTGTCCAAATTTAAAATTTTGGTCCACTGTGTACTTGAGTTTGACGCCCCTGCTCCACAACCTCTTGGCTTACACCAACTAAATTCACGTCCTCATTCACTCCATCCAGTAAGTCGCTCTGGTTTTTGGGAGTCCCACAAAGAGGAAATGTCAAGGAGTGGGATGAAGTGAAGAATCTGGAGAGGACCATCAGCGCGTCATTGAGTGTCAGTGAGCCGGAGAGTAGCAAAGGGCTTCAAGGTAACACTGCCTTTTATTGAAGCCATCATCCTGTGATCAAAGATGCTGTGATAATACTCCTGTTTTGTCAAAGCATGTGTGAGGCTCCTCTCCCCTTCTACGAGGCGGTGAACTTTAAAGTGTAGGAGAAAATCCTCGAGCGCAGCGAGGCTCTGTGGAATACAGCATTCCTTCCCTCATGATAAGAAAATTTTCCGTTTCACTTTCTAAATGTCCACAGTTGGAAAAAGAGACAGGAGGGGGATTTAACTTGCAGCAGTGGAGTCGTTTGGAACTAAACCTAAACCGCCATGCTAATGGTGCCGCTGCCACCAGGGGAGCGCAGCCCCGTGTAGCAGGACGGATTTTCCCTGGACAGCTGCAACATGTCTCTCCTTTCAGAGGAACCACTGCGCCCTATCCTTTGCTTTGCGCTGACTGTACCGCAGTAATATGGGCGAGCGGAGGCAGATCTCGGCCGTCAGCTGCAGCAGAGGGAAATCCCAGGAGAGGCACGGAATAATGTGGACAGTGAGATCCTGCCAAAAAAAAAAAAAAAGCAGCGCGCACCTGTTTTCTAGCGTTTTATCTTAAGTAGCAACAAGCCGCAGCCACGTTCAGCTATTCGTGCCATTCTGTTGTTGTTAGGAGGAACAAAAAATATCCAACACTGTGAGTTGACTTTTGGAGGTGTTTGTAAAATATCCTGCCGCCAGAAATGAGCTCAAACAACACGAAGAAACAGAAAAACAGAGAGAAGAGTGTGTCAAGTCAGAAAGAAACGGACACAATACAGACAAGATTCAATACTATTATTTACACTTACACACACACACCCAAAATAATAGTAACAACATCCTAGGTGTATTGTAGCACCGCTTGTGGTTAAAATTCCATGTGAAGGTCAAAAAAAAAAGTAAAAAAAGCTCTGCTGAACAGATTCTCTGATTGTGCATAACAAAGATGAAAAACACAGAATTCTAATATACTATAGCAAAAAAAAACCAAACGGATTGCATAATCCAATAGGGTTCTGGTTGAACAACCCCAGGAGATTTGATTAACTTTACGATGAAAGCTTTATAGTATCAAGCTACCTGTCCAGGTCTGGGCTCAGGGTTGATCTAGAGGGCATTCTCTGTAGTTCATCACCTACAGAGCTGCATCTGAGGTCTCCGCAATGAGGTTATTTCCACTCAGCGTGCAACCATTCACCCTTTTGACCTGGAGTCTCCTTAGGAAATCACGGGCATATTAGCAGAATGTCTACATTAGCTGCAAGCAAAGGGTGCGCAGCCTCTCGCCGTTAAAATTGATAGCCTGGCAATCTGCTCAAGTAAACAAAGTCAAGGCCTTGTGGCGGTGGAGAGGGAAAGTCATTTGCATGGAATCCAGGCCGATGCATGTATGATTATGTCACATGACTCATTGGGATTGGTTTCGGCATCATTTGCATAATGCAAGACAGCACAGCCTGCAGGTTATTTGCATGCAGGGAAGATGGAAGGTGATGCAGGCTACATGAACGGAAGCTAATTTCACCTGCGAGTTTATGACGCAAGCCAAAATCTATTTTCAGCGGGGGGGAAATAAGACATTAACGATTAATGAGGTACTTTTACATCAACTCTCGCGCTGTTGCGTGTGAAAAAAATATTGTATTAATATTGCACTGGATTTTAAGGGAGGGTTCAAATTGAAGTAAGACATGCAAATGAAGATGATGAACACATCAGTTAACAAGCAGAAACAGTTAACACCTCTATTCAATGCCTGACAGCATATGTGACTGTTTTTTAGGCAACGTGTCTGTTAAAATCAATTGAAAGCTGATAAATCATTTGTCATGAAACTGACAGAAGCCAAACTGTCTGTGCTGTCTTCACTTGCTGCAGTGGCCTCAAAGGTTTGACGCATGGTGACCTTTTCATGCCACAGTAATTAGTCAATCAGAGAAGGCGGCACCGGTGACACCTTGTCAATGTATATACTCAAACATGTGCTACGTATAAATGATGTAGTGAAGAGCATTGGGTGTCCTGTTGAGAATGAGCCTCCCGAGGTGTTTTCACTGACGTGTCTGTTCTGTGAATTATTCATGAGCGGTAAATGGAAGTATTCTGCTACAGTTATGGATAATCAATTGTCTCTGATAGCAAGTTTCTTCCTCCTAACATAAGGAGCCAAAGGCCTCAGCCTACTTTTAAACATTGGGATGGACAGTGAATCAAACTTTGCCGCATAGGTTAATGTAAACAGTTGTTTACCTTTACTATAGTTCTGCCTCATCGTTGCTGTAGCTCAGGTGTTAGTCAATAGGTCAGGAAACTTGCATTTTCTTGACTATTTCTTTGTAAAATTCCGCATTTGTATGGACTGTGCAGTGAGAGATGAGCCGAAGAGCCGAGCATGTGTGTAGCCAAATCCCCTCTGCCAGAGCCAAACAGCCTATCCTGCCCTTGACTCTTGTTTGGTGTATTTCAACCGGAATCTGAAATGAAACATTTCGGCAAAACTATTGATTTGTTGGGTACACAGAAGCCTGGGTAGCGAGTGAGGGAACCGATGCACAGCCGCAGCGGCCCTGGCACCTGCTCCTGGTGCTGGTCATCAGTCTGGTCACACACTGCACCGGCGACACAGGCATCCCTTTCTTCCACCAGTATTCCATCCACTGCTTTCCAGCCCCTCCGCAGCCAAACTGTGGAGGCATGCTGTGAGAAGCCCTGCTCTGTGAGGGCGAGTGCTGTCTTCTTGCGGGACTGGGGGAGTTTTATCACACGCTGTGGCCATGTGGCGTTGCCACTGGTTGCGCGGTATCAGCGCGACATCTCCCTGCATTGAGATAATGACAGCCTTTTCCTGTTCTTTACAGGAAGGTGCCCCCCCAATTCCATCAAACCACCTCCACCAGAAGATTCTCTGCAGTCCAACTGCTGCAGGCAGAACCTGGAACCATCGCTCGACGTTCCGCTGCTCCTCCTGCAGCACCTGTGAGGGCCAGAAGCTCGAAAACGACGGCAAAATAAGATGCCTGGCACTGGCAGAGAAGAGCTGCCAGCTCTGCTGCTCATCCCACAAATGCTGGTTTTGTGCAAATGTGGCACCATTGAAAAGGGGAAACAAACAAGCTTTCCAATGATATTTCATCTCTTTAAGAAAATCGTGGGAACAAAGTAATAATCTTTAAAACCTTTCTTTTTCTTTTTCTTAATGTAGTAACAAACCCAGCTGTTTTCGTATTGAACATAATTCTGCGCTGCAGCGGGCGCAGATGGTTTTCACACGCAGCCTTTTTCCAATGGCCTTGTGAGATTAAGATTAAAATTTCAACGCTCATAAAAGAACCCTATCGCCTCTTCTTTTTTTTCCCCTGCCTGTAACCCTCCTAGAATTAGAGGCAGGGTTCTATGAATTTATCTTAGATATTATTTCATTTCTCTGCAAAGCACGGTATGTACACAGAATAATAAGACGATACCTCCTTCCTCCCTGTTGCGGCTCACCGCTCCGCTGCCTGTTTATTCATGCATTAAACCAACCATCTCCTATTAATTTGCCGCCGGGTTTTACGCTCGTCCGTTAACCGTTGACCTGCGGATCAGATATGCCGCACCCGTGCGATCCCAAGGAGGACGATTTCAGCAAGGTCAGTGTTTTCCCAGCTATTGATCACTCTCCAGATCAGCGGCGGCAACCAATAAACTGCAGAGTCAAGGACTGCTAAATCCAATCACGGGGAGCCAAAGGGACGACATCACTCACGCCGTCGAAGGACTTTATGATTTGGAACCAATGACTCGGGTTGTGATGCTGTAAAACAAAGTGGATTGTTTAGATATATTCAGCATCAGGCCCAGATGATTAGGGTGTGAGGGTCTGCCCCGCAGAGGCACTAGATAGTGATTGCTGGATTAGGAACAGATCTATATTTCATAAATGAGAGCCGCAGGGCTGAAAAGAATTCTGCATGAGATGTTTATATTTCTCTCTCTCGCTCTCCGAGACTCACAATTGCAGCACACAGTTTGAAACGTAACACAGGCAGAAGGAGTTGAGCCGTTAAAATGACACATGTCCAAACAGTGAGATTGGTATTTACAAAGGAAAAAATGCTGTTATTGGGACCAGACTGACTGTGAAGTAGTTTACTATTCAATTGCAGTTGTTTTCCCTCTTTCTGCATAATCGCAATATGTAATAACAAGGAAGAAGGGGAGATAAAACGAAGATTGTCGAGTGTGTGTTTCCTCTGTTAAGGTCTAAAAGCCTTAATTCACCGCCAAAAGTCATTTGAATTGTTATATACAGCTGCACTGAGTGCCTGTTGTTGGTTTGGTTTCTTTACCTAATATCCTGCTACCAAACCGAGATCTGATGAAGAGATCTCTGGAGTCGAGTCCTGGCCGTCGCCGGAGTCAGACTGACAACTTTCTCCCAAGAAAGTCCTTAAATGCAAAGACAAACAATCTGACTCCTGATCTGAATGTCTTCCCCAGTGTTGTCCTCTGATTGGCTGTCCATTCTTCCCCCTTCAGTTGCTGGGTGTTAATGTCATTGTTTGTGAATCAGGAAGCAGGTCCTTATTTGGCCGTGAGCCAAATGGTCCATCCTTCCCTCCAGTGTGACCTGTTGAAACCGTTTTGCAGCAAGACAAGCTCAGGTCACAAGTTCCCATCCCTGTGACTGGATGGGTCGCAAACTTTATGAGGGTCGCAAAGGCACTTCCTTCTGCTGACCACTCTCTGGTCAACCAGGTCACTGTTTATGAGACTTAATGAGTTAGGTTTTCAACATCCCCAGGGCACTGATCATGATCATCAAATATACAATAAGCACTATATAATATAAGCACTACATATAGCAGCATTCAATACATTCATACATTCAACTCAATGTAATAATTCCAAAATATAAATGTAATGTTACAAACATAATGGCACAATATAATATGATGCATGATATTAAATATCTGATTACGACACTGTTCAAAGCTTTTCAGTTGAATACTTGGGTTAGCACAGAGCCCCTGAGGACCCAAAAAGTGTTTTTCCCATTGTACGCACAGGAAACTTATGTTCTTTTTCTGAAAAGAAGAAATTGTTTAATGTTATGCTTCTGACTAATTCTAAGAGAAATCCCATTTTGTATGACAGGTGGTCTAGATAATTTGACAAGTGTTGTATGTAATGACTGTCTCCAGATTAAAGCAGGTTTTCAGTTTCACAAATGTAACTTTAAAAAAATATAATTTGTTATTTCTTGGCTGCCTCACATAACACCCTCATATTATGGTGTGGAATCTGACATTTAAGGCTGTTTCAGACTAAGCCACTGCAATGGTATTTTCACACTGCGGTTTGAATTGCAATTTTTATTGCATCTAATTATTCCGTTTGAGTTTGCACCCGCGGATCGACACTGGTTCCGTTCAAATTGTTGCAAGAACAGTGGACGTGCAGAGGTCAGCGGTCGCGGTTGCGCGCGCGCGGCCTCTCAGTTGAGAGCGTTGTGCTGAAAATGGAGAGAGCGGCTCCTTCCTCACATGTGCATCCACAAGATCAATTGCGAGCTACTCTGCACTTTGCACGTCTCGCTCCACTTTGACATAGTCTGCACTCCTCCGGGGAGCACAACTGGCAGAGAGCGTACGGCTCCTCGGCGGCGCGGATCAAATGTTGCTAAAGAGTGAGAGGAGGAAGCAGAGGCGCAGTCCGAGCAGACAATAAGGCAGCGCTGGAGAGGCACTACAGGGAATGGAGATGTCCCTCTCAGATGAGCGCACGGTACAAGATGCTTCATGTGAGAGACGAGAGCGAAGGGCTCCTAAAGACGGGGACGGAGACCGCTGGCGGAACAAATGAAGCGTGCTCCCACTCATTTCCTGTGCTGTCATTGTGGAGACAATACTTCTTTTCTCTTCTTTTTTTCTATAACAGACTCTCTGGTTATCCCTCCCACCGGGTCATCAGCTACCATCTCAGAGTTCGCGCTCTGCAGTGGATTTTCCTGGCCAGTGCTCTGCCAAGACACCCCACAAATAACATCTATATGACGATCCTAGATTTTAAAGATTCCTACGGAATCTAATCGTTTCCACTGTAAACTGTTCAGTGAACCTTTTCCTCACCCTTATTCACATTGACCATGATAGAAACACTGGCTTGTGCCATCCTTGCATGAAGATTTTTCAGTGTTGCTTTATTATTCGGCTAATTTGCTTTCTGGGATGTGCGGGGCTTAAAAAGAAAAGCCGGGAAGTGGATTTAAGTGTATTTAGGACAATGTCCTCAAGATGTGTCCCAGCAGCAATTTGCTCATTTTTATCTTCATATCACACTTAAAGATCATTTCAACTTTTTGATTGGACTAATTTTAGATATTGGTTATGAGGACTTTTTACAGGTCACCTAGAAACCTGGAATGGATGACGTCGTCTCACAGAAACTCTTAATACACACACAGTGGGTTCCAGTCACATGAAAGTACGTATGTAAATCAATACGAGAGCCCTGCAATAAATAAAACCCTTGTGATGCTCTCACTGAAGCAAAGACAAATTAAGCCTCAGGCTTCAGTGGCGCCGTGTTTATTGCTGCGGTTATTGTGTGTGGCTACAATATGTGGGACAGGTGTTTATGTCTTTGTCTACCAGCTGCTTATGAACATGTAAACGCATTCCTCATTAGTTTTTGGTGCCAAGCTGAAGATTTGCTGGATTTGCATTTTCCTACTAGAGGAAATGCATTCTCTGTTGCAAAAAAAAAAAAAAATGTATTAAAAGAAAATAAATAAATAACAAGTCTGCATTTCCGGAAAATGAGTTTCAATGTGCAACGGCTCAGACAGATTTTTCATTAACGCCGTCACAACACTTTTTTGTTCCCCGGCACTAAAACACTGGCGACTCCACGGATGCGACTGCCTCTTTGTCTGCCGGCGTTGTTTATACTGGGGCAGCATTCATGAGTCAAATTAATATTGCCACTTAGTGCTCATGGCTTTTAATGAGCAATATAATCAACCAATTACATTCAGAATGGCCTGTGATGGTTTCCAATTTGCCAAGATGTAAATCCCCTCTGCAGGTTCTATAACTTTGGAGTGGGAGGCTATCAGTTAATCTGATAAAATGAAATTGGAACTCCCCCAAAATTGAAATCTGTCTCGAAAATGGTGTAATTTGTTCATCTCGTGTAAAAAAGCGGAATTGCTCAAATGAAAACCTTTTAAACAGCCTACTGAGTGTTTCGCCATGTGCAAGGTTTGGCCAATAACCCAGTAGTTTATTTCTAAACCTGGCTTTTTTGTCACAGTCATTCCATTGGAGCAGTTCTGTCTCTGCAGAAAACACAATCAAGCAACCATCCGTCGTTCTTCGTTGAGGAAAGTAAAAACTGGTACTTAAAACTGGGGGGGTGTGTTTTTAATTCTTGCAGGGCTGTAAGTCAAAAACACCCTGACCTGCAATATCCATATGCTTGTTTTCTTGTCCAAATAACAACCATGCTTGAGAAAAACTGTCATAAAAGACGGTGGGGGACAATGGAAGGCCACCCTGGATCGCATCATTACTTTTTACACCTTCTTATATAACACAAGGGAAGCAACAGGATTCCATTGGCAACAGGAACATACAGCTGAGGCTGCTCCTAACAGAATTACATACAAGCGCTAATCACTCTGAGGGTTCGTGACAGGCGCTACGGAAAGGGTAACTGTACTCACAGTGACATCAGAAAGATTTTAAAGTTAGCTATATGCAAATGAATCTTATTGTAATTCAAGAAAAACAATTTTTGCTACCATTGCGGTTGCTGGTCTTGTTACATCTTTGTTGGCTCGGTTGTGGTCTAGTGCTCGCTACGCTGGAGGCTGCTGAGGACGTGCAGGGAGTTGGTTTATTGTGGCGTACGGGCAGCAGTGGCGTGGGCAGAAATTGTGGTATTTTGGTAAACACAGAAAAACCCACAGGCTAACTCCTAGCATGCTGTGTCACAGCAAAACACTGGCCTTCCACTCTGGCTCTTTGGAAACACATTAAGAAACTTTGTTTGGCCATTAATTTGGCATTAACGTTACACCAGGGAAAAAAAAGTCTACTACTAGTCAGTTATGTTGAACTTGATTTCAAATATGAGAAAGAATATATTGTATTTTTCTCTAATAAGTGACGAGTGTGGGCGGCTCTTGCCTGCCCAGGTCCATTACTGCCTTCACGCCTCCGTACAGGGAGCACAAAATTCCAGCTAATAGCAACTTCAAAATTGAATTTCCATCACACGTTTTAATTGGACAAGACTGTATTCAAAGCCAAAAAGTGTCACATAATTAGAAAAGCAGGATCCATTGAGTGATGTAGAGTTGTGTAGATGGCTGCAGTGCTGGTTTTCTAACAGCTGAAGATCGTTCTAGTCTGTTTGTGAAACTCTAAGCGTGAGCGAAGGCCAACAATCAATTACTTAAACCAAATCACGACACCTTTTCCCTCATCACTGTTAAGTGGAGTTTGCACAGCTGTTTCACAGCAGTGATGAATTAGCCAACGTGAGTAATTTGGAAGAGAACCTGTGTCGGCTCGAGCGGCTTATTGCTTTGCTTTGTTCTTCGAGCAGTCCCACTGGTCACTTTCATTGTTTTGCTGTGGATTGATTTTCAAAAAGAGATCCTGCATGGAGAAACAAGGCCAAGGCGAAGGGAACAAAAAGCGTTGAGGGGAAATGTAGAGCTTAGCAACGAATCCTTGTTTACAGCAGCAGCTTGTAGTCCACGGGTGGGCAAACTTTCTGACTGGTGGGGCCACAATGGGTTCTAAAATTTGACAGAGGGGCTGGAGCAGGAGAAGATTGATTAAGGGTTTTGGTGAGCCTCCTCATAGGAGAAACAAATATATCATGGGATAGAAAACATGTGCATTAATGTAATTGAAAATGAGCAAAGCAAACAAAATATCTGCCTTTGAAGCCCGATGGTATTTAGCTCTTTTTTGAAATTTACTATGAATATAATTTCTGGATTGAAAAGCTTAATATTTGATATAGTCACTAGTCACACATAAACACAAAGTAATTGTGTCAGGGTTGGAATTGTCTGGGCTGTGGTACAGTGCTTTATTCTGATGACATGTTTTAACAGTGTGCAGTGGTTTTTCTTTACCTGTTTTTAATGTGCTTATATTTATTTTGTGTGCTGTGTTTTCTTGAGTTTTTTTTTTTTACCTTTTACCTGGAGTTTTATTTCCAATTCCCCCCTGATGATTGTATATGCACATGCATATACAATCACCCAGATCAAGAACAGGTGTGAAACGCCGAGGCAGGAGACTTAAAAGATGGACGGGTGGCCCAACAGAGAACAAGGGGGAAAATATTTTTGTCATCCCATTAAATCCACGACTGCTGCATCGCGGCAACGCCACTAATGGACTGACTATACAGGAGTGGAATAAAATGTTAATGCGAGTTGGTTTGGGCCAGTTAGGTCACACAGGACGCCTCTCACTCCGCTATGACTGTTGCTCGGCAGTCAGTGTACTAAAGTGTGTTTGATGAAGACCAACTCTGCAGCGAGCACGGAGGATGCACTTATTTGTTTATTTAAATGAAGCTACTGCCTGAAGTCGAACAGTCTCTCTGGGAGAAGAGGCACCAAAACCTTTGGAAGCAGTGTCCAGCCCACGGAGAGTCAGGGAAAAGAAAAAAAAACAACACACACACACATTGCAACAATTATGTCTGTATGCGGAGCCTTCTTTTTTTTTTTTGTCTATCAATTCCCAGCTTGGTGTGAGGAGCTTGAGCATAAGGATGCTGCCTGGTTCTCGTCTCAGACCTCTCGGTATCGCAGATCGCTTTGTTTGCTGGACACTTTCATGATTCATCGAGGTCTTAGAGGCGAGTCAAGACGTAGAAATATTCTAAGTGTGCTCTGTTCTGCTGCAGCTGCTGGGAAGAAGAAAAAAACAAACTTTGCTGCCCTATTTGCATTTCATTTCCCTCAGATGGGCTGCCAACTGAGCGCTACATCTCGACAAACCATCGAGCGAGGGGGGGAACTGAAACGCGTGCGTCGATACCGCTGCCACAACCTTGTGTCCGGGAATGTAAACTTTGCCCGTGAGTCTCCAGAATGTTCTGCTGGGCAGAGACATGGTGGAAAATCTTTCAATTTTCTACATGCGCCCTGTTCGGCCGTTCGAAGCAGTTGTGAACTTGCTCTTGACCCTGTTGGGGGGGGGGCACACATAAAAAAGGGAGAGTTGGGGGAGGTTGTGTTTATGGCCTCAAGGTTGATGCTCTGACAAAAGAAGCCTCGAGAAAGACAACCACAAACCATGATTATCCCTGCAATCATTTCAGTGTATGGGCCCATTTGTAGAGAAACTGTTATGACCGGCAGATAAATGAATAGGCTCAATAGAGACACTTCAGTTTCCCGTTAGTTGACAGAGACAATGTATTTGTTGACGGTAAATGGCCCCGTGGACCATTAGGAGAGAGTTTCATTTCTGCTGCCTGGGGCTCCGCACAGGACCCAGATACGCTTAATGATATGCCCACATGGCACTCACGCTGCGAGTTTTAGAGCCCTTCACCAACAAGGAAATTGGGGTTTTAGTTATTACTCTTGTCCTCCTTTGCCCGCGTCTTCCCGGGCCGCCACAGAGCACCGAAAACGCTTCCCGAACGCTGCGGCCATGAAATGGGGGCAAGGCTCTCGTCGAACCAAGAGGGGGCGAGAGGAGACCTGAAGGTGGCGGGGTGTGGGCGGAATGGCTGAGGCAGGATTCAATCCCCGGAAATTAGGTTAATGTGCTATGACATCTCTCTGTGTGCACAAGTCACTCGCGCTGAGACGCCACATTTGCACCGGGCGCATTGAGAGACGTTTTCGGATGTGGGCAGCGGCAAAGAAATTCGGACCGAAATGAAGAGGGGAGCCTCTCAGTGATGATCCATGCTTCGTGTACACGTGTTGTCCGTGTATAAGCCTGGCTTTGGTATCGGAAACAGTCCGGGATTCTAATTTGAGTAGACTTTGGGCGGAAATATATTCTCTGAGCCGTCGAGGGTATGAAGTATGCCCGAGAGTGAGATCGATGGCTCACTCGCATCCGCACTCCCACATACATACTGGTGTGTTGTGGGCATGCTGATGTTTGTTCTGAAGCTAGGGAAAAAATGACATCATTTCCCATCAGCTGCAGTGAGACCAACGGAGGAGGCAGACCTCAAGTTAGGCCCGGGCTTAACTTCCAGGTCACGGCGGTTCACGTCTGTCCCTCTGCAGCTGCCAATCACCCACCTGACACCGATGCAACACAACCTGATTTTCCACAATTGCTGTTATGTTAAATGCTTCCAGATGACTAAGCCGTGAAAAACAGGTTACATAAGTGGTTGCCAGCAACAACAAAGAAAAACAGATAAACGTCTTTTTCAGAACACAATTGATTTTAGGATTTAATAACCAATGTTATTACCTGTTTAGGTTAGACAAGAACAGGAAGGTAGTGCCATAAGGTGCAGTTAAAAATCACAGAAGAAGAAATACAGGCTAGCTAGCCTAGCTGAGTTTTTGCAGGAGTTCCACCCTGGCACCCATACAGTTTAATCATGACAATTAGTGAAAAGTTAATATGACACGGGTCCATTAAAATTACCTCCAGATTAGTTCTTGTTTTGCCTTTTTTGTTTTATAATGGTTTTGCCCATTTTCTCACAGATGATCAAGGCCTTCTCTATAGTGTTGCATCTAAAAGCAATTTGGAAAATGTTATATTGCACTTTAGGACAAAGGCTGTAGACATTAAAACGACACTTAAGTATTTCCAAATTTTATTTTAGTTTTTAATCACTTAAAACTTTTTAATGCAGGCACACAGAGCAATATTATTCAACGCCCCCGTATCAGCAGGGAACGGCGGCATGAACTGGTTTCAGTTGATGCCAGGAGCGTCTTCCTTTTGGTGTGAAAGTAAATGGAGCAAGCACAACTGTTTTGTCACACCGCACATGTAATTCAAGCATGATTACACAAACTAAAAGGCAATGAAACCATTTCCTGGCTGTAAATTGCAATGCAATTAGACTAATAATGCTTATAATCATTTCCTGGTGGGGCTTTTTGATAAACAGGGACATGAATATACTCTGCATGGCATCAGGCTCTGCAGCAGGAACTGGTCAAAGCTTGAATCCATTATATGGTCCTGATACAATGCAGGCGGACAAGCGCTAGGCATGTTATATTCCAGTCTTCATATCTTTGTGTTATTAACTTACACTGTAGAAACTAAAGCACATACTTAATTAGAAGAAGAAGATTGATAATAAAGTAAAGCAAATCTCAGTGGCGCTTACTTATTTTTCCACTTTGTTCAGACCTAAAGAATCAAACCTCAGGTGTGGAGACATAATGGAAAATTTACGCAGAGCAGCAGCACTGCACTGCATATAGGTCGCAGTAATCCTGAAGGACATGTATATGTTAAAGACACACAACAATGTTTGTTTAGCTTTGTGAATAAAAAAGAAATTCCTAAACTCACCTCCCTTCTGCTATGACACCAATCAGGACTGCAGACAAACACAGCGGCTGCGCTAATGAGGAATAATAATCGCTAATTTAACAAACATAACCTGTAACCTGACCAACGTGCCTTTGTAGTTTGTTAACGAGATGTCCCATCAGCTCATGTCAGAGTGAATGGACAAACTGGACAGGGAGAATCACACATTTCGTTCCTCCACAACTTTCTGCTGCTGCTGCTGCTGTTGTTGTTCCTGAAGGCCAGAGGCTAAGGCTACGCGTTCAAAAAAAGAATAATAATAATCCAGCGCAAAATTTAAACGATGTGCTGGTGATAAAGCAGATCTCACGATGTCGGCAGGGCGTTGGATGCTTGTGTTGTAAACATGTTGTCGCTGCAGATGATGAAGGCCAAGAAGAAAATGAAAGACATTTATTAGTCTCTTCACTCTGGGTTTTATTTTTTTTTATGCTGCCGGGATAACAAAAGGTCAAATGTGGAGCTTGGAGTATGCTGTGAGATACATGCCACACAGGACTTCACAAGCCTCAATCAATGCACTCCAGCTTTTATGCTGGAAACTGCTTGTTTCCCTGTAGTTTTTAGTTGGACTACCAAGACCCGCATGATGTTTCTCAGAAAGCTGTGAGCAGCAAGTCAGAGACAGATTCACCCATATTCATTAAACACACACACACACACATTGTAGATTGAGGTTAATGCTGTGGTAGATTCAAGCGACATGGGCTCAAAAAGTATGACGCAAGGTCTTATGGCCTTCTGGTCTCTTTTTAAAGTTCAGGATTGGACGAAGTCGGCAATAATCTAAACTTAAATAGAAATAAGTCTGGTATTACTGGGTAATTTCCCTCTGATTGATACTTGGAAGCGTGTTATCGACCGGTGATTGGAGGGCCCGTGATTGCGAGCTGGGGTCGACCACAGCTGCTGGGAGTGCAGATGTAAAAATAATCTACAAGGAAGTTTGGACAAAGACTGGAGGGAGATTGAAGTTGTTAGTTAAGATTGAAGAGGAGAAAGCTGAGAGTGATTTTTTTTTTTTTTTTTAATGTGTGTTTGGATTGCGCGATTCTATATATTGTTTTCTAGTAAACAATACCAAGTAGATGGCTGGTTTAAAGTTGCTGTAAATCTGGTCAGTGTACATTAAATGCAAAGTGGTCTTTTTTCAAAGTATTTAAGACTGGACGTTTTACCTGCTGTCTGCAGCAACACATAAATATTCATGGAAAGAGACAGATTACAGTAAAGGAGTTTTATGACTAGTTGAGATGTATGTGTTTTACTCAGCATTTCTGTAATTATGAAGCAGCTGGAAAAGAAAAAAAAGGCCAAGAGGTCTACAGCTAATAGTTCTTTAGACCAGGAGAACTGACACAACACATCAGGGAAAACAAAGTTTTAGAAATTCCATCTGTGTTTAAGGCTGCGTCTTACACTTGTGTGTGCTAGACTTATCTTAAAATGGGTAATAATATCTTAATTAAAAGTAAAAGTTAAAACCAGCAATTTATCGCACGCACAGCAAAGACATTGCAACGTTAATGCCCGTTTAAAATATGCCATGTTAGTACTGGAGAACATTGAAGAGCCCTTAGTGACGTTAACTAGCAGACTAATTCTATCTTGCGTCACATGACAAAAAGTGGTAAAAGCTTATTTTGCATTCTTCCCTCTGAGCGGTCAGCAGCCCATTTAGTACAAAAATATTTGATTTGCAACACACATTTAAAAAAAAAAATAAACTGCTAAAATTATATTTAACTTACTAACTTGTTGCTCACATTTACATTGAACTGAAGCTTGAAATTTATGCAGTAAGACAACAGGAATGTGTTCAGTGCCACAATGCCCGCTAGGTAATTGAAGGTGAACCGAAAAAGTGAAAACAGACAAGAGAAATGAAGTGTGCTGGTCAAATTTCATTTTTCTTAAATCCCATTAGTTTTTTTTTTCTTTGTCCTCAAGCTAAAGAGGGGGTGGAAAAAAAACACCAGCCTTTTGTTAATGCAGGGAACAGGAGATCTATAGACTCTGTAAACTTGAGAGTCAAAACACTTCGACTTTGGCTCGAGTTGCTCGCGAGAGGTCTGAGTTCGTCATCCTGAGCCGTTTAGAGCCAAAGTGCTGAGAGTGCATCACAAGTAATTTCTTTGTTTTTGCTGTGAAGGAATGGGCACAGAACACCACAGCATTTGATCCGGCCTTATATTACCCATTTTCCTCAACTGGAAAACCCTATTGGCTTTGTGATTACTTTCTGTACCTGCACAGCACAAAGCAGCGGCTTCTCCGAGGCCATTGGAAGTCACTGTGGGAAACGCAGGAAATCACCGACTGAAGCCGAAAGGAAGCCAACAGTTTGGAGGGAAAGAAATAAATTCACAACAACAGCACCTCCTGTAATGATCCTTAACAAGGCAGGGACAAACTGCCAGTGTTTAGACAGCAAGGCCAGTGTTTCCTCAAAAGGAGGGATGCAATTAAGTGGTTCTTGGATCTTGATGGAAAATAAGAGGATCTGTTCCCTCTCAGGACTGGGACACAAAGACACACTGAAAGGCTCGGATCAAATGCACTCATTCTCAACAATCCGGATTTACCACCTGATGTTTATACACAAAACAATGGTGATGTAAAGAGAATAACCTTTCAGTCAAATAAGTGATTTAACAGTGATGAATCATCTTCTGTTTGATTGACTTTAACACATCCACACAAACAGTCCACGCAACAGAACATCCAAATCAACAGCTTTCTTTCCCGGTTTCATTATCTTGTTTTACAGGTCAGTCGTGTGATTGCCAACTCTGGTAAGTAGAAATTTGCACAATCTTGATTAAAAGGCTGTGTAGGATTTAAATATTTCATACTCATTTGAAAGCAATGTGTGAAACATGACTAAAACACAAACTCTGTCAGGTTCAGTATCGCTGGAGACTGTACAATTACAATACCAGAACGCTGTCAGAAGAGACGTTTGATTAAATGATTTCATTTTCAAGACAAACAACAGTAAAATTTCAATGTATCAGTATGACAGGATTTATAAAGCATTTAAAGAACAGGGTTAATTTGCCCCTTGGCAAGGTGATCCCATAGTGCAAGATACATCACCCTTGGCCCTCAGCCTTGACCGAGACCTTGTCAGAGTGTCTTCAAGCCATACGCTGAAGATTTATGGTACAGAAGTTCAGTCTGGCATCACAGGTGCCGCGCAATGCACGGAGCTTAACGTCAAGATTTAAATTTCAATAGATAAGCAGCAAATATAGTTCAAATTAAAATAGGAAGGATACAGTCTTGCATATACAATTTGATTGGTTCTGCAGCTTTGGACATATTCATGTTGGAGAGACACCTTGAAGGCTCACAGTACTAATAAGAAAGCTGGTAAGTCATTAAAAAATATTGGTAACTCTTCAGAGAGCATTTAAATAGTTCTGCTTCTATTGCTTGAGGAAATTCATTTGATGGATCTGGCAAGTCATCACGGAAGCCAAGATTAGGGTTTGATACATAAACTCAGAGCTCCTTAACACCGGGCGAAGCGTGTTAAGATACAGAGCCACGAGCAAGCAGAAATTGAAAAAGTGTGCTAAGGGACTGTAATGAGGATTTCAATTTTTGTTGGATTTGAGCTGAAGGAAATTTCCTGCCGTCCAATTCTCAACCACAGCTAGGCAATTATGTAAAGAAGATAACTTAGCTAGTTCAGACAGTTTGCAGGAGATGTGCAGCTGGGTATTATCTGCATAGCAATTAAATGACATATCATAACTACATGATTATGTGTCCCGAAGGGCAGCTGGCTATGAAATAAAAATTGGAGCTGGAATAGAGCCCCGCAACACCCCCCAAGATAGGAGGCCAAGTCATCGGCAGACAAAACACATCTCTTGCTGGAAATGGCAACCCATTGGAGGAAGGTCTCAGTATCACAAGTTCACGTTCAGAATCATTTCACAATGATTCAGTGAAGGCCAGCACAAGGCACGGACCCCCTTTCAGTAAATCGTCTTTGAAAAAAAGTCTTAGGCATTTGTCAAGTTTTAAAACTTCACGATTATTCCATTAATAAGTTAAAACACAGACAGGGTGGGAATTGAACCCACAACAGTCTTCCTTACGAGGCAACTGTGACAATTGCTAGTATAAAATATATCCACCGCTGCACACGTGCGCGTTCACGTTATTTCTAAGTCAGGACACCACGGGGCTATTTTTATTAAAATTCTCAACAACATATTTTTAACTGTTTTAAGTTTAGCCTGCAAGTAAGTTAGGACACATGTAGGAGGGAGAGAGGAGCAGGCTTCCTAGAGAGTAAAATTGCAGTAGAAGTAGAAATTTCGATGTTTTTCTTCTCTTGACCTGGATAATGTCCCGGTGCAGAATGGTTGAGCCTGCATGACATTACAGCATCACGGACCGCGGCAGCGACGATCTGAACGCCAAATGTTAGAAACAGTGCTGCGGCAGAGGGTCGCCCAAACAGAGAGGAATGCAATATTATGATCAGTATGACAGTTTTTCTCAGACACTTTTGTACAGGAGATTTTTTTTTGGAAAGCAACTCTGCTTTTATGAGTTTTAAAAGGTGACACATCAGGTCGGGTGTTTTCTTTTCTTCCTTAGCATTTAACATCTCGCGCTCGTCATCATCTCATAGGTGGTGTGAGGCAGTCGATGAAGACGTCCTGACAGTTTCCGTCTCCGTCCCCTCTCCGTCTTGTTTGTCCGGCTTTGTCTGCCTCGCCCGCTCTCGCTCACAAGCCCCCGTAACAGCTTCCCCCACTGCGCAGATAACAACCTCCACAAAACACCCCGAAGAAAACACACTGTCCTTGATCCCAGATTGCAGCATCCTCTCCATTCAAAGGCATCGCCTCCCTTTCAGGGACTCTCGGTTACCGAAATAGAGAGAGATTACAGGCCGCTTTGTTGATCCGTTGGCTTTCACAGTCCACTTTTTCGATTGGTCTTAACTCGGGGGTGAAATATCACCTGCTGCCGTCAGCGCTTTAATTAAAAGACCTTCTCTAAATTGAAAACAAAGGGCTCGGACGGAATGATATGACTCACCGCTGTAATCTCCAAACAACGGGCACTGCAGATTTCAACTCTCCTTGGTTCAGTTTTTTTTTTCTTTCTTCATTCCTCGCATGTCGTTTCATATCATTTTCTGTTCATTATCTGTAGGCGGGCTCGGATCAGAGGCTCACAGCGTCCGCGTTTGGTGTCTTACCTGCAGGCTGCACTTCTCCGTCAGCGACTCCTCGCTCTCTCTGAGCTGCTCGCTTCCCAACTGCGACTTTTCCCATCAAACGTCGATGCACGCCTTCCTTTAGGATAGCGGCTCCAGATGTTTCACGCCTGCGACTAGGAGAGGAGATTTGGCTGAGCTTGTGTTTTCTCTCTGCACCACCTGCACTCATTTTCGCTCAGTTGCACCCCTGAGAGCTGCCCTGTAAAATCAGTCCGATGCAGCAGCAGCAGCTCTGCGAGAAGAAACCAGGGATTAGACTGTTGGCTTCTCAAGGGCATTTCGGAAAGGCCGGTGCTCACTGATCTCCGTCTTTAGAGACAGGAAGCGTGCGCCCGTTGCGAAATCAAGACGTCATCTCACCGTGTCACTGAGGTTACGGTTAAATGTAGGATTTAATTCAAAACGTCCACAAAAAGGCGCGTAAACATTTTGTACTTTTAAAGCACTATTTGAAGAAAGCAGGTGCGTCAAAAACAGATAACTTGATCATTCAGAAATTAGACAATTGTTTGCGAAGCAGTGGTGAGAAACATTTCAAAGTAGACAGACAAGGGTTGCAGAGTGTCAGACTTTGCAGTGCAACAGTAACTGAAATTGTTCCAATAGTAGTAAATTTTCAGCTGTGTTTGAGATAATCTCCCAGATTTATGCACCTTAAACCTCACATTGTATGATAAGATTTCCTCTTATAAATAACATTTGTGCATTGACATCATTTCAAGATGAATTTCTATGTTTGTAACATTTTCCTCATCATCAACAAGGCTACAATTTATGCAACGACACTTAAAAATCCAGTAGTTTTGTAACTCGATCCCCGCAGGATTCTTTGCCTTTGCAAATTCATGTCTATGAAAAAATTTGTAATACAAGTAATATTTAGAAATTTAGATGCAACAGGTTGTCACACAGAATGCTCCTCATCAGAGTCCTCCAGTGTGTGCTAGGCATCGATGAGCAGTTGAGGTTTTCAGGTTAGCCTGGCAAGCAAGCCTAGCAAGGGCCTTTCTTCCTTTCTTGAGATATTAGTGTCTGGTCCCTTTTATGTTGTAGCAAAGTTTTAAAAATCAGAATTTCCAGCTGTTTTTTTGTCCTTTTTGTCATTATTTCCAATTATGAGTTTAAGATTTATGTTAAAAATATTGTTGAATAACCTTTTGCCTCCTTTAGGATCATGATGGGAGCAGTAGTCTGCATGTGGACAGATAAATCAATGGATGTGCTTATTGATGTCTCCTATCCCAGACTGCTGTCTCCACCCATACTCATTAGAGCTTCAAGTCTGCAGGCTCAGTATTTGTTCTACCCTTGTTCATATGAAAAAGCACCACTATAAAACCTCTCCTCCGTCTACTCGGAAGTGACTGGCGGCTCCACAAAAACACGAAGAGTTATTACTTGTAACAAACAGGTGGCCAGCGCAGGCTTCTTCCTCTTTAGTAGTGGTGAACAGCTCTCTGTGTCTTAAAAAAAAAAAATTGCAAGGCAAATATTGAAATGTGGCTGAGGCTTAAAAATCGATGGTGCCTGAAAGGTTTATTTTTGCAAAATTGCTGCATGTACCAAATGTGCTTTGTTTGTTACGCATGATCAGTGACGCTCCCGGAAAAAAGACAGATATCAGCAGTTATGGGTGCATAGAGGAAGCCCTGAAATAACTTCTCGCCACCGCTGTGTCATGGTTAATAAATAAACTGAAAAAACAGACTATCATTTGTCATTCTTTCCAAACCATGTAATCAAAAAAAAAACAACCAAAAACGCTAAGCTGCCCAAAATATCCAGAAGGCCTGCAAGTCTTTTAATCCTGTAATTAAGCTTGTAGTTTTAGCTTTTCCATATGGTAAAACAAAGAAGCGTAACTCTGCCAAATTCCTGTACAAAAGAAGGAATAATTAGACTTGGCTAATGTGACCACTAGCGCCGTCATGTAAGAAGCAGAGGAAACACTTGTCTCACAAGGCTGATAAGCTCCTCGGAAACTTATCCTCAATTAATATAAAATAATGTCTGGCAAATTAGCACAACTTTTGAGCTGAAACCTGATTAAGAGGCATTTCTGAATGATAAAAGATTAAATGACTACAATCGTGCGAAGAAATATCAGCGGATCAAAGGAAGAGCTTCAGTTTGATGAAAGCTACAACTGTCAGTTGTGGATGAGCCAACGGAGGCGGAAGAAAGTGAAACTATTGCCAAAATACCACGGCACATAGACGGTATTTCTCAAAGGGTGAGTCAGATATTTTTTCTGAAGTTGGACTTTTCTCAAGTGCACATAGAAAAAAAGGGGGACTGCATGTAAGATTTAAGAGACCGTTTGAATAAATTCCTGCATTTTAGGCCTAATCAGCCTCATTAACTAAACTTGTCTAAATTCCACAATGAAATGCAAATGTATTCTTAAGAAAGTTTATGATTTTTCTTTGGAGGACTAAGTCAACGAGGCGACGACAGTGTTTACTTCTATCATTGCCTGACAGTTTTCCCAAGGGTGTCTCCTAGAACTTTGTTTGTTTTCTGTGTTGAACCTAAAAGACTCCTTCTTTCATCTTCTGTCAACTCTTTGTTGTCGCGCACATTATTCCGGTGCGCCTTGTGTTGTTGCGTTGTTACCATGCATTGCGCTCGGTTGGAAAAAAGACATCTGAATCTCAATTGATGAGGTGTTTATGGAGGGTGACACAGCGGTATGTTGATGAAAGTGAGCAGCAGCTGCTTCAAGTTGCTGGCGGAAGACAAAGAAAGAGTAGCTACCTCGAGTTACAGTCAATTTATAATACCAAATGCTGACGAGATGAGAAGGAATGGTAGAATCGCAGAGGTTCTGTAAGGACTAGATGGCAGTTTACCCTAAACAGAGAAACAAAAGGAACCATTAAAGTCGAGTTACCATTTCAGCTTTCTGGTTTAGCTAGAGCTAAGGACGACAGAGCACAGCGGCTAGCTAGGTAGGTAAGTGTGGCTAATGTTTATACTCGCACCGATCGGAGCCTAAATTGGCAATAACGAGTGTGAGTCGTCCACTTAAATTTGATAGACAGGTGGTTCAATCAATCACTTGCCAAGTTCCACCTCCACTTCCACAAACGCATTCTAAGGGCTCTTGCGCAGATAAACAGATAAATCCAGAGCATTTAAGAAAAGTTCCATCCAGCGTGCCAGGTTAGTGGCAGGCTTGGGAGCAGATTACTCTTTAATGCTTGGGAAGCTAGCCAACAGGAAGAGGAGCAAAGTACTCTTCCTTTAAGGTAGACTTATTGACGAGTAAATGAAGAAGAAGCTGCGCGCCAGGAAGATGAAATAATTCTTTGAGTGTTTAAGGTCTTCTTTCATGACGTTAGATAACTCCATTAGGGAGCAATGTTAAGGGGAGATAAAAACACCCGTATCTCAACTCACAGCTTTACTCTGCCATAGCGCCAACACAGCTCCCCAGTGAGAGCTCCATCTAGGGGGCTGGAGGAGTCCAAATAATACACCGCAGCTCTTTACAGATAACCGTGAGCTATTTGTCTCTTTCCTCAGCTGGTTCTCAAACATGGCAGCACATGTCACTGGGACCTGGTCACCTCTGCAACAGGGGACATCTCTATTGACAAGCTTAAATGGAATGTTGCTGTTCAATGTGCTTTACTGCCTTCACTCTGACACTCACACTGTCAGGTAGTCTTGATGTTTGTCAGCGCCTCAGCCCTAGAACCTCGAAGGACTTACTCGATGGTGAAAACTGCATCACCTTCGGAATCCTTTCCCAAAACTTTGAACAACAACATGCTTCCATCCTCCAGTCCAGACCCTATTGAGAACCCCATCCCACTGCATAGAACTGCATTACTTCCAATAATTTGAAATTCTACATTTTATACTGACATCGAAAATAGTTTTACTGTTAAAAGCCACACTGAGATAAATTTTTAATTGTTGCATCCTTAGTTTTTCAAAGTGCATTTCAATTTTAAAACAAGTCCTCAGTCTAAATAATGACTCTCCGTCCCATGGACACCTGAATACATCAACCACAGGAGGAATAAGAATCCCGGAGGAGATTTTAATCCTTTGACAGCAGGAGCATCTATATCTGTTCATCAGGTGTGCTGACACAACTCTTTTTGATAATCTACTTACACTGAAGTAAAGTAACTCCGACCGTGCAGATTTGCTGGATATTTCCAGCAGGGGCATCGTCACTTCAACCATCAGAGTGTATTTTATCAGATGGCTGCCCCCACATCTCTCCCTTTGAAGAGAATAACACGAATTCAGACGCCGTTCCTCATGAGATGCTCCTGAAAGTGTTTTCTCGTCACAAGCCTGGAGCCTGTGCCGGGACCACAAATGAATTTGCCACAGTGTGAGCACGTAGAGAAATTGGAGGGATTAAAAAAAATAAAAAAAAGGAGATTAGAACCAGTGAATGTTGCATTACACTGGGTGGATAGCAAGCCTTAATCCAAACAGGACCAGAGCTGCTTCTCAGTCTTAACAGACAAGCGGAAATCTTGTGCCATGTGCACTAGCTTCACATGACGTGATGATAAAACCATAGAAGCACACGGGTGAACATGCCTTAGTGCAGAGTGATTCTGCCGTTTTCCTCCAGCGTGATGTCTCGACTCTGCTCATCTGTGAAACAACTCCGAAAGCTTCCACTGTTGTGTTAATTGCGTTTTGCCGCCCGCCTGTCTGTTGAGGAGAGAACTTCCTCGCCATGACATCGTGATTGGTAATTATAGCTTGAGATAAGAAGTCTGGCGGAACAGCTGGAGTCAGCGTCCAACACGCTGCACAACACCAAGGTCGTCCTCCAGAGGACGGCCGGCAGAAATAGACACACATGAGGAAAACAGCAGGTCAGGTGCTCGCCCGGCCGCCAGAGGCCGTATTTCGTAGCACGTTCTCCGTCAGACGTCGAAATTCATAGGTTGGAATGATGGAGCACTTATGGAACAATTGGCAGTGCTCCTTCAGTAAGTCAGAAAAACAAGATACAAGTGTCTGTTGTTGTCTGTAGTTTGCTTATACAGAATAGAAAAACACTACATATATATATGACTGAAAAAAAAGGTGCACCTTTTTTGCTCAGTGTTGATAAAGGCTGCGGCCATGCTGGGATGGAAACTTGGTGCTACCCTTGATTCTTTGTCTTTGTGACCTGAAATTCTAATTCTAAAGAGTTTAAAAGTAAAGTAAAGTAAAAGTAAAGTTTTTGAACTTAGAAAATCAAAATCCTGAGTTATGATGGGCCGCGCCATTAGTGGTGTGGAAGGTACAAGTATCACTTTCAGCAGGAAGCGGCAAGCAAGCTTTTTTTTTTTAATTGTCAGCTTTAAACAGAGGGCTAATTGTAATGTTTTTTTTTTTTTTTCTGATTGTTAGTCATCTTTCTTGACAGCTAATTTTTCTAAGGTCGCTCCACTGTAGTACAGGACGGAGGCTCGAGAGCTGAACGTTGCTATCATATGGGACCTTTAAAATATGTTTCCGGCTCTGAAAAGTTCTACTTTTGTTTTTAATGCAAAATTTGCCACCACATAACTCTTGGCTGCACTGTTAACAGTTTTATGAAGGTTAAAAACTGAGATCAGCTCCGTGCCAGAGGCAGTGATGGAAGATATTTGGCTGAGGACTGAATCAAAGGCTGCTTTACAATGCTGGGCTGGGAACCATAACTCTGCCTCCAGCTGACAGATAAAGAGGGCAGGTAGTAAATAATAAGAAGCACTCCAAGACCTTGGAGGTGGCCCCTGAACTAATTTAATGTCCCCTCTTCTGAATTTAAATTACGCTGTAATCCACAACTTCTTTTTTCAAAATCTCAGAAATATGCTCCGGGCGCGGCCGCATTTCATGGCCGCGACACAACAGTGTGGGTCAGCGGCCGTCGCTGTGCCGCCTGCGTCCGCAGAAAGAGGAATCGGACACTCCGGCGCTGACCGAGAGTCGGAAGGCCCTGCTGAGATTAAGTATTTATGGCTTCTTTCAATAACTACAAAGACACTGTGTCATCAATCTTTGTGATTTATCAGACCGGCGCTCTCTTTTGCTCGTGAGAGATGAGGAACTGGGGCGGATGGATTTCTATCTGACATCGGTACAGGAGTACCAAAATCAATAGGAGGGTTCGCTTCTGGCAACATTTGGAGTGAAAAAGAGTGAGTGGCACCAGCCAGACACAGACTTCCAGCTGAAAGAGAGACAGACATAACCTCAGTGATTCATATTTCTGTCACCAACGAAAATAGCTGTGTCCTCTGGCCAGAAAGCACAGGAGTCCGTGAATTAAGGGTGGCACGGAGGGTTGTGAGTTCGGTTCCCGCCCGAGGCCTTTCTGTGTGGACGTCCTCCCTGTGCCCGTGTGGGTTCACTCCAGGTTCTGCAGCTTCTTCCCACAATCCAAAGACACAGTCCCATGCACATAAAGCAGATTGGGAACTCTAAATTGTCTCTGTGCAGGGGGGATGGTGGTAATTTGTCTCGAGGTGCGAGTGAGACTGTCGAGGGTGCAACACCGCCTTCACCCCAAGACAGCCAGGATGAGCTCCGGCACCCCTGGGACTCTGAGTGCAAGTTAAGCAGTGACAGGAACTGGATGGATTTCATGTGAAAAACCCACTTGTACTCTTTAATTCAATGTGATTCAAAACCAAAAATCAAGTTATCAAATATTGATTGTTGTGCAATTTTATAGGAATCACCTCGTAATCAACAGTTGGAAACACACATGCTGCAGTAAAATTCCCAACATTCAGCCAAAAATGTGCACTTGATTACATCTGAGGCGAGAATCCGTCTTCTGAGGCGGCAAATTGCACCGCAGTCTAAAAGTTCAGGCGACGCTCAGTGCAGGGACCCTTGGATGAAGGAGCTTAAACTTTTATTCCTCCCATCCAAAAGAAAAAAAATCAGGATCAGAACTTGGAGATCAACAGTTAAATAAGTTTGGAGAAGTCAACCTGTAGAAGTGCTGATGTTAAGTCTACGGAAAAGAATATTTCAGCTAAAACATATATCTCTCAGATTATTATGTGGTGGCTTTGCCATCAGTAGTTCAGCACAATGATGATACAAGCTTCTTACAGAGAGCATGTGAGCTGCGGGTGTTGAGCCATGCAGAAATTGTCTAACAAAGACACTGATTGCTCTCTTTTTCATCCTTTTAAAGCGTCTTTTTACTTCTAACAAATCTGCGTTACCCTTGAATTGGTAGCTTAGCTTCGTACCGGGGCGAACGGAAACACTGCAACATCCGAGCGAGGTTTACCTTAGAGTCACCCAGCACGAGCAGATGGAGTCCAGCCCGCTTTGCATTCGGCGCACGGCGGAATTCAAATGAGGACAAATGGGCGGAAAATGTTATAAACTAACATGCACAACTATAAAGAAAATGAGAGATCGGAGCGTCATATTCCCATTTACCCCGGGCGAGCGGGCGGCAAATATTTACAGCGTTTACACAATTCGTCTTGTGCGGTCACGAGAAGAGCTGAGGGGTTCGGCTTTTTTTTTTTTTTTGTCTGTCATGAGCGGCGGCGCCCTTTGATGCCTGATGATACGAAAGCCAGTGGCATGTAATGAAGTTGCAAGAGTCTTATTATGCAAAACAGGGAGGTCAGAGGATTACGGAGGGAGAGCGGCGAAAGCATTTCTCAGCCCAGGAGGGACGGGGAGAGGACAGTCGGCGCTAGCATCCCGAGCCACCTGCTGCCAGAGTGTCCGGCGAAGACACGCACACACACACACACACACACACACCCACACCCATCTAATGAAATTTGACATAGCGGAGATGACAGGTGCCATGGCAGCGTTCTGCCCGGATACAGCGGAGGCCGCGCGCGGTTGGGCGAGGCTAGCGCTTTATGCGTTAGCACACCTGTGCATCTACTCCCCCTCCCGCCCCTCCCCTCTCGTCCTCCCTCCTACCCCCCCCGCCAACCGGCTCCAAGGTGAGAGCGCGTGATGGAGGTGGCGGTGATTTCCGAGGCGACAGGTGATACATCATTCAGCAGTCCAGGTCCGCGGAGGTACGCTCTCAGCAGAATAATGACAGGTGCGATGACAGTCGCACATCTGAATAATTGCGCGGGGCATTAATGTCTGAGCGTCAGCGGGACCTTGACCCCGCCGTGTTTTCCGTGCCTTGTAGATCGCGCAGCAGATCGTCCCGCCGGCGACGCAAAGCGCTTTTTTTTTGGGAGGGAGGGAAAGTCGCACGTGAGCCGTTTCCATATTTTCTCTCTCTCTCTCTCTCTCTCTCTCTCTCTCTCTCTCTCTCTCTCTCTCTCTCTCTCTCTCTCCACACGACTTTGAGTCGCTTCTAGTCTCATTATTTCACAGTTGGAGCCCATCTCAGTGAATCATTCATCACGGGTCTGGTTCCGAGGGCCCCAGAGGAGAAACCGCCGTCTCCGCGTGCAACACGTGGACGTGACAAAGTTGTTTCACGTCGTCGCCCGTTTGTCGTGCTCGGGATGCCGGTTGTTTACTAAATTGGAGCTTTATTAGCAGGATTCATAGTAGATCTGAGACTGACAGACTCCTCTGAGGTGTAGAGCGATGAAGGAGAGACTGACACTCTTAAAAAAAAAAAAAAAATGTTTCAAAGTTCAGTGGTTTGAAAAAGTTTTCAGGCAGCCCCATGCATTTGCGATGTACTGCATTAGGAATCACTGTTGTGTCTCCAAGAGCAATTTCTTCACCCACAACCCACATGTTACCTTCTGCACACACACTGAATAAATAGCCCACACAAAAGTGCAAAATAAAATAAAAAAACATATCATGTAAAATAATGATTGAGATTGTTTGGAGATTTTTAAATAAGATAATGGATGATAAAGAAAGCCTTCCCGCTGTTTTGTTCTTGCTAAGAGGGAAGACAGTTATATGGATGTTTTATTGGTATTGTTCAAACTGCTGACTAGACAGGGATACATTTTGCTCAGTATGGAAATACCACACTGCAAAAAAAGCAACACCCACCCCTCATTTTTGTCGACAAGGCCGACTCTTCTCAAGATTTTTGCACCGCGTACAAACGCTTCAGCCAATCAGGACGGCCGTGCTGAACGGACGGCATCTCCCACGACGACAGCTCAGCTGCCTCAGACAAACTGAGAGATGTTGCTCCAGGTTAACAGCCTGCAGGGAGCTGCTCCTCAGTCTTCTGGAGAAGAGAAGAGAAAGCTCAACCATCCATAACAGGGACCTCGAACTGGAGCATCAGCACTCCAAATAATTCCATCTTTCTCTACTATCCGTCTCCACTTGGCTCGATGCAAAATCCCAGCCTATTTTTCGTGAAAAGCATCATGAGGGCATCTTAATCACCAAAAGATGAAGAGTGTCCTCAATGTATTTTCCTGTACTGCAACTCTTCCTCTTTTTGCGGCCCACATTAGAAACTTTCAACCGGATGTTTCACATTCTGTCACAATTTTGCCTTGTTTAGTTTGGATAAATAAATTCCTTAAGGTGAGTCCCATTTACCTTACAAGGGGGGGATTTGGTGCTAAAAGTGACATCGCATACAAGATACATGACGTTCAAGCTCTATATATGCAGTGTACTCTGTGTTGTTAAAAGTGGTCTACCATATTTGACTGAGAGCTGGAGTTCTGACTTTGTCAGATAGATAGAATATCTTGAACTCAGAAAATTCAAGTCCCAAGGTCCAACAAAATGCACAGATCAATATACATTAGACTGTCTCAGTGCGCTATCTCCTCTCATATAGGATCCATGAAAGGCAGCAGCTGCTCACTTCACTGCGGAGCCTTCAGAGAAGCTCAGGGATCCCGGCAATGGGAAGGAGATGACACACCCAAAACTGTCATTTATTGTGTCACTGTAATTGATGCGTTTTAGGGGGTGGGGGCAGACTCCGAGAGCTGACAGCCTTCCGTGGTCTGAACGCATTCAAGTCAAGTGAGACCACGAATCTGGGCCACGTCTGACAAGCGAATGGAGCCGTCGCTGTGACAGACGCCACAATAATTTGTTGCCGGCTGCCGCCCGCTTTAATTAACTTTAGTTTAGCTAAAGCAATAAAAGCAATAGACCAGCGTTTATAACTCCCCATATTCCTCCACACTCGGCTCAAAAGCCCCTTTTTGAAGCTTTCCCGAGACTTTTTTTTCTCATTATTGTCCCCTCACATTCATTCTATTTGCAGTCTCTGCTGCAGGCTGCTGTGCGCCGGTAGTGGCACAGCGCTGCTGCACTGTGGCGCCTTCAGGTGCCGGGGGAATGACTCAAGAGGGCCGCATGATGGAAAGCAGCCATTACTAAAAGAAGTTAGACGGCTGAACTGAATTTAGTATTTATGCAATGTCCATGTTTAAAAGATTTCAGTGGCATTCAGCCGCTCCCCACTTCACACTCCTGGCTGAGGGGGCATTTGTACGTGTTGCACACTGGCTGATATTGGACTCCGTCTTGTTGCCTTCACAACTGTACCAACGATGCAGTTTACTCTTCTGGCCTGTGCAATGCAAAACAAATGCCTTGCCCTGCTTGCAATTCTTTCTTTTGGAAATGGCAATTATTATCACCCACGCAGAGAGCCGAGCTGCTGCTGAACGACACTCTTCATCTGGCTTTGACCTGCAACTTCAGGGTGTATCTGCAGTTCCTTGACGCCTCGACTGGCTTGTTTAGAAATGGATGTTTGCACTCACAGCACACACACACTACCTTCAGGATCCGCTACACACCTCCTTTACTCTGAAGGTTTCAGACCATAAATCAGGATTTCCAAACATACTAGAGCAAAAGCCTGGTGATAACTTCGACATAGCTGCAGTCGCGCTGGCGTGATATAATACACACAATTACTGCGCTAAATAATACATATAATAGCTCACTTATGTTTTATTTAAACTAATGTTCCAATTAATTTATGACGATTAACAACAGGCTAACACAAAGAGCCGTACTTGCTCTTGTGTGATGCGATTAGTGGCATGCAGCACTGTTCACCAGTTAATTTGCGAGCATGGCGCTCGCAGAAGATCAATGGGCCCTCCCTCAACGTCTGCCCCGCCCACCCTCCTCATTTCCTCGTATTCTACTGCGGAAAACGCTATAGACTAAAAGTCATTCTTCTCCATCTTTAAAATATTTTCACTCCGGCTGAAAAAAATTGCTTCATAAATAATACATGGAGTTTTACTTATTTATTCATTACAACTGTTAGCATCAGTTATAGAGCCGCACACATGCAGTCTTTACTTCCTTATTATTTTTTTTTTTTTGCTTCTGTGCCACTGCTCCGTGGCTTCACTTGAACTCTACTTTTTAGATGTTGATTTATCCGTTTCAATTTAGACATCAATCATTCCGACTGTTGAATGATGCATAGCATTTTCCTTGCCATGTTGAGAACATCAAAATGCTGGCACCACATGGGGAGGAGAGTGGGAGGCCTACAGTCAATCTGCACATACTGGAAATGTGAAATTTTAGAAACGGCACGGTGGTTAAGGTGGATAATATCAGCCTATTTCCAGGCCAGATTGTTCATTGTAGCGGCCCGCCACTTACGTGCCTCATTTTGCCAACAGTTTTTGAAAATCTACATAATATTGGGTGGCAGCGCCAGCTTCCTCCTTGGGGATGAATTTCCTCCCTGTTTAATGACACTCCTGCTTGTTCTAGCACTCTCATAATGTCCCTGAAGAACTGAATCTTTCCAGGATCTTGTCAGTGGTCCGAAGTAAGCAAAAACAATTGTGTAGCCTGAATGTTGCCTGCTAATTAGCAATGATATAACCTAGCATGCTAATTAGAAAGTACTGGCGCACCAACATAACAAGTGAATATGGCAAATATTGAGACTGCCAAATATTTCTTACAGCAAGACAAGACTGCCATCATCTTTTCGGAGAGCGGCTAAAGTATCAGTGATAGGTCATTATTTTCCCGGAGGGTTGTGTTACTGAGGTTCGGTGTAGCTCATTTAACACTAGCCTGTCAAGCGCTTAAATGTAATGTAGGCCACAATGAATCACACAGGGACATAAGCATTATTTGTCAGCTTTGCATCAGAAGGCCAACGCTGACTAATCGTTTCTCCCTGAGCGCACCGAGAAGCTTTTCACTTCACTTTGGCGTCACTTGTAAACATAACCAACGTGTCAGCTGTTTCACACTATTCCCAAACATCACATATTAATGAGTAAATAATTAGTCGCATTGATGATGCAAAAAATAAATAAATAAAAAAAATAAAAATGAATGACAGACAAAAATTAAGCAGATATTGCTAAGATCTGGGCCTGGAGAAATCAGCCACAGTCCTGGTCATATCCTTGTGCCATCTTACTAACAACCATTTAATTACTACTTGTGACTCATAATGAGCTTATTCATTCTTCCAACCGCTCACACTGCGACGTTTTTGGACTGTCCCTTAAAAAGCTTAGAACTTACCATGAAACCATTGCCATGAAATCCAGTGGAATATCTAAAACTGAAAAGTGTGAATTTTTCTTCAAGCCCCACCTGAAAGTTACTTCCTGCTATTGTTGGTCTAATCGCTATGGAACCAATCGGCTTCCTTTTAGCTCGAGCGTCTTGCAACTGTTGCTGGATGCTAGAGAAATGTTTTTGCTTTTCTTCCTGACAGCTTTGGCACCAGTTGAGCTCATCAAACGCACATCTCACCTCAAGCTGTTGCTACTTGGCTCCACTGAACATTATGAAGGTGTGGGTTTTGAAAAAAAGAAAGACATGTCAGGTTATCACACTGCAGCATCCTTGTGATCTTGTGAATGCTGCAACATCTCTAATCATTTCTCTTTGCAAACTTAAATCACTGGCACCTCACATTAACCTTGCAGTAGTTCTGAGTTATTAAAACTCCAATTTTAAGTGTGAAGTTTCTTGCATCCATATTGTCAAGCTCCCATTGAAAGTGCTTACTGTTGGTCTTAGCAAATCAGCCTTCCTTTCAGTGTGACAGTATCAGGAAATCATCTCCGAGCCAGCCTGCAAAGCTGCCAAAGTTGCTGTCCACCGAGTCTCCTCCTCTCCCATTGATCTGTGTTTACTTTGGGAAGCCGCAACTCCAAACTTGGGAAGGACAAAGAAAAAGAGGAAGGACGATCTCAATCAGTCGCCACACGTCAAAAATTTCCTTTCTAGACAGTAATAACACTGTAACAACTGAAGGTGACTCCAAACTCTGGTATTTCCCTTTCAAAACTGTCAGCACTTGTCCAGAGTAGAAACAACTGCCTGGCGTCCAAAGCCATTGCGTTTGTATTTACCCTTTTCACCGCCAGGCGGATTAAATATTTTATTTTGACGAGTCCCTAATTCTCCCGTCCACAATGGCCAGCTGTTGTGCCAGCAAAAATTTGCTGCTACAAGCAATTACAACGGAAGGGCCACAGTAGCTCGGTTTAGTGAACTATTGTCCAGTTCCTGCAAGAGTGCGAGATTTAATGCGCAAGAGGTGAGACTTTTCATTCCGCCACCACAGCGGCGAGGCTTTGTCCGACGTGTTTGTTTGGATCCTAAGGTATTGTGTTTGCTGGTGCCACAATTTATTTCCGGCCAACCGTATTTAAATTGTCTCTAAGATAACATGCTTAACTGCACATTTCCGCATTGCATTTTGCCTTACATTTGCTGCAGTAATTACGACTTCCTTTTTCTTTTCTTTTCTTTTTTTTTTTTAGTTTTGCATTTCAGACAACACACGTCTGTTTTATTTCTCTGCTGCTGTGCTAAAAGTTCAGAATAACACACCGGGAAAAAAGCATCCATATGAGAAAAGGCTTGAAATGTGTATTTTTGGCATTAAGGTGCCCTGAATTTAGAAGGGTTTAAAAACCTTTGTGCAGCAGCTTCTCGATCTCGAAGACACACTGTAGTGTTCGAAGCATCTTGAACCATGTGTCAAAAGCCATTGCATACAAAAACAGGATGTGCATGCAGTAGCCAGAGGAAGCAGAAATGCAAACTTTAAGGAGGAGGTTTCGATGTTGTAGGTTTCTACAATATACAATATGTTTAACATGTACCATGCTTGTTCTGTAAACAACCCCATCCCACAGCAACTTGTGTTCCCCATAAAGGATACACGTCTATGCATTAGATCTGTGTGCGTGATGCTGGAGCTGTACTGTATCTTTGGAGTTGACCACATCAGCCACGGGGGCCTTGGTGCCTGATGGACGCTTGACTTCCTTTGGAATAAACTTACTCCTAAGTAATCAAGTCGGTGTCAACGAGGATTCCTTCATCATCTCCACGTGACAGACAAAACACCAAAACACTTTGCTTCACGTGTCCCAGTTACAGCCGCTGTCACACAGAACAGCACCAAAATCCTCCCATGTCCCTTGCTATCTTTGGCCACCTTCGTTCAGCCCTGACTCTTATGGCATCGTTCCCCTCTCTGTCCATCTGGGGTCAAATTTAGCATTTTGACGAACTATTGGGATCGTGGTTGTCCAAAGTGTATGCCTGAATCCAGATCCAGCCATATTCAATCCAGACTGATGGTTGCCCTTGTTTCGTGATTTTTGAGAAGGTTATGGTCCTGGGCCAGAATGTAATATAGTATGTTTGTTTGGCATGAGAAATGTGGATCCGTAGTTCTTGAGGTCATTTTCTGTCTGTTGTTGTTCTTCCTCTGGGCCTCCTGGTTGGAAGTTACCGGCAGGAGGCCTTGAGGAAACCAAAAAAGAGATTTATGGATGCAGAGCACGTTGAGTTTGCTGGTGTGAGAGAAGAGGCTGCAGAGGATGGAGTTTTATGGAGGTAGATGATTCGCAGTGACAACCTTTTTTTTTTTTTTTTTTATTCCTGCTGGTCTATTATTAGCAGCAGTCCAATTTGTTGTCCACAGGGCTGGAGTCTGGTTGTTTTTTTCAGTTTGTATTTTCTTGTAGGTACACGTGTGAATTGACAGAAGGGAAAGGTATGTAAAGACAGCTCTCTGACATTTATGTCTATATGTGACTCCATGTTTGACCTGATGGTGCTATATTTTCAGCTAGGTTTGTTGTGAAAAAGCCCTTTGAAAATAGCTTAAAGGTCCAGCATGTGTCATATACAGGGATCACGGTGGATGACAGCGGAAATGAAAATACATGCGGGTACGTATGGATTTCTTTTGCTGTTGGGTAAAGTTACAAAAAATGCTAATAATAATCTTGAACCTGCTTGTGGCTTTGTGATTTTACCCTGACAGCTTGCATGGGTAACGAGATCAAGAGGGACATCAGAAAACAAGGATTAACAACAAATGTTTGCAGGGTGACGTGAAAGTCCCCTGCCGTCTGCTGGTCGGGTGATTTAACCTCCCAGTGTTGTTGCAAATGATTTTTTTGACAGCTGAAGTTAATGGTGGCAACATGGCCACGGGCATAGCACCAACACCTAAAAAAATATTCGGCTGTTTGTAATGTGCTGTCTCAACATGCTGCAAAATCTTACACACTAGGGCCTTTCACATGTTTTATTCTTGTGTTGGTTGTTGCTCATTTATGATGCCAGTGAGTGGCAGGTATGAATGGCAAGTTGGAACAGCAGAACCCAATGTTCTGCCTCCTCCTGGCATATCCCCGATCATGCCCTCTCATCACACAACCATGGTGGTTAAAGAGAGTCCAATTGGTGCTCATAGATCAGGGCTTCCAGAAATGTAATCAGACTTTTTCAAGCATAAGTGCATTTTAAAGGGTCTGTTTTTGAATCCTGCCACATGATCTTTTGAAAACAGATTCTACAATGCGTCATGAAACATAATGAGGATTTCTTCTTGTCTTTGTCATTTTTTTCTCAGTGGGTGTCCTCCACCAAGAAAAAACTGCGTCTGCACCCGAGGACCTAAGGAAAAAAAGAAAAAAAAAACGATGAAGGAAGAGGACAACTCAAAGTAATCAACACGTGCTACATTCGTGTTTTGCGGCTCATTTGTCGCCGTGTGAATGTATTTCTTTCAGCAGAGCTGAAGATGAACGAGTTGAGCGTAATTGTAATGAATCAATGCGTGCACATGTTTCAAGCACCATCATTAAAAAGGCTAGTTGGAGAAAAATCATCTTTATGAGGACTTTGTGCCTAATATTTTGACCGTTAGTCATAAATAGACCAGCTGACAATAATTAGTTTCCTACGGCAAGATGTTTATTGAGGATCTTTATGCTCGCGCATAATAACAAATGTTTCACCATTGTAGGAATATTACACGCTCTAATCTCATTTGCTCTCGCTGTACATTCCAAGCGGCGCTCCGAGTCACAAATGGAGGCAACTTTCATTCGCTCAAATTAAACTCAACAAAGCCGCGACGTGTTGACGCAAAGGCGAATTCCATTCCGTAATCTGCGGCGTTTGCCACTATTTGAGGTCGTGCATATTTATGAAAAGTGAAAGCGGCAGAAGTGGCGAGGAGGAGCAAGAATGCCTCGCATTTATCTTGTTACTGTCATTTTACAACACACGCCAGCGCGCTCACAAAAGGGAAGGCAAAGCCGCACAAGCGTTCACGCTCCGTTTACTTCCTCGCGTTTCAATTGAATTCCAGCAATAACAGGAAATATATGTGCACACAGATTCTGGAACAATGAAAAAAAACATTTTATTTCTATTGGGGGGGCAGGGGGGGGCACAATTTTAATTAAGGGAACATTCGACAAAAGCCAGCATTTTTTGAAAGGAGCTGTTGCGCCTCCGGTCGCTGTTTACCTCCCGGGTTGTCAGGGAGCTCGTTTTCTGCTCTGTCTGCGCCGATTGATCCCGAAGTGCCTTTGACAGGTTGATGAGAGTGTGAGTTATGGCCATCTCTCACTGTATCCCACCTGTCAGTCGGGGAATGAATTGTCCATCCCATCAAAGATCACCTTTGATCTGGCTCGTTGGAGACATTGGAAGAGCGCAAGGCGAAAAGGACTCAGGTGAAGAAGCACCAAGTAATGCTACATTATGACTTCAAGAAGAAAAAAAAATACCTTACTGTTCTCAGCTGTTGGAATTGCTCAGTCTTGCGGGTGATTCCACATGTGCAGTTTATGTGATATGGTTTCGAGGTCTTTGATGAGACTGTCACGCCGTGCGACTGTACACCTTGACAGGCCCGCGCGAGCGACCGCCGCCGTCATCAAAACAATTTGTTATCGCCCGCAAACACATTTTTCTACAGATGTGTCAAATTTCAAATCAAGAGCCCCGCGCCCTGACCTCTCCAACCTTGGAGTGCCGGTGCATAAACATGGCCGGCAAACAGATTACATGTAATCTGTCACGGGCGGGGTCTTTAAGTTATCAGGTGCACTTAGACGTGATTATCCCAAAGACAAATGTTTCCCTCTCGTTGCGCGGACCCCTTTAACCCTCACTGCTTGCCGACAACAAACACACGGGTAGCGCCGCCGCGAGAGCCGCCGGATGAGTCATGCTGCACGGCGGCTAGCAGGCCCAGCAGATTAGAGATTCATGGCGCCAGTTCAAAGACGGCACGGTGAAAACATTGAGGTGGTGAAGAGGTAAAACACTCTGGTGGGACCGGGGATTGAAATCGTGGCTTTTGTTCCGGCGGTATGAAACAATAGCGGCATTTTTTCGAGGGGAGGGACGCTGCTACGCTAGGTGTGCTCCATCTGTCTCCAGCTGCACGGTTTCACTCTGCCAGAGAGCCTCTATACAAGAGTGTGACACACAGGAGTGGATTTTCACTCCTGTCCAGTCCCACTCCCACAGAAAAATATCTTGTCCAAAATCGTATACACTTAACTTTTTATTAGGTACCCTGTGCTAACGGTGTAGCTAATAAAGTGCCTGTGAGTACACATGGAAACATGGCTTGAAAGAATGAAAGGGTGACGTAAACCCAACCTATTGCAGAATTCTGATCTGCTCCGGCTCAGGTGAGATTTCCTTCTTGTACGAAGTGAGTTCATTGATGCAGGTCGTAATTCACCTCAGCGTCCCCCCGTGGCCTTGCTGCGTGGGGTTCACTCAACTATTTGTCTAATGCAGGGGCGTCACAGTACATAATGATGTAAGCCTCCTACATAGACCAGTAGAGACAAAAGCATCATGAAAGGAGACAATGCATGTTCATCAAGGAGAAAGAAAAAAATCTCTGGGAAGCAGGGAACAATGCGAGGCCCGAAGCGGCCATGGTCTTTGTTGCTTCTTCTGTTGTTTTCAGTTAATAAGACGAGTCTACACATCAACATGGGTATTCTTCATGAAACACTGACTGTACACGTCTCCTAATAATGAGAAGCTTGACTCTCTGACTCGAGTTTATGAGCCACACAGCAAAGAGAGCTGGGAATTTGAACAGTTTGAGTGAGCCTGAAAAAATTATTCACACGTGGACTGACTGATATTGACTGGTTTTCACATTCATCTTCATCATCATGAAATAAAAAAAACCTTGAAAAATGCGTTGACGTGTTCCTTCACAAAGAACAAGGAACACTTGTCTAAAGCCGTTTCCTAATGTGAATTATGGGCCAAACGAACGCACTTGACCGCGACGCCCATCACAACACCCCTATGTGTGTTAGACAGTCTTGCGATGACCACATGTGACACCTGCCCTGAAAACCATTTGTCAGTGCCAACGCGCATCATAATCACATCATCACAAAGCGCACTGCCAGGACTGTGTCGTGCCACAGTCCCATGAGTTGATTATTTATGATTGTTTTTCCATTATCGGCAATCTATAGTCATTAAAGCTAACCGCAGCTATCGTTTGTCATAATCTTCCCTTCCCCGTCGCTGGATCCATTTCATGGTTGGGGATCAGCGGTAGAAACGGGCGCATGCATGACATTAAATGTGACTGGATCTTATATATAGTCTATATATTCTATTAGGAGGCTTAGCCTGTAACAAATAACCCTGATGTAGCACTGATAGGAATATGCTAATGTACATAAGAGCCCCGCTTTTATTTCTCCAGCTTGATAAGAAGCAGCCTTTTTTTTTTTAAACCCTCTTTCCCTTTTTTTCTTTTTTAAAGAATAACAATAATTTCCCAGAACGCCTCTAAGTGACTTAGAGTGCGCTCCATTCACCTGGACTTGCTACATGCAGCTAGGGTTTTGCACGCACGCGTGGGAGGAGGGAGCAATATTCATGATTGATGAGTTTCCAGCTTTTCAGAGAAAGAGCTGAGGCTTGGAGAGCCATACATGTCCAGTGGCAACATTGCATTACGGGTGCATTTAGAGTGCTGCTGGAAAAGTGCTAAAGAAAAGAAAATACCACTTTCTCTCCCAGATCGCGCTCATCTCCAGAGCTGCATTGATGAGCAATTGAAAAAGTGATAGTAAATAAAAACTTTTTTCTTTCTCATTTCTGCCAAACTAACACCTAAAATTGTGGCGTTTCCTCTTTTTCACACATCGTTAAGTAGGAGTTCTACACATTTTTACAAGATCCAATCCCGTCTAAATATCACCAAACAAACAATCCTGCGTTTAAAGGTGAAGTGTGGAATATTTGGAGAGTTTGAGAAGAAACAGCATCATAAAGTGGTTACATTTTAGAGTGCAGCGCTCACAATCTCACCCTCCCTCTCCCGAGCTTGCCAGAGAACTACGGTGGCCCGCGCACACAAATCTAGATACCTCGTCCACCTTCTTCTTTGTTGGTTTAGTCGATGTATATTCTTACATATAAATAAGAACCTGTGGGTAGGAAAAACACACAGGACAGAACAGCAGAACAGCAACTCTGCTGCTGTTCTGGACGCAGCAGAGTTGCTAACAAGACTGCCGTGGCACAGTAGGTTGGGTTAAAGTAACCAAGATGGCTTTGGCACTGGTTACTCTCTGGTTTATACATGATTCTGAATTTTTCATGTATTCAGATGAGACAATGAAACTCGTGATGAAGAAGTTCTCCTCTTTTTTTTCATCATCACCTGATGATGTTGAGTTCATTGTTTTCTGAATAAACTTGTGCATCACAGAGCAACACCTTTGCTTCGTAACATACCCCCGGCGCCGTGATGCAGCGTATTCCCCGGCTACAGTCTGGCATTTCCGAGTCCTTTTTATCCGTCGCGCCCCCAGTGTGCAAAGTCCTTTGGTCTGCTGCTTCCTCCGACCAGCGAGAGGGTGACTCACGCTCATGATTGAACCGTCCAATTACAGACACACGGTTGTCCAGACTGAGTTGCCTCTGCCTGGTGTGTCTGCATGCCAGACCAGGCGACCCGGCCGCCAGCCGTCTGTTTACCTTGTGGAGGCACGCCGATATTAAGGCGTCCAATGGAAGCTGCTCTTAGTAGGAGCGGGTGATAAAAATATCTCTATTCTTGAAGCGTTTTCACAGTAAGACTCTGCATACTGATGCAGCCCTTTTTCTCTCTTGTGTGGAGCCTGTTGAGCTCCCTTTTTATTTCCTCGCTCTGGCATTATTTCACACCATAGTAGAGATCGTTTCATGTTCGCGTTTCTGTCCTCATACGTACTGGCCACCAATCAAAAGAGCCTGGCGCCGTCTCCCTGTCAGTCACGTATAATTGGAGCAGCAACAGAGACGATTTATGAATCATTTCAGGGGGAAATGCTGAATCAAATGGACGCGGGCGCTCTCGCTCAATGGCGTTCTCACGCTCGCGCACAAACAAATGGAGAAGGAGGTGCTGCTTACGTAAACACTGAGTGTGTGTGTGTGAGTGTGGAAAACCCACAAGGTTTCCAAAGCATTGTTAACCCAGCTAAAGAAGTACTGGGCCAGGCTCAAAAAGCTCCACACAACCAGGACAATGTTGGTGCGTTTCAGGCCACGCTGCAGACACATTATTTATGGCTTTTTATTTCCCTTTCTATGTCTTTTCTCTTTTTTGTGCCAGGATCTGAACTGAATGGACCCTTTACATCTAAATCTGAGTTCCATTGAATCCAGACAAGGTCACATAATGCTAAATGAGCCCCTCACTGCCAGCCACTTGCGTAATTGTAGCCAATCAATGGGAGCTTTTAAGCTCACATAATCACTTTGCTGTGTAACATTGCTTTTTTTTTTAACATTTCTAGAATTTTCCAAAGGCTCAACAGCTGTAAGTACATATTAATTATACCAAACTAATGTTCCTTATTACCACACCAGAAACATACACTTACTCACTTACTTAAACAGGCATTTTGCACTCACCAGAAGCGATGGATGACAGTTCTTATTCACCACAACTTTTTCTTCTTTACCAGTTTAGTTCACAATTAATTGAAATCACATTGAACAGCCTGCAAACAAGATTTTTAATGTTGTGTGTAAAAGCTCGCAGAGGTTAGCATTCTCTCCTGGGCGTGAAGTGTCCATCGCGCCAACCTCAACTGTTTCGAGTGTCTTGGAGAGTGCAAAGAGCACGCTGCACTTGCACTTGTGTCTCAGTGCGACCACACTCGGTGCGCCCTGGCACTCGAAAAAGCAAAACGTTTTGCGCGGAAGTGTGCCATTCCGAGCGTGCCGTTTGTTTCTTGGCTGCCATTACGCTTTGATAAATTCTTGAAGTCTACAAAGCCGTCGAGTCTGCAGCAAACGTATGGAGGAAAACGGAGCCGGAGCGTTGGTGTGACGATTGCGTGCGCGATAAAGTGTTTTGCCGATGTTTACAGCCTCAGGTCCCCCGGGGTTCGCATGAAAGCTGCCGTGGAATGTCTTTCCAGCAGGGGTTCCACACAAACTTTGCATTGCAGCTTAAAAAAAAAAAAAAAAAAAATAAGCCAAGACTTTTGAATAACAACCAGCACAATTCAGGACTCCGAGGAGGTTGAATGTCTGGCGGGAGCGACACACACGTTCAGAGTGACAGCTGAAAGTGCAAAAAGCAGGGGCGCAAAGGTTGAGAGGCGCAAAAAAAATTTGACTTTGCTTTATTGTCTAAAGGTACAACGTCGCCTTCGCGGGAACCTGAATGCTGCACCTGAACCAGCCAGAATCACGCCCCACCGCTAACTTGTCAGCCACCGTCAAGGCTCCTGGCATATGTAAATCCTGGAAGTGAAGCGGCTCCCTGTCACAGCTGTCAGGTTTGCCATTCTGTCGAGACTTCATTCGGTGCCGGCTGTAATAAACACGCCTTGTTCTGGCACTTTGTCGCTGCCACCGTACTGTAAATATGCTCAAACGTGTCAAACGGAATAGACACTCATTCATCATCCAGCCGCAACGAGCCCATCGGACCCACCGAGCGTGGGGCGCTGCAACAGGAAGCAGCCAGCGGAGCGCCGACAGATGTGGTCCCGGGTTCATTTTCTGCCTCAAACTGGAGGCGAAGTGAAAAGGCGATGTGCGCTTAAATTGCTGTGCGGACCCAGATGCTAACCGGTTCTAAGATTCCCCCAGAAACATATATCATCCAGAACCACATCAAGGAGCCATATTCCACCCATAGCTTTCATTCCTCTCGGCCTATTTTCAAGTGGAGGGTTCCCATGGCAACCCAAGGTGCAGGTATTTCTTTTGAAAGTGTTTTTTTTTTTTTAAGGTCCAGCCACATAGCTGGAATTGAATAAAGTGAGGGAGAAGCCAAAACAACAACCTTACTTTCAATTTTGTGTTTCCGTGTAACTGCTCTCCCCCCTCCCTCCCAGGAACATGAAAGAGATGTGGTAGAGTGGTCTGTGGGAGACAGGTGGTGAGGCTGCTGGGCTCATCTGACTGTCACTTCAGTCAGGCAAAATCTAGACCTTCCCCGTCTCCCTCTTGACTTTGGGCATTTTCAGCTAAATCCCAAATTACTGCTCACAGAAGAGATGCGTGCTTTTAATTTGAAGGCCTCGGCAAGTTTTGCTCACACGCCGCAAAACATCCACTGAGGTGAAATTTATGGGCCATTGCAGACATGTTTATAAAAAATGAATAAGTAATAATAAAGTATAAACCACACACACACACACACACACACACATCCAGTTTTTGCCAAAACACTTAGCATGACAGATGAAAGTCAAGATTGAATTGTCAGGCGTTTTCTTCGCTGCAAAAGCTGCAGAATAAATAAGGGAGACAACTTCATCGACTGGATCGACTCTTAACAGCAACAGTGACAGGAGAGGCAGAGGGAATTGAATGGTGGCAAGTGTCGTTTGGTCATAATACAACAAAAAAAAAAACGGATGCGAGGCTGCTTCACTAATATGTTTTCTAACCCAAGCATCCTCGACTGACACAAATTACAGCCCCGCTGCAGCACATTCGCACTTTGGCGCCTTACAGTATTTTACCTTGATAGTCCAAGTCCAAGTTCTTCATGTCTGCTCGCTTTGAATACAACATTCCATCCCACTTGCAAATACCCAAATATATAGCCAGACAGTGAACAGAAAATACTAAAAGGGAAACATTCAGAGACCCTGACAGACTTCACAGACCTCCATCCAAAACCACTTCAGCATTTGGATGGAGGCGCCCAATTAACTCTCACTTGAATCTGCAAGGGGGAAAAAACATCTTTGATTACGTGATGTGTGGAGGATGTTGCCATATAAAAAGTGCTAGTAATGTCTACAAGAAGAATCTACTATAACTTTTGCATCAAATGATAGTGTTGAGATTCACTTTCTATGCTTATGTCAGATCATAACTGTTAAAAAAAAAAAAAAAAAACAGATCCACTGATGTCTTGTCTATTGTCTTGACTTGGTCGTATTACCTGAGGAGAAAGTGGTTTCCCATTGCAATGACACTGCAAAGTAAAAAAAAAAAAAAAAAACATAAACTCAACAAAAAATTGGAAAAGGGGAAAAATAAAAACATCCACAAAATTCTTCCATGACAGCGTTTTTAAGGTTGTCCTTAGCGGGATAGGTTCTAACCTTTCCCTTCAGTTTTCAAGCACTTAAATGAGTTTCTGCCAAAGTGCTCCCTCGGTGTGTCACACAGTCGCGGGATTGGAAGTGACCTGCAAACATTGTTTGCTGAGCATCAATACGGGCGTCAGGGGGAAGAGGGAAGAGGGAGGGGGGGGAGCTTCCCTCAGCAAAACAAGAAAAAGCAGTGAGGGCTGAATGAAACAGACACTGGCACACATTAGCAGCTGCTGCCATTGTGTAAGCAGGGGTCAGAGCAACTCCGCAGGCTAACAGGAACACAGAAAAATACAACTTGCCTGGACTCGATACGCCTAGAGAACTCTGGTGGAGCTTTATTACTGCCGTGTATTTGCAGTTTTCATTGTGCAACGTGAGTCTGGGATACAGGTCTAATGTTGTGTTACAGCTGAGGCTCAACAAACTTGGTTAAACCAGTCGCTGGAAACAATCAGTAATAATATAACAGGCTTTCACAAAGCGTTTTGAATAACCTAGACTTTTATTTTGGTCGTCTTTTAAGCAGACAAAAGAGCTTCTCTGTCCGGCAATACATCCATGTCAAGACGGTTGCCGCTGAAGATGCCACAGTGCAAAACAAAACATTGTCCACCCAAAAAAAAAAAAGACCTCAGTTCAATTTTTCATTTAATTAAATTTTTTCCTTCTTGTTCAAACTGACCGAGTCTTGTTCTTCCATTCAGTCAAAAAGTGTTGACATGCTTCATAACTTCTTTGACATGTCACTTCAGTCTTCCAGAGCAAATGTCACCCGGCGTCCTCACTAATCTTCCTGTTTGACCGACCCGACAGATCTATCACAGCTGATGTGTTTGACGTCTCGCCACTGAATAGAAGGAAGAATCGGCCCTCTGGTTCTGATAGACCTGTCACCGCATCCACATTAGTCTCTTCAGCAGCACTCTATATTTAGGAATATAGGAATTGCTTCTTTGTCCCTGCTTTTGTGTATACCCTCCACCTTAATAGAAGCTGTAGAAGTCATTTTCGCTAACTGTCAGCGGAGGGAAGTGTTTCTCAAATGACATAGTAATGACATAGTATCTCACAGTATCTCAAATATCTCCATCAGAATTTCGCCAACTTCATGGAATCTGCTTGAAAGACCTCTAAAAAAACGTTGTGAGCTGGAGGTTGACATTATGGATGTGCAACGTCTTCCGTACAGGGTTAGCATTTATTTTACTGCATCAGAGTAGATTTGAGTTTTTTTTATTTATTTATTTAAACACCACAACAATTGTATGTTTCATGGCTGTCAGAAGGAATACTGTGAATCAGCTTCTCAAGAAGAATCTCAGCCCCCCCCCCAGTTCTATTTAGGCAGGGCGCATTATGAGTCACGGCCATTGTTTCGCCCTGCCTGCCTCTTGTGTTGCTAATCTGGCCGCCCGCTAAATCTCTGCGATTGTCCTGCCACGAGTGAGTCAGCCTGTTTCCAGGTATAGTTTTCTCTCTTTCTTCCCTGCGCTCCCACCTATTCCCGCCCTCCTCCCTTGCTGCTTGTCCGCTCCACTCCCCACCGACACCGCGGAGAAAGGGCGTATTAATCAAAAGAACTGTGTCTCCCCCCCATCCTCTCCTAATAAGTGGAGAGTGAATGCATGGCTGCCTCCATCGCAAATAGCAACGAGACCTTAGACTCCATTACCGCGGCTTTGTTAATTCATGAAGTGGGTTTATCCCGCCATCGCCTCCTCCCACCGACCTCCCTTCTCTCAGAGGTCTCTGCTTTCACATGCCCTTCCTTCTCATTCCCTCTGATCTACCCGCGGCCCTCGCCCCCATCACCTCCCTTGTTTCGCTGTCATATCGAAGGCGGAGGAACATGGTTTCATTTGCGAATGCCTGACGTCTGAACTGGGCCCCTTTTTTAAATATATATATATAATTCAGCAGGTACAAGGTGAGGGTATTTCTGGACATGCAGGGATAATGGAGGGATTATGTCCCGATGTTTTGAGGGTGTTAGTATATATAGCTTGAGATGAACGACCATGGTTGCTTATACAACAGATGTGGTAGTGCAGCTTCTGTCAATGACTTTAATCAAAAGTGAAAGGCTGCAAAATGCAGACTTGTGTCACAAGGAGAAGTTTTAAACCAGTTTGTCAGCCAATACTGTATGCAATCTGTGTTATCAATGAAAATATAATGAGAGGATTTTATTTAATTTTTTCCTTTACATTAGTTTATTGCATACTTTTTTCAGGTGTTGTGTATATTCCCATTTTCTACCAGTATGGCATGAATAATTTAAAGCCACGGCCAGCAGCCCCAAACTCTTTAACCAATAAAAACTCAACCAATTTAAATTAGCTACATGCAACATTGAGCTAATTAGAGTTGAGGGGGGTAAAATTGCCATATGCAGAACTGGCAGCAAAATGACATCTGAAGAACTCTGTTTGTATTGCTCCTCTAATCCTAGTTTATTGTCCTGGACGGCTACCCGATTGTGATCACGCATGTAAATAAATGCATTCAGCTCCCAACTACGAGGTCATAAAGGACAAAAAGGAACATACAGTTAAAATACCAAACCATATGTAATGGACTTACTTTATCACTTGACATCATCTACAGAACAGTGATGGTCCTGTAGTATCTTCAGTATCCTTGTTTTGCACAGTGAGGGTCCAGTGGTCACTGCAGTGGAGGCCACTACAGAGAGACGGTTTGTTTTGGTCGCTCATGTAGTGGCAATATGATACTGCGCTCTGCACCTGTGAATCTTATTAATGAGGATGGAAACAAGTCTGCATACATGTATACAGTATGCATATATACAGCTTCACAGTGCCCTGCTTAGCATCATTTTGAATGTAGCTTTAGTATGAAATTTAATGAGTGACTTGTTTGGTAGAAATATGTGGTTAAACGAAGAAAAAAACAAACAACTACAGTTACCCAGGAAATGTATTTTTTGGATGACTTTCTTTTCTTTTTCATTTCCCCAAATCATCCTCGGCAGGACACAGCCAAAACAAGGCTTTTGAATCCTCTCATCTTTTCAATTTAAACAATCACACAAATTTGCCGTTTCATGATGTTCAGTAAACAATGACGACACTTTCAGCTATTTTAAATTGCGAGTGCCGGTCTGGGTCGTTACAGTCTGCTCTCTCGGGCTGCAGCCACAATAGTATCAGCTACCTGCAGCCTGTGGCCATCGTGCCTGAGCCTTCCCGCTGTCACTGACAGAGATTGAGGGCCCCGGTAATATTTGCAGAGCTCATTTGCACTCTGTGTGGCACATGAAATTGCCATTGACTGCAATCTGGCGCGGCTCTCAATGGCTCGACATCGACAGTGCTTGTTAAAACTGCACCGCGAATAAGTCTCGGGATAGGGGCGCGTACCCCGGGGGAGTCCGAGAAGGCTATTAGGTATGGCAACTTTGTTGTGCACACTGCTTACGCCCACACTCGAGGACACACATGGACGCACACGCGCGCAGCGATTCGCACCGGTCCCACGCTGCAGTGATGAAGAGGGCTGGAGCGCGACAGAGTGAAACGAGCTTTATAAGCAAAAGCGACTAGAATAGACCCCCCGCCCCCACCCCACTCCCCGCTTCCGACTCGGAGATCACACGCAGGACAAGTGCCGGCGAAAGGTCGCGTAGTCACGGTAATGATTGTAAAGTGCTTTGTGGCCGCAATTAGCCGTCATCCGCGGCAGCGGGAGCCCGTTGGTCTTGTTTGATAAGCCATAAGAAGAGAAACCCTCTGGTCGTATTGTCCCCCTCCCCACCCCACCCTCCCCCACCGGATGTCTCCGTCCGTCGCTCAGCGATACTCCTCTGCACTCTGGTGCACTGCCAGGGAATTTCGCAGATTTCGCACATGGACAACTTTTCTCCTATTGAGAGATTATTTTAATAAGAAAAAAACAGCCTTCCCCCGCAAGGCATGATGCGCTCGGAGAATGTGCCTTTTTTTTTTTCTTTTAAATGAATAATGCATATGTTCACTGTTAAATAGCTCACAGGAAGAAAAAAAAAGAGGAAAGGAGGAAAAAAAACTATGGCATGTTGCCAAACTGAAATGTTTTAAACCTTGAGGAAATGAAATAAGGCCTGCTACTTCCTGTCAATAAAAAGCATGGGACACATTGGAAATGTTCCATCAAGATTGGAGTTTTATATCATGATATGCTGTGCTCACCTCTGTGATCAACTGTTGAAACATGATAGTTAGACACTTCATACAAGACAAGTTAGACATGAGAACATAGCCTTTAATTTTGTTTAGCCGGAACACGCCGCCATCCAGGCATCAAATCAGCTGCTGAGGAGGGATAATAGGCATGTTAAATATGGAACACAATCTAAAATGTATGTCGTAGTTTTCCCTGTGAGAAACTTTAAAGGGACAAACACGAATCGCAGCGGAGCCAAAAATACACAAAGATTATTCTCCCTCCCTGAATCCGATCCTGATGTTTTTAATTAGCGCCCGTTGCTCTAAGATATTCTTCTCGGAACGCTGTCCTCCCTGCAGGAATCTTATTCATCAACATCTGCCCTGACTCCCACATTAATTAAGCAAACCCCTAAATTATCCACAGTCCAATTATAGTATCTCACTACTCTCAAGTCGCAGGTGAAATGATTCCGTAGTGGAGTTCTTGAGTTTAAAAAGATTCTTAAGAGATGCGTTTCTTTCCTCATTAGCCCCAGGAGAGAGCGTGTGCAGGTTAAACTGCACGGACTTGCTTTTGCCTTGAACAGGAAGCAGGTTTGCAGACTCATGCAACATTTGCAAGGTTGCTTAAAAAAAACAAACAAATAAAAAAAACATTGCAGCCAGTGTTGGAATCACATGGTTTGAGTAGCAGCCCAGCGTGCGAGTTGTGCTGGCTCCCCTCCCCATTTCCATTAATCCTATTGAATTTTTGGATAATTAGCCAGAGTCAGTGGGAGACAGTGATTGAACCAAATTCTTAGTATCACAAAGTCAAACATTGCTGTGTGCTGCTGTTACTGGAATGCAAAGTAGCATCAATACTGTAGAACTTCAAATTTATTTTTATTTTACTTTTTATAATAATGCATAATAGAAAACTGGATTATTTTTGCTAACTAGAGTTTATATTAGTCACTCACCAAATAGAACGTCTGTTTTGAGTCATTGTAATCACTCAGTCAGTGGTGCCGGGCAACTGAGTGATTTGTTCGTTCACAGCTCAGTTAGACAAACAATGGCACAATAGTGACATGGCACTGCAAGTAGCAAGTCCATTCAGGACATTCAAACCATTAGATGTGAAAAATGTGCACATGTGCGTTCTGCTGAGCTCATTTTCCGAGCGACTGCTTATTTTGCAGCATACATTAGCAACCCTTACCAGAGGCAATTATGTTACACATTGAAAACTGTCTTTTTTTTTCAACCGAGATGCATTTCTGAGAAAAATAATTTCTGTTTGCATCTGGGAGGGGAAGAGCTCGGCCAAAATCGCTTGCCAAAACACACCATTAGCGGCTCATGCGCTGATCAAACCCACGTCCCCATTATCCCGGCCGGCCTCTGCGTTTCTCCTGCCGAGCCGTGCGATTCGTCTCTCCTATCTCCCATCTTTAAGCCACCGTCCCCGTTCGCCCAATCAGATTACACTTTGCCTTGTCAATTAATGCCAGGATTTAGTCGGGGTGCAGGGGGGAGGGAGGTGTTTGAGAGGACCAGATTTTGCTTCAGAGTATGTTCTGAAAACGAGAGGCCGACGGAGGGATAATCGCCCAAGATGCCAGAAGACGCCGCGGTCGATCTCGTCGCTGGCTGGCGAGGAGTCACATCTGGATCGCCTCCAAGTGCCCTCCGGGGTCGTCGCTGAGAGGAGCCCCGGCTCCACGGCTCCTGATGGTGCTGGGAACTTTCAGAAAATACAAGGTTGAGGGCGGGTAGCGGTTCTGGCAGCAGCGGCTGAGATGGAGTGGAGAGTAGCTGCTGCTAGCACAAAGAGATCCCGATCTCTCGCAGACGAGGAGCACTGAGGGCTTAGTTCACTCAAATTTTCTAAGTTCCCTCCCCCATTTACTGTACTTCAGGGAGCTAACTAGAGTATGAAGAGTAGTTTGACATGCTACCCGAACTTGCCATGGTAACAACAACGGCCAGAGGACTCGCGACTGATCAGCATTCGCGTCAGGCTCAGTGGCTGCAGGGGATATTTCCACCAAATACATGATTTTAATATTTCAAGATAAATTGGACACTTGGATGCCGCTCGAGCAGTACGAGGGCACATTATTTTCTTCGTAAAATTTGGAGTCCTTTCCCACAAGAGGCTTTTCTTGGGTGGATTTCTCTCCCTCTGCGAAACTCGAGAACGTTTATGCACATTGCACCGAAGCCTGTAAATCTGGAGAAAACGGGTGAAATGTCAGTTTTGCCCAAATGGTTCTTTCAAGAAAGTTAGCTCTCCTTCAAATAAAGGACAGACGCGATCCTCTGTGGCAAAACCTTCACTCAGACTGCCGGGATGCGATCACCTTGCGAGGTCGACCGGCGGTGAGGAGGCAGAAAAGGGGAGCGGAGGGCACGGCGTAGCTTCCTGCGTGAGCGATGCGGACCAGGGCTCCTTTCTGAGGCGGCCGAGACGCTTGCCTTATTTGGATGCAGTTAATTAGAAAGGTTGATTGATTTGATGGCACCGGCAGGGCGGGACAGCAAAGTGCACTGGTCTGTGAAGGAGTCCACGCTCAGGTCGATATTTACGCCTTCCAGGGAAGCTTTAATAACAGCATTAAAGGCTCGGCGAGCGAGCGCCGTCTTCCCTTTGTGTTGGGTCTTTCGCGCTTGCACGTAATTACAAAACCTTTTCAAACGTACTCCTGTTTACTCTCATCAGGGCAGGCGCTGGCCGAGGCACCCAAGATGTGTCTGCGTTAACAGTGGGCGCTCGCTTCCGGGGCTGTTGCTTTCCACGCGGCGGGCGAGTCCGCCGTTCGAATGAAAAGCCTGTTTGCATCGGCCATTTGTTCAAGAGGGATATGAGGCTTCCTCTGATGGTAATGTCTATTTATCAGCTGAGGACTCGCTCGTGGAAGAGAGGCCAACTCCCGTTGAGCTCCCCTGACCGTATGCATCGTTCTAACAAATTCCTCCCGGCGTGCACACGCGGTCCGCAGCCAGCTGTGCGTCTTCGCGGCCGTCCGCGGTGAAATGCAGCTGCAACGCTAACGACTGCGGGTGCAGCCACGCTGACGAGCAATAACGCCGCGCAGAAGGGTTAAAACAAGATATCACTGCGCCCCTCCAGCTGCGTAGGCTAAGGGCGGGAGGGATAGTATGCATGATTAATGGATAACCTGGATATTGATATATAATAATGCCTCTGCTGCGTGTTGGATAAAAGGAAAACCAGAAGGGTTTCTGAGAGTTGTGAGACGGTGGTGCCTTTTTCCCTCATCCTGCGCAGAGTTGGAAGCATAAACAGAGGGCAGGGCAGCGGTTAAAAGGTTACTTCTGTCAAAGTACTCGGCAAACTGCCTCACGAGACTGGGCCACGTGATCCGGTATTCTACGTGTGGGCAGCAGTGTTGCCAAGTGATCTATTGCTATGTAATCCACTACTGTAATTAAACTACTTTTTTAGTAATACAGTAAAGTAATGGGATTACTCTGGCAAAACTGGCGATTATATTATAATTACTTCATCAAGTAACGATTCCATTACTTAAATAATTAAATAATAATAATGAAATAAATATTTTGCAAAAAAGGTCTGAAATTCAGAAAAACAACCGAAAACAATGTCGCAGATTGATGATGCAGCCGTGCATGCAACGTCAGTGATATGCGACGACGCACCAGAACAAGCATGGCGGGGGCAAAAGAAAAAACAGCGATTGCGTTTGATAGCTGGAAATACAAACATTAACGAGTTCATCTCGTCTAAATGAAAGAATATTGTGGTTCGTTGTACGTTATGTGCAGGAAACGAGACGTTCTCAACTGTTACTTTATCTTTTTTTAACAAAGGTAATTAGTAATTGATTACTAATTACTAATTACGAAACAAAGTATGAAGCAAAGTAGTTAAAGAAGTACTTAGATTACTTTTTAAGGAGAAATCGGTAGTTGGATTACTTTTATGGAGTAATCCCAACAATACTGGTAGACGGAGGAGGAGAAGTGCTATTTATTATAAGAGATTTTTTTTTAACAACGAATGACTGGACTGTGTTCATCAAGTAGCCGTAATGGAAATCAATCTGACAGCATTAAGGACATCCACGCGTCTGGGGATGACTTAACGCCAAAGGGAGCGATGTTGCACAGCACCATCAGTCATTTCGCAAGCGTGTTTAACTGACATTTGGAAAATACCTTTCAATTTTTCCGCTCAATAATCTTGATCTTGCTGTAGAAATCATGGATTTTTAAAAAAAATTTTTACATCAGCCCCACATACTGCTTCCCTGTTTTATCAGGGAAGACGAAGACAAATGAAGAACCCTGTTGGACTTTTAATGCCAAATTTAAAAGATAAGCCGTTAATAATCCAAGATAATTAAAAAAAAAACACACACACACACACATATTTTATTTGGAGGGATTTGGAGCGTTTTCACAGCGGCGGGACAGGCGGCGACGGCTGCAGATGAATGTGCTCTCGCGAGGACCAGCACGCAAACAAACAATAGAAGTCAATCATTTCCCCCCTGACACCCAAATTAAAACTGAGCGTCCCCCTGAGGATCATATCATCTGAGTGGCGCCGCCTCGTGACAGCTCCATCACAGGGGTGTGAAATGCAGACCAGGCCAGAGGGACTTGACTACTAACCCCCACCACCACCACCACCACCTCCCTCCCCTCCGACCATTACCAACTATTTCCTCTGATAAATCATTCTTTGCATTCTCTCTGTCTTGTGCCCCCCCCACACACACACACACACACACACACACTGTTTCTGGTGGTTTACTAATGCTGGCACCCTTCACGCTCGGCTGAACGAGATGAGCCCCAGACTCCTGGCATTATCCGAGCACCTTGTCATGCGGAATTGATCTTGCTCGGTTGCTTTGGGGTATCCACTGTCTGACGACGTCCAGCGCTTTAATTGGCAGATGTTTTTACGTGGAGCGTTTGGGGGTTTTTACTCATGTAACGGGCGTCAAGTGTGGAGTCGGAGCGCGTGTTTGATGACGCGCGTTTGCGTCCGTGGGTTTCCTTTCCTTTTCGTTTTCATCCTCAAACCTGCAGCACAGCTTTCTTTTTTGCCAGTTTTCCGTCTGATTCTAATCTCATTAAACGGATTAATAATCCGCCTACGTGCCACCAAGACAAATAAACCGAAAAATTCCTGTAAAACAAAATCGTGAGCAGAAGCAAAAACAGGAGACACAAAACGCTCAAACATGCATCAAAGCAACCAGACATAAAAAATTGAATCATGGTAAATATGCAAGCCTTTTGACAGCCGCAGCGTTCGATCGTACAGTGGAGGTGTTTTCGTTTGGTTCAGCTGAAAGACTTGCAAATAACGAACGGATCTTCGACTCTCGAGCGGCAATATCTTAAGAATTTAATCATCAAGAAATTCAATATCCATAACCATTCCACTCGTTCCAGCCGGTTTGTTCCGGTTCGCGATGCCTCGACCGCAGGAGCAGAGGAGGTTAAATAATGTCGAGACTGAGTTCCCAGTTTCCGCGGAGGCTGTGGGGGCAGAGACGTTGAACTGCGGCACCTCAAAGCAGAACCTCATCCCTCTCACAAATGAGACAAACACTTGACGTCTTCACGACCACAATCACCACCGTCGCTCTGCATCACTTCCCCCCGGGACACAAATAGTAGGGTTTTCACTGCACTGCTGTACTTGTCTTATACTTAGTCCAGGCACTCGGTTCAGACGGGCCTCCCTGACTCTTCTTCTTCATCATCATCATCATCATCCACCACGCTCTGCTCACGCTGGGTTTATCCAAGCGTGCGGCCGCCACTAATGTCGCCGCCGTGACCGTTTAAAGAACTTGATGAGGTATTGGCATTTTTCCAAACGCGTGCATGCTGATTGGCTGCTTACTCTAGATAGCCGTCTGTGACCTTTCCATTCAATCAGGGGCGGAGATATCGGGGAGGGCCGTACATGATGCTCCGGGATGTATCGACTGTTGGCGGCGGCAGATGGCGAGAGCGCCGTTCGGAATCCAGGCGGACGGGCGCCAAAGGGGCCGGGGGACCTTTGTTCCGCTTGCACACTCGCTCCGCAAAAACACACACTTCGCGGCTCCGCCATGATAAAAATCAATCTTGTGTGTCAGTGCCCGCCCACCCGCCGGCGGGGTTGAGGAGGGGAGAGGAGGGGGCTAGTTTAACAGTCTAAATTAGAAGCCGAGGCGACACTTCGCTCTCACAGGAGGCGCCGAGTGGTTCAATTTGGCGAGGAAACATCAGGGACTGAGTGCGTTGGCACAGTCAAAGTTTCCAAATGGATGGCACACACACACACACACACACACACACTTCTATATATACACTGCCGACAGAAGAGGACACCTCGCCTTAGATTTTTCCAATTTCAAGAGCAAAATGTTTTGCGGGGTGAGAGCTCATAGATGAAAGGCGTTTCAGAGCAGGGCGCAGATGCGCACAATAATTCATATTGATTATGAGGATCAATACCAGCTACAAACAAGGTTCCATGATGCACTGCTTTATAAAGAAGGATATTGCATGGGGAAAAAATATACATAAGAACACGCATTTTTTTGTTTTTACTTCCCTCCTTTCAGTGTGTTGTAGCGTTTTTTTTTTTTTTTAACAAAAATCAAAGCCAAAGGTGTAAAATGCTTTGAAGTGCTCGGGGAGTGAGTTCCAATAAAAGGTGTGTGGGGGGGGAAACACCTTTCTGTCTGGATTTGTAAAAAAGATACAATGGTGGGGGGGGGCTGGTGCGGGCGTAGCTGTTGATTAAGGGACACTATGGTGAATATTCATTTCTAAATTACCATAATGACTTACTTTAAATAATGTGGAGGCACGATGAGGTATTTAGCGGCGAGGCTCCGCTAGTCATCTCACACCTGCGCTCCAGCGCCACCACTGCTGAGGAAGCACTCGAACTCGACTCCCTGCAGGTCCAATTAAAAGCCGTCGCTGTGAACCCGACATGCGGCAGCTCCGGTGTGCAAGTCAAACAGAGATACGAACCTGCGTCGGGACGAAACGAGGCACCTCCAAACCTTCAAGGGGCAACTGTTGGCAAAGAAATCTATTTTTCTAACCGATAATTAGATGTGTTTTTATGAGAACTGAATTTTCAAGCTGAGCTGAAAAAAGTTGTTGGGGTTTTTTTTTCAAATAAAGGTTCCACAGTTTTGCCTCAATAAATCACAATATCTCCGAAACTCAGTCAAATCCTTCGCTGGCAATGTTCCAAATAAGATTCTTGTGTTCCATCTTGATTCCGCCACACCATGCATATACATAAGTCGATATTGTGGATGGCCTTGAATGTGTGGAGGCAGGATTTCAAAGTCCATGTGAAATTTGACAGGAAGCCAGTGGAGCTGTTGGAGAACAGGAGTGATATGATTAATGGATGGAGTTCTGGAGACAATCCAAATATTAAATGCCCTCAGACAGATGTTTCCACGCTGGCTGTGAGCTTGATGGACTGTACATTCACCGCTTTTCAGCCTGGAGAGAAACCCATGCTGCCTCTGCCCTTGACGTCTAAAAAAAAGAAAATGTAATGCATCAAAAAAAAAAAAAGAATAAAATATAAAAGTATGGCATCAGCACTTATATGTAAGACAATCAGTCCGCCTCTCAGCTCTTTATAGACGTCTTGGTGCTCCTTTTCAAGAAACATCGACAAAATCTCAGATCGCTCAGCATTGACATTTAGAGAGGGGGCGGCGGCAGCGCCGACATCATTTCAGGCTGGATCCCAGTCCATCAGACCATGAAATATTCATCCGCAATTCCAAAATGCCTGTCCTGAATCCTGTATAAGGTGTCACACACAGTCCAGCAGGCACCGCTCGACGGCTCCGCACGCGAGGCACAGTTTCATTCTGCGCCAAGACTGGATTTGTCGCTGTGTTCGACGACACGCAGCGGGTGAATGGAGAAAAGAAAACAACAGAGCCCCCTCCCCCCCCCCCCACAGAGAAGAAAGTGTTGCCGCCGCCACGGCCGCCACCCCGGTGTCTTGTTTTGCTGATTGGGAAAAGCCGCCGCAGCCCGCGTGCGGCAACATGTTTCGCTAGCAGCCCTGAATTCCAGCCAAATCCCTGGACGGCGTGCCATCAGGCATGGTACGGTCACCGCGGGCCAGATATCCGCTTCCTTAGCACCCATTAGCAAGGAGCGGAGGATTTATCACGAATGTCAGCGAGGCATTAGCGAACCTAATGAAATTTCACGTTGTTCTTCAAGCAATATTATCCCTGTGACCCCACTCCTTTCACTACGGCAAGGTTTAACTGCTGAATGTCAAACAGCTGGCTAAGCCCGCAGCATTAAGCTTAGTTACTCTCTCACTCCCGCTCTCTCTCTCTCTCTCTCTCTCTCTTTTTTTTTTAATCTTTGCTCATTTGGATTTGTGTTCCTCTCGGAATAATAGAAAATAATGACACCCCTTCCCCAGTCCCTTACAGTCCGAGGTGGGCTGCAAGTTAATGACATCGGGCCATGTCGCGCCTGGCTGCGTCCCTTGCACATAATTATGGTCCGATTGTCACAACAAAAAAAAAGTACAAAAAATATGGCTGCACGTGGCCCCCCGGCCCACGCCTGCTGCTCGCCGCCGCAACCGGCGGTGGAAAAAAAAAAAAGGCAAATTATCTTTTGTGCGCCGCGGCTCCGGCCACAACCGCGCAGAAATGAGTAATTAAAATTTAGCTTCATGACGATAGGTGCCGCCCGGTAATTAATTGCCATGTCGATACTGCAATTTCTCATTTTGCATGAGATCCTGAGCCAGGAAGGCGTCCAGTGGGGTGAATGGACTAATAGTCCACCCACTGTGTTTATCAGCCTGGGGATTTTAATTGTGCGTCCACTTATGGTGAGCATGCTGTAACGGCAATTATAAAGCCATGTGGAAAAAAATCTAATGAAATTCTGATGTCCATTATTTCCAAGTCTTCATACTGAACGTCTTTACAGGGTCTACAAAGTTCCCTTTACTGGTCTTGCCCAACGCTGTGTGGCGCCAACCTGTTGACTCTCACGGCTGGGGAATAAAAAAAAATCTATTGTTTCTTTTGCTGTAGGAAGTGTCTGCTGAAACACATGGCTCAGCCCTTTGTGATGTCATTAAGGACCACGATATCCCTAACAAGATAAGACGTTGCAGCTCGACATTAAGGAGGAAGCTGAAACCATGAGTTTTTATGGGGCTAAATATGCTGGGGTTTTTTTGAATTTGTGGAGGTTTTTTTTTTTTTTTTTTTGGTAGAATTAATTTTGCCCGGCTGCTCCAGTGGAGTCAAGGATGAAAAATACTCGTTTGAAAAGGCGGGATACTAAACGACCTGTACTTCTACAGTTACACGTGCCGCAAAAATATAAAAGTTTACTTTTTCCTTTGAGCGCCGTCAACTCAGACAGCAAAACAAAGCCCAGAGTCCTTTTTTTGGGGCTTTCTATCCCCTCTGACGGAGGCAGCTCTCTGGTGCAATGCTGACTGTGTGCACTTTGGAGCGGGGGAGGGGGAGGGGGGAACAGAAAGAAAGAGCGAAATGGCTGGTTGTGAAGCAATTCAGTGGAAGGGAGAGAATCCAGCCGGATGCGGCGCCGCCCACAGCATCAGACAGCCTTCAAAGTGAGGCCACCTTGGGGTTCGGAGCGGATACCTGACCACCTCCCGCGCCGAGGAACCTCCTCTTTAGCCGTATCAAAGGGAATCTGTTCCACGTGCGGCACATGGGGAGGCGGGGCAGCCGAGGGAGAGCAGCGAGGCAGAGCTGAGGCTTTTAATAAATAAATAAACACAGGTGGAGGAGGGGGTGAGTGGGTGCTGCTATGATATGGAATTCTTTCCTGTTTTCCAGGCCTCTCGGTTGCCTCTTAAATTGAGCTTCGCCACCTCCCCGGGGAGGTGGGATGCCGTCGCACAACAGTGTTTGGACGTCTTGGTTGTGCATTGTCGGAATATATGGAGGACCTGCCAAACTGTGGGAAAAAAAAAAAAAAAAAAAAAAAAGCAGGACGCATGCATCCCTCTTGTCCTGCCTCCCCTCCTCCCCTCACCTCCCCTCCGCCTCCTTCTCCTGGGACTTACCTCCAACTCCAGGTGGTTCGGTCGTCATGGTAACAGCCGGAGAGTGAGGGCTATTTGCATTGTTTCTGCTTTTCATGTCTCACACCACCACGCCATTATCCATACGCTCCCCCTGTTTGTTGGATTGACTGTGAGTCAGTCCGTCCCTCCGTCGGTCCGTCCGGCTGTTGCCCTCCTCCTTGACTGCACTCTCTCCCCCCTTTCAGGCCTCTCAATCAGCGCACCGCCGCTCCTCAATCACCTGATCAGTGCCCTCATCCTCCTGACAGACACACGCGCGCGCGCGCGCTCCCGTTCTGCCTCCTGATGTCATGCACGGCTGGGCTGGATGCATTTTTGCAGCCACTTTTTCCAGCAACTGCTAAACTGCCGCGGCGCGCGAAGAGGAGCGGCAGGCGCGAGCAGACGGAGGAGCCCCTCATTTGCATTGAATTATTTACACACCCTAACCTAACAGTATCCATCAAAAAAAAAAAGGAAACCGCTCCCGGAGCTTGAGCCTACATCATGAGCCCAAACATCCGTGTTACATGTAAAAACGGGCGATGAAAGAAGCTTGGAGACAATGATGGGACATTGCAGCAGTTGGCGGGGGGGGTGGGGGGGGGGGCGCCCTGGTTCTGAGGAGCACTTCTGACATCTGCTGGTCACCATGCAAACGTGATTTTTTTTTTTTTTTTTTTTTTTTTCTTAAAAGGTAAGAGAAATAGTCGAGTCTAATTTAAAAAAAAAAAAAAAATGCTGGAAAATAAACCATGTGTCATCTGTTCACAATGTTCAGTGGAGTACATTAATTTGGTTTTCGCTGAGACATCCACTCCCTAACAAAGCTAAAGTTGCACCTCTGCAGACTCACAGTGCTGCACTAATTAGGTGCATTTGGCTGTAAAAGGCAAATCTTTGTGCACACGCACACACTATGGCATTTCCACTGCAGAAGTTGAGGAAAAAGGCTGCTACTGGATACGCAAATGCGTCGGGCGGGGGGGAAAGGAAAGTGGTGCTGTATGACGTGACACGTTAAGGCCTGGGAGACGTGTTTTAATCTCTCCTCAGAGTATACATTTGATGAGAATGAAAGGGAGAACGCCAGAGGGTCGTGAAAAGACCCCAGAGTCTCCTCTATTTTATTGTGAGTCTGGATACGCGCCAGGACGAGAGCAGCTGTTTGCGGAATTCACAGTTGTATACCCAACGCTCGCTGTTTTGTCTGCGCCAATTCTCCACAGCATCATTCATTCAAACAAAAGTGGAGATTTATAAAGTCATCACTGGCGGAAGAGCCAATTACAGCTGCAGTTGCCCTGTGGCTTTCCAAATAAAAAGGAACAGTAACTAGATTTAATGGGGGAGGAGGTGTGTTCAAGTGTGATGTTAGGTAAAGATGTGTTTAAAAAATAAAAAAAAATCACATCAAAAGCTGATATGTAACGTGGTGAAATGTTCGGGCAGACCAAAGTATGACAAACAATGAATAAATAAGCAGGTCAGCTTCTAAGGGTAGTTTTAATGAACTGACTCTCATGGTCATAAACTTTGAAATTCAGAAAGCATTCTTAAATGTCATGGACTTTGAACAGCTACAGTCTCAAGGTTTGAGACAGCAAACAGCTTCTCTTTAGCTGCAACTAAACCAGCTGGCGAGTGCTGCTGCTAGCTGCCTTTCAATGTAAAGAGTGATCAGAAAGGCAGGAAGAGACTGCGAGCTTTGCTGTGGCTAAAGAGATTAGTTTAGATGCAGCAGTTGCAGCAGAACTGTTTTTATAATTGTTGCTCTAAAAGAAAAAGAAAGAACAGAACAAGAGGCTTTTGGTTCTAGAAATGAAATGTTTTTTGCCTTACTCCTTTCTGGTTTGGACCGAAATTTAGTACAACACATTGCAGCATAGCACTTTTTTTATGTATACTCTCTTCAAAAAGAAGGCACATGCAGTTGCTAGCTGGCTTAACATTTTTCTTTTCAAAGGAAGATTTTCAATTTGGCATGCTTTCCAAGGGCTTCTCCAAGACATGGAATAAATCCAATAGACTTGGGAAACGTTCCACCTGGCATATGGGTTACCTTCTTAATTCTGTTGTGCCAAGATCAAAGGGCTCATAACGATCATTTTAACATATACACGTGAAAAGCTCAGAAGATGCACAACAACCCCTCAGTTGTTCCTGGCGGTGGAAAATAGAGTGCCATCCATCAGTCTGACAGATTGCAACAACGAGGGCCGTAACATTGTCACTGTCAGCAAATCTCTCATACGGTAAGGAAGTATGGCGGGGTCTCTTCAGCCCTAAACATTCTATATAATATCCACCACAGAGTTGTGTTTTTATCCCAGACTGAAATGGAGCGGCCCCACACAATCAATTATTCAGAACACTGTGTTGATCTGCACAAAGCAGTACGTTCTCTGGTTATACTCCCACAAGGAATACTGCTTCATTTCAGCTTAAAAAATAAATAAACTGGTATCAGATCGTGGAAGGAACACCTGGTTTGGGGTGTTGCTGTTTATGTTGCCCTTTATGACATCACATAGGGCTGGTATCTAGAACTTTTGACAGATTACCCATTGTTCATGGGGTATTTATTTGTACATCAGGGAGACATGGATATCTAGAGTGAACGCAAACTTCTCTCTGCCGGGAGACAAATATACATAATATATCTATATATACATAAATGTGTATATAGAGTCAGAAAAATAAAAAGAAGAACTTGCATTGATATTTTATAACAAATGTATGCGGACATCATGAGATTCACACATCAACCTTTGGCCTCTACAAGTATCCATATGCATAAAAATCATTTTAATACAAATTAAAAGATGTGTGCAAGTTTTTCTTTTCCTGAAGTGTGTATAAAATATTTTGGCCAACTCTGTATATATGTATATATGAATAGGTAATTGTACATATTCATACATATGTACATTTTATATATGTGTGTGTGTGTGTATATATATATATATATATATATATATATATATACACACACACACACACGTATGCACTAGCTACAAGACGGTGATCAAATCCCAGCCTCCCACTGACAATGCCTCACTGTCCACCCATACACTTCCTCCAGTGCGCAAGTTCATCCCACTGTACAGCCAGAGAGGAAGCGCCTGGGACAGTGAATCACAGCTGGCGTGCTGCAGACAGGATGTGAGGCGATGATGGGCGGCGAAAAAACACGCGTGGCGGCACTGAGAGAGCTTAATCTATCTTATTGATGACAGTTGGTGTCTCTGCGGAAGCCTGCGATCGATGGCACTTGACCCCCTTAACTAGCACCGAGCGCCGACATCCCTCTTGTTTCCACGTCTCCCCCAATCAGGATTGATTGCGGCGCTGGCCGCATTCCACCCGCGCAAACGCTGTTCAAGTGGCGGCGCGCCGGCCTGATCTCATGACGGCTGTCCGTCTGGTGTCGGCAACTCTCTTCGTTGTGTAGAACCTGTTCATGCACTGATGTGACTGGTGGCTGCCTGCAACTGTTAATTGTTATCTACTCCTTAAAGGTCAAGTGTGTCATATTTGGAGATTTTGAGAAGAAAGCTGCATCAAGTGGTTGCTTTTTAGATTGTACCGTCTTTCACTCTCTTTCCCCCTCCTGACCATGCCAGTGAGCTACGGTGGACTGCACACACAAACCTGGATAACTCATCCACCTTGTTCTTCTTTGGTTTATTTGAAGACACAAGCTATCACTCTAATTGCATAACGCGCTGTAGGACAGGCTGGATTTTCCATACTCGGCTAACTGGGAGCAAGACAATGCTCTCTGTATTTTCTTCTATATATATGAGAACCTTCTAAAGGATGGAGAACCAACCTTGATTATACACTTTTATTAATGTATTTATGGGCAATATATTAAGTTTTCCCAATATAAAAATCATAAATCAAGCAAGATATTACACACCCAACCTTTAAATGCCATTGGTAGTTGTAATAGATTCATGGAAAATGCACATTGGTTCCCAACAACACCAGGAAATTAGACCTTTGTCATGTCACTGACCTCAGTCATACCTCTCCCGGGTCAGTATCAACAACGCAGGCCAAAGGAGTGCAGAGTTCATTCTGCCATTTGAGATCACCTTGCAGCCAGCTTTTATTTTATGACCCCTTCAGAACCAGTTTTAGCAAGGGGCTGTAAACAGAGGGCTAAATGTGCTGTTTTCAGGAGACCTGTTGAATTTTCATTCCACTGCACTAGAGTTCAGGATGGACATTAACAATGGGTGTAACACCGCAGCATTAATTGTTTCTGGATCCGAGGAAAATTACTTTGCTAGAGAGATTTTGCATTAGAGGCAAATGAAACAATAGTGGGAAAACTGTTTTACAGTTGAACCTTTACAAGCACTCACACTCATCAACTTTCTGTAGAGCCGTATAGGCGATGGAATGACATCATCATTCTGTCTGGTGTGGTCATTGCCTCAAGGTGAAAGAAAAAAGCTAGATGGTGGAAGAAAATATCTCTGTATGATTACATCTCACTATTAGAAAACATCATTAAGCACAGCAGCACCACACTGGTTTTTACTAAATACTTGAGTTTCAGGGACTATAAGAACATGTTCTTTGTGTAACTTTGTGTGCTGCCCGTTTCTCCAGCCCCCGTTCAGATCTTCCTGGTCTTTGATGCCTCGTATTCTTGAAGCTACATTTTTTTTTTTTTTTTTTTTTTCTGATCAAAGCTAGCCAGCCATTTGCAAGTTGTTTTTTTTAAAAAAAAAAAAAGAAGGCTGCAGTCATGGTTACGGGCAGATTGCTTATATTCTTATAACACAAATAGAAGAACAACAGGGCTGCTGCCAACCAAGCCCAGCTCTGGACTGCTTTGATTAGTGTGGGCAGCGAGAGCTGTTGATTGAACAACATCTGTTCCTGTGTTGAAGCGGCGTTGATGGCGGTTATTTTTAGGTTTAATAAGTGAAGTCTGGAATTTACAAAAGTGAAATGACAGGTACTGTTCCACTGTATTAGCCACACTGCCTCAAAAAATCTCACTGTCAGAGGTATAAGAAATCTACCGAAGCTGAAGTTTTGCAACTTCTTATTTAAATCTTATCCTGCTTCAATTGTGCCATCCATTTTTGAGTTACTCTTATTAAAATGGACTTGAGCCACCGTTCATTTCAAGATTTGTCTCATCTCCCATGATGCATTTTTGAACAGTGTGCAAGAGTTTGTAATTACTCATTCTTTTCCTGTGTGTCTCTTCGACCAGCTTATGAAACAGATGCACGAAGTAAGTCGCTTTGGTGAATTCACAGCCTGTTTGCAAAGCAGCATCTGTATTCTAGCATTCATTCAGCCATGCTATGGCGGTACTGGTTTTTTTTTGTTTGTTTGGTTTTAAGGAGGGAGAGATTTGCAGCCGTAACGCAGTGAAAAACTTAAGTTGGCAAATAACATCTCAACACATAGCCAGACAAACAACGCTCTGTCTGGAGGGTAATTACAAAAAAATAAAATAAAATAAAATAAAAAACACAAAACAAACAACCTGGACCATCTCAATTTGCAAGCGGCTAAATAAATTAAGCAGGGACACATTTAATTACCAGGAGCGTTCTGAAACAAAAGAGCGCTGTTTAACTGCTCAGCACGGGCCAAAGTGGGCTGATCAAAAGAGAATGCTGTGAAACAGGCCAACTAATGGTCTTTTAATAAAGTTACGTTATGTTTGGATTGCTAGCACAGCATTGGGCGATGGGGTTGCTGTCTGGCTTGGGGGGGGCACTAACTGGTTAACTAAATGAATAAACATTTTAGTTGAAGTTCTGCAGACAAGGCCCAGATTTAGGTGTAGAAAATGATATTAACAGCGATTAATGGTGAGTCTTCTCCCGTCTAGATGTTGTGCAGGAAGTGCGGGTGATCCTCTTTTTTCCAACACGCAGTGTCTGATTGAGAGATGGTGACCATGGACGTACAGTCAACCCAGTTTTAGATGACTGGAGCTTTGTGACGTGGTGCGTTGCCCCGCTGAAAGTGGCCACCAGAAGTGGAACGCTGTGGTCGTAAAGGGATGGACTTGGCTGGCAATAACACCGGTGATTAGCTGACTCTCTTCTGGAAACAGTGGGGACGTGCCAATGCAATGTCCCCCAACCACCACTAGCAGCCTGGACCATTAAAATGAGGCAGGATGGAGTCTTGTTTTCGTGGACCCATCATGAAAACATGGACGGATGGATGGATTGCTCCTGGGAAATATTGGTGAGTTTTGACTTTCTGCCCCTTAGCTGACAGGAGTGAATGCACTGTGTGTTCAGAGATGGCCTTCTATATTGCATCTCCTATATAAATAAGTGGTTGTGTGAGCCTCTCTAGCCTTTCACATCAAACCAGTCTGAAATTTCTCGTCTGACCTCTGGTGTCAACGCGGCTATTTCGCCCGCGTAGCTGCAGCGCGCTGGGTTATTTTCCTTCTCCCTCACCATTCTGTGCCCGGCTTGGGGAGGGCAGTTTGTGAAAATCCGGTAGATCAGCGGTTTGTGAAATTCTCAGACCTGCAGCCTGTCTGGCACCAGCAGCCACGCTGCGCTCCAAATCCCCCAAATCCCCTTTTTTCTTTCCCGTCCCGACGCTCACGGGTGATCTTGACCATGCCGGCCGAGATCCTGCCATGTAGATTGACTGATTCGGTATCGCCTTGACATGCATTTGGGCTGGTGTTCCAGATAAGGTGGCAGGCGATAATGGGCCTGTGCGGCTGCAGCGGATCCCCGACATTCGATCAGCGACGCGACGCCTTGCTCGGTTTAATTTCGTGAGACGAAGAGCCTCCTGCTCCCGACGCTGCCGTTGACCTTCTCCTCGGCGCACCGGCTGTATTTCAGGTCACAGCACCCACAAAATGGCACCAGAGCTCAAAGCCCCCCCCCCCCCACCGCCTCTTGAAAAGATGCAGCGGGTGGGGCTGGTGATTAACGCTCCGTTCTCCCACCCTGTGACAAGCACAAGGGCCACAACACTCCCCCGCCCGCCCCTCCCCCACCGTGTGATACACTTCTCCCCAAATTGAATCCTCTCCCCCTCTTTTCTCTCGCCCGTGATGTAATCGCACTTCGCCACCGCCGCTCACTCGCAGGACACCTATCCTCTTTTCATTTCCAGCAATAAAGCATTACGCTGCGGCGGCGGCGGCGGTGGCGGCTCCTGCTAAAAAAAAAAAAAAAAAAAAAAAAAAGGCACCCGGCCGCTTTTTGAGGTCAACGCGGGCATTCATCAGCGCCGCTCCCCGCAGAGGGCGTAATGATCAAAGTTTGTGTGCCGCCGGCGTAGCACAATTTACAGCGCCCCCTCCCTACCACGCACCCGCCCACCCCCCGAGTGCCCTTGCCCATCACACTCTGCATGGCACTCAGCTCGTCATTGTTCACACCAATTACATGAGCCGGTGTGAAGAAGAATGCAATCGCCGTTCTGTACCAGTGGTTCGCCAAATAAATAAATGCTTAATGACCCGCTCAGCCGCCCCTTTTTCGACTTAATTAGGAAAGAGGGCACATTTGCACGACGGATGACTCAAAGTGACTGTGAATCTATAGCAGGGGGGCAGCCTTTCATTCGCTTGGTCTGTTGGTTGGTTTCGCATGCAGCCTGGCCATTTAACAACAGCTGACCACAGGCGGAGCCAGCTGTGCACCCTCCACTGCCGCCGCCGCCGCCGCCGCCACTCTTGAGCAATGTGCCGCGGCGTGGCTGACATGGACAGACAGAAATCAAACCAGTTTGATTAAGAGTCACACACACGTCTGAGCCCACGCACTCGCTCGCAAATGAGTCAGTTGCACTCATTTGATGGCTGCATTTCTCACAGCGTTCAAACGTGACAGAAATGAAGCAGGAACTTTGCAGGCTCGTGATTCGGCGTCTGGCTTCATTGGAATTAGCTCAGTGCTGCGAATGAACCAAGTTTGGTTTGTGACGTTCTACAGATGGCCGATGATGAATATGAGATTCCGTAAAAAATAACCTCGAAGTAAGATGAGATGGTTAAAAATAGAGCTTGTTTTCTCACTCATGTTGATGCAGGAGGTTCAGTAACAGCTGGATTGGACACGTAATTTGTGTTTAACTCTTTGGACTTTGCTCTGGTGCTCAAAAACAAAAAAATCCATTGTGAATCTAGTCACAGGCACTGCAGTCAGACCTGACTGCCGTGGCAGGATGGATCAGTAAGGTAAGAAGGAGAAATAATTCCAAAAATGTCTTGGGGATATCTGAAAAAAAAACACAGGAGGCAAAGTTCTGGAAAGCTGCATTCGTGCAGGACAACCTCTAGGAAAGAGGACCGGGAAGGAAGGCCAGACATACAGTATAAACCTGGGTTAGCAAAGACAGCAAGACCAGAGGGAACCAACAAGAACCATCAAAAGGGGAGGAGCTAAAAAACTGTTTTCAACAGGATAGCTAAAGTCATACAAGACACATGGGCAAGACAACAACAGATATCACAACTCTTGAAAAACCCACGTGTCACCATGTGCATGTGATGTTTCTCGATGACCATTTCACACATAATTCAGGCCATTCCAGAAAGTGCAACATGTTTTGATGCAGCAGCACAGAAAAGCATGTTTGCCAGAAAAGGCGATAATTAACCTTCCCCGCCGAAACAAACAGGGAAGGGTCGGTCCACTTTGTGCTCTGCCCTGTCTGCCCGCCAGCCGGATGTTTTTCCACGCCAACATCAAATGTAGCGTGATGATGATTCACATTTCATTAAAACGCTAGCCTTCCCAATTTTCCGTTCTTAATTAGCATATTTGGTCACCACTTGGAGTCCCAGCTGCTTCTGCATATTGATGGGAGACACCAGCTGTCCTCCGAGAGTGGCACGTGACGTCGCCGTATACCACCGAATCCGTGGCTGTCTGGGAGTGAATGAATGAGCGGATCTGAGCGCCATGCTCTCTTTTTCAAGTCAAATAGCCCCGTCTTGCGCGTTTGGCTGCGAAAACAGCAGCGCTGGGTAGAAGCAGGGCATCACGGTTCCTTCTGCAAATCAAATAAATGTGCTAAATGTCTGCGGCCTGACCCAGAAAAGCTCCAAATACATCAGCTCACCATGTGGAAAATGAATAGTGGAGAGCCAGAGATCAGTATGCGGCAGATAGCTCCCCTTCATAGACCAAACCTCCTCAGCGGACTCCCAACACCTTCCTCTAAACGCCACGGCATGGAGAGGTAAAAGGTGTGCAAAGATGTGTTTATCAACACAAATATGCCAAGGGCTGGGCTCCGGTCCAAACCTGCACAAACCACACACACTCACACACAAGCACACACACACACCCTCCGCCAACATCTCTTCTGCTGTTACAGTCCAGCTGGCACTGACAGGGGCCTCGCTTTGATGTCGGTGGAGGCTGGGAAAAAAAAATACATCAGCTGGAATTGCATGAAGGGTAGAAGTTGCGAGCCATTGTGAACTGCTGTAAACATATTTCAGCAACCGGGCCGGAGATAAGTCGAGGCACTTTGAACAAAAAAAGGAAAAAAGTTGCAAAATCTCCTCACATCCTCCTTTTTGCAGGCGGAGAGGGAGGACAAAAAGAAAAAGAAAAATTCTTTGTAGCAATGTTCACGTTTGGGTCTCGGTTCAGGACAGGGCATTCCGCACACTGTGTGAGCTACTGACTGATTAGCACACAGATAACGAGAAGAGAGCGGGAACAACTCTGCTCTGGCATCTCTGCGTTCGGCTGCTTTCCATCATAAATGAGTCTCCAGATGATGGTCCGCACTCTCCCAACAGTGCTGTGATGATCACTGATTGCTAATTGGTCTTAATTATCTCATTGAAATGGCTCGTGAAAAGCTTTTTGAATATCTGTTTACAATCCAAAACCGTGATTGACTTTCTCTTTAGTGCTGCAAAAACACCAACTCGGTGATGAGTTTGGCCACTTTCATAAACAAAACTTACCTCATTAAATGTTCGTTGGAAGATTTTCTATATAGACACCGCTGAAACAAGCAAATATGTCATTATATGCTCTGTGCTGTTTGCAAAATACCCCCCAAAAAAAAAAAAACAGATTTATTTATTCATGTATTTATAGCATCCGCAGCTCCCTGAACGCTGAAATTTGAGCTTGCCGGCCTCCAGAGGGACTGCAACCAGGCCCGCATCCCATTTTCACGACACTAAATATTCTTTAGCTCTGGATCAGAATGAATCTGTGATCAAAGAGCAGCTGGCTCCCCGCAGTTAGAGTCCCAAAATCAATCTCCCTTACACCTGATGATAGAACCGACCGACCAACCGCACCGACTGATGCCACCACCAACGAGGGCATGTGATGTTATGGTCCCAAACATGATACGAGGTGTTTTCATTAGCCCTTTGTTTGTTTTGTGGTATTTTTTTAATTTATTTTTTTTACCTTATTTTTTTCTCCAGTTGGATTTTTTTCAATACTCAATAAGTCTCTCGACTAGTGGTGCAGGAGCAGACAGTCTCAAGCAGCTATATAACTGACATCCACATTCTAAAAAAAAGTGCAACCATCTTGACTAAATCACCATCAACATTTCAGAGCTTCATTTTTACTATATGTCAAAGCATGAAGCCACTGCATTAGACTACCTAACCAGATGAAAAAGAGGAAGTGGGCTTGCTGAGCTCAATAGTTCAATGTGGATGTTTCAGAAGAAGCAGTTTTATCTGTATAATGTTTTCTTACATTTAAGAACAAAAAAAATTAAAAGAACAAAACTGAAACATGTTTTTGCCTGGATTGCAACCTCTAACTGTAACTTCCTGGTTTGCTTTGAACGTAATGCAACAGGAGACATTTTTACCTGCTTCTTTTTTTTTTTTTTACTCCAGTTTGATTTTTCAATACACCGCTCAGCTTGTGAAAAGGGTTAACTCTCCCGCAGCGATAAGTCTGCGCTGCCTCTTTGGATGTCCAAGGACCAGTGAAATCCCGGCCCGATAAGACTGCTGCCCTCTAGACCAATGGCGCGGCTCTGTGCATGTATCCGTGCAGAGAGCGGGAGCAGAAAGCCTCAAGGTTACAAGCGACGAGCAGACAAAACTGCATGCTGCGTTTCCTCCACCGCTTCGTAACCACGACACACCACACCTCCCCACACCCCCAACCCCGTTAGCCCGGTCTTGTTTGTTGCATGGCGTCACTCTAAATAGGTTGAATTACTTTTGTTACTTGTCTTTGTGTGTGGCTATCTGTACTTTGTCACTCTGAACTCTGGCTGCATCTCAATCTCTTCGTCCATGATTGCTTTGTGATACGAGACTCCTCCTCCGCTGCCCTTGAGTGTTGAGCCTTGGTTTAGTTTCGTTTTTTTCGAGGTTCTGCAAATGAAAAAAAAAAAAGACAGGGGTGTAAAAAAAAAGTTTTGTTCAGTTCTGCTAACTCAGCTTGAACAAACATATCGCTATGTCAGAAATTACATTATAAGCAAGCAAGGTTTTGCTCTGGAAATGGTTTGTTGGTGATGCAACAAAGGGCTGATTCTTCTCCCGCGTTGGTGACAACAGCTTTGCCCGTCGTGTTCAATGTGGTGATCAATTTTAGCAGAAAACTAAATTTGAGCTTCTGCGTGAGGCTGTAAAACCAATCGAGTTTTAATTTCTTGTGGAATTAGCTGGCAGCACATGACTGGAATGACTGTTAATTAGCAAAATATCAGACGAGTGGTGTTGTGACTTTGCTCGAATGCTGAATTCTACAAAAAAAAAACACAAAAACTCTTTTGAAACAAAGAAAAAGCGAAAGGATTAGCACATGAGATTGCAACCTTTTTTCCATTAGCAATGAAAATGCAGCAAGGCGTCTGAGATATTTGCGAAAGCAGTGGCCCCCCCGCCTTTTTTTTCTCAGATTTTGTAAAAGACAGGGTCTAATGCGAGGGTAAAAGGAGAGTGGGCTGAAAACACCTATTTGATCTTAAGGAGGTAGTGGTTCAGAATGACAGTAATGGGAAAAAGCTGTTCTGTGCTGCTGAGCCGCAGCGACACCCAAGAATGAAACAGAGGGGTCTGTGGGAGCACTCTGGGTGCCCCTGTTTCCAATTACTTCAAATGTCACGCTGATGTGTGTTCACTCTTGAACTCTGTCCCCGCAAATGTCACTTTATTTGGAAATAGCGAGTAAAGAGCATTTGACACCAATTGCTGCTTCCACCACTTTTAGTCACGCCCGCAGGCCTGCTTGGACTCAGGCCCTGGCGTGTGTGTGCGTGCGTGCGTGCGCAAGCGAAGCCCCCGTTTCACGAGCTTCTCCTAGCTTGTTTTTTGCGTTGTTTGTCGCTCGCACTCTGCAATTCTCCCCCCGGTTTTCTGGAGCTGCGTAATGCCGCGCAGCATCACACGGCATCACTTCACGCTCCGTTGCCGAGGCTCCTCTCTCACACACACACACACACACACACACTTTTTTCCCCGCCCTTATAAGCGGCATAAAGCTAACAGGTCAACAGCCTCCCACCCGCTGCTGCTTTGAAGGAGGACACTGGGCCCAGAAAAAAATTATCTTTTGACGACTTGCAGTGACGTAGCATGTGAAGAGTGAGAGCAAAGGGTGTGATCACACGTACGCCTGTCCGAACTGGACTGAATGTTCAATACATGGCAACGGTTTACTTCCTCAGACCCCCCTTTTCATTGCTGTCTCTCTCCGTATACACTCCTGCAGCTATATAACTGACATTCACATTCTACAAAATAGTGCATCCATCTTTAAAAGCTACAGGATAATTCACCTTCAACGCTTCAGAGCTTCGTTTACTATATGTCAAAGCATGAAGCCACTGTGTTAGACTGCCTAAGCAGAGATGAAAGGTGAAAAAGAGGAAGAGCTCAACGTGGATGTTTCAGAAGAGGCAGTTCCACCTGGATAATGTTTCTAACATTCAACAAAAGAACAAAACTGAAACATGTTCTTTGCCTGGATTGTGGCCTCTATCTGTAACTTCCAGGTCTGCTCTGAATGCAATGGGACAGTCATACCGCTGTCTTATTGAATCGGCTTCAACTTACAAATGTTTTTGTAACTTATCACTGGGAATGGCAAGCAAACAAGAAAGACAAAAAATAACCTTCTGGGGGGGAATAAACAAACGAAAGAAAAAATAGGGCACAGAGGATAGCGTCAAGGTCCGTGATAGGAAAAACATTTTTTTTAAAAAAAATTGATAATACTTTCAGAAAAACAAAAACAGAGAAAAGAATGACCACAAAGAGGTGTAAAACTTGTTCTCGGAAAGGCAAATCAATTTGTGCGTCTCTGCCGAGAGACTGAAAACAACAACAACAACAAACAAAAGCCTGAAAGAAAAAGTGAAACAACCGGCGAGGGGCTTAAATTGCCCACAAAGTTGGAAAAACTACCAAACAGGTCATTTAGGTTTGGAGAGGGATGCGGAACAAAAACAGAAGGAAATAACCACAAAGGGATGCAAGGGTGACCACCGGTCTTAAAAACAATGAGCAAGAAACTCAAAATGGCCGAGCGAGAGGGGGAGAAACAGAGAAAGAGAGAGAGAGAGAGAGAGAGAGAGCCCACGCAGCAAAACAACCGAGTTGGAAGCAAAACAGCTACAAGACACAAAACCCACTGTCGATTTTCACACTTCCATCTCCAATGTGTGATAATCAGCCTGTGGCTGTTACTGTATATATTAGGCCCTTATTATATGGCCATGCTGATAAACCCAATAAGGCAGGTGAAGGCCCATCCACTTTGGCACAACCAGAACTTGTGAATAAGCATTAAAGTGGGCGTGACCGTTTATTTTTAACCACAAAATTCTGAAATGTGACCATTCAGAAAATACGAACGTGTGCTTTCCTCTCAGGGCGCTTCCCCGCTGTGAGTGACCTTCTCACTGTCATTTCACACACACGCAGAGGTCCACTCGCATACATTAGACCCTTACCTACCTGTCAGGGTTTATTTATTTATTTATTTATTTTTTATTCCCCCTTAGCACAGGGTTAAAACATAGTGGACGTGGACGCTGCTGCAGGCCGAGAGGCTGACAGGTAGCGTGGGTGTCTTGGTAAACAGTTCTGGCAGTGAAGGAAAGAGGTGTGTGTGTGTGTGTGTGTGTGTGTGTGTGTGTGTGTCTCGGCAGCGGGGAGAAGGTGCTGCTGCTCCGCTGACACGGGTCACGGTGTCGGGCCGGAGGAAGCGGGACGAGCGAGCCATAAAAGTGCGGTGACAGCAGAGGAGATTCTGCTGCAGCAGGAAGGCGGCGACACGAAGCGCTTCCGTTTGACATACGGCTGTAAACAGGACCCAGGGGTTAGCGCTCTGTTGTGTTTTCTGTATTCCGAGCGTTGTAAAGGAGATGTGCCTGCACGGAGGAAGAGTCTACTTCTTCATCTTCTTCATTGTAATTCTTTCCAGGATGAACACAGAATGAGTGGTGTGTTTTTTTTTTGTCCTCTTTTCTCCAGCTTAGCAACAAAAAGAAGCACTCGACGAGAGCCTCACACATCTCAACGGGGTCGACGTGCTGCATAAAGAAACCTGATTTCAGAGGGTTTTTTTTTTCCTTCAATTACACGTCCAACATAAGCACAAGTACCTGCTGTTATCATGCCTCAGTAAAAATGATAACCTGTCTTCTACAGCACTGTCTTCTAAGAGTGGAGCCAATCAGTTGCAGGTGCCATCGTGTTCAATTTGGAAGTAGGGTCACGCAACAAAGTGCAAAAGGACTTTAACTTTCAATTTTGACTTTAATTTTATTTCATTGTCTGTGTTTGTAGTTACACCTGAACTGTAACCCACTCCAACTGCACCAGCATCGTGTTCTATTCTTTCACGACCGTCAAGTTGACCGTCTAACAAGCTGGGATAGGAGAGTGTTTGTTATTTTTAGCGCGATCGCTCTCACGTGTGGACATCTTCAGGATGTTCATCCGTGTTGGCCGCTTGCATTGTCTGCCTTGATGATCCCACTGCGCTTCTTCTTCTTCTTCTGTCGCTTCATCATGGCGCTTTTCAGGCCAAGGGGTTTAAGCTGTGTAATCTCCTTATCAGTATTTAATTTTTACAACAACTCCAATAATTTATTTTCTTTTCTAAACTGGTTGCAGACAGATGTGCAGAGCCAAGAAAATTACCAGTTAGGCACCAGTGTCCTCGATGACATCACTAAGGGTGGATTTTCTAAAAATAGAAATTAGAGCAAAGTGCTCTTGCCATTTCTGGGTACATTATTGTCAGGGGCCGCAATAGATGGATGGTTTATTGTTAGAGAAAACTGGCAAAGTGAATTGTGCACAACCCCAGCACGACTTGTGTTCTCCGCCCACTACAACGTCACATATCTTGCAGCTCAGCTGTCCAAAAAAAAAAAAAAAGAAAAGAAACGACGAGAGAAAGAAAAGATTCCGCCTGTTCGACTTCGCCCTCGCAATTACGACAGCACCTGAAGGCAACAGGAGGAGACCCGCGAAACCCGCCCGGTGTGAGCGACTGGTCGAGACTTTTAAAGACCGCAACAACTTCCACAAGAGTTTCCGAGCCCGCTGCCTTCGCGGAGAGTTCTTGTTTCATTCATCCCGTGTTGTGTCCCGGTGTCACACGCACATGGCTCGCCGGGCGGTCGGGCTCCTGCTCGGGCTGACCGCCGTCCTCGCTGCGCGCTCCTGCTGCGCGCTGAGCTGTCCGGCCATCTGCCGCTGCGGCGCGCGCACCTTCCAGTGCAGCAGAGACACTCAGCTGGCCTCCGGGGCGGCGCCGGTGTCCGTGAAGAGACTGTGAGTAAAGCCGCCTAACAGCCGCTGTCTGTCTGCCTGTCTGCCTGACACCTTTTACCCTTAAGTGATACCGGGAATAATAGAAACGCGTAACTACTATAACTTTTTGCTTGAGTTGAGATTTTTTTCTTTTTCTTTAGACCTGTTGATTTTATTACATGCGAAGTTTACCACCACAATGATTCTTAACAGGTGGTTCAGTCACGTGACTTTCACGGAAGTCCCCTCTCTCGCCTTCAATGAGCTGATCAACGTTACCATCATGTGAGTTCTGTTGTTTATAAGCTATAATTGGGATACATCTTGCATGCACGCTGGCTTTATTTTTCAAACTCCTCTTTCTCTTTCATCTTCTACACGTGAATTACAATATTTATTGCCCCCAAAAAGGGTCAACAGATCATGTATGGCATTTAGGCTTTTGGCAAATTAATTAGAAAAGATGCGACAACAGTCTTTTCTGAGTTCATTTGAAGTGATGTTGCAGTCCAAAGGAGCAGGATAATTTGCCTCCTCCATTCAAACATTCACAAGCTGGGAAATAGGTTCTGGGCTTCAAGCGTATCAGAGGTCCGTTTACATTCAGAAAAGTAGTGGCTTCAGGCTTCCGTAGTCAGGGCGCCCAAGAGCACTCGGCTCTACCCACTTTGTGTTAAAATATGAGTATTCCATATGTGAATATTTTGCAGCAGCCAGGAATAGCAGCTACAACTGCAACAATTGTGTCAAATAAGGGCAGCGTTTGACTCTGCCGTATCTTTTTCACTGCCATTTTCCAAGACAAATTAAGTATTCAAGCTTGGAAATATACAATAATATATATACTATACTGTAATTTAATAGTTGTGTAGATGAGTGATGAGAGACAATAGCAACTGTGGGGCATTTTTCATTCTTTCCCTCCCAGTATTATGTCCCAGTTTTTCACCTTTGGCCAGATAAAACCAAGTGATTTCAGACATTCAGGCCGGAACGAGGCTGCAAGAGGCCGCCATCACTATCTCAGCCCGAGGGCGAGTCCAAGCAGCGTAACCCGTGTCAAGGCAAAGTGGGATAACGAGCTCGTCGGCACCACTTTCAGACGGGCAAGTTTGGCACAGCCAGGGCTCGTTTTGGCAGACCCGTCGCCTAACACGAACGCAGACGAGACGAGAGTGTCGTAGTTTCGGTGGAGAGTGGGTTAGTCTTCAAAGGAGAGCAGAGGAGGGAAATAAAACTAAGCTGGGGAAGAGGAAGGAGTGTTCAAGGACAGCAGGAGACTTGTTGACTTAGTTTGTCTGCAAAAGTCTTTGTTTAGTCCTCCTTTTTAAACATATATTCACTCAGTCTTCCTGCCCCAGATGCATCAGCGATGCAGCGATGTAACTTTGGAACATATCCAAGCAAGAGGTGAACTGTGTGTGAGCGGGTGTGTGCGTGCGTGCGTGCGTGCGTCCTAGAAGTGTGACTAGTTGTTGGTTTTAATATTTCCCCCAGGGCTCCAATCCTACTATCAATCAACTCTGTCCCACTTTTTTTTTTTAATTACTTTTTCTTTTCTTTTTTTTCTTTTTTTTACTAGTAGAAAGCAGAGAGTTTCTGTATCGCTCCTCACATTTCTCCCTGCGCTTTCAAAAGAAAAAAAAAAAAGAAACCGCAATGCCCTGTCTGCTACCTTGGTATGCGAGGCGCCCTTGAGAGCGATTAATCTGCCGGCTGATGACTGAGGCCTGGTCTCTGTGCCGCAGCGAGATCTCCCAGAGCAACAGCATCACGCGGATACGGAGACGCGCCTTCTTCTCGCTGCGCAGCCTGGCGCAGATGTAAGTGACACGTCACCTCCCAGCGCATGTCACGCTCACGCTGCGGAGTGAAAGGCAAAGTTTATTAAAGCGACGTCGGCAGCTTTCACACGCCACTCCCAGAAATAGCCTCTCTGCATTTGGAACAACTGCTGTTTGTATTTTTATTTTATTTTTTTCTCCGTGTTTATTCCTGCAGTTCGTTGCAGAATATCAACAGTCTGAAAGTCATCGAGAAAGGGGCCTTCACTGACCTGCCCAGGCTGGAGTACTTGTAAGTCTGCTCTTGCCCTTATAGGGCCCTCCGACGCCTTTAGAATCCCAGTGTGCAGCCAAACACTGTGGAGATTCATATCCTTGTTTTATTGTAATACACTGCCTCGTGTCTGCTGGAGCGACTGACCAGAACTAGATTTAATCAACTCTTTTGTCCTTAAGAGCTCCTGATGATTTAAAGGTCCAGCACGTTTACATTTTCATTCCTGACTCCAGCAGAGCAGCAATTATACAAGGAAATACTCACGAGTGTATAAATGCGAGTTTATACTCTCTTTAGTTAAATTAGAGAAGTCCCTGCAATGTCAATCATAGTAATTTTCCAGTTTTCCAGTAACTTTATCACCATAATTGGGATGTCAGTGTTTTGAACTGGCTCTCCCCACTTGGTTCACATTATTCTCTCGACAGTCATATTCAGTTCTCTCTCAAAAGAATCTCTTCCCTAATAAAGTGGCCTTGTTCCTCTTGACTGATGTCTCAAGGGTGCCGAATTTTGGTTTCCAACCTCAAATGTTTGATGTTGTTTTGGTGTGATGATGTACTGCACTGTGAGAATTGTACGATAACAAATTCCGAATTCTGCCCCAATATATTACAAAATATTTTATCCTTCATTCAATGTTTTGATTACACGTCATCGTTGTTGTTCTACGTTTAAGCAACGTAGCAGAACTGTCCCTCCCTGAATTTTAGTTACATTTTATCTCAAAATTGTATCCTAATGTTTCAAAGTATTTCACCGGGGGCAGCTTCAGGCTTGTGACCCCTCCTTTAATATACTTAAGTTGCCGAGCCTAAGATATTTTTTACCTGTTTGATATTCATCTTCTTGTCAAAGGTCAAACAGCAGGCAGCGCCACGTTGTGACAGAGCGCTGTTCCCTGGATTGTCAGTTAGCAGTTCAGACAGTCGGGGAGCTCAGATGTCTTCGGAGCGACGCCGAGCACTTCTCCCAGCTTGTAATCACCTCCGCTTTGTCGCTGGTCTTCACAGAAGCATCTCCAACACGGGGGTGACGCACTTCCCTGACTTCTCAACCGTCTCCTCCTTGGCGCCCAACATCATCCTGTAAGTAGCCGCATTTTAAAAATAGGGTGATTCTAATTGGATTAGCCTCTTCCCGCGCTCCCCCGCCATCCCTTCAAGTGGAGCCGCGTTGTTTCGCTTTTATCTATCAAACGTCTCCTTTTTTTTCCCCCCACACGACGAACCTAATTTTGACTGATAATCAAGCCCGAGCCGACATTATCGTTCTTCCCTGTGTGCAGCGAGATGGCCGATAACATGCGGATCTACAGCATCCCGCCAATTCCTTCCAGGGCCTGACGGAGGAGTATGTTGTCTTGTGAGTAACCTCAGCCAAAGTTCTTTTGTCGCTGCCTTATCTGTGCAAGGAGCGCCGATAAATAGTTTGTAGCAAATATTCTCTGGTGCCTCGACGCGCGTATGTAATGGGATGTTCAGTTCTTTGGCATTGGCAAAAGATTGATATGGAATAACACGGTGTCCTTGACAGGAATCTGGTTCGGAACGGGTTCAGCCAAATCGAGTCTCACGCTTTCAACGGGACCAAGCTGAACACGCTGTAAGTATCTGAGTGGGCCAAAGGTTGCTCTGCGCTCGGTTCTTTGGACGGCGGGGCTCCTCGTTTTCCACCCAATCGTTAAGACTGCATGTGCCGGCGCACAGGTGTTATGTACGACTAAACAGAGTTCGGCGCCCCCGTTGTTTGGCTGGCTCTGCCCCGTAGGGTCCAACGTTGATGAGGGCGAGATGTGTGGCGACGCCCCGCTGTTTGGAAATTATCTTCCTCGGTTCGGCTTCGCCAAATGAGAAAAAAAGGGCAGCGCTGGAGTGCGACCTTGCACAGCAGCTGGATTTTCACTCTGAAAATCTGCCTCGCCCCTTTTTCCAGCCCTCCAGCGTGAAGCGTTTTTCAGTTGATATTGGTTTCAGAGAGTTTGAGTTGAGATAAAACCAAGAGGCAACTGCGAGAAAGCAGATATGCAGGAAGTGTCTGCCGGTGTTGCTAATGCTATAGAAGCTGGCACAGATTCTGTAGTTATATCACTGTGTCACTATTGACCTTGAACTGGGAGTAAATAACCAATCCACTCGATCGCTTGCAATGCTAATGGAAAATAAAGTTTGTATTTTGACACTTTGTGTCAAATTCCTCACATTGTTTTACAATTCGATTATGTTTTTTTAAGTGTTTTACATGTTTTTATTGTCATTTGCAGCACTTTGCGGAACAACAAGAATCTCAGCGACATCCAGGAAGATGCTTTCGTGGGAGCCACGGGTCCAAGTTTCCTGTAAGTCCTCGGAGATTGAGAAGATTTATAATTGTGTTCTCCTATTATTGTAATTTTAATGTCTTTTTTCGGGCTAAACTAAACCACTGTTTTCAGCAATGAAAGAAACAGAACAATGGCACGACAAATAGCTGAGTGGCGGCAAAAAAAAACGTAATTGCTAAAATCACTGGGTGGGAACTGCTGCCCTGTGTGGGCAGTCGTAGCAGAGCAAGCGGCTTTTAAAATATCACCTGGTGTAACAAAAGGAATTTAATACCGGTGTCAATGCACTTGGAAAAAGAAAAATCTTTTACACCTATTCGCGTCCCTGCGGGTCAAGGAGTTTGCAAATTAACAGCCCGACACCAAAACCCCGTCACCTCTCCAGCTCAACAACCCCGCCGCTCTCTCCAATTCTTTTTAATTCTTCACCCTTATCGTTACGCCAGATTGTGCACAATTTACCCCGGCGGTGAGGGAGGCGGCGGTAAAAGTAAAACTCCATCGCCGGTGTGTTTAATATCAGTTAATGAAATCTATAATGCGAAACAAAAAAAGAGTGGGGGAGGAGGAAGGTGGGGTCCAAAGCAAATTTATGTTTGTGGCAAAGTCAAATACGTGGGGGGGGGCCGCAATCGCACGTGCGCTATCTGACGGCGCTTAAATCAACACGGAGCCCAGGCGGTCCTATTTGAACTGGGTCGGCCCGAGCAAGATTATTATTCATAACAATGTTTATCGTTTTCATTGTACAAACATTAGGGGCAGTGACAGCCTGTCTGTGTAAACACAGCGACGGCGCAGACGGGACGGTTGAATGCTGATTAATGAGTAAACACCCCGGCCGGGCCTTCAAGGTCCCCTGATTGCGAGCGACCCTCTGTCTTCCGATATGGAATTAGCTCTCAGGCTGCTGTCAGTCTATTGTCAGTCTGCGCTGTCGCTGCTGAACTGAGACGCGGGAAGTGGCCAACGTCTCCAGCATTTCTCCCCTGTAGGTGAAAAGCTGCAGGTGTGCTGGAAAAGTGAACTGGCCGGAAATTCCTCCAGTCAGCTAGAATGAGCTTCAGCCATCCGTCCAATTGACTGACTGAATGAATGAATGAATGAATGAATGAATAAATGAAATTTTTATTTCAAACATGTCGAAGTAAAAGAAAAAAAATCAAAACAAAAATAAATCTAAATAGTCAAAAGAGAAACAATGATTACCCCGAAAAGGAGTAGGATGAAGCAAAAGCTTAGTGAATCCTACCCCCCCCACACACACACACACACACCTACAAACATACATATTTACATATGTACATATTTTCAGACAATAGAAAATAAATCATGTAAATAAGCAAATAAACAAACATTGAAAACACCTGATTAAAGCCCTTCTTCCTCCCCACACCTTGTGAAAACCATATGTTTGTACCTCTTTTTCAACTGGGTCATGCTTGGACATTGCTTGAGCCCCGCCTCCAGTCTGATCCACAACCTCACTGCACTAATGGAAACACAAAGATTTTTTTAAAGTTGTACGCACCCGTCATTGTTTTAACTGAGAAATTGTGTCTGTGTTGTGATCCAGGGATGTCTCCTCCACAGCTCTGAGCTCCCTGCCGTCCAGAGGCCTGGGCCAGGTGAGGCTCCTCAGAGCCAGCGCCGCCTTCGCCCTCAGGGCCCTCCCCCCGCTGGCCGGCCTGGCCGAGCTGGCCGAGGCCGAGCTCACGTACCCGAGCCACTGCTGCGCCTTCCACACGTGGCGCCGCCGACAGAGGTGAGGCTAATGAATTAAAAAAAAAAAAAAAAAAACTTGACGGAAAAAGAAATAGCAGCAGGCTGGTGATGAACTGCTGAGAATATTGACATTTCATCTCCCCCCCACCCCCCCCCCTTCTTGTCTTCTTATTTGAAGAGAAAGCGCCTTGAAGAATTTCACAAAGCTCTGCAGCCCGAGCCAAATTAAAATGTGAGTCGCTTTGCTGTGTAATTCAAATCTTCTCTCTCTGGAGTAAAACAGTGAAATTAATTTTGCCGTGGAAACACCAGATACTCAGTTCCTTCTCTTATTTACAGTTTTTTTTTTACACTCACAAATAAGCACAAAACAGTTCAATCAGAAGACAAGCTTCTTAGCTTCATAGGTTGTCCCATTTCACATGTAAAATGTTTACATAATATTTGTGTCTTCTTTTATCAGATATGTGAATTTGATAATTGATTGAATTGAATTGAATTGAATTGACAATGTCCATCGATGCCTGTCCTCTTGTCTTTCCTTTGGGCTATTCTCTTTTGGGGTGGCCACAGCCAATCACGTGCCTCCGTCTAACCCAATACTCTGCATCCTCTTCTCTCGCACCAACTAACTTCACGCAGCTTTCACTGAATTTATAAATCTCCTCTTTGGTCTTCTTCATGGTCTTCTAGCTGACAGCTTCAACCTCAATAATACTGCCGTTCAAAAGTTTGGGGCCGCTGACTCATTTCTGCACTGAACTCCATTATAACCACCTTCACCAAATAATCTACTGGAATGCTCTGAGAACATTACTAGTGCATGGAAATCAGTCAGGATGTACTGATCGCACATGGGATGGCGTTGACAGTTGTTGCCTTGGATGTCTAATTGAGTGTGATTTTAGACAACAAGTATCAAGAGTGCAAAATGCTGCCATTGTAACAGAAGCTGAATGCTCTAAAATTGCTAAACAATTGAAACATTTTGAAAACAAATCTTTGTATTATAATCACTCTTAGTTGTGTGTGTGCTAAACCATATAAGAGTAAACAAAGCATCATGGTTTATATTTTAGGTTGTTTAAAACAACTGTGCTCACAGAATTTTGCACACTTAGGATTCTCTACAGAACTTTTAATTAGACATTGGAAATGATTTTGATTAAACACTAAAATGCTGACTGATTTCTGTGCACTCATAATGATTAGAGAACATTCAAGAACTCCATTACAACATTTTATTTCATAAAAGTGGTTGTAATGGAGTTCAATGCAGAAATGAGGGGGTGACCCCTGTCAGCTTATATTCACTGTGATTTGCAAGGGGGAAAAAACACAGGAATACTATTGTGCAGTCGATCCATTATCTACCTGCCTCCTGCCTCCACCATACAGTACAACCTTAATTTGGATGTACTAATCTTCACTGAGCTCTGTCTTCCACTCCAGAGAGCCCACTTCAGGGGACCTGACTTCTTTCATCGACGACATCAACTTCCAGTACGCAGACCTGGAACTGGACTGCGTCAGCAGCCCCTCGGTGAAGTGCACGCCCAAGCCGGACGCGTTCAACCCCTGCGAGGACCTGCTGGGCTCCCCGGTCCTGCGCTGCCTCACCTGGGTGGTGGCCGTCTTCGCCGTGGCCGGCAACCTGGCCGTCCTGGCGGCGCTGCTGGCCGGCCGCCGGAAGCTGACCGTCTCCGGCTTCCTCATGTGCAACCTGGCGGCGGCCGACCTGTGCATGGGCCTCTACCTGGTGCTCATCGGCCTGGCCGACTCGCGCTCCCGCCACGAGTACTACAACCACGCCGCCGAGTGGCAGACGGGGCCCGGCTGCGGCGCCGCCGGCTTCCTGAGCGTGTTCGCCAGCGAGCTGTCGGTGTACACGCTGACCACCGTCAGCCTGGAGCGCCGGCACACCATCACCAACGCCATGCGCGCCGACAGGAGGCTGCGCCTGCGCCACTTGGCGCCCGTCATGGCGGCGGGCTGGGCCTTCTCCCTGGCGGTGGCCCTGCTCCCCCTGGTGGGCGTGAGCAGCTACGGCAAGGTGAGCGTCTGCCTGCCCATGGACATCGAGTCGGCCGCCTCGCAGGCCTACGTGGTGTCCGTGCTCGTCCTCAACGTGCTCGCCTTCCTGGTGGTGTGCTGCTGCTACGTGCACATCTACCTGAGCGTGCGCCGGCCGGGGCAGCCGAGCCGCCGCCGCCGGGGGGACGCCATGATGGCCAAGCGGATGGCCGTGCTCGTCTTCACCGACTTCGTGTGCATGGCGCCCATCTCCTTCTTCGCCATCTCGGCGGCCCTGCGCGCGCCCCTCATCAGCGTGTCGCACTCCAAGATCCTGCTCGTCCTCTTCTATCCCATCAACTCCTTCTGCAACCCCTTCCTGTACACGCTGTTCACGCGGGCCTTCAGGAAGGACGCGCTCCGCCTGCTGAGGCGCTGCCGGCCGGGCTCGGCGCCCTGCGGGTCGCAGGCTCTCGCCCCGCGCACGAAGTCCGCGGAGAGAATGTTCAGCGGCGGGCCGCACTCGCTCAGCTTCTACGCCTATCACATCAAAGGCTGCTTCCTCGACAGAGCAGCGACGTGATGGAGGGTTTTTCTCGAGAACGTGTGAAGGCAATTTGCGCAAACGGCGCTAAAAAAAAAAGAAAAAGAAAGAAATCGTCACATTCCTTCAGAAATCTGGGTCAGGGCGCGGAGATAGTAGGTCTCCTATGTGACAGGCGCCAGATCGGATTTGATCCAGGATGCTGCACAAAGGGGGAGCTTCATCAGGCAGGACCGAGAGAGCTCAAAGTGAAGATGACAGGTGCCACAGCTTCTGTACTGTACACACAGAGATGAACAGGGAAGCGGATGGATGAAGCCGGAGTGGAAGGCGCAAGAAATCTCATGACCAGGATGTTAAACAAGATGTGTTACGCACCATACAATTACATAAGGGAGAAGAGATTATTATTTTGTGTAAGTGTCAAGGTCTTGATTTACTTGACTTGAATGTCTTCAAGTTTATCATTAGCGCCATGTTTGCCATGATTGTTGTGAAAAAATATTTAGACTGTCAATGATGCTCAAAGTTAAACATTAAATCTTAATCACAACCAAAAAAAAAAATTGTTCAAGCACCACTTTTTTCACTAAACATCAGATGCCTGACACTTATTACTCAAACCTCTTTTTCACTTAGTTACACACATGCAACTCGCACTCACACTCACACATTGAAAACAAGTGTTGTTTTTGTGTAAACGAGAAAGTTTTTAGCAAAATGTTTTGGGGTTTTAATATTTCACAGTTACAATATTGTTTCATACCAACAAACCATTTTGGGTGTTGTGACTAGGAAATGAGGACATACAAAAAATAACCGCCTAAATTCATTTTTGCTGATGAGGGTGTGTAAATGGTAAGTGGGAGGATTTTAAATTTAATTTGTACATTTGGACAGCAATTGTCTGAAAGTCTGAAATTAAAAAAGATTTAACAGGGGAAAAAAGACAACATCAATGACTTGCAAGTGTGCACAGAAATAAAAGTGTTTAATAAATGTAACGATGGCACAATTCGGCAATTGTGCGTGATGAATGAAGTCATAATGACAGTGTCTGAAAATGAAAGTTTTTTTTTTTTTTTAAAAAAGGAACCACACTCAAAAAAGTAACTTGTTTGAACACTGCCTTTAGTAAAGCTCATAATTAGTGTGTCAAATAAAAAGTTTGTGCGGTTGTTTAACAGCTCTCTCTACGAGCCAAATAACACCAAACAAAAGCACTTTGTGTTTTTCCTCCTAACAAAGTTTTCCGCCATTCAACACCATCGTCGGAGTTGCGAGACAGCGCTGAGGCTCGTTACCACTCGGCTTCTCCGACGGCTTTGGAGAAGACGTACTCCCTGCCTCCGTAACACATCACTCCGTCCTTCAAATGAAACTTCCAGCGGTTCTTACTGCGGTGGATCTGCAAAAGGAAGAAAACGGCAGGTGAAATCCGGTCGGCCGCTGCGAGACAAACCGGAGGGCGCTCTGCTCTTGCCTTGTCATACTGGCAAACGATCACGTTGTCGGTGTCGAAGAGATCCGGGATGTCCTGCTCGATCACGTCGTCGCCCGAGTTCAGTGGGTCCTTGTCAACACAAAGTGTGTTTTGGGGGTGAGAGGTGTCGAATTCTGCACAAAGTCAAGAGGGACTGTCCCCACCCTCCAGCCCTCAAGCAGATGCTTCACCTCCTCCTCCACGATGGCCAGGTCGTCCGGCACCTCGCTGTCGCTGCTGGAGGAAATGCTGTTGCCGTCGCTGCTTCCCTCCCCCTCCTGCAGCGCCTTGATGGCCTCGGCGTTGATGAGACCCAGGAAGTCGTTCTCATCCAGGGGGGCTCCCTCCACGTCCTCCTCGCCGGAGTTGTCCGCCGGACCGTCCAGCTGGACGATGTCGGACAGGTCGCTGTAGCTGTAGTCCAGGTCCAGCTTGGCGTGAAAAGCAAAATTAATTAATGAAGGTTAATGAACCTTTTAGAACAGGCGTGGGTAAACTACGGCCCGGGGGCCATTTGCGGCCTGTTGAGCCTTTTAATCCGGCCGAACAGAACTTGAAGAAATTATATTAATAGTACGCAAGTAATAAAATAGCTGTATTTCATCCATTTTTCAGTGTTTTAAGAGTCATTTCGGTAAAGGGCTAAACACCATGGGGCTTCAAAGACACATTTTGTGGTAACTTTGCTTTTGTTAATTTTCATTGACATTAAAGCATGTTTTCTATATATCCAATGACATGTGTGTCACCAAAACACTCCATCCGTCTGCTCCTGCACCTCTGTCAAATTTTAGAACCCATTGTGGCCCATTAGTCAAAAAGCGTGCCCGCCCCCTGTCTTAGAACGTCACCTTAGAAAAATCAACACTTAAACAACCAAGTATGGTTAAATTAAACTGATAACATTATAGATTTCATTAACTATAAGATATTTATAGTTTCTTCTTCTTTTCCATTATGCTGCTGCCGACTAACTTTTTAATTGAACCATTCATACATTTTGTAATTCCTGTCAATGACAAACGTATTTAATCTTGAGATGCGTGAATACAGGGATTATTACAGCCGGAGCCGTCTTTGAAAATTACCCCGAGGAGCTCATCAGACTGGCTGCCAGGCTTCGCACACGCCAGACTCCTCGCCATCTCCGCTTTCAGCCTCTCCTCCTCGATCACTTTCTGCAGGATGTCGTCGATGTCGCTGCTCTTCAGTTGAGCTGCGCTGTGCGTCGAGGGCTCCTCAGCGGCGATTTGAAAGTCAAACAATTCATCGCGGGACGGGCTGCTGGCGGTCAGATCGATGGGCTCGGCCTGTGAACTCAGATCGTTTTCTTCCAGCGGGATCTGCGGCTCTGGACACTGGGTCCCCAGGAGATGCGAGGTCTCATCGGGCGCCGGTGGCTGCTCTGGGAGGCCGCTCTCCGGGCAGGAGGGCAAATTGCCATGAGGGTGTGAGAGGGAGGACGGCTCCACCTCCTGACAGCGGGCGGTACTCGCTGAGAGCACCGCGGGCCGAGAGGAAGGAGCGTCTCTCCTCTCGGGGGCTTTCTGCTGGCTGGCAGAGTGCTGACCAGCTGCTGCCTGAGTGACCACCACGGGAACGTTGACCTTGTAAAGCTGACCTGAGGGAGGGGAGCGTGAGACGTTAAACAGGAAAAGAAACGGAGACTTAGATGTGTATAATATAAAGATGTTACCAGAAGCTGTTTGGAGCGTGACTCCAGCAGGTATCTGCACAGGGTAGGACAGCCCAGCAGGGAGGGAGAAAGTAGCAAGTGCCTCCGAGTTGTTCTGCAGTGAACAAGGTGAGACCAAATTCGAAACGGTCAATCAGGTCAGTCCACTGAGGTCGCCTTATTGAAACAGTACTTGCTGTTTCATAGTGACTGACTAACCCAGGCATGGGGACCATATGCTGCCCGTTTTTTTTACGCTGAACTTGAAGAAATTATATTCATAGTAAGTCACAAAATAGCTTTATTTCATTCATTTTTTCAGCCATTAAAGCACATGTTTTATACATATTGCATAGTATATATTCTTTCTCCTATGAGGTGGGTCACCAAAACACTCCATCTGCTCCTGCTTCGGACCCTCTGTCAAATTTCAGAACCCGTTGTGGCCCACCCGTCAAAAAGTTTGCCCACCCCTAGACTAACCTATTAATGCAAAGTAATGTTTTATCCACTATGACAGTTAAAATTTAAGTTAAAAAAAAATTATCATAATGTCCTCTAAATAAAAAGCATTGTAAGACTTAGCACTTACCTTGAGCCTGGGGAAACTTTGGATATTCTGATTTGCTTGGTTCACAACTGAAGCTGAAAGGCAAAATAATAGTAATAATGCTAAATTCTAGAAGAGAGGACGCCTCTGAATCCCGATGATGTCACCTGCTAAAAATAATTCTATTCAGGGCGCATCTTGAGCGAGCTGAGACACTTTGAGCGTTCGACCCATGTGTCTGGCTGTACTGCAGACAATAATTAGATTTGCTGGCTTTGTCAAATGCAGTTTGTCAAAGGCAGCACATTACCTGTGACCTCCTGATCGGGATGCCTGTAGTTGGCAGGGAGCTGCAGCACGAAGTTGGATGAGTTGATGCTGTTTTTCCTCAGGTCCTCCATCGCTTTTGACTGCATCATCTTCGACTCCCACAGCTGCACAGCAGAAGACAGAGCAACATGTCTTCCTGGTAACAAGTATACATCCTCACTAGACGACCTTCCATTGATGTAACTTTGAGCTTAACTGAATAGACTTGTTTTTATCTTTTTGTCAGAGGATGACAAAAAGATAAAGATGTTCCATTTTTACACTTGATGACTCACGTGTTTCAAATCATCCAGGACACGGTCTTCAAGACCTTCATCCAGAAAGAGCTCCCTCACGCTTTCGATCACATCATCAATAATGGACAGATAGAGTTTGGCCTGCAAGAATTGAAATTGCTAAATAAATTTATCCCATTACATATTGAAATTGTGTATGCTTTTCACAGTGAGCTTAAAGTACTTAAGAACATTACATTAATACACAAAACATATATTCACTTTTTGATATATTTTGGGTGAAAGTACAATATTTAAACAACGTGGAAGTTTGGACAGACGAAGATGCTATTGCTGTTATAATTGAGAATTGTCGCCACCTAGCGTTTGGAGTCAAATCACATTTTGGGCGTCCTTGGATATAAAAGCGTTCTGAAGACGACAGTTGGCTATTGTTTCAAACAACACAGCCTGTGCCCAGTGTGTAAATGTGTTTTTGGCTAGCTGTTGGATAACGGTGTGAAACCTCCGTAAATAACGTCTCGCCGCACAGCGGTCTCGGCGCGCCAGCCTGCTTTAAAAATAGCAAAGAAAGCAACTTTGCTTACCACCGGGCCGGTGTTGGTTAACATGATTTACGTCGACAGCAGCCGGGGTCCCAAAACCACTTGTGCAAACAACATTTTAGAGGGAAGTTGGAGACGTCCGACGGCTGCTCCAGCACCGACCTCGCGGGAGGAGGACACAGGTGAGAGTAATGAACCTCATCAAGGTGAAGGTTGCTGATTGTGTCGTTCCACTCCACACCACTCGTTAAAAGTTAGGCATGTTTAACATTCGGGGCTGAACTTATGATTATATAGTCTACGAAAAAACATCATACATACTTACATATTTTACTATCTATCACTTTGCATCTTCCACCCATCATACTGTCTTATGTGATTAAACAGCCATTACAATGAGTTCTGGCCAGTTCTGGTACTTTCTGGCCCACAAAAATAATTAAATAAATTACTCTCTATCAGGCAAAACTTTGACAAAACAATCATCACAATGAGTTTAATTGTGATGCACTTTGACCTAAAATAAACTGATGCACAATTTAAATATGCTCAGGGAGAAAAAAAACTCTTTTAAAGCTGCAAAACTTCAAAATGTTGGTGGCTTGACAATTTTGTACAAGACAGACAAGATTAATGATTAAATACTGTTGAATTTGCTGAGATTACTTTCAGCATTTTCATTTTATGTATTTATTCAGTCAATCTTCATCAGTAGTTCAGCATGTTGCAGAAAACACTTTTATAATCAAAACTCTTATTTGGGTCATTTCGCAAAAACACAGTTTTCATCTTACAGCTCTTCAAAGACAAGAGCGTGAAATCTGAACCTTAAATCATACCACAGAGGGAGTCCTTTCCCTTTTTACAGTCCCTGTGCCGGCATTGTGCTTCAAAATAAGACATGTCAATTATACATGTTTGTGTTTGTCACAAAGTTATGTACCAACAGGAAGCCTTTTTTTGCAAGAGCCAATAGGAAGCCTTGTTTTGAAAGAGCCAATAGGAAGTTTTGTTTTACACAAGCCAATAGGAAGCCACAATTTATACGAATCAATAGGAATGCTCGTATAGGAAACCAATATAACCCTCCATTTTAAAGAGCCAATCGAAAGCCTCATTTTATATGAGCTAATTAGAAGCCTCCATTTATTTGAACCAATAGGAAGCGACATTTTACATAAGAGAATAGGAAGCCTTGATTTGAACTAGCAAATAGGAAACCTTGTTTAATTTGAACCAATAGGACAACCGAAAATCCCAACCCTTTTAGGTCAAAAATTAGGGATACTATAATTAATAGAGCCCTCGTGTGCTTATACTAAGAGTGCAGAGTGTGTTCACTTAAGAAAGAGACAATAAACATTTCTTTCTTTCAGATATTTTTTGTCTACATTTATTTAATAAATATCAATTTAAGTTCAACAATTCTGTTCGATATGTTTTCATGAAGCTCTCATATTT